>CM077646.1:190060169-191403919 GCA_039707465.1 Rhabdophis nuchalis
CCAAGCTTAATAGAAGTAACTGTGAGAGGGATCTTGGAGTCCTTATGCAGGGGTCTCCAACCTTTGCAACTTTAAGTCTGAAGGACTTTAGCTCCTAGACTTCTCCAGCCAGCTTTGCTGGCTGGAGAATTCTGGGAGATGAAGTCCTTCAGACTTAAAGTTGCAAAGGTTGGAGACCCCTGTCTTAGTGGATAACCAATTAAATATGAGCTAACAGTATGCAGCAGCAGCCAAAAAAGCCCATGCAATCCTAGATTCCATTAATAGAGGGATACAATAAAGATCAAGTGAGGTATTAATACCATTCTAAAGCCTTAGCAAGACCACACTTGTTGTGTGAATATTGAGAATATTTTGGTCACCACACCATAAAAAAGATATTGAGATTCTAGAAAGAGTGCAGAGAAGAGTAACCAAAATGATTGGAGAACTGGAGGCTAAAACCTACGATGAACCGTTGCAGGAATCGGGCGTGGCTAGTCTAGTGAAGGATCAGGCGAGGCATGATAGCAGTGTTCCAATATTTGGAGCAGCGATGGCGAACCTTCTTTGGCTTGCATGCCATAAGTGGGGGGAGCGCAGGGCGGTCGTGCGTGGGCATGCCGCACCCATAATACAATACGTGAACCTCCCCGAAGTGCGCATGCACACGCTATAGGTGCAACCCCCTCATGCGCTTGTGACATCCCGTCTAGACTACTGTAATGCTCTCTACATGGGGCTCCCCTTGAGGTGCACCCGAAGGCTACAGCTGGTCCAGAACGTGACCGTGCGGGCAGTTTTGGGAGCTACCAGATACTCCCACATAACACCACTCCTGCGTGAGCTGCACTGGCTGCCTGTGGCCTTTCGGGTGCGTTTCAAGGTGTTGGTCACCATCTTTAAAGCGCTCCATGGCACAGGACCTAGTTATTTGCGGGATCATATCCTGCCCCATACATCCCTTCCGCCGATTCGCTCCCACAGAGAGGGACTTCTCCGGGTGCCGTCCACTAGGCAATGCCAGCGGGCGACGCCCAGGGGAAGGGCCTTCTCTGTGATGGGCCCGACCCTGTGGAACAACCTTCCCCCCGATATTAGAACTACCACGGACCTCGGCTCCTTCCGCCAAAAAGTTAAGACCTATCTGTTCCATCAGGCTGGCTTGGCCTAATTTATGCTTCTCGCCCCAGTCTGTAATTTAAATTGTTTTATTTGGTTTTAATGGGATATAGTTTTTTAATGTTTTATAAATTTTTGTACAGGGTTATTTAATTCGATTTTAATTATGTATGTATCATTATGTTTTTTAGATGTTTTTAATTTTTCCTGTACACCGCCCCGAGTCCCTTCAGGGAGAGGGGGCAGTCTAGAAATTTAATAAATAAATAAATAAATAAATAAATAAATAAATAAATAAATAAATAAATAAATAAATAAATAAATAAATAAATAAACAAATAAACAAACAAACAAACAAACCCCCCTCCCACTTTTTGCATGCTCTTTTCACTCTCCCCAGGCTCCAGAGGCTTTCTAGGAGCCTGGGGAGGGCGAAAACAGCCTCCCCCTCCCCCCTGGAGGCCCTCCGGAGGCTTCAGGAAGCTTCCCTGAAGGGTCCCTTCCAGCTCTGTTCATCTGTTAAATAATAAACTGATTTATGTTTAGAACTGGACTGAATTTGACAGGAATTTTGTTTTTCTGAGCAAAGATGCAGATATATATATATATATATATTTTGGTGCTTTCCCAGTGGAAAAAATTGCTATGTTAACTGAATATGTTTCCATTTCCTTGGTAAAGCTTTTTGTCCAGGAGAATTCCCACTCTGTTGGATTTTTGACATACCGTAGTTCTGCAGAATCAAGCTATTCTTCCCATCTCTTGGCAGACGTTTTACTGAGAGGGGGAGGAGGATGTTAAGCCTCGTGTTGCAAATTTCCTTCTGTTTTGTGGGCTGTAGCTGTTTTGAAAGGAGGCACTCTGCCGCCTAACGCCAGCCCTGTCCTTTGGCAAAGCCCTCACTGGAAGAACAGAAAGAATGTGCTGAGAAAGATCCTTTCAAACCCAGACATTGCCTCTCAGCAATCCTTCAGGTTTTTACCCCCAGATCTCTCCTCCGACTTGATCTTCCTAAGTCAAGTCACTATCTAAGAAGATAGAGAGCAGAGGGACTTGTGGTAGCATATGACACAGCGATTTGTTTGAAAACTCGCACAGGGCCCACTCCTGCAGTAACAGACCAATGGCCCGTCTAGATCAGCTTATTCCACCGTGGGACGAAAAGGTTCTCGCCCCAGAAATAACAATTCTTCCAGTAAGAGCTGCCTGTCTACTTCACGTTTTGTATATGAAACAAAGAAGGAAGTACCATATTTTTTGAAGTATAAGACGCACCTTTTTTCCTCTAAAAAGAGGCTGAAAATCTGGGTGTGTCTTATACATTGAAATCAGCATTTTTTTGCCTCCTGAACCCCCCCCCCCTTCACCAAAATGACTGTGCCTAGCCTTATGGAGACTTCCAGAGAGCTCCTGGGGGCTGGGGAGGGCAGAAATTAGCCTAAATCGGGGTGTTTTTTGCCTCCCCCCCCCCCAGCCCCCAGCAGCACTCTATAAGCCTCCATAGGGCTATGCGATCAATTTATTTGACACAAAAATGGCCCGTTTTCGTGATAAATGGGGCAGTTTTGCTCTTTTTTCACCCCCTCACCCCCCCAGGAGCACTCTGCAAGCCCCCCCCCCAAGGCTAGTTATGCTTTTTATTTGAAGAAAAATGGCCACGTTTTCGCAGAGAAACTAGCCGTTTTGGGGAGGTATGCAAAGTGCAAAAAAACCTCTTTTTTCCCTTTCGGAAGGCTGTTTAGTTACTTGGCAACTTTAAGACTTTGGACCAACTCCCAGAATTATCCAGCCAGCATAGCTTGTGGACATAGCTGGATGGAGATTCTTGGAATTGAAGTCCACAAGTCTTAAAGTTGCCACGTTTGGGAACCCCTGAGTTAAAAAACTTTCAGAAAGCTCTTTTGGAAGGTTCTTTACCTGTTTCTGTGCCAGGAGCAACAAAGTTTTAAGGTTTGTCAGCGATTTCCTTCTCCAGGACATGGATAAATACACCTGGAAACATCAACCTACCTACCTACTCTCTCTCTCTCTCTCTCTCTCTCTCTCTCCCTACCTACTGTATTTCTCTCTCTATTTTTCTCTCTATATCCTTCTACCTACCTACCTACACACACTCTCTTTCTCCCTCCCTCCCTACTGTTTGTTTGTTTATTTGATTTATAGACCGCTCCCTCTCCCCGCAGGGACTTGGGGCTGTGCACAGGACTTAAAAACATATATAAATACAACAATAACAATATTTAAAATTAAATTATTTATCCTGTGCTAAAATTCTTAAAATTTTAAAACCTTTAAAACCCTTAAAACTATTCCCTACTACTGTATTTCTCGCTCTCTCGCTCTCTCGCTCTCTCGCTCTCTTTCTCTCTATCCTTCTACCTACCTACCCACACACTCGCTCCCTCCCTACCTTCTGTATTTCTCTTATCTCTCTCCATTTCTCACTCTCTATTCATTTATCTACCTATCTACCCTCTCTTTCCCTACCTATTTACTGTATTTCTCTCTCTCTCTCCCCCTTTACCTACCCACCTACCTACCTACACACACACTCTCCCTCCCTCCCTCCCTACTGTATTTCTCTCTCTTTCTATTTCTCTCTATCCTTCTACCTACCTATCTACCTACACACACTCTCTCTCTCCCTACCTACCTACTGTAGTTCTCTCTCTCTATTTCTCTCTTTCTATCCCTTTATCTACCTATCTACCTACTGTCTCTACCTACCTACCTACCTACTGTATTTGTCTCTCTCCCTCTATCCACCTACCTACTTTTTTTTGTAATTTGCCTCTTCAAAACCTTGGTGCGTCTTATACTCCAGTGCGTCTTATACTCCGAAAATACGGGAACATGATTTAGAGCCATGATGGTATGGCATGCATACCAGAGGTGGCACTCAGAGCTCTTTCTGTGGGCATGCACACTGTCACCAGCTGCACTTCTGGTTTCCGGTGCACATGTCTTTGTCAACAGCCTGAAAATGGCCGCAAAAACTGCCAAAACCAGTCAAAAAACAAACTGATTTTCAGGCTGGTTTTTAGGCTATTTTTGACCTTTTTGGGGGGCTGGATTTCAGGCCAGTTTCTGGGCTGGTTTCCAGGCTGCTTCTGGGCCTTTTGGGGCTGTTTTTCGGGCCAGTGTCTGGGCCATTTTGGGCTGATTTTCAAGACAGCTTCTGGGCTATTTTTCAGGCCAGTTTGTGGGCCTTTTGGGGGCGGGCAGTTTCTGGGCTGGTTTTCAGGCTGCTTTTGGGCCTTTTGGGGCTGTTTTTCAAGCCAGTTTCTGGGCTATTTTCAGGCCAGTTTCTGCGCCTTTTGGGGGCTGTTTTATTTGGGGGGGGCAGTTTCTGGGCTGGTTGTCAGGCTGCTTCTGGGCCTTTTGGGGCTGTTTTTCAGGCCAGTTTCTGGAACAGGCCAGTTTCTGGGCCTTTGGGGGGCTGTTTTTCAAGCCAGTTCCTGGACTGGCTTTCAGGCCATTTCTGGGCCTTTTGAGGCTGTTTTTCAGGCCTGTTTCTGGGCTGGCTTTCAGGCCATTTCTGGGCCTTTTGGGGGCTGGTTTTTTTGGGGGCCAGTTTCTGGGCTGGTTGTCAGGCTGCTTTTGGGCCTTTTTGGGGCTGTTTGTCAAGCCAGTTTCTGGGCTATTTTCAGGCCAGTTTCTGCGCCTTTTGGGGGCTGTTTTATTTGGGGGGGGGCAGTTTCTGGGCTGGTTGTCAGGCTGCTTCTGGGCCTTTCAGGCCTCTTTCTGGGCTGGCTTTCAGGCCATTTCTGGGCCTTTTGAGGCTGTTTTTCAGGCCTGTTTCTGGGCTGGCTTTCAGGCCATTTCTGGGCCTTTTGAGGCTGTTTTTCAGGTCAGTTTCTGGGCTGGCTTTCAGGCCATTTCTGGGCCTTTTGGGGGCTGGTTTTTTTGGGGGCCAGTTTCTGGGCTGGTTGTCAGGCTGCTTTTGGGCCTTTTTGGGGCTGTTTGTCAAGCCAGTTTCTGGGCTATTTTTCAGGCCAGTTTCTGGGCCTTTGGGGGGCTGTTTTTTTTGGGGGGGGGCAGCTTCTGGGCTGGTTTTCAGGCTGCTTCTGGGCCTTTCAGGCCTCTTTCTGGGCTGGCTTTCAGGCCATTTCTGGGCCTTTGGGGGGCTGTTTTTCAGGTCAGTTTCTGGGCTGGCTTTCAGGCCATTTCTGGGCCTTTTGGGGGCTGGTTTTTTTGGGGGCCAGTTTCTGGGCTGGTTGTCAGGCTGCTTTTGGGCCTTTTTGGGGCTGTTTGTCAAGCCAGTTTCTGGGCTATTTTTCAGGCCAGTTTCTGGGCCTTTGGGGGGCTGTTTTTTTGGGGGGGCAGCTTCTGGGCTGGTTTTCAGGCTGCTTCTGGGCCTTTTTGGGCTGGTTTTCAGGCCTCTTTCTGTGCTGGCTTTCAGGCCATTTCTGGGCCTTTTGAGGCTGTTTTTCAGGCCAGTTTCTGGAACAGGCCAGTTTCTGGGCCTTTGGGGGGCTGTTTTTCGAGCCAGTTTCTGGGCTGGTTTTCAGGCCATTTCTGGGCCTTTTGAGGCTGTTTTTCAGGCCTCTTTCTGTGCTGCCTTTCAGGCCATTTCTGGGCCTTTTGAGGCTGTTTTTCAGGCCAGTTTCTGGAACAGGCCAGTTTCTGGGCCTTTGGGGGGCTGTTTTTCGAGCCAGTTTCTGGGCTGGTTTTCAGGCCATTTCTGGGCCTTTTGAGGCTGTTTTTCAGGCCAGTTTCTGGAACAGGCCAGTTTCTGGGCCTTTGGGGGGCTGTTTTTCGAGCCAGTTTCTGGGCTGGTTTTCAGGCCATTTCTGGGCCTTTTGAGGCTGTTTTTCAGGCCTGTTTCTGGGCTGGCTTTCAGGCCATTTCTGGGCCTTTTGAGGCTGTTTTTCAGGCCTCTTTCTGTGCTGGCTTTCAGGCCATTTCTGGGCCTTTTGAGGCTGTTTTTCAGGCCAGTTTCTGGAACAGGCCAGTTTCTGGGCCTTTGGGGGGCTGTTTTTCGAGCCAGTTTCTGGGCTGGTTTTCAGGCCATTTCTGGGCCTTTTGAGGCTGTTTTTCAGGCCAGTTTCTGGAACAGGCCAGTTTCTGGGCCTTTGGGGGGCTGTTTTTCGAGCCAGTTTCTGGGCTGGTTTTCAGGCCATTTCTGGGCCTTTTGAGGCTGTTTTTCAGGCCTGTTTCTGGGCTGGCTTTCAGGCCATTTCTGGGCCTTTTGGGGGCTGGTTTTTTGGGGGGGCTGTTTCTGGGCTGGTTTTCAGGCTGCTTCTGGGCCTTTTTGGGGCTGTTTTTCAAGCCAGTTTCTGGGCTATTTTTTTTGTTTGTTTGAAAACGTTTTATTGGTTATAACATTTTATAAAAGGAAAGGGGTAGATAAGGTATTAAGTAGTATTTTAGAGCTTCCACATCGGGTTTGATGACCGCCTCCGAGTCTTCATACATATTCCATTAGGAAATAATAAAAGGAAGGGGTACATACATTTTAAATCATAAATTTTCATATTATTTTATACATTCAATTACTTTGTTACAGGAATTACCATCATAAAAAAAAAGATAAGTTATTTTTGCGATCTGAGCCTCTTTGCTATAGTCTCTTCCTCCTCCACCCCACCAGCAGGCGGACCCGTGGCCCCTCCCGTTCCCATCTCACCATCATCCAGGATTGAGGAGTGTTTTTTAAGAAAATTCTCCGCCTCTTCTACTGTTTTGATTCTAACTCTTCCTCCCTCCTAGAATACCAGCATCCCTTCAGGCATCAGCCACTTGAACCACACCCCCTTTTTGTGTAATTTTTTTGTTAAGAAGGAATAATTCCTTCTTATATCTCTTATTTTCTTTGGGATCTGCTTCAATATGGCCCCCTCGTTTTGCTGATATATCAGAGGGCCCCCCTATTTGAGCTCTCAGTATCTCGTCCCTCGTTGACCTTCTTATAAATTTAATATGGATCTCTCTGGGTACCTCATTTATTCTGGCAAATGCTGAATTAATTCTATTATTATTATTATTATTATTATTATTATTATTATTATTATTAATAATAATAATAATAATATAATTTATTATATTTATATATCTCCCCAAAGGGACTCAGGGCGGTGTACAGGAAAATTAAAAAATCATCTAAAAACATACAATACACACAAATTAAAAATGAATTAAACTACCCTGTACAAAATTTAAAAACCATTAAAATTACCACCCATTAAAACCCAATAAACAATTTGAGAAAACAGACTGGGGCGAGAAGCGTAGATCAAATCAATGTCCCCCCAGATAAATTCCTTAACTTTCTTAATGTAATCCGCTAACATAGTAGCTATTAACTCTTTTAAATTCTCATTAGGTGATTCTGGAACATTCTGAAATCTTAAAAAGAAAGACATTCAAAATCAATTTTAGACATTTGACCAGTAATATCTGTAATTTCTTTCTTAAAGTCTTTTATCTCCTCCTTCATCCCAACCGCCCCCCCTTCCAGCCCCTCAATTTTTTGTTTATTATTTGTTATTTCTCTTTGCACCTCCAATAGTTCCAATCTTGTACTTAAATTGTCTTTCCAGATTTGTTGCATTTCATTCATTATTTTTTGAAACATCTCCTCTACGTTTAATGGCTGAGGATTTGGTGGCTTAGGATCCTTTACTTCTGTTTCCCTCTGTAACAAGGCTGGAATCTTTGGTTGTGAGGATGGACTAGGCTTTGTAGATGCTGGAGCAGAGCTTGATTTCCCAGATGGAGGTTTCCTCGATGCCATAATTAACATTTTAAATGTTGGTGCATAGAGAAGAAAGGGGGGGAAACGGCGCTGTTGGGCGGGCAGTCCGTGAAGTCCGTGACAAAAGCAGCTGTAATTCAAATTAAATTTGCAACATCCAGAGAGAAAAATAAAGAAAAAAGGAAAAAACTTTCCAAGCAAAGGCAGAAGGTTACACAAGGGGAGAGAGCACTGAAAGACACCAGAGCAGGTCCTTTTTTTATATATTTTAAAGTTAGTCTAATTTTTGTTAAAATGGAGGAATGCTTATTTCCAAAAAGAAAAGTTCCATCCTGGGAACAAAGAGAACGCCATCTGTCCGCCTTGCCGGCAGGGTGAAAAAAACAAAAGTGGAAACAATCAATTTAAAATGTAGCAAGGCTCAGGATACATTGTCTAACAGCAATCCCTTATTTGGCAATAGATTTCCTTTTTCAATAAATCCGACAGATGCCACTTTCACTCTCTCCGCATCGCGGGACTCTTTCTCTAATGCCGCTTTGGTTCCAGGGGGGGTTGTTTCCAACTCCCCTCTATCTTCTCTTTCCATAAAGTTGAATGCAAGAAATCCAAATAAGGCACATACCATTTTTCTAGTCTGGAGCCTCGGCGTAGCCATTCAGCCCCGGCGTTTCAGCTCCTTGTAAACATTCTCCATGTTCCAGCTCCTTCGGCGAAAGGGAAACTCCCCCCGCGAAAGTTCCTCAGCCCCTGGGGCGAGGCGGGAGCAGCCCCCCGACCACCGTCGAGATGGGGGCCCTCACGGCAAGCCGCCCGTATAGAGGGGGGGACACGAGGCTGGCTCCAGGGCATTGTGAATTCATCTCTGAGTGAGGGGTATTTGCCCACCGTCTTGAAAGAGGCGTTGGTGAGGCCCCTCCTCAAGAAGCCATCCCTGGACCCGGCTCTGTTAGAGAACTATCGTCCCGTCTCCAACCTTCACTTTTTAGTGAAGGTTGTCGAGAGTGTGGTGGCTCAACAGTTTCCCGGTCACCTGGAGGAAGTTGATTATCTAGACCCGCGCCAGTCCGGCTTCCGGCCCGGGCACAGCACTGAGACGGCATTGGTCGCGTTGGTGGATGATCTCTGGAGGGCACGGGATAGAGGTTGTTCCTCTATCCTTGTCCTATTAGATCTCTCAGCGGCTTTCGATACCATCGACCATGGTATCTTATTGCACCAATTGGGGGGGTTGGGGCTGAGAGGCACCGTTTTACGGTGGTTCACGTCCTACCTCTCTGGTCGGTCGCAATGGGTGTTGGCAGGAGGGCAGAGGTCGTCCCCGAGGCCCCTCACATGTGGGGTTCCTCAGGGGTCGGTCCTCTCGCCACTCCTGTTCAACACCTACATGAAGCCGCTGGGCGAGATCATCCGTGGTTTTGGGGTGGAATACCATCTGTACACTGATGACACTCAATTGTACATATCCACCCCAAACCATCCCAACGATGCCGTCGAGGTGCTGTCCCGGTATCTGGAGGCCATACGGATCTGGATGGGTAGTAACAAACTCAAGCTCAACCCGTCCAAGACCGAGTGGCTGTGGTTTCCGGCACCCCGGTTCAGCCAGATAAGTCCAACTCTGGCATTGGGGGTGAACAACTGGCCCCCGTGGAGAGGGCGCGCAACTTGGGCGTCCTCCTGGATTCCCGGCTGTCCATGGAGGACCATGTGGTGGCCGTGGCCAGGGGGGCGTTCTATCAGGTACGCCTGATATGCCAGTTGCGCCCCTTACTGGACCGGGGAGCCCTTCGCACAGTCACTCAAGCACTTGTGACGTCCCGGCTGGATTACTGTAACGCTCTCTACATGGGGCTTCCCTTGAGGTGCGCTCGAAAGCTACAGTTAGTACAGAATGCGGCCGCGCGGGTGATTATGGGTGCCCCAAGGCAAACCCACGTAACACCTCTCCTGCGCGAGCTGCACTGGCTGCCTGTGGCCTTTCGAGTGCGCTTCAAGGTACTGATGACCATCTTTAAATCGCTCCATGGCTCGGGGCCTAGCTATATACGAGACCGCCTCCTGCCCCATACATCCCTTCGTCCGATCCGCTCCCACAGAGAGGGTCTTCTTCGGGTGCTGTCGGCCGGGCAATGCCGGTTGGCGACACCCAGAGGAAGGGCCTTCTCTGGGGCGGGCCCGGCCCTCTGGAACGACCTACCCCCCGACCTTCGCACAATCTTGGAACTCCGCCTCTTCCGCCAACGTCTTAAGACGTACTTATTCCAACAAGCCGGCCTAAGATAGCCCCCCGTTTCTGACGTTTTAAGGAAATTTGTAATTTGGTAGGGTTTTTAATATTGGGTTTTTAGCACGGGTTAATGAATTTAATTACATTTTAATCGATATTTATTGTATTTCTGTGTTTTTAAGATGCCTGTGCGCCGCCCTGGGTCCTAACAAGGAGAAGGGCGGGGTATAAATTTAATAAAATAAAATAAAATAATTATTCCCGTCCCCCCCTGCACCCGAAGGCGCGGCTGAGGCAACACAGCGGCGGATGTGTGGAATCCATGTCCGTCCGCGTCCGAAGCCGGAAACGATCTCTCAGTTTCTGGGCTATTTTTCAGGCCAGTTTCTGGGCCTTTTGGGGGCTGTTTTTTGGGGGGGGCAGCTTCTGGGCTGGTTTTCAGGCTGCTTCTGGGCCTTTTTGGGCTGGTTTTCAGGCCTCTTTCTGTGCTGGCTTTCAGGCCATTTCTGGGCCTTTTGGGGGCTGTTTTTTGGAACCGAAAATGGCCCAAAAAACAGGCATGCACACTGCCCAGCTGGTCTTCAGGTTTCCAGCTCTCAGGTACATGCACACGCATGCACATGCACGCACATTCACATGTGTTCTGATTTGGGCACTCGGTGCCAAAAGGATTCGCTGTTACTGATCTAGAGCCTTGGTGGCGCTGTGGTTAGAGTGCAGTCCTGCAGGCTAATTCTGCTTCCTGCTGGCTGTCTGCAGTTCAGCAGTTCAAATCTCTTTAGTCTCAAGGTTGACTCAGCCTTCCATCCTTCCAAGGTGGGTAAAATGAGGACCCAGATTGTTGGGGGCAAGAGGCTGACTCTGTAAGCCGCTTAGAGAGGTCTGTGAAGCGGCATATAAGTCTAAGTGGAATTGCTATTGATCCGATAATGGCACTTGGGCTTTGTGACTAATGGTCACCAATACCCTAATCCCCCTTTTCTAATTCTCTTATACAGGTAGTCCTCAACTTAACTAAACTTTAAATTGATTGTCTCTTTTAGCACGGGTTAAACGGTTTAATAGTTGTTTTAAATTTTGTAGATTTTGTACTTTTTGTATTCTTGGTTTTTAAGTCCCTGTGCGCCGCCCTGAGTCCCTCTTTTGGGAGATAGGGCGGGATAGAAATCTAATAAATAAATAAATAAATAAAACTACAGTTCCCTTACTGACCGTTCGAAGTTACAACGGCACAGAAAAATCAGATGCTTGACAACTGATTCACATTTATGACAGTTGCAGTGTCCCGGGATCGTGCGATCACCTTCTGCAACCTTCTGACAAGCAGAGTCCATGGGGAAATCAGATTCACTTAATATCTGCGTTACAAATTTAACAACTGCAGTGATTCACTTAATAAGAAAAGTCCTAGAATGGGGCAAGATCAGGAGTGGGATTCTACCCTGTTTGCCTGAAAATATGTCCTCCTCGAACAATAAGGCCAATTGGGCTTTTGAGCACATGCACTAAAATAAACCCTCCCCTGAAAATAAGCCCTCCCCGAAAATATTGCCACGCAGCAGCAGCCATGAGGTGACCACGCTCGCCACCTCCTGCACCTCAAAAATAATAAGACCTCCCCGAAAATAAGGCCAAGCACTTATTTTAGGGGTCCAAAGAAAATAAGACCCTGTCTTATTTCTGGGGAAACACAGTACTGGTTTAACCACCAGTTCGCTGAGTGTGCGCCTTGTGGACTCTGCGAGCGCATGCATAGTTTGCAGAGAAATAACCTTCTGCATTGCTGCTGGCGAGGAAAACAGTGAGGCACGGCAATCCGCTCTGCTGTGCCTATCGGCTGAGCTTCAGAAAACATAACATAGGTGAGTATAGCGCAGGGGTGGGCAGGCAGGTCCTGCTGAAAGTCGGAGCGAACTGGTTCGCTCCCAACTGATAGTCAGAGCTACCGGTTCTCCCGAACCAGTCCAAATCGGTACAATCCCACCCCTGGGCAAGACTCACTTAACAAGATAAATGTGGCTCAATTGAGTTCATAAATTGAGGACTAACTGGGAAAGCCATCTCAGCTAGTAGATATCATTATAACTTGCAGCAGCAAAGCTGGTCTTGTTGTATTCAGGTGCTTTCCCATATAAGAATGAGATTGTCTTTGCAATGTTTTGGAAAGATCTCACTTGCCATCTTCATGCTTCGGTCTGGGGCTACGTAGAAGCCGCCTTTCCTTAAATCTTGGTGTGTGTGTGTGTGTGGAAGGCTGACTGTTGCTATGTGTGGGTTGATTGGCTGTGCAGCTATATCATGATTAGTAGATTAATGCTGATCTTGCCGAAACGTTGCAAAGACAATCTCATTCGTACACGGGAAAACACCCGAATACAACAAGACCAGCATACCTACACCCGTGAAAATCTACGAAAACGTGTGTGTGTGTGTGTGTGTGTGTGTGTGTGTGTACTTTATAAATAAAAATGTAGCAATAGTTTGTTCAACACCGATAATCACAGAAAGTACTGCACCGATCGCTTCCAAATTTTCACACAACGTTCCTTACAAATACAACACCAATGATATGTATAGATTGTGTAGATGTCACACCTGTGCCAGGTGCACACAACGCAAATGTAAAAGTGCGGTTCTTCTGCGTGTTTCCCTCACTCGCCCCCTCCCTTTCGTAGCTCCTCCCACCCAGCCGCTTCTTCTTCTGCGTCACGTGCACGTGGAGCGGTCTGCAACGCCACTCCTCCCCAGTAGGCAGTCGGTAGGTAGGTAGGTAGGTAGAGGGATAGAGAGAGAGTGAGAAATACAGGAGGGAGGGAGAGGGAGAGAAGGTAAAATACAGTAGATAGGTAGGTTGGGGTTTATATGGTGGTTGTGTGTACGTGTTTGTGTGTGCAGGTGTAGACCTACACACAGATTAGTTGGCAATTTAACCAGACTGGGCCACGGCAACGTGTGGCCGGATACGGCTAGTATATGTATATATGTTTATATGTATGTATATATGTATGTATGTGTTGTATGTGTATGTATGCATGTATCAGTATAAACAGACACACACAAACATTATATACATTATATACATGTTTGTGTAAGTTTAACACATTTTATATTATATATATAGTTTAGCTACCTGTACGTATGTACATACACACACACACACACTATACATTATATACCATGTTTTTCAGAGTATAAGACCCACCTTTTTTCCTCTAAAAAGAGGCTGAAAATTTGGGTGCATCCTATACTCCGAATACAGCATTTTCTGTCTTCTGAAGTCCCACCCCTTCACAAAAATGGCCATACATAGCCTTATGTAGGCTTTCAGAGAGCTCCTGGGGGCTGGGGAGGGCAGAAATGATCAAAAAATGGGCTCTTCTCCCTCCCCCGCAGCCCCCAGCAGCACTCTATAAGCCTCCATAAGGCTATGCATTACAAGTTTTGACGAAAAAACAGGCTGTTTTTTTCTTGTTCTTGCCCCCACTCTCCCAGGAGCACTATTCATGCACAGTGCAAAAAGGGATTTTTTTTCCCTTTTGGAAAGTTGCTTAGTTAATAATAATAATAATAATAATAATAATTTAATTTTATATCCCGCTCTCTCTCCCCGAGGGGACTCGAGGCGGGGCACAGGCAATTAAAATACAAATAAAACCACTGACAAATACAAAATACAAAGTTAAAAATAAATTAAATTGATCCTGCGCTAAAACCCATAAACTAAGCTAAAAATTACCCCTAAAAACCCCTAAACTAAAAAGAGACTACCCAAGGCCGGCCAGACGAAAAAAGTGCGTCTTTAATTTTAAGCGGAAGGAGCGGAGGTCCGTGGTTGTCCTGATATCGGGGGGAAGGTCATTCCAGAGGGCTGGGCCCGCCACAGAGAAGGCCCTTCCCCTGGGCGCCGCCCGCTGACAAAGTCTAGTGGACGGCACCCGGAGAAGTCCCTCTCTGTGGGAGCGAATCGGCCGTGAGGATGTATGGGGCAGGATCCGATCCCGCAGGTAGCTAGGTCCCGAGCCATGGAGCGCTTTGAAGATGGTAATTAACACCTTGAAGCGCACCCGGAAGACGACAGGTAGCCAGTGCAGCTCGCGCAAGAGCGGTGTTACGTGGGCAAACCTAGACGTGCCCATAATTGCTCGCGCGGCTGCATTCTGGACCAACTGAAGCCTCCGGGTACACCTCAAGGGGAGCCCCATGTAGAGAGAGTTGCAATAATCCAGTCGGGATGTCACGAGAGCATGAGTGACTGTGCGAAGGGCGTCCCGATCCAATAGGGGGCGCAACTGGCGTACCAGGCGAACCTGGTAAAACGCCCTCCTGGCCACGGCTGTCACTTGATCTTCCATGGACAGCCGGGTATCCAGGAGGACACCCAAGTTGCGCGCCCCATCCACAGGGGCAAGATGTTCGCCCCCTATGGCCAGCGTTGGAGAGAGCTGGTTG
The DNA here is from genome assembly GCA_039707465.1 of Rhabdophis nuchalis. NCBI lineage: Eukaryota > Metazoa > Chordata > Lepidosauria > Squamata > Natricidae > Rhabdophis > Rhabdophis nuchalis. The sequence continues at coordinate 190,074,647 of CM077646.1, forward strand.
AATCGGGCAGCCGGAAACCACAGCCACTCGGTCTTGGTCGGGTTGAGCCTAAGTCCGTTACTTCCCATCCAGATCCGCACGGCTTCCAGGCACTGGCACATCACCGCTACGGCATCGTTGGGGTGGTTTGGGGTAGATATGTACAGCTGGGTGTCATCAGCGTACAGATGGTACTCTACCCCAAAACCACGGATGATCTCACCCAGCGGCTTCATGTATGCGTTAAACAGGAGAGGCGAGAGGACCGACCCCTGAGGCACCCCGCATGTGAGGGGTCTCGGGGTCGACCTCTGCTCTCCTGCCCGCACAAATTGCGATCGGCCAGAGAGGTAGGAGGAGAACCACCGTAAAACGGTGCCTCCCACCCCCAACCCCCCCAGCCGATGCAATAGGATACCATGGTCGATGGTATCGAAAGCCGCCGAGAGGTCTAATAGGACCAGGATGGAGGAACATCCCCCATCTCTGGCCCTCCAGAGATCATCTACCAACGCGACCAATGCCGTCTCGGTGCTATGCCCGGGCCGAAAGCCGGACTGGCGCGGATCTAGATAGTCAACTTCCTCCAGGTGACGGGGAAACTGTTGTGCCACCACACTCTCAACAACCTTCGCCAAGAAGGGAAGGTTGGAGACTGGACGGTAGTTGTTCAAAAGAGCTGGGTCCAAAGAGGGCTTCTTGAGGAGGGGCCTCACCATGGCCTCTTTTAGGGAGGCAGGCAAGGAACCCTCACTCAAGGATGCGTTGACAACCTCTTGGAGCCAGCCTCGTGTCACCTCCCAGGATGCCAGTACAAGCCAGGAGGGGCACGGGTCCAATAAACATGTGGTGGCTCGCAGTCGCCCACGTAGCCTGTCCATATCCTCGGAAGTAACGGAGTCAAACTCCTCCCAAACAAGATCTCTCTCGTGGCATCCCACTGGGCCATGAATGGGGGTTAGCTCACTCTGTATCTGGGCGGTTTTCTCCTGCAGAAAAATCACAAATTCCTCTGCTCTACCCTGTAGTGGGGCTTCCCGTTCCCTCTGTTGAAGGAGGGCGCGGGTCACCCTAAACAGGGCGGCAGGGCGGTTTTCTGCGGATGCTATGAGAGTGGCACAATGATGACGTTTGGCCACCCTCAGCGCCACAATGTAAGTCCGTAAATGGGCTCTTACCTGTGTCCGGTCAGATTCAGAGCGGCTAGCCCTCCATCTTCTCTCTAGGCATCTCTTGCGGCGTTTCATCACCCGCAGCTCCTCAGTGAACCAAGGAGCCAGGGTGGTTCGCCGCCGCGAGAGAGGCCGCAAGGGCGCGACCCGATCTAAGGCTCCCACGGCCGCACTATTCCATGCGGCCGTGAGGTCCTCCATCGGGGCGCGGGTCAGGGATACAGGAAATGGCCCAAGCGCTGTCTGGAACCCATCCGGGTCCATCAAGCGCCTGGGGCGGTACCAGATTGGTGACTCTGGTTCCGCCTCCCCGCGGAGGGGAGCAGCGGTCGGAAAGTCGAGCCGGAGAAGTGAGTGGTCTGACCATGACAAGGGTGTGATGACTATATCCCCTGTACCCAGATCACTTTTCCATTGGCCCGAGACAAAGATGAGGTCCGGCGTATGTCCACCCTCGTGAGTGGGGCCCTGAATTACTTGGGTCAGGTCCATGGCCGTCATGGAAGCCATGAACTCCCGAGCTACCACGGATGATTCGCCCAACGATGGCAGGTTAAAGTCCCCCATGACTATAAGTCTGGGGGTCTCCACTGCCACCGTAGCGATCACCTCCAGGAGCTCGGGCAGGGCTGCTGCTACATAGCGGGGAGCCAGGTATACAACCAGCAAGCCCAACTGCCTCCCTAGGCCCCACTTCACGCAGAGGGACTCACAGCCGGAGGTCTGGGGCACAATGGTCTCTCTCGGCTCAAGGCCTTCCTTAATAATGACCGCTACCCCACCACCCCTGCCTAGGGCCCGCGGCTGATGAAATGCACGGTAGCCTGGTGGGCACATTTCAACGAGGGGATGTCCTCCCTCGTGGCCCAACCAGGTTTCCGCAATTCCTGCCAGGTCCGGCTCCCCCTCTGACACAAGGTCACTAATGAGGGGGGCTTTGTTGACCACGGACCTGGCGTTGCAAAACATCAGCCGCAGACCCTGGCTCTGAATTCCCTGGCCACCTAGCCTGCGGGGGTTGTGGCACCTGACCGTTTGTAACCAACGGTTACGTGCCTCCAACCGGGAGGAAGGAACTTGTCTCCCCTCGGACCTGCCCCTCCCCACGACCCTCTGGATGGAGAAGGCCTCCACCGGAATGACTTGTGTTTCCCCCCTCTTAACGGAACCATCCGCCTCCCTCCGTCGTCTGCTGGCTCGGCCTGTTCCCTTCTGGCTAGTCTCAACCTGTCTAAACCCTCCCCCCTCCCTGGTATCCCCTAAAAAAGACAGCTTACGAAATAAAAAACCCCTGAGGCCGTGATTGATGAGAATTAGATTGATCAAGTGCTGTGCCAGCAGAAACAGTTTTAGGTGCTACAGGTTGTCAGCGATTTCCTTCTCCAGCACATGGATAAATACACCTGGAAACTTCTACCTACCTACCGTATCTCTCTCTATCCCCCCCTCTATATACCTCTCTCCCCCTACCTATCTACTGTATTCTCTCTTTCTCTCTCTCTATCCCTCTACCTACCTACCTATCTACACTGTCTCCCTCCCTCCCTCCCTACTGTATTTCTCTCTCTATTTCTCTCTCTCTATCCCTTTATCTACCTACCTACTCTCTCTCTCCCCCTCCCTACCTACTATATTTCTCTCTCTTTCCCTCTCTATCCCTCTAAGTCTTAAGTCACTTTTTTCAGTGCCGTTGTAACTTCAGTCACTAAGCAAACTGTTGTAAGTTGAGGACTACCTGAAGTTTATTGCCTTAGTGGCTGATTCACATGAAAACCTAAGCTGTGGTGCAGAGGGTTTGAGTTTGCTAACCTCAAACTACTAAGCCAACCACAGTTGCCTTAAGGACATCTAAACAAGTAAGAATTATTATTTCCCAAGCTTAGGCGCATTTTCAGTATTGCGATCTTCCTCTTCGTGTAACTCAGCCTGTTGTCCTCCAGATATGCTAACCTGTCATTTCAGCATAAGAGGTGATGAGCATGGAAGTCCAACATATCTAAAGGGCGCCAGGGTAGGAAAATCACACCCAAGACTAGTGTTTGGTCTCCTCCTCTGTTTTCCAGTGCAGTTTTCTACTGATGAGCATCGTGCATCTTTCAACATTCTCATCCGATTTGTACCTACTCCCAAGCTCTACTATCCAGGATCATCCACGGGAGGAGCTAGTGAAGGTGAGCGCACCCAATGGATAGCAGTAGTGGCCCAAGGTTTCAGGTGGAAAGTATTTCCTGCTGGGTCCCAACTGAGAATTTGGAAAACCTGAAATTAAATGGTGTTCTTGAGGATGTGCAGGCGGAATCAGGCTGCCAAGTCAGGCGGCCTACGCTGTAGTCTTTTAAAACAGGCCAAAAGAGAAACCAGAAAAAGGAGGGGTCCTTTGTGCTCTCTGAGATTGGTTATTTTCTTGCACATCTCATTACTCAAATTAGGTAACATCACAATTAGCCCTGACTATGTTACCTAGTTTGGTAATGAAACATCTGCAAAACACACACGCACGCAACCAAGCTTGGAGAGTACCAAGGACCCCCCTCATTTCAATCCTGAACTACAAATATTCTCCTTTATTGAAATCAGAAAAGTGCCCAGAGAGGCTTTCCTCTACCCATTGCCACTTCAGGCACTCATTTGTAGGCACTTATTATCAAACTGAGTAAGGGTTACGGTGTTTAGGATGAGACTTTTCCAAAGTATTTCTTGCTCTCTAGCACCCAGTCTAAACACTGCGCCAGAGGAAGATTGTGGTGCCCTGCTCTGCTGTTGACGGAACCATCTTTCCAGGAGCTAAGAGGTTTCTGGAGTGTCCTTGCTGTTGCTGTTATTCATCATTAACTATATTGCTTGAGCTTTGGTTACTTACGAATTTACGTACCGTATTTTTTGGAGTATAAGATGCACCTTTTCCCTCCCAAAAAAGAGAGTAAGAATCTGGGTGTGTCTTATACACTCAACACAGCATTTTTGACCTACTGAAACCTTGCCCCCTTTGCAAAAATGGACGTGCAGAGGGTTTGGGAGGCCTGCAAAGTGCTCCTGAGGGCTGGGGAGGGCAAAACAAGCAAAAAACCTACTGTTTTTGTTCATTTTTTGCCCCCCGCCCCGAGCCCCCAGGAGCGTTCTACAAGCCTGCCAAAGCTCCGCATGCCCCCCCCTTTTTTTTCTCTCTCCAAAAAACGAGGCATGCACAGTGTTTGGGAGTCCTGCAGAGTGATACAACTTTTTTAAAAAATTTACCTCTTCAAAATCATGGTGCGTCTTATAGTCCAAAAAATATGGTATTTATTTATTATCTGATTCTGATGCTACTTTAGACAGAACATTCTAAGCAGCTTATGATCTGCCTGTTGTAAGAAAGATGGAATTATGAAAAGCGTAAGGAACAGCAAAATTAACTGGGAAGAGTCAGTCCGGCTTTTTTTTTTTAGTCTGAAAAATAAACATGGGGAAGAGTGCAACCTTTGTTCACTCCTTAGACATCCTGCCAAATCCTCCTTCAGCCGAACCCTCTTGCTAACTTTCCTGTTTGTTCTCTTCCCCAGGAACCTACAACATCAGCGCCCTGGTCACCATAGCTACCAAAACCTTCTTGCGCTATGACAAGCTGCGAGTGTTGATTGACAGCATCCGCAGGTTCTACCCCACTGTGACCATAATCATTGCAGATGATAGCCGGGATATCCAACATATTCAAGGACCCCACATTGAGCACTACATCATGCCTTTTGGCAAGGTGGGAGATGTTCTAGGGCAGGAGTATCAAACTCAAGGCCTGGGGGCCGGATTCGGCCCATGGGATGCTCCGATCTGTCCCAGGGGGCCACCCTGGAAACAACGAAGGACTGGTCCGTGGTGCCTCTGCTAGTGAAAATGGAGTTCAGGAGGACCATCCGCAGCCTTTCCGAGCTCCATTTTTGCTGGCAGAGGGTTGCAGGAGGCCATTGTAGCCAAAAACAGAGTCCGGGAGCCCATTTTCACTGGCAGAGTGCTTGGGCCACCAGTGGCGCCCCTGATGTCAAGCTTGCCACGTCCAGCCTAGCCACGCCCCCCCCCCCGGCCCACCCGAGGTCAAACACAATCCTGATGAAATCAATTTTGACACCCCTGTTCTAGGGGAGTCCTCAGGCCTAGCCTAGGCCAGGTTCTTAAGAGCACTGCAAGTTTGGGAAGGATTTAGTCCCAGAGGCTTACATAAGTAAGGAAAGAACTTAAGGAACCTTTATTTATTTATTTATTTATTTAAATTTATATCCCGCCCTTCTCCACGAAGGACCCAGGGCGGCGCACAGGAAAATTTAAAAACATACAAAATACAATAAATATAATTTAAAAAACTATTAAATAACCTATCCTGCGCTAAAACCAAATTTTAAAAACCCAATTTAAAACTACCTAAAAGTCCCCATGGGAGGTTAGGCTAGGCCGGCTTGTTGAAACAAATATGTCTTAAGACATTGGCGGAAGAGGCGGAGGTCGGTGATGGTACGTAATTCAGGGGGTAGGTCATTCCAAAGGGCTGGGCCCGCCACAGAGAAGGCTCTTCCCCTGGGTGTCGCCAGTCGGCATTGTCCGGCCGACGGCACCCTGAGAAGGCCCTCTCTGTGGGAGCGTATCGGTCTAAGGGATGTATGGGGCAGGAGGCGGTCTCGCATATAACTAGGCCCCGAGCCATGGAGCGCTTTAAAGATAGTTGTCAGAACCTTGAAGCGCACTCGAAAAACCACAGGAAGCCAATGCAGCTCGCGCAGGATCGGTGTTATGTGGGAGCATCTAGTGGCTCCCATAATCACCCGCGCGGCTGCGTTTTGGACTAGCTGTAGCTTTCGAGTGCACCTCAAGGGAAGCCCCATGTAGAGAGCATTACAGTAGTCGAGTCGGGACGTCACGAGAGCTTGAGTGACTGTGCGAAGGGCAGCCCGGTCCAGTAAGGGGCGCAATTGGCGCATCAGGCGTACCTGATGAAACGCCCCCCTGGCCACGGCCGCCACATGGTCCTCCATGGACAGCCGGGAATCCAGGAGGACACCCAAATTGCGCGCCCTCTCCACGGGGGCCAGTGTTTCGCCCCCAATGGCCAGAGTTGGTGTAATCTGGCTGAACCGGGGTGCCGGAAACCACAGCCACTCAGTCTTGGCAGGGTTGAGCCTGAGTTTGTTACCACCCATCCAGATCCGTACGGCCTCCAAACACCGGGACAGCACTTCGGCGGCATCGTTGGGGTGGTTTGGGGTGGATATGTACAGCTGGGTGTCATCAGCGTACAGATGGTACTCCACCCCAAAACCACGGATGATCTCACCCAGCGGCTTCATATATGTGTTGAAAAGGAGGGGCGAGAGGACCGACCCCTGAGGAACCCCACATAAGAGAGGCCTCGAGGTCGACCTCTGCCCTCCCGTCAACACATATTGCGACCGACCAGAGAGGTAGGATGAGAACCATCGCAAAACGGTGCCTCCCAACCCCAACCCCCCCAGTCGGTGCAATAGGATACCATGGTCGATGGTATCAAAAGCCGCCGAGAGGTCTAATAGGACTAGGATAGAGGAATAACCTCTATCCCGCGCCCTCCAGAGATCATCAACCAACGCGACCAATGCCGTCTCGGTGCTGTGACCGGGTCGGAAGCCGGACTGGCGCGGGTCTAGATAATCAACTTCCTCCAGGTGTCGCGGAAACTGTTGGGCTACCACACTCTCGACAACCTTCACCAAAAAGTGAAGGTTGGAGACCGGACGATAGTTCTCTAATAAAGCTGGGTCCAGGGACGGCTTCTTGAGGAGGGGCCTCACTACCGCCTCTTTCAAGACGGCAGGCAAGGACCCCTCACTCAAAGATGCGTTGACAATGCCCTGGAGCCAGCCTCGTGTCGTCTCCCAGGATGCCAGTACAAGCCAGGAGGGACACGGGTCCAATAAACATGTGGTCGCCCTAAGTTTCCTTGACAACCTGTCCATATCCTCGGTGGTAACAAAGTCAAACTCCTCCCAAGAAGGAACCTCAAGACTAGTCTCGGACAGTCCCACAGGACCACTGTCGATGGAGGGTAGCTCATTCCGAATCCGAGTGATTTTCTCCTGCAGATAAATCCCAAATTCCTCTGCTCGCCCTTGCAGAGGGGCTTCCCGCGGCCTCTGATGAAGGAGGGAGCGGGTCACCCCAAACAGGGCGGCAGGGCGGTTATCTGCGGATGCAATAAGGGTGGCACAATACTCACGTTTGGCCACCCTTATCGCCACTAAGTAAGCCCTAATATGGGTTCTCACTAGTGTTCGGTCGGCTTCGGAGCGAGAGGATCTCCATCTGCTCTCTAGGCATCTCTTGTGGCGTTTCATCCCCCGAAGCTCCTCGGTAAACCAAGGAGCCTGGGTGATTCGCCGCCGCAAGAGAGGCCGCAAGGGCGCGACTCGGTCCAAGGCCCCCGCGGCCGCACTTAACCATGCGGCCACTAGGTCCTCAGTCGAGTCGCGGGGCAGGGTCACAGGAATTGGCCCAAGCTCCCTCTGGAACCTTTCCGGGTCCATTAGAAGCCTGGGGCGGAACCTGTGCTAAAAGGAGCTCCCTCCATTGCCCTCTTATGCTGGGAAACATTTCTGTGATGTAAAATTTGTTACCATGGATTGAACACAATTCCCACCCCCCACAACTTACTGATGATCAAAGTTAGGATCAGTAAGGAGCTGAATCTCCCACCCACCGTTTTCAATATAGATTCATGCATATTTCTACTCATCCAAGAGCCGTACACTGAGTTGATTTCTCAGGAGGTTCCTGAAAGCGAAGCATGGAAAATGTGACAATCACGTAGCGGAAGAGATCTAGACCTCCGAGTCCAGAATAAAAGTTGCTTTGCATTTGTAGGACAAAGATCAAGGCCGAACTGGTTAAGGCCATATTATGGACTCCCTGGTGCTCTCTGAGCTTGGTTGTTTTCGTGTTTTCTGGCATTATCCAATATCTTCATTGCTAGAAGGGAGTGGGATTCATATTGAACCAGGGTACGGGCAAAAGGGAGGTGATAGATAGGAATCTCATGCAGGTAGCAGGAGTAAATCTAAGTTTACTTACTTATTCATGCAAAGTTGAAACGAATAGTACTGATCAGAGTGGTTTGAAAAGACAAAACTCGGGATTATAAAGTCATTGTTAAGGCTCAGGTGTCACGTTTGAGGCACAAAATTATCAGTGTTTTGTCGCCAAACAAGTTATTTGGCAAAATGACTGTCAGTAGCAATGCTCATAAATAGCCTTTCCTGTTCATTTCTGCACAATCTATTTTTTTTTTAAAATTACATCTTCTATATTGACATTAAAGAGAAAAGAAAGGGAAGATAGAGTATTTTCGAACATGGGATTTGTTTTACAAATGGTTTGATGACAGAGGTAGATATTGGGAATTAGAAAATATTATTATACACCCATAAATTGACCCAGACAATAACGCTGTTCACCAAGCATTTGGTTTTATAAATTGAAAATCTATATCAATAAAAATGTAACAAGAGTTTGTTCAAAAACGCTAATTTCCAAAACCGATCGCTTCCAAATTTTCACACAACGTTCCTTTGAAATACGGCACCAATGATATATATAGATTGTGTAGATGTCACACCTGTGCCAGGTACACACAACGGAAATGTAAAAAATTGTAAAAAGGGTAGGTAGATGGATACAGAGAGAGCAGTGGGCCACGGGTATTATGTCATCCTTTATGACATATTTAGATACTCTGAAAGAGAAATACGGTAGGTAGGTACCGTATTTTTCGGAGTATAAGATGCACCTTTTTTCCTCTAAAAAGAGGCTAAAAATCTGGGTGCGTCTTATACATCAAATACAGCATTTTTTTGCCTCCTGAAATCCGTCCCTTCACCAAAATGGCCATGCGCATATCCTTATGGAAGCTTCAAGAGAGCTCCTGGGGGCTGGGGAGGGCAGAAATGAGCAAAAAACAGGTTGTTTCTGCCCCCCCCCCAGCCCCCAGCAGCACTCTATAAGCCTCCATAAGGCTATGCATGCTATTTTTTGACCAAAAAATGGCAGTTTTTCCTCATTTTGCACTCTGCAAGCCCCCCCAAGGCTATTCATGCCTTTTATTTGAAAAAAAACGGGCCCATTTTCACGAAAAGCAGGCCATTTGGGGGAGGTTTGCACAGTGCAAAAAGGGATTTTTTTCCCTTTTGGAAAGATGATTAGTTAGAGTGATTGATGAGAATTATGTTGGTCAAGTACTGTGCCTGCAGAAACAAAGATTTGTTCCAAAGGTGGTCAGTGATTTCCTTCTCCATCACATGGGTAAATACACCTGGAAACATCTACCTACCTACCTACCCTCTCTCTCTCTCTCTCTCTCCCTACCTACCTACTGTATTTCTCTCTATCTCCCCTCTATCTACCTATCTACCTACTCTCTGTCTCCCCCTACCTATATATTTCTCTCTCTCTCTCTTTCTCTCTCTCTCTGTCCTCTACTTACTTATCTATTTACACACTCTCTCTCCCTACTTACCTACCTACTGTATTTCTCTCTCTCTCTATCCCTTTATCTACCTACCTACTTACCTACCTACCTAACTACACTCTGTCTCCCTACCTATTCTATTTCTCTCTCTCTCTCTCCAACCCCCCCTCTACCTACCTACCTACCTTCTCTCTCTCTCTCTCTCCCTACCTACCTACCTACTGTATTTCTCTCTCTCCCTCTCTATCCTTCTATCTACCTACCTACTTTTTTTAAAAAAATTGCCTCTTTAAAACCTGGGTGCGTCTTATACTCCAAAAAATACGATAGGTAGGTAGAGAGATAGAGAGAGGGAGAAATACAGTAGGTAGGTAGGCAGGTAGGTAGGTAGAGTGATAGGGAGAAATACAGTTGGTAGGTTGGTAGGTAGGTAGATAGGGAGAGGGAGAGGGAGAAATACATTAGGTAGGTAGGTAGAGTGATAGAGAGGGAGAGGGAGAAATACGGTAGGTAGGTAGGTAGGTAGGTAGGTAGGTAGGTAGGTAGGTAGGTAGGTAGAGGGATATAGAGAGAGGGAGAAATACAGTAAGGTAGGTAGGCAGGTAGAGGGAGAGAGGGAGAAATACAGTAGGTAGGTACGTTGGGGTTTATATGGTGGTTGTGTGTACATGTTTGTGTGTGCAGGTGTAGATGTACACACAGATTGGTCATTTAACCAGACTGAGCCACAGCAACGCATGACCGGGAATGGCTAGTGTGTAAATAAACTGATCTGACGACCATCTTTAAAGCGCTCCATGGCTCGGGGCCTAGTTATATGCGAGACCGCCTTCTGCCCCATACATCCCTTCGGCCGATCCGCTTCCACAGAGAGGGTATTCTCAGGGTGCCGTCGGCCAGACAATACCGACTGGCGACGCCCAGGGGAAGAGCATTCTCTGTGGCGGGCCCAGCCCTTTGGAACGACCTACCCCCTGAATTACGCACCATCACCGACCTCCGCCTCTTCCGCCAATGTCTAAAGACACATCTTTTCCAACAAGCTGGCCTAGCCTAACCTCCCATGGGGACTTTTTAGAAAGTTTTAAATTTGGGTATTTTAAAATTTTGTTTTAGCCTAGGATTAGGACAGTTTAATATATTTTAAATTATGTATTTATTTTTTGTATTTTTGTATGTTTTTAAATTCCTGTGCGCCGCCCTGGGTCCTCTGTGGAGAAGGGCGGGATATAAATATAAATAAATTCAAAATTCAAATTCAAATAAGACATTTCAATCTTCTTTTTCCTCTATACCCTCATTTTCTAGGGCTGGTTTGCTGGTAGGAATCTTGCCATCTCCCAGGTGACCACCAAATATGTTCTGTGGGTGGATGATGACTTCATTTTCACACCCCGCACCAAAGTGGAAAAGCTTGTAGAGGTCCTTGAGAAAACCTCTCTGGATTTGGTGAGTTTCTGCCCCAAGGCTGCATTTATTTAACCATGCTGGCTGGCTGAGAGTTAAAGATCTCATAGTTGATATAGAAATGTGGAGGCAGACTTAGTCCGTGGCTGTGATTTGAACATCTTTGTATCCCATAACACAGGGATGTCCAAACTTGGGAACTTTAAGACTTGTGGACTTCAACTCCCAGAATTCCCCAGCCAGCTATGCTGGGAGTTGAAGTCCACAAGTCTTAAAGTTCCCAAGTTTGGACATCCCTGCCATAACATAAAGGGAAGGCTCACTTCCTTCTTAAATTTGCAAAAGTCTATCAAACAATGGTTATTTTTGGAGATAGCGTTGCTTACATATCCAGTTCTTGATTGTGGCTTAATTTGTTCAGATATTTATTGATTAAAATAAATCAATATTTCACTAAACCTGTTATAGCCACCTACTCCTGCAGACTCTAGGTAGCTTACAAAATCTAAGCTAAAATAACTGAAAACATACCAAGGTTAGAAGATCTCACCCTTGTCCTGTTCGTCTCTTGGTTCTGGTTTCAGGCTAGTTTTGAAATCATAGCCCTATGTAGTTTTAACATTTTAATTATTTTTGACATCTTATCACTTCTAAGCCACCCAGAGACACCTTATAGGGGAAATGGGCAGCGTAAACGATTAATTTAATTAATTAATTTAATTAATCTATATAAATAAAAATGTAACAAGAGTTTGTTCAAAACCGCTAATCTCCGAAAGTACTGCACCGATCGCTTCCAAATTTTCACACAACATTCCTTTCAAGTACGGCACCAATGATATATATAGATTGTGTAGATGTCACACCTGTGCCAGGTACACGCAACGGAAATGTAAAAAATTGTACAAAAGGTAGGTAGAAGAATACAGAGAGAGCAGTGGGTCATAGGTATTATTTTATGACATAAAATACTCTGTCCATAGGTAGGTAGGTAGGTAGGTAGGTAGAAGGATAGAGAGAGAGGGAGAAATACAGTAGGTAGGTAGGTAGGTAGGTAGGTAGGTAGGTAGGTGGAGAGAGAGAGGGAGGGAGAAATACAGTAGGCGGTAGGTAGGTAGGTAGGTAGGTAGGTAGATAGAGGGGGAGAGAGAGAGAGGGAGAAATGCGGTAGGTAGGTAGGTTGGTAGGTAGGTAGGTAGAGGGATAGAGAGAGAGGATAGAGAGGGAGAAATACATTAGGTAGGTAGGTAGGTAGGTGGAGAGAGGGAGGGGGGAGAAATACAGTAGGCAGTCGGTAGGTAGGTAGGTAGGTAGGTAGAGGGAGAGAGAGGGAGAGAAAGAGAGAGGGAGAAATGCGGTAGGTAGGTTGGTAGGTAGGTAGTTAGGTTGGTAGGTAGGTAGGTAGAAGGATAGAGAGAGGATAGAGAGGGAGAAATACAGTAGGTAGGTAGGTAGAGGGAGAGAGGGAGTAGGTAGGTAGGTTGGGGGTTATAGGGTGGTTGTGTGTACGTGTTTGTGTGTGCAGGTGTAGATCTACACACAGTATGGTTGGCCATTTAACCAGACTGGGCCACAGCAACGCGTGGCCGGGAACGGCTAGTAAATAAATAAAAGCGAAACAAAAATGGGCATCAAAACAAAATTTAAAGGATAAGAGTAATGAAATAACCCTCCCTCAATAAATCTCCCCCCCCCCCTCTGCAGACAGAACTCTTTTCGCATGCACATACAGGCGCACACCATCCAAATCTCAATATTATGGTTTGTTTTCTGCAGGTAGGCGGAGCTGTACGGGAGATCACAGGTTTCCTCACCACGTACCGCCAAAAGATCAGCGTGCAGCCTGGTACTGAGGAGGGAGATTGCCTGCGAATCCGCCAGGGCTATTACCACACCATTGAAGGTTTCCCTGATTGTGTAGTCACTGATGGAGTGATCAATTTCTTCTTAGCACACACACATAAAGTTCTGCAAGTTGGCTTTGACCCACGGCTCACCCGTGTTGCCCACCTTGGTGAGTGATGCTGCCAGCACGCGGGACCCTCAGGTTGGACCCGTCTCTAGAATAGAACATAGAATAGCTTTTGTTTCCTATATAGGTAGTCCTCGACTTACAACAGTTCATTTAGTGACCATTCAAAGTTACAACGGCACTGGAAAAAATGACTTATGACTGTTTTTCACAGTTGCCACCTTTCCAGCGCCCCCAGGATCACGTGATCAAAATTCAGACACTTAGCAACTGATTCATCCTTATGACCATTGCTGTATCCCAAAGTCACGTGATCCACTTTTGCGACCTTCCGACAAGCGAAGTCAATGGGGAAGCCAGATTCACTGAACTACCAGGTTACTAACTTATCAACTGCAGTGATCCACTTAAGAACTGAGGGAAGAAAGGTTGTAAAATGGGGCAAAACAACACTTAACCAATGTCTCACTTAATAACAGAAATCTTGGCCTCAATAGTGGTTGTAAGTCAAGGATTGCCTGAAAGAGAATCCTAATCACACAAACAATCAAAAGGGTGAACTTGGGCTTCCTTTGATGTTGTGATCCAGTGTTTCCCAACCTCCTTCAAATTTTAAGATGTGTGGACTTCAAACTCCGTGTTGCCTGGAGAATTCCGGGAGTTCCACACAACTTAAAGTAGTCAAGATTAAGAAAACGTTGTAATCCTCACCAGCAGAAAAATTATTTGCGTTTTTTATATTGCACTAAATACTATTTATCTTTTTTTTTTTTAAAAAAATCGTAATAGTGGTCCGTGGTTTTTTTAAATTATGAATTTAGTGGTCATTGATGTCCAAAAAGTTGGTCTTAACAGATCTTAACAGATGCTTGAGTCAGATTTCTGTGCCAATGGGATCTGCAGTTCGTTCCTATTTATTTCATTCAAAGTTTTAGTTGGCCTGGAACAACCTGTACAACTCAACAGGAAGGTTCCAAAAAGCAAGCCCAGAAGGATTGTCTGTTGAAGAGTCATAGGCTTATGCTAATTTTTGTCCTTCATTCTGGGTTTTTCTAACTGCAGAGTTCTTCATTGACGGCCTGGGTATTCTGCATGTGGGTTCCTGCGCCAATGTGGTGGTAGACCATGCCTCAAAGCTCAAGCCACAATGGCTAAAATCGGCAAGCGAGAAGCAATATAACACGTTCCGCTATCCCAACTCAATGGATGACACGGTAAACGCCAAACGAAGCCTCTTCTACTTCAAGAACCATTTCAAGTGCATGACGGGCAATTAGTCTTGAGCGAGAGAATGTGCTGAGCCCCACCCTTGACAATTGACTAAGTCCTCAGGTGACTAGAGTCTTGGACAACCTGCTCTGGCAGCTGGCCACAGCTCATGGCAAAACACGCTTGCCCTGTCCACTAGCCAAGCGCCCAGAACTCAGGGTGGCTTCTACATTCTCAGGCCTGAAGAGCAACTTGAGAAATGAACTTCATGCTGCTTAAAAAAAAAAAACCACAAACAAACAAACAAAACCACACAGCTGTGTTGTAACAGAATTAATTGGACAAGCCGTCTTCCAGACCTGGTTGATGAAAGGAGGATGCTGTCTGCTTGTTATATTTTGCATCTGAACTGAACCATATCCCACGGGGAGGGATTCTGCAAGAGGCTGCCCCATGAAACCTGGGTCTTTATCCTTCTCCTGGTTGAGAGCAGCCATCTGCCCGTTACACCGAACTCCCCTTCTAACTTCGGACTTGTGAATACCTATAAGACACTTCGCAAAAAAAACCTTGCAAATTCTGGCAATATCCCAGCATCCTTTACCTCCCTTTCATTTAAACTACAGAAGGGGACAGGATTGGTGGTGGATAAACAGCCTGAATTCTGGGGGTGGGGTGGGGGAGAGGGGCTTTGTCTAGCATCACAATTTTTGGGCCAAGGTTTTGAAGTTGAGCTCCTCTGTCGCCAGTTCCCTCCAACCTCAAACGGGCATGGTTCTGGGATATTTTGAAGTGCCAAAGACTAATGATGGAAAGCTACCACCAGGGGGAAGCCTTGAGGTGTGCATTGCAGTAGAGCAGCCTTAAATGGCCACAAACCTACAGGGTGCACTCCAGCTTCGAGGCGGGCCCAGGCTTGTGGTGAAAATGGCCAGATGCGCATGGACATTGGAGGGCGCAGCTTATTTTCTATGGGGATAATTTTTTTATATGGTGAAGTAGGAAGACTGTCCATGACAGATTGCCATTTTGTTTTTTACTTTAGACAGAATCCAATTCCAAAGCTGCTTCTCATTCCTTAAACTTCTCCAATCCCAGGTCTCCGGCTCTTTAGTGCCAACCATGGAATCTTTCACACCACTTGCTTTTCCTAAAACTTATATATTAGGGAGGTTTTTTAAAACAACAACAACAAAGCTCCTACACCAGTGATGGCTAACCTTTTTTGGCTCGCATGCCAAAAGCGGGGGGTGGGGGGCGCAGGGGGGTCGTGCATGGGCATGCCACACCCATAATGCTATGTGCATGACCCCCTGCTTTTGGCATGCTTTTTTTGCCCTCCCCAGGCTCCAGAGGCTTTCTAAGAGCCTGGGGAGGGTGAAAACAGCCTCCCCTTCCCACCTCCAGAGGCTTCAGGAGCTTCCCTGAAGCCTCCAGAGGGGGAAAATGGCCTCAAAAGAAGGCCTAAATCAGCTGGCTAGCGCACACAAGCACGCTAGTGCTGACAGGGCAACGCCTCGCGTGCCCTAAGAAATGATTCCACGTGCCACCTGTGGCGCCCATGCCATAGGTTCGCCATCCCTGTCCTACACAATCGTTCCATTGCATGGGGTTGGCTCATATCATCCGTAACCCAAGAGGCTGTAACCACTCAGGCGCCCTTCTTCCCGGCAGCTGGGCTGTCAATTTCATTGAGATAAAATTAGTTTAAGTACCAGCCTCACAGGTTAAGGTAGGGGTGCACTTTTAGCACAGGGAGTGACAAAAAAAAAACACAACAGAGAGGTATGGTAGATTTCAAAATCTCTATAGCACAAGAGGTCTAGGAATTCATACAGACTGATCCACGACGTTGGTTTCTTGCTGCAAAAGGACAAACGCTTCTTTCCTCTTGAGTTACCAGATGAAAAATTTAAAAATAACTGTGTAGGATATGGTTGTTGGACATAAGATATGGATTGGGTATGGCTTAGAAGCCATCACAATCGTACAGCATGCGCATGTGGGAATAAGCTGTACTAAGCACAACAAGACTTTTCCGTACTATTTTAATTAGATTTAAATCCACCTCACCAGAACAATGCAGTAATAAATTAAACGCTTCAAAAAACAACAACATTGCATTTTTACACATATACACGCACCCCTAGAGTAAGTGGGAAAGAAATTCCATGTGATAATGAAATGGTTGCTCCCTCTGCCTGAAATGGTACTTTTGATAAAAGCTTAAAAGCTTGTTTGTTTATTTACATATTTATTGTTCAAGAATGGATGCATAATCAGCATGAAACTCTCAACTGGTGCAATCCAAGAAAACCTTAGCTATAGTATGCAATGCTGCTTGTGGAGATCTCCAGTTGCAAACACTAATCAATGACCTAACCCAGGGGTCTGCAAAGTTGGCTCTTTTAAGACTGGTGGACTACAACTCCCAGAATTCCCCAGCCAGCATGAAGTCCACCAGTCTTAAAAGAGCCAACTTTGCAGACCCCTGACCTAACCCAAGGAGTGGTGTCTCAGTTCTGAGCATTCCTAATAACCTGTGGTTATCTGCAAATACTGTATACACACCCACTAATGAGAAATGCAAGCTGAGGAATATAGCTGAGGTCTAGGGCAGATTGTTTCAAGCCTAGGTTGTTATATTGAATGGTGTGAGCAATCTCATTTTTCCAGAACAGAGAAAAAATAACAATCTAGCTGCCTCCACTTGAAGCTGAACGCTGGCAGAATTAACTGGGTCATTTAAAGAGCTAACGGTTGCATCTGTTCAGTTAGAGCAATTGTTTTCTTGACTCCCTGCCTGATGAAAATCCTATTTGGGCAATTTATGATTCAGTAAATCAATTCATTAACCATGTTTAGCATGTTGGCTGAACTTCTCTAGTGAATCAAAGCCTGTGTTAATGCATCTGTACCCTTTGGTCCTACGGTCCGGTGGTGGGATTCAAATAATTTAACAACCGGTTCTCTGCCCTAATGACCAGCTGAGTGGGTGTGGCTCGATGGTCATGTGACTGGGTGGGCGTGGCCAACTCAACGCCACTCACGTCGATAGGCGCTTCACCTCCGCTTTTACAATGTAGTAAGGGTTGATTGGAGAGGCAGTTTCTGTAAGCAGGGCAATAAAGATGAGGCTAGAAACAACACCAGAATGTTTCCTTCCTGCCTTCCTTACAGGATTAGCCCTGTAAAGTGGGAAAAACAAAATGAGATTTCTTCTAACAACCGGTTCTCCAAACTGCTTAGAAAGTTAACAACAGGTTCTTCCAAATAGGTGCGAACTGGCTGAATCCTACCACTGGTCCTACCAGTTCCAACAGCAATTCTGGTCTGAGAGCATCTTTCTGGCAAAGAAAAGAAAAAAAGGAGGTGCCCCAGTATAAAAGAGGACTTTAACAAAATTGGCTTCCTTTCATTTCTGGCCATCAAGCTTTTCTGTAATCCCCAATTGAGCTTTCATTCCTAAACTCTCTTCCTTTGGCTTCCACGGCTTATTCTGTGATGACTTCAATCCCACCACCCACCCACCCCCGGAAAGTAATAAAGGGTGGTTGTTGTTTTTTTAAAGTACAATTTTGTTTAGCCGCTGTGTCCTAAAATTTTCTGGTAGGAGTTCAAGAAGAAAGGAGCCAAGGCTGGTGAGTGTACAAAGTAATCCTGACACTTCAGTTGTTGGCTACGCAGAAGTTGTAGCAGTTGGATGACCTGCTAAATCTTAAGAGCCTGGCGCTGCTTGCCCGTCTGTGCTTTCCTTGTCAGTCCATTCCTGACAATCCGGCAGGAGAAACGTGGCCTCGTTGGAAGCCTGCTGCCCTTCCCCAAATCTCTGTGATCTCAGATGGCTTTGTCCTGGTAGATCTCATTGTCTTTTAACCTTCGCAGGAAGAAAAGTTAAACCCAGATGGTGGGATCCTTCTGTTCCACGTTTTCCTGAGCAAAAACCAAAGGGGAGTTATCCATCAGGCACTGAGACGTATAAAAAAGCTACTGTATACCTTCCCAGCACAGGTGGTATTCAGAAGGTTCTGACCAGTTCTCGAGAACCGGTAGCGGAAAATTTGTGTAGTTCAGAGTACCAGTAAATACCACCTCTGGCTGGCCCCGCCCCTATCTATTCTCTGCCTCCTGAGTCCCAGCTGAATGGGAAGAAATGGGGATTTTGCAGTATCCTTCCCCTGCCACGCCCACTAAGCGACGGCCACCAAGCTATGCCATGCCACGCCCCACACAACCGGTAGTAAAAATTGAATCTCATCACTGCTTCCCAGCTCATATTATTTGTTAAGCTCTGTGCCTCAACCATGATTTTTTTGAAGAGGCAACTGGGACAACCACGACATGGATGACTGAGAATCCATAGAGCAGCGATGGCGAACCTTTTTAGGCTCATGTGCCATAAGGGGGGAAGTGCAGGGGGGTTGTGAGCCAGCGTACCGCATCCATAATGCAATGCACCCCCCAGCGCGCATGCGTGCATGACAGGCACTCCCCCCCCCCATTTTTGCATGCTTTTTTCGCCCTCGCCAGACTCGAGAGGCTTTCTGCGTGCCACCTGTGGGCCGTTTTTAGTCCTCCGAAGCCTTCATGGACCTTTAGGAGGCTTCCCTGAAGGCTCCGGAGGACTAAAAACGATGCTACAAGGAAACCAGAAGTCACTTTAAAAATGGCTGAATCAGCTGGCCAGTGTGCGCATGCGTGTGCTGGCCAGCTGACAGGGCAATGCCTCGCATTCCCTGTCAAATGGCTCTGTGTGCCACCTGTGAGCCGTTTTTAGTCCTCCGGAGCCTTCATGGACCTTTAGGAGGCTTCCCTGAAGGCTCCAGAGGACTAAAAACGGCGCTACGAGGAAACCAGAAATCACTTTAAAAATGGCTGAATCAGGGTAACACTTAAAATGTTTTAAGAAACGGGGGGGGAAAAATTTCCAACGATGCTCGACTCACAGCTGAGCAACATAATCCTTGGAAGCTCCTCCCCCCCCCCGCCCCCTAATATTTCTTAAAGCATTTTTCCCTATCTCTTCGCCCAAACTGGCAGGAAAAAAATGCTTTAAAAAGTGAAAAAAAGTTGGCCACGCCCACCCAGTCACGTGACATCCCTCACCAAGCCACACCCACAGAACGGGGGGGGGGAATTGATTTCACCACTGTTTATGACCGTTCTTCACACGTCCATTGCACACCAGTGTAGCATCCCCATGGTCACGCGATCAAAATTCAGAGGTTTGGCAACTGGTTCATATTTATGACGGTGGCAATGTCCCGGGGTTGTGTCATCCCCCTTTTGCAACCTTCTGACGAACCAAGTCCATGGGGAAATCCGGATTCACTCAACGACCATGTTACCAACTTAACAAAGGCAATGATTCGCTTAACAACTGTGGCAAGAAAAATTGCAAAACAGGGGCAGAGCTCACTTAGCAAAGGTTTCCCTTAGCGACATAAATGTTGGGCTCAATTATGGTCGTAACGTGATGACCACCTGCACTTCTAAATAGCCTTTGAAGGAGCAAATATGGCTCGTTCACCAGAACCGTGGGGTGGGGATTGCTTCAAGTAAAACTCTTCCCATTAAACACAAGACTCCAAATGTAGAAAATAAGACTCGGGCTAAATTGCTTCTATAAGATTTACCTCATGAGTGGGACACTGAGCGAAATTGATGTGCTGTTTTGAGAGCTGGGCTACAGGTGCCCAGCCACGCTCCCCTTCCTCCCCCATTTCCCCCCCCACACACACAACAGCCTGAACGGAAACCAAGAGGGGAAAGAGGCTTCCTTGTTCTCTCTGCTGACTCTCGGATCCTCACCGTGGTTTGCTGGAGATAGGAAACAGCGTCGTGAACGGTGACAAAAATCTGCTGAGGGGTGAGATGATGCATGAGGCCACAAAAACGCAAAGTGTGCAGGACGTTGGCTGGGTGGAGAAGAAGAAAAGAGAAGACATTGAAGTCCCATGCCACCTGTGGGACTCGCATATGCACAGTTCCTTCACACTAGGGATGGTTCCTTCCTACCCCCACAACACCACAGAATCTGTACATGACCCTGATCCACAAATCATGGGATCTTGGAAAAAGTCCGATACTGTAATTACACGGGTGAGTAAACTTCCTTCAGACCCAGTTGAAGCACCTCCGCCTCACCGCTCTTTCCAAGGCTCAACCTCTCATAAACCAGTTGGAAACAACTTGAGCTTATTGTTGTTCCAGCATTCTATTGAGGAGAGCTGAGGAGGGCAGCGAGAAAGCCCTGTTGCATGTCAGCTGTCAAGAATCCCTTCTCCCCCAGATGAAGTCCATTCAGGAAGCTGGCAGGAAATGGCAAACAGGGGCCTGCCTTCCAGTGGTGGGTTACGACCGGAATGCTCCAGTACGGGCGTACTGGTGCCTGCCGGGAGCACCAGGTACCGTTCCGGTATGGTGCTCCAGAGGGCCCACCCGCCGCCCGTGCTCCTTTCCTGTATTTGAGATTTTGGGGACTTCCGCGCACATGCACGGAGTGTACGGCACCTGCGCGACGCTCCGCTGAGCAGCTGGAGCATCACGGAGGCATCATGGAGTGTCACAGGCAGTAAGTATGCATGCGCGCGCTGCGCGTGTGTCATCGCACACTGCGTGTGTTTATGTGGTGGACACACGGCCCTATTGCATTGTACCGGTTGCAACGGGATCCGGAACCCACCACTGCTGCCTTCCTTAATAGCAGCAACCAAGGTGCTAGGATTGCTATTTGACATCACGCGTCACCCATTATGACTGCTGTGCTTGGTGATGGCAAATCCTGTCCCGATTGCCACTGTAAACCAAGAACTACCTGCATGAGGTGGGGTAGGGATGCAGTACAGGGATGGGCTTTAACAATTTCAGATTCTCTGCACAGTTGCTGGGTGGGCATAGCCATAGTGGGTGTGGCCTAGTCAGCCTCCTGCACCACGGCTGGGAAGGGGGAGGCATTTTTACCTTCCCCAGGCTCCGGAAGCTTTCCTTGAACCTTTGGGAGGGCGAAAACTGCCTCCACCTCCCGAACCTCTGCGAACCCCCAGCGGCGAACCCCTGATTGTACATGTCCTTCTTGGGCTTCCCGTTGAGGGAATTGACAATGGTCCTCTTGTTTTTGTTTTTAAGGAACAACTGAAGTGGGCCAATTCCACCCATTGAAAAATGTATACCCTTTCCTGAGGCAATAGGCAACTTCTTAACATTTAGATTTTGGAAAAAAAGAAAGTAAATTAGGGTAGCTTTCCCCCCCCCCCCTGCATACTATCTTTGAACTAAAGCTCCAATAAGGCAGGGGTCCCCAACCCCCGGGCCGCGGACTGGTGCCAGTCCCTGGCTTGATAGTAACCGGGCTGGAGTGAGCAGCGGAGAGAGTAGCGCAACTCATAGGAAAGTGTAGCAAACGCTCCGCTATCCTGGCGGCTGGCCGGGGTGCTCCCCGCAGGACAGGGGCAATGGCCTGCATTAGGGGGGTTCGGGGCACTACCTGGCCCTGTGTGGGGGGAAGGGGCTGCCAGGCCCTCCTGCCTGGGATGCAGCCCATCCTTCCCTGCCCCAGCTGAGGATCCTTCGCCCGGGACCCCTGGCAGCTTTCCCACCTGGTTGCACGCAAGGCGCCCTCCCCGGGTCGCATTCCCACGAGACGCGGGTTCCCGCCTCGAGTTCCACGTGACCGCCGAACACGCACGCAGCCCACGTGACTCGACTCACCCGCTGGAGGCTCCCACCAGTCCACGGAATTTTTTTTAACATGAAACCGGTCCCTGGTGCCAAAAAGGTTGGGGACCCCTGCCATAAGGGATTTCAACTAGAGACCACTGAAGTTCTAGTCCAATGCCTCTGAAGGCCATCAGACTGAGGAACAATGAACTAGAATAATAGGAAGATGGATGACCTGTCTTACTTCACTCACCATTGCAGGCAGACAAATGTATCTGTATGCCGGCTTTTTGGCATTCCACACACACCTAAAAGGCAAGGAAACATTTGTAAAGCAGCTTGCGCGAGGGCGTCCAGCCACCACAAAGTACACCATAGCATCAATCTGAAAACCAAGATCCGGATACACCACGATCTTTTATTAATTCTGGCACAAGGAGGTGACACCGTTTGGGTTCCACCCCATATAAGGAGTCTATTATACTGGGAGCAGCTGTTTTTTCAATTCGGTATAAAAAGGCACGGCTCTAGTTCCATTTGTGAATATCACATTTTAAAAACAACCTATTTAGTCCTGGATGAATTATAATCCTTCTCAAAGGGCAGCGCAAAGGGGGACGAACATTATTTAAACTGACCCAGAACAATGCAGATGCGTGAGGCAATGCTGTCTAGAGTGAGAAGCAAATGGCTTTTTTGGGGGGGGAAATCGTTTTCACTGTAATGTAAACAATTTTCTCTTTTGTGGAAAATCATGCTCTAATTCTGGATGTTGTGGTCCCAATGGGTCTGCAGACCAGTGGTGGGCTTCAAATTTTTTTAGAACCTCTTCTGTAGGTGTGGCCTGCTTTGTGGGAGTGGCTTGCCAGGCATGTGACCGGGTGGGAGTGGCTTACCAGCCATGTGACCGGGTGGGAGTGGCTTGCCAGGCATGTGACTGGGTGGGCGTGGCCAACTTGTAAAATGTGGTGAAACCCACTTAACAATGCTCTTGCTTAGCAACCAAAATGTTGGCTCAGAAACTGGCATTTGAGGCACGCAAGTCTTAAAGCTGTCAAGTTAGAAGACCCTTGCACCCCTAAACCTTTAGAAAAAAAAACCCCGGGGTGTTCAAACTTGACAGCTTTAAGACTCGTGGACTTCAACTCCCAGAATTCCTCCTCTTGCTCTTCATCTTGATGATGGGCGGACGGGCGGACGGGAGCTGGAATCGGTTCTAAACGGAACTGTAGATTTGTGGAACCTTTTCTATAGAAGAGGTTAGAACTGGCAGGAATCCACCCCTGCTGCAGACAAAAGTCTGACTCTTTGACCATATCCTTACCTCATCTCACATTTTAAACCGTTCAATTTTAATTCAATTTTATTCGATTTATAGACCGCACCAATCTCCGTCGAGACAGACTCTGGGCGGTGCACAGGAAATTAAAAACAACAATAAATAAATAACAACATTACAAAAGTTAAAAAGAAATTAAATTATATACCTGTGCTAAAATTCCCAAATCATTATTCTAGTGTAACTGAAGCTCTATCGTGCCAAGACCTGAGTTCTAAGCTAGTCCAGCTTGTTGGAAGACGTGTGTCTTGAGTGAGTGGCGGAAGAGGGGAAGGTCCATGATGGTGCGTAGTTCGGGGGGCAGGTCGTTCCAGAGGGCAGACCCTGCCACAGAGAAGGCCCTACCCCTGGGCGTAGTGAGGTGCTGGTGTTGTGCAAAGCCAAGGACCAGCCTGCATAATTACTCTCAATTTCAAAAAGGCCTCTGTTTCTTAGGAGATAAAAATGATGGGCAGATGCCGTTCAGAGCGGTTAGGAAAATCTGCTCGCTTGCACAGAAAAAGACGCAAAGGAAATGGCTGTAGAAGGGAGCATTCTGCAGGAGAATTGCTAAAAAAATTGGGACAAGAGGCACCCCAGGATATCGGCTTGGTAACTGGTTCTATTCCCTATAGCTGCCATTTGGAGAATAGGAGAGTCCCCTCCTCTCTGCCCACCCCACCCCCAGCCATTGTTTAGGAGTACTGACAGCATGTTCTCAAAACCTCTGTCAACTTATAATTACAACTCCAGATGTGTCCAGCAGCCAAATGTCGAGAGACTCCCAATGTAACAGAAGTTCTGTTGTCTTTAGAAGGGAGGGAGAGCCCTTTATTGTCTTCTTTACTTGCTGCTGAGCTCAAACCAAAGAACTGGTTTGAGTTTATAATTTTAAAATATGTTTAAAATACAAAATATATTTTAAAAAGTTTAAAATTTGCAGTTTAGTAGTTGAGCAGTGGACTAGAACTGCCAACACTGGGGAGTTTCTTTTGAAGAGGTCCCTCTGATTCGACTGGAATCAAAGCCAAAGGGATTGGCCAAAAGGATTTGTCTCTTTAGCAGTCTTCAGCTCCGGAAGAATAGACGAATGGAACAGAACGGAATGGAACGGAATGGAACGGAATGGAACACCTTTGGGAAGGGCCAGGAAAAGAGAGATAAGGGCAGCCTTGTCCATTTTTTATCAGAGCCCATCCATCCTTTTTCATGCAGCCTGTGACAAAATGCCCTAGGTGGAATTGATTTTGGTGAAAAGAGATTCCGCTTTAAAGGATGAGAATCGCGAATTGCTCCAATGCCTGGGGTAAAAAAAAAACCCACAACACCCCAAGTTGCAGGCAGCATCAATCCTGCCCTCCTCAAAAAACTGAACAATCAAGAAATCAGGAAATCTCAAGATATTTCAGAGATTGTAATATAACCGTGATGGCGAACCTATGGCATGCATGCCACAGGTGGCCCGCGGAGCCATTTGTCAGGGCCCGCGAGGTGTTGCTCTGTCAGCTGGCCAGGGTGCATGCGTGCGCTGGTCAGCTGATTTCAGCCTTTTGAGGCCATTTTTCACCTTCCGGAAGCTTCGGGAACGTACTTCCGGTTTGCTCGTCGGGCCAGTTTTAGTTTTCCGGAGGCTTCAGGAAAGTTCCTAAAACCTCTGGAGGGCCTCCAGGGGGCGGGGGAGGTTGTTTTCGCCCTCCCCAGGCATGCCAAAAATGGGGGGGAGCGCTGGTCGTGCACGCATGCGCGTTGGGTAGTGCGCAAAGCATTATGGGTGTGGCACACCCATGTATGACCCGCCTGCACTTCCCCCGCTTTTGGCACATGAGCCAAAAAAGGTTCGCCATCACTGGTCTAGCTTAGAGCTTAGAGCTCTGATATAATTCAATCTTAGCCAACGAGTAAATATATTTTAGAATTTTAATGGGAATGTTTTAGCACAGGTCCTTAGTTTAATTTAATTTAATTAATTTAATTTACATTTATAAACCGCCCCCTCTCCCCTAAGGGACTCAGGGCGGTGTACAGGAAAATTAAAAACTATCTAAAAGCATACAAGACATACAAAGTTAAAAACGAATTAAATTACCCTGTACAAGAATTTAAAAACATTAAAATTATAACCCATTAAAACCAAATAGATAATTTGCAAAAAACAGACTGGGGCAAGAAGCGTCGATTAGGCCAAACCGGCCTGATGGAATAAATAAGTTTTTACTTTTTGGCGGAAGGTGCAGAGGTCCGTGGTCGTTCTAATATCCGGGGGTAGGTCGTTCCAGAGGGTCGGGCCCATCACAGAGAAGGCCCTTCCCCTGGGCGTCGCCAGCTGGCATTGCCTAGTGGACGGCACCCGGAGAAGTCCCTCTCTGTGTGAGCGAATCGGCCGAAGTGTAGATAGATATTATTACTGTATTTATTGTTATTTATTGATTTTAACTCCCTGTGCACCGCCCTGGGTCCATTTCGATGGAGAAGGAGCGGTTATATAAATCGAAATAAATAAATAAAATAATATAAGGTCTAGTGAACTCCCATAGAGTCAAGTGAGGTTCTAGCCATCTTAAAATTAAAAAATATCTATACTTTTCAGAATCAGAATCAATTTTTATTACGGTCAGCGCAAAAGTTGAACATTAAAATAAATGTCTAGAAATTATTGGAAAAGCAAAGTAGTAATATGAATAAGGTTCCTTAGTTCTTTAGGTATCTTTTTTCCTTGTTACCACTGCAGCAGCACAATATTTTGCTACCGTACGAGTGATGGCTGGATTTGAATCCTTAAAGGAGATGGCTCACGTAGAAGTTATCTGATCTGCCTAGGAATCTCTCTAGGCACTCGTAGACGTTAAGGAAAAACGTATAAATAAATAAAAATCTGCACCAGAAATCTCTCTAATAGAGGGAGAAGGAACGCTGATCTGATGTCCCTGTAGAACTTGCAACGCAACACGGCATGAGATCACCTTCAACGTCCCCGTTGCCACATGTACACATTTGCTCAGCTATTGGGGTTCTATGCTCTCTACCTGGGGCTTCCCTTGAGGTGCACTCGAAAGCTACAGTTAGTCCAGAATGCAGCCGCGCAGGTGATTACGGGAGCTTCTAGATGTAACACCGATCCTGCGCAAGCTGCACTGGCTTCCCGTGGCCTTTCGGGTGCGCTTCAAGGTTCTGACGACCATCTTTAAAGCGCTCCATGGCTCGGGGCCTAGTTATATGCGAGACCGCCTCCTTCCCTTCGGCCGATCCGCTCCCACAGAGAGGGCCTTCTCAGGGTGCCATCGGCCGGGCAATGCCGTCTGGCGACACCCAGGGAAAGAGCCTTCTCTGTGGCAGGCCCTGCCCTTTGGAACGACCTACCCCCTGAATTGCATACCATCTCGGACCTCCGCCTCTTCCGCCAGTGTCTAAAGACACATCTCTTTCAGCAAGCCGGCCTAGCCTAACGTCCCGTGGGGACTATTTTAGTTTTAAATTGGGGATTTTAATTTGGATTTTAGCATAGGATTATAATTTAATATGTTTTTAAATTTTGTATTTATTGTTTTGTATGTTTTTAAATTCCTGTGCGCCGCCCTGAGTCCTTTGTGGAGAAGGGCGGGATATAAATGTGATTAAAAAATAATAAAATAAAAAATATCATACCTGCCCTGCAGGAATGCTGAAGGGAGGATATTAAGTCTGGCTCTCAATGATGCTATTCTATTCTTAGGGATTGTACTGTTCTGGGTATGGCAGACCCCTTTGGCTCCAGTGAAGGAAAGTTCATCTGGAGTGATATTCTGATGTTCTAAATCTTGATTTAGTCTCAACACTCATTGATTTTGACTCTTGTACTTCTCCAGCCTTACTATTTTTCCACTCTTATTCCCCACTATACAGAGACAAACACACATATCTGTCTTAGATACCTGGATAAGGAGCCGTGCGCCAGATGAATCCACAAAGGATATTCCACTGCAGTCGAAAATCACAGCCTGTACATCTAAGCCTGGATAAGTAGATAAGACAGAACCCATATCAACCACTCTCAACCACTGCAGCTCCACAGATTCAGTCTAACAGCTGTCATGTGCTACCCTGCACTCTTCCAGGATCACTTTGTTCGCCAGATAGTTTTAAAGGTAAAGGCAAAGGTTCCCCTCGCACATATGTGCTAGTCCTTCACAACTCTAGGGAATGACTAGCACATATGTTCATCTCTGCTTCAAAGCCAAAGAGCCAGCACTGTCTGAAGACGTCTCTGTGGTCATGTGGCCAGCATGACTAAATGCCGAAGGCACACGGAACGCTGTTACCTTCCCACCAAAGGTGGTCCCTATTTTTCTACTTGCATTTTTATGTGCTTTCGAACTGCTAGGTTGGCAGAAGCTGGGACAAGTAACGGGAGCTCGCTCCATTACGCGGCACTAGGGATTCGAACCCCCAAACTGCCGACCTTTCTGATCCACAAGCTCAGCATCTTAGCCACTGAGCCACCGCATCCCTCCACCAGCTGGTTTTTACACCAACAGAGAAAAGACTAATATGAAATTCTGGACACACAAATACATTTCTTCTGTAATACAGTCAGCCTAGAAGAGAATCACCCTAACAAGCCATGTCTAATAACTGCACACCAGCACAAAGAGAGTTCAGCTTGCTTTTCCCACATGGGATGGGCTTCAATTGCCATGACCCACAGCACGATGGGGATTAAAATTCAACAACTCAGGAGACACAAAAATTAGGGAAGGCCAGTTTAGCAACTTGTATTAGCTGTAAAGCATCAAAAAAGTAAGAAATATTACGGCATGTAGAACTGTAGGAAATGGTCCAGTAGGTACGGAATACAGAACTGTATTCCTCTGTAGAACTGAGGAAACGGTAAAGCAGATTTTCCACCATGGGTCTTAGCATGAATATTTCCACAAGAAAATTGCCCAACGACAAAAAAAAGGAATTAACCATTGGTTACCTGAGCTAAGCTTCTTTTCCAAGACACAAACACTACTGTCCTAAAGAAAAAGAGGAAAACCCAACAATTACTTTTCATTTACAAGCTGAAAGGATTGGCCTATGCCAGGGGTCTGCAAAGTCGGCTCTTTTAAGACTGGTGGACTTCAATTCCCAGAGTTCCCCAGCCAGCATAGCTGGCTGGGGAATTCTGGGAGTTGAAGTCCACCAGTCTTAAAAGAGCCGACTTTGCAGACCCCTGGCCTATGCTACTTTACATCTAATAAGGTGTGTGTGTGTTTGTGTCAGTTATTCATATGATGTGTTTTCCACCAAGGATCTTTTGAAGATTTTTTGGGGGGGGGGAATGTGGCTATCATAGAAAACCAATCCTCAAAATTAAGTTTAACTTGAGCAACTGCTTTGACCACAGGGTGAAACATAGCTCAAGCATCTTAACATGCCCCACTTAAATCTCCCCGTACATAAGAGCTAGAATTCACAGGATTCACTCTTTTATAATTGAGTAAAAATGGTGGCCACAATTCTGTAATTTGTTTTATTTATTTATTTTATTGAATTTTTATACCGCACCTTCTCCCCAGCGGGACTCAGGGTGGTGTACAGGCAACAGTAAAAGTAGTTAGTGTAAAATGAATGATAAAAACAAGTAAAATGCTATTAAAAATGTATTAAACAGTACGCCTAATTTTCAAATATCAATAAAAACCCAATCTAAAAGCAAGTTAAAAACTACGCCAGGCCGGCCGCACGAAATAAATGGGTCTTCAAAGCCCGGCAGAAAAGGCGCAGGTTCATGATCGTGCGAAGGTCAAGGGGTAGGTCATTCCAGAGGGTAGGAGCAGCCACAGAGAAGGCTCTCCCCCTGGGCGTCGCCAGCCGACATTGCCTTGCCGACGGCACCCTGAGGAGGCCCTCTCTGTGGGAGCGCACTGGTCAGTGGGAGGTATTAGGTAGCAGGAGGCGGTCTTGCAAGTAATCAAAACCCCATCCCTTTTTACATGCGTCATAATACATACATTATGTATAATATGTATATAAGAGGTGTGGCCACCATCTTGAATTCTCTCTCTCTCTCTCTCTCTCTCTCTCTCTCTCTCTCTCTCTCTCTCTCTCTCTCTCTCTCTCTCTCTTTCTCTCTCTCTCCACATGCACGCACGCACACAATACCCCTGGACCCCTGGTTGTTCTTCTGAGTTGAATGGCAAAACTGCCCATGGTAGATAACCAGTTCTAAACCCCAGAATCAATCCAGGTGTCTCAGATGGGGCAGAATATATTGTAATATGCATTTTTATTATAATTATGTATTTATATGTTTTTAATGATTATTATAATCCAGCCCAGTCTTGCTCTGGTGTAAGAAAGGAAGTGTGAAAGAGACAAAAGAAAACTCTTAATATCAGCTTTAAAATGATGTTAATAAAAGACATTAGTAAACATCTTGAACCTCTATCTAATCTAATCTAATCTAATCTAATCAAATCAAATCAAATCATCTAATCCAGGGGTGTCCAAACCTGGGAACTTTAAGACTTGTGGACTTCAACTCCCAGAATTCCCAGCCAGCGAATGCTGGCTGGGGAATTCTGGGAGTTGAAGTCCACAAGTCTTAAAGTTCCCAAGTTTGGACACCCCTGATCTAATCAAATCTATCTGAATGCAGGTGAAATAAAAGCTCTTTGGTTTAACATCAACAGGCTTGAGGTCATCCAAAACTCCAGGATCAGAAATTCAGTTTTTTTTAAAAAAAGCTTAAAATAATATTTCTTCCTCCAGCTATCTTTTATTTCCATGAGCACTTCACCACCTGTGGGTGAACTTGATTTGCTCTGAACTGAACTCACAATATTTGGACTCCCTACTATCATAGCTCTAATCTTTTACCAAGAGTCTTCTTACCACTGTTGTGATATCCATTTTGATCCTGCTGTTAAACTGTGAATCCTCAGGATGTTCCCAGTCTTGCTGTAATCCCACAAGCTTGCTGACAATATCTTTAAAAAAACCACGGTTTCCATAATAGATGGGGGCCTGGTAACTTAAGATCTTCACACCTGGGACCTCAAAGCACTAAGGAGAAGAAACAGAACAAGTGGAATAGAAGCATAGAAGCATAAATGACTATGAATATATATTCACTGGATTTGGGTACATATATGGCAGACTTCCATATATGTACCCAAATATATGTACCTAAATAATTCAAGCTACATATATGTACCTAAATAATTCAAGCTACAAATCTCATCATCCATAGTCAACTGTGAGTAGGGAGCTATCCAAAGGAATGGCCTAATCTACCTTTCCAGCCTCTAATCTGAATATTCAAATTGTTTTAATTGGGTTTTTAAGGGGTTTAGGTTTTAAGGATTTTAGGTTATTAGCACAGGGATATAGTTGTTTAATTTGATTTTATATATGTATAATGTTTTTATGTTTGTACGCTTTTTAATCTCCTGTGCACCGCCCCGAGTCCCTTCGGGGAGAGGAAGCGGTCTACAAATTAA
The DNA here is from genome assembly GCA_039707465.1 of Rhabdophis nuchalis. Classification (NCBI taxonomy): domain Eukaryota; kingdom Metazoa; phylum Chordata; class Lepidosauria; order Squamata; family Natricidae; genus Rhabdophis; species Rhabdophis nuchalis. Next base: position 190,105,284 of record CM077646.1, read on the forward strand.
ATTTGACTTGAATTGATTGAAGAGGACTGTGTTCTGACTGAGGCTTCCCAAGAGTTTGCTTCATGAAGCAAACTCCTTGTCCTGAAAAAAAAACCCTCTTTATTAATTTACTGTGAATTCTGCTCATTCACATCCAGCAAAGTCTTTCAAGGAAGGATTTACAGTCACAGACCTTATCTGGCTTGGAGGGCTGCCAGGCCAATATCTGCAAAACTTGGAAAGGAGTCTCGAAGAGCCATGAACTAATTAAGCAAACTAATTGTCTCCTGCAAACTCCACTCCCCTTTCACTCCTCTTTTATTTCCTCTGGGAGGGGCCATCCATCATCCACTTGTGGCCTTACTCCCAAGTTGACTCCTGTTCTTTAGCTGTTCCCTTCGTCTGGCAACTCTGCGCATGTGCACACTGGGAACGGGCTCCAGCTGTTCGTCTGCCTGACTGATGTCTGACTCTGAAGGCAGCTGATAACTGGCATATGGCTCTGGCCCCCTCTCTGCCTCTGACACAGAGCCCTCATCAGAGCCTTCCCCAGACTCCAGGACTGGCCCATCTTCCTCCCCAACCTCCTCACTGTCTGAATCTGCTGCCAGCTCTGCTGGCCACTGGCAGGCCACAAAAGACTAGAGGATATAACCCAACATTTCTAAAAGGTACAAATTGGAGGGAATGAATCATGGCCATGTCGTGCAAATTAATTAATTAATGCAAATTAATCATGACCATGTCATGCAAGGGAATTCACTGAAAAAAACAATTACATGGGGAAGAGTTAGTAGTAAAAAGAAACCAGGTCACCAAACAACACAATGGCTGAACATTATCAAAGCTGACACCAGCCAGACATAGAAAAACTCAAAGAAGCAGTACAAGCTCAGAAGATGTGGGGAGACCTGGTCCATAGAATCACCAAGAATTGGACACGACTAAATGGATGACATCATCAAATCTTTGCTGGGCTCCTGTTACAGACTAGACTTCAGAGTCTGCCCTGTAGCGCAAGTATCCTTCTTCCTTAAAAATTAAATACCCTTGTTAAGTAGTCTATGCAATAAAATTACATTTCGGGAAGATCTCTGTACCTCTAAAATTAGAAAATTTTAACAACCTGTTCTCATTCAAAGTGCTTCCCCTCACCTTTATTAAGAATAAAATAACTTAATCTTGTTCCAAAGCAAGATGATCCTATATTAAGGCAGCTTCTACACATATCAGCACAGGAATTAGTCCTGTTGAGAGTTCAGAGACCTTTTCCCAGCCAGGTAAGTAAGAGAAATTTCCACCACTTTTACCTTGCTATTGTACTTCACAGGCTGGTAGATTTCCGTATCGGCTGCCCTGCCCAGCACAGAGCATTCAGCCCTGTAAAATGAATGAATGAATGAATGAATGAATGAATAAAGGCATTCAGAGTAAAGTTGTATTACATCAGGTAGAATAGCTTATGCCCCAAGAAGCATGCAGATAATATTTTGATGGCCATTGAGTCAAGATAGAGATAGCATTTCAAAAGGATACATTCTTAGAGGGTACTCTGCATTTTTGCATGGATGTAAGAAGGACCTAGCCCTGGCCTATGGCTGAGGACAAGAGGTGGGGCAGAAAATCTGCCTTAATTTTAATGATCCCCTTTCAAGAATGATCTTTTTGGCATATTTAACAAGGAGACCTTGGGTGGGATTCAGCCGGTTCTGATGAACCAGTAGTTCCGGCAAACAGTTGGCTCCGCCCACCCGTTCCTGTTCTATTCTGTCCTGTATTTCCTTTGTTTGAAGCCCAGCTGATTTCCACGTCTCAGCTGTTTTACTCACTGGGGCTGCAGGAAAAGGTAAGAGTTAGTGCTGATTTCAAATGCAATGTGTGTGTGCTTGCGCAGCAAAACACACACAAAGCAAACCAGTTGTTACACCTGATGAATCCCACCACTGCTTGGATCCCAAGAGCTGGGCTTTAATCCAGCATTCAGCAATAGAAGGTAACAAAGGAAGGACCATGACTATGAAGTTACCTCTGTGTGCGGCATACAATGGTCATCATGGAGAACACCACCCCCACTGCCAGGCCAAAGTCCACACTGAGCATAACCACGGAAAGCCACGTGACCATCCACACAGCCTGTAAGAGAATTGAAAAGACAGTAATAGAGCCACCCAGTTCTGAACCAGCACAGAAAGTTCTAAAGAGGTCAGTGTCGAGACTATCCCATTCCAGCCTGCCACACCTTTAAAGTAGGAACGGCCTTCACACTTGGTAAGTTAAAGGAATGGCAGAATAACAGATGTGGTTCAGTGACAAAAGTTTTTGCTGGCAGAGCACTCGGGCCTAACCCTAACCCTAACTCACCCCATCTCCCTGAGGTCAAACACAACCCTGATGCGGCCCTCAATGAAGTTGAATTTGACACCCCTGCTCCATAGTATAAGGCCCTGATAGCGAACCTATGGCACGCATGCCACAGTTAACACATGGAGCCATATCTGCCGGCACGCGAGCCATCAGCTAAAGCACGCATGTGTGTGCCGGCCAGCTGATTTTCAGCATTCGGGGGGGGGGGAGGCCGTTTTTGCCCTCCCCAGACTTCAGGAAAGCCTCTGGAGCCTGGGGAAGGGGGAAACAGCCTCCCGCACCCCCGGAGGCCCTCCAGAAGCTGGCAATGGATTGTTTCCAAACTTCCAGTTGGTCCATTGGGCCTGTTTTTCACCCTCCCCAGACTTCAGGAAAGCCTCTGGAGCCTGGGGAGGACAAAAACGGCACTTCCCCCACCCCACCCCACCCGGAGGAAATACCAAGCTCAGCTTGGAGATGAGTAGTGTGGTGCACATGGGGGGGAGCATGGGTGTGTGTGTGTGTGTGTGTGTGTGTGCATGCATGCATGCGCATGTGAGGGTGGGCTTTGCATTATGGGTGCTGGCACACACGCATGATATTGTGTACGTGCATTTTGGACACCCAACGACGAAAAGGTTAGCTTTCTCTGGTATAAGGCTTCATTTTTAATAGCTGGATGTCAGAATTAGGAGATTACCAGATGCTATTGCCACTTACAAAGTCCACATGGCTGATCCGCCACAGCTCAGGTAAGTCCCGGAACTGCAGAAACATCTGTCGAAGGCTGGTGACATTGATACAAGCTAGGACAGCCTAACACGGGGAAAAAAAAGAAACCAGGAGTCACATAAAGAGCCCCTGCCTTTTCAGAAAAGATCAAGATTGGTTAGCGGGACTGACCTGCCCTCTCTTATTTATTTATTTATTTATTTATTTATTTATTTATTTATTTATTTATTTATTTATTTATTTATTTATTTATTTATTTATTTATTTATTTATTTATGCGATTTATGTGATTTATGCGATTTATTTATTTATGTGATTTATGCGGTTTATTTATGTATGTATGTATGTATGTATGTATGTATGTATGTATGTATGTATGTATGTGATTTATTTATGTGATTTATAGACCGCTCTCTCTCCCCGAAGGGACTCGGGGCGGTGCACAGGACTTTAAAAAACATATTTATAAATACTACAATACAATATTTAAAGTCGAATTAAACAATTTACCCTGCGCTAAAATTTTAAAATCTTAAAACCTTTAAAACCCTTAATATTATTCCCTACAATCCCTATTAAAACAATCTCAATTTATACTACAGGCTAGGATAGGATAGCTTAGGCCAGGCCTAACTCAACTCAACTCTCATCTCTCCTCTTGGTGACCTGACAAAACCTCCTCCTTCCCAATCCCACCCAGGGTCTTCTTGGTGCGGCAATTTCTTCCTTCATTAATAAGTTTCTGCCCCCAATACGAATTGGGGGTTTGGTCCTTCCTAGGACAAAAATAGGACATTGCCTTCCTTTTTATTTTATTTTCAGGTTTATAGATATGTTGGCTGCAGTGGTTATATGGTACTTATGAACCTAGACTTCAGTAAGCAGGAACGTAGAAAATTATTTTAAAGAACCCAAACATGATTACAGGGGGAAAAAACTAGCCTTATTCTGCCCCTCCCAAATACATTCTGTATTTTTACTTCAACAATTTCTTTCTCTTCTAACTGTTTTTGTTCCGTGAAGATGCAACATTCCTGAATTTCTATTGAATGTATCCTTAAATAGTTTGCTCCTATTTCCTGAAAACGACAGTTTAGTCGCTAATGGTTTTCTGTCTTCTTCTCGTTTTTTGTTTTTAATTCTGAAACAGTGCTATTTCTCAAAGAAAACCATTACTGGAAGGAAATTAGTCCTTAGGACTCACCCCCACACCCAAGAACTGATTGACCGTAGGACAATCAAGGAACAGTTGATTAGAAATTCCAGAGCTACATTGAAAAGATAGCAATGCAAGGCCAAGGTCACAAGGTGGAAACTTCTACTTCTTGTTAAAGGCACAATGGTCCTCTTGAGAAACTTCGCTGGCAGTTACCATTGCTAAGTATTACTTAGGGCAGGGGTCGGCAACCTTAAACACTCATAGAGCCACAAAGGTCCAAACCAAAAGCCCCCCATTCTGGAGCTGACCCGAAGGCTGGTTCCCCCATAATAGAGTCTCCTTCTAGCACAGCATCCTTTTTCCGCTGTCAACCGGAAGTCCAATTCCCCCACCATAGTCTCCTCCTAGCGCAGCATCCTGTTTCCTCTACCTGTCCTAACCAAAAGTCCGAACCCGAATCCTACCAATTGTGGAGTCAACCAGTGACAGGGAGCCGCAGCAGAGGGATGAAAAAGCCACATGCGGCTCCAGAGCCGCGGGTTGCAGACCCCTGGCTTAGGGTTAACTAAAAGTAACCCAATAAATACAACACTTATTAAAGAAACCCAGCAGCCTCAGTCCACAATCATTTAACCAAAACTATCCAAACGGTACATACAAAAGGCAAAATAGATGAGCATAAACTATTGTTTGAGGTGTTGTTCTTTTTAAAAAAAACCAACAACCATCATTCTTTAGGTTTGCCAACCCATTCCTGCATCTATCTCACCTTTGGTAAATAATGAAAGAGCGGTCCAATCCATATTAACACAATCAGAACAACGGCACTGGTGAAGAGTCCAGAAAGCTGTGGGTAAGAAAGCCCGATTAAGTCATGGCAAACTAACAGAAATAAAATAGGTTTATTGGGAATCAAGCAAAAAACAAAAAAGTATTCTTTGTATTCATTGGTGGGTTGCCAATTCTTTTAGTACTGGTTCAGGGGCACTTGCACATACATGCGACACTTCTGCGTATGCGCAGAAGAGTCCAGGGTGGGTGGGCGGGCGGAGCCTCCTGCCACCACTAACTACCAGTTCGCCTGATCCAGGCCAAACCGGGAGCAACTCACCTCTATTTGTATTGCTTAGTACCCAAGAGGTAGTGGTAGCAAATAGATAAACAGATCTTTATTTGCCATTATGCTAATATAAAACAATCCTTTGGCTTCTTATAGAGCAAGGGTCTTCAAGCTTTGCTGGCTGGAGAAGTCTGGGAGCTGAAGTCCTTCAGACTTAAAGTTGCAAAGGTTGAAGACCCCTGTTATAGAGCATACTACGATACCATCTCCAGAAAGCTTGGGACAGATTTCTTCTAACACCAGCAGGAAAGCACTTTGGATAGGAAAAATCTAGTTAAAATTCTTTCTCTTCTCCAAACGTTGATCTCACTTTCCCCCCCCCCCCCTCTATAATAGTTATAATGAAATTTGGGATGGGATTTTGTAAAATCAGTGTTGGTGGAAGACAAAGGGAATAAACCTATTCAAAAATATACGTTGTTTTGGAGGGGATAAGGACACTTATCCCCTCCAAAACAACGTATATATAGTGTGTAACTTAGAATATAGTGTATAACTTTTAGTTGTTATAGATCAGGGGTTCCCAAACATGGCAACTTTAAGACTTGTGGACTTCAACTCCCAGAATTCTCCAGCCAGCATAGCTTTAAGTCCACAAGTCTTAAAGTTGCCAAGTTTGGGAACCCCTGATCTATAAGGGGTTATAACCTCTGATCAGAACCCCTGATCTGGGAGTTGAAGTCCACAAGTCCACATTATAACCCCTGATCAGAACCCCTGATCTGGGAGTTGAAGTCCACAAGCATAGCTGGCTGGAGAATTCTGGGAGTTGAAGTCCACAAGTCTTAAAGTTGCCAAGTTTGGGAACCCCTGTTATAGATGAAGAAATATAAAGGGTGGGTGGATGGGAATATCATTTTCTTCCCATATTCAAAACTTCAACATTAAGTCGGAGGAGAAAGTGGTAAGGTATAGATTGGACCGAAATCATGAAGGAAGAAGCCACAAATCCAAGGCTAAAAATCTAAACTCTCCTTGTTCTCCATCATCTCCTTGTTCCAGAGAAATTTGTAGAGCAGTCCTTAAACCAATGTAAAAAAAATTTTTGCTTTACATTTTTTAAAAAAATAAACAAAGAGAGGACAGTATTGCTCTTGTTGACCTCAAAATTACAGAACTCTAGCTAAATTGGGATCACTATCCAGACTAATCTTGAATGCAGGATTATTCATTTTGAAATTATGTATCCACACATGTAGATTTCTGCACTCCCTAGATCAGGGATGTCCAAACTTGGGAACTTTAAGACTTGTGGACTTGTGGACTTCATAGCTGGCTGGGGAATTCTGGGAGTTGAAGTCCACAAGTCTTAAAGTTCCCAAGTTTGGACATCCCTGCCCTAGATGTATATCTTGCTGATCAAATACCAAGGCTGAGAGATTCACACTTCACATTCATACAGGGGCTCTGTAGAGCTTCATCAGAGACAGATGTTCCCCCACGATTCCCAGCATGGAAATGAGGAAATAGTAAAAGGAAAACCTATTGGAGTGACTCTCACTGAAAGCTTGACTGAAAGCTGGACTGCCATAACCCAACCAAGAATCAAATTTGCTTTTTTTGTTTGTTTGTTTCCTGGTTGGAAAATACTGTATATAATTAGAAAAAGTCTTCTATCTGAAACGTCTCCTCCGAGTTAGCAAATCTTCTTGGTGCAAGTTTTGACGACAGAGCATATAAGAACATAAGAACATAAGAACAGCCTTGCTGGAACAGGCCACAGCCCATCCAGTCCAGCATTCTGTCTCCCACAGTGGCTCCCCATTTGCTTCAGGGTCTTCCCAAACAGATGTCTTCACCTGCTTATAATTCCCTGCAAATGGCATTGAGAGATATCCTGCCTATCTCTCCAACCCGGAGGGTGTCCTTAGGCATCCATAATGATAGCCATGGATACCCTTGTTCTCCATGAACTCGTCTAATCCTTTCTTAAAGATGTCGAGGCTGACAGCTGTCACCACTTCTTCTGGCAGGGAGTTCCAGGTAGTCCTGGCGCGGAGGGGGGTGAGGAGTAGTTGGCCAGCCACTCTTACTGCCTAATCCACATCCATAACAAAACCAAACATCTTTCCTGCTTTTACAAATGTACTTGGTGTTTGAATATATACCATATTTTTCAAAGTATAAGACGCACCAAGATTTTGAAGAGGCAAATTTTTTAAACAAGTTTTTGCACTCTGCAGACCTCCCCCAAATGGCCCATTTTTTGTGAAAACGGGCCCATTTTTAGTAAAAAAAAAGGCAGGCATAGCCTTTAAGAGGCTTGTAGAGTGCTCCTGGGTGTTGGGGAAGGGGGCAAAATTGAGCAAAAAACAGCCCATTTTTCATTCATTTCTGCCCTCCCTAGCCCACAGGAGCACTCTGGAAGCCTCCTAAAGGCTCTGCATGGCCATTTTGAGTTTCAGGAGACAAAAAATGCTGTATTCAGTGTATAAGACGCACCCAGATTTTCAGCCTCTTTTTTGAGGGGAAAAATGTGCGTCTTATACTCCAAAAAATACGGTGTGTGGGTGTGTGTTTACATTTCAAGGAATCTGCAGTTTGCTTCTGATGTATTTAAGCAGCAAAAAGAAATGTACCAAATAAGACATTCTCTAAGTACCTGTGTGTGTCCACCAGTACTCTCCAAAATGTTAGTTGTGGCCAGAGTGGCTGAACTGGGGAAACAGGTGAACAAGGAAGAGACTAGGTTTGAAACCCCATGAGCCAGAAGTTCCTGTGGAATAACAGAGAACAAAAGCAGGTTGGTCTCTGGTTGTTCTATGGCACAAATAGAGCACAGGTTTAATTGGCTTTATTATCTAATCTCCATCTTTCCAAGGAATTCGGCAAATACTTCAAATTCACGAAGCTCACAGTACGAATCTCAGAGAATTACAGGTTCCAGTGTCCCTTGACCGGAAAGGCTATTTGAGAGTTAAAATCTGGGTTGGTTTTGACTACTCTGAGACTTGGCTTTGAAATGTCTGCTCTAACGCTTAGCCAAAGCCTATTAAAGTGAATGTGAACAAAATGCACCTTAGGGAAAACGTCTCCAGCTTGAGGAACATTTAATATGCAGCTTGGAAAAGCCCGCTATCTTCCGTAATGAAGATGGCAGAAACATCCATTGCTTTGCCTTCAGCAGGACCTGAGGCATGGCTGGAAGAAAAATGGGTAGTGCAGAACGCAACTACAGGAACGTCTACAGCAGGGGTGTCCAAACTTGGGAACTTTAAGACTTGTGGACTTCAACTCCCAGAATTCCCCAGCCAGCTATGCTGGCTGGGGAATTCTGGGAGTTGAAGTCCACAAGTCTTAAAGTTCCCAAGTTTGGACACCCCTGGTCTACAGCAAAGTTCAGCCCTAAACATCAGATTCTGAAATGAAAGCTTCCATTGGCAGAGCAAGGGCACAATGAAAAAAAGTTTAAGAATGGGAGTGTTGGCCTCACACGGGCTTCATGAGACATTTTTCAACTACTTGATGAAGTCCAGTGAACAAGAATCAAGAATTGGGTTGCTCCTATTCTGCCTGTCACTGATATCAATCTGCAACTTCAAGTCAGAATCAAAAGCCCATTCAAGCTGGCTGTCCATTTAAACGTAAAAGGAAGAAGAACTCTGTGAAAACTAGATCCTTCAGGAGACAAGGAGTTAAAACAGGTTGACAAGCATAAAGATGTCAAGTGTAGGAATATTCATAGACTGGAATAGATCAGCCAATGAATAGGCATAGCAACCGGGTAAGCCAATGAGGGCTGTTTTGGAAACAGAAACATAAGCTTGGAGTCTGGGCATGGCTTAGTTGAGAATTAAAACTGAAACTAGCCTGTAATCTATGAGCTCTGAGTCTGCTGCTCTGAGAAGTAAACTAGTCTAAACTTTCTGCTCTGAACTGGGAGATGAAGCTGTTCTCTCTTGCTTGTGTTCTGCTTCTAACTTCTACCACATTGAAAGAATCTACTATTGGTATTGTACCTTTATTCATCCATTATGTATATAAAGAAGTTAATGAATCCAGCTGAATCAGTTATCTGTGTGTGCTTTCTGGATTTGATTTTTCTGCAACAAACTCTGATAAAAGGGACGGGCAGCTAGGCAGACTCTTTGACCGGAAGTCTCCATCTCTCCCTCTTGGAGGAGACTCATGCTCCCAGGATGGGCACACACCTGGTTGGGATCAATGACATAGTGGTACTTCTCAGCGTAGATCATGGCCAGGGACACTGAGATGGCGTAGGCCACGAAAGCGAGGGCCACCGTGTCACCCAACACTTGGGGTAGCAGATGCAGAGCTGGGAGCTGAGGTTGTGGGAACCTGCATGAAAGAATGGTGGAATGGGAATCATTGTGTCTTGGGAAAGAGATCATTCATTGCCCCTCCCCATCATCCATATCCAGAGCAAAACTGGCACACACACCCATATGGTCCAATCCAGAGCCTCAGACTAAGACAGGAAGTTGCATTTTTGATGCCATGCCAATAGAGTGGCAGTGCCCTTGCCTTTAGCCAAGGTGCAAATGTGCAAAATGGAGATAGGGAAGGAACTTACCCTGCTGGGAGGTGCCCAACAATCTGTACATTATAGTGAGTATTCAGAGAGGAAGCAAAACAGATTCCTGTGGCCAGCAGTACCTATTGCAAGAAGTCAAATAAACAACATAATTAAAAGAAGTGCTATCCGCAACATCTTTATTTTTAAAAAGCCAACAACATCATCTTTGAAACAGAATTGATTGCAGCTGTTAATATCTGGAGATCTGAAAAACCAAGCCTCTCCAAGTATATTGATCTCTCAAATATAAATTCAGGGCAACCTGAATTTATTAAGCTATATTAGGGATGAAAACTGAACTGAGTTACGGATATTTTTTTCTCTGTCAGTTAGAGCTGGCATATATGTCTTTAAAAAGAAGATCAAATATTACAGAACTTGTGTTTCTCTTGGGCAAGGGCTGCAAAATACTGCAACAGAATGGCGGTGCTGGCAGTATGTCCAGTACAGCGGTGGGATTCCAAAAATCTTACTACTGGTTCTGTGGGCCTGGCTTGGTGGGCGTGGCCTGGCTTGGTGGGCGTGGCTTGGTGAGCATGGCAAGGGAAGGATACTGCAAAATCCCCATTTCCTCCCGATCAGCTGGGACTCGGGAGGCAGAGAATAGATGGGGTGGGGCCAATCAGAGGTGGTAATTCTGACCAGTTATGGAGAACTGGTAGCGGAAATTTTGAATAATTCGGAGAAGCGATAAATACTATCTCTGACTGGCCCCATCTATTCTCTGCCTCCCGAGTCCCAGCTGATTGGGCAGGAATAGAGATTTTACAGTATCCTTCCCCCGCCACGCCAACCAAGCCATGCCCACAGAACCGGTAGTAAAAATGTTTGCATCCCACCACTGCCTCAAGATCAGACTCAGACTCAACCCGTTCAAGACCGAGTGGCTGTGGCTTCTGGCGTCCCGGTACAACCAGTTCACTCCATCACTGGCCATAGGGGGGGAACATCTAGCCCCTGTGGATGGGGCACGCAATCTGGGCGTCCTCCTGGATACCCGGCTGTCTATGGAAGATCAAGTGACAGCCGTGGCCAGGGGGGCGTTTTACCAGGTTCGCCTGGTACACTAGTTGCGTCCCCTATTGGACCGGGATGCCCTTCGCATGGTCACTCATGCCCTTGTGACATCCTGTCTAGACTACTGTAATACTCTCTACATGGGGCTTCCCTTGAGGTGCACCCGGAGACTACAGCTAGTCCAGAATGCGGCCACGCGGGCAATTCTGGGTGCTCCTAGGCATTTCCACGTAACACCGCTCCTGCGCGAGCTGCACTGGCTGCCTGTGGTCTTCCGGGTGCGCTTCAAGGTGCTGACTACCATCTTTAAAGCGCTCCATGGCACGGGACCTAGCTATCTGCGAGATCACATCCTACCCCATACATCCCTCCGACCGATCCACTCCCACAGAGAGGGACTTCTCCGGGTGCCGTCCACTAGGCAATGCCAGCGGGCGACGCCCAGGGGAAGGGCCTTCTTTGTGGCGGGCCCAGCTCTATGGAATGACCTACCCCCCAACCTCAGAACAACTACGGACCTCTGCGCCTTCCGACAAAAGCTCAAGACTTATCTCTTCCAACAGGCCGGCCTGGCCTAACTTACCTTCCTGCCTTCTCAGTCTGAACATCTAAATTGTTTTAATTGGGTTTTTAAGGGGTTTAGTTTTTAGGATTTTAGGTTTTTTAGCGCAGGGATAAATTGTTTAATTTGATTTTATATATATTTATGATGTATTTATGTTTTGTACCCCTGTGCACCGCTCCGAGTCCCTTCGGGGAGAGGGAGCGGTCTACAAATTAAATTTTTATTTATTTATTTATTTTTATTATTATTATTATTATTATTATTATTATTATTATTATTATTATTATTATTATTATTATTATTATTATTATTATTATTATTATTATTATTATTATTATTATTATTATTATTATTATCACGTTTGTGTCATAGTTATGTGCAGGGGAGGGCTGCTACAGGTTCGCCTGAGTTCAGGAGAACCTGTAGCGAATATTATGGCCGGTTCGGAGAACCTCCAAATCCCACGCCTGGCTGGCCCCGCCCACCCCGCCCACCCTCATGTTAGGTGGACATGAGGATGAGCCCACAGATATTTCAATAGCTATTTGTTTGTGTCTCTGTTTTTTTAAATGGTGTGTTCATTACAAAGAAATGCTTAACATCATTTACAGGCAAAGGAAGCAATGAACTCTGTGTACATCAGTTTGTTAAGGAATGAGCTTCCCCAACTTAGGGAACTCAATGGCTGTATATGATAGAGTGAAGGCAGAGTACTTGCCATGATTATCTCTCCTGGGATGGGGACCCACATCCGGCTACGGTAGCGGTGGTTGATTTCTTTGATGGGTACCAGCACAGCTAAGCAGAGCCCAGAGATAAGCAGTTCTGCCATGTTGGTTAAGGGCAATGCTTCCACAACAGATGCCAGCGTCTAGGGAATAACACAGTGTTCCCATTGAATAAACTAGAATTTAACATATGTTCATTGAGCAGCCTGGGAAGACAGGGCAGCAAGTAAATTTAATGAACCCTTCCAGCAGCAGTCGCTAAGGGTCTTTCTAGACTGGCTCAGCAGGGCTGAGGATCTATTGTATTTTACCTAAAGTAACCTGGGGAGGGAAGGAAAGACAAAGCATAGCTAAGCTGTAAGAGAAGATACTGTCAAGAAATGCAATACAAGCCCTGAGGAAGGTACAGGAGAGCTGTTTAGCGGAAGAGTACCTTATTTTTCGGAGTATAAGTCGCACCAGCGTATAAGACGCACCAAGGCTTTGAAGAGGCAAATTACAAAAAAAGTAGGTAGGTAGATGAAGGGAGAGAGAGGGAGAGAAAGAAAGAGAAATACAGTAGGTAGGTAGGTAGAGAGTAGGTAGGTAAGGTAGATAGGTAGATAAAGGGATAGAGAGAGAGAGAGAAATAGAGAGAAATATAGTAGGTAGGTAGGGAGAGAGAGAGAGTAGATAGCTAGGTAGGTAGATAAAGAAATAGAGAAATAAATAAAGAGAGATAGAGAAATACAGTAGGTAGGTAGGGGGAGAGAGAATGTGTGTGTGTGTGTGTAGGTAGGTAGGTAGGTAGGTAGGTAGGTAGGTAGGTAGAAGGATAGAGAAAGAGAAATACAGTAGGTATGTGTGTGTAGGTAGATAGGTAGGTAAAGGGGGAGTGAGTGAGAGAAAAAGAAATACAGTAGATAGGTAGGGAGAGAGAGAGAGAGAGAGTAGGTAGGTAGGTTGATGTTTCCAGGTGTATTTATCCATGTCCTGGAGAAGGAAATCGCTGACAAACCTTAAGACTTTGTTTCTGCTGGCACAGAAACAGTTAAAGAGCTTCCAAAAGGAAATAGAAAGTGTTTTTGCACTTTGCAAACCTCCCCAAAATGGCCCATTTCTCCGCTAAAACGGGGCCATTTTTTTTCCAAATAAAAAGCATGAATAGCCTTGGAGGGCTTGCAGAGTGCTCCTGGGGGTTGGGTGGGTGAAAAATGAGCAAACAACAGCCCATTTATCGCGAAAACGGGCCATTTTTGTGTCAAATGCATGCATAGCCCTATGGAGGCTTATAGAGTGCTGCTGGGGGCTGGGATGGGCAAAAAACGGCCTGTTTTAGGCTAATTTCTGCCCTCCCCAGCCCCCAGGAGTTCTCTGGAAGCCTCCATAAGGCTAGGCACAATCAGTTTGGTGAAGAGGTTGGGATTCCAGGAGGCAAAAAATGCTGTATTCAACGTATAAGATGCACCCAGATTTTCAGTCTCTTTTTAGAGGGAAAAAAGGTGCATCTTATACTCCGAAAAATACGGTAAATTACCCAGTCCCGAGACGGAGGAAAACATAAGAAAGAAACTCAAAATTCCCTATCTTGATTTTGTTTTGTATGAAGATGGGGCAGGCAGAAGCTTCGGCAGGCTTTCAAGATTCTGTTATTCTTTATACTGCAATAAAGAACATTTCTGCAATCCTCAAGTGCCAGTTTCTTAAATGGCCTACTTAGAAGAGTAGTAGCTCATAGTAGCTTAGAGAAACAAACATCTTCAGTACAGGCAGACCTCGCCTTACAACCGTTTGCTTAGAGACCATTCACAGTTACAACGGCCCTTAGAAAAGTGACTTAAGACCATTTTTTCACACTGATGACCGTTGCACCATCCCCATGGTCATGTGATTTCCATTCGGATGCCTGACAACTGACTCACATTTATGAGAGTTGCAGTGTCACGGGGTTATGTGATCTCCTTTTGTGACCTTCTGACAAGCCAGAGTCACTTAACAACCGTGTTACTAACTTAACAACTGCAGTGCAGTGGTGGGTTTCAAACAATTTTAGAGCCTCTTCTGTAGGTGTGGCCTGCTTTGTGGGAGTGGCTTGCCAGTCATGTAACTGGGTGGGCGTGGCCAATTTTGTAAAATGTGGTGAAACTCACTTAACAAGGCTCTTGCTTAGCAACCAAAATGTTGGCTCAGAAACTCTGGCGTTTGAAGCACGCAAGTCTTAAAGCTGTCAAGTTACAAGACCCTTGCACCCCTAACCCTTTAGAAAAAAACCCCCAGGGGTGTTCAAACTTGGCAGCTTTAAGACTTGTGGACTTCAACTCCCAGAATTCCTCCTCTCGCTCTTCCTCTTGATGATGTGTGGACGGGTGGGCTGTTGGAGCTGGAACCGGTTCTAAACGGCACTGTAGATTTGTGGAACCTCTTCTCTAGGAGAGGTTGGGAACTGGCAGGAACCCACCAGTGGTGGGTTTCTGCAGGCTCGCACCTACTCGCGAGAGCCGGTTGGTGAAATTTAGAGAACTGGTGAAAGGGGTTCCACCGGCGTACCTGGAAGTAAATCTGGCCCGCCGCTGCCAGTGACCCATCTTGATGATGGGCGGACGGGCGGGGGGAGGGAGCTGGAACCGGTTCTAAACAGCACTGTAGATTTGTGGAACCTCTTCTATAGGAGAGGTTAGAACTCCCAGAATTCCTCCTCTCGCTCTTCATCTTGATGATGGGCGGACGGGCGGGGGGAGGGAGCTGGAACCGGTTCTAAACAGCACTGTAGATTTGTGGAACCTCTTCTATAGGAGAGGTTAGAACTGGCAGGAACCCACCCCTGCTGCAGTGATTTGCTTAACAAATGTGGCAAGAAAAGTCGTAAAATGGAGCAAATTTTACTTAACAAATCTCTCCCTTAGCAAAAGAAATTTTTGGCTCAATTGTGGTCGTAAGTTGAGGACTAGCTGTATATTAGAACAGGGTTAGGGGAATTAAGGATGAGAGGCATCTTCATAAATGGCCCCAGAATGTCCCATACCTTGAAAATGGCGAAGTAGCCATTGGGGCGTGGTAAGGATATGCCCAGGAGGCTCTGTAGCTGAGAAACCACCACGTGCAAGGCAGCGGCACTCGTAAAGGCCTTGACCACTGGTTCCGAGAGGTAGGTGGAAAGGAAGCCCAAGTGAAGCAGAAACATCATGATCTGGGGTTAGGGAAAGAAATGCCTGAGTTAGTTATGTGAAATTCCCTAGAAAAAGATGCAGTGCTTGGTTTTTACCTGTCCCACAGGTAAAGAAAGCCACGCAACATGGGGCTGTTGTTACGTTTGCTCCTTTCCAGGTAAAATGAGAACATTTCTCTTCTGCTTTTATTTTCAGGCTTATAGATACATTGAAAGAACCCTTAAAATTTCCTTCAACTATCTCAGCAATCTTTGTTTTAATGAAACAACTTTCTAATTTTTACACTTGTGTGAACATAAGATTGAAATATATGGATAACAATTTTATATACATACTAGCCATTCCCGGCCACGCTTTGCTGTGACCCAGTCTGGTTAAATGGCCAACCAATCTGTGTGTAGATCTACACCTGCACACACAAACATGTACACACAACCACCATATAACCCCCAACCTACCTACCTAACTGTATTTCTCCCTCTCTCTCTCTATCCCTATAGCTGCCTACTTACCTACTGTATTTCTCCTTGAATCTTATGGACAGAGTATTTTATGTCATAAAGGATGACATAATACCTGTGGCTCACTGCTCTCTTTGTAGCCATCTACCTACCTTTTAAACAATTTTTTTACATTTCCATTGCATGTACCTGGCACAGGTGTGACATCTACACAATCTATATATATATATCATTGATGCCGTATTTGAAAGGAACGTTGTGTGAAAATTTGGGAGCGATCGATGCAGTACATTTGGAGAGTAGTGGTTTTGAACAAACTCTTGTTACATTTTTATTTATATAGATAACATACATACTGCATACATATACATATACATATAGATACACACACACACACAAACACACACATGCCACATTGCTGAACTGAAAGTTCTGGACAGTAACCTTAAGTAATCTTTAGGGATTGCTTGACCTCACTGTTATCACACTAAATAAACACTATAAAACAGATAACTAGGAAAACTGCACAGGGACGTTTAAAAAAATTAAAATACTTTAAAGTATTTTATTAGGGCTGATTTGCTTGTTAAACTCAAGAAAAATTAAAACAAAAGCACTAAAAGAAGTTACAAAAGTCAAATTCAATGTTTTCAAATATTATCAAACAATATATGAAACATGTCAAGTTACATTATATTGCTTCACAATTCCTTATTAATAATGTGTAATTATGTATCACTGAAAATCTTACATACGAGAAGAGTGTGTGTGTGTGTGTGTGTGTTGTGTGTGTGTGTGTGTGTGTTATGTTTGTGCTGATAAATGAATAAAGGGAGACTAGTATAGATGTATTTCAAGCTATTTAGCTCTCATCAGCTAGCCATACCCTTAATGGGATTTGAACCTGATATATTGTGACACAATATATATATATATATTGTCCTGTCTCAGCTGAGCAGGAAGAGAACCTGGTGGCTCAAGTGGTAAGGCATTTGCCTAACAGTTAATACAGCCCCGGTTCGAATCCCAGTAAGGGTATGGCTAGCTGATGAGAGCTAAAAAGCTCGAAATAGATCTATACTAGTCTCCCTGACATTTATTGATCAGCTCAAAAACGTCACACACACACACACATATTCAAATCCCATTAAAGGTATGGCTAGCTGATGAGAGCTAAATAGCTTGAAATGCATCTATACTAGTCTCCCTTTATTTATTTATCAGCACAAATGTAAAACAAATATAACAAAGGCAACAAAAAAAATAGCTTCCTGCCTGGATGGCTCCTAGGGTGAGCCGAAAGACAGAAAAGGGAAGCAGTTCTGCTGCCTCCCATATTTGGGGCATACCAGGGTGCTGTGATACAATATATACTTATTCCCCTGGCTCAGCTAATCAAGGAGGAGAACCTGTGGCCTAGTGGCAATTACAACTCCCTCACATTACCTTCCCAGGTTCAAATCCCACTAAGGGTATGGCTAGCTGATGAGAGGGAAATAGTTTGAAATAGACCTATACTAGTCTCTCTTTATTTATTTATCAGCACAAACGTAACACACACACAAACACGTGTGTGTGTGTGTGTGTATACACACACACAAACATACACACACACACACACTTTAATTAAGTGGACAAAACTAAATGCTCAAGTTTAGAAATAACATCTTTCTAATTTGTCAACTCAATATTCCCACAGCATGATAACACAATCGCTTGTTTGTGTCATACAAGGCCTTCCCACTGGACCCATCTGCACAGGCCCGATAAAGTGACAGCATCCCCCGGAACTCACCATGAGGAGCCCCATGAAAAAGGCCACCGCAGCAGCTACCTCAATGCGTTGTCTCTCCAACAAGGTGACCTCAGCAGGGCCTGTGCCATTGGACTGCTGGGGGGCAGGAACCAAGCGCTCCACCACAGAGCCTGTCATCAGACTGACCACCGCAAACGTTCCTGTGGAGTGGGAAAAGGATGAAGTAGGAAGACAAGGTTTTAATCTCCTGGCTAAATACTCACCAATTCCAACTGTAAGAGAGAGCAATTGGGGTCTTATGGGAACTGGAGTCCAAAACAGGTGAAGGACGACAATTTTCCTCTCTCTACTCTATTATGTAAAAAGAAGGACTAGGGGAGACATGATAGCAGTTTTCCAATATCTCAGGGGTTGCCACAAAGAGGAGGGAGTCAAACTATTCTCCAAGGCACCTGAGGGCAGAACAAGAAGCAATGGGTGGAAACTGATCAAGGAGAGAAGCAACTTAGAACTGA
This sequence comes from Rhabdophis nuchalis, assembly GCA_039707465.1. Lineage (NCBI taxonomy): Eukaryota > Metazoa > Chordata > Lepidosauria > Squamata > Natricidae > Rhabdophis > Rhabdophis nuchalis. The sequence goes on from CM077646.1 coordinate 190,123,342, forward strand.
GGAGAAATTTCCTGACAGTTAGGACAATTAATCAGTGGAACAGAAGTTGCCTCCAGAAGTTGTGAATGCCCCAACACTGCAAGTCTTCAAGAAGATGTTGGATAGCCATTTGTCTGAAATGGTATAGGGCTTCCTGCCTAGGCAGGGAGTTGGACTAGATGACCTCCAAGGTCCCTTCCAACTCTGCTATTGTATTGTATTATTGTATGTAACACTCTTTGATGCATTGCAGGACACCAAGAGCAATAGGAGATACCCACAGTTTGAACAACATACTGGGCCTTGCAGAAAAGCCGGTATGTATGAATAATATCCAAAAAGAGAATTCCCAGTACGAATTAAAAGACATTCCTGTTTTCTTCTTCCTTATTTCTGAGATAAGAAAGTAAAGTATAAGAAGCGATTGGGAAAACTCAAAGAATAATATTCTTTGAATAAATCAAGGAAATGGACAATAAAAACTCAATAGTTTTGCAATGTCAGGCAGGACTTGACCTGAACATCCACCATAACTCAACACTCAATCTAGTGTCTCAGAAAGGTTTCACATTTTAAGTTCATGTAAAGCAGCAATAAAATCAACTTAAGCATAATGTACATAATATTATGTTAAGCGTGCAGGGCTGCAAAATATTACATCAAGAAGCACCCCAAGGAGCATTTCCCCAACCAGAAGCCACAGATAATTATGTGCATCCCTAAGGTGAACTCCCTGTTTATCAGAATGCTGTTAGCCAGAAGCAGGCATGTGCAAGCAATTTGAGATAATGTGGTGGCCAATGAAGTATCTCTGGAAATATCATATCATGGCAGTAAGTGTAGCTGTCAACAGCCAGTTCGAGAATCCAAATAAAACTCCATTCACTCATTCCGTCTCCAAAAATCTTACTGTTTATGGAATACACTGCATGTCGAAGCAAAACTAACTTTGAGGTTCCCAAACACTGGTTCATAGACTTAAACAATAATTTCCCTAGCCAGACCCTCAACCTCTCACGTAATCCATGTAAAGAATTTCATTTTGTTATGGGAACTGTCTGCTTCAACTCCACACCTGCTACAATGTCCTTGGAAAGGTTTCAGGGTCTCACGGCCTTCAGCGGAATCATAGAGGTTTCATTTCTCCATCTAACCCATTCTAAAGCAGCACCTCCCCTCCCCTTACTCTAATGGCAAGTTGAAACCAAGAGGCACGTAGCTGTTGAAGTTTCATTCTTGACAGTAGCTTCAGAAGCAGCATCTTGGTGCCTTGTACTTGAAATGGGCAAGGGTATGAAATAAATACATATTCTCTCCCTCCCGATGTCAGCCTCCGCTTTATTGCTTGCTTCGGCTGCCATTTGAAACGGGGAGGGAGGGGCTGTGGGTACTGGACATTAAGTGTGCTGGAGGAGGATGGAGCCTGGGCCTGATATCGCCAAGGCTAACGGTCTCGCATTCCATTGTGATGATGCTCCTGAGCATGTGGCCCACCTGACATCGTGGATGAATCTGCATTGGATAATATGCTGGGGTCAAGGGGTGTTAGGGGATGGGTCATGCTTTGATATGTATGTTGCGCGCCTAAATATCTCATTCCTTGCTTTTTGTCAGGACTGCTTCCATCATAATTCAAGAAAGACCACGCTCAAACCCATTTTGAAAGTTTAAGGTTTCTTTTACTGATTATGATAAGACCGCAGCGAAAGTCCTGACACCCTCCCTCCTTCCCTCTCTCTCTCTCTCTCTCCCACACACACAGCGCTAAATGTATTCTCTTACTTTCTGGAACATAAGGAAGAGACCTGTGTTCCGATACAGATCCCAGGAGACAGGACTAGGCACCGTTATTTCAATTCTAGAAAGTCTATGGAGGTCCAGAAACATTAACTGCCTATCATCGTGATGGCGAACCTATGGCACGCATGCCACAGGGGGCACACAGGGGGCACACGGAGCCATTTCTGAGGGCCCGCGAGGTGTTGCCCTGTCAGCTCCAGCACACATGCACACACTGGCCAGCTGATTTTCGGCCTTGATTTTCAGCAGTTTTTTGTCCTCTGGAGGCTTCAGGAAAACCTCCAGAAGCCTCCAGAGAGCGAAAAGCGGACTTACCAGGCCCACCGAAAGTTGGAAAATGGGCTGGTTTCTGGCCTCCAGAGGGCCTCTGGGAGGGGGGCACTTTCGCCCTCCCCAGGCTCCAAGAAAGTTGTGTATGCATGCGTGGGGCAGGAGGGTGGGGTGTCACACATGCATGCACAGGGGGCATGGCACGGGGGGGGGTGTTAACTTATGGGGGTGGGCACCCGAGTGTGTGCAATGGTGCGCAACCACATGCTTTTGGCATTCGAGGCAAAAAAAGTTTGCCATCACTGGCCTATCGTATCTGAATACCTGAATAGATTTGTAAACAATCAAAGCATCTCAGATCAATTTGGGGAAGGCAGTTTCAACAGAATTCCAAAGAATCAGGAGACAGAAAGTTGGTCATCTGGGTCACCTACCTGTAGACACATGACGTCCTGTCCCAAAAAGCATATAGAGCAAGGCTGGGAAGAATGAGGTGTAGAGCCCATAGATTGGAGCCACTGAAGTGAGCAGAGCAAAGGCCATTCCTGCAGGAAGAACAAACAGAAAGTGTCATAGCTTCCCCATTAGTTCCAAAGCCAAAGAATGAACTATTAAGTGGGGCAGGAAAGTTGATTTACAAGAACCCTAAGTCATAGGTCTGGTTGCCCTGCCAAGACACTGCTGACATTATCAGTTCCTTTGAGGTAACAATAGGGACAGAAGGCCTTAGCTCTGTCCTCTGCCCTTCCTCTTGTAACTGGGTAGAGTAGAGAGGATAAGAGCCAACTCTGAGTGGCAATAAGTTATTTCACTTTTCCAATAATTATAGGACAGTGATGGCTAGCCTTTTTTGGCTCGAGTGCCAAAAGTGGGGGGAGCGCAGGGGGGTCGTGCGTGGGCGTGCCACAACCATAATGCTATGTGCGTGACCCCCTGCTTTTGGTGCACTTTTGTCTCCCTCCCCAGGCTCCAGGGGCTTTCTAGGAGCCTGGGGAGGGTGAAAACAGCCTCCCCCCCACCCCCAGAGGCTTCAGGAGCTTCCCTGAAGCCTCCAGAGGGCGAAAAATGGCCTCAAAAGAAGGCTTAAATCAGCTGGCCAGTGCACACATGCGTGCTAGTGCTGACAGGGCAACACATCGCGTGCCCTAAGAAATGGTTCCGCATGCCACCTGTAGCATCCGTGCCATAGGTTCACCATCACTGATATAAGACTTGATCTTGGATAAGATTGCCCCATACATCCCTTAGACCGATACGCTCCCACAGAGAGGGCCTTCTCAGGGTGCCGTCGGCCGGGCAATGCCGACTGGCGACACCCAGGGGAAGGGCCTTCTCTGTGGCGGGGCCAGCCCTTTGAAACGACCTACCCCCCGAATTACGCACCATCACCGACCTCCGCCTCTTCCGCCAATGTCTAAAGACATACCTATTCCAACAAGCCGGCCTAGCCTAACCTCCCATGGGGGACTTTTAGATAGTTTTATTGGGTATTTTAAAATTGGGTTTTTAGCATAGGATAAGATGGTTTAATTTATATTTTAAATTGTGTATTTATTTTTGTACTCTGTATGTTTTTTAAATTTCCTGTGCGCCGCCCTGGGTCCTTTGCGGAGAAGGGCGGGATATAAATGTAAATAAACTAAAACTAAACTAAACTAAACTAAAGCATTGACAGAACAATAACCTAATGCAGGAGCAAGCAACCTGCAGCTACACAGGGATATAGCACCACAACGCCCATTGTTCTTTGCCATTGGCTGTCCTGGTTTCTGAGAGGGAATGATGTCCACAGCATCCAGGTGTATCTCCTGATATACCTGGATACATTTCAATGTTGTCCACTGCATTAACCTCATTGACAAAGCCTGGCAAGAGGTCACTCCCCGAACCCTAAATTCAGCCTGGAGGAAACTGTGGCCAGAATGTGTCACTGAACCTGAACATGACAGAAGGGTCTGATGCAGAGGTAGTGGAGGAAATTGTGTCCATGGGCAAGAGTATGGGTCTGGACGTTGATGGTGCTGATGTGGAAGACCTTGTTGAGGAACATAGGGAGGAGCTGACCACTGAGGAACTTTCTGAACTCCACAGTGAGCAGCAAAAGGCACTTCTTGAGGAGCATTCCACAGAGGAAGAGGAAGAAAGGGAGGAGGTTAGCAGTGATGCCATAAAATCCATTATGCAAAAATGGCATGAGTGCCATGATTTTTTTGAAAAGCACCACCCCAACATAACTGTCACGAACAGAATGTTAAATCTCATGGATGATAATGTGGTCCCTCATTTCCGGAGGGTTATGCAGCGCAGGAAAAGACAAGTGACATTGGACAGATTTTTCAGCAAAACTGAGCCTACAGCTAGGAGACAAAGGAGAGAGGAAAGCCCTGAAGGAGATCTCCCTGGTGTCCTTATGGAGGGGGACTCTTCCCTCCGAACAATAACCGCCTCCCACCTGCCTTCATCCATGCCAGAAGTCATCTCAAGCAAGGTTAGTGTTCTCTCTTTATACACTACTATACTGTACTAATGTGTATTGTAATTTGTTTCATATTTTTTGTGCTTCAAAACCCCCCAAAAAAGATCAGAACGGATTAACCAGATTTACATTAAACCCTATGGGAAACTGTGCCTCGGTTCACGACCAATTTGGTTCGCGACCAGAGTCAGTTCAAGAATTAAAACCAAAAAAAAGATCAGAACGGATTAACCGGATTTACATTAAACCCTATGGGAAACTGTGCCTCGGTTCACGACCAATTCAGTTCGCGACCAGAGTCAGTTCACGAATTAAGTTCGTGAACCGAGGTACCACTGTACTTCAATTGAGCACAAAATTTTCCTACCTTTGTCCACATGCAGAGCATGTTTCTCACTCTTGTACTGAGAATCCATAACCCACAAATATTTAGATTCAGTAGGGCAGCAGGGCTTCTAGATAATAGAGAAAAATTTCTAGGCTTTCCATTCCTGACATTCAGATAAGAAATATCGTCCCATTGCACTTCTGGAAAAAAAATCACTTAGCTGAGGAGTAAACCTTTGGGACAATATGATATCCAAGGTTACTTTCCAAGTTTCATAGATACAAATGAAATTATTCTATAACCACATCAAATGCTTCCTACAGACTCAGGGAGTGTGAACACAATTTCCTGTATGATCTGTTCAAAACTTGGGTGGGAAATGTATTCTCTTATTTAGTTTAGTTTAGTTTAGCTTATTGGTTTTTTATACCGCCCTACTCCCGAAGGACTCAGGGTGGTGTACAGCCAGAATAAAAACAAAGATACAAAAGTTAAAAAGCTTTTAAAAACATATTCAACCTGGCCAAAATGTGCGGAAAAAAACCCAAACTAACCCTGATTAAAATTAATAAAAATATGAATTTAAAAAACCATGTTTCATGCCAGCCCGGCTTGTTGGAAGAAAAAGGTTTTGAGAGCACAGCGGAAGGTGCGTAAGTCAGGGATAGTTCTTAATTCCAGGGGCAATTCATTCCAGAGTACAGGTGCTCCCACGGAGAAGGCTCTCCCCCTGGGTGTCGCCAGTAGATATTGTCTAGCCAACAGCACCATGAGGAGACCCTCTCTATGGGAGCGTATTGGCCGGTGGGAGGCTCTTGGTGGCAGAAGGCGATCTCGTAAGTACCCAGGTCCTATTTTTTTTTGAAAGGCACTCATTATTCTGCTTTAATTGCTCCCATTCTGGTCAAGAATTGGGCTCTAGTCTCTGGAAGTTTAAATGATAATGAACCTTTATATTTTTAATGTGATGAAAGCGCTACGTTGCTTCATGTAAACAGCCAACCAGCCTCTGGAAACAGAAATGCAGGATTTTGAATGTGGCATCTTAACAGGAGAAATAACTTCTCTCACGCCGCTCAAGGTTTGCTCAAAGCACCTCCAACCTTCTTTGCTGGGACCTATGAATGACTGGCAAAGCCTCCTTCTTTCTCTCTGTCAACAGTTTGAGGACGACACGCAACAGCAGTCTTGGCTGGGGACTTGGCAATGTGCACGGCTTTAATGCCAGCTCAGCTGCCTTGCCAAAGGCTGGGCTGGCAAAGGACAAACGGGAGGGCAAGCAAGGCATGAGCCCAGTCTAAAGCAAAAAAAATCCATCTCAGCACTGTGCCTCCTTGTTTTACTTTGCTTTTATCTCTTGTGCCGGATAATTGCAATCTCTCAACTCCCACCAGAGACAGAAGGATAACCTAGAGAACAATCTTTGGAGCAAAGACTGACTACCCACCCTGTGTGCACTTTCTTAGACAACGGAGACTCCTAAGGCTTCCTCTCTGGTAAGTGTGCAGCCATCCAAAACTAGACAATGGTTATGAGGTCTGCAGAGAGGAGCTACCTATCAAAAATCCTAAAAGGGGAAGAAGCAAAGAGAGATGAAAGGAGAGAGGGGGTTAGAAGAACATCGGAGATTTGAATTACAAGGAGGACAGCTGGATTTGGGACCCTGTGCGTGGAATCAGGAAACATCTGGGAAGGCAGGCAGACACAGCAATCAAAATCCAAGTAGAAAGGAGAGCGGAGACCAGACCTTAAGAAGAACAGAGGGGTAGTTTGGAAGCACAAGAAAGTAGAATTCCTCCTGTCCCAGCTCTCAGAATCTACAGGTGGGGGAAGAGAGCAAATGAGAGAAAGGTTTTTCCCCTCCCCAAAAATGGAGATCAGAAATAGAGCATTCCTATCAGGCTCGTGAGGAAAACAGAAATAAAATATTTGAGACTGATTTGGGGACAACAAAAATCTACGAAGAGAGAGAAAGAGAGATCAATGGAGTATGGAACAGAAGCGAGTCAAAGTCAAGGATATTGTTTGCCCATCCCTAAATTTGCCTGTTTTCGTTGTCCAGTTCAATAGACCTTTCCAAAAGGAAAGAATTGCTGCTCCTGTCCAGGCTGCAAAATTCTTGGGCAAGTGACTACGAGCTCCCAAGTTAAAGTCTTTTGTTCACCTTCCGTTGCATGACCCTACAAGGAACTGCACCCCTGCACACCCGCAGACACCCACATACAAACTCACCTTGAGGGATGTGCACAACGCCCACAGTTAACCCCGCCACCAGGTCCCCCAAAAGCCATTTCTTCGGCTGGTACTTGGGCAGCCAACTTGCCATAGGCAGCCTGCTTCTAAATAAGTGCAAGGCTGCCGATTTGGAGCAGCGGCAGCAGCGGTTCAGCTTGCCCTTCACCATCCCGGCTAGGCTGCTCTCCGGCTCCAGGGGCACCCCATAGACTTCTTGGAAGCTCTCTTGGGTGTAGATGCCACGGTACAAGGTCAAGGTGCTCATGCTGAGGGTGGCAGGCCGGCTGACCAGATGCTCCCTCTTACCTTTTATTCTGGGCTAGACTTGACTTTATGAACCAATCAAAGACTTGAGGAGCTGGGATTCTCCTCCCTCTGGAAAGCCGGAGATGTTTTGGGCAGGAAGGAGGAGGAAGCAAAGGGGCCAAAGGTCAGTCGCCGGCCACCAGGCGTTCTTTGAGTCAGCACTCCAGACACTTTCGCCAGCATCCCTGCAGCCAGAGACTTCCCTCCCTGGAACAATACCTTTCGTTCTCCCTTCTTGTCTTTGCATTTTCAGTTCAAGCTCCTTTTCTTTCAAAGCAGCTGGATTGCTTTGTTCCTCTGCCTGAGCCCCGGGGCTGGGGGATCCTAACTGAATGCCCCTCACGACTACTTAAAACTTTCAGCATCTTTTCAGAAAGTTTAATATCTGTACCGGGGGTATCCCCGAGAACTGGTTTCAAGCTTCCCTTGATTTAAAAAAAAATAAAATGCAGCAACTTGCCTGCTCAGCGGTGCATAATTCAGAGAGCATGTTTTTCCCATGTCGCTTGTCAGCTGTTTTCTGAACACAATGTAAGGTGTTGGTTTAATTTCTGAACACAATGTAAGAGTTGGTTTAATGCCCTGAAGGAAGTAGGACCTAATTCTCTGAGAGACTCTGTGTCTTGATGTGAGTTTGCCTGCACATTAGGGCCACCTAAAAATAGAGAATCTCTATATAAATAAAAATGTAACAAGAGTTTGTTCAAAACCACTAATCTCCGAAAGTACTGCACTGATCACTTCCAAATTTTCACACAACGTTCCTTTCAAGTAAGACACCAATGATATATATAGATTGTGAAGATGTCACACCTGTGCCAGGTACATGCAATGGAAATGTAAAAAATTATTTAAAAGGTAGGTAGATGGATACAGAGAGAGCAGTGGGCCACAGGAATTATGTCATCCTTTATGACATAAAATACTCTGTCCATAAGATTCAAGGAGAAATTCAAATAGAGGGATAGAGAGAGGGAGGGAGAAATGCAGTAGGTAGGTAGGTTGGGGGTTATACGGTGGTTGTGTGTATGTGTTTGTGTGTGCAGGTGTAGATCTACACACAGATTGGTTGGCTATTTAACTAGACTGGGCCACAGCAACATTAGGGCCACCTAAAAATAGAGAATCTCTATATAAATAAAAATGTAACTATGAGTTTGTTCAAAACAGTTAATTCTCCGAAAGTACTGCACCGATCGCTTCCAAATTTTCACACAACATTCCTTACAAATACGGCACCGATATATATATAGATTGTGTAGATGTCACACCTGTGCCAGGTACATGCAATGGAAATGTAAAAAATGTAGGTAGATGGATATAGAGAGAACAGTGAGCCACAGGATGACATAATACAAAATGTCATAATACTCTGTCCATAAGATTCAAGGAGAAATACAGTAGCTAGTTAGGTAGGTAGGCAGCTAAAGGGATAGAGAGAGGGAGGGGGAACAGCTAGTAAAGAATAGAATACTTTATTGGCCAAGTGTGATTGGACACACAAGGAATTTGTCTTTGGTGCATATGCACATAAAGAAAAATGAAATAGAATACATTCATCAGAATCATAAGATACAACACTTAGTGATAGTCGTAGGCTGCTAATAAGCAATCAAATTATACTAGGAAACAAATAAAACAATATAAAATTTAAAGATACAAGCAACATGGTTATAGTTGTAAGTGGGAAGAGATAGGTACTAGGAAGGAAGAGAAGAATAATAGTAATAGTCTTAGTAGATAATATGTGGTAATTAGTTGTTAAGCAGAGTGATGGCATTCGGGAAAAAACTGTCCTTGTGCCTAGTTGTTCTGGTGTGCAGTGCCCTATAGCATCATTTTGAGGGTAGAAGGTAAAACAATTTATGTCCAGGTTGTGATGGGTCTGTAGTTATTTGCGCAGCCCTCTTTTTGACTTGTGCAGTATACAGGTCCTCAATGACCTCTTTTCAGCTTGGGATAGTTGTAACAGTGATTGCAATTGTTTTAATCTTTTTGTATTGTTTGATTAGCCCCCTGAAAGTCAGCATACATAAGGTGACATAAGAACTTGCGGCATATGTCACATTTGCCAGTTGATTGTAGACAATTCCTTGGTAATCTCATTCATCAAGGCATCTGTATAAAGAGTTACTGTCCAGTATTATGAGTCTGACACAGAATCCCTTACTCACAAAAAGGTGGGCAGCCTTTGTGCAGATAAAATAATATTTTAATAGGATCTGAAACATAAACTAGAGAAGAGAATCCGTATTCTGGTCTTCTTGGCCTGTTTTAAACACAGTGGCAAAGTGGTCCAACTGAATCCAAGCTTTGCTATAAAGAGAAAGGGGAAAACACGTAATCCTCATACATGAACTACTAGCCAATAACCCGATGTTGCCTGGGTATTTACTGTATTTATAGGGGGAAAATATCTGGACAAATGTCATTTCTAATGCTGGATTTTCCCTCTTTCCAGAGGAAGCCCCCTTGTGGAGTACTGTAAAACCATTACCAGGGCAACTCCACTGCACAGTAGAGGCTATTTTATCGCAGTACAGTAGAATCCATTTTAAGGCACAACAGGCTGTATCTTAACAGAACACACAGCCCAAGGGGTTTTAGGGGTGTCTTACCTTCCCCCCCCCCAGTATTTGTTTCCAGAGAGTAAGTCATCTGTGCACCAAGTTTGTGTGAAGCATTCCAGAGTTATGTTGGAACACACACACACACACACACACACACACACACACACACCTGTTTTTATATATATAGATTCCAAATCTCTGCTCAAGGGTGCTCCTAGCTGTGAAGAAGACAATCCAAAAACTTGCTGAATCTAATTCCTCTCCCCTGTCCCATGAAGAATGTATGGAGAGAGAAATCGAGATAAATATCACATGGAAAAAAGAGAATGCCTCCTCTCTCAATATCAAGACCCTGACCTAAATCAGAGGCCCACAGATATACCTAAGCATAATTAAAAAGAAAAGCAGGTCAGGATCTCTCATGTTAGTTTAAATTAGGTCCAGAGAGGAAAACTTGTGGAAGATGAATAGAAATGATTTGTTCTGAAAAGGGTAGAACTCAGGCATCTTGATTAGCAATATTTGAATAGTGACTCTGATTTGTGTCTTGCCCTCCCTTTAAAAGAATCTCTGTCTCGTTCTATCCACACTATATCTGCCCAAAGATTTGCCCAAAGACTCCCAAGAAGCTTCATGACCAAGGAAGATTTCAACCAAAGTTCCTTCCTGTCCAAGTTCATGCCTACTCCATGAATATACTACAGCCGTGATGGCGAACCTATGGCACGGGTGCCACAGGTGGCACGCGGAACCATTTCTTATGGCACGCGAGGCGTTGCCCTGTCAGCTCCAGTACGCATGCGTGCACTGGTCAGCTGATTTAGGTCTTCTTTTGAGGCCATTTTTCGCCCTCTGGAGGCTGCAGGGAAGCTCCTGAAGCCTCTGGAGGAGAGGCTGTTTTCACCCTCCCCAGGCTCCTAGAAGGCCTCTGGAGCCTGGGGAAGATGAAAAAAGTGCGCCAAAAGCAGGGAGTCTCGCACATAGCATTATAGGTGTGGCATGCCCACACACGACCCCCCTGCGCTCCCCCTGCTTTTGGCACGCGAGCAAAAAAGGTTAGCCATCACTGTACTACAGTAACTCTCAGCAGTTTGGAGTAGTGGATAAAGCATCAAATTAAAAAACCAGAAGGCTGTGAGTTGGAATTCTCTGGCTTAGACACACAGCCAGCTAGGTAATTTTAGGCCAGCCACTCTCTCTCAGCCCTAGGAAGGAGACAATACCAAACCACTTCTGAAAAATCTTGCAAAGATCAATCCAGGCAGTTGCTAAAGGTCAAACACTGACTCAAAGGTGCGCGCTCTCTCTCCCTCTCTCTCTCTCTTTTAGCAGGGGCCAGGGCCAGTGGATTAAAAAAAAATTCCTACCAGTTCTGTGGAGGTAAAGGCTTTGTGGGCGTGGCTTTGTGGGCATGGCAGGGGAAGGATACTGCAAAATCCCCGTTCCCTCCCCACCCCACTAACCTGCTTTCTAGCTCTGTTCTCCTGTTCAGGGCAACAAAAGAAGATCAGCTGGGAGGCAGCAGGGGTGGGGCCAGCCTATTTGCCGGTTCTCCAAACTACTCAAAATTTCCACTACCAATTCTCCAGAACTGGTCAGAACTGGCTAAATACCACCTCTGGACAGGGCAGATCAAAGAAGGTATGCCTTCAGACTATGCGCAATTTACTTATGGAATTCATTGCCATATGGTCTTTTAAAAAGAGTAAGATAAATTTGGAAGGCGACAAATGTCAACGAGTGACATTTGGTTAGGATGACAAAATCAGTTGGTTCTGCTACCGCTGGCTATCAGTTGGTTCTGCTACCGCCGCCTTTACCCAATGAATATCACCTAAAGCTGGCCCTATGCAAGTAAATAGTTGTTGATCTGCAGTCTACAGTCCTAAATATAAGTCTTCAGTCCTACTGTCTAAATCTATAATCCTCTACTTCATTGAGGTTGGTCAGTTAGAAAGGACACATCTGTTTAGATCAGAGGTGGTATTCAGCAGGTTCTGACCAGTTCTGGAGAACCGGTAGCGGAAATTTTGAGTAGTTTGGAGAACCGGTAAATACCACCTCTGACTGGCCCCGCCCCCATCTATTCTCTGCCTCCTGAGTCCCAGCTGATTGGGAGGAAATGGGGATTTTGCAGTAATCTTCCCCTGGAGTGGGGAGGGAATGGAGATTTTACAGTATCCTTCCCCTGCCACACCCACCAAGCCATGCACACAGAACCCCACTGGTTTAGATGATGACGTCAACTGTGATCCATAACACCTGGTATAACAAATGTTTTAATCGTGAAGTACCACAAGGTTCCTCTTACATTTATTTGGCAATCAGATGCTTGCTTGAAGATGCCCTGTATCCCTTCTGCCCATCATTCATGTCAGCTTACTGATCAGAAGAGAATTCAAGGGTAATGGAAGCCACTTTCTTCTACAAACACCTTATCAACTGTAGTTGGCAACGTGGTCTTATATTATCTGAATTTGCCTGAAACCATGAAGCTGTCTATCAGCCATAGGTGATACCTTGCAAATCTTTAAGATGCTTATCTCATTTCTTCTTTCTTGACAATTCACATCAAAATTAGGAAATGTATTTTATACAAAAGTCCCACAAAAAAAGAGGAAAATATCTTATCTCCTATGATCTTTATTTCTCTTAAAAATTCTCTTACACAAAGTTATAGAATACTCCTATGGTCTTCATAATTTGAGGTTTTAATTGACTGCTTATTAATTGTGCCTTCTTTTCAAAGCAGCATGTCTTGACTTTCATTTAAAAGTGTAAAGGTTTCAGAAATGTTAAAGATGTAATTGAAAGGCAGAAGTTTCTCTCAGTCTCTTGATTGATTCAAATGTTATTATTAATTCTGTAAGCTGCTGAGCTTCTAAATTATTTATTTATACCTGAAATTAATGTGTATTGATGTGACTTGCATAGGCCCAAACGAGGCCAAAATCCTGTCTCCAAGGAGTATACAATTTGCTAAGATTACACAATTACATTTAGGTATCTTTCATTACAAATATTGCCAAGGAAAAAAAATTCAACTCACTCATTTGAATACTTGGATGAGACTACTCTGGGGCTATAAACTAAATTGAAAAGTTGAAAAATCACCTCAGAAGACGGTAATGGGGAACCATGTCTGTATTATTGCTAAGTAAACTACAGTTTTGTAGTAAAAAAAAACCTAGGGTTTTGCTTGGCTTTAAGATTTTATTTCAATCATAACATACTTGGCTAAGTGTCAAGTGGCTACTAGAGTCTGATCACCATCAGGGAAGTCATCTCAAATTGTGGTTCATCTAACCAATTTGTGTGAGGATAAAACGGAGGGATGGATGTTACATATCTTGGGCTACTTGGATGGAAGGCAGGAAACAAATGCAATGGGATAAAGAAAGCTGGAAGCAAGAAAGCTATCGGAATATGTACAAAGAGGAGTAGGCTCACCAACCCCTGGTTCCTACTTTTATGATTACATAGATTTCTTCTCAAAATCAGCATGTCTTTCCATCATTTTGGTAACCAAATTTGATGACCAGGTGAGCATAGAGGTCACCTCACAGATTCTAGCATCTCTATTCAAATAGAAGTCATTGACTGAAAGTGCAATTATCAGCTGCAAACAATGAATTATCATTCTGAAATAACAACCTAAGAGTTTTGTTGTGATTTTACTTGACTTCTGATGATGACATGTGCATGCCCATATAATTTGTGGAAATGGTTTGCCAGTGCAGTCTTCTGGATAACCCAGTTTATTATGAAAAAAGTGTTGTGGGCCTAAGAATAATTGGAACTGAAAAGGAGGTGTCGTATCCTATAATCTCAACGATCTACTTTCCCTTGGAAAAGAGCAAGCAAAAATGAAAAAAGCAATAGTAGTTTGTCACAATGACTATGGAGAGGAAAAAGGGTTATCATACAAATGTACTGGAATTGAAACATCTCAAATTTCCAGCCAATACTTTTAGTAATATCATTAACCAGAATAAATAATTTCAGCCAGAGTACTCATCTTGTCTCAGTCAACATTAAATAATCTTGTTCTTGACTATTGGTGAATCATTGATACAGTATGGTGTAAAAATGAAAAGATTTTTAATCTATTGGATTAAAATGCAATTAAAATGCAATCCAAGATGCAATTTTAAATGTGCTCTATAAATAATGTCTTTTCCTGCCTTGTTGACATCTAGATCTTGTAGCCAATTTCAGAAATTATGAAAAACCTTTAACCTGACTTTCTTGGCAGTATATTTAACCTGAACTCTCCCTGCAAATTTGTTTTGTTTCCAGTTGCCTGGCCTTTCCATAACCTGCTCTAGAGAAAATCCATTTTTATAAACAGCTTAAAAAAAATAATAAAACCACAACTCAGGCCAAGGAGCTGCTATCAAAACAAATGCTTCTTTGGGTAGCCTGAAGCTCCAGTTCAGTACAGATTTTCTGTCTTCTTTCTCTTCCAGTTCCATTACATTGAACATGGAAAGAAAGTCACTGTTTGAAAAGAGGACCAAGCAGGGTTCACACACACTATCACGGTTCCAACTTCTAGTCTTCCCACAAAGACTTTCAAGGGAATAATGGAAGGGGGGGAAGGAGTTAGTTGGAGACAGAAGTTCCAGCTTTGGGAGGCACCAAAGAAGCATCTATTTATTGCATCCTACAGTGCTATATCTTTGGCATGCTTACAAGCAAATATTTAAGCAATTTAAATGGGATGGCAATCATGACAAAAATAAATTAAGGAAATGGAAATGTAATTTTAAGATCCTTATAGCTAATTATTCTCTCACATTCAGCTCAATTTACATGTGGGCTTGTTGATATGAGGAAAATTGGAGGCTGGACAACTACTTTAGCTGCTTTCAGCTCCAGATGAAAAGATGGAAGTAATAATTCAAGAGATGACTGAATGAAGCCTTTTTATCCATTAATTAAAAGTAGGACAACAAGATGTAACACAGTATTTATGGCTTTTGTCCATGCTCCAGTTTGGGAGAACTGGAGTCTCAGCAATCAAGAAAGCACCCAGCTGGAAAACCCTGCAGTACAACAAGAATAGTCATTTTTAAGAAGGTTTATGGGGCATCAGTGAAATATATTATTGTACAGATTTTAACAGTTTTAGCTAGACAAATCAGTGTCCCATTGGGTCTTCATTTCAGAGATTATTTCCTTATCGAAACAGAGAAACAAAATGACCACTGGCAGGCAAAATAGCAGCGAGGGCAGAAGTAACGGACTTAGGCTCAACCCGACCAAGACCGAGTGGCTGTGGTTTCCGGCTGCCCGATTCAACCAGCTCTCTCCAACGCTGGCCATAGGGGGCGAACATCTTGCCCCTGTGGATGGGGCGCGCAACTTGGGTGTCCTCCTGGATACCCGGCTGTCCATGGAAGATCAAGTGACAGCCGTGGCCAGGAGGGCGTTTTACCAGGTTCGCCTGGTACGCCAGTTGCGCCCCCTATTGGATCGGGACGCCCTTCGCACAGTCACTCATGCTCTCGTGACATCCCGACTGGATTATTGCAACTCTCTCTACATGGGGCTCCCCTTGAGGTGTACCCGGAGGCTTCAGTTGGTCCAGAATGCAGCCGCGCGAGCAATTATGGGCACGTCTAGGTTTGCCCACGTAACACCGCTCTTGCGCGAGCTGCACTGGCTACCTGTCGTCTTCCGGGTGCGCTTCAAGGTGTTAATTACCATCTTCAAAGCGCTCCATGGCTCGGGACCTAGCTACCTGCGGGATCGGATCCTGCCCCATACATCCTCACGGCCGATTCGCTCCCACAGAGAGGGACTTCTCCGGGTGCCGTCCACTAGACTTTGTCAGCGGGCGGCGCCCAGGGGAAGGGCCTTCTCTGTGGCGGGCCCAGCCCTCTGGAATGACCTTCCCCCCGATATCAGGACAACCACGGACCTCCGCTCCTTCCGCTTAAAATTAAAGACGCACTTTTTTCGTCTGGCCGGCCTTGGGTAGTCTCTTTTTAGTTTAGGGGTTTTTAGGGGTAATTTTTAGCTTAGTTTATGGGTTTTAGCGCAGGATCAATTTAATTTATTTTTAACTTTGTATTTTGTATTTGTCAGTGGTTTTATTTGTATTTTTAATTGCCTGTGCCCCGCCTCGAGTCCCCTCGGGGAGAGAGAGCGGGATATAAAATTAAATTATTATTATTAACTTCGAACCTGCTTCCCCCCCACTGACTTTCCTTGTAGGAAGTAGGAAGAGAGCGATGGAAATGATGATCAAGTGACCATGGCTAACTGCGGCTGACTTTGGTAGCACTGAAGCAGTAGCAACTTTGCCACATTCAATTCCACGGGGATCTCAGATTTTGGATACATTCTGTTAAATTAGCCCTTTTGAGGTACCTTGGTTCAAAAATTATTGCCCTTTGATGCACCATTTTACTCAAGTTATAATCATGACAAGAATTTCGGCAGTATACGGTTGAGTCTACGACCCTGCACTCAATACAAAGAAAAACAGATTCAGTGCCAAACAATGCTTCAGCCTAATAATAATAATAATAATAATAATAATAATAATAATAATAATAATAATAATAATAATAATAATAATAATAAGTAGTAGTAGTAGTAGTAGTAGTAGTAGTAGTAGTAGTAGTAGTAGTAGTAGTTTGGATTTGAGTACAGTAAAAAATCACTGGGAACATCAGGTTGAGAAAGTTTTAGAGAATGAGAAAGTCAAGATCTTGTGGGACTTCAGAATTCAGACTGACAGGCACTTGTCCTACAACACACCTAATATAACAATAATTGAAAAGAAAAAAGTATGGTTCGTTGACATAGCAATACCTGGTGATGCACGAATTGAAAATAAGCAGCAAGAAAAAATCACAAAATACCGGGACTTGCAAATTGAAGTTGAGCGATTGTGAAAGAGAAAGTTGTGTGTTGTCCCGATTGTGATTGGAGCCCTTGGAGCAATACCTAGGGGACTGCCTCACTATGTGGAGGTTCTAGGTTTGCCAGACTTGAGCATTCTGACTCTATAAAGGGCCATCCTGCTTGGAACAGCTTATATCCTCCGACGTTACCTTGACAGTTCCTAGGTCCTTGGTTAGGACTCGAGCTGTTGAGCTACCAACCAGCCCCAAAGGCTGTGAATCTCACCAAAGATTAACCACAGAATAACAGTAATAATAAGCACTTGGCACCATGTCCAAGAATTTTACTAAATACATCAACAAACTGCAGCTTCCTGCAATAACACCAGCGGAACTGCAAAAAACTGCGCTACTTGGAACATCTTACATTCTAAGAAGGTACTTGGTTGATACCTAGGATGCTGGCAGCAAACCGTATCAACCATTAGCACCAGTCAATGTAATGCATTTTTAAATGTTCAGTTGGCTGAGTTTCATGTTTAATGAATAAAGTAAATCATCATCATCATCATCATGGGAATCAATAGGTTTGGATTATTTTTTATTTTCATAGACTAAATTAAGAAAGAGGAAGAGACTTTACATAGAGAAATGTAGAGAATCTCTATAAAATCACAAGCCTTGTAAATCACAACCCTTGTAGCTAAAGAGATGTTCCCTGAAGATGGGCTCCAGCAAAAGTCCGAAAGCTCGGAAGACAAAATCATTGGTCCAGGTGACTGACCCAGATTGGATCCTGCAACATTATTCTGGGACACAAATATTCGCCTTAATTCCCATCACCCCAATAACCTTATCCTGTAATTTAAGGTCAGTAATGTGAAGCTGTGCAATTGAATGTATGTGCATTTCCATACATGATAATATACCCCAATTTGTCACTCTGTCTCTGGTCCATCTTTATTTAGAAACTAAGCGGAACCAGATCTGGTTAATACTTGGGTAATGATTGTTAATACTTGGGTAATGCTCTCTACATGGGGCTCCCCTTGAAGAGCACCCGGAGGCTCCAACTGGTCCAGAATGTGGTAATTATGGGGGCGACGCAACGCTCCCATGGAACACCCCTCCTGCGCGAGCTACACTGGTTTCCGGTGGTTTTCCAGGTGTGATTCAAGGTGTTGGTTACTATCTTTAAAGCGCTTAGGGCCTGGGTACTTACTAGATCGCCTTCTGCCACCGAGAGCCTCCCACCGGCTAGTACGCTCCCATAGAGAGGGTCTCCTCATGGTGCTGTCGGCTAGACAATGTCGACTGGCGACACCCAGGGGGAGAGCCTTCTCCGTGGGAGCACCTGTCCTCTGGAACGAATTGCCCCTGGAATTAAGAACTATCCTTGACTTACGCACCTTCCGCCCTGCTCTTGAAACCTTTTTTTCCCAACAAGGCGGGCTGGCATAAAACATGATTTTTAAATTACAATTTTTTAATTAATTTTAATCAGGGTTGGTTGGGTTTTTTCATTGTTAGGCCAAATTGTTAATATGTCTTTTAAAAACTTTTTACACTTTTATACATTTGTTTTACTCTGGCTGTACACTGCCCTGAGTCCTTCGGGAGTAGGGCGGTATAAAAAAACCAATAAAACCTAAAAACCTAAACCTAAAAAAAAGGAATAGCAGGGCTGCAGATGAAATAAAGGTACCAAAAAGAGGCAAAGGTTATTTTGGTCTTGTTGCCAATCAATCAATAAACCTGTGCACGGATGGGTCCATGTGGTTGCCAGGAGGAAAAGTGCAACCTGAAGGAATGGTACTTTCTTTGACTGACAATCTACCCAAGAGTCCCTACCATAAATGGCAAGGGTTAAGAGTCTAACCCAGGGGTCTGCAAAGTTGGCTCTTTTAAGACTGGTGGACTTCAACTCCCAGAATGCCCCAGCCAGCATGGCTGGCTGGGGCATTCTGGGAGTTGAAGTCCACCAGTCTTAAAAGAGCCTACTTTGCAGGCCCCTGGTCTAAACCGTTAGACGGCATTAGACGATACGAAGGAGCCAGACGGGTCGGGAGTACGAGCGAACCTTCTTGGGGTCAAGGAAGTCCGGGTGGCCCCCAAAGAGCCGCCCCGCCGCCTCAGCCCCCAGCAGTGCCGCCGGCGGACGCTGCTCCCCGCCCGCCTCGGCCTCGAGGAAACGCCGGCTCGAGCGCGGCTGCCGCGGCCGCGTCCCAAGGCCCGCAAAAAGCCATTCTTCTTCAAGGCCTGGGCGGTGCTGCCTTTGGAAAGGCAGCTCGGCAAATTCCTTCTATTGTTCCCAGTGGCGTCTTATCTGGGCGGCTGGCCGGCTGGCCGGCCCGCTGGCTCGGCACGTCCTGTCAGCGGCCTTAATTCCACCGCAGGGAGCTTCCCCCTCGGACTCGCATTGTTCGCGCCGAGGATCGCTCCCGGATGGGTTCCTGTGTTTTTGGAGAGGCCTCCGAGGATTAAGGCCTGGCCGCTGGCCAGCTGGCAGCTCGCAGGGTGACGGGGTGGTCGGGACCGCGCTGGAGGGTGTCCTCTTCTTCGCCCTCGTCTTCCCCTCCCGCCTTCCCTCCCGGCGCTATTGTCTTGATGGCAGGAAGCCGGCCCAACACGCGACGGGGCCCGAAAGAGACGGCGGAGGCAGGCAGGTCGCGCTTCGCCTGAGCCCCGGGGGTTCGAGCCTTAGCCATCCCGGGCGAGAGGTGGCGCGGATTGTGTGGGTGGGTAGGTGTTGGGGTGGGAGATTGAGACACGCGGTGCCGCCGCATTAAGGCTGAGGAAGGCCGGGCGGAGGCAGGGAGGACTCCTGGCCTGACACGTGCGAAGGCCTCGCTTGTCCGGCAGATGTTTCCCATCTGGCGAACGCGCGCAGAGTAACGTGTGGAGGGATGCTACCCCTTGGCCAACAATCCAGAGTTCCGTCCGTCCGGGACAGAATAAATTATCCCTGTGGGCAGTTGGCAGAGGCGGCGGGCTGCCCGAATTGGGGGGATCCCGGGATCCCAACCAGAAATCTTTACTTTTTACTTTATTTTTTATTTGGGCGGTGAACAGGCATCAATAAAATCGACAATAAAAGCATCAAAATATATTAAAATACACTAAAAATGATATGAAATGGAAAATGAAATCTGATCTCTGCCCTCCAGTGTGTTTTTTTTTAATGTTTATTCTTGTAAAAAACATAATTTTAAACAGATTTGCCACCACAGCGCGAAAGAAACATATAAGTAACCCAAATTAACATAAAAATCCTCATAGTAGGCATAATATTTAACTATATTTTACACTATATTTTACACTAATTTTACACTATATACAACCCATCTAGAGAAACTACCTGCTACTTCATCAGTTCTTATTCATCATTCATTTTCCTATTAATATAGTTCATCAATATCCAAATTAAGCATGTATTATTGCTTCAGTCATTGCTATTCCATCGTTTCCGTATCCAATTATGCCACCTCTTCCATGAGTTATAGAATTCTGAATCCTTTTTCCCTTTCAGTAATTTCGTTCATCTGTCATTCTTAAATCCTAAAAGGAAGGTTTCCGGTTTCAGTTCCAATCGATATCCTGTAATTTCTGTTAGCCCTCCAGTGTTTATTATTTAGTGTTGATCTCGCTGCTCTCTAGTGTTTATTTTGTTACACTGATCCCTATCGGCCTTGCTGAAGCAAGGAATGGTCAATAGCAGATCTAAATGTAAGCATCTAAATACGATTATAAATAATAATTGACGTTAGACTGGGACAAATATATTTCCTAAATCAGGGGAGTAGATATATCCCCAGTTTGTCTCCTATCCCTATCCTTCCCCCTCTCCCCCCCTTTCTACCCTTGTACGTCCTCACCTATAATTGTTAAATGTTCCACTTTTATATTTATATTAATAAAGATTTTTTTTTTTAAAAAAAATAGCAGTTAGGTGGAAATGCAACCTGATATGAACCAATCAATAAGAATAGAGCTGGAAGGGTAGAGGTCTTGTAGTCCAACCCCCCCTACTCAAGCAGGAGACCTTACACCAGGGATGGTGAACCTTTTTTGGCTCGCGTGCCAAAAACACGGGGGGGTGGGCGCAGGGAGGTCGTACACAGGCGTGCCACACCCATAATGCCTTGTGCACAATCCCAGTGCACATGCACGCACAAACAGCGCTTCCCCCCCACCCCCATTTTTGGCGTGCTCTTTTTGCCCTCCCCAGGCTCCAGAGGCTTTATAGGCGCCTGGGGAGGGAGAAAACCGCCCCCCCCCCGCCCTCCTGAAGGCTCTAGAGGACAAAAAATGACCCTACAAGGCAAACTGGAAGTGACATCCAGTTTGTCTGTAGGACCGTTTTTGGTCCTCTGGAGGCTTCAGGAGGCTTCCTTGAAGCTGTGGAGGGCAAAAACATGGCTCTGGAGCAGGGGTCCCCAACCCCCGGGCCAGGACCGGTTCCGGTCCGTGGCTTGATAGGAACCGTGCCGCATTGAGCGGCGCAACTCTTAGAAAGGGCCGGAGAGGAGGGAGGAGGGGGCAGCCCCCTGGGAAGAGCGTGCGCCAGGGGCGGGAGAGCGCAGGCGCAGCCACTTGTGCTGTTGGGGGCCCGAGAGGGGCGAATGAGCCGACTCACCCCCCGCACGCGCATGCGCTGTCTGTTCCCCCCCCCCCCCCGCTCCCATGGCCACGGGTCCGCGGAATTTTTTTAACATGAAACCAGTCCCTGGTGCCAAAAAGGTTGGGGACCCCTGCCCTGGAGGACCCTACAAGCAAACCAGAAGTGTGTTCCTGAACTTCCGGTTTCCCCGTAGGGCCGGTTTTTTGCGCTCCGGAGGCTTCAGCCACCTCCGGAGGGTGAAAAATGGCCTCAAAAGGCCGAAAATAGCTGGCCAACTCACGTGCCCTGACAAATGGCTCCGCGTGCCACCTGTGGCACGTGTGCCATAGGTTCGCCATCACAGCCCTACACCATTTCAGACAGGTGACTGTCCAATCTTTTCTTAAAAACCTCTAGTGATGAAGCCTCTACAACAGGGGTCTCCAACCTTTGCAACTTTAAGTCTGAAGGACTTAAAGTTGCAAAGGTTGGGGATCCCTGCTCTACAACTTTGCTGAAGGCAAGCTGTTCCAGGTTGATTGTCCTTGTGGTTAGGAGGTTTCTCCTTCATTCCAGTTTGCTTCTCTCCTTGGTTGGTTTCCATCCATTGTTTCTTGTCTTGCCCGCTGGTGCTTTGGAAAATAAGTGAAATCTATAAAGAACCCCAAATGTGCTCATCTTATTTATATGAAGTATTTATTCCCAATGTTGGTCATGTTTCTTCAACTCGGTTACATTCTTCAGAGTTCTGGAACTTGGGAGTTCAAAAGTGGCCGAGCTTGAGAAACACTGGGTTAGAAGACAATTAAAAAACAGATTGTCCTTGAGCACAGTGAAGGGATTTGTTTTCTGTTCCAGACAGGTGCTTACCATTCTTCCTCAGAAAAACTCATTCTTGATGTTCTTTCCAGTTTTTTTTTTCATTTAGAACAGAGGAAGTCAACCTTTTTATCCCTACCGCCCACTTTTGTATCTCTGTTTGTAGTTAAATTTTCTAACCGCCCACCGGTTCCACAGTCATGTGATTTATAAAGTAGGGAAGTCAATTAAATTTAAAAAAGGAAAGTGCTTCAGTAAAACCCCTACTGCCCACCATGAAAGCTGGAACGCCCACTGGTGGGTGGTAGGGACCAGGTTGACTACCACTGATTTCGAAAGTCTCTCAAAGCCTGTCTGTCAGCAAGCTTGAGGACCCTGTTGATGTTGGGAGCCAGCAAAGTAACCACTCTAAGTGTAGGATATTGATCATTTCTACTGCAGTTTTATTTCTGTTTGTGTTTTAAACTTTTAAAAATGGTTTAAAAATTAGAAAGTGTTGTTCTGTGCTTACCATATTTTTTGGAGTATAAGACGCACCAAGATTTTGAAGAGGCAAATTAAAAAAGAAAGTTTTTGCGCTCTGCAGACCTCCCAAAAATGGCCCGTTATTCGTGAAAAGGGGCTCATTTTTATGTCCAACAAATGGCTTGTATGGCCTTTAGGAGGCTTATAGAGTGCTCCTGGGGGATCGGGGGCGGGGGCAAAAAACGAGCAACAAACAGTCAATTTTTTGCTCGTTTTTGCCCTTCCCAGCTCCCAGGAGCACTCTGGAAGCCTTCTAAAGGCTATGCACTGCCATTTTTGCAAAGGGGGCGGGGTTTCGGGAGGCCAAAAATGCTGTATTCAGTGTATAACATGCACCCAGATTTTCACCCTCGTTTTTAAGGGGAAAAGGTTTGTCTTATGCTCCAAAAAATACGGTAAACAAATTGCTCTTTGCAAAAGGCGGCAATGCTGGAAAGGATGGAAGGAAGGAGAGGAAGTGGAAGGCCAAGAGCAAGGTGGACAGACTCGGTAAGAGCGAGTCGTGATTGCACTTTTGGGAGACCCGAAAGAATAGGCTAACATAGATCAGCATGGAGAAAATCTGCCTAGGAATCAAAAAGAACATAACACATAATCAACCATAGGGTAAGAAAAGGGGGACTTCTTAGTTGTTGCTGGTGCTAAGCAATAGGGAATCATATAAAGTTTTACAGCTTTCCAGTAGAACTTGATCTCTTTTGCTTACTGCTGCTGTGCAACACCAAACATATTGATGGGGGCGATAAATATTGATGTAAGTTCAGTTACTTTGCTGGGCCAGATCAATGAAACTCAGAATTCTGTATCCAATGGTGACTAGCTAAATGTCTATAGAATGTTGATGAGTAGCAGAGCTCCATAGCAAGGGTGGTGAAATTAAAGATTGTATATTTTCTCAAAGCTTTCCCCCAACAACCATTTCAGGATGCGATACTAGCAACTCTTATTGCAACGTTCTATGTTAATGGGTTCCATAGTTGTGGAGGCATTTGGGAGGGGAAAAATAATCCTGTTTTGCTTTTCCCTAAAATCTGCATTTTGAGGAAAGGATGGAGGTGATTTCAGCTTTCCATACCATTCATTAAAAAAAAAAAAATCAGTGAGAAAAATGGTTTAAAATATACATCAGCATGGAATTTGTGACAATTAATGCTTGCACTATTGTCAAAAATCTCAGCTTTCACAGAACTGTACTAAGATACACCTACAATGCTGGTTTTTGTTTTTTAAATAAAAACCTAGCAGTTTTCTCTAATCTGTTTCAGATATCCATTTTAATTCAAAGCTCCCTTCTCATTCAAAAAATAGCAAGTGACAGTCTTTGTACTTATTAAAATATTGTATCCCTGTCTTCAGTTTACTCACATCTCCAAGACAGATGTTTGAGATTTAATTTTATTAATATGATTATGGACTAATATGCTTTCTCTGAAATGCATCCACTGGTTCCTGCAATTTTGTGGGGAGATGTCCGCAAAATTGGGGGAAAAGTTTATCCATTAAGAGTGATGGCAGGAAATGCCTTATTTTAATGTGGCTTCATAATATCAAACAGCCATGTCTGATTGGTTAACATGTAGCTATTACTTGATGCCATGGTCATGTGGACCATGCCGTGGTCATATGGCCGGCATGACTCAACACCGAAGGCGCACGGAGCGCTGTTACCTTTCCATCAAAGCGGTCCCTATTTTTTTTACTTGCATTTTTACATGCTTTCAAGCTGCTAGGTTGGCAGAAGCTGGGACAAGTAATAGGAGCTCACTCCGTTGCGTGGTGCTAGGGATTCGAACCACTGAACTGCCGACCTTTCTGATTGACAAGCTCAGCATCTTAGCCACTGAGCCGCCACGTCCCTTTCAAGATGTACTATGCAATGCAAATGATGTACTATAAATACCTAATCCTAGAAATAGGAAATAAAAACTAACCAAGTAAATCCTGTGATCTCATGTCCCAAAGGTGCTTTTTGAAGAGGCAACTGGATTTTCTTGTTATTCTTTGAAGACGTTTCACTTCTCATCCAAAAAGCTTCTTGAAAGAGAAGCAAAACGTCTTCAAAAAAAACCCCAAGGAAGTCTAGTTGCCTCTTGAAAAAGCACTTTTGGGATAATCATGACTTGGATGACTGAGAATCTCTATAGACACTTGTGACTCAATATCTTTTATATTTATTTCATAGGGGTGTGTTTGTGTAAGAGTCAAGCTTTGTGCGATCACCTAACAGAGACTCCTAGGGCTGACCTCTTCCCCTCATCTCCATTGACTGGGGCTGCCCATGCAAGAAGGAAGGAATTCCCAGTAAAATAGTATCCCTCTCTCTCAATTCTTGCAGGCAGTGTGGAAAGATGCCATGATTGATGATGTCAAAAGCTACCAGGAGATATAGTAATAATCATCAACATCATCATCATCATCATTATCATCTTTATTGTCATTGTACTAAAATTACAATGAAATTGGTTTTAACTTCACTGGTGCAAAATTATAACAGAAACAAAAAAGAGAGAAAAGAAAAAAAGAAAAAACTAGCATGGGCATGGAGTGATTGCGGTTGAATTTAAAAGTCTCACAGCCCAAGGACAGAAGCTACCTTTAAACCTGTTCGTTCGGCTGGCTATACTTTGATATCTTCTGCCTGATGGTAGAAGTGCAAAGAGATACCAACCAGGGTGTGAATCATCTTTGAGAATCTTCCTTGCTCTGCTAAAGCAGCGAGATCTGGCGATGTTATCCAGTGATGTCAGAGGGCAACCGATGGTTTCTTGTGCCGAATTGATCACTCTCTGTAGTGCTTTCCTCTCTGCAACTGTTAAACCAGCATACCACACTGTGATACAATATGTGAGGACACTTTCTATGATGGACCGAAAGAAAAATGTCATCAGCCGTTGTTCCACCTGATTTTTCCGCAGGACTCTAAGGAAATGAAGTCTCTGTTGGGCTTTTCCAATCACCAGAGACATGTTGTTTTTCCAGGTGAGATCTTGGCTAATAAGCACTCCTAAGAATTTAAAAGAGGAAACCCTCTCCACACAGCCCCCCTCAATATACAGTGGAGCAGGTTCCTCTCTGTGCTTCCGGAAATCTAGCACCATCTCCTTTGTCTTGCTAGTATTTAGACGTAAGTTGTTTCTTAAGCACCATGTGGATACCTTCTGGACTTCTTCCCTGTATGCTGATTCGTCCCCTCCAGTTATGAGACCCACCACCGTTGTGTCATCTGCAAACTTGATTATGATGTTGGATGGATCAGAGGATATGCAGTCATATGTATACAGTGAGTAGAGGTAGGGGCTGAGCACACAGCCCTGAGGGGAGCCTGTGCTGAACTTCAGTGTGGAAGATGTAAAGGACCCAATCCTTACTGCTTGTGGACGATCAGTCAGGAAGTCTTTGATCCATTCACAAGTAAGGGGAGGGAAATTCAGGTCAGTCAACTTTTCAATGAGAATGCCTGGTAGGATGGTGTTAAAGGCCAAGCTATAGTCTATAAAAAGCATTCTGACGTAATTCCCAGATTTCTCAAGGTGGCTCAGTGCGATATGTAGAGCAGTGGTGATGACATCTCCTATCGACCTGTTGTTTCTATACACAAACTGGTGTTGATCAAAACTTGGTGGAAGACAGGACCTGAGGTGTTGTAGGACCACTAGACCTATAGATTCAACTATACGTAGAACTATAGATTCAACTCCTCTACCTCTGCTGAGCCGCAAGTCATCCGCAAGAATGATCAATATGATCTTGCCTGAAAAGGAACTGCAAAGGCTCCACTATGCCTCAGTAATAACATTAGTAATAGCTGAAGTTTAGATGCTATTACTTTTTCTTCTTGATTTTTTTCAGAAAATCACCTCTTTAAAAATTAGCCAACCAACTTCCAGCATTCTTCAGCAAGAAGCTTTCTTCAATGGACATGTGGGATCTTAAGGAGTTTACTTTCAGAACTGTAAAAACAATTTCAAATACACAAGAGCACATCTACTGACTTAAAATATCAGTCATAATTTTGTTGTGGAGATTGTTACAAATTTTGGATCAATCTCATCAAAAATTAAAATAGATGGGCATTAATTCAGTGATTGGGAAAATATCTTCCCTCACTTATAAACTTCACCAGAATCGGAAGCAGTGAGGGCCATCTCTTGTTAGTTGCGAAGTCGTGTCTGACCAATTGTGACCCCATGGACAATGTTCCTCCAAGCCTTCCTGTCCTCTACCATCCTCTGGAGTCCATTTAAGCTCACACCTACTGCTTCAGTGACTCCATCCAGCCACCTCATTCTCTTTCCAGCCACCTCATTCTCTATCGTCCCCTTCTTCTTTTGCCCTCAATCGTTCCCAGCATTAGGCTCTTCTCCAGTGAGTCCTTCTTTCTCATTTGGTGGCCAAAGTATTTGAGTTTCATCTTCAGGATCTGACCTTCTAAAGAGCAGTCAGGGTTGATCTTCTTTAGAACTGACCAGTTTGATCACCTTGCATCTCTAAAGGGGAATATTTCTGGCTCAGGGTTGAAATGACCCTGGTGCTGTCTGAGCTTGTTTATTTTCTTGCAGAACTTTCATTATCCGATCTACGTAACATCATCAGTACCAGTCCAGTGTTAGCATCATCACTAGCACTGACAATGTAAGCTACAGTAGTTTGGGTATTGCAACATCTGCAAGAAAACAACCAATCTCAGAGAGGACCAAGGACCCCTCGGGTTCATCTCTATTTCCCTTTCTCACTCTCTTTTCCTCCATCTTCCTCCTCTTCTTTGTATCTTCCTATTCATTTGCCACTTGGCGCTTTTTAAGGAAGAAGTCCAGCTTCCATCTGAAGAAACGTGAGCTCAGTGAAGACACTCGATGATCTCTCCTTGTTTTCAGTTGAAAGGAGTCCCTCTGTTGCCAGCAGTTGGGGCCTTTGGCCAAGGAAAATTTGCCAGTTACGGGAATGGAGAGCAGTAAGGTGGGAAGGAAGTGGCAGATCTTCATCCTGAACCCTTTCTGTGGTACTCCGGGGACTTTCATACTCAGCCTTCAGGCCCAGTTTCAGCACGTAGCCCATTCTCTTTTCTGGAGCCCCTCCCTGACCTCCTGACCCTCATTGTCACACTCCCCCCTTTCCACCACCAACACTTTGCTACAAGCAAGCAGCCTGAATAACTTTGCTTACAATAGGCTGAGGGTTAGAAGAGAAGGTAATTTATCAACATGTCCAGGGGGACACCCACCACAGATATAAATAGTAATGGAACTGGGGCAGAGCCAGGTCTCTGGCAGTAGTCTATAGCAAGGGGGGGGGGACGAAACAACAGGATTCAGTGGGAAAAGGAAGAAGGGGGAACCTAAATTTTGAAGATTAGGATTCTTCTCAGCAGCCTTTGGCAAGATCAGAAGAAAACTATTAACAGAAATTTATTAGCAAAACAGGAAGCCTGATATACAAATAATAAGAACAGGCTTTCTTATTAAGAGTATTTCAATATATACATATACTAGCTGTTCCTGGCCACGCGTTGCTATGGCCCAGTCTGGTTAAATGGCCAACCAATCTGTGTGTAGATCTACACCTGCACACACAAACACGTACACACAGCCACCGTATAACCCCCAACCTACCTACCTACTGTATTTCTCCCTCTCTCCCTCTACCTACCTACTGTATTTCTCCCTCTCCCTCTCTATCCCTCTACCTACCTACCTGCCTACCTACCTACCTACCTACTGTATTTCTCCCTCAGAGCAATGGTGGGTTTCTGCAGGCTCGCACCTACTCGCGAGAGCGGTTGGTGAAATTTAGAATACCGGTGAGAGGGGGTTCCACCGGCGTACCTGGAGGTAAATCTGGCCCGCCGCTGCCAGTGCCCCAACGGGAAGGAAAGGAAGGAAGGAAGGAAGGAAGGAAAGAAAGAAAGAAAGAAAGAAAGAAAGAAAGAAAGAAAGAAAGAAAGAAAGAAAGAATTTATCATCACAATTGAGCCCAAAATTTTGGTTGCTAAGTAAGAGCATTGTTAAATGAGTTTCACCACATTTTAAAAGGTGGCCACTCCCACCCTGTCACATGACTGCCAAGCCACGCCCACAAAATAGGCCACACCTACAGAGTAGGTTCTAAAAAAAATTGAAACCCACCACTGCCTCAGAGTATTTTATGTCATAAAGGATGACATAATGCCTGTGGCCCACTGTTCTCTCTGTATCCATCTACCTACCTTTTAAACAATTTTTTACATTTCCGTTGCATGTACCTGGCACAGGTGTGACATCTACACAATCTATATATATCATTGGTGCTGTATTTCAAAGGAACGTTGTGTGAAAATTTGGAAGCGATCGGTGCAGGACTTTCGGAGATGAGCGGTTTTGAACAAACTCTTGTTACATTTTTATTTATATAGATGTTGAACTATCTCTAATCCAAATGGGTTCCTGCAAAAGATGGCACATTATTGCTCAGTTGCTTCTGCACTTACCAGTACCAGCATACCAAGCAGACGATGGATTTCGATTAATTTCTGATTGATAGGTCACCTTGACATCCAAACAAAGTTGGCCAGATTTAGTGATGGTGAAGGGGAAAAGCGCTCAAAGGAAAGGGATGAAAACTGATCTATGCAAACCTTTATTGTCATTTTTTTCTGCATACACACTGGCACATATTATATATATATATATATATATACCAGGGGTGGGTTCCTGCCAGTTCTAACCTCTTCTGTAGAAGAGGTTCCACAAATCTAGAGTGCCGCTTAGAACCGGTTCCAGCTCCCTCCCCCTGCCCGTCCGCACATCATCAAGAGGAAGAGCGAGAGGAGGAATTCTGGGAGTTGAAGTCCACAAGTCTTAAAGCTGTCAAGTTTGAACACCCCTGGGATTTTTTTTTCCTAAAGGGTTAGAGCTGCAAGGGTCTTGTAACTTGACAGCTTTAAGACTTGCGTGCTTCAAATGCCACAGTTTCTGAGCCTAAATTTTGGTTGCTAAGCAAGAGCATTGTTAAGTGAGTTTCACCACATTTTACAAGTTGGCCACGCCCACCCAGTCATATGACTGGCAAGCCACTCCCACAAAGCAGGCCACACCCACAGAAGAGGTTCTAAAAAAATTTGAAACCCACCACTGATATATACACACACAAATATACACGTATACTTATACATATGTTGTACACACACGCATATGCAAACACACACTTATAGCAATGGCAATAGCACTTACTTATATACCACTTCCCACTGCTTTACAGCCCTCTCTAAGCAGTTTTACAGAGTTAGCCTATTGCCCCAACAATCTGGGTCCTCATTTTACCGACCTTGGAAGGATGGAAGGCTGAGTCAACCTGGAGCCAGGTGAGCCTCGAACAATTTTGAATACATAGTGGAAAAAAGAGTCTTGAGAGTTTACAAGGTTGATACTACTTTATATAGTACCAAGGAAGGGAGATCCATTATCATTCAGATCCACAAGCCTGCTGCTAACCAAATCTGTTGCCGGGGTCTTTCCTCCAATTTGGAATTATTAAGGGGTCTGGCAAACGTTTTACCTCTCCTTGAGCCAGTAGCAAGAAAAGACCAAGTTTTACTATTTTTCCTGTCACTTGCGCTAGAAAGGACAAGTAGCAGAAGTCTTGTCAACTTCGCCCGTGTTTTTTGAAAACCAAGTCTTTCAATAAACTTGTAAGAAAGGTGGGTGGGAGGTGTTAAAAGCCTAGCTTTTAATTGGTGAATGTACGGTGGTATCTTGGTACTCATTATTAATGGTTTCTAGAAGTTGCCATGAGTACCAAAACTGATGAGTTCCCAACAAATGTTTCCCATAAAGAATAATGTTGTGAGTCACAAGGCAGCCAACACTAACAGGTTCTAGCTTGTGTGTTGAGTACCAAACAAATGATGCGTACTGGAACAAAATTTTCACATCAAAAGGTGTTGAATACCAAATTCGATAAGTTTCAAAGCAGTTCAGTACCAAGGTACAACTATATATAAAAAGTAGCCAAGGAGAGCAGTGATCATTGATTACACAAACAGTGATCCCTCGTTTTTCGCGGCTTCATGTTTCGCAGCTTCAGTGCGTCGCGAGTTTTTCAAACATACAGAATAGGAAAAAAATGCATTGGTAGGAGGCAAGCGCCCCCTAGTGCTTGCTTTAAACGATGTCCACCAACTCAAGTTTCCGGTATAGTGTATTGCGAATCCTACTTCGCGGTTTTTCAGTTTTCGCGGAAGGTTCCGGTCCCCATTAACCGCGAAAAATGAGGGATTACTGTATAGCCAATCAGGGCAGAAGTGTTTGTCTACAAAGAAATAATACAAAGCAGCAATTTGGACTCCACAAGTCAGAAAACAACCCAGGTTATCCTCAACAGGCAACCATTCATGTAGTGACTGTTCAAAGTTACAATATTGAAAAAATGGGTTTTTGTCCATTTTTCGTACTTACAACCATTGCAACATCCCCATGTTCACATGACCAAAATTGGGACATTTGGCAACTGGCATGTGTTTATGACAGTTGCGGTGTCCCAGGGTCACATGAACATCTTTTGTGATTTTTCTGGCAAGCAAAGTCAACGGGGAAGCCAGATTTGTTTGATCACCACGTTATCAGCTTAACAACTGCCATGTTTCGCTTAACAACTCTGGCAAGAAAGTTTGTAAATTGGAGCAAAACTCACTTCACAGCTGTTTACTTAGCAACAGAAATTTTGGGCTCAATTGTGATCTCAAGTCGAGAACTACCTGCAATACAATTTTGATGGGTAGCAGGAAAAGACTAGTGGAAGTTGCTTCCTGATGGGCAGAAGGAAGCTAGAGGATGTTGAGTGTTCTGGTTCCTGAGCTACATCCAGTGGGCCTTACTGATAAGATACTGTTGGATGCTCATTCTGAAGAGAGCCAGTTTGGTGTAGTGGTTAAGACACCCAGGCTAGTGGGAGATCATGAATTCTAGTGTTGGAAGAAATGTCCATCTGGGTTCGACTCCAAGTGGGGAAAAAGACACTGGAAACATGGAGGCTGCTTGGAAAGATGGTTTAATGGTGGACAGGATCACATGGCTTGAGGTCCTGGGGAAAAAGGCGATCACATGCGTCAAGATGTTGGGTGAAGAAGAAAAAAGGGATGAGGTCCTAAAAATCCCTGAGTTTTATACCCTCTCCTGGGTCCTACTTCCTGTTCCTATCCATGTGTAAGAAATGTATTCTGATTGGTTGTCAGACTCCCAGGGGGCGGGAGTCTTAGCTAAGTTTGTGGGCTATCCTGTGACCCAAGCTTGTTTGAGCCGCTGGCTGATATAATCTTCCCAGGTGCCATGTGGAGAATTTCTGTTTGCTAGATGGATCCTCCTGAAGGAGGTAGTTGTGGTAAAAATAGGAGGACAAAGATATAATAGTTAGAGTCACAATCTTGAGTTAGTTATCGATATAAATAAAAATGTAACACAAGAGGTTGTTCAAAACCGCTAATCTCCGAAAATACAGCACCAATCGCTTCCAAATTTACACACAACGTTCCTTGGAAATACAGCACCAATGATATATACAGCGTGTGTAGATGTCACAACTGTGCCAGATACACGCAATGAAAATGTAAAAAAATGTTAAAAAGGTAGGTAGATGGAAACAGAGAGAGCAGTGGGCCACAGGTATTATGCCATCCTTTATGACATAAAATACTCTGAGGGAGAAATACGGTAGGTAGGTAGGTAGGTAGATAGAGGGATAGAGGGAGAAATACGGTAGGTAGGTGGATAGAGGGATAGAGAGGGAGAGGGAGAAATATAGTAGGTAGGTAGTTAGGTAGGTAGAGGGAGAGAGGGAGAAATACAGTAGGTAGGTAGGTAGAGGGATAGAGAGGGAGAGGGAGAAATACAGTAGGTAGGTAGGTAGGGAGAGGGATAGAGAGGGAGAGGGAGAAATACAGTAGGTAGGTAGGTAGGTAGGTAGGTAGGTAGGTAGGTAGGTAGGTAGGTAAAGGGATAGGGAATGAGAGGGAGAAATACAGTAGGTAGGTATGTAGAGGAAGAGAGGGAGAAATACAGTAGGTAGGTAGGTTGGGGGTTATACGGTGGTTATGTGTACGTGTTTGTGTGTGCAGGTGTAGATCTACACACAGATTGGTTGGCCATTTAACCAGACTGGGCCACAGCAACACGTGGCCGGGAACGGCTAGTAAGTTATAAAATAATAAAGGTGGTAGATAGGAGAGACAGAGAGAGAGGGAGAGAGGGAGACCACCTAGGACTGGCATCAAGCTAATTGTGTGGAGCAGTTGTAAGATATCTGATACTGAGGCACAGACAGCGCCTTGTTAGAGAGGATTTCAAAATCTTGCCTGATGCTCTCAAGTATCACCAGGTGTAGGGGATGCAAGAGAAATCCCATCCTAGATACTGAAACAGTTAAAACTGTGCATCAAACATGGGAATATGAAACTGAGGCACTGAAGCGATTCCAGAAAATTCTCTTCCCAGTGATCCTTTAAATAGATGATGGAGCAGCTCCATTTTGTGTGTCCATTCTGTGCTTTTCTCTCAGCAGAATAGGAAAAGAGATTGTCCCTCTCAGGACCTACACTCAGGAGAAAAAAGAAAGAAAGAATCCAGAAACCTGGGTTGGAGATTTAGGAAAAAAATACAGCCATCTAGGGACTGGTGGAAAGTAGATGCAAAATTAGCATTTTGGCTTTTCAAATGATTTGAATGGGGGTTTTACTAATCTATTTTACCTTTGATTTTGCTACCCTGTGCCCTAGTTTCTTCTGCCTCTATTTGTGGTTGGGGGGTGGGGAGTTTGTTGAGAGAAATCACTTTGAATTAGTTCTTCTTTTTGCTTGCTTTCTTCCTTTCTCTTTCACTCCCATTAATCCCCTAGCCTTGATATACATAATAAGGATGTCTTTATGGAATCACCATATTCCTTCTGGAAGGACTTCCGTGCCCTCTCAGCCAGATTAAGCTACTGAGAAAAATCAAAGGACTTTCCTCACTCCCCTTCCTGTAAATTAAACTAATGCAGAGAGGGACCTCCTCTGG
Source organism: Rhabdophis nuchalis (assembly GCA_039707465.1). Lineage (NCBI taxonomy): Eukaryota > Metazoa > Chordata > Lepidosauria > Squamata > Natricidae > Rhabdophis > Rhabdophis nuchalis. The sequence continues at coordinate 190,157,128 of CM077646.1, forward strand.
AGTAGAGTGGATAGAAGCAACATTGATTGATTGATTGATTGATTGATTGATTGATTGATTGATTGATTACATGCCACTAATACAGGGGTAGTCAACCTTTTTATACCTACTGCCCACTTTTGTATCTCTGTTAGTAGTAAAATTTTCTAACCACCCACTGGTTCCACAGTAATGGTGATTTATAAAGTAGGGAGGTCAATTAAATTTTAAAAAAGGAAAGTGCTTCAGTATTGGACAAAACCCCTACCGCCCACCATTTATTTATTTATTAGATTTATATCCCGCCCTCCTCCAAAAGGACCCAGGGCGGCCATGAAAGCTGGAATACCCACTAGTGGGCAGTAGGGACCAGATTGACTACCACTGCACTAATATCTACTCTTAGTGACTATCTAAATAGATTTCTTCCCTAATGATAAGCCCCTTAACCTGATGGTGTCTTCATCGTATTGTAGCTGAGCTCAAACCACTATATTTTAGTCGTCCTCTTCTCTGTCCTTCCATCTTTCCCAGTATCAGACTTTCTTCTGAGAGCAATCTCTTTGCATAATGTGTCTGAAGTTGGATAATTTGAGCCTGGTTACTTCTGCCTAAAGTGAGAAATCTGGACTGATTAGTTTGATATCCATTGGCTTGAGGTTGTTGTTGTTGTTGTTTTGTATTACCCACGACATTTTCAATTGTCTGCAATGTCATACTGAACAGGTTTTGCCCAAGAGGAAGAGAGAATACAGTAATAAATATCCCAGGCCATCATATTCCATTCTGCTTGTGTATTTGTGTAAATACCTACCCCATTATGCAAGGTATAACCAGTGTTATAAAAAGTAGTTATCAATTAGTTTACTCATTTTTACCACAGCCAGGGCAGTATTATACATTGGTCCAGTGGTGGGATTCAAATTTTTTTACTACCGGTTCTTGATAGGTCTGGCGTGGTTTGGTGGGCATGCCATGGTGGGTGTGGCGGGGAATGATACTGTAAAATCTTCAGTCTCTCCCCGCTCCAGGGGAAGGATACCATAAAATTTCCATTGCCACTCTACTCCAGGGGAAGGATACTGCAAAATCCCCATTCCCTCCCGATCAGCTGGGACTTGGGAGGCAGAGAATAGATGGGGGCAGGGCCAGTCAGAGGTGGTATTTACCAGTTCTCTGAACTACTCAAAATTTCCACTACCGGTTCTCCAGAACTGGTCAGAACCTGCTGAATACCACCTCTGCACTGGTTCTATGCATAAATTACTTCTGCTAGGAGATACCATCCACTGGTAGGTTCTTCCACCTTCCCTGCCCAAAGCAACAATTACAAATACTTATCATCCAGAAGACAGCAGAGAGTCAGTGTTCAATTGTGTAATTCTTTGCATGGGCGGAATGGGGGAGATTTGCAAGGAGTAGCCACCCTCCATTCATTGTCGTGTGGTAAAAATGAGTATGTGCTAGTTACAAAAGAAGGAATAACAGAGTTGGAAAGGTCATCTAGCGCAACCCCTTGTTCAGGCAGGAGACCCTATACCATTTCTGATAAGTGGCTGTCCATTCTCTTCTTGAAAGAGGGCAAAGCTGTTCCACCACTTAATTGTTCTCACTGTCAGTTGATTTCTCCTTATTTCTAGGTTGAATCTCTCCTTGATCAGTTTCCATCCATTGTTCTTTGTCTGGCCTTCAGGTACCTTGGAAAATTGGTTGCTCCCCGTTCTCTCTGTGGCAGCCCCCAGACTGAAGCAGGATCCTAGTTGAAAGCGTAACGACAATGTAACCAGGGGAGAAGATGTACTCTTCAACGTGAGTTATCCTAGGCCAGTGATGGCTAACCTTTTTGGCACTGAGTGCTGAAACTGAAATGTGTGCATACGTACACATGCATGTGCGCACACACCAGAGTGCCAGAACCTGGAAGAGAGCAGCTGGCCGGTGTGCATGAGTGTGGCTGCCAGCTGATCTTCCAGGTTCCTTTGTGCGCATGCCAGCTCCTCTCTTCCGTGTTCTCACGCAAACACCAGCTGGCCGGCGGACATGCGTGTGCTGTAACCCAGAAGAGCAGCTGACTGGTATGCACGTGCATAATGGACCAGCTGCCAGCCACACATATGCATGACAGACCAGCTGCCCGCTTCACACATGTACGACAGACCAGCTGCCTGCTGCGCAAGTGTGCAATGGAACCTGGAAGAGCAGCTGGCAATGGCATGCGTGCAGTGGTGGGTTTCAAAAATTTTTAGAACCTCTTCTGTAGGTGTGGCCTGCTTTGTGCGAGTGGCTTGCCAGCCATGTGACTGGGTCGGAGTGGCCAATTTTGTAAAATGTGGTGAAACTCGCTTAACAACACTCTTGCTTAGCAACCAAAATGTTGGCTCAGAAACTCTGGCATTTGAAGCACACAAATCTTAAAGCTGTCAAGTTACAAGAACCCTTGCACCCCTAACCCTTTAGGGAAAAAAAACCCCAGGGGTGTTCAAACTTGACAGCTTTAAGACTTGTGGACTCAAGCCCTCGTCATCTCCCACCTGGACTACTGCAACGCTCTCTACATGGGGCTTCCCTTGACGTGCATCCGGAGGCTCCAGCTAGTTCAGAATGTGGCCGCGTGGGGGATTTTGGGAGCTCCGAGACACTCCCATGTAACACCTCTCCTGCGCGAGCTGCACTGGCTGCCTGTGGCTTTCCGGGTGCGCTTCAAGGTCTTAGTAACCATCTTTAAAGCGCTCCATGGCAAGGGACCTGGTTATTTGCGGGACCGCCTCCTACCACATACCTCCCTTCGACCTGTCCGCTGCCACAGGGAGGGCCTCCTTAGGGTGCCGTCTGCCGGACAATGCCAGCTGGCGACTCCTAGGGGGAGAGCCTTCTCTGTGGCAGCCCCCGCCCTCTGGAACAACCTGCCCCCCGACCTCCGTACAACCACGGACCTGCGCCTCTTCTGCCGGGCATTAAAAACACACTTATTTTATGTGGCCGGCCTGGCATAGTTTTTAAATTTGATCTTAGCAAGGGTTTTTTATGTTTTTAGCACGGGTTTCTAATTTAATTTATTTTTAATATATTTCTACTGTATTTAGTGTTATAGTATTTTATTACTGCCTGTACACCGCCCTGAGTCCCGCAAGGGAGATAGGGCGGTATATAAATGTGAAAAATAAAATAAATAAATAAACTCCCAGAATTCCTCCTCTCGCTCTTCATCTTGATTATGTGCGGACGGGCGGGGGGAGGGAGCTGGAACCGGTTCTAAACAGTACTGTAGATTTGTGGAACCTCTTCTATAGAAGAGCTTAGAACTGGCAGGAACCCATCCCTGTGTGTGTGCCTACAGAGAGAATTCTATGTGCCGCCTCTGACATGCGTGCCATAGGTTCGCCATCACAGTTCTAGGCCCTTTCCTCACTTTTTCAAGTTTTATTTCTAAAAAGCATCTGATTTCCAAATAGTTGGCCAGCTTTAATCTCTATCTTTGTAGTTGATTAGTGCAGGAAGACAGCCCCTGATTTTTGTTCTGGTGGTATTGCATTTATCCTTCTCACCTCCATGCAAAACATAGGTCCCCATGCAGTGACATTTTGTGCCCTGGAGGGAAGGATTAAGGCAGGGGTGTCCAAACTTGGGAACTTTAAGACTTGTGGACTTCAACTCCCAGAATTCCCCAGCCAGCCATGGGGTATTCTGGGAGTTGAAGTCCACAAGTCTTAAAGTTCTGAAGTTTGGACACTCCTGGATTAAGGCAATCACCTCTGCAAGAGAGACCTGCATTGGACCTTTGGCCATTCACCTCCCAGTTGGCACAGCTGGAACTGGAACATAGCTTGCTGCAATGTTAGCAATGGTACCATCAATATTCCCATGGATCTAGGAAGTGCTCTAATAGGAGACCCATCATCCCCATGCAGAAATGCTTACTTCTTGTACTCGGAGAGCTACTTCAAGAATTAGAAAGGCAAGTGCTGACTTCAAGAGCCCTGCCACTGTCCCTCCCGTTTCCTGGCATGTCAAAGCAGGCGAAGGAGAGATGCGAATCAGGATGAGCCTTTTGTCAGCCCTCCTGAGGGAACAATGCGGGCGTACAATTATTTCCATTTAATTATTTCCTTGTAACAACTTCCCCTTTGCTACCAATGGAATATCTTTATGTAAGTACATGACATACAAGCGCCTTCAAGGGAAAAAGAAAAAAGAAAGAAAAGAAACAAGCCACTCCTTAGCACAATAGCGCAATAAGCCCTCAGGTATAAGAGATATAACAAAGTAAAATACCTTTGTTATGAGCCCTTTCGTCGCTTCCTCACATTTGATTGATTATGTGCCATGAAGTCACTGTCAACTCTTAGATGTTGTCCTGTAGATGGACTTTCTCCAGGACAATCTGTCCCTAACTTCGGTCTTGTAGCCTCTTTCCTCATATAGCGTGATATTTTAGGATGCTTCACTAAATTTAGACAGAAACCATTTCCATCTGTAATACTTTATTTTACAACCATCAGGCTAGAATGCTAGGTTGGAAAGCAGAGGTTAGACTCGCTTTGGTACCCCAAAGATTGCATTGTTAAAACGGACTGAATTCCTGTATAACTTTGCCCTAATCTGTATGTGAAAGTAAGCAGCTAAAAGAGGCATAATCCCTTCGTCTTAACGCTCCTGTTTTACTTACAACAGAAAACTCTTAAACGAGCAAAAAGGGTAGAAAATTCTACCTTTGTCTTCACTGGGAGCACCATTTTCATGTGCTCTTTGGTGGCTGAAGATCCCCAAAATGGGGAGAGAAGAGCAACGCTGTTAAAAAAAATATTAGCAATGTTACATCATATACAAGCAACTATGTTAGCAGCCATTGGTCTCACAATTGACATTGGTGGAATTCAGCCGGTTTGGACCTGTTCAGGCAAATCAGTAGGTCCCACGATCAGCTAAGAGTGAACCAATTCGCTCTGACAATCAGGTGGGCCCACCTGCCCATCCCTATGCTATACTGACCTATATTTCCTTTGTTTGAAGCCCAGCTGATCAGCACAGCAAAGCGGATTGCCGCACCTCAAGTATTTTACTCACTGGGGCTGCAGTAAAAGGTAAGTTTTTAAACTGTTTTCAAATGCACTACACGCGTGCGTGGAGTGCACATTTGGTGTGCACCTGCACACAAAGCACACGCTCAGCAAACCGGTTGTTACACCGGTTGAATCCCACCACTGACAATTGGCCCTACATGCACATGGAAAGCCATTCAGACAAACTACTTCATGCATTTGCAAACTTGCTCTGCTTTCTATAATGGCAATCTTGCATAGCCATCTAAAGGACCCCAGCCAAGTTTGCTTTCACGGATGCTGCTTGTGTGATTGTTCTGTCCTGCTCAATTGAATGAAGGTTGCAAGGAGAGAGGCAGAGAGAGAGAGTTGCCTCAAAATTATATGCTGAGAAATAACTGCTAGGTGCTAGTGCTAGAAAAGCTGAAAACCAGGAGTATCTGTCCCTCTGATTTTTTTTATAAATAGGGATAATCAAAGGTGAATGATAAAAACATGTTCTTTTATGACTGCTGCATAGTTATGAGTGAGAGGCAGCTAAAGTCATCCCTAATGCTATCTGATTGTTCCCTAAGCGAGTTTCTATCCTAAAGTGCACTAAACTCTTAGTGACACTTGAAAGTCTTGTTGGCATTGGTTTATGCGTCACCAGAACTCTTCAATTAGAGAGCAGTGAGGGACGGAGAAGAGAAGAAAGGAAGCATAGGGAGAACAGGAGACACACGTAGTATCCGCTGCCATGAAAATACAGGTAGGCCTCATTTCACGACCCCCAATTGGAACCAGCAAGCATCGCTAAGAGAAACCGCAGCTGTGCTTACAATCTTACTTCAGCTTTCCTTTGCTTTACAATCTGCAAAAGTCATAAAGATGAGGAAGGGTTGGAAGGCTACTTTTTCATCATGCGCATAACTGCAAACGGCAGCTGTGTGAGGCAATCACTAAAGGAGGAAATTAGAAATTGCAAGGCCTTGATTTACTCGTGCGCATTTTGCTGCTGATAGAAAGCAATGGCCAATAGACTTCTATCAGCATTCAATTCAATGCGCTGAGGGTGTGGGAAAAAATCAGTTCCATGCAAGAATTGTTGAGGAAAGGTTGAAAGTAACACGAAGAATAGAATAGAATAGAATAGAATAGAATAGAATAGAATAGAATAGAATAGAATAGCAGAGTTGGAAGGGACCTTGGAGGTTTTCTAGTCCAACCCCCTGCCTAGGCAGGAAACCCTATACCATTTCGGACAAATGACTATCCAACATCTTCTTAAAGACTTCCAGTGTTGGGGCATTCACAACTTCTGGAGGCAACTTCTGTTCCACTGATTAATTGTTGTAACTGTCAGGAGATTTTTCCTCAATTCTAAGTTGCTTCTCTCCTTGATTAGTTTCCACCTATTGCTTCTTGTTCTACCCTCAGGTCCTTTGGAGAATAGTTTGACTCCCTCTTCTTTGTGGCAGCCCCTGAGATATCGCAACACTGCTATCATGTCTCCCCTAGTCCTTCTTTTCATTAAACTAGACATACCCAGTTCCTGCAACCGTTCCTCATATGAATAATGTCATGCTTTCATGTGGCCAACCCAATTAATAATAATAATAATAATAATAATAATAATAATAATAATAATAATAATAATAATAATAATTTAATTTTATATCCCGCTCTCTCTCCCCAAAGGGACTCGAGGCGGGGCACAGGCACTTAAAAATACAATTAAAACCACAGACAGAATACAAAATTAAAAATGAATTAAATTAATCCTGCGCTAAAAACCCATAAACTAAAACTACCCCTAAAACCCCTAACCTTAAAAGAGACTACCCAAGGCCGGCCAGGCGAAAAAGATGTGTCTTTAATTTTAAACGGAAGGAGCGGAGGTCCATAGTTGTCCTAATGTCGGGGGGAAGGTCGTTCCAGAGGGCTGGGCCCGCCACAGAGAAGGCCCTTCCCCTGGGCGTCGCCCGCTGACAGAGTCTAGTGGACGGCACCCGGAGAAGTCCCTCTCTGTGGGAGCGAATCGGCCGTGAGGATGTATGGGGCAGGATCCGATCCCGCAGATAGCTAGGTCCCGAGCCATGGAGCGCTTTGAAGATGATGACTAACACCTTGAATTGGAATTGTGCGTGAAGTTTGGGTTTCCCAATCTCTAAATCCATCCATGGATGGATTTAGAGATTGGGAAATCCATCCATACATCCATACTGGTACATCCATACACTAATCTGTAAAAAGGCTCAGGAAAGGACAATCAAAGGACCAAAGTAATTGCCCTATGAAGAAAGATTCATTGAGGGTTTGTGTTAGATACAAAAATAAATTGATTGCTATAGTGATATGGAGCATTGTCAAATTATAAAATGAGTGAAGAAAGGAGACAGAAGTTGTGTATTTGTGGTAACAAAATCAACCTGCTATAGAATGAGAATGGGGAATGAACATACTTCTTCATACAATATAAAAACATTTGGAATTTGCTGCTACATGTCTGAGGGAGTTGCTGTGCTCTTAGATAATGAATTGGTAAATGGAGCCCCCAGATTCAGAAGTATGATATGAAAATAATTTCAGACTGAACACTGGAAACACAACTCCATTTCTCTGTCTTTCTTTTGTGAGTTGTCACTCACGTTTAACACCAGAAGTCATTTTTAAAATGATTGGGCATTTAGCAGACTTCTTCGGAAAGACAAAAGAGCTGCTAGGAAAGAATTACAGAACTGAGAGGACCTGTGAAAGTGTGCTTAACTGAGGAAGGGAGAAGGGAAGGAAGAGTCACGAAAGTGAAAGGCAGTTAGAACATGAAGATGAGAGAGAAAAGGATTGGACAAAGTATAGAGAGCAAAACAAAGAAACTTCTTAATTATCCCCACTGTGTCCGATCACAACTGGCACTGTGATTATTATCTGGAGATAATAATTATTTTCTGCATGTGCAGTAGCTCTTCTACTGCAGAGCTGGGGCAGTTTTAGGGTTGGCAAGTCTTGCTATGCCTCATACCTTTATTTATTTACTTACCTATTTACTTACTTTAACTTTGCCATTGTCTTATTCCAGGCCAAACTAGTGAGCCACTAACTAGATTTGGATCACACACACAAACGCACACACACACACACACACACACACACACACACATGGAGAGGGAGGGGTGTTGAGGATATCTCCGTTAGGAGACCGAGAGATGTCCAACGGAATTGCAGCAAGAGATATGTTGCTAGATATTCACACTATTAGTCACAGACACCGATGGTAAAAACAAGTAGACTTTTACTTGCGGTGGAAAAATAAAGTAAACTATAAAGTTCACAAACAAGTGATAGTTAGTCTTGAATCAAAATACAGTCTATAACTCAAAGAGTTGGCTTACAGTTGCTCAATCCACGATTCTTCTTGCTTCTTCGCTTTTCGCTGATCTAACTCCGACATACAGAGTCTCCATTCAAATGATCAGCAATCTAACAAGGATTCTGGCTCCCTCTTATGGCTGATTGAGGAAGCAGCAGCCAATCACATTCCACTGTATCAGTTAAAGTTACAGATACCAATTTCAATCATGGCTTATATATATATTGCCAACCCAACATTAGGATTATATTCCTAACAAGGGGGACAGGGAGAGGGGGGGGGAGAACGGGAAAACACTGACAAGGAGAATTCAAGAAATTCTAGACCAGGAATATGAAAACTGAATGAAATTTGTAGTCCTCTCAAAAAACTCCTGGTTACTCCAGTCTTCCTTCATTTCAAAATTACAATCTGGAAAGACAAGACCATTTTATTGCTACGATAGTTTAAAAAAAGGAAGATCCCTACATACAGAAATCTACTTGTGATCTAAGCCAACCGTCTGCTCACTCTCGCACTAAGAAAACCATCCTCAGTCCCAGTGTGAACCATGGCAATTCTGATCTATTCTCCCAGCTACATCAAAAGCTCTCCAGCTGCAGTTCTGGATGTCTGCTCCCTGCCTCCATGAATATTTAAACATATTTTTTGCCAGCAGGAGAGCCAAGATGTATCATCAGTTAGGAGGGATTCTTTTGTATCTTTTGACAAGATTTGGATATTGGAAGGAATGCTAAGCATGGGAGTTTAAAAGGGAGAGGGAGAGCCCAAAGTTCAGTGATGCCATAAGACGTGAGTGTCCTGTATTTTCTTCCCTTTCAGAGAGAAAGGAGCAAAGAGCGGAGCATCTGGCCAGGATAGGATTTGACAGTGCTTGGACAGTCATACATTTGCGTTAGGATGATGTTAAGTGGAAGCAGGTGGAAGGAAGGTTCTTGGGAACTAAGCGGTTCATTTGCAGATTGATTACAGGTTGGTAGTGCAATCCAAAGCTGTCTTCTAAGGCAGAGGTCCCCAACCTTTGCAACTTTAAGTCTGAAGGACTTCAGCTCCCAGAATTCTCCAGCCAGCCAGCCAGCAAATTCTGGGAGCTGAAGTCCTTCAGACTTAAAGTTGCAAAGGTTGGGGACCCCTGTTCTAAGGGTCTAGACCAGTGATGGCGAACCTTTTTTCACTCAGCGTACACGTGATAGCGTGTTTGTGTGTGCCCACACCCATAATGCAATGCCCTCCCTGCTGTGCATGCCTGCACAATTCCCCACCCCCCACCCCGCCTCACTGAAGCCTCCAGACTTCTATTGGGCCTGTTTTTCACCATCCACAGGCTTATTAGTCCTTTATTAGTGATTTTTAACTTGGGTTTTAATTATGAATTTTTAGCACGGCTTCTAAACTTGATTTAATTTATTTTAATTATATTTGATTGTATTTATGACTTCTGCTTTTATTATTCCTGTGCACCGCCCTGAGTCCCATTGAGGAGAGAGGGCGGTATAGAAATATAATAAAATAAATAAAAATAAAAATAAATCCGGAGGCTTTCCAGAAGCCCGAGGAGGGTGAAAATTGCCTCCCCCGGCCCTCCAGAAGGCCAAAAATCAGCTGGTCAGCTCCCACATGCGCATTGGAGCTAACATAGGACAACGCCTCGCATGCCCTCAGATATGGTTCCCCGTGCCACCTGTGGCATGCGTGCCATAGGGTCGCCATCATGGGTCTAGGCTTCTATTGCCTATTTCTCCCATTCTGGTGAATTGGGGAGGGGGCGTGCCTGCATAGACTACTAGTCTTTAGTCATTGGGTTGACTAAGGGATGTGGATGCTCACTGGACCTGCAGGACCTGGTGCAAGGTCTAAGCTGAACATCCTCCCAGCATAACCTGCTGCCTCAAACCAGCTTTTTTCAGGAAACTACCCTAGTTCTATGGAAATTCTCAGTCATCCAGGTCATGGTTGTCCCAAAGGTGCTTTTTCCAGAGGCAACTGGGTAAAGAAGCTTGTTGGATGAGAAGTGAAACGTCTGCAAAGAAAAACTAGAAAGTCCAGTTGCCTCTCGAACAAGTACCTTTGGGATACCCTAGCCAGGCTTACTCTCATGGCACGTGTGAAAGACCTTGGAAGACTGGGCCAAGAGATGCTGTCAAAGGCAGATAAGCCATAGCATAGTTTGCAACTGGATAGTGAGCGTAGCGAGAGGCTAAGAAAACACTCTCTCTAGTTTCTTGGTGTGCATAACAGATGGTGGGGGTGGTTGAGAGAGAGAGAGGGGGGGAGGGAGGGAGGGAGGGAGGGAGGGAGGGAGAGAGAGAGAGAGAGAGAGAGAGAGAGAGAGAGAGAGAGAGAAATGTACTTTCAGACTTTTTTTTATTTTATTTAAATTTATATCCTGACCTTCTCCACAGAGACCCAGGGCGGCGCACAGGAAATTTAAAAATATACAAAATACAAAAAATAAATATAATTTAAAATAACAATTAAACAATCCTATCCTATGCTAAAACCAAATTTTAAAATACCCAATTTAAAACTTCCTAAAAAGTCCCCATGGGAGGTTAGGCTAGACCGGCTTGTTGGAACAAATATGTCTTTAGACATTGGCGGAAGAGGCGGAGGTCGGTGATGGTGCGTAATTCAGGGGGTAGGTCATTCCAGAGGGCTGGGCCCGCCACAGAGAAGGCTCTTCCCCTGGGTGTCGCCAGTCGGCATTGTCCGGCCGACGGCACCCTGAGAAGGCCCTCTCTGTGGGAGCGTATCGGTCTAAGGGATGTATGGGGCAGGAGGCGGTCTCGCATATAACTAGGCCCCGAGCCATGGAGCGCTTTAAAGATGGTTGTCAAAACCTTGAAGCGCACCCGAAAGGCCACAGGAAGCCAATGCAGCTCGCGCAGGATCGGTGTTATGTGGGAGCATCTAGTGGCTCCCGTAATCACCCGCGCGGCTGCGTTTTGGACTAGCTGTAGCTTTCGGGTGCACCTCAAGGGAAGCCCCATGTAGAGAGCATTACAGTAGTTGAGTCGGGACGTCACGAGAGCTTGAGTGACTGTGCGAAGGGCAGCCCTGTCCAGTAAGGGGCGCAATTGGCGCATCAGGCGTACCTGATGAAACGCCCCCCAAGACTTAACACAGATTCTGTCAGTGTAACTTTACAATTAGCTCAACTGGTTGTGTGGTTCCTATCTGGCTTAACTGGGAAGGCTGACCCTAGTGTTGGGAGCCATCCTCTGCCAGTAGACCTGTTCAATGGGTGGGTTGCTAAGTTTTGTCATTTCTTCAGTAGCTTTGATCCATGGGGTTGGCTGATTGATAGGTCAGACAACCCTCACCAATCTGTCAATGGCTTTATTTGGAGAAATTAGCCACCTGTATCCACCTACCAGCACAAACCCTTTGGGGGTTTGTTTGGCCAAATCTAACAAATGGGGGTAATCCCAGGCCTATCTGCAAATAACCCAAACATGCCCCCTCTTCTTCCCCATTTGGAATAGTAATACCTCCTCTAATCTTTTTAGAAGCCTGGAGCTAATTTGGCATCAAAATAAGGAAGTGGAGAAAGAGGAATGGCAAAGTGGACAAACTTTACACACTTTGTCGCTGTCATAAAAAGGGTGAAAACTAGTAATAGTATGATGTATAAATACAATAATACAATAATACAAAGTTTTCTCATTCTCTGGGGATGAAATAGGGCAATATTATGGGAAGGGAAATTCAGAGGCATTATTGTGCTGGGTATAATAAAAATAAAGGAAGGCTGATAATAGTTGATTCACATAATAGTCTAAATCCAAACCACTTTATAGCTTCAGTTATGTGTGTGAATCCAGGAGGTACCATAATTTATCCTGAGAAACAAGGACAGTTGTTTTAGTTTCCAAATGTGCAACAGGCAAACTGGGTATTTTATTCTGTTATACTCCGTTTAGGACTCATTTTCTGTACTATATATATGGCTGCGTGTGATTTTGCGTGTGTGTGCGTGTGCGTGTGTGTGTGTTTGTGTGTGTGTGTGTGTTCCAGCATAACTCTGGAATGCTTTGAGCAATTTCAACCAAACTTGGTACACAGATGACTTACTTTCTGGAAAAAATACTGTGGAGTTAAGACACCCCTAACACCCCTCGGAATGTGTGTTCCGTTAAGAAACAGCCTGTTGTGACTTAAAATGGCTTCCACTGTACAGCACAGTGGAGTTGCCATGGTAACGGCTTCACAGTACTCCACAAGGGGGCTCCCACTGGTAAGGGGGGAAATCCAACATTAGAAATTACATTTGTTCCGGACATTTCCCCCCTATAAATAAATACCCAGGCAACGCCGGGTTTTCAGCTAGTATACAATAAATGTCACCACTATAGACAACATCATCTCAGGGCAGAAAAGTAGAATAGTCAGATGGAAAAAAAGAACAGAAAATTTCTGGTTCTTTTAGAAGTAACAGATTAGAACAATTCAGGTCTGTGGCCAACTAGCAATATTAGCATACTAATGTTTATACTGTATACCCTAACTTGGTATTCAGGGAATACCTCTTTCATTTTTAATCACTGTAAATGATTAATTTGTCCTGTGGGCAATTAAACTTACACACAGGGACCTTTTGCAAATTACTAAATTTGACATACAATGGAATGTGAATATTCTTTTCAGGAACAAGTGTGGTGTGCAACTTTTTGTCTGTGTTCTTTATTTTCCCCAAATGTAAATGTTATAATACTGCAAAAATTGTTTTACTCTCCAAGCCTTAGGATAGGAGCTTGTCCTGTAGCAGCCAAATCCTGGAATGAAATTGCTCTATACAGGTAGCCCTTGACATTTGACCACAACTGAGCCCAACATTTATGTTGCTAAGTGAGAAATTTGCTAAGTGATCTTTGCTCCATTTTAAAGACTTTTTACAGCATTTGTTAACTGAGTCTCTGGAGTTGTTAAATTAGTAACACCGTTGTTAAGTGAATCTAATCAAGGAGAGAAGCAACTTAGAACTGAGGAGAAATTTCCTGACAGTTAGAACAATTAGTCAGTGGAACAGAAGTTGCCTCCAGAAGTTGTGAATGCCCCAACACTGCAAGTCTTCAAGAAGATGTTGGATAGCCATTTGTCTGAAATGGTATAGGGTTTCCTGCCTAGGCAGGGAGTTGGACTAGATGACCTCCAAGGTCCCTTCCAACTCTGCTATTATATTGTATTATTGTATTGAATCCGGTTTTCCCATTGACTTTGCTTGTCAGAGGGTTGCAAAAGGTGATCACATGACCCTGGGACACTGCAACAGTTGTCAAGTGGGGATTCTGTAATGGTCATAAGTGTGAGAAATGGTCATAAGTCACTTTTTTCAATGCCATTGCAACTTGGAATGATCACAAGATGACCTGTTGTAAGTCAAGAACTACCTGTATTCCAACCTCAGTCTAAAGACGGATTTTGTGAAGAAGAACTCAAGGTTGAACTTCCTGCAGAAGAGAATATTTGTAGCTCAGAATTGAACTGGGAAGTTGTTGATCTTGGTGTCTTGCTTGCAAACATTTCATTATCCAACTCGATAAGACAGTCAGTGTTTTGCAAACAAACAAAAACCAAGCTAATAGAGCACCAAGAATTCTACAGTGCATTGTCTATGGAAATTCTCAGTCATCCAGGTCAGTGGTGGGATTAACACATTTTTTACTACCGGTTCTGTGGGTGTGGCTTTGTGGGTGTGGCAGGGGAAGGATACTGCAAAATTCCCGTTCTCTCCCCACCCCACTAACCTGCTTTCCAGCTCTGTTCTCCTGTTCAGGGCAACAAGAGAAGTTCGGCTAGGGCAGGGGTCTACAAAGTTGGCTCTTTTAAGACTGGTGGACTTCAACTCCCAGAATTCCCCAGCCAGCAGACCCCTGGGCTAGGGGGCTGGGAGGCAGCAGGGGCGGGGCCAGCCTATTTGCCAGTTGTCCAAACTACTCAAAATTTCTGCTTCTGCTAGAACCTGTCAGAATTGGATGAATACCACCTCTCATCAGTGGTGGGTTTCAATTTTTTTATTACCAGTTCGCCCGATCCAGGCCGAACCAGGAACAACCCACCTCTGCCTCTGATTCAGATCATGGTTGTCCCAAAAATGCTTTTTTCATAAGGCAGCTGGACTTCATTTTTTCCTCTTGAAGACGTTTCACTTCTCATCCAGGAAGCTTCTTCAGTTCTTACTTAGTGAATTCAGATATACAATGGTAACAAGCCATAGTTGGTGGAAGCTAAGAACTATAATTTCCCCATCCCATTTTTTATTTTAAAAAAGGCTCGGACTCTGTTTTGATCGTTGGATTTCTTGGTACTGACAAAAGAAAATTAGAAAGCTGTCAAGTTCATTTTTAGAATCACATCAGTCAGCCTTGTTTTAAATAATAGAAAGAGATTTCTTTTTCTACCTTGATAATGGCCAGAAAGATACCTTGGGTTTGGCATTCGCTCCGTAAGGGAGGTTTCAGTTGAATAAATGAATAAACCACTTTATTCATTTTAATAAAGTGGTTAATACCACTTTATAATGCCTTGGTAAGGCCACACTTGGAATACTGCATCCAGTTTTGGACACCACAATGTAGAAAAGATGTGGAGACTCTGGAAAGAGTGCAGAGAAGAGCAACAAAGATGATTAAGGGACTAGAGACTAAAACATATGAAGAACGGTTGCAGGAACTAGGTATGTCTAGTTTAATAAAAAGTAGGACTAGGGGAGACATGATAGCAGTGTTCCAATATCTCAGGGGTTGCCACAAAGAAGAGGGAGTCAAGCTATTCTCCAAGGCACCTGAGGGCAAAACAAAAAGCAATGGGTGGAAACTAATCAATGAGAGAAACAACTTAGAACTGAAGAGAAATTTCCTGACAGTTAGAACAATGAATCAGTGGAACAGCTTGCCTCCAGAAGTTGTGAATGCCCCAGCACTGCAAGTCGTCAAGAAGATGTTGGATAGCCATTTGTCTGAAATGGTATAGGGCTTCCTGCCTAGGCAGGGGGTTGGACTAGAACAGTGTTTTTCAACCACTGTGCCGTGGCACACTAGTGTGCCGTGAGATATTGTCTGGTGTGCTGTGGGAAAAATTCCAATTTCATCCGTAACATGCGGCTTCGGCTCACAAATAGACCAATCATTAGATTCTAGAGCTTTTCAAGCCTGATTGCTATAAAAACTAAAGACAGAAAGAGACTGAGAGCTGTTGACGAAGAGCTACGTGTGTGTCTTTCTTCAATTCCTGCCAGAATATCAGCTTTGTGTTCAGCCAAACAGGCCCAGGTTTCGCACTGAGTAAGTAAACAGAAATATCAACAATTATAAAATACTTTTTAGCATTTTCTAATGGTGGTGGTGTGCCTCGTGATTTTTTTCATGAAAAAAGTGTGCCTTTGCACAAAAAAGGTTGAAAAACACTGGACTAGAAGACCTCCAAGGTCCCTTCCAACTCTGCTAATGTATTGCATTGTAAACAATAATTGAGATCTTTTATTGCTCCATTGGGTTGGCCACAAGATCAGAGAGATTAAAAGATTTTAATGAAGAAGATAATTAGGCTTTGCAAACCATGGTTTGTCAGGATATCCGAAAGCTGAAACGTGATTCTCACTGACCAGGGTGGAGCTGCTGGATGGATTGTGGTATAGAAGCTTATTCTACTTGGCCATCTGGTCTCACTTCAATAAAAGCACTTGCTTGAAAGAGCATTTCCGGCACCCTCCCTTTGGGTGTTTCAATGTACTGCAAAGTTCCCATTTAGGGATGTTGGGCAGGGGGGAACCAATTGTGATGTAGCCTCAGGAGAGATTTCTGGCAAGCCCTTCAGCTTTACATGCTGAGGAGCTATTGTTATGAACGATAACATCAGCCTGGGTCTGGATGGCAAAGGTACAAATTAGCTTGCTTAAAATAAAACAGAATGAAAGAGAGGGAGAGAGGCGGGGGTAGGTTTGCCCTGCATCAGGATACAATGCCATAAGAATATATATTCTAAAAAGCATTCAGCACGAATGCTCCGAATGCATGGCAGTGGAATCTTGATTGTATCCCGAAGCAGACTTTGAAGCCCTCTTCCCTTCACACAGACACACTGTCTCTCTCATGTACATATATGTGTGGGTATGTGTGGCGCAATAGTACTTAGACTTATATGCCGCTTCACAATACTTTACAGTAAGGTGACCAGATTTCAAGTTTATTAAAGCAGGACACCATCGACGGGGGGGGGGGGGGGGGCAGTGGCCATTCCTGGCTTCGCAGCCGCCTCAGAGGCTGCCTCACCGCCCATTTCCGTCACTGGTTGGAGGGCGTCTGGTAGGGGAGCGCGCAGGCCGACCCTCTCCCTTCCTCCCCCCCGAGCGGGGCACCTGCAGGTGTAGGCATCTGGTGGGGCGGCGGAGCAGGGCCAGGTGGCCGCAGGCGCTCTGCATGTGCTCAGAAGCAGGCGGCGGAAGAGGAGGAGAGCTGTGCGTGATGGAGCTGCAGCCGAAGCCCGCACGGCCCTGAACTTTGCGCCGCCGCTGCCACGTTGCGCTGAGAGTGGACGGCCAGAAGCCCCACCGCCACTGACACCGCCTCCCCGCCCAGCTCGTCCCGGGTGCCCATGGTGGGACAGACGGGCAGGCGGCAGTGGGGCTTCCAGCCAGCCGCTCTCGGCGCATCGCGGCCGCAGCGGCGCAAAGTTCAGGGCCACACAGGCTTGGCTGCAGCTCCGCCACGCACAGCTCTCCTCCTCTTCCGCCGCCTGCTGCCTGCCTGGCTCCTCCCTTGCCAGCCCTCCCCTTCCACCAGCCCGCTCCAGCCACTGTTTCTTGCCCACGCCTTTGAGTGAATGCAGAGCACCTGCCCCCTGCCCGTCCCCCGCCGCCGCTCCAGGCAAAAATTGGGACATTTTTAAGATGACGCGGGACGCGGGATAAATTCTTCAAAAGCGGGACTGTCCCGCCAAAAGCGGGACGTCTGGTCACCTTACTTTACAGCCCTCTCTAAGCAGTTTACAGAGTCAGCCTCTTACCCCCAACAAACTGGGTCCTCATTTTACCCACCTCGGAAGGATGGAAGGCTGAGTCAACCTGGAGCCTGGTGAGATTTGAACTGCTGAACTGCTGGCAGGCAGCAGGCAGCAGAATTAGCCTGCAGTACTGCACTCTAACCACTGTGCCATCACGGCTCTTATGTATATGTATGTGTTGATATATCCTCCTCCTCCTCCTCCTCATTTTAACCATTGTCTATCTACTGCAGGATGAAGGCCTCTTCTGCATGTTTCAAACCGGTAATGGTTTGGCGGCCTGGGTCGCTGGAACAAGCAGTGACCCAGGCCTGCCATGCCCCCAAACCAGTTCTTTGGGCAGTGCCATCTTGTTTTTGGCTTCTGCGCATGAGCAGAACAATTTTTGTACTGCGCATGCGCGTGTGCGCACTGTGCACCCACGAGCAAATTGGCAGTAGTGGCTGCCGGAACCCACCCCTGAGTGGGATCTTTCAACGACTGCCTTGATCCTCCTGCCATCAGTTCTTTCTTCCTGTGTGACCAGCCCATTTCCATTTCAATTCTTTTGCTCTCTTGATGATACCATATACCAGTGATGGCGAACCTATGGCACGCGTGGCACAGGTGGCATGTGGAGCCATTTGGTAGGGCACGTGAGGCTTTGCCCTATCAGCTGGCCAGCGCGCATGCGCATACTGGCCAGCTGATTCAGACATTTTAAAACCATTTTTCACCCTCCCCAGGCTTTATAGGAGGGTGAAAACAGCCCCCTCCCTCCACGGTGGCCCTCCGGAGGCTTCAGGAGCTTCCCTGAAGCCTCCGGAGGACTAACAACGATGCTACGAGCAAACCGGAAGTGACTTCCGGTTTGCTTGTAGGGCCTTTTTTAGTCCTCCGGAGCCTTCAGGGAAGCCTCCTGAAGCATCCGGAGGGCCTCTGTGGAGGGTGGGGGGGCTGTTTTTGCCCTCCCCAGGCTCCTATAAAGCCTCTGGAGCCTGAGGAGGGCGAAAAAAGCATGTAAAAATGGGAGGGGTGCCTATCATGTGCAATGAGCACTGGAGGGGTGCACATTGCATTAGGGTGAGGCACGCCAGCACGTGACTCCCCTGCTCTCCCATCCTCATGGCACGCGAACCTAAAAAGGTTCACCATCACTGCCGTATACCATATTTTTCAGAGTATAAGACACACCCTTTTCCCTCAAAAAAGAGGCTGAAAAACTGGGTGTGGCTTATACAAGGAATACAGCATTTTTGGCTTCCATCATAAGTCAAGAAAGAACACACTTAAACTCATTTGGAAAGTTTAAGGTTACTTTTACTGAAATTGATGAGACTGCAGCGAAAGTCAAGCAAGGAATGAAACATTTAGGCGCACAACATACGTAACAAAGCATAACCCAACCTTCCCCCTTTGACCCCAGCATATTGTCCAATTCAAAGCCGGCCACGACATCAGGTGCAGTTCCTTCCCAGGGTCATCATCAGAATGGAATGCAGTCCGTTAGCTGATGTGATAACAACTGTATCTCTCTCTCTCCCTCCTGCCCCCTTAGTAGCTTAGCAACCCCAGCCCTCCCCCCGTTTCAATATGTCAGACTATGCAGGCAAAAGCAGAGGCTGACACCTGCCCCCTTTGCCAAAATGGCTATGCATAGCCTTTAGGAGGATTTCAGAGTGCTCCTGAGGACTGGGGAGGGCAAAAATGAATGAAAAACAGGCTGTCGTCCCCACAACCCCTAGGAGCACTCCATAAGCCTACTAAAGGCTGTGCATGGTCTTTTTTTTTTGACAAAAAAATGGGTGTGTTTTTGTGAAAAACGGGCCGTTTTTGGGAGGTTTGCAGAGTGCAAAAACTTTTTTTTTTAATTTGCCTCTTCAAAATCTTGGTGCATCTTATACTCCAGTGCGTCTTATACTCCAAAAAATATAGTACTTTCATTTATTCTCTAATCTACATTCAGGATTCAGAACAAAAGATTCAGAATAAAAGAGGAGAGGGTTGTACTACCAACAGACTAGGAATGATTGGAAAACTCTGTCATCCATTCCTGCACTCAAAAAATGCTGGGTGGCCCTGTGGTGAAATCCTCCCGGTTCAGCCCAGTTCAGCCAAACCGGTAGGGATGATTGTCATTGGTTCTGCAAACCGGTAGTATAAAAAAAAGATTCTGAGGATCACGCGGCTCACAGCTGATCTGCGCGATCGTTGGAAGCTCTCTTTTTTTGCTTTTTAAAGCATTTTTTCCCTGCCTATTCGCCCAAACTAGCAGGGAAAAAAATGCTTTAAAAGTGGGGAGGGAGGTTCCATGACAATCAGCTCTGCCGTGCAATCGTGGGAACTTTTTTTCACTTTTTAAAGATTTTTTTTACTGCCTATTTTTTTTTAATATATTTTAATCATATTTATATCCCGCCCTTCTCCACGAAGGACCCAGGGCAGCGCACAGGAATCTAAAAACATACAAAACGATAAATACAAAATTTAAAAACATATTAAATTACAATCCTATGCTAAAACCAAATTAAAATCCCCGACGGGAGGTTAGGCAAGGCCGGCTTGCTGGAAAAGATGTGTCTTTAGACACTGGCGGAAGAGGCGGAGGTCCGAGATGATACGCAGTTCTGGGGGTAGGTCGTTCCAAAGGGCAGGGCCCGCCACAGAGAAGGCTCTTCCCCTGGGTGTCGCCAGTCGGCATTGCCCGGCTGACGGCACCCTGAGAAGGCCAACTCTGTGGGAGCGGATCGGCCGAAGGGATGTATGGGGCAGGAGACGGTCTTGCATATAACTAGGCCCCGAGCCATGGAGCGCTTTAAAGATGGTCGTCAAAACCTTGAAGCGCACCCGAAAGGCCACAGGAAGCCAGTGCAGCTCGCGCAGGATCGGTGTTATATGGGAGCATCGAGAGGCTCCCGTAATCACCCGCGCGGCTGCATTCTGGACTAACTGTAGCTTTCGAGTGCACCTCAAGGGAAGCCCCATGTAGAGAACATATTTGAACCAGTAGTAAAGAAATGCTTTTTTCCCCACTTCTTAAAGCATTTTTTAGTACTGGTTCGGGTGAATAAGTAGTTAAAAAATGCTTTAAAAATTAAAAAAAGAGTTGGCCATGCCCACCCAGTCACATGAACCCCCTCACCAAGCCACGGCCAGAAAACCAGTGGCAATTTTTTTTTACATTTCACCCCTAGGGTGGCCCATACTGGCAATGGGGCGAACAATATGTATAGATCTGGCCTGACCTTAAAAACCAATCCTGGAATAGCACAATTTGGTTCAAAGTTGAAGTTTTGTGTTAATGTATAAGATGCACATCTGGAGAACTGCAATGTTGGCTGTCCCCTTACAGAATAGTTCAGGAGAGAGCAATGTTCTTATGGCCAGGAAATGTACTTTTCTACAAATGCAAATATTTCTTTTCAACCTTTGAAACATGACGGTCATGTGGTGACATCATCAAGAAAGGCTGAGGGGTTGGGGTTGGGGTTGGTTTTTTGGGGTTTTTTTTTTTGCTTTTCTTCATTGTGAAAGTTGAATGGCATAACGTTCCTATTTTAATGTATTTTAAAAAAACAAAGGAAAAAAGTTATAAGGCTAGCTGTTTGCCATCAAATTTTGGCAATACGATATTAGGAAAGTGTGCTCCCACAGTAAGTATATCAGTACAGAGGTCTGTTGCTGTCGACATTACTGCCGGTTCGGTGCGCAAAAAACTTTGTACGTGCGCACCAAACACACCCTCCGCCATGTGCACATTTGCACCTAAAAGGGTCTGCGCATGCACACAACATTAGAAAAGAAAAAAAGTACATTTTTGCAATGAAGATTGTTGTGTGTATGTGCAGAACCGAAAATCAAGATGGCGCCGCCACTGATACAATCGGTTCGGGGGCGTGGGTCAAGTTACTACCTACTTGGCCAAACCGGTCCGAACCGGTAGGAACCCACCTCTGCTTCAGTATAAGAAAAGCGTTCAGGAGCCACAGCACATCTACAGTATGTTTGAAAACCTTGCTCAATGGGCTCTGGCACTTCTATTTCTAAATTAGCAGCACCATCAAGGATAGAATCAAGGGATACCTTGCTCAATAGTAGTAACTCTGAGAGGGATCTTGGAATCCTAGTGGACAACTATTTAAATATGAGCCAGCCATGTGCAGCAGCTGCCAAAAAAGCCAACACAGTTCTAAGCTGCATAAATAGAGAGATAGAATCAAGTGTTAATACCACTTTATAATGCCTTGGTAAGGCCACACTTGGAATACGGCATCCAGTTTTGGTTGCCACGGTGTAGAAAAGATGTGGAGACTCTGGAAAGAGTGCAGAGAAGAGCAACCAAGATGATTAGGGAACTGGAGGCTAAAACATATGAAGAACGGTTGCAGGAACTGGGTATGTCTAGTTTAATGAAAAGAAGGACCAGGGAAGACATGATAGCAGTGTTCCAGGATCTCAGGAGTTGCCACAAAGAAGAGGGAGTTAAACTACTCTCCAAAGCACCTGAGGGCAGAACAAGAAGCAATGGGTGGAAACTAATCAAGGAGAGAAGCAACTTAGAACTGAGGAGAAATTTCCTGACAGTGAGAACAATTAATCAGTGGAACAGCTTGCCTCCAGAAGTTGTGAATGTCCCAACACTGGAAGTCTTCAAGAAGATGTTGGATAGCCATTTGTCTGAAACGGTATAGGGCTTCCTGCCTAGGCAGGGGGTTGGACTAGAAGACCTCCCAGGTCCCTTCCAACTCTGCTATTGTATTGTATCACCATTAAAGTGGGGCTGTGATGCCAACCTGCATTCACAAGAATGACAGCTTGTTTCCCTGCTTGGGAATACCCCTTCCTTCATCTTGAGCAGAACCAACATTGGGGGAGGCATGAGGTAAAACAAAGGCAGGTGCTTCTAAACTCAGGGCAGACGTTGAGGGAAACAGAGGGAAAAAGTGCTTACACCTGAGCACCAGCTGTGTGTGTGTGTACCATCTCCTCAATAGCTCTGATAAACTGCTGGAATTACCCTCAAGGGGTGAGGGAGGTCCGGGGCAGAGGAAGGAGGAGGCTTTGCTTTGGGATTCAGGTTATAGCTAGGAAAGAGATAAATATTTGAGGCAGAAGCTGCATTAAATTTTAATTTATTTTGCCTGTGCGTGCTAACGGTCCAGTGTTTTTAATATCTCAGGGTAAGCTTAGCAACTATATATAGTTCAGTCTTCTATGCATATCTCAGGTTACATGAGGATGCCTGCTTCCTTTCGTTCAACTCTCTTGAGGTCATAATTTTTCCCTAGGAGTTTGGGTAATGAGGCCTTTCCGTTTCACAGGTCAGATAGCAGATTCTACAAGAATAACTAAAACTGGACTTTATTCGTATAGGCTCTACTAGCAGAGGTCTGCAAAGTTGGCTCTTTTAAGACTGGCGGACTTCAACTCCCAGAATTCCCCAGCCAGCTAGGCTTCACCAGTCCACCAGTCCACCAGTCTTAAAAGAGCCAACTTTGCAGACCCCTGGGCTCTAGGATTTTGAAAGCCTAACAGCATTTTCCCTCCCTTCCTCTTATAGTCAAGAGAGTTAAAGCAGAGCCAGTTAGAGTTTTGTCCTAATGTTTTCTCCCGTCCTTGAGCTAAAAGTTATTGTGCAGTTTCACTTGAGGTCATCTGCGTGGTTCTCTATAGGTGAATAGTAACAGGTCAGTGCCACTGTGTGGACTTTTGGATGAATGAATTTACCAGTTGCTGTCTGTTGTAAATTGGGCAGCTCTGTGCCACATTGTGCAACGCAGCATATTAACAAGTGCAAGATTTCAAAGTTTAAAAGTTATCTTTTATTTTCAAATAAAGATTGATTTTTTCCCCATTATCTCTTATAAGATTATACTGTTTCCCATGTAGGAGAATCATACACTACAACTGCATGTTTTGGAAGTAGCGGTAGAACAATTATTTTATTACCTTAAAAAAAAACCAGAAAAGGATGCGGTAGTTCTAGTTTTGGTTAGGAGAAATGTATCGGATGAGGCATCTCCGTGGAAGGGTAGTAGTGGCAGTGGGAGCTATCAAGCCTCTATCCCAGGGCAAGAGGTGGGATTGAATTACACAGACATAGAAGACTTTTGGGAGGAAAAACAACGGAAACTTTCAACTGTGGGACCCAGTTTTACTTGATATCTGATGGTAGCGGTGGGATAGGAGCAACCCAGAGTAAAGTATCTCATTAAAGGTTCCCCTTTCTTCCAAAAAGATATTACTGTTTGTGTCAGAGACATAAAAAAGACTTTCCCAAAGACTTTCCCAGGGGTGGGCTTCAAATATTTCAGCAACGAGTTCTCTATTCAGTTGATAGATGGATTACACCCCAGGGTTTATTTATTTATTTATTGGACTTCTAGACCGCCCCCTCTCCCCGAAGGGACTCGGGGCGGTGTACAGGTACAAATTAAAACCATACAATCAACATACATATAACTAAAATCGAATTAAATAAACCCCTGTACAAATTTATAAAAATTAAAAACTTAACCTTAAAACCAAATCACAAAATTTAAAAATACAAACTGAGGTGGGAAAGCTGGAATTAGGCCAGGCCGGCTAGATGAAACAGGTGGGTTTTGAGTTTCTGGCGGAAGGAGCGGAGATCCGTGGTCGTTCTAATGTCAGGGGGAAGGTCATTCCAGAGGGTCGGGCCCGCCACAGAGAAGGCCCTTCCCCTGGGCGTCGCCCGCTGGCACAGCCTAGTGGACGGCACCCGGAGAAGTCCCTCTCTGTGTGAGCGAATCGGCCGAAGGGATGTGTGGGGCAGGATACGATTCTGAAGGAACTGGCAGATGAGATCTCAGAACCACTGAACTATATCTTTCAGAGATCCTGGAACACCGGGGAACTACCAGAGGACTGGAAAAGAGCTGATGTGGTTCCCATCTTCAAAAAAGGAAAAAAGATAGATCCAGGAAATTACAGACCCATCAGCCTGACCTCAATACCAGGAAAGATTCTGGAAAAAATAATCAAGCAGCGAATTACTGAACACCTAGAAGCAAACAAAATAATAACCAAAAGCCAACATGGTTTTGTCAAAAACAGATCATGCCAGACTAATCTTATTGCATTCTTTGATAATGTGACAAAATTAGTGGACCAGAGGAATGCCTTTGATATAGTTTACTTGGACTTCAGTAAGGCATTTGACAAGGTAGACCATAACCTACTACTATATAAAGTAGAAGAATGTGGGTTAGACAGCATCACCACCAGATGGATTCGTAACTGGCTGACCAACCGCACTCAATGTGTAGTCCTCAATGGAACTGCATCTACATGGAAGGAAGTATGCAGTGGAGTACCCCAAGGCTCTGTTTTAGGCCCAGTACTCTTCAACATCTTCATCAATGATTTGGATAAGGGAATAAATGGGGAACTCATCAAATTTGCAGATGACACCAAGCTGGCAGGAATAGCCAACACTCCAGAAGATAGGCTTAAGATACAGAAGGATCTTGACAAACTTGAACATTGGACACTATCTAATAAAATGAAATTCAACGGCAAAAAGAGTAAGGTTCTACATTTAGGCAACAAAAATGAAATGCACAGGTACAGTATAGGTGGTACCTTGCTCAATAGCAGTAACTGTGAAAGGGATCTTGGAGTCCTAGTAGACAACCATTTAAATATGAGCCAGCAGTGTGCAGCAGCTGCCAAAAAAGCCAACACAGTTCTAGGCTGCATAAACAGAGGGATAGAATCAAGATCACGTGAAGTGTTAATACCACTTTATAATGCCTTGGTAAGGCCACACTTGGAATACGGCATCCAGTTTTGGTCGCCACGATGTAGAAAAGACGTGGAGACTCTAGAAAGAGTGCAGAGAAGAGTAACCAAGATGACTAAAACATATGAAGAACGGTTGCAGGAACTGGGTATGTCTAGTTTAATGAAAAGAAGGAGTAGGGGAGACATGATAGCAGTCTTCCAATATCTCAGGGGTTGCCACAAAGAAGAGGGAGTCAAACTATTCACCAAGGCACCTGAGGGTAGAACAGGAAGCAAAGGGTGGAAACTAATCAAGGAGAGAAGCAACTTAGAACTGAGGAGAAATTTCCTGACAGTTAGAACAATTAACCTCTGGAACAGCTTGCCTCCAGAAGTTGTGAATGCCCCAACCCTGGAAGTCTTTAAGAAGATGTTGGATAGCCATTTGTCTGAAATGGTATAGGGCTTCCTGCCTAGGCAGGGGGTTGGACTAGAAGACCTCCCAGGTCCCTTCCAACTCTGCTATTGTATTGTATCACCATTAAAGTGATTTTCACCTTCCCCATGCTCTGGAGACTTTCCTCGAGCCTCTGGGAGGGTGAAAATCTCCTCCCCCAGGCTCCGGGGGCCTTCAAGGAGGCCCACTTTTTCCCCTCCCCGAGCCTCCGCTCGGACCCTACACTTACCTTGCACCCAAAGCAGGCCGCATAGAGACTCCTGGGAGGGACATGGTGGGGTGGCAGTGGCGGGGCGTAGTGGGTGAGGCCAGCCAGGGATGAGATTTGGAGGTTCTCCGAACTGGCCATAACATTAGCTACAGGTTCTCCCGAAATGGGGCAAACCCGTAGCAACCCACCCCTGTATCTGCCCCTGTTGATGTTATTTGGAAGGGCATCTAGTAGTGGCTTAAAGAGGTAATAGAGGCACCACTGCCCTTGTGTGTGTCTTATTCATAAAACCAACACCTCATCAACAAACAACCTTTACTTTAAAAAAAAAAAAAAACTTTTCAGTAGGGAGCCAGAAAGTGAGGTGGGAGCATCTAAAGGGAAGGCTTATGTAAATAGCAATAAACATTGGGATGTTTGTGTATTTTTGTGCATTTTATTCCCAGTTTTGCACATGTCTCAGTCAGGAGCAATCTGGACAACTTTAGTCAGAGGCATTCCCGGGATTCAACACTTCCATTATTTTGAAAGTAGCATTACATCCCATGCACCCTGGGTTCCTTTCACAGCCACCTGGGACGTCATGACTGATACACAAAAGAGGCAGCTAATCCAGGCAAGAAGCTCTCTCACAAGTGATAGCTGTAATTTTATTGAAGGCTGCATTAACAAAACTTTGAAAATCTGAAAGTGCATTTCTCCCGCTCCCCCACCCCTATAGTTGAAGAAACTAGGGATAATTCCTTCTGTGATGCTTGCCATGTCCCTTCAATGAACTCAGCTGGCTCTTACCTAACCATTGCCTGGTCCACTGATGGCAAACCTAGGGCACGGGTGCCACAGGTGGCACGCGGAACCATTTCTTAGGGCACGCGAGGCGTTGCCCTGTCAGCTCCAGTGCGCATGTGTGCGCTGGCCAGCTGATTTAGGCCTCCTTTTGAGGCCGTTTCTCGCCTTCTGGAGGCTTCAGGGAAGCTCTTGAAGCATCTGGAGGTGGGGAGGGGAGGCTGTTTCACCCTCCCCAGGCTCCTAGAAAGCCTCTGGAGCCTGGGGAGGGAGAAAAAAGTGTGCCAAAAGCAGGGGGTCATGCACAAAGCATTATGGGTGTGGCACGCCCACGCACGTCTCCCCTGTGCTCCCTCCGCTTTTGGCACATGAGCCAAAAAAGGTTAGCCATCACTGGCCTAGTCTGCAGCTCTTCCATCTGTTTCCCAAGGTCATTCTCACATACCATTACAGAGTCATTCTGTGTGGGAGATGGGTTTCTTAATATGGTATATAAATAAATATAAATATGTTAC
The DNA here is from genome assembly GCA_039707465.1 of Rhabdophis nuchalis. Lineage (NCBI taxonomy): Eukaryota > Metazoa > Chordata > Lepidosauria > Squamata > Natricidae > Rhabdophis > Rhabdophis nuchalis. The sequence continues at coordinate 190,184,189 of CM077646.1, forward strand.
ACCTTGTGTCAGGGGCAGTGGTGGGTTGCAAATATTTTTACTACTGGTTTAGGCGTGTGCGCAACACTTCTGCGCATGCACAGAAGCATCTGCGTGGGTGGGCGGGGCCTCCCACCGCTGCCACTACCGGTTTGCCTGAACCAGGCCGAACCGGGACCCACCCATCACTGGTCAGGGGTATATGATGTTTCTTTCATCATTTTGTCCCTTTTGGATTGCCTTCCGGTATCTCTAATTTCAGCCATTTTTCAACAGTTTATCCAAGGTAGCATTCCTTTTCCTCAGAAATCCAATAGCAACATTTTCCAGTTTGAGAGACAGTAAAGAGGCAATCAGTGAACATAACTCAGCTGAGAACTATTCATTCATTCATTCATTCATTCATTCATTCATTCATTCATTCATTCAATTTCTATAGCCACTATACATACATCCCTTCGACCGATTCGCTCGCACAGAGAGGAACTTCTCCGGGTGCTGTCCACTAGGCAATGCCAGTGGGTGACTCCCAGGGGAAGGGCCTTCTCTGTCGCAGGCCCTATCCTATGAAACGACCTACCCCCCGACCTCAGAACAACTCCGGACCTCCGCTCCTTCCGCCGAAAGCTCAAAACCTATTTTTTCCAGCAGGCTGGCCTGGCCTAATCTATCTTTCCTGCCTCCAGTCTGTATATTTTAATTTTTAATTGGGTTTTTAGGGGATTTTAGTGCTTTAGGATTTTAGGTTTTAGCGCAGGGTTATAGTAGTTTAATCTGATTTTAGATATTTATATTGTTTTATGTTTGTATGTTTTATAATCCCCTGTGCACCACCCCGAGTCCCTTCGGGGAGAGGGAGCGGTATACAAATAAAAATTTGATTGATTGATTGACCCCCACAGTGACTGTGGGCAACTTACAATTCTAAAATTATAAACACTAGCAATAGTACTTAGACTTATAGATTGCTTTGCAGTGCTTTACAGGCCTCTCTAAGAGTCAGCCTGTTGCCCCCAATAATCTGGGTCCTCATTTTACCAACCTCCGAAAAACAGAAGGCTGAGTCAATCTTGAGCCAGTCAGGGTCGAACCCTGCTGGCAGTCGGCAGGGTTAGCCTGCAATACTACATTCTGACCACTGCGCCACCATAGCTCTTATAAAACTGAATGATGTTGCTCAGCTAAAATGTATTGGAATAACAAGCCTCATTTTATACCCTTTTAGAATCCAGATCATATTCTGAAATCTAAAGGTATGAAGTAAGAGCAAAGAACCAGGACTCATTTTGTTTAACTTGTTTGATTCATATTTTGTCCAGGAGTTCAAGGCAACCAATTTATACAATACAATAGCAGAGTTGGAAGGGACCTTGTAGCGTGGGCAGGAACCTTATACCATTTCAGACAAATGTCTATCTAACATCTTCTTAAAGACTTCCAGGGTTGGGGCATTCACAACTTCTGGAGGCAAGCTGTTCCAGAGGTTAATTGTTCTAACTGTCAGGAAATTTCTCCTTAGTTCTAAGTTGCTTCTCTCCTTGATTAGTTTCCACCCATTGCTTCTTGTCCTGCCCCCAGGTGCCTTGGAGAATAGCTTGACTCCCTCTTCTTTGTGGCACCCTCTGAGATATCGGAACACTGCTATCATGTCTCCCCTGGTCCTTCTCTTCATCAAACTAGACATACCCAGCTCCTGCAACTGTTCTTCATATGTTTTAGTCTCCAGTCCCCTAATCATCTTGGTTGCTCTTCTCTGCACTCTTTCCAGAGTCTCCACGTCTTTTCTACATCGTGGCGACCAAAACTGTATGCAGTATTCCAGGTGTGGCCTTACCAAGGCACTATACAGTGGCATTTCAATTTCATTGTAATTTTAGTACAATGACAATAAAGATTATTATTATCATCATCATCATTATTATTATTATTATTACATACACAGTGCTGCCCCCCTCCCCTTTTGCCCACCACAATAACCCTATCAGACAAGATGGGTTGAGACAGAATTTCAGCCAATATTTCAGATTCTTCCTTCAGTGTTATGAAATAACAAACTAACTTCCCTCTGCAAGAGCCCCATTCCCTTAGAGATAATTTATTGCAGGACCCATGTTGATTAGATGCAACCAATCTTAACCAGGGGTGAAATCCACTTGCCTTCACTAACGGTTCACAAATGTGAGCACATACCACCTTTTCGCATGCGCAGAACCTTCTGTGCATGCGCAGAGCGTCAAAAACAGGACGTGATGACGTCCAGGTGGGTGGGTGGAGCCTGCTACCAAGCGCACCTGCAAAGGTAAGTAGAACAGCCGGGGGCGGGGGGAATCCACTGTGCCACATGATTTAGATTAGCTAGACAGCAGCTAATCCAATGATTCTAGCTAATATAAACCGCGCATCACAGTTGATTGTTGGAAATACCAGTTCACCCGAACCGGTAGCATTTTTTACTATTGGTTCAGGCGAACTGGTCTGAACCGGTAGCATTTCACCCCTAATCTTAACCCTCTTTTTGACTTTGTTCTTCTCTCTTTCTAACATTCTTTATTTTTCCCTCCCTCTTTCTGATTCCTGTCTTCAGAGCATACATGATTTGCTTTTATTTATTACATGTGCATTTACATGTGCATTTCCAAACAGGTTACCCGCTAAACACCTGTCAATATTTCCTTAACTTTTAGCCCAATAATGGGAGAGCTGCAGTTAAGTGTTTTTTTGTTTTTTTGTTTTTTTGCAAAAAAATTTATTTGGCTCAATATCAGAGGTTAGCCACTATCTTCCTTCCTACACCTATTTTATGAGAAATAGGAAACTGCCATGAGGAATACTACATTTCTCACTTTTTGCTCTAAGTGTGATAATGCCCAAGGCCAAACAATGGTGGGAAGAGAAATAAACATCTCATTCCTTTTTGTACCATAGACCAGGGGTCTCCAACCTTTGCAACTTTAAGTCTGAAGGACTTCAGCTCCCAGAATTCTCCAGCCAGCAAAGCTGGCTGGAGAATTCTGAGAGCTAAAGTCCTTCAGACTTAAAGTTGCAAAGGTTGGAGACCCCTGTACTATATAATGCTGGCTGGAGAAGTCTGGGACCTGAAGTCGCCGAAGTGCTGTCCCGGTGTTTGGAAGCCGTACGGATCTGGATGGGTGGTAACAAACTCAAGCTCAACCCTGCCAAGACTGAGTGGCTGTGGTTTCCGGCACCCCGGTTCAGCCAGATTACTCCAACTCTGGCCATTGGGGGCGAAACACTGGCCCCCGTGGAGAGGGCGCGCAATTTGGGTGTCCTCCTGGATTCCCGGCTGTCCTTGGAGGACCATGTGACGGCCGTGGCCAGGGGGGCGTTTCATCAGGTACGCCTGATGCGCCAATTGCGCCCCTTACTGGACCGGGCTGCCCTTTGCACAGTCACTCAAGCTCTCGTGACGTCCCGTCTCGACAGCTGTAATGCTCTCTACATGGGGCTTCCCTTGAGGTGCACTCGAAAGCTACAGCTACTCCAAAACGCAGCCGCCCGGGTAATTACGGGAGCCACCAGAAGCTCCCATATAACACCAATCCTGCGCGAGCTGCATTGGCTTCCTGTGGTCTTTCGGGTGCGCTTCAAGGTTCTGACGACCATCTTTAAAGCGCTCCATGGCTCGGGGCCTAGTTATATGCGAGACCGTCTCCTGCCCCATACATCCCTTAGACCGATCCGCTCCCACAGAGAGGGCCTTCTCAGGGTGCCGTCGGCCGGACAATGCCGACTGGCGACACCCAGGGGAAGAGCCTTCTCTGTGGCGGGCCCTGCCCTTTGGAACGACCTACCCCCTGAACTTCGGACCATCACCGACCTCCGCCTCTTCCGCAAATGTTTAAAGACATATTTTTTCCATCAAGCCGGCCTAGCCTAACCTCCCATGGGGACTTTTAGAAAAGTTTTAAATTGGGTTTTTAATAATTGGTTTTTAGCACAGGATTGGGGATTATTTAATATATATTTTAAATTATTTGTCTATCTTCTATTGTGTATGTTTTTTAAATTTCCTGTGCGCCGCCCTGGGTCCTCTGTGGAGAAGGGCGGGATATAAATGTAATAAAATGAAATGAAATGAAAATGACAATCAGCTGGGAGACTGGGAGGCAGCAGGGGCAGGACAACCTATTTGCCGGTTCTCCGAACTACTCAAAATTTCTGCTACTGGTTCTCCAGAACCTGTGAGAACTGGCTGAACACCAGCTCTGTCGGGAGGCTGCGCATGGCCATTTTCGGCTGGGACAGCCTCCTGCAACCCTCTGCCAGCTCCATTTTTGCTGGCAGAGGCACTGCAGACCAGTCCTTTGCTAGTTCCAAAATGGCCCTGAAGCTGACTAGTTTTAAAATTATTTCAATCCTGAAAAAAAGAAACAAAAGGCTCAAAACCCACCTTTTTTTAATATTTTTGTGTAAGTTACCATCTCGGTTGAAAAAACCACACAAATTGTTATAAAGGAGTGCTGATGATGATAAACAATCATTGTTCATATTTTTGGCTGACTACAGTAAAATCTATCCCTCACGACTCATGTGTAAGTGTAAGGTCTTTATGAAAGTCTCCAAGGAAAGGAAAACAGCTAGTATTGTATCATAGTATCTTTCCCTGATGTTAAGTCAAGGCACATTCACCCCACCTTTAATTGTCACAAAGGTCTGATGGCACAAAACATGTTGTCCTCATTGCCAAACCCTTTCCTGCCTCTGTTGTAGTTTTTCCAAGTCCTGGTTTCTGAATATTCCATTTGTTAACAGGCAAGGTGTTCAGTTTCCCCCTCTGGCTTTTGTTATTGCTCCCATTCACCAGCCAGCAGGAAAAACATCTTCAGCTGAGCACAAATGCCCATTTCCCAAATTAAAATAATGTGAAGGAAAAAAATATATTAAAGACACTAAAGCAGAAACAGCTCCAAAGGAGGCGGCCGGGGGGGGGGGGGGGGGAGAGAGAAGGCTCTTTTGTGAGCTGTGCAATTAGATTGGTCTTATAAAGCAGAACTAAACAACTGACTGGCTGTTGAGAAACTGGATGGAGGAAAACAGGGATTGAAACCAACCAATAAAGAGACACTGGCAAACACACAGATCTATTTTCAAGGCATTGCAGTGAACAACAGCTGGGCAGATACAGGGGTGGGTTGCTACAGGTTCGCCCGGGTTCAGGAGAACCCGTAGCTAATGTTATGGCTGGTTCGGAGAACCTCCAAATCTAAGGTGACCAGATTTGTAATTTGGCTAAGTGGGACACCATTGAGCGGGTGGGGCAGGCAGCTCTGCCGAAGCGCCAAAGGGCCTCCAGCGAGGCCTGGCAGCCACCACTTCCCCCATCCGCGACACCCCCTGGCGGCTACTGGGCCTCGCTGGAGTCAATTCCAAACGCACGTTCAGCGCTTGGAGGACCTGAGGCATCTTGGGAAATGTAGTTCCCTACAACAAATGCAGGGAAATGCAGTTCCCTACAATAAAGCGGGACTTTTTAACAACGGCGCGGGACACGGGACAAATTGCAGCAACTCGGGACTGTCCCGCCAAAAGCGAGACGTCTGGTCACCATATCCAAATCCCAGCCCTGGCTGGCCCGCCCTCCCTGCCCCACCCCTCCCAGGAGTCTCAACGCGGCCCATTTTGGATGCGAGGTAAGTGCAGGGCCCACATTGAGGCTCAGGGAGTGGGGGGAAACGGGGCCTCCTGGGAGTTCCAGAAGGCCAGAAACGCACCCATTTCCAGCCTCCAGAGGGCCTACGGAGCCCGGGGGAGGCAGTTTTCACCCTCCCAGAGGCTCGAGGAAAGCCTCCAGAAGGCTCTAAATGTGAAGATCCCCACTTACAGCTCAGTAATGCAAATCTGCCCACTCCATTCCCTGAATAAAAAAGGAGAAATGTGATCATTTCATCAAGCAAATTCTCTTGTTTCTCCTCAGATTGTATGAACATTCCAATGTTCTAGAGCAGAAGTCCCCAACCTTTTTTGCACCAGTTTCATTTTAAAGAAAATTCTGCAGACCGGCTGGCCTAGAGGAGGAGGGGGGACTTAGATCTCACAAATGACTTTTTTCTATATAGTGTAACCTCTATCTGGATGTTTATAGAAATAATGATTGATTGCATGAATATAAAATGATATATTTGTATCTCTTTCCATTTTGTAGGGAAATGAAAAATGATTTGTATTATCTTTTTTTTTTTTTGTAAGAAGCCTCGGAGGGGGCCGACACCTCCGACATAGATATCCTCAAAATATCTTTGTAATCCTTTTCCTATTTTTAAAATTTTGTAAAAACCAATAAAACTTTTTTTTCACAAATGGAGGAGAAGGGGGGGAGGGGGAACAGGCGGTGTATGCGCACATGGGGGGGGAGTCGGCTCACTTGGCCCTCTAGGGCAGTGGTGGGCAAACTTATTAGTCAATAGAGCCAAATATCAACAGTACCACTACTGAAATTTCTTTTGAGAGCCAAAAGGTGTGGCCTGTTTTGTGGGAGTGGCTCAGTGGTCATGTGACCCGGTGGGCATGGCCAACCTGGAAAATGTGGTGAAACTCACTTAACGGTCTTGCTTAGCAACCAAAAGTTTTGGGCTCAATTGTTGTCATAAGTTCTTTCTTTCTTTCTTTCTTTCTTTCTTTCTTTCTTTCTTTCTTTCTTTCTTTCTTTCTTTCTTTCTTTCTTCCATTTCTGGCTTGTCTTTGGTCTTCTGGAGATGGTAAAAATGGATTTATGGGCACTCGTTATATATAAAGGCAGCCCATGGCTCTTTGGGATGCTGGTTTGAATCCAGGAAATGACTCAGAGGATGTGATTCCTTTGAAATGACCACTGGGAGAAAAATAGATCTTTAACCTGGTTAACCAAACAGGTAGCTTGAGGTGGAAGGAAATAGGAAAATAGATTTCTTCCTTTCCTTTCCTTTCCTTCCTTCCATTGCCTCCCTCCCCCTTCCTCCCTTCTTTCCTTCCCTCCCTCCTACCCTCCATCCCTCTTTCTTTTTCTTTCTTTCTTTCCTTCCTTTCCTTCCTTCCTTCTTTCACCCCTCCCTTCCTCCTCCCTCCCCCTTCTTTCCTTCACTCCCTCCCTCCCACCCTCCATTCATCTCTCTTTTTCTATTTTTCTTTGTTTGTTTGTTTTCTCTCTCTCTCTCTCTCTCTCTCTCTTTCTGTATCTGTCTCTCTCTCCACCCTCCACCCATCTCTGTCACTGTGTGTGTGTGTGTGTGTGTCTGATTCCCTCTCTCCCTCCCTCTCTCTATTTCTGTCTCTCTAAGTCTGTCTCTCTGTGTGTCTATCATTCTCTCCCTCCCTCCCCCTCGGGAAGCAGCAGAGGGGCCAGCAGGTCGGCTGGGGAGGTAATGGCTGCCTCATCCCGCAGTGAGCGAGCGGGCGGGCGGAGGACCCGAGCCTGCAGTTACCTTAAGCACCGCCGAAGCCGTCCGGGCGCCACACGGGGCTGGAAGGGAGGTGGGCATGCGGTGCCCGGACGACTTTGGCGGTGCTTAAGGTAGCCGCAGGCTCGGGTCCTCCGCCCAGTCGCTCGCTCGCTGCAGGATGAGGACGCCTCCGGGTAGCCCCGGTGGCTGTCGGAAGGAGCTGGTGAAGGCACGCTCGGCCATCCTCTGCTCAGGGGGCTGCTCCCTCCTTCTCCTCTCCAGCCCTGCGGCCCGGTTCCTATCAGGCCGCGGACCGGCATCGGTCCACGGACTGGGGGTGGGGACCCCTGTTCTAGAGCAGTGGTTCTCAACCTTCCCAATGCCGTGACCCTTTAATACAGTTCCTCATGTTGTGGTGACCCCCCCAACTATAAAATTGGTGCCTCGTTCCTAAGACCATCGGAAATATGTGTTTTCCGATGGTCTTAGGCGACCCCTGTGAAAGGGTCATTCGACCCCCAAAGGGGTTGCGACACACAGGTTGAGAACCGCTGTTATAAAGAGTCATGGCTATCCTGGAAGTATGTGACCTCTTTGGGAAATCATGGAGACCAACACAGGTTATCTGAACTTGCTTCCATATTGAGAATGGAAATTATGGTGGGAATACATCATCTTAAAGGGAGAAATTCGACCAAGGGACAAGATTCAGACATCATAATGCAACTAAGGGGGAAGAATAGGATGGTCAGAGCAAAATGGTGTTAGAGTAGGGGCAGAAATATAGCCAGAGAGTTATGGTGGAGTCTCCAGTTCAAATTTTAGGTTACTGTTCTCTATTTGGGTATCTCTAATCCAGTGTTTATGAAACGTGGCACCACAGAGGGTGGTGAGCACAGCACAAAACATCGTGATACCACTAGATGACATCGCTAGGGCTCGCTGCCTTAGGAGAGAGAGGAAAATCTTCAGGGAGGACTCACACCTTGGTCAGCCCTTCTTTATTCTCCTACCACCTGGACAGAGATATAGGCAGCTACACAAACAGGTTGAAAAACAGTTTTTATCCATGGGCTGTCAGACTCCTGAATGAAAAATAACCCTACAACAACACAGTACAATTGACTTGTGAGGCCGGCGGGACATGCAATAAGTTCAGATGGTGCAATAAGACTGGGTGTTTGTTAGCAGAATTCACTGGGCTACGGATTTTTTTGTCTTTCACTCTGAATTGTATTGTGTTGGGGTGGGGGGTGCACGAAGGGAGGCCCAGCCAATCTCATTGCACACATGCTGTGCTCTGACAATATGTTATGTTATGTTATTTAGATTTGTATCCCGCCCTATCTCCCCGAAGGGACTCAGGGTGGCGCACAGGCAAATATTAAAAACAATACAAAACAATACAAAATACAATATAACTACTATAAAAATATATTAAATTTAAACCCGTGCTAAAAACATCTTAAAAATCATCTAAAAACCCTTAATAAAATCCCTTAATAAAGGTTTGAATTTGAATTTTAAGATCTGCAGACCAACTCCCAGAATTCTTCAATCAGGATGCTGGCTGCAAGGTTCTGGGAGTTGAAATCCACCCATTTTAAAGTTTGAAAACATTGCTCTAAGCAGAGGAACAAAGTTTCAGCCTTCACACATGCTTATATTTTACAGTCACTGAAGCATAACAGCCTGGTTTGTACATCACCTTAGGCAACCATGAACCAACCTATTATGACACATGTGTAAGCCACCAAAACTATTTCAATAAACCATCGTTTTTAAAAAGTACAGTATGGATTAACATTATCAGTCGACCTGAGTACAAATGTCTTTACAGAATGTATTGTTCTTACCAATGAACAAATTTTAATTAGGTCCTATCTCCTTTGTGGCACTAGGCAAAATTAGGCATCTCCTTTGGGTTGTTGGTAAGGCACCTTATCCCATCCCGAATGCAAACTCAACTGTCTTCTTTCCAGATGTCAAAGAACAGGGCCTGTAGAGAACTTGACTCTATCTCCCTCTGGAGGAGAAAACATATTATTGACCAAAATTCCTGTACTTATCGGTTGTGATTTGGTTGTGATTTGATTAACCTGGGAAGTACAATAATACCTTTCCTCATACATTCAACTATCACAGTGCTTCTCAACCTTGGCGACTTTAAGTCCTGTGGACTTCAACTCCCAGAGTTCCCCAGCCAGCTATGCTATGCTGGCTGGGGGATTCTGGGAGTTGAAGTCCACAGGACTTAAAGACGCCAAGGTTGAGAAACACTGAACTATCAGCATAAATGTGCAGTAGCTTTTCAGGACGCAAATAATTTTCCACTAAGAAAAAGTACTTTTCTGTTACAGAGAGAGCGTGTCTCTGTGGGGTGTCTCTTGCTTTGAAGCGCCAAGTTTTCTCATTACAACTTCTGTCTTTTCTTTTCCTCCAACAGGAGAGGAAGAAAAAGTGGAAGTGCTGCAGAATGGTCTACAGACCCACAGCCTGTAGCACATCTCTCAATCAGCTCCCTCAGTCTACGAGAAGATGTGGTAAAATTGTGCAGGCTAGTATCTCCCTCGGCTGAGGCATCCTGAGAAAGGCAGAGAGTTGCTGGTTTAAACCAGCATTCCCGCATGCAAAGCAGCATTCCCTAATCGAATGAAACTTTCCATTTACCCTGGGAATTATGAATATAGAACACATAACACCTGGTAAAGGTGGGCTGGGCAGACATTTGAAAACAAGCAATATTTCCCTGGCCTGACCGTCTGTCTGGAATATTTGATGAGGGAGCTATGGACTTTGGGTGTGCATTGAAATGCTAAGCATGCCTCTAGCTATGCTCAATCTGCTCGCTGGTAAATAAAAGCAAAAATTAGAAAGTACCGGTTCAATCGCCACTGACCTCCTTTTGGGCATAAACAAAAAAATTTGCAAACAGGTTGTATTCCTGGAAATTGCTCTTTAATGACACATGGATGCCCAAAGTCACTGCGCTAAGGCCCACTTCTGGGATGGTACTCTTTTTTTTCCACGAGGACTCTTATTGCAGATCTGGAGCAGTGGTGGGTTTCTGTAGGCTCGCACCTACTCGCGAGAGCCGGTTGGTGAAATTTAGAGAACCGGTGAGAGGGGGTTCCACCGGCGTACCTGGAAGTAAATCTGGCCCGCCGCTGCCAGTGACCCAACGGGAAGGAAAGGAAAGGAAGGAAGGAAGGAAGGAAGGAAGGAGGAGGAAAGAAAGAAAGAAAGAAAGAAAGAAAGAAAGAAAGAAAGAAAGAAAGAAAGAAAGAAAGAAAGAAAGAAAGAAAGAAAGAAAGAAAGAAAGAAAGAAAGAATTTATCATCACAATTGAGTCCAAAATTTTGGTTGCTAAGAAAGAGCGTTGTTAAATGAGTTTCACCACATTTTAAAAGGTGGCCACTCCCGCTCTGTCACATGACTGCCAAGCCACGCCCACAAAATAGGTCACACCTACAGAGTAGGTTCTAAAAAATTTGAAACCCACCACTGATCTGGAGCCTTTGTATGATGCACTTACTCTCTCTTCCTTTCAGCTTTACACACACATATTCCTGTACACAAATGCACATGGTGATTCACAGCAAGCATCACCAACTGTTAAGGGCCAGAAGACGAAGAGAAAACAGTTGAGGCCAACTTCTGAAATTCCCCTACTGTATTTATAAAGCAAATGTACATTGAATTTTTATTTTTTTTTGCCTTTACCCTCAACTTCTCCTCTCAATCTCCATCCTCCCCCAATCTCCCCCCACCTCCATTTCCCAGCGTGAACTCTGTGTGCTGACTCCCCTTGGGCAGCTTTGATTCAGGCTGAGTTTGAAGATCAAGTGAAGCAAAAGGTAAATTCAGGCTCTTTGATCTGCAAACTCAGGCGTCTTCATTTCCATGTTTGATTTTTCATCACTTTCTGAACTGAAAAGGAGCCAGAACTATCAATGCTCACCTTACCAAGAAACACGCTGTGGGAAGCTACGGGGAGTCAGGATGGGGAGAAAATCATAAGGGCAGAGGGAGTGAAATAGGAAAGGATAAGGTAGAGTATGCTAACATAAGTGTGATCACGCAGCTTGCACTTTCTTTACACATAGTTCAACTGTAGCTACAAGGTAATACCCCCCAAATCATTCGCTTGTCCATTGCAATTATTTGTTGATGGGAATTTCTCTTTCTAACTAGCACACACTGACCGATTCATGATATGGGGCATATATTTTCCGAATGTCATAGCTTGGGACAGTTTTGGCAGCTTCAAGTTGTGCAGACTTTGGGCTTATGGATAGTCAATTAGAATAGACTTCCAGAAGAATATTTTTCTATACAATGCACAAAGATGGAAAAATATTGAAACACACACAACAGAGGAGTGGCTCGTGAAGTTGACAGTATTTACAGAAATGGCAAAATATTTGATAAGTTAGGTAAAGGTAAAGGTTCCTCTCGCACATTATGGGCTAGTCGTTCCTGACTCTAGGGGGTGGTGCCATTTCAAAGCCAAAGAGCCGGCGCTGTCCGAAGATGTCTCCATGGTCATGTGACTGGCATGACTAAACGGCAAAGGAGCACGGAACGCTGTTACCTTCCCACCAAAGGTAGTTCTTATTTTTCCTACTTGCATTTTTACACCCTTTCAAACTGCTAGGTTGGCAGAAGCTGGGCTAAGTAAGAGGAGCTCACTTCATTATGTAGCGCTAGGGATTCGAACCACTGAGCTGCCGACCTTTCTGATCGACAAGCTCAGAGTCTTAGCCACTGAGCCATCGAATCCTCTCTGATATGTTAGATCAGGAATAAAACAATAAGTATATTTATAAAAGACTGGGAACCTTTTATGGATTTTGCTTTTGTTGAAAAGGGCGGGGGGGGGGGAATGAACATTAATTAAAATGTCAACCTTCTACAAATGAGAATTTACCTTCAAGCCATCTTTAAAATATACCAATTAAATTTGTTTTTTTAAAATAAAAACTACAGTAAGAGAAAATGGGGAGAAGGGGTACACATCTTTGCCCGTCAAAAATGGAGGCAATCAGAAAATGCAGTTTGTTCCTCCGCGTGCCAGCGAGTGTGAAATCATCCTAGAGAGGCAGAGTTTCAACAGGTGGATCCATCCCGCTCCAGAAGTATCACTTTTTCTCTGGTTCCCCTGCCCAGAGCTGGGAAACTTAATACAGAGAGAGGTGGTTGCCCGCCTCTCAGCCTTGTTTCTTTTCTCTTTAATTGAATGGTATGGGACCGGCAGCAGATGCTGTTCAGATGCTGAGTACCATCTTATGCTAAGCAGTTCTCTTCAAAGCTAGGCCGACGTGGCACAAGCAAATTGGACAAGTCACCAGTTATCCACACAGGGCTCCCAGGCCTTTGTACAACTGCACCGAAACCACTTAGCTGCTTCCTTTAATTTCCATCATCTCAGGTGGTAGGAGAGGAGATGAAACGGAAGCTAGTTGAGGGAAACAGATTATCCTCCTGAGCAGAGGCTGCTTGTTGTTTTTCCTTCAGAGGAGAGCTATGTGCAAATTGCTGGAGTTTAAAGACAGCTGTGGGCAGCTGGTGGGAGACTTGGTGAAATTTCACTTTGGCAAAGAACTTTGGGGGAGTGAAAAAGGATCCGAGTCCTTCTCAGTTAAGTACTGTGCAGGAAATGGGCCTCGGGACAAGCTTAAAACTGTTGAGGCCTGGAGCAGGCACTGTTCATAACTATCCAAGGTTTCCATTCTTTTCTTATCTCGTAAATAAGGGTTCTTATCTCATTGTATCCATATCTTATCTCATTTTCAGCCTAACCTACTTGCGTGGACACACTTATGCATGTTTTGGGGCCTCCTGGTTTTACTCCATCAGGATTGACAAACAGAAGGCCAAGATTTTGTGTATACGCAACAACCCTGTGATTAGAAAAGTCAACCAACCAACAGGTTTATGCTCCTTTTCAAAAGCTAGAACACAATGACTGCATCAGAGATGGTATCCAGCAGGTTCTGACCAGTTCAAGGGAACCGGTAGTGGGAATTTTGAGTAGTTCAGACAACCGGCAAATACCATCACTGACTGGCCTCGCCCCCATCTATTCTCTGCCTCTCGAGTCCCAGCTGATCAGAGGGAATGGGGATTTTGCAGTGTCCTTCCCCTGGAGTGGGGAGGGAATGGAGATTTTACAGTATCCTTCTCCTGCCACGTCCACCAAGCCACGTCCACAGAACCAGTAGTAAAAAAATTTGAATCCCACTGCTGGACTGCATCTAATTTTAAGTCACCTCTTTATGTCATACAAAAGACAGAACACTCCCTTTCTCCCTCCCTCCCTCCCTCCCTCCCTCCCTCATTCTCTCTCTCTCTCTCTCTCTCTCTCTCTCTCACACACACACACACACACACTGCAACAGCCATAAAAGTCAATGTAAAATGGATAGAATGAAACAAGAGGGTCTCACTCTCCCTTGCTAAAGACCTCAGAGAAAAGCCAGTTCTTCCAGATTTTTCTGGAGGAAACTCATTCCCGGATCTCAATAGATGGCATTGCTTAATTTAGGGAATCCAGAGTGCACCAAGTCTGCAAGATCAAATTGGCAGGGCAGATGTAATAAAACACAGGTGGTTCCTCAAGTAACCGAGGCTTTCTAGGTAACAATGAGCATCTTGAATTGCACCTGGAAGCAAACTGGTGACCAGTGCAGGTGTTACATGGCCCATCACTGCTCATGCCATTGCATTCTAGGCCAGCTGAAGCTTTTCGGTAATCTTCAAGGGTAGCCCTGAATACAGCACATTGGCGTTGCATGCTGCGAGATGACTATGTAAGCAACTGTCATGGTGCAACTGGCACAGCAGACAAAGTTGTGCAAACGCCTTTCTGTCCACAATTGCCACCTGCCCTTTGAGCAGGAACTGTGAATCTAGGAAAGCCACCAGAAAGCCACCAGTAACCTTGAAAGAAAAAATACAATCCCATCCAAGGTAAAAGATGGAACATCCCAGTGGTGGGTTTCTGCAGGCTCGCACCTACTCCCAAGAGCCGGATGGTGAAATTTAGAGAGCCGGTGAGAGGGGGTTCCACCGGTGGACCCGGAAGTAAGTCTGGCCTGCCGCTGCCAGTAACCCAAAGGGAAGGAAAGGAAAGGAAGGCAGAAAGGAAAGGAAAGGGAGAGAGAAAGAAAGAAAGAAAGAAAGAAAGAAAGAAAGAAAGAAAGAAAGAAAGAAAGAAAGAAAGAAAGAAAGAAAGAAAGAAAGAAAGAAAGATCACAATTGAGCCCAAAATTTTGGTTGCTAAGCAAGAGCGTTGTTAAATGAGTTTCACCACATTTTACAAGTTGGCCATTCCACCCTGACACATGACTGCCAAGCCACGCCCACAAAATAGGCCACACCTAGAGAGTAGGTTCTAAAAAAATTGGGTGGGTGGACGGACGTACAGACAGAGAGATGGCTAGATAGATAATATCAGGATAAGATATAGCTATTGCTTCTGAATTAAATTACCAAGATTACTAATTAAAACTTTTTTTAACAAATCAAAATGGATCCATAGCAATTCCTTGTTAAACAAACAAGTAAAATGAGATTTCAGTAAGAAAGAATATGAAAGGTCATATGTTTTTCTTCTTGCTTCTCTCTGTAAGGCTGGAATAGTTACTTACCATGTCCTTCCACTCACCTTGCCTGACCTCCCTCCACAATGTACCACCTGGATATCAATTCATTTCTGTCTCAGCCCAGCAATTACAATCTGGCCTCATGCTGAGTTGAGACAGCCTGACCTTCTGATTGGCAAATTTCTTGCCCTAGCTTCTAAGCTTGGTGTCCTACACACTACATCTCCATCTGCAAAAGGAGTAAAACTTAGCACATTTGACGATTTTCACTTTGGGAGAGACAGAGTGACAACATTCTGAAAGGTAATAAATGAAGACCATTTATTTATTAAACACTCAATTCATGCACAAGTAAGTGTGGATGAGTTAGTGTCATGGGTGTCAAACTCAAGGCCTACAGACTGGATGCAGCCTGCAAGGGGCTTAGATCTGACTCTTGGGACCATCCTGGAAACAGCAGTGAAGAACTGGCCCATGATGCCTCTGTCAGCAAAGATGGAGCTCTGGAGGCCTGCGTGCAGCCCTCCTGGGCTCCATTTTCATTGGCAAAGGGTTGCAGGAGGCCGTTGCAGCCAGAAATGGCGCTCGGGAGCCCATTTTTGCTGACGGAGCGCTTGGGACGCTACATGTGCCCCTGACATGAGTGAAATCAAACTGGCCAAACACCCCATTCCTCACCCCGACAACCCTGATGCATCCCTCAATGAAATCAAGTTTGATCCCCCTGAGTTACAACATTAAAAAAAATAAGTCTTTCAAAAGATCTCCAGATTCAGAAGGAATTTCCAACCTTGAACTGGTATGCCACAAGATCCAATAGATGGATTCAAAGAAGAAAAAATGCCAAAATTCTGTTCTGTTCAGATGCCAACATCAACATACCTTAGACCCGTGATGATGAACCTATGGCATGCGTGGGCTGTGTGGGTGTGGGTGGGGGGTTGCACATGCAAGTGGGTGGGGATGTGCAGGGGGGCTGTGTGCGCATGCATGGGGGCCAGGGCTCATGTGCAGGGGGTGAGGTGTATTGTGGCGATTGTGAGCGCATTGCATTTTGGGGGTTGAGGCGCATGTGCGTGCTTTGGGCACTCAGTCCAGAAAAGGTTAGCCATCACTGCCTTAGAGAATACTAGAGATCCTCTTGTTAAATCTGCACTCTGGCCATCAGAAGGTAAGAGAAACTAATGAAGTTTTGGAGAAGGTGCGGGGTATAAATTTGAATAAACTAAACTAAGTATGGCAAGCAAGGCAGAAGAATTGGTAAAGGTTCTAAGCAAACTATGCCAGCAAATCTGGAGAAATATGCAGCAGCTAAACAATTGGATGATGTCAATCTATATATCAATATTAAAGAAAGGAGGCATAACAGATTAAGCAAACTATCACCAAATATCTTTAATATCAGATGCTTATACAATAATATTTAAAATCAGATTAGAGCCAAAAATGAAAAGGTAAATCCCAGATGCCCAAGCTTCTTCCCTGTTTTGTTCCCAGCAGGGAAGTCACCAATGCTAAGAAGAAATAGACATGGAGGCAGCTGCCACAAGGGATCCTTTAATTCAGGAAAGCAAGAAAAGTAGTGACACAGCTGGAGCATTCTTGGCTCACAAGCAAACTTGGAAGTGTGACTCTGAGCCTTTTATTCTTAATTCCCCTTTGAAGCTCCTGCAGTTTGATGGGTTTTGATGTGTTTCTGATTGCCCTGGATTTTGTTTTTTCCTGGGTTAATCTTCATCCCAGGTCTTTTTCCTGTCCTAGGAGTTAATTCTTTCAGGGAGGCAGGAAAAAGGGAGTTTCGGTTTACCTTGGAGAGTTTATTTTCAGCCTGATTCCCCTTATCTTAATGGCTCTACTTAAGTGTTCCTTTCAGCTGATGCTTTTGCCTGGGGTTTTCTTAAAGGGGGAAGGGCAGGTTTGAGTCTCTTGGCACTGTTTTCTAAGGTTTCTGGTGCTGTGAAGTTTCCCACACTGGTTTCAGAAAAACCGAGGATCAAGAAATCTGCTGGTAAACTGAGAAAGTCAAAAGGTACTGTACCAAAAATAAAACAACATGTGCTTTATTGATTACAAAAAGCACTTTGATTGTGTCAAGCCATGGAATACCCTCAGGAAAATGGAATCTCAGAACATTTTGTTGTCCTCATAGAAAATCTACAGAGAAGATAGAAAGCCAGAGTGCAAATAGATCATGGTGAAATATATATGGATATATATTATCTCCTTTTTTATACAAGGTATATTAAATATATTTTAAGACAGGCTAGATTGGAATAAAAACTGTGGTTTAAAAGTGGATCAACCAATAGCCTTCATTATCTGGTGGTTCTGGTTATCTCAAAATGCAAAATACTTGCAAGCTGAGTCATCGAGCAGAATAACAACAAAGGGAGAAACGAGGATTAAGATTAAGATTAAATATAATGACAACAAGTACAACAACTGGATTTATAATTCATAATTTGAAATGGAGGAAAGTTTCTACCTTTTAAAAATGATAATCAACAGCAAAGAAACCAGAGTAAAAAAAAAATACACCCTTGGCAACGAAACGCTCAGAAAAATATTAATGTACCATGACTTATCTATACTTACAAAGATCAGCACTAAGCACGCACTTGCTTTTCTCTCTAATACTCTCTGGAAGCAAAAATTGGACTTTAAAAAAGCAAGACAGAAAAAAAAATGAAACATTTGAATTTTGGTGGGGTGGGAGGAAACCTCTTGAGAATACTTTGAACTTAATTTAAACCCCTTTAACGTAAACCTAACTTTCCCATCCCTCTAATAGATCCATAGTTCTCATTTAAGGCAAAAATGACCAAATTCAAATGATCATATTCCGCATAAATCATACAAAAACCCAGCTTCCTTCAAAAATCCATAATAGAACTTCTGGGAAAGGTGGAAAGCAATTGAAGAAGAGGACACCCAGCAGTATGGGGGATGGATCAATTACAGCAGTGATAGATGCACTATTGGAGGAGCTGAAGAGCCAGGTTTGGGGGACAGCAAATTTGAAGAAATTCTATCTACATGGCAGCTAGAAGTTGAGATCAACCTCCCCATTTATTTCTAGTGTCTGTCTCTCATGTCCATCCAAAAATAAGTTGGAAAAGAAAAGAATAAGTTCCAATTAGTTGGAAAAGAACTAATCCAGTAGTACACTATATATCAGTGTTGGCGAGCCTTTTCGGTACCGAGTGCCAAAATGGGGGCATGTGCATGCTGGTAACCAGAGGAGCAGCCCCCCAGTGTGTATGCGCGCAGGGGGAAGATGATTCTCTGGTTTCCAGCATGCGCATGTGCTCCAGCCAGCTGGTCTGAACAGAACAGAATATGACAATGTCCCTGGTAATTTTGCTTTCCTATCAATGTATGGGCATTGGTTTAATCTCAGGGTAATGGGATTATAAACCTTTGAACTCAAAGTATAGCCACAAGTAATATGCATACATTAATGTTACTACTGCTCTGGATGAATTCTCCAAAGCACCTTTTTCTTCATTATCTTGTTGCCTAAAGAAGCCAAGACCATCCTTGGGTTTTCAAGTATATTGTAAATTTTGGCTGCATAGTTGCTGACAGAAAATACGATATAACATTACGCAAATCAAATTGACACTATTTAATGTTAAATTTCCCAGAGTAAACTTTTTGAGGGTTTTTTTGGATGGTGGAACAACATTCAGCTGCTTGTTTTGAACTACCCCGAAACAGATTGATTTTTTTTTAAAAAGAGACCTTAGAGAGTTGGTCAAATTGTAGGTGGCACATATCAAACTGTTATTAAATATAACGGCTGAGATCCTTTTTCCCAAATAAGAGCTCTGTGTTTTCAAAAGGCCTAAGTTGATTACATAAGAGAAAGTCTTTCTGCCACTCTGAAATCTTCTCTCCCTTAAATCCACTCATCCTGGATGCCATGTGCCATACAAGGAACGCATGCAAAATATTGCCTCCAACTCCATAACTTTAGTTCAAAAAGGGATAGCTTAATAAATATAACAGCAAAATAACTTCATAACTTTTGCCAACAATGGACCAGTTTCTTAAACTCATTTTTAAAAAATTAATATTTTGTCTTTTTAGCCACATCCCAACAGTTCTCCCCAACTCCTCATCTGAGTCTTAACAGGTTTCCATGAAGTTATTCTTTCCATTTTAGGAAAAAGGTAGAAATTACATGGTAGCAAAGCTAGACTAATGCGGTACGGTGGTGAGATCCAAATTTGCAAACTCCTCTTGGGTTATCTTGAGCTGTAAAACCTAGTGTTGTAGCAAAATTTTCTTCTTGGGTTTCTGAACTCAGTTTTAATTGTTTTATAGTTTTTGCAGTGTAACACTCTGAGTTGATATTGGTTCTGGTTTCAGGAAAATCAAAATAAATAATATAATTAGTGTGTCCCTCCCAAAAAAAATTAAACCCTGGATCAGTGGTGGGTTTCAATTTTTTTTAGAACCTACTCTGTAGGTGTGGCCTATTTTGTGGGCGTGATTTGGCAGTCATGTGACAGGGTGGGAGTGGCCACCTTTTAAAATGTGGTGAAACTCATTTAACAACGCTCTTGCTTAGCAACCAAAATTTTGGACTCAATTGTGATGATAAATTCTTTCTTTCTTTTTTCCCCCTTCCTTCCTTCCTTCCTTTCCTTTCCTTTCCTTCCCGTTGGGTCACTGGCAGTGGCGGGCCAGATTTACTTCCAGGTACGCCGGTGGAACCCCCTCTCACCGGTTCTCTAAATTTCACCAACCGGCTCTCGCGAGTAGGTGCAAGCCTGCAGAAACCCACCACTGCCCTGGATGTTGACTTTTTGTTTCCAGTAAAACTTCACGAACACGTTCCATGGATTAACAATTCTTTTCTCGGTCATAAATATAAACCCATATTTTGTTGGCTATCATTATGCTGTGATGAAATGTGTACCTGGTACATGAAAATAATCTCTGACAAATTTGAGATCTTGAGGATTTCATCTCTGCCGTCAGCATGAGAATTGAGGAAAAATTCTGATACTGAAGAATGTCTATAATGTAATCCAAATGTTATGTGAATGTCAAGCTTGACAGAAATTTCCCTTTGAATGATCCTCTGATTGTCCTTAATAATTCAGCTTTCTTGATCAGATAAATCAGCTCTTCCCAGTTCACCATCTTTATATATTCCCAGTAATGCATGCTACAGATAGTCCTTGCTTATTGTTCATTTATTGAGCAACCGGTCAAAGTTGTGCTGATGCTAAAAACAACAACTGTTTTCAAACTTCACAGCAGCCCACAGTCACATGATCAACATTACCGACAGTATGCATTGCCCTGTGCTTGATCGGCATTTTTCTTTTTCCCTTTGTGGATCAGAAATATTGGAGAGGAAGGGATTGTAAGAGAGTAAGCTGTTTCTCTTTTATACATTGAAAACAGTTCAATTATGCTGGCAGAAGGAATGGGTGAGGCAGAAGAGAAGGTGCTATAGGAATCATTTTTTTCCTGCCACCCTCCTAGAGCAGAGAGGTTGGAAAGATAGAAATTTCAAGAGAGTAGTGTAATCTGTTTATGTTAACATGCTCAGGATTCCCAGCCCTGGGCTACTGGCATGATCACATTTTTGAAGCATGTAAGGCAGAAATGCAAAGGGCAACAGAGTGGTTAGGTGGCAAAACTAAAGCTGAATCTATGCAATTGAGTAGTCTTATCTCTTTCCAGCTAAAAAGTACAAAGTACCATGATTTCCTACTTAGCAATCACCACTTTGATTAGCAGAGTTGTGGGCCTCATTTAAGATAGTTAAGTGAGGACTATTGTGCTCACATCAACAAAGCCATCATCATAAACAATCTGCATTTGGCAACGAGTTTCAATTGGAGAGACTTCTTTGACAGTTAAAAATTCAGTTACAAGGCATTGCTTGGAGTGTATTAATATTCATTAAAAGTTTCCATTGTACAATAGCAACATGATCTTTTTACAACAACTTCCCACTAACTGAAGTGGATGAACAAAAGCTAAAGAACACACCAGAGCACCCGATGCATCAATACTGCCATCTATTGGCAATTTATGACATTGGTGGCAATAGTTTTCATTCATCCCTGGTAAGATAGGAAGTGTGAAAACCAACAGACATTGAGAAATGAACTGGGATTGTAGCTGCCAACTAGGGCTACCATATATGGGTTGTACAACTCTAGATGATCACTAGGTGTGGCAAAGTTATATAGCAATATATATTATATAATGAGAGAATATTATCACAGCTCCTGTTCAAGGGTCCCTTTAAGGGGAGGAGACTTAACGTCGTCCCTCTCTGCCCTTCAACTCAACCTAGAGATCATCCAGACAGAGAACCAATTAGATTACTGCTGTGTGACATTTTTTAGATATGTGTTAGATTTTTAAGGGCTGAAAATAAAGAGACCAGGATGGATCCATTTCAGGCTTATTAGCCTTCTTCAGTAGAAGGAGTATGGCCAGCTGAAGAAGGCTAATAAGCCTGAAATGGATCCATCCTGGTTATAGTTATATATCCTGCCCCATACATCCCTTCGGCCGATTCGCTCCCACAGAGAGGGACTTCTCCCGGTGCCATCCACTAGGCAATGCCAGCGGGCAACGCCCAGGGGAAGGGCCTTCTCTGTGATGGGCCCGACCCTTTGGAACGATCTACCCCCTGATATCAGAACTACCACGGACCTCCGCTCCTTCCGCCAGAAACTTAAAACTCACCTGTTCCATCAAGCCGGCTTGGCCTAACTTATGCTTCTCGCCCCAGTCTGCAATTTAAATTATTTTATTCAGTTTTTTGGGTTCAGTTTTAACTTTTATAAATTTGTACAGGGTTATTTAATTTGATTTTAACTTTGTATGTATTGTCATGTTTTTAGTAGTTTTTAATTTTACCTGTACACCGCCCCGAGTCCCCTCGGGGAGAGGGGGCGGTCTAGAAATCCAATAAAATAAAATAAAATAATAAATAAAGTCCTTCTATATCTAGCAGTGATCTGCATGTTTGAAGGCTGGATAAGGTAATCCTACGCTTAGGCAGATGCCATTCATTCAATCTCTGTCTATCCCAATATTTTCCTTATAGACAGAAACTGTGTATACCAAGCCAGTTGGGTCTAGTGGTTCAGATGCTGGCCTAGAAACCAGGATAAGATGAGTTTTCAACCTCCCTTAAGATATGAAAGCCAGCTAGATAATTTTGGGCTAGTTGCTCTCTTTGTTAGCTGCTCAGCCCAGCACACCTTACAAGGTTGTTGTTTTGGGGAAAATAGGAAGCAGGGATATTAGATATGTTCATTAGCTTGAGTTGACTAAAATATTTTAAAAAGCAGAATAAAAATTTAATAATAAAAATGCCAAACACAGTCTGAAAAATCTGACTTTTATCCCTTCTTGATAAAAGACAAACAAAAGTCTGCATAGTTAATGTGGCAGTACCTGGACACAGCAAAACAGACAAGAAAAAACTGAATAAAAATCACAAAAGACAAAGACCTGCAAAGAGACATGGAAAGACAGAGGTAAAAGAAAGCCCAGCTAGAACCAATAGTAATAGGCATCTTGGGTACAATCCCCATCTGGAGCACCAATTGAATGCCATCAGCCTTGGCAAAACCACCATCAGTCAATTGCAAAAGGCTGCTTTATTTGGAACAGCTTACATCCTGTGACAATACTTTTAACACCATTGAACAACATCTGCCTATTCCAAGTCCTTGAGAAGGACTCAATGGATGGACAAAAATGCCAAATTCAGTCCAAATATCTGGCTGACTGTGCCATGAACAATCATCATCATCATCATCATCATCATGCAGAACTTAAGTATTTATAGATCAGGTTTACTTATGACTCTAAGCCAGATGTTGATAAAAGCATGGGTGAAGTGACAACTGACTCACCCATTAAAGTCAATGGTTTACAAATCAAATATTTAGCTGAATACACTAAGCTCATGATGGCTTATCCGTGGACTATGCATCAATGGAGATCGGGAACACTCAATCATGATCTCTCTACCTTCCCATCTTGTACTAAAAAGACAATCGCTTGGGGATCCCAAAGGTGCTTTACTCTGGAGGCAACTGGACTTTTTAAAAAATTTCTTACTCATACATATATACATTTCACATATATACATTTCTTATAGATATTTTAAGTGTTATACATTATCCTTTAACATTTATAATTCCATTCTTCCTGTAAAGATATAATAATATATTTGATACTAGCCGTTCCTGGCCACGCATTGCTGTGGCCCAGTCTGGTTAAATGGCCAATCTGTTTGTAGAGCTACACCTGCACACACAAACACGTACACACAAACACCGTATAACCCCCAACCTACCTATCTACTGTATTTCTCCCTCTCCCTCTCTATCCCTCTCCCTATCTACCTATCTACCTACCTACCTACCTACCTACCTACCTACCTACCTACCTACCTGCTGTATTTCTCCCTCGGAGTATTTTATGTCATAAAGGATGACATAATACCGGTGGCCCATTGCTCTCTCTGTTTCCATCTACCTACCTTTTTTTCAATTTTTTACATTTCCGTTGCATGTACCTGGCACAGGTGTGACATCTATCTATCTATCTATCTATCTATCTATCTATCTATCTATCTATCTATCTATCTATCTATCTATCTATCTATCTAAAATGTAAAATGTAACAAGAGTTTGTTCAAAACCGCTAATCTCCGAAAGTACTGCACCAATCGCTTCCAAATTTTCACACAACGTTCCTTGGAAATACAGCGCCAATTGGCACTGTATTTCCAAGGAACGTTGTGTGAAAATGTGGAAGCGATTGCGATATAGAAGATTGCTTTCCTGCCACCCCGTACATCCATCTTATATTATCCTACTTCTTCCCTCTCTTTCTCCTACCCTCCCTTCTTCTCTACTTTCTTTTTTCCTCCTTTCCTTTCTCTTTTCTTCTTCCCCTTCCTCTCCCCTCCTCCTCCCCTCTTCCTTCTCTTCCTCCCCTCTCTCCCTTTCCTTTACCCTTTCTTTTTTCCCCTCCTCTCCTTTACTCTCCCCCCTCCTCTCTCTCTTCCCCCCTTCCCTTGTCTGAGGCAACTGAACTTCTTGTTGCTTGTCTTTGAAGTTTGCCCCGTCTCCTCCAAGAAGCTTCTTCCGTTCTGACAGGATAGTAGGGAAGACGCCTCAGGGTCAGAGCTGAAGAAGCTTCTCGGAGGAGAAGCCAAAGCAGAGGTCCAGTTGCCTCCAGAATAAGCCCCTTTGGGGGACAACCTGGACGACGGAGAACCACTACCCAAAATCACTTGGAGAGGCCGGTGGGAGCGATTGCAACGGAGGCCTGGGACCTGTTCTACTCCCCCCCTCCACACCCGCTCTCGGCCTTCCGCACAGCCCTCTCTTAAAGAGATAAAAGGAGCAGCCTGGCTCCCTTGATCGCACGCAAGCCCAATCAAGGCCCTTTGCATCCGTAACAAGCGGCCCAGCGGGGGAGCCCGGCCCTTAAAGGCGATCTTAGCCAGGCCCCCTCTTTGAAATCCCTCAATCTATTTTAATGATTGGCTCGCTCGGGCGACATCAAAGGCGCCTCCAATCGCCACTCCTGATAGGCTGACGGGGGAGCCCCCAAAAAAATCAAAGTGTTGGGAAGGGCGAGGGGTGTGTGTGTGTGTATGTGAGCGAGTGCGAGTGCGAGTCTGAGCGCAGGAGGAGAAAGGTGCAGGTTGGGGGGCGGACGGGGGACTTTCCGCAGAGAGAGAGAAAGGGGGAGGAAGCGAAGCAGGTGGCCACGTCGGGGCTGCCGGGCTCTCTTGCTGAGTTTCCGAGTCCTATCCGGGGACGGGGGAGATCGAGCTTTGGATGACCCCGATCCCGATGGCAACTTTGGCGGTGCCCAACTCCGCGAACCACTTCGCCTCCTTCCTGCAGGTAAGGGGGGGGGGGGAAACAAAAGTCGCCGGGTTAGAAAAGTGGCGTGGCCCCCAATCTGGGTTTGTTCGGGGCCTTTAACCGGGGGGGGGGGGTGTCGGTCTGTGTGTCTGTGCAATTCAGCAAGTGAGGATTTTCCTCGTGCGGAGATTGAGCAGTTGGGGGAAACTTCACCTGTTGATTTTTCAGCCTGCCGTTTAGCTGCTAAAATACCCGACTGGCGCGGGTTTTTTTTTTTGCTGTGGACGGAATGGGGAGGGAAGCGCGCTGGCAATCCTGCAAATCCTGCAAATGTTTCTGTTGAGATGTAAATCCCATTAAGTCCAAGGGGGGCTTCCTCTTGGATTCGCATCCGTGCGATAATCCCAGAGGAACTCCGGAGTAAGCAAGCTTGCCTTGAAGGGATTTTAGGGGGCAGAGGGATATCATTATTCTTTATTCACGTGAAACATATAAAAAACAACCTCTATCAAGTCGTAATGAGCAACCAACAACCAACTGATTGTAGCACTTTGATGCGTACCGCCCTGTCTAATTTGACAGTGGAGTTGCCGTTGTGTAAAGTGTGAGGAGATGCAGCGTTTCTGGATTATAGGGAATGGTGAGGAAAATTACCTTTTTAAAAAAAAATTGTTTTTAACTTTTATATATCTGTGTTTTATTTTGGCTGTTACACCCCCCTAAGTTCTTCGGGAATAGGGCGGAATAAAAAAATTAAATAAATAAATAAATAAATCTTTTAGGTTTACAAAAAGGACTGTCAGCCTCTGAATGTTCCCTGTGCGTAACCGCATCTGCTTCCCTTCTCCCTATCTCCCACTAAGGTTTCAGTAGTGAAACCTGCCTGCTGATTTTAAGGAATTGCTAAGCAAGGACTCGGAGGGAGAGAGAGAGAAGTGGATTTCACCTGCTCTGTTCAAGCTAGGTTGAATTGCTCTTGAACTGTAAGGAACAAATGCAAACGGGTAGGAAATGTACTAGAAAGATGCTAACTTTGGACTTGAGTTAGGATGCCGAGAGGCTGGAGGAAAAGCAAGGGTAACCCATCCTAACTGCAGGCGATCAGGTGAGTTCAGCTCAGATTTGAATAGCAAGAACATTTTGAAAAGTGGGGAAGGTAGTTTTTGTCTCAAAAGAAACAAAAGTTAACATGTATTAATTTGGGGTTCAGACATTTTTAAGGGTTGAGGGCAGAATTGTGTTTATTTTCAAAGAAAACATTGCTTTTCAACTATAGATTTGTTGTATGACTCCTGGAATGTACATTTCTGGTGTGCTAATTTTTGGTTTATGGGTACTAAATGTATTTTAAATGTCTAATGAAAGTTGCATTGTTTTACTTTATTTTGCAAAATGAGTATATTATATACACTCTGCTTTGTTCAGTGCCAGGAAGGCTACGGTATTTAGAAATAGACTACGGCTTTACGTGGAAATGGTTGCAGATTCAGTTCCCACACATCTCCTCGTGAAAAGCTAGATACTGAATTATTGGAAAGGATTTGCCTAAGACCTCATAAGCCATTGCAATGGAGCTTAGAAGATATTAGCTGGGCATCTAATTCTAGCTAGAAGGCGACACTCTTTGAGTAGGGAAATGTGACATTTTAATGCCTATTGAGGCAAATTTAAAAAGTCACAACAACCCTTTAAGCCATTCATTAGGGGAGGGGGGGAAATACTAATTTTCTGTATCCTAACCACAGGCCTAATACGGTAGATCATTACTGTCACCAATGCTTAGTTGCAGACTCTTCCTAGTGTATTCATTTGCACAGTTCTCTGACTCTTTATTTGCGGTTTACCCATAATATTGGCTTAGGGGTGGGGGGTGTTAAGCAAGCATTTTTTCTGGCTCCTCACTGACTTATTTAAAATCAGAACAAAGCTGGGGCTATGCAAGGCTCCCGTCTTTCTGTTGGCTTGAATCTTGTTTCACCAACCTTCCATCTCTTAGGTGTAAACAAACTCTTATCTGCTGCAATCTATTTATTGCAAAGAAGGGGAACTTGAACAAAGAACCATCTTAATCCTTCAGTTCCTGGTCAGTTTTACACTCTTCTGTTTACAAAAACCAATGCCCAACACCCCAAACTGCCTGGGAATATTTTCCATGCTGATAGAAGTAGCAGGCACAGAATACCTGCCTTGGACTGCCTTTAGATATTCAGTTTTTCTCCTTACCATTCCACGTGTATAAAGATTATATATGTATGTATGTATGTATGTATGTATGTATGTATGTATGTATGTATGTACTGTGTCACCCCAAATAAGGGAGGAAGCAAAGTGGCTTTCCTTTTCTGTCTTTCGGCTCATCACAAGAGACCATGCAGACAGAAAGCTATTTGTTTCGTTGCCTTTTGTTTACATTTGTGTTGCGTTTGTGCTGATAAATAAATAAACAATATATAAATAAACAACACACACACACACATATATACATCCTAATTTGATCTGTTGTGAAAAGCGGTCCGTCTGTTAAAATGACACTATGCTGTTTTTCCGAGATCACAGCTAATAAGGGCTTTTAAAGTAAGGAATGGCATGCTTCCTTCACAGCAGGGAATTCTCCCAGAAATGGCAAATGACTGGCTTCTGCTATAGGATATTCATTGCTTCAAGAGCTGTGGCAATTCAGGTGATGGACATGACACGGCTTAAGTTCCATTCTCAAAACTCTCCTGTTGATCAGATGGATAAAACCTTTATTAGTTAGAGCATTTCCTGCCTGTTTGCAACTTTTCAAGAGCGGCCTGTGGAACAGCTTCCACTGAATTCAAAATGAACTCCTCGTTAGTAGGAATGTATAGCAATGATATACTTTAATATGGGTTTGAAAAAGTTTTTTTTTTTAAAGAATTTGGGAGCTATTTCCCACTTTTCATACACATACTCCTCCATTAAAAGGTGGCACATAACTGAAGCATATTCAGCTTATAAATTCCTATGCCCTGATTCTGCTTCTCTCTTTTTTGATCTCTCTCGCAATCTATGGCTTTACTATATGTAAGAAATAGTCCAGTGACTTTGGTTTTATTAAAGAGAATTAGCAAGATTTTCTTTCTGGCCACGTACAGAGATTTGCATGGGGTTTGAACTGGCAACGAAGGGAAACGTTTAAACCAGGGGTCCCCAACCTTTTTTGCACCAGCGGACCGGCTGGTGTAGAGGAGGAATGGTGGGGGACAGGCGGTGCATGTGCACGCGGGGGGGAGTGGGCTCACTCGGCCCTCTAGGGCCTCCCTGCGGCCCGGTTCCTATCAAGCCATGGACCGGCACCGGTCCGCGGCCCGGGGGTTGGGGACCCCTGGTTTAAACAAATCAAGGGTTTTGAGGGCAAGATGAATGACTTTTAAAATTGTTATTCAGTAAATACAGAGAAAATGTCATGAAATTAGGTGGCCAAGGAAGTTCATAATGAAGTAGCATCTTGATTTTGGGGAATGACAAAATGAAAAACATGATAACCCGTCCTGTGCAAACACAATTATCTTTGCAATTGCAGAAAGTTCCAATCACTTTAAAATGTTTCTCTCTTTTCATAATTCCAAATCTAATACAATTAAAGCTACTCCAGGAGGGCCAATATAAGAAGAATGGGACTAGAAGCCAGTAGATTCTGGATGAGATTGTAGAACTGCCATCATCACTGGTCATACTACTTGATACTGGTAGGAGAGAGAATCCCTCATCCTCTTGCTCCTACTCGATGGTGATTCATTCTAAAGTTTCACTACTGTTTTTCCAAATATTCTGGAAGGTAATACACAATGATCCTAGGAGCGACTTTTGTTTTTAAATCCAGAGTTATGCAGCTACGTATTTTGCATCATCTCATGAAATGACAAACAGGTGTTCTCTTTTTTCGATTCTAAAATAGCCACAGTTAACATTCCCGTCTGGATTTTCATCTTTTTCCAATGCAGATAGTCCTTAACTTACGGCTGGTTGCTTAATGGCCATTTGAAATTACATCCTACCTGGGAAAGGGAACTTATGACCCAGGTCCAAAATGTCGACAGTCACTTCTTGCTGTGGTGACATGACCTTAATTTGGGGTGTTGAGTAACAGCCACATTTAGAGCCATTTGTAGCGTCCCAACCACATTTTACAAAACTCAGCCCTTCTATTAAAACTACACTATAGTGCAGGGGTCTCCAACCTTTGCAACTTTAAGTCTGAAGGACTTCAGCTCCCAGAATTCTCCAGCCAGCAAAGCTGGCTGGAGAAGTCTGGGAGCTGAAGTCCTTCAGACTTAAAGTTGCAAAGGTTGGAGACCCCTGCTATAGTGAACAATGGGTTCATTTTATGACAGCAGTGTTCACTTAACAATCGCTGCAAAAGGCACAATCATGTGTCCATTTCTGTTTTAGGACTGTTACAACTGTAACGGGCAAGCTTCATTACGGTCGTAACCTGAGGACTCTCTGTATACATTCAGTCAGGATTTATGGGTAGAGACTTCCTGCTTAATTGAAATCCTTCGGGGATTCTGTCTCCTCTGCTTTTTTCTTCTTCTTAAATGTATTTCAATACTGAAAGATCCAAGCAAACATAATGGGAAGAGTTTAAAACAAAATTGGGACACAGAAAACAAAAAAAACAGCAAAAGCCATGCCAAAGAGAAACTACCTACAATACTAGGCCTGAAGCCTTGGCAGGTCCTTGCAGTGCAATAAAACGTGCCTTCTACACACTTCTGAGGAGTTAAAGCCTTTTCACCACATCAAATCAGCTGCTTTGCATTCGGATCTTTCCCCCAAGCACAACCTCAGGCAGTGAAAAATGGCTTGCAGATCTTTTGACAGGCTTTTAACTTGAAGGCATAAAAGTGTTGCTCTGAAGTGGATTTCTAGTGGAACCAAAGCAGCTTCATAAATTGGCCCTGCTTCACCCAGCACTTCCTTATTATATTGGTCTTTTTAAAAAACAAAAAAGATACAAAGGTTTGAAAATAGATATTCCTGCCCAAGAAGAATGTGTATAATGCTGTTGCTTAGGTTATAACTGCAAGGATTTATTGAAAGATCTTTGAATATCAATACTTGTCAAAACTCTAAAATTTCCAGTCCATAATGACTGACTACCGCAATGGCGAACCTATGGCAGGTTGACAGGTGGCACGCGGAGTCATTTTTGAGGGCACACGAAGTGTTGCCCTGTCAGCTCCAGCACGCATAGACACTGTTAGGATAATTATCCTGATGTTGGGTTGACAATATATATAAGCTAGGATTTTTAAAAGAGTATATGTAACTTTAAGGACTATGTGGAATCTGATTGGCTGTGCTTCCCAGCTCAACCATAAAAGGTAGCTGGAAACACAGTTCATTCCCTTTTTGCTTTCCTTTGCTTCCTGATTGCCACTGAGGAGAAGCTGAACATGAAGACGGAAGAAGTATCATTGTTTGAATTACTGTAAGATAACTGTGGTTTTGGTGAAGGACTGTTTATTGTTAGAGGAGTTAGTATCACTGTTTGGAAGAAGTATTTTAGTTAATACAAAAGTAAAGACTATTTTTTCTACTATCAGTGTTTTAGAGTGTGTGTGTGGTTAAAGCAACATATCTCTTGCTGTCCGGTTTATTCCGCCTGTTTATTTTCCAATGGGGGTGTTTTTCACCCCTAACACACACGCTGGCCAGCTGATTTACGGCCTTGATTTTCAGCAGTTTTTTGTCCTCTGGAGGCTTCAGGAAAGCCTCCTAAAGCCTCCAGAGAGCGAAAAACAGACTTACCGGGCTCACCAGAAGTTGGAAAATGGACTGTTTTCGGCCTCAGGAGGGCCTCTGGGAGGGGGGCGTTTTCGCCTTCCCCAGGCTCCAAGAAAGTTGTGATGCATGCATGCATGGGGCAGCAGGATGGGGTGTCACTCATACATGCACAGGAGGCATGGCATGGGGGGATTAAGTTATGGGGGTGGGCACCCGAGTGTGTGCAATGGTGCGCACGCGCGTGCTTTTGGCACCTGAGGCAAAAAAGGTTCACCATCACTGACTGAGTAGCACATATTAAGTTAAAAACAACCATAACCAACAAAAAAAAAAGTGGTCAACCATTAGAGCTAAAATTCTAAGATGAATGGGATGACATCGATCTACACTTATTTAGTGTTGTTCAAAAAGTCTCCCCCCAACCCCGCCAGTAGTTAGCCATATAATTATATTATATTGAGGGATGGGGATCAGTTGGTTTGAATCTTATCTCAGTAGGAGCCTAACAGAGAATTTGGCCACATCCAGAAGATTGAGTCCCTTTGATCAGAAAGCAGAGATTGTGTGTCGAAAGTATCAGATAGCGAATTAGGGCTCAGTGTAAACCAGACCTGGTCTTCGAACTCAAGTGACTCCTGCTCTTCCTCTAAAGAGTGAGAGGAAGTGATCTCTTCTAGCTGCTGACCAATATGCCTTGTCCAGACATTTTGAGAAAACTGCTTCTGTGTTTATAGATTATGACAGATGTTTGGTCTAATTCCCATTGCAGATCATGGCAATATTTTAGCACGGGTTAAATTTATTTAATTTAATTTTAAATTTATCTAATTGATTGTATTTATATGTATTTTATCTTTTTATTATCCCTGTGCACCGCCCTGAGTCCCAAACAGGAGAGAGGGCGGTATACAAATTAAATTAATACATAAATAAAAAATAAATAAATAAATAATTTGAGACAGATGAAACGTCACTCACGGAGCCAAATTAAAGATCTGTGTATGATAGGGGAGGGGGATAAAATGGCCATCTATTTGGTTACCTTAGCATGGCAGGCAAAGTTAGTTAGAGCAGGAGTCTCCAACCTTTGCAACTTTAAGTCTGAAGGACTTCAGCTCCCAGACTTCTCCAGCAAAGCAAAGCTGGCTGGAGAATTCTGGGAGCTGAAGTCCTTCAGACTTAAAGTTGCAAAGGTTGGAGACCCCTGAGTTAGAGGATGTATGCAAAGTGCAAAATTTAGCAATGTGCTGCAGGAGATGATTTGCTTGGACAGAGTTTGAGTAGGGGGTTGGTTAAGGATTTGGGATGATTAACATCCATACTCATGCTCAGTCTTTTTTGCTCTGCTTCAGGACCGCTCTCCCAACTCATCTCCAGAGGACATCGCTGTCAACTATCCCACCTTGGCCTTCCGAGCAGCACCTCCACTTCCCTGTTCTTCAGCCAGCTCACCAGGGTCTTATGAATCTGTGGGGATGTTTCAACTCTGGAGCAATGAGGTGCCATCACGCTCTCACACAACCATGGCGTTTGGACGACCCAAGATGCCATATCATGAGCAGATGGTGGCCAGCAGTTGCGGTGCCTCCGCCCACGAACTGCCGCTGACACCGCCGGCTGAGGCCATCTACTCCTTGGAGTGGTCACCTGTCAAGATGTTGGCCCCCACAGTGCACCCCTCGTACACTTTCCCAGAAGCCCAGGACTCCTCCAGTTTTCTGCAAGGCCCGTGGTCTTTGGGTCCAACTGTCCCTCCAGGCCCCTCCTCCACTGATGATGCCCCTTGGTGGACCCTGCAACAGCCAAGCAATTTCTCTCTGGGACATCCGCTAGTTCTCAGTCCCCAGCGTCCCCTCGCACCCTTCCTGCAGAGCCCTCCCAAAGGGCTGTTGAGTACGGCTCGCCGTTGTCGTCGCTGCAAATGCCCCAACTGCCAGGGAGCCAGCAGGTCCCACGAGGAGCCAGGGAGGAAGAAGCAGCATGTCTGCCATCTGCCAGGGTGCGGCAAGGTCTATGGCAAAACCTCTCACTTGAAGGCCCACCTCCGCTGGCATGCAGGCGAGCGCCCCTTCATTTGCTCCTGGCTGTACTGTGGGAAGAGCTTCACGCGCTCCGATGAGCTGCAAAGGCACCTTCGAACGCACACGGGGGAGAAGCGTTTTGGCTGCCAGCTGTGCCCCAAGAGATTTATGCGGAGTGACCACCTCGCAAAGCATGTCAAGACCCACCAGGGAAAGCGAGTCCGGAATGTGGCGGTTGTGACGGCCACAGCGGCAGTGGGCATCAAGCGAGAGTGATGTTAAACGAAGAGGCCTAAAAGAGAAGAGATGAGGTCAAGGAAGCAAGGCTACAACAGTATGCTTCTCTGGGCTGCAAACATCTGGACAGCCACTGGAGAGCAGCAAAGAAATGGGTTTTTTTCCATACTTTTGCTACCAGCTGCTGATTTGGAGCCCTGGCTAAGGTGCAACTGAATTTATTTTACACCCAACGCTAATATTGCCCTATCATATTGTTTTCCCAAAAGCCTGGCAACTACAAGTCAGTGGGATGCTATGAAGTCTCAGTCAGAAAATCCTGCCAATGTTGCCTAGCAAGAATGAATGATTGGCGAGGTCTGTGATGGCCAACCTATGGCACGGGTGCCACAGGTGGCACGCGGAACCATTTCTTAGGGCACGCGAGGTGTTGCCCTGTCAGCTCCAGCGCGCATGTGTGTGCTGGCCAGTTGATTTAGGCCTTCTTTTGAGGCCATTTTTCGCCCTCTGGAGGTGGAGGTGGAGGCTGTTTTCACCCTCCCCAGGCTCCTAGAACGCCTCTGGAGCCTGGGGAGGGTGAAAAAAGTGCACCAAAAGCAGGAGGTCGCGCACATAGCATTATGGGTGTGGCATGCCCACATACAACCCCCCTGCGCTCCCCCTGTTTTTGGCACACGAGCCAAAAAAGGTTAGCCATCACTGGGCTAGGTCCATTAAAGTCAGTAGTGATGCCTGAGCCCCCTCAATTCCATTGGTATAAAAACAGGAGCAGGCAGATTCTGTATTTTTCAGAGTATAAGACGCACCAAGATATTGAGGTAAATTTTTAAAAAAGGTTTTTGCACTCTGCAGACCTCCCAAACCCTCTGCAAGCCTCATTTTTTGTGTAAAATAGGGAATGCAGAGTTTAAGATGCCTGCAAAATGCTCCTGGGGCCTGGAGAGGGGGCACAAATCAGCAAAAAATGCCCCATATTTTTGCAAAAAAGGGGGCATGCATAACCTTTAGGAGCCTTGTAGAGTGCTCCTGGGGGCTGGGGGAGCCAACACGAGGGAAAACGGCACATTTTCTGCTCATTTTGGCCCTCCCCAGCCGTCAGGAACACTTTGCAGGCCTCCCAAACCCTGTGCACATCCATTTTTGTGAAGGGGCAGGGTTTCGGGAGGCCAAAAATGCTGTATTCAGTGTATAAGACGCACCCAGATTTTCACCCTCTTTTGGGGGGGGGAAGGTGCATCTTATACTCTGAAAAATACGGTAATTTTTTTTTTTTTTTAATGTCAGGTAGTGCATCGTGGCCTCTATGGGACTAAATGGCTGCCGGGTCACAAAACTGCTATTTCTTTAAGGCAAATTGATGAGTTGCTCCCCACTACTTCCCACAACTACTTCAACCCTCCCCTCCCTCACCTTATGTTCCTTATAGCCCTAGATTGCTTTTGGGAGGAGTGATGTTGTCCTTTTATCTCGGCTCAAGAGTACATTCCTAACAGAAAACTGGATTGCAATGCAAAGTATTTTTTATTTTCTAAATGTGGTTATTAGACCTGAAGGCAGTCTTGGGAAATAAAAGAGACTAGTGCTTTGCTTTGCGGCATGTCCATTTCCAACTAGCTTTTTAATTTTATTTTAAAACATCTTCAAAATATTCGTGTCATGTTGGTTAAGGAGCCTAATGGTGATCAGGGAAGTGTCCACAGAAACAATCAAATGTATGCACCGAATGGATGTTAATAGGAAATTAATGCCTTGGGTTACCTTGAGAAGTGGAGAATCACAAAACAGAGTTGACCCACATAGATGAATCTCTATATACCGGTACTATTAAAACTCTTGTCTCTGTTTGTAACCTTCAACTGGATGAAATAGTGCGTCGTAGGGCAACTGTTTGTGAATCGATGTATCTCAAATGAGAGAATGCGGACGAAATCTGGGATCTGTGACTCCTCCAGATTGAAATGTGGTTAAAGTTGTGTCTGCTTCAGCGCTGCTGCACTGCCAAAGTTAGCTGCAGCAGCCAGCCATGGTTACGTGATCATCATTTCCAATGCTCCTTCCAACTTTTTACAAGGAAAGTCAATGGGGAAGCGGTCAGGAAATTGCTCTTGCTCCCATGGCTTTTCTTGCCTGCCAATAATCGTTCGGTTTCTCCGTTACGTAAGGAAGTATCTCTGAAACAATGAGCCAATGTGGCATGGGTTGTCTAGTACACTTTTAAATAAATTCTCAGATAAAATAAAGTCCCCTTTGAGTTGAGTGTGATTTCTGGGGACTTGACAAATGCATTGATATATCAGTTTGCAGGCGGGTCACCTAAACTGCCTTCTGGGGTGTTCTTTTGACTTTCCCGTTTCATTTACAGAAACATAGGAGAATACAGAGAAAGGCCAAAGACTCCATGAGACAGGGGTGAGCTTCAAAATTGTTAGCAAGGGGTTCTCTGCCCGGTTGCTGGGTGGGCGTGGCCTAATTGTCATCCTGCACCATGGTGGTGGGGGCTTTTTGCCCTCCACGGACCCTGGAGGATTCCTTCGAGCTTCTGGGAGGGCGAAAACGGCCTTCCCAGGCTCCGAAGGCCCTCTTGAGGGCAGAAACAGGCCCACTTCCTGAATATCTGATAGGTCTGCTTTGTGCCCTCCCTGAGCCTCTGTGCATGCCAGGGGTGGGTTCCTGCCAGTTCCCAACCTCTCCTAGAGAAGAGGTTCCACAAATCTACAGTGCCATTTAGAACTGGTTCCAGCTCCAACAACCCACCCGTCCACACATCATCAAGAGGAAGAGCGAGAGGAGGAATTCTGGGAGTTGAAGTCCACAAGTCTTAAAGCTGTCAAGTTTGAACACCCCTGGGGTTTTTTTTCCTAAAGGGTTAGGGGTGCAAGGGTCTTGTAACTTGACAGCTTTAAGACTTGTGTGTTTCAAATGCCAGAGTTTCTGAACCAACATTTTGTATGCTAAGCAAGAGCATTGTTAAGTGAGTTTCACCACATTTTACAAGTTGGCCAAGCCCACCCGGTCACATGGCCAGCAAGCCACTCCCACCCGGTCACATGGCCGGCAAGCCACTCCCACAAAGCAAGCCACATCTACAGGTTCTAAAAAAATTTGAAACCCACCCACTGGGGCATGCCCTACACTTACCTGCATCCAAAATGGCCCCCCGCGGGGACTCCTGGGAGAGGAGGGGAGGGATGGGTGTGGCCAGCCAGGAGTGGGATTTGGGGGTTCTCAGAATTGCACAGAATCTTAGCTAGAGGTTCTCCCAACCCCAGTGAACCCCCAGCAGCCCACCCCTGCATGAGAGTATAGCCACAGTCAAAACTGGTATGGGGAAGCGTAAGTATACAGTACTGGAGCAATTGCAGGTCACAAAGTAATATGTTATTACCTCCTTCGCCACATTGGCCCCTGATCTCCAGAGCACTGAAAGAAAACCTAGCAGGTCCCCCCCCCCCCCATTCTCTATCCTACTGCTTCTCAATCTTGGCAATTTATGTAGACATCAATTCCCAGAATTCCTCAGATTTAGAGCATTCTGGGACTTTTTAAGTCTTCAAAGTTTCCCATAATGAGAAATACTGCTGTGGCCTAGATCTTTGATGTTGGCATCACAGGTTTTGAATTATTTTTGCAGCTCGTCAAACAACATTCTTTGAAACATCTGTTTTGCACTAAAAATGGTAAGAGCATTAACAAATGTAGACGGTGCAGCCCTCCCTGGATATACAGCAGGACTGGTCAACCTTTTTATACCTACCGCCCACTTTTGTATCTCTGTTAGTAAAAAATTTTAACCGCCCACCAGTTCCACAGTCATGATGATTTATAAAGTAGGGAAGTCAATTAAATTTAAAAAAAGGAAAGTGCTTCAGTATCGGACAAAACCCCTACCTCCTACCATGAAAGCTGGAACGCCCACTAGTGGCCGGTAGGGACCAAGTTGACTACCACTGATATACAGACTGTTTTGCTTTTTTCTTGGGTCATTTCATAAAAAATAAGAATTTACAGATCAGCTCAACATCGCCTGGTGAATAAGTTGATACTAACCCAGGCTTGCTGTGATTTAAGCAAGCAAACCAGTATGCAATGAAAAGGACTCCATAAGCTAGTGTGAAGCTGTGAGTATTGAAACTCATATGCATGAATATACACATCCTCATGATAATGACTGAAAATTCAGGCAGGGCCTTTTCGTTGATATGCTAGATTCATCTCTGCAGTGTCTCCCTCCCCTCCTCCCCTGCCCTCAGGTAGCAGCACTCAAACCTTTGATTTCCAGTGTCTGCAATTAGTAACAAAAATGTTGGGGAACATTTTCACCAATTCATTTGCTGCTTCCCTGATATGAAGGTTGAAGGTAAATCTACCTTTCAATGAAAACACAGAAATAAAGGTGAAACACCCTCCTGGTGTATCCTCTTTTGTCATATTTCACACTGGAATTTATACCTCCTTTGTGTTGGAGTTCCTCTGTGCATGCATCCACTACCCTACACACTCTCAAAAACGTCCATCTTTGACTGGTGGGAAAGCTGATGTGGCTTGGCGCCTTGTCTTCATGGAAACCTCTACAGCAGGGGTCTCCAACCTTTGCAACTTTAAGTCTGAAGGACTTCAGCTCCCAGACTTCTCCAGCCAGCAAGCTGGCTGGAGAAGTCTGGGAGCTGAAGTCCTTCAGACTTAAAGTTGCAAAGGTTGGAGACCCCTGCTCTACAGCAAAATTGTGCTTAAAAGAGGAAGAAGAAAAAATGCTAATCTATATGTGACCTTGGACGACACACACTTTAATGAGGGGTCCTTGGTGCTGTCTGAGCTTGTTTTCTTGCAGGTGTTTCATTACCCAAACTAGGGTGACATCATCAGTGTGCGACCAAGCTCAGCCAGCACCAAGGACCCCTCATTTCAACCCCAGGTGGCAAATATTCCCCTTTATTGGTGCAGACCTGAATTCCAGTTTTAAAAAATGCACACCCAGCTCAGAACCATATGGAAGCAAAGTGAACCGTTATCAGAGGTGGGTTGCTCCCGGTTCGGCCCAGATCGGGCGAACTTTTAGTGACGGCGCTAGGAGGCTCTGCCCACCCACCTGGACGCTTCTGTTCATGCGCACACGAGCGAACCAGTAGTAAAAACATGGAAACCCACCAGTGTAGCTGATTCTCCCTTCCACAGATGTCTTGAGACTCTCACCTTTTATTTTCTTGACAAGAATAGTCTACTAGGGAATGAGGCTGAGAAGATGCAACTTTGTTCTCCAATGGACATCCTTTCAGGCTGCCTCCAGCTCTATTTGAGATAATCTTGCACACACATTACTGCTGTCAGTTCCTTTGTGCCTGAACACTCCAGAGGGGCTCTGTTCCTCCTCTTAATTGCCACAGAAACCAGGCATTACCTTTGTGTCCATGGGGCTGTCCCTGCTACATCACAATGGGGTCTTTAACACAATTAACCCCACAGTGGAATCTTTGAGAAAAGAGTCAGCTGGTGTTTTAACCAAGAGGGATGCATGAGTTGCTCTAGGCTTTGAGATACCTTGTGGGTTAATTATGAATATACATTGGCATTCTTTTGCCTGTAGAATGGCCACCCCAAAAAAGGATATAGCAGTAATAACTAACCCAGATGTGGCAAGTTGGGCTAAGCAAGTGTCAAGCCCCCACCTCCAGGGATTGGACTCGAGCCCATATAAGTACCACCCAAGCTGTATGGCAGCAAAAGGGCATTACCTTAGAGATTAAACCTTCTCCTGAAGCAGTGCTTCTCAAATAGTGGGGCGGGGCCCCCAGGGGGGGCGCGAGGCTCCGTAAAGGGGGGCGCGTTTGACCTCGGCAGTTTAGTTTAATTAAGGATTTAATTTTTTTTAAATTTCTAATGCACTTTAAATCTTTTCTGCTACAGTTAATAAAGCTATTCTTTGTTGTAAATTGATCCACATTTCTTTCTTTTTTATTCTCTTATACGTTAATAAGGATACAGTGTTATGCAGAGGTGTACTTATAACAATTTTATAGACAAATGATACTATTTACAGTCGCGCGGGGGGGCGCGAAATGTTTTCTTCTTCCTAGGGGGGGCATGACAGAAAATAATTGAGAAGCACTGTCCTGAAGCAAGTTTGGTAAACCTACATCATTTCTTTCTTGGACAACAATGGAAGGTATCATCTGGGCATTGCTCGGGTAACAAGTATTGGGAGGGGATTCTCTTATAGTTTGCCTAGTATTTTGCTTTTCTGCTTTTTTTTTTAAAGTGCATTAATGTATTGTGTTTAAATGTTGGTGGAGTTATATATATATTTCTACGAGTGTTTCCAATTGTTTTTCATACTCAGTTTTAGGTCATTTTGGAAGGACCAAGAGAAATACAATTTCTAGTTTTCATCTTCTTAGATAGAAATGTTTGTGTGTTTTTAACAGGAGGTACTTTTTGAACTTAATACTTGGTGAATAGGATGGCGGATGCTCCTTTCACTTGCAGATTTTGGAGGAAACAAATGCAAAAACTGCTTAATTGAAAATAACCTTTTTCTTTGTTTCATAAAGAATGCTTCTGACCACTATCAGGATCAACTTATAAGCAGAGCTGCCTCTGTCAAAATAGGCTGTGTGGCCTTTGAAGTGTAAAAGAACCGAGCTTCTTTCATTTATTATCTCAGAGACTGTTGTTAAAAGGGGTTTGACAGGAGAAATCCCCTTTCTCAACTCTTTGCTCTCCCGTATTAACTTAAATCCTATTAATTCAGGATTTATAGATAGGAAGTTTTCCTTGATCCCTCCATACTGATGTTAATTGACAAATCTTGCACACTAATACAGTAGATAGCCCTTGAGCTGGGATGCAATGATGTGCCAGTGACAGCAAAAATGGATTAATAGCTGATAAATCCTCAGAATCAAACCAAGATCTCAATTTTTTTAAGAACGTAATAGCTACATTCACACCTTCCTATTTCCTATGCAGTGATAGTTTTTTGTAATGACCAAGATGATGGATTCTGTAATCTAAATGACGAGGGACTTTGTATTGAACTAAATAGATGCATGAATAGTTTAAAGTATAATTTAAAAGTGGGAAGGGAAGAAAATATACTCTTAATACAATGAGCATTCAAGACTCCCCTGAAGTTTCTTGCCTAACACTTTAGTGTTCAGTTATGAAGAATTGGAGAAAGCAGAGAATTTGACTTGTACCCCACAAGCGCCTCATAAAGAAATGTCAGCTGGGGAAATCAGCTTTTGGTGATGCCTGTGCAGATTTAGTGAGATGCAATTCACTTCCTTGTTAGTTTTAATTAAAATCTTTTATTACAACGAACAAAATATTCTCATTTCACATAATCTAAACCCCTCATCCAAGAGCCCCCCGTCCCCCCCCCCCCCCCCGTAAAGCCCCTAGAGCCCCACAGCATGCATATACTGGGGTCTAGGGAAGGGCCTTCAGCAGTATGCTCTCTGGTCCCAATATGGGGTCCTGCACCCATATGAGGAAGGGAGTGAAGTCTGGGCATTTTGAGCAGGATCAGAGGACAGCAAAACCTTCTATCCCGCTGTTGCCACGTTTCTCTTTCCTCCAGAGCATCCAGAGAGAGGGAGGGGGATGTGGGAGATGCGTTAAGATATCCCCAGCTGAGGCGCCTGCCTGACAGAGGCCACCATCCTGCAGACCAAGAGTCACAGCTCATTCTCGTCAAGTTGGGCGAGTTGGGCACTGCCTTGAGGGACATTAATTTCGGGGACCTCGGGATCGGGGAGCAGCAGCCTGGCATCATCTTCAATCAGGACCTAATGGGAGGGACAAAGAGATGGTCAACTACAGAAATATGTCCAAG
This sequence comes from Rhabdophis nuchalis, assembly GCA_039707465.1. Lineage (NCBI taxonomy): Eukaryota > Metazoa > Chordata > Lepidosauria > Squamata > Natricidae > Rhabdophis > Rhabdophis nuchalis. The sequence continues at coordinate 190,224,875 of CM077646.1, forward strand.
GCTGATATAACTGCTGTCTGCCAGGCTCATTTATAGTAGTTCAGTATGTTTAGAAAAAAAATCATTTGTAAAGCAAAGCAATCCACATTTCCCCTTAAGGAAAGCTGCACTCTAATCTGCATACATTGTGCACAATTTCATTACAGCCAGCAGTTCGATCCTGACTGGCTCAAGGTTGACTCAGCCTTCCAACCCTTCTGAGGTCAGTAAAATGAGGACCCAGATTTTTGGGGATAATAGGCTGCTGTTGTAATTTGTCCAGTAAAGCACTATGAAGCAGTAAAAATTTTATCTGGTCCACATTCAGGACCACCCAATATTTCATCTCCCCAAAACATATTTCTAGAACTTGAAATATCACCATTTGTTTCCATTCTCACAAAATGTGATTTCATACTATTTTTTTAAAATGAGAATTAAATTATTTTTACAGCTATGTGCAAACGCGTTATCTAAGAATATTTCACCTATATATATGTTTAATTGGTTCACAATTTACCTTCCTTCAGCTAATTATAACATGGACAATAGTGATCCTACTTGCAATGACCTACTGTTTCTATCAGCCGCTTTCCCAGAGCAAGAAATGTATCAGCAGCAGTATCTTCAATATTTACTACACTGATGGTCCAAAAGACAAGGGGACAATTGTAGGCATCACACTGCAAGTGCAACCAAAGTCTCTTGAATCTCTTAAGCACAATAAACCCTCTGCAAACTCGAAAGATGATATAGTGGTCAAGAATATCAAACTGAGAGGAAGGGTATAGAAAATAAGTCAGCAAGTGTCATTTTGCCTCTTTATAAATCTATGGTGAGGCCCCATCTGGAGTATTGTGTACAGTTCTGGTCACCATACCTTCAGAAGGAAATTATGGAAATGGAAAAGGTGCAGAGGAGGGCAACCAGAAGGATTAGGGGGCTGGAATCCCTTCCTTACCATCTGAGGCTGCAACAGCTGGGCCTCTTCACTCTAGAACGACGGCGCCTGAGAGGTGAGCTGATTGAAGTCTATAAAATCATGCACGGTGTGGACAAAGTAGAAAAGGAAAAACTGTTTTCCCTATCGCACAACACTAAAACTAGGGGGCACTCCATGAAACCTTTGATAACTAGACCTCAAACAAATAAGAGGAAGTACTTTTTCACCCAGAGGATCACTGGTCTATGGAACTCCCTGCCAGAAGAAGTGGTGACAGCTGTCAGCCTCGACACATTTAAGAAAGGATTAGACGAGTTCATGGAGAACAAGGGTATCAATGGCTATCATTATGGATGCCTAAGGACACCCTCCGGGATGGAGAGATAGGCAGGATATCTCTCAATGCCATTTGCAGGGAATCACAAGCAGGTGAAGACATCTGCTTGGGAAGACCCTGAAGCAAATGATGAGCCACTGTGGGAGACAGAATGCTGGACTGGATGGGCTGTGGCCTGTTCCAGCAAGGCTGTTCTTATGTTCTTATGAGAGAAGAGAACTCCACTCTCAGCCATGTAGTTCCTTAGTAAAAGTACTTTACTTTAACACCACTCATAGTATTGTTGTATGAATAATAATGACTAGATAGCAGCAAAGCATGCAAGCTCCAGTTCCTCAAAAAAAAAAAAGGAATTGCAAACAAGAAATAAAGAAACAACTGGGAATCACTTCCCTGACAAAAAAATGTGCAAAATATATTTAAAAAATAATAATAATATGTAGAGCATCCATTTCACTTTACATATCAATATAAATAAAAATGTAACAAGAGTTTGTTCAAAACTGCTAATCTCCGAAAGTACTGCACCGATCACTTCCAAATTTTCACACAACGTTCCTTGGAAATACAGCACCAATGATATATATAGAGATTGTGTAGATGTCACACCTGTGCCAGGTACACGCAACAGAAATGTAAAAAATTGTTTAAAAGGTAGGTAGATGGATACAGAGAGAACAGTGGGCCACAGGTATCATGTCATCCTTTATGACATAAAATACTCTGTCCATAGAGCTAGAGAGAGGGAGGAAGAAATGCGGTAGGTAGGTAGGTAAGTAGATAGGTAGGTAGAGGGATAGAGAGGGAGAGGGAGAAATCCAGTAAGTAGGTAGGTTGGGGGTTATACAGTGGCTGTGTGTACATGTTTGTGTGTGCAGGTGTAGATTTACACACAGATTGGTTGGCCATTTAACAAGGCCATTTAATAACCTTCTGTTTCTGACTTTTACTGCTATAAATTTTAATTAGAGGGTTTTATAATTGTTTTAGCACAGGGTCATAGTTTAATAGTTTTTTTAAAAAAATATTTCTGTATATATGTAATAATAATAATAATAATATTTTATTTTTATATACCGCGTCCTCTCCCCAAGGGGACTCGGAGCGGTGTACAGGGAAAAATTAAAACACATAAAAATATACAAAAATAGATACAATAAATAAAAACAAATTAAATTTAATTGTCCCTGCACTAAAATCCCCATATTAAAACTAATATTCCCTAAACCCTAAAAAGGTAGAGACTAACCTAGGCCGGCCAAGCAGAAAAAGTATGTTTTTAATTTCTGACGGAAGGAGCGGAGGTCCGTGGTTGGTCTAATGTCGGGGGAAAGGTCATTCCAGAGGGCTGGGCCCGCCACAGAGAAGGCCCTTCCCCTGGGCGTCGCCCGCTGACAAAGTCTAGTGGACGGCACCCGGAGAAGTCCCTCTCTGTGGGAGCGAATCGGCCGGGAGGATGTATGGGGCAGGATCCGATCCCGCAGATAGCTAGGTCCCGAGCCATGGAGCGCTTTAAAGATGTTAACTAACACCTTGTATTAACACCGTATTGTTTTAATATTGCCTGTGCGCCGCCCTGGGTCCTTTTTTAGGAGAAGGTGCAGGGTACAAATTTGATATAAATAAATAAATATACACAATAACTTGTAGAAAATCTATGACATATAATGCCCACCTATATTTTTACACCCCCCTCACCCCCCAACTGAAGAACATTACAGGTAAATGAGAGGAAAGAAACGGCATAAAAACCTAGTGTGGTTTTAAGGCCCAGAAGTTGAGGATATGTTTTATAGAATTAGCTTCTCTACCTGCTAATTACCGGTAATACCTATGTGTGTTGCATAAAGTGCACCTGTGTTCAAATATTTCATTTGTTTGTACACCCCATGCCTGGAATAAAAAATTGGAAGAAAGGGGGACAAAGTGTCAAAGTCTTTAGTCAAGTCCTTGCCATTATATTATGGCGTGTTTATTTATTTATTTTTATTTTATCAAATTTATACCCCGCCCTTCTCGTTAGGACCCAGGGCGGCGCACAGGCATTATTAAAACCACAATAAAACAATATACATCGTTAAAAACATATTAAATTATTAAACCTGTGCTAAAAAAACCATTTAAAACCCTGCCTAATTACAATTTATACATAAAAAGTCAGAAACGGGGGGCTATGCTAGGCCGGCCTGTTGGAATAGAAATGTCTTAAGACGTTGGCGGAAGAGGCGGAGGTCCGAGATAGTGCGTAGGTCGGGGGGGTAGGTCGTTCCAGAGGGCCGGGCCCACCACAGAGAAGGCCCTTCCCCTGGGTGTCACCAACTGGCATTGCCCAGCCGACGGCACCCGGAGAAGACTCTCTCTGTGGGAGCGGATCGGACGAAGGGATGTATGGGGCAGGAGGCGGTCTCGTATATAGCTAGGCCCCGAGCCATGGAGCGATTTGAAGATGGTCGTCACAGCTACTGTGTGATACAGTAATGAACAATGTTATTTATCATAATCGGACTTCATAGAAAAGAGAAATGGAATCAGGCAAATGAACCAAATTATGTTGATAGAAGTGTGCAGCTGAGCTTTACCTGGTGGGAGACCCATGAGTGGACAGATTCCTAAGAAATAACATTCCTAGCAGATGAGATAGGTTAATAGCCATAGCACAGACATATACTGCTTAATACCTCAATGTCTTGCCCAATGAGTTAGTCTTTCGTGTCATTTTGATCAGGAAAATTAGGGTTGCTTTGATATTTTCAAAAAAAGGCTTAGCAAATCAGTCTCCTGGTGGTTTGGACACAGAGGCAATTCCTACATATTTAGTTGTCTTGAAACATTATTGTTGCTTAGAGAAAGCTGGCTGGAGAAGTCTGGAAGCTGAAGTCCTTCAGACTTAAAGTTGCAAAGGTTGGAAACCCCTGATCTAATCTTTTAATCCCTGTAGGTTAATCATTATTCATAGAAAAATGATTCCACAAGAATAGTCATTTCCTCAATCAGATAATCAGAAATGATGAATGCTATTTCAGTTTTGGTGCAAGACTCTTGAGTTTATCTGCACTCTCTTGGCATAACCACAAACCAGCACCCATGTTTCATCAGAATGCAATTTTTTGTGGACAGCAAAGAGCCTTTCCTGGTAATCATAAAATAATGAGCTTAATGAACTCTATTATGGCTAGTCAGTCTAATTTAAGATGTGCAGTCCATTTGCATGCATGAAAGTGCAATGTCAAGCTGTGATGGGCTATATAAAGATCAGAGGGTCAAATTGATGGATAAAAGCAGCGAGTGAGGACATGAGCTTCCATGATCAAGAACTGCTCAAGAACAGCTAGATAAATCTGTTTTGTTTTGTATAAGGGATAATACAGCACTTACGACTACTGCTGTGGCCTAGAGATGGAGCTCTTGCCTCACAAGCAGGAGGTTGTGAGTTCGATCCTAGGTAGAAGCAGATGTAGGATCTCCTGCTTGGGCAGGGGGCTGAACTAGATGACCTACAAGGTCACTTCCAACTCTGTTAATCTGTTAAATAAACTCAACATTTCTAAGGGAGACAATTATTGAGTCGTCCCGTCCCCCGCATTTTACCTTTCTTTGCCAGCATGGTTAAGTGAATCCCTGCAGTTATTAAGTTAGTCACATGGTTGTTAAGTGAATCTGGATTCCCCATTGACTTTACTTGTCAGAAGTCACAAAAGATGATCATGGTCACTGCAACTGTCATAAATATCAGCCAGTTGGCACGCATCTGAATTTTGATCACGTGATCATGGGAACACCATAATGCTTGTAAGTGTGAAAAACAGCATAAGTCACTTTTTTCCAATAATATTCTAACATTCTAACTAGTTAGAAGTTATTTTTCCAATAACTTTTCTAACTCTAAGGTGTTGGTTATCATCTTTAAAGCACTCCATGGCACGGGACCTAGCTATCTGCGGGATCGCATCCTGCCCCATACATCCCTGCGGCCAATTCGCTCCCACAGAGAGGGACTTCTCCGGGTGCCGTCCACTAGGCTGTGCCAGCGGGCGACGCCCAGGGGAAGGGCCTTCTCTGTGGCGGGCCCGGCCCTCTGGAACGACCTTCCCCCCGAAATTAGAACAACTACGGACGTCCGCTCCTTCCGTCAAAAATTAAAAACACACTTTTTCTGCTTGGCCGGCCTAGGATAACCAACTGTTTTTAGGGTTTTTAACGATTAATTTTTAGTTTTAATATGGGATTTTAGCGCAGGGTTAGTTTAATTTTATTTTATATTGTACTATGTTTGTGATTTTATATGTATTTTAAATTCCCTGTGCCCCGCCTTGAGTCCCTTCGGGGAGAGAGAGCGGGTTATAAATTAAAATTTATTATTATTTATTATTATTATTATATAACTTTGAACAGTCACGAACTGAATGTTTGTTAGTCAAGATGTTCCATAACAAGATTGATAAAAACCAACTGTCCCAAAACCAAAATTTTAGGTTATAAAATAGAAGACAAAAGGGATCTCTGTGTGTAAACTGGGCAGAGTGAGCAAAAGGGCCTGTATGTGTGCCCATAGCGTGCAACAGTTTTTCATGCAACAGTTTTTCATGCAACAGCATGCAACATTTTGTCATGCAACAGCATGCAACAGTTTTTCTATTCTATAGCTAATTATTTTATTTGCTCCTGTTTTCCTGCTACTTCTCCTTTTATCTTTTCCACATTGGGAACTCTTCCTAGATTTAAACAGTGGTTATCTGATTACTAATTTACATAAACCCTCTGCTTATATTAGTTGAGAAAATTGTACTGATCAACAACACGCTGAAACGAAGAAATATATTGAAGGGACAACTGCATTTTAAGCTTTGATGCTTATTGTTTATTGTTGCCATCTGCAGTTATTGTGTTTACCAAGATCCCAAAAGGGGAAAGGAAAGGTTCTTTACAATTATCCTCTTCCAAGATAAAACATGACTGTTTCCATCATAAATCAAGAAAGAACACACTTAAACTCATTTTAAAAGTTTAAGGTTACTTTTACTGAAAATGATGAGACTCCAGCGTAAATCAAGCAAGGAATGAAACATTTAGGCGCGCAACATACGTAACAAAGCATAACCCCACCCTTAATCCCAGTGACCCCAGCAGATTATCCAATGCGAAGCCGGCCACAACATCAGGTGCAATTCCTTCCCAGGGTCATCATCAGAATGGAATGCAGGCCGGTAGCTGATAAGAACTGTAGCAGTCCCTCCCTCCCTCCTGCTCCTTTAGTAGCTTAGCAACCCCAGCCCTCCCCCCCCCCCCCGTTTCACTATGTCAGTCAATGCAGGCAAAAGCAGAGACTGACACCCTGGTTACATGCCAAAGGCCAAGGACCAGTGAATTTGTACTGTGTGTGTGTGTGTGTATACAAGTAGAAATTTAAGCTCCAGCAAAAAGGAAAGGAAACAATTAATTTTAGAGGGAAAGTCAACAGAACCAGAATAATCTGATTGTTGTGATTATTCTGAACTCACCAAGAACTCACCAATTGCTGGGTTTCTTGCTGAGGGGCACTGGCGAGCTGCATATCAGGTTGCTCAGAAGGTAGGTGAGAGGATCCAGGCCCTGGAGAGCTTTGGCTGTGAGATGGCTATAAGGGAAAGGTGGGATGGAGAGAGAAAATTTGAAGAGAAACATGGTACAGAAAAGCAAACCAGAAGCTGAGCATTATGGGGATGAGTGCATCATTTAGCAGTGAATGTAAGAAATTATCCTTAAAAGGACATGATGGTTTTCTACGCTGAAGGCATGTTATAGCATTCATACCTTCACTGAAGCCATCATTAATTTAGCACACATTTTGATCTCTCTCAAAATGAGAAGAGTGGATTCCATTAATCTAACATAGCAAATGAATCAACTGATCTCCTAGATTAAAAAAAAAGAAGCTTCCAAGTCTCTCCCTTATATTTATGCCTATACACATATGCACATGATTTAATATGCCCTTTGCACAGTCACTCATGCACTCGTGACATCCCGACTGGACTACTGCAATGTTCTCTACATGGGGCTCCCCTTGAGGTGCACCCGAAGACTTCAGCTTGTCCAGAATGCGGCCGCGCGGGCAGTTATGGGAACCTCTAGGTTTGCCTATGTAACACCGCTCCTGCGTGAGCTGCACTGGCTGCCTGTTGTCTTTCGGGTGCGCTTCAAGGTGTTGGTTATCATCTTCAAAGCGCTCCATGGCTCGGGACCTAGCTATCTGCAGGATCGCATCCTGCCCCATACATCCCTTCGACCGATTCGCTCCCACAGAGAGGGACTTCTCCGGGTGCCGTCCACTAGGCTATGCCAGCGGGCGACGCCCAGGGGAAGGGCCTTCTCTGTGGTGGGCCCGACTCTCTGGAACGACCTTCCCCCCGAAATTAGAACAACTACAGACCTCCGCTCCTTCCGTCAAAAACTAAAAACTCACTTCTTCTGCCTGGCCGGCTTGTGTTAATCGACCCATCTACCTCAAGCTGAATATTCAAACTGTTTTATTAGGGATTTTTAGGGGTATTAGTTTTAGACAGTCTGGGATTTTAGCGCAGGGTCTAGGTTTAATTCATTTTAAATTTGTATTACAATGTCTGTTGGTTTTTATATATGTATTTTTAATTCCCTGTGCACCGCCTCGAGTCCCTTCGGGGAGAGAGAGCGGTTTGCAAATTAAATTATTATTATTATTATTATTATTATTATTATTATTATTATTATTATTATTATTATTATTATTATTATTACTACTACTACTACTACTACTACTATTACTATTACTATTACTATTATTATTATTATTATTATGCCTACAAATTTAATAAATAATCAAATCAAATAGATGTTGAAAAACAGATTCCTCTAACAGCAGCCAGATGATCAATGATCAGTAAACACATAATAATCATTGTCTTAATGGCCTCATAATAAAGGCAAATGGTTTTTCTACATTCATTAATCTCTAAAATTACCTTTTTCTCAGTCCCTCTTGCCTAACAGCTTGGTGGGTAAATCAAAACTTTGCTGTATATAACTTTGCGTGCGCGTACACACACACACACACGTGTGTGTGTATGTGTGTGTGTGTGTGCAAAGATTTTTCCCTTGTATGTTCAGTGAGTGATACTAAATAATAATTGTTAAGTAGCAATAGCAGACAATATATTCCCTTCCCACCTGCCCTGTTATAGTTCCTCTGATATCTCTGCCCCAAGGATGGGCCAAGCAAAAAAATTTTAAGTCACTTTAAATAACTCACTCACTCATTCATTCACTCAACAATTTTTCCTATTTCTTAACTGCCCATCTTGGGAGACCATGGAAAGCCATTCTGTTCATCTGAATGACCCCTCCTTAAGAAAAGAAAGAAGTCATCTCCTCCTAGATGAGCTGGAACAGAGTTAAAAAGTCCTATTCTAGGTCTTCCTCAACCTGATTTCCTTTTCATTTGACCATGATTCCATCCTCTCCAATCTTCAACATTTGGACAAGAGCAGATATGATCCATAGACACAATAACATATATGCTTTACATACACTTTTCTTGGCATGGACTCAAGAGTACTTTGATCATACTGAGTTGTTCTAACTAAAATGATGTATGGTAGCCAAATATATTAGCATTTATTTTTTAATATTTACATAGTATCTTTTAGCATAATTATTTCTAGGACAGGTTTACTTTGTATATTGTTATGTTTATATATGTTTTTAAATTGCCTGTGCACTGCCCCGAGTCCCTTTTGGGAAAGGGTGCGGTACATAAATTTAATAAACCATAAACCATTACTTAGGAAAGAGCAACATATTAAGTAAATGGCCCCAGTTCCTCATTATTTGTTGAGCTGCTCTATTGAAAGATGGCCAGTAACCTCCTCTCCTATCTCCCCCCCCCCAATCAATAATGGAAATTTTACAAAACCGCATTGATTAGGAATGGAGCAAGAAACTGTTTTGTCTTTATGGCAACCGGTTCACAACATATTTCAAGCAACAGACAGGATAGAATTATCTTAATTATGAATTGCTGTTTTTATAGAATGGTTATTTCAGGCATTCAACTTCTAAGTAGGCTCAGAGCTACTGTTTAATTAAATCAAATGATTATATTGGATGTTAAGCTTTCTTCTCCAAAGTAGAAAATCTGTTGTCAGCCACACACACCAAATTGCTTATACTATCTGAGGTGGGAGTCTGACTGATGCCTTACCTCGATAGAAGGGAGGGGCTCCGGTGGGGCAGGACCAGGAAGATAAAGGGAAGGCAGAGAGGCATTGTGGGCCTGGAGGCTGGACCCCTTGTTCTGGTCCATGGAGGTCGAGGAGGAGGGCCGGGTAGAGCCACCAGTCAGTGAGTGGTGCAGAGCCCCCGTTCGTCCTAGACTGTGGGTTTTGCTCTCCCGACGCTGGTACTCTATGGGCGACTGCAGTGCTGGGAGGGGAAAAACACAATAGGAACAGACTTTGAACAAAGGCGTCAACCTGGTAACGTGAAATAATGTACATGCCAAAAAAGAAGTTGTATGGCATTCACCGAGAATAACAAGAAACCCTTTCTAAACCAACAGGTAACTTCATTGAGTAAATGGGCTACATGATGATTTGCCTGGCTGAATTAGCCATCACAGATTAGGCTTAACATCATCTACTGCAGTGATGGAGAACCTAGGGCACGGGTGCCACAGGCGGCACGCGGAATCATTTCTTAGGGCACGCGAGGCGTTGCCCTGTCAGCTCCAGCGTGCATGTGTGCACTGGCCAGCTGATTTAGGCCTTCTTTTGAGGCCGTTTTTCGCCCTCTGGAGGCTTCAGGGAAGCTCCCGAAGCCTCTGGAGGTGGAGGGGAAAGCCTCTGGAGCCTGGTGAGGGCGATAAAAGCACGTCAAAAGTAGGGGTTCACGCACATAGCATTATGGGTGTGGCACGCCCATGCACGATCCCCCCCTGTGCTCCCCCCGCTTTTGGCATGCGAGCCAAAAAAGGTTAGCCATCACTGATCTACTGATTTCTCCTATGACTAATGTACTCAGGTGACTACTGGAGAGGGTGGAGACCCTGATCTTAACATCATTTTTGAATGATCACTTTGCAAACTGCTCAAAGTCACTTATGACTTTGGGTGATATAGAAATCTATATAAAGAAAGATGTAACAAGAGTTTGTTCAAAACCGCTAATCTCCGAAAGTACAGTGGTACCTCGGTTCACGAACTTAATTCGTGAACTGACTCTGTTCGCGAACAGAATTGGTCGTGAACAGAGGCACAGTTTCCCATAGGGTTCAATGTAAATCCGGTTAATCCGTTCTGACCTTGTTTTTAAAATGTCCGCGGCTCCGGTTCGTGAAGCGAAACGGAGTTCGTGAACCCGAGCATTTTTACGAACTTTTCTGTTCGTGAAGCGAGGCGGAGTTCGTGAAGCGAGGCGGAGTTCGTGAAGCAGAGCATATTTTTATGAACTTTTCCGTTCGTGAACCAAAACGGTGTTCGTGAACCGGAGCACATTTTTTGGAAAATTTCTGTTCGTAAACCGAATTGGTCGTGAACAGAGGCGTTCGTGAACCGAGGTACCACTGTACTGCACTGATCACTTCCAAATTTTCACACAAGGTTCCTTTCAAGTACGGCACCAATCATATATATAAATTGTGTAGATGTCACACCTGTGCCAGGTACACACAATGGGAATGTAAAAAATTGTAAAAAAAGTTAGGTAGATGGATACAGTGGGCCACAGGTATTATGTTATCCTTTATGACATAAAATACGTTGTCCATAAAATTCAAGGAGAAATACAATAAGTAGGTAGGTAGGCAGCTATAAGGATAGAGGGAGGGAAAAATGCAGTAGGTAGGTGGGTAGGTAGGTAGGTAGGTAGAGGGAGAAATACAGTAGGTAGGTAGATAGGTAGAGGGATAGAGAGGGAGAGGGAGAAATACAGTAGGTAGGTAGGCAGCTATAGGGATAGAGAGAGGGAGGGAGAAATGCAATAGGTAGGTAGGTAGAGGGAGAAATACAGTAGGTAGGTAGGTAAGTAGAGGGATAGAGAGGGGGGGGGAGAAATACAGTAGGTATGTAGGTAGAGGGATAGAGAGAGGGAGAAATACGGTAGGTAGGTAGGTAGGTAGGTAGGTAGGTAGGTAGGCCTAGCTATATACAAGACCGCCTTCTGCCCCATACATCCCTTCGTCCGATCCGCTCCCACAGAGAGGGTCTTCTCCGGGTGCTGTCGGCCGGGCAATGCCGGTTGGTGACACCCAGGGGAAGGGCCTTCTCTGTGGCGGGCCCGGCCCTCTGGAATGACCTACCCCCCGACCTTCGCACTACCTTGGACCTCCGCCTCTTCCGCCAACGCCTTAAGACGTACCTATTCCAACAAGCCGGCCTAGCGTAGCCCCCCGTTTCTGACTATATTTATAAATTTTAATTTTTTAGGGTTTTAAAGGGTTTTTAGCACAGGTTGTAATTTAATTTAATATGTTTTTAATAGTATATATTGTTTTGTAATGGTTTTTAATAATGCCTGTGCGCCGCCCTGAGTCCTAACAGGGAGAAGGGCGGGGTATAAATTCGAAAAATAAAAATAAATAAATAAAGTAGGTAGGTAGGTAGAGGGATAGAGAGAGTGAGGGAGAAATATGGTAGGTAGGCAAGCAGGTAAGTAAGTAGAGGGAGAGAGGGAGAAATATAGTAGGTAGGTAGGTTGGGGGTTATACGGTGGTGGTGTGTACATATTTCTGTGTGCAGGTGTAGATCTATGGTTGGCCATTTAACCAGACTGGGCCACAGCAACGCGTGGCCGGGAACGGATAGTTTGATAAATAAAATGAAATAACATTTTTAAGTAAGATAGATTTCTAAGAGACTTTAAAAATAATTTCTTGTTGCTGGCACGTTAAGTGAGATTGTGTTTATGAGGGAATTTGGGGGATAAATAGGGTATAGGTTAAAATGTCATTTCCCCAGTGTTGGGTTTGTACCAATTTTACTAGTGGTTCACTCGTGCATGCTCTTGCTTGTGTGCATGTGATGCTTTAGCGCATGCACAGAAGTGTCCGGGCAGGTGGGTGGAGCCTCCCACCACCGCCACTACCGGTTTGGCCGAACTGGGAGCAACCCATCTCAACATTGCCCCCAATGCAAAATAACAGAATTCTAAACAAATCTACCCAGATTTATTATTAATCCCTCCTTTCTCTGACAAGATGGAAAGTGTCTGTAGCTCCATCAGTGTTTGCCCAAATGGGACTGCTGAGTTCTACCACTTTCAATACCTTATTGAACGATTTACAACAGACAATCTACAAACCAGAGTTATTCTCAAAGTCAAGTTAGCAGCATCGCATTCTCCTACTGTATGTCTCCTCCGAATCCTGTCATCCTTTCTTTTCTTTTCTACCTTAGCAGCAATTTCAGTTTTTGTTTCAGATCATTGGTTGAAATCACCCAGAATAACAATTTCCTTTGGAGCAAAGGAACTCATGGATTCTCCAAATTCTTCCTTTATTCAAACCATTTTACCACTTTCTGTAGACATGGCTTTGATTTTTTTTTTCAACTGTAACTATAGCTGGCTGTTTTGCCTTTTCAGCCTGGTGTTCTATTTTCTTAACAGAAGAAATTGTTGAGCATTATGTTTTTCTTCTCCTGCCTCAGCTAAAGCTTTTATTAATACCCCTGCTTTTGAATTAGGTCTGCATGTTATGCAGCAACTAAAATCACACTTCTTTTTCCTCAAGTATCCAATTGACAGCTACTCTTTTCTTAATAACAGTTTTTTCCCACAGTTTCTGTCTTTTAAAAAAATTGATTCCTCTAGACTAGACAACCTACTTTTTCCTCAGCTTCAGCCGATGTTCTGAATCAAGGACACAATGATCAAGAATATAGTTATTCAACCTAATCCTGTTGTCTTCTGGTAAGGATTTGTATTGGGACCCATGATATCCCTATCTATAATAAATTGTACAAATTGATGCTGTACAGTATTATAGCTCTTTCAAACAACCCTCCTTTTCATCTCCATTCACGGAGAAAACTTGTCATTGGTGATGCAAAAGGGTTTTAGCGTCCTAATTTGTCTGTCAATACAGATATTTTTTTTCTATCCACTGATTTGATACATAAAACAGACAGGCAGCTATGGTTTATCATTTCCACAAATTGGGATTCTCTTATTTGTCAATCCCATAACATTTAATAATTAAAAGTCCATATTGGCATACTTCTTAAATTTTACTATTCCTCCCCCCCCTTTTTGGGGGGGGGGCAGTATGGGTTACCTAAAATAATATTCTTCAGATGATCCTTTTTTTTAAACCCCAGTTATACAATAATACAATACAATACAATAGCAGAGTTGGAAGGGACCTTGGAGGTCTTCTAGTCCAACCTCCTGCCTAGGCAGAAGTCCTATACCATTTCAGACAAATGGCTATCCAACATCTTCTTAAAGACCTCCAGGGTTGGGGCATTCACAACTTCTGGAGGCAAGCTGTTCCACTGATTAATTGTTATAACTGTCAGGAAATTTCTCCTCAGTTCTAAGTTGCTTCTCTCCTTGATTAGTTTCCACCCATTGCTTCTTGTTCTTGTTATAACTCTTCTGCAACTACTGTGTATTTAAAGTAGTTGTTGAAAAAAATGTAAACCTCTTGTATATAGTTTGTTTAAAGACATTCAAAGCAGCTTATTCTTCAGAAAAGTTGTTCTACTGTATATCTCTGCCAGCTCTCCTCAAATCAAACATAGTATGGATATCATGAAGTTTTTGTTTCTTACGTTCCATTAAAAACTAACAGAAAGATGTATGAATACATGATAAAACCTAATGGAATCTTTCAGTTGAAGTTTAACCTGCAATATTTCTTTTTCATAATGGTGACCCTCTGTATCTCAATGGCATTTGATTTTTTTTCTTTTATTCCCTTTTAATTTTTCCCCCTCAACCTGTTCTGTCCCCTGAAAATATTTATAAATATTTCATTTCTTTAACTACCTGTTTTTAGTCAATAACACTCTCACATCTCTCATGCTGACTTTATAATATGAGATCCATGTGTCCTCACATTTAAAAAAATAAATAAACTAGCTTTGTTTATCATCTAGGATCTGGAATTAATTTTTGTTGAATCAAAAATCAGCCATCGTGGCGCAGTAGTTAGAATGTAATATTGAAGGCTAACTCTGTCCACAGCCAAAGTTCAATTCTCACCAGCTCAAGGTTGACTCAGCCTTCCATCTTTCCGATGTCGGTAAAATGAGGGCCCAGATTGTTGGGGGCAATAGACTGACTCTGTAAACCACCTAGAGAGGGCTGTAATCACTGTGAAGCGGTATATAAGTGCTATTGCTATCAATGTTCTTCTTTTTTATTGTTGTTGTTGTTAGTTGCAAAGTTGTGTCCGACCCATCGCGACCCCATGGACAATGTTTCTTGAGGCCTTCCTGTCCTCTACCATCCTCTGGAGTCCATTTAATCTCACGCCTACGGTGTGACTCCATCCAGCCACCTCATTCTCTGTTGTCCCCTTCTTCTTTTGCCCTCAATCATTCCCAGCATTAGGCTCTTCTCCAGTGAGTCCTTCCTTCTCATTAGGTGACCAAAGTATTTGAGTTCCATCTTCAGGATCTGGCCTTCTAAAAAGAAGTCAGGGTTGATCTTCTCTAAGACTGATCGGTTTGATCACCTTGCAGACCAAGGGACTCACAGGAGTCTTCTCCTGCACCTTAATTCAAAGGTCTCAATTCTTTGGCACTCAGCCTTCCTTATGGTCCAACTTTCACAGCCATACATTGCAACTGGGAAAACCAGTATTTTTTCTACGCACCTATTTTCTCTGTTGTTTCTAATTTTTTGTGCTATCCTTTAAAATCATTTTTTTTCTCAGATTTTCTTGATTCCCAGCTCACTTTTTCTTAAAGCTTTTTAGTCAGATAAATTGATTTGGCAGTATATAAGTTGAATAAATAAATAAACTCCTTTGGGAATCTATATTATACCGCTGTCACTTGATACGGTGAAACCAGGTTTATTTGATTAGAAGTAGCAAATTTAATTTGGAAATTAAAAGAAATTAGCTTAAACACTTGCTATCACCAATCCAAAATAATAGGGGATTTATTATACTTAAATGATTTCCTCATCAACCATTTTCATGGGAGTGTAATATTTAGGGAAGTGCTGTCTGCCTCTCATTTATTCAGAAGGCCAATTTTTTATAAACAACTGAAATGTTTATATCACATGACCAGAAAGTTTATAAACAATTTATAAAAATATACATTGCTTTTGGGAAGAAGAACTGGCTGTTTCCACAGGCCTTAAAATGTAATTATTGTACTGCTGATTAGATGATATGGGCGGGATCGCATCCTGCCCCATACATCCCTGCGGCCGATTTGCTCCCACAGAGAGGGACTTCTCTGGGTGCCGTCCACTAGGCTATGCCAGCAGGCGGCGCCCAGGGGAAGGGCCTTCTCTGTGGCGGGCACGACCCTCTAGAACGACCTTCCCCCCGAAATTAGAACAACTACGGACCTCCGCTCCTTCCGTCAAAAATTAAAAACGCACTTTTTCTGCTTGGCCGGCCTAGGTTAGTCATCTGTTTATTGTTTTAATTGGTTTTTAAGGGGTTTAGTTTTTAGTATTTTGGGTTTTTAGCGCAGGGATAACTTGTTTAATCCGATTTTTATATATTTATGATGTATTTATGTTTCTATGTTTTTTAATTCCCCTGTGCACCGCTCCGAGTCCCTTTGGGGAGAGGGAGCAGTCTATAAATTAAATTTATTATTTATTATTATTTATTATCATCCAGATGATCAGTAAATTGTGAACAAATGGGACATTCAGAGGCTTGAAACAGTCACTCACAAAGACTCAATGGAACACAAGCCTTATTGGACTGGCAAACAAGCACTGAGTTTTCAGGTCCCTTTTAACATTGAACAAACCTTCATTGAATGAATGAATGAATGAATGAAATGTTTATTTGTATACCGCTCCCTCTCCCCGAAGGGACTCGGGGCGGTGAACAGGGAATATAAAACATAAAAAGATACAACAATATAAATATCTAAAATTAAATTAAATTACAATAACCCTGAGCTAAAACCTAAAACCTAAAACACTAAACCCCTAAAAACCCAATTAAAATTTAAATATACAGACTGGAGGTGTAAAAGATAGATTAGGCCAGGCCGGCCTGTTGGAAGAAATATGTTTTGAGCTTTCGGCGGAAGGAGCGGAGGTCCGGAGTTGTTCTGGGGTTGGGGGGGTAGGTCGTTCCATAGGATAAGGCCTGCAACAGAGAAGGCCCTTCCCCTGGGAGTCGCCCGCTGGCATTGCCTAGTGGACGGCACTGCCGTCCCTGTGCGAGCGAATCGGTCAAAGGGATGTATGGGGCAGGATGCGATCTCGCAGATAGCTAGGTCTGTAGCTCCTACAGTGAAGATAGGGAACACTACTCTGGGCTGATTAGCTTCTAAATATGATTCTGCTAAATCAAATGCATAGTAAATAGGTCTTAAAATAGACATAGTATCAAGCCTTTGTAGGATTTGTTATTGGTTATGAATTGTTTCTATGTCTATGATTTTTGCTTCTTTATCATTGTTCTTGCTGTTAAAAGTTATTAGTTGACTTGTGTCTTGTGGACTCAGGCAACTTCTAAATTTTAAAATTAAAGTAAATATTTCCAGTGCAAAAAGTTGGAAGTATTAAAAAAGCAACATAAACAAACTTGCAGGTTTTGCCTTCACGGTCTGTGGGAGCGAGTAGAAGGGTCTCCACTCGGGATTCTGGAGCTCCCTTCCTTCAACTGTGTTTTGTGTTGTGTTTGATCTGCACAAATCAAAGCACCCCCTTCTGAGACATGTTTGTTGCTTCTTCCTTCACTTTCATTAAGACCTGATCTTATTAGAATGGAAATTATAGAGGAATTGACAAGTGGGAATCACATCTTTGAATAACACAAATCTTCCTAGGAGTAAAAAAAATCAGCATGCAGGCAACAAGCTGAGATGGAACCGTTGCCCTGGTTCCTTGCCTATTCAAAGGACTCCCTGAGAAATAAGCCCAGTTTCTGCCTATAGGGATCACAAAATCTCCAGAACCGTAAAGCCTACAAGAAATTTGGCACATATGTTCCTCTTGGCTTCTAGGTACTCGGTAACAAAGGACTTTTCGAAATGACAATCAGACCATTAGTATTTTGTATATTATTATTAACATGCTCTGAGGAGGTAGACATTCTATTACCCTTCCCAACAGTGGTGGGTTTCAAATTTTTTTAGAACCTACTCTGTAGGTGTGGCCTATTTTGTGGACATGGCTTGGCAGTCATGTGACAGGGTGGGAGTGGCCACCTTTTAAAATGTGGTGAAACTCATTTAACAACATTCTTGCTTAGCAACCAAAATTTTGGACTCAATTGTGATGATAAATTCTTTCTTTCTTTCTTTCTTTCTTTCTTTCTTTCTTTCTTTCTTTCTTTCTTTCTTTCTTTCTTTCTTTCTTTCTTTCTTTCTTTCTTTCCTTCCTTTCCTTCCTTTCCTTTCCTTTCCTTTCCTTTCCGTTGGGTCACTGGCAGTGGCGGGCCAGATTTACTTCCAGGTACACTGGTGGAATCCCCTCTCACCGGTTCTCTAAATTTCACCAACTGGCTCTCGCGAGTAGGTGCAAGCCTGCAGAAACCCACCACTGCTTCCCAACCTGAAAACATGGACGTGCCCAGTGCATGACTCATCCAGCCTGCTGGCTGGGAGTTTGGAGAGGAGCCTGAGGCAGAGAAGGGGATAGGATATGGGAGGTTTCTGTGGGGCAAGCCTGAGGGAGAGAAGGGGAGAGGAGAGGTTGATCATAACTACTCATGAATTTTCAAACTGTATCGATTTATCAAGCCTGATCACATAGTTTCGTAGCGGAGCACGAGTATTCAGAATAGATAGATAGATAGATAGATAGATAGATAGATAGATAGATAGATAGATAGATAGATAGATAGATAGATAGATAGATAGATAGATAGATAGATAGATAGATAGATATGTTTGTGTATGTGAGAGAGGGGGGAGGGAGAGAGAGAGAGAGAGATTGAAGGTCAAGACTCAAAAGTAACAAAAAGCAAAATAAATAAGAAGGGAAAAATTAAACAGTTCCTTCACTGCTGAAACAGTACCTGGATCAAAAATATGAGACTAAGTAAAATACAAGACCAATCAATCCAAATAGAGCTGTAAGGGACCTTGGAGGTCTTCTAGTCCAACCTTCCCTGCTCAAGCAGGAGACCTTATACCATTTCAGACAGATGACTGTCCAGTCTCTTCTTAAAAAACCTCCAGGGAAGAAACACTCACAACTTCTGATGGCAACTGTTTCATTGGTTAATTGTCCTCACTGTTAGGAGGTTAGGAACTTTAATTCCAGGTTGCTTCTCTCCTGGATTAGTTTCCATCCATTTTTTCTTGTCCTGCCCTCTGGTGCTTTGGGAAATAAATTGACCCCCTCCTCTTTGTGGCAGCTTCTCAAATACTGGAATACTGCTATCATGTCCTGCTCAATCCTTCTTTTCTCTAGACTAGACAAACCCAAATTGTGCAACCATTCTTCATATGTTTTAGTCTCCGGGCCTTTAATCCAAACTACAACAAATTCTGTAAAGGCCAAAACATATTATTTTAAAGCCTCTAATTCAAATTCAAATTTGAATTTTTTCTTCTTAACTATGAATTATCATCCTAAGGCAATTTCTAATAGGAAATGGCCAAAGTTGGTAGGTAGGGACAGGTGAAACTTGAAAAATTAGAAAATCGTGCAAAAGTTCATTTATTTCAGTAATGCAACTTAAAAAACTCCCCGCCTCGAGTCCCTTTGGGGAGAGAGAGCGGATTATAAATTAAAATTATTATTATTATTATTATTAAAATAATGAGATAGACTCATTACATGCAAAGCAAGATAGTTCAAGCCGTGATTTGTCATAATTGTGATGATTGTGGCTTACAGCTCATGAAAACCCCAAATCCACAATCTCAGAAAATTAGAATATTATGAAAAGGTGCAATATTCTAGGCTTAAAGTGTCCCACTCTAATCAGATAATTAAGCCATAACACCTGCAAATGGTTCCTGAGCCTTTAAATGGTCTCTCATCTGGTTCAGTAGGAATCACAATCATCGGACTGCTGACCTGATAGTTGTGCAGAAAACCATCACTGACGCCCTCCATAAGGAGGGAAAGCCTCAAAAGGTAATTGCAAAAGAAGTTGGATGTTCCCAAAGTGCTGTATCAAAGGACATTATTAAAAAGTTATGTGGAAGGGAAAAGTGTGGAAGAAAAAGGTACACAAGCAGCAGGGATGACCGCAGCCTGGAGAGGATTGTTAGGAAAAGGCCATTCAAAAGTATTAGGGACTTTCACAAGGAGTGGACTGAGGCTGGAGTCAGTGCATCAAGAGCCATCACACAAAGATGGATCCTGGACATGGGCTTCAAATTTCGTATTCCTTTTGTCAAGCCGGTCCTGAACAACAAACGTCAGAAGCGACTTACCTGGGCTAAAGAAAAACAGACCTGGTCTGTTGCTCAGTGGTCCAAAATCCTCTTTTCTGATGAGAGCAACTTTTACATCTCATTTGGAAACCAAAGACCCAGAGTATGGAGGAAGAATGGAGAGGCGCACACAGCAAGATGCTTGAAGTCCAGTGTGAAGTTTCCACAGTCTGTATTGATTTGGGGAGCCATGTCATCTGCTGCTGTTGGTCCACTGTGATTCATTAAGTCCAGGGTCAATGCAGCCATCAACCAGGAGATTTTGGAGCACTTCATGCTTCCTTCCGCAGATGAGCTTTTTGGGGAAGCTGACTTCATTTTCCAGCAGGAGTTGGTACCTGCCCACACTGCCAAAAGCATCAAAACTTGGTTCAATGACCGTGGGATTACTGTGCTTGATTGGCCAGCAAACTCGCCTGACCTGAACCCCATAGAGAATCTATGGGGCATTGCCAAGAGAAAGATGAGAGACATGAGACTGAACAATGCAGAAGAGCTGAAGGCCGTTATTGAAGCATCCTGGTCTTCCATAACACCTCAGCAGTGCCACAGGCTGATAGCTTCCATGCCACGCCGCATTGAGGCAGTAATTGCTGCAAAAGGGACTCAAACCTAGTACTGAGTACATATGCATGCTTATACTTTTCAGAAGTCTGATATTGTTCTATGAACAATCCTTGTTTTATTGATTGCATGTAATATTCTAATTTTCTGAGATTGTGGATTTGGGGTTTTCATGAGCTGTAAGCCATAATCATCACAATTATAACAAATCACGGCTTGAACTATCTTGCATGTAATGAGTCTATCTCATATATTAGTTTCACCTTTTAAGTTGCATTACTGAAATAAATGAAGTTTTGCATGATATTCTAATTTTTTGAGTTTCACCTGTATGTTTTTATTCTTACCATTAAGGAAGTCACGTTGTGTCTCCAAGATGAGGTTGATGTCAGTCACCCAGGCCTGGGCAATTTCCGGTGTTGCTGCCTGCAGTACGTAACGGATGGTGCCCCGTTCTGCGCCACGAGAGATCAGTGCAAATTTGCAGGGATCACTGTCCACACAAGGCTCCAGGCCCAAAGAGCTTACCTGGAAGAGAAATCAATCAAGTGGATCAACCTAGAGTTGGGACTGCACACTGAGGCAGATTATGCAATGATTAAATAAATAAGGATAATGAAGTGAAATTGGACCGAGCATAATCCAGACCATGTGAATATGCTATCTTTTCCCAAGCAACAATGCTAAAAAGCAAGAAAATTATATGAATAAAATAGACAGAGTAAGATACTCAGCAATCAAGCAAATTCAAGCCTTTACTTATTTCTGAGAATTGATTTAGACTTACAGTAGCTTATTCCAATTCATAAAATATAAAACACGTCCCATACAGTGATATATTGCGAGGGTTTAAAGTACTGAATTACAAACCCCCTCTCAGCATCTTTTTATTTTTTGGCTACCCATACAGAAATTGTATGGCTTTCCGGTTATAAGATTGTAACCTGATGCAAACAGAAATTACATTCATTGATTGGCCTAAGGCAGGGGAGTCAAACGCTCGTTGTCACAGCATTGTCATGTGATGCATCATGACTTTTCCCCTCTTCAATAAACCAGGTGTAGGCATGGCCAACGTTTGATGTATCCAGCCCAAGGGCCATACATTTGAGAGCTATGGCGTAAGGCAGTAGTAGTCAACCTGGTCCCTACCACTCACTAGTGGGAGTCCCAGCTTTCATGGTGGGCGGTAGGGGTTTTGTCCGATACTGAAGCACTTTCCTTTTTTTAATTTAATTGACTTCCCTACTTTATAAATCACCATTACTCTTGAACCGGTGGGCAGTTAGAAAATTTTACTACTAACAGAGATACAAAAGTGGGCAGTAGGTATAAAAAGGTTGACTACCCTTGACATAAGGCATGGAAATCAAACAAATATTATTTTTTTCCCATTAGATTTGCTGCACTCTTTACTCCACAGGTTCTATTTATTGTTGCCCACATATTCTCAAATTGCAGCCATAAGTCCACATATCTGCATATATTCAAGAGAATATCAAATTTACTATGTGGTAGTACCAGGGGTGGGTTCCTAAGGGTTCGCACGGGCTCCTGCGAGCCCTTTCGTCAAATTTACCGATCCCGAGCGATCCGGTTGGACCGGTGGACCCGGAAGTAAGTAGGTCCCCCGCGCACGTCCACGCCCCTCCCCCGCCTAGCCAGCGCTCTTGACTGCGCATGCGCGAAGAATGGCGGCCGACCGCCGAGCTCGATGAGGACCGAGGGGGTTGGTTTTGTTTAGGGCATGTAGCCTGGCCCGTTTAACAACTTTCAGGGCCAGGCCCAGTGAGCCGCCCACCCGGGCAGCCGTTAGAGGCTATGATGATCTCCCGGGGTGGGCTGGCAGCTCATTTTGGGCGTGCGGAGTGGTTGGAGCGATGCTGGCTGAGGGCTCCGAACGGCTTCGAGAGCAAACATCAAACGCCGCGCCGAGGCTTTGAGGTTTTTACCGGCGCGGCGTGGAGAGGTGCAGTCGGGATGGCTGGGCTGGCGACGAGGCATCATCGCTGCGAAGAAGGCCAGACAAGGAGGCCGCGGAGAGGCTGGATAGGGCCGGGCCGTGCCATCTAGAGAACATCTAGACTTGCTAACATCGGAGGAGGCGGAGAGTCGGGATGGCCGGGCTGGAGACGCAGAAGGCTGGACAGGGAGGCCGGACGCTTGAAACAGCCGGTAATGCCGGGAAACATCGGAGGCCGCAGGGCCGGGCCGGGCCGGGCCGGGCCGAATGTACATCTGGGCCCGGTAGGCTGAAGGTAAGCTGAAGGACCTGGGCTGGGCCAGGTCAATGAACACCTGGCATGGTAGCCCGAAGGATGTTTGGTGGATATCGGGGCCATGTCGGGGCCGGGCCGGGCCAGGGGCTGAACCAAGAGACTGGCCGAGAAACATCTGTGCTGAGGCCTTCAGAGATTGGTAGTAGAAGCCCGGGGCCTAGGCCGGGAAGAACATGTCTTGGCTGAAATAAGAGCTGCAGCCAAGGCCCAGTTGTGATGCCTGGTGTGGAGGGGCTGATTAACAGCTGGGCTTGGACTATCGAAGAACACAGGCCAGATCTGGCCTACAGTTAGATGGCCGGACCAGCCCCCCAGCCCCAGTGCCACACACAAACATAATTCCAGCAGCTGCTAACATTCCCACCTGGTCACATGGCCGGCAAGCCACTCCCACCTGGTCACATGGCCGGCAAGCCACTCCCACCCGGTCACATGGCTGGCAAGCCACTCCCACCCGGTCACATGGCTGGTAAGCCACTCCCACCCGGTCACATGGCCGGCAAGCCACTCCCACCCAGTCACATGGCCAGCAAGCCACTCCCACAAAGCAGGCCACACCCCACAGAATATGTTCCAAAAATTTTGAAACCCACCCCTGGGTAGTACGGTACACAAATGCACAAGGCAGAAAGATGGGGCACTCAACTTTGGATATGGGACATTTCCATTGTAAAGTCCCTTATGAGTGAGTGCCAGGTGTTTAATTCCCCACTATTAACTCTGGAATACCTTGATGCTGCTCTTAAAGGCATATGTTGGGGCAGCATATGGACCACGCCTTCGCTCCAGGGTCTCACTTAGGATGAGAATTTGCTCAAAGAGAAAGATGCGACGCTCACGAGCTCGGGCCAGGATCCCGCCTGCCTGCTCTATCACCCAAAAAGTGTTCTGTTGCAGCAGCTTTCCTTGTGAAGTCAGCTTCCCCTAAAGAAAAAAAAAAGTAAACTGCAATTTATCCAACTGTCTAAATGACATCAAATTACTCTATTATGACAGCTTAATGTTAGTATGGCCTAGCACATCCTTATAATGCTGCTCTATATCAAAGGTTTTTGATGGTAGCTTTCCTTGTCAACAATTTTCTAAAGTGCAGCTTGAGACAGCATTCACAAATGCCGCTATAGTTAAAGCGATAGTTTCAACAACTGCACCACCAGTCTTTTCAAAACATCTATCTTAAATCTTCCTTCTGGCCAAAATGTCTCTAAATCTTGCCCTTCCCCTAATATCCTATATTTTAAGCTCATATTCCCAAGTAAATCTGTACTGAAGTTGAGATCCTTCAGAAATAAGCAATTAAGACCCTTCCTTGAAGATGTGCAACGTTCCTATCACTGTAAGACTGAAGTGATGATAGAGGGTCAGGGAGGGTGGAACAAGAGAACCGTTTCAATACTGAGCCAGTTAATTAGACAAATCAGAGCTAAGAACGTCCAACCAGACCCTGATCCTCAGAATTTACCTCGAAGCCTTGAAGACGTCCCACATTCATCATGTCATTGCAGCGTTTGGGAACAAAGCACATAACATCTACAGCTTTCTGAAATTCAAATATAGAGAGTGAAGCTAGAAAAGCTGTACTGGATTTGCCAAGCCTGATGCCTCTGGATATATCAATTTCAGGGATTATCAGTGAGCTGTAATAAAGCTGTTAACCTTTTATTCCACATCTTAGACTACAAAGGTGAGGGTAAACTGAGGGGGGGTGTCACAAAATAAGATCTGCTAGTCATATAGAAGGCTTTACTGGCCTATTGTCAGGTCTGCCTCTGACATTAACCAAGAAAGAAACCACTCAATTCCATTTTGAAGAATTAAGAGTACTTTTACTGGTTATGAAAAGAAAGCAGCTGAGTAAAGCAAGGTTTGAGACCCCAGCGCGCGAAATCATACATATCAATATGTGTCCAGCTCCCTCCCCCTTAAAGTCCCCTCCCTATTGTCCAATCTGCAATCCCCTTAGGTGTCATGTGGGTTGCATCTCCAGGATCATCATCAGGTTGGTACGCAGGGCGGTTGGCCTTCACCAGCTCAAGGCACCAGCCATCGGTACGCGAAATAGACGTTGAGAACATAACTCCCTTCTCCAAATCTCCCTCCTGCATCATATAGTTCCATTCCCAAATACCATAGCCCCTCTCTCCCCGGTTCAATGGCAGCCGAAGCAAGCAGCAAAGCAGAGGCTGACACCTGAGATCTGAAGATACAGCGTATCAAATGTACAATAATTGACATAGGATATGGATTCCCCATCTGCCAATCTTCCCACAACTGTCAATCTTGTAAATGCTGGGTGGTATTCTAACCAACCCAGGTGATATCCCAATCGACCCATATGACTGTAATTCTTCATTCAAAAGCAACAGTGTACTATCAAGATTCTTACATAGGAACAGGGGCTCTATGATAGCTCCCATTGGTTTCAACTCCTACCTCCAGCTGTTCCGTGTCCTTCCCAGCTTTGCTATAATACTTCAGGAAATCCTAGAGACAGCAAGAGAAAGAAGAAGGGAGAGAAAGGGAGAGAAAGAGAGCAAGGTGAGCTAGTTTATGATGAGTGAGTAAACTCAGTGCCATCTACTGTTACCATTGTTCTATAGTTCCTATTGTTCCCATTACCAAGTTACCATTGTTCTATGACAGGGGTTTCAAACTCGATTTCATTGAGGGCTGCATCAGGGTTGTGTTTGATCTCGGGGGGGGGGGGCGGGGTGGATGAGGCCGGGGTGGTCGTGGCCAGCTTGACATCACTCATGTTGGGGGCACCTGTGGTGGCCTAAGCTCTCTGCCAGTGAGAACGGGCTCCCAAGCTCTGTTTTCAGCTGTGCTGGCCTCCTGCAACCCTCTGCCAGGGAAAACGGAGCATGGCCTCTGATTTTGCTGGCAGAGGCACTGTGTGACGGTCCTTTGCTGTTTCCAGGGCAGCCCCATGAGTCATATTGGTGCCATCGGCTAAACAATGTCAACTGGCGACACCCAGGGGGAGAGCCTTCTCCGCGGGAGCACCTGTCCTCCGGAACGAATTGCCCCCGGAGTTACGAATTATCCCTGACCTACGGACCTTCCGCCGTGCTCTTAAAACTTTTCTTTTTCAACAAGCTGGGTCGGCGTAAATACGAATTTTATTAATCTTAATTGGGTTTGTTGGTTTTTAATTTTTATGATGGGAGCGAAATTATTTAATATGTTTTTAAATTGTTTTTAACCTTTGTATATCTATGTTTTAATTTGGCTGTACACTGCCCTGAATCCTTTGGGAGTAGGGCGGTATAAAACATTAAGTAAGTAAGTAAGTAAGTAAGTAAGTAAGTAAGTAAGTAAGTAAGTAAGTAAGTAAGTAAGTAAGTAAATAAATAAATAAATAAATAAATAAATAAATAAATAAATAAATAAATAAATAAATATCTAAGCACTTCATGGGCCAGATTTGGTCCCGGGCCTTGAGTTTGACAGCCCTGTGCTATGACTTACCTCCATCAGCTTATACCTATTTGGTGCCCCCTTCAAATGTGTTGGGAGTATAACTCTGACTGTTTTGCACTCAGGATCTACTGAACCCTTAATCCTCTCACAGCATGGCTTCTGATGAAAGCTACTGTCCAACACATCTGAAGGCCACCAAACGTGGCAAGAGTGACATAAACTCCAACCTCCTTGTAGAAGAGGCAAGCCATGACTTAAAACTAAATTGCATCCCATCCAAAGACAGCTGGCAGCAACAGAGCCATTACAAAATCTCACCGCTGAGTATTTTGTTGGCATAAAGGCCAACACTCCCATTAGGCAGGAATCTATAACTGGATCAATTTCCTAACTTTTAAAATCAGCTACATGAACATTTGTGTACATTCAAGAACTGTGCAGAGGTACTGCCATTTGGAGCAATGATATTGAGATTTATTTTTTTTACACCTGAGCACCAATTTTTCAAATCATTATCATACTCGTCTTGAGTACATATTGAAAAAACACATTAAACTGTATTAATCTTGAGAAAATTTGAAATTGAAATTCTAAAGTTTTTTTTTAATTGCAAGTTTGTGTATAATGTTTGTTTGTTTGTTTCTTTGTTTATTTATATTCGATTTATATAACCGCTCCTTCTCCATCGAGATGGACTCAGGGCGGTGCACAGGGAATTAAAAATCAGCAATAAATAACAATAAATACAATAATATCTAAAATGAATTAAACTAAGAACCTGTGCTAAAATATTCCCATTAAAATTCTAAAATACATTTACTGATTGGCTGAGATTGTGTTGCGTCTGAGCTCTAAGCTCTAGGCTCTAAGCTAGACCGGCTTGATGGAAAAGATACGTCTTAAGTGAGCGGTGAAAGAGGGGAAGGTCCATGATAGTCCCAAGTTCGGGGGGGTAGGTCGTTCCAGAGGGATGACCCAGCCACAGATAAAGCCCTACCCCTGGGCACCGCTAGCCGGCATTGACCGGCGGTTGGCACCCTGAGGAGGCCCACCCTGTGGGAGCGGATCGGTCGGTGGGAGGTGTGCGGCAGGAGACGGTCCCGCAAATAGCTAGGCCCCGTGCCATGGAGCGATTTAAAGATGGTAACAAGCACCTTGAAGCGCACCCGGAAGGCCACCGGCAGCCAGTGCAGCTCGCGCAGGAGAGGTGTTACATGGGAGCTTCGGGATGCTCCCAAAATCCCCCGCGCGGCCGCATTCTGCACTAACTGGAGCCTCCGGATGCACCTCAAGGGGAGCCCCATGTAGAGAGCATTACAATAGTCTAGGCGGGACGTAACGAGCGCTTGAGTGACAGTGCGGAGGGCGTCCCGGTCAAGAAAGCCCACTATTGGACTAGTGGAAGAGAAAATATAATTCTTTCAAAGCATCCCCTTGCCTAAATTATGTTCCCAGGGACCTGGGAAACACTAAAACCATAAAATGCTCAAAAATCTGAGTGATATCAAGAGAGTTAGAAGAGAACAAACGATTAAAAAGACTAAGGGAAGTAAAACTTAGAAGAAAACTTATATGCATGAAATATTGCCTCTTCGTTTTCTCAAATACATCATTGTCTTTATAGTACTGCTCCCATTACCTCATAGAATCTAGCCCACAATTGACAACTGCTACACCCAAACAAATGTATGCGTACTGTTGTATCCAATCACATTTACATTCTAATTGGCATAGCTTTCTTTAGAGCAGGGGTCCCCAACCTTTTTGGCAACAGGGACCGGTTTCATGTTAAAAAAATTCCGCGGACCAGTGGCCATGGCTCGGCTGGCGTAGAGGGGGAGCTGGGGGGAGGGGGAACAGGCAGTGCATGCGTGCACGGTGTGTGTGTGTGAGTTGGCTCACTTGCCCCTCTCGGGCCTCCTGTCCCGGTGTGCGCTCTGCCCAGGGGGCTGCCCCCTCCTCCCTCCTCCTCCTCTCCGGCCCTTTCTAAGAGTTGCGGCCCGGTTCCTATCAAGCCATGGATCGGCACCAGTCTGCGCCCCGGGGGTTGGGGACCCCTGCTTTAGAGGAATTGTATCCCTACCCTTTCTAGCTTTGTTTATTACAGTACCAGAGGCAACAGAAGCAATCCTGCTTCAACAAAATTATGTGCTGGCTTCCAGTTTAAATGAGCTCTTGGGGAAATCTGTGAGTGACTTTTCTCCTAAATAGAAAAAAAAGAATGTTAATGCTTCTAGAATAGCTCAGTGGGGTAGGTACAGGGTTGACAGCAGTACCGAACAGAAAAATGGTCCCAAAGCAATATTCAGTTGGAACAACAGTGTAGGAGTGTGGGCAATGATGTTGTAATAATTCCTCTATGGGAATCTGTCTCAGATGGATATCTGCTTATCTGCCTTCTCAGTTGGGTTGCCTGTATTTTTGTAATTAACACACCATTCAGAAAACCAAAAACCTCCAGGGCTCTCTTTATCCAAAGGAAACTAAAACCAGCAGTGCTATCCTTTAAAGCAGTGGTTCTCGACCTTCCCAATGCCACGGCCCTTTAATACAGTTCCTCATGTTGTGGTGACCCCCAACCATAAAATTGGTGTCTCGGTTCCTAAGACCATCGAAAATATGTGTTTTCTATGGTCTTAGGTGACTCCTGTGAAAGGGTTGTTTGACTCCCAAAGGGGTTGCAACCCACAGGTTGAGTACCGTTGCTTTAAAGGTTTTAGTATTGGGGGAATTGGAAATATAGCATATACAAAAAGAGGAGAAGGCTGAAGAACACGAGGTAGACCCAGAAGAAGATGGAGAGGCAACATCAAGGATACACTACAACAGCATCAACAATGGGTGAGAAGTGGCCAGAAGTGCAAGAACCAGAACTATGGAGGAGGAGGAGGAGGAGGAGGAGGAGGAGGAGGAGGAGGAGGAGGAGGAGGAGGAGGAGGAGATGATGATGATTAAAAATGGTGGAAAAGGTCAAGAAACAGTTGATGTCAAAAATGTAGACAGAATGACAAATTCAAATTTGTTGCCATTAATGTCTGAACTGGGCAGATGCATACTTTCTGTTTGGCCCATCACTACTGCAGGCCACTCATTGCTTTCTGAATGTAGGAATGGATGAATGTCCTCCCTCCGCTCTCATTCCATTCCAAATGCACCCCATTTTCAGGTTTTCCATCTTCAATTCAAAGCTACTGTTTTTAAACTCAAGCCATCTTAGGTCCTTCAGAGAAGATGGTCTCCAGTGTTTCATCTTGTTCTAAGAGTAGCCTCAGTTCTGATTGGCTCCAGTGCCGGGCACACTGCCTCTCCTCCAATGGGCCATCCCCTCAGTTCTGATTGGCTTCAGTGCCGAGCGCACTACCTCTCCTCCAATGGGTCGCCCTTCCTTTGCTGCTGGGCTATTGTGTTGTTTACTGATCAGCAGTTGCAGATGGTTACTTTATAAAATAATCCCGCAACTGATCTAAGGATCACTGAACCATCCTCATCCCTATAAGTGTGTATTCCATTCCATCTTTGCATCTCCCAGTGAAGGTAGGGTTGAGGATACTTTAATAAAATTTGCTCTTTCTATCCAGACTCTCTTTTCTTTCCGACCCATTTCCTTAGCATTCCAGCATCTGGGCTTTCCCTTCCCCGCCTTTCATTTAATTTGATGATCTTTACTCTGCAATGTAGGAACATTGCTATTTTAATTCTGTGAAGCTAAATGAACAGTTTTTCCTTGCTCCCCTTTCCATGGCCCTACAGAGAAATGTAGGCGCGAACAACCTGTTCCCTATTGCTTTGATACAATTGCATCATTGGAACTACAAAAGTATCCTAAAAGGGCAGGGGGGGCGGACCCAGAAAGGATCTGCATTAGTGTCAAAGGAAATAATGCAAGCATCTGGAGAAGCAAAGGCAAGGCCTAAGGACCAACAAAGATGATTAGGGGACTGGAGACTAAAACATATGAAGAACTGTTGCAGGAACTGGGTATGTCTAGTTTAATAAAAAGAAGGACTAGGGGAGACATGATAACAGTGTTCCAGTATCTCAGGGGTTGCCACAAAGAAGAGGGAGTCAAACTATTCTCCACGGCACCTAAGGGCAGAACAAGAAGCAATGGGTGGAAACTAATCAAGGAGAGAAGCAACTTAGAACTGAGGAGAAATTTCCTGATAGTTAGAACCATTAATCAGTGGAACAGAAATTGCCTCCAGAAGTTGTGAATGCCCCAACACTGCAAGTCTTTAAGAAGATGTTGGATAGCCATTTGTCTGAAATGGTATAGCACTTCCTGCCTGGGCAGGGAGTTGGACTAGATGACCTCCAGGGTACCTTCCAACTCTGCTATTGTATTGTATTGTATTGACCAATGATTAGGAATCAATCTCTAAAAGAAAAAGGCAAGCACCGATTCAGTAGTACCCACAGGAGCCAATCAATAGCGCAGGAGACTGTGAGTTTATTTATTTATTACATGTTTAAACCACCCATCTTCCTCACAGAAGGAGTGAAACCTTAACTTAAAGTATGAAAGCTAGTTGGATGGCTTTGGGCCAATCTCTCTCTCTCAGCCCAGTCGATCTATAAGGTGGTGGTTGTGGGGAAAATAGGAATATTAGGTATGTTGGCTGCCCTGAGTGACTTATTAAAAAATATAATAAAGGTGAGATTAAAAATATATATATTTTAAAAGGCTAATTGAAACTTGGAGTGGCCCTTGTCTAGAGTAGAATTTCTGAAGCTGACTTTAAGAAACAAATAGCTTTAGACTGCAGGGTGGAATCACCCCTCAGCCTGAATCATTGTTTTCACTATGGGGGGATTAGATAGAAATAACGTCCAGTAGGGGGTGAGAGAACACCACCAGATGGAAGAGCCACTCCTTCTGTGACATTTCACTGGCCTACTGCCCTAGAGAAAACCCAGATGTTGTGAGTAGCTCCTTTTCACCAACTGCTCCCCTCTGCATTCTACAACGGCTACTTCCAACCTGGTACCATCCAGATGGGCATTCATGTTATTAACAGGGAGTTAAGGCAATTGGAGTTTCAGCCATCTGGAGAGTAACAGGCTAGGGAAGCTTGCTCTTTAAAGATCAGTAGGAAATACATGTGTATAGATTCCTTCCTTGCTGGATTTGCCTTCGCTTTGAAGATCTTTGGAGATCAACCTTTTTGCCCTTAGCTTTGGAGATCAACAATCCACTCTCTGCTTCAGCACCTTGAGCAGCAGCTGGTATTTCATGATCCGCTGTACGGGCTTGATAAGTAAATCATTGAGCTGCAGGCGATGCCCCAATTCCTGCTTCAGTTCCTGGAAAAGAGAAAATGATGTACAGCCAAGTCTGTAAAAAAAACGTGTGGGAGATTGACTGTGCATGCTATACAGATACCGCACAAAATGTGACATGCTTTAAAAAGGACACCTGCAAGTGAAAGACGAGTATTAGAGACTTGGGAAAGCAAGATGGGAACCAAAAAATAAAAATAAAAATCTAACATTTAAAAGCAGCTTCACACACTTACAAATTGAGAATGGAGCTTAGCATAGAAGGACATTTGCAGTCTAGTATTCTTTATCTCCGAGCAGAAGGACCCCAGGGATAGAAAATTCATCATTCTTTCAAAAGACCTTTCTTTCCCACCCCTTAGCTCAAGGGCAGGTATTTCTGAGAGAAAAGACAATTCTGAAGCCTGGGGCCAGTCAACAGCTGCTCATCTACTCCTTATGCCAATTTAAAGCTAATACGGGCAACCTCTGATGGTACATGGCTTTTAAAATCTCCCTCAACCGGGAGTTCTCACAGATGCCAGGAGTTATTCCCATGGGTTTCGCAAATCATTGCCTGCCCACATTAAGAGGAATGTGTGGTAGTGTGCAAGAAGAGGCAGATGCGTTGGGTGGCAATGGCTCAGTGGTGGGTTTCAAATTTTTTAGAACCTACTCTGTAGGTGTGGCCTATTTTGTGGGCGTGGCTTGGCAGTCATGTGACGGGGTGGGAGTGGCCACCTTTTAAAATGTGGTGAAACTCATTTAACAACGCTCTTGCTTAGCAACCAAAATTTTAGACTCAATTGTGATGATAAATTCTTTCTTTCTTTCTTTCTTTCTTTTTTTCTTTCTTTCTTTCTTTCTTTCTTTCTTTCTTTCTTTCTTTCTTTCTTTCTTTCTTTCTTTCTTTCTTCCTTTCCTTTCCTTCCCGTTGAGTCACTGGCAATGGTGGGCCAGATTTACTTCCAGGTACGCCGGTGGAAACCCCTCTCACCGGTTCTCTAAATTTCACCAACCGGCTCTCGCGAGTAGGTGCCAGCCTGCAGAAACCCACCACTGCAATGGCTCCGTACAAATGGCTTCTCCTCGAGATGGGAGCTGCTAGGTGACCGGACCAAAAGAGGTTGCCAAGGACCCTGGAGTTCATCTGCGTTGGCTGAGAAAGGGGCACACAACAGCACAAACTCAACGGTGCCTTATGCCAGCAGGAGATGAGTCAAGACACAAGCAAGTTATGTGGCAGAAGCTGAGGGCAGGAAGAAAGGACAAAGCAGCAGTCAAGGCACATAGCCCCTTACCTCAAAGTAAGTGTCAATAAACTCAGAAACAATATGCTCAGATTTGGGTTTGTTCTGACAGTAAACAACATACATGTGCAAACGGCGCTCCTAGAATACAACAGGGAAACAGTTCAGTGGAACACTTTGGATACAAGTTAAAGAGCCAGGTCCAAACCTCCTGAGCCATTTATACAAGTTACTAGTTCTGATGAAAATCTTATTTTATGGCACATGCTGTCTTTGCCTCTGGGGCATTTTTTATTGTTTTCATCGTTATCTATGCTTAAGCCAGCATTTGTTTCTATAATGCTTCCAATAATGCTTGGGGGAACTCAGAGTTAGCTTACTCTAGGTCTAGCAGATTATAAGTAAAGGCAGGTATAATTTTCATAGCTTGTAGTTCACAGCTTGTAGTTGTAATCATTGAATATGCATACTTACTTAGAAATAAATGTAATTTTTTCTGATTGTGTATATATGTGTGCACGTGTATATATACACATACATACATACACATACTCCTCACATTTATTTGGGACCAGGCCTTGTTTTGTTGACTGATTACAGCCACTTTTATTGAATTATAGCAGTTTATTTAACTACAGTTAAATAGTAGGCTAGGAAAAACATCTCATTTTAGCAAAGTTTCCTTTCACAAAGGAGAACTATGGGTTAATCATGGTAATTCATCAGGGCAACAACAAAATAGTTTTGTGAAAAACAAGATTAAACCAGGGTGTGAATGATTCATGGCAATCTCCTCTCTTTGGAGTTTGATATTATTTAGACTGTAACCCTTTTTAAAAAAAAATCAAAGTTATCTGTTCTCAGGCAGGAATGTTCCTAGTTTTCAAAGGTGTTTTTTTGAATTTATACATAGCATTCAGACTTTTTAATTACTGTACACTGAAATTGTTTTATTAAATGTTCTTCTGCAGCATGAAATTGACCAGGGCAGATGGTATATAGTCAATTCCACCTTCATTCTATCAGAAGAATATTTCTTTCTCCAACCTTCATATAATTGATGACCCCCATAATCGCCAACTGAATGGCCAAAGGTCATGGTCCTTGAGGATTATGAGATTTAAAAGTCTGTGAAGTCTGTGCCACATGTAAATAACATTTCACTTTACAACTCTATACCTCATTTCATTTGCACTGTTATCACGCTATTATCAGCAGTGGTGGGACAATAATTACCAGTGCTCCTAGACAATGAAAAACCTCTTGTATTAAATATGCCATAGGTCAGGCTAACAAATGCTTGATAAGAAAAAAGGGATCAATATCATCATCTTTAGAGCATCTAGCTTTCTTAAGATGAGTAAGGGATTTCCTCTTCTATGCTTAAACTTGTATAATCCCTGAGTTAATGAGGCTACTGGACAAGCTTTTGCAGAGGAATTAGATGATTCAATCAAACTAAAGCTCCATCTAGGTCAGCATTCTGCGTCTGACCATGGCTATCTGACCACAGCCATTCTGAAAATGTTTTAATGCAAGTAAAAAGGGTAATTGTTTTTATCTTGGTCTGTTCTCCTCGATTGAGAAATGTCATTTAACCATTCAGCTTCTATTTTGGCAGCTCTTCTACCCTCCAAATGTAGGGACTCACGTGCTTTATGAACAGCTCGGCCAGAAGATCAGGGTCCTCCAGACATTTCTCCAGCTGCTTGAGTAAATAACTGCAGTTGAGGGAGGAGAGGGAGCAGATATGGTATCCATGAGATAGGTGCCCTCATCCCATTCCTCCATTTCCTCCCACCACCACCCCTGTCCTTTATATCAGGGGTCTCCAACCTTTGCAACTTTAAGTCTGAAGGACTTCAGCTCCCAGACTTCTCCAGCCAGCTTTGCTGACTGGAGAATTCTGGGAGCTGAAGTCCTTCAGACTTAAAGTTGCAAAGGTTGGAGACCCCTGCTTTATATTACAGATTCAAAACAAAGTGCTTTTCAAGGGGGGCTAAGAAATATAAGTCCTTCTTCGGACTGGATTCTTTTGGGAAAGAAAGGAAAGAGGATCAGCGATCCATTCAACCATAGGATAGTGGTCCATCAAAATTCTTGTCCCTTATTTTGCTAATCTCATATTGGCCACATTCACCTAGGTAGGTAATCACTGAGTCAATATTAGCCCTTGAAACAGCGGCCAAGTAATAATTCAACGTTATCCCAGACTTCCCCCGGATATGGCCACTGGACTTCAGTTCCCATTATAGCCATTTGGCCTGATTATTGGAAAGCTCTACCTAAGCCAACAAGTTCAATAGGAAATCCCATTATTACCACATGCCATGCTGTATCCAGAAATGACTGTTTGCGTGTTCACTCACTCTTTATGCCAGTCATAGATCTGGTGGATGTTCCCAAAGATTATCTTATCCTTGCCCTTCATACCCTCAGGAACGCCACGGGTATTCATGGTCACCATATATCCCTGCAAAATCAGAAGAATAGGCTAGACGAGGAACTGTTTTGTTTCTTCTTTGAAACAGGGAAGGAGTGAAGGAAGGAGGAATTAAGATAGAATTCCTGCCCTGACAGAAAGTAGGGATTATGGGCTCTTCCTTGATAACTGGGAGAAAAGGAGTACATGTGCATATGCCTTATTTATAGCAACTATGGTTCTGAGGAATCCCTGATATTCAGAAACACATCACAGATTCCTCAATGAGAGCAGAGCTAACCAGTTCCCTTTAAAAAAAAGTCTGCCCATTTGTAAACATATTTCAATGAAATATGTCACAGAATTTTGGAGTGCTAAGATAGTTGCCTTTAGTCTACATGGAGAAATGGTCAACAAGAAGTTGACCTACTAAAACAAAGACAAAGTTGTTTATCTTGAACATTGTACAAACATCAGGTTTGTACCACATTGCATTACAAACTCAAAAATTCTTACCCAGAATGTAATATACTTTATAGTAAGATAGGCATCCTGCCTCCATATTTTGCTTGGATTTTAACTCCCATTAGTCCAGTTAACAATATTTCAAACTAAAGAGCTTATTGGAGTTTAAAACCAAAATATGCTATGTTGAGATAGATTTACATTCCCTCTCTAGTGCTTTTGCACAAGAAGCAGCAAACAGTCACTCTTTTTCAAGGACTTCAGAAAATATTATGATGACTGACAAGCAAGGGACACATATTACTGCTACTTTTTCTTCCATTTCCTGGTATTCACTAAAGTTCAAGGATTATTTCTGTAGTATACTCTCCTTTCCGTTAAACCAGCGCTACCATGACTGTAGCGCTTTGACTATATGAACCTGAAAAATTTGAATTATTGCAAAAATGGGAGAGTTCAGCTAGAAATAACTCATTGGCAGTAATGAACTGAGGACACTTTAAAATAAAACACAAATTCATTTAGATATGTAGTAATAGAAGCTCAAATAAAATGGGTTGCAAGTTGAAGGGGAGGAGGAATGGAAGAAGACAGATCAGCAATAAGCAAACAGAAAATTAAAGTCAGTAAAGTATAAAAGGAAGAATTATTTTATTACAAAGGGAGGTTCTTCCCAACTCAAGAAAAGGCATAACTGAACGCACATTTTGCAAAATAATTGTGTCTGACAAAATATTTTAAAAATGCAGAAAATAAAAGACCAATTGTTAAAGATATTAAGCACGTAACAACTTGTATTACTTTAATACAAGTTAAAAATATAAAAAGCAGGAAATTAGCCAGAAGGGCAATGAACCCATTATATGACAACAACATAGAAGGAGTCATTATAGGAGTCAGGGAAATTAGCAAATAAATCAAATGAATTTTGTACATTGGTCTTTACTTTAAAAGTTTCGGGAAGTGTACCCATGCCTGAATCAGAATTGATTGAAAATCAGTACTCCCCACTCCCACCCCCCACCCCAAAAAATGGATCAGGGCTTTGCCGCCCATGGCATTCACCCAACAGATCTTAAAGAACAGTTGAGGAACTGCTGAAGCATGAGATCCAATGTGTAACATCCCTTAAATCAGACTTCTTAACAGAGAACTTGGAAGGTAGCCAATATATTAGCAACATTTTTAAAAGAAATGGATTGGGGTTGAGGAAGAGGAAAAAAGAAAACAACATCCAGGAAATTACAGGCCTGTCTGAGATGCATTGATGAAAAACTCAAGATAACTGATATGGTAAAAACATGCATAAGCACCAGACTTGTTAAGGAAGAATTTTGGTGAAGGAAGGTTCTGCTCTGCCAGCCATTTAAAATACTGCACCACAGAGGCATCGATAATAAAGTTGCAGATACAGTAAGTGATCCAGTGAGTATTATATTCTCAACTGTTCAAAAAGCTATAATGGGTTGAGCAAGAAGCTCACATGCAACCATCAACTTCCTTTTTTTGATAGCCTAGATCAGGGGTGTCAAACTTGATTTCTTCGCGGGCTGGTTCAGCATTCTAGTTGTCCTCCATGGGCCGGTGGGGGATGGGAGGAGAAGTTGGCAGGTGAAGGCCACCGTGGCTGCCTCCTGTGCACATGCGCGCCGGCTGGGATGGCATGGGCTAGGCCGAAGCAATGTGAGCCGGCCCCTTACAATTTCCAGGATGGCTGTGCCTTGAGTTTCACACCCCTCGCCTAGATGATTCCCCAATTCTGCTGCTGAAAACTGCTGGAAAACCATTGATATTCAGTACTAAAAGGCTAATATTAGCACTGTTTCTCTAATACATTTCTTCCAAAACAAGCATCCACCAGGATGAGCCCACATATTTTAGCTTCAGCCTGCAGAAAAGTGTGGTTTTAATATATGAAACTCCTGACTATAAAATGTTGCTCGCCCTACAATTGCAGCAGTCAAAGGTTGAGATATCCAAACATTTCTATTTCTGAATTCTAATTCCAATTCTAATTGGAGCGGGTTGTTTCGCATTTGACCCACATGTAGTTAGGGTTGAAATAGGTTTGTTTTGAATTTAAAAAAATCAGGGCTTTTCAAGCTGAGTTTGAACACTAAACAATTTGTACATAACTAGTCAACACATAAGAGGATAGACGGGTTGCTAGTTTGAAAGAGAAGCAACAGAAGGTGAAAATAAATAAATAGGGCTCAAAATGGAAGTAAACACAAAGAACAAGCTGATTCAATGTTAAAGTTACAATTAAGACATTCAACAGAATTGTAAAAAAAAAAAGTGTTCTCTATATCAGGGGTCCCCAACCTTTTCAACTTTAAGTCTGAAGGACTTCAGCTCCCAGACATCTCCAGCCAGCAAAGCTGGCTGGAGAAGTCTGGGAGCTGAAGTCCTTCAGACTTAAAGTTGAAAAGGTTGGGGACCCCTGCTCTATATTACATTCCACCATGTTTTATGTTTCCCCCAGTAGCCAATATATATTTTGTACCCAAAAATGGGCAACCAGTGTCTCATTTGAATCTTTGGGATTTTACTTTTGTCAAAAGTGTGTCAAAAATTTAATATACTACCATACTGGTATGAACATGGCTAGCCCATCTGGGGGGGGGGGGGAGGGGGGAACGAGACACAGACTAGAGGAGAAAAAAGAAGAAGAAGGGGAAAGTCTTCTCTTCATAAGAAACTGAGGTTTTCAAACCTCAAAGGAGCATTGTGTACCCAAGACGCCAATGCAATGATCACACGGGGTTGCCCTGGGTTGGTCCATAGTTACTTGAATGGCTCTTCAGACTGAAGATTAGAATCAAGCATTAATTTTCTTTTTTTCTTCTGCTCTCGTCAAGCAAGAAGTCAGGCAGTCTCAAGCAATCTACTCTCTTGGGAGGAGGGAAAATATTTTGCCCGAGATCCCAAAAGATCTGGAGATGACCCTCTGATGGATAGGGAATTTAGGATCTAAGATGTAGAGTATATGTGTGCACCTCCACAATCTGGCCCAGGTCTTCCACGTACATCTTCTCCGTTTCAATCAACTCCCTGAGAACAAACCTGCAGACAAGACGAAGCAGCAGTGTCTAAGGGGAAGGAAATGCATTGTGTGAGCCCTGTTCCCTCTTTTCTTATGAATGGCATCCCTCCCATCTTCTTATTCTGCACTCATGTGCCACTTACAGACATACAGTAAACCCTTCTCTATGTTGAGGAGACTCTTACATGACACAGAGAAAGGACCTTGTTTGCAAGCTGCTTAAGATGTGACAGAGCAAGTATGCTGCAAATGTCTGAGCAGTCAGTTTTTCCTGAAGTATTACAGGAATGTTGATGCATAATTACCGTATTTTTTGGAGTATAAGACGCACCGGATTATAAGACGCACCCAGGTTTTGAAGAGGCAATTTTTTAAATAAAAGTAGGTAGGTAGGTAGAAGGATAGAGAGGGAGAGAAAGAGAGAGAAATACAGTAGGTAGGGAGGGAAAGAGAGAGTAGTTAGATAGGTAGATAGATAAAGGGATAAAGAGAGAGAGAAAGAGACAGAGAGAGAGAAATACAATAGGTAGATAGGTAGGGAGAGAGAAAGTGTAGATAGGTAGGTAGGTAGAGGGATAGAGAGAGAAATATATATAGAGAGAAATACAGTAGGTAAGGAGGGAGAGAGAGAGTAGTTAGATAGGTAGATAGATAAAGGGATAGAGCGAGAGAGAAAGAGAGAGAGAAATACAATACATAGATAGGGATGGAGGGAGTGTAGATAGGTAGGTAGGTAGAGGGATAGAGAGAGAAAAATATAGAGAGAGAAATACAGTAGATAGGTAGGGGAAGAGAGAGAAGGTAGATAGGTAGATAGAGGGGGAGAGAGAAAGAGAGAAATACAGTAGGTAGGTAGATGTTTCCAGGTGTATTTATCCATGTGCTGGGGAAGGAAATTGCTGTAGCACCTAAAACTTTGTTTCTGCTGGCACAGCACTTGATCAATGTAATTCTCATCAATCCCTCTAACTAAACAGCCTTCCGAAAGGAAAAAAAAGTTTTTGCACTCTGCAAACCTCCCCAAAACCTCCCCAAACGGTAATTGATGAGAATTACATTGATCAAGTGCTGTTTTACATTACATTGATCAAGTGCACTTTTTTTGCAAATAAAAGGCATGAATAGCCTTGGGGGTGGGGGCTTGCAGAGTGCTCCTAGGGAGGTGGGGGTCCAAAAACGAGCAAATTTTTTATGTCAAAAAAATTGCATGCATAGCTTTATGGAGGCTTATAGAGTGCTGCTGGGGGCTGGGGGGGCTGGCAAAAATTGAGCCCCGTTTTGGGCTCATTTCTGCCCTCCGCAGCCCCCAGGAGCTCTCTGGAAGCCTCTATAAGGCTATGCACAGCCATTTTGGTGAAGGGGTGGGGTTTTGGGAGGCAAAAAATGCTGTATTCCATGTATAAGATGCACCCAGATTTTCAGCCTCTTTTTAGAGGAAAAAAGGTGCGTCTTATACTCCGAAAAATACGGTAACCACGGATTCCATATACCATGTCTTCCTAGCACATTTGGAGTGAACACTTAGGACTTGATGGGATACATCCTGAGTACAAAAACTATGAAATAACTCTTGTTTTGCCTCCATTAAATCTGTGCTTCTCTGTGCTTTTCAATATCCCAAGGGTCTTGGGACAATGCCTGCTACATTTGCCTTCCACCTAGTCCTGTGTTTGTCCCTTTCTCCCATCATGGTTTTAAGCTACTGCACCAAGGAAAATCACTTACATACTCTTTTCTAAGGCACTACGCCTCTCCTCCTCTTCCTGCTCCTCAGAGCACGGGGGCTGCACAAGAGGTTCCAAGGGAGACCCTGGGGTTCTGGCATCCGTGGGGAGCAGAGAGGGCTCAGGACCCTGCCGGAAAAAAAGAGAGGAAAGATTCCAATTTCCAAAAGACAATAATAGGTTAAAAGGCTGGTTGGGGACTCAAGGCAACTCAAAACGCCTTACTCCAGCAAGAAGAGTTACTGTCGTGTCTCATTTCCTCTAACCTCATTCAGAATATAAGAAGTTTGATGGTGCTCAGGAAGGAATATTAATCACAAATCCAGGTTTACTTTTCCGTTTTGGAGCAAATTACTTGTTTTTGATGCTGGATACTATTGACATTGGCCATATAACCCTTTTGATTTCCCAGCTTTTGAAAAGCAATTTGAAACCTCTTCACTTCTGAAATTTTAGAAGTTATGAGGTAAATGAAGCAAATTGCTGACCCACGAGCTGCTCCAGGTTTTGCGGTAACAAAAATCCCGAAGGGAAAGAAAATACGCTAGTGCTCCAGTAACTTACTGGAGGCTTTGCAGGCAGCTGATTCTTTGCCAAAGAAAAGGAAGTTATAGAACCCATTTCTTTTTTTTAAAAAAGAAACCAAAAAAGCACTTCCAATTTAAATGCCTTGTTTTTCATATACACCAGTGGTAGTCAACCTGGTCCCTACCACCCACTAGTGGGCCTTCCAGCTTTCATGGTGGGCGGTAGGGGTTTTGTCTGATACTGAAGGACTTTCCTTTTTTTAATTTAATTAACTTCCCTACTTTATAAATCATCATTACTGTGGAACCAGTGGGCGGTTAGAAAATTTTAATACTAACAGAGATACAAAAGTGAGCGGTAGGTATAAAAAGGTTGACTACCCCTGATATACACTATATGCATAAAACAAAACTGATTTACTTGGATTTGATTATCAGGTCATCCGTTTTAATAAAGTTAAAGAGATACTCTAGTCTACACTGTTATACAAGCTGTCTACGCACTACTTTACATTGTAGCCAAGGGTCATTTCTTCAGTGTTGCCACATGAAAAGATACATTTAAATATTTACAAAATGTGAGGAGGTGTACAGTAATCCCTCGTTTTCCGCGAAATGGGGACCGGAACTTTCCGCGAAAACCGGAAAACCGCGAAGTAGGATTCGCTAGGAAACTTGAGTTGAGGACATTGTTTATAGCAAGCACTAGGGAGCGTTTGCCTCCTACCGATGCATTTTTTTTCTGTATTTTTTAAAAAGCCGCGAAGCACTGAAGCCGCGAAACTTGAAGCCGCGGAAAACGAGGGATTACTGTACTCACTTCTGTGATATACTTGTATATAATCTGTGAACAAATCAGGCACTGCTTCTCAATAAGATTCACATCAGTTTCCAAATAACTGGTGTTATTTGTAAAAACTAGACATTCACCCTCCTCTGATGCCCTACCAAATTTCACAATGAAAATACTGTTGAATTCTGTGGTTCTTTGGTGCAACCTGTTTCATTCCATAACACTTTTGTTAGAGAAACATTTATATGGAAACATCAGTCTTTTTCCACCTTACCTAACTGTTATGGCTTTTAAACTTCGAATCTGTATGGCATTATTATAAATCAATGAATGCCTATTACAAAAATGTCTTGAAATTTGCTAATAACATTTTGGTCAGCAAAGCATTAATAGCCTGTTTGTAGTCAGACATATGTGTACATAAACTTCTGAGTAACAGTGGGCTTCGTCTGAATGTAAGAACCTATCTTATGTGGAATCAATCCAATAGTTTAAACCAAGTATATCCAACACATAGCCTACAGGCCGCATAGAACCCTGGAATGCTATTAATGGGCCCCCACAAGATCATAATAAAAATATTTTAAAATGAAGGCAGTTTCTTATGTATTGTATATATATTAACTATATTATATAATTTGTATGTGGCCCAAGATAATTCCTCTTCACTCAATGCTGCCCAGGCAAGCCAAAAGATTGAATACACCTGATCTAATCATCATATACTACTTAAATACAATGGCTGTAGCTCTCTACAGCTCCATCAGTTTTTCTCTTAAATCTTGTATTTAAGAAAGACAAAGGGTTAAATTTGGGACCTTACATATAAAGCTATCCCATCTAACTATTCAGATAGGTACCCCCACATGCACAAGGAAGGGTTATTAGTAGCAGTTACCACTTTAATAAGTTTGGTGGTTTTGAGATTTTGGAAGTTTCCCTTAATGTCGCTCTGTTACAATACAATACAATACAATACAACACAACACAACACAACACAACACAACACAATACAATACAATACAATAGCAGAGTTGGAAGGGACCTTGTAGGTCTTCTAGTCCAACCCCCTGCGTGGGCAGGAACCTTATACCATTTCAGACAAATGGCTATCTAACATCTTTTTAAAGACTTCCAGGGTTGGGGCATTCATAACTTCTGGAGGCAAGCTGTTCCAGAGGTTAATTGTTCTGTCAGGAAATTTCTCCTTAGTTCTAAGTTGCTTCTCTCCTTGATTAGTTTCCACCCATTGCTTCTTGTCCTGCCCCCAGGTGCCCTGGAGAACAGTCTGACTCCCTCTTCTTTGTGGCACCCTCTGAGATATCGGAAGACTGCTATCATGTCTCCCCTGGTCCTTCTCTTCATCAAACTAGACATACCCAGATCCTGCAACCGTTCTTCATATGTTTTAGTCTCCAGTTCCCTAATCATCTTGATTGCTCTTCTCTGCACTCTTTCCAGAGTCTGAGAAGAGCAACCAAGATGATTAGGGAACTGGAGACTAAAACATATGAAGAACGGCTGCAGGAGCTGTTCCTGCCATTTTTATTTTACTTTCTTTTTTTAATTGCTTTCTTGGTATGATTACACAGAATAATTTCTTTTCTCTTAGCTCCTTGTGAATATTGGTATCAAGAAGGGACAGAAAAAGAAAAGGAGTGAAAATAGGATGTAAATCAGGAGTGAGACCAGTTAAAGAAGTCGTCACAAGATTGTCCAGTCATTTCTATTCTTTGCCTGCCTTTGGCTCCAGCTAATCTCATTTCATGCAACACTAACCACATGAGCTGCAAATATTTAACTTCAATGTCAAAAGTATTTTTTTCTGAACCAAGGTAGGCAACATAGTACCTTGTGTACTATGCAATTTTGGGGATTTCTAGCCTATATCCTAATGTTGTGGGAACTGTATCTTCCCAGAGAAAAGATAAAAGTACATAAATGTATATTTATATAACGTCAGCATATACATTTAAACAAACAAACAAGTAAACAAAGTATCCTGAGTGTTGGTGAAACAAACCCTCCCAAATTTGCTTCCAGGAGTAAGAAGATATTTTATAGTGACTCGATCTTAAATTTCCAAATGTGTTCACCACTTCACAAAAGTGGTAGATTCTTTGTTAAAGTCTGCTTAAATATAACAAGCATCCATCAAGATGTGCATTGAACAACATCTAATGCAGGGGTCGGGAACCTTTTTGGCTGAGAGAGCCAGGAACGCCACATATTTTTAAATGTAATTCCGTGAGAGTCATACAATGTTTTTTTTCGGGGGGGGGGGGCGTGGAGGCGCCAGGAGCGGCGGGCATGGCGACAACATCAGTGAGGAGGCATGGAGGCGGAAGCTTCCCCCCTGCCCCCCCAGGAGACGCCGGGCGTGGCGTCCCACAAGGCTACCGGGTGTCTGCGGCCGTTGGCCTGGCCCAGGGAGGCACATGCGCAGATTCCTGCTTTGCCCTTGGCAACGCGCCGCCTCAAGGCCGTTCACTGATGCAGCAGCTGGGTGGGAGGAGTTACAGGGAGGTGAAAACCTCACAAGTGGGTACATTTTACATTTTTGAGATTAGCGGCTTTGCACAAACTATTTTACATTTTTATTTATATAGATTTGTCTGCGAGCCAGATGCCGCCATCAAAAGAGCCATATCTGGCTCCCGAGCCATAGGTTCCCTACCCCTGATCTAATGCAAGACATCTTTTCTTCCTGCCTCTCCCACCTTCACAACTCACCTGGTTGGGTGTTTTTGAGTCATCTCCTTCTAGCAAGTTAGAGAGTAAGGAAAGGTCTGGGAGATGAGTATTGCCATCCTGAAATGATAAGGGAAGGGTATCAAACAACTTCATACCCAGGTTTAACAAGGACATACAGAACTTTCCAATCCTCCTCTTTTAAATTTCCTTTAGATACCAGGACTATTGCTCACATCATTACACAGATTTAGCACCCCAAATCTCTGGCCATGCTCTACACAGCTGCCGGTTTGTTCTACCAGCAAAATTAACATACTGGATCAATGCCTTTCTGTAAATCAAATGAGAAATTTTTAAAAAAAGGCATCAAGGTGCATCTAGGAAACT
This sequence comes from Rhabdophis nuchalis, assembly GCA_039707465.1. Lineage (NCBI taxonomy): Eukaryota > Metazoa > Chordata > Lepidosauria > Squamata > Natricidae > Rhabdophis > Rhabdophis nuchalis. Next base: position 190,269,521 of record CM077646.1, read on the forward strand.
GGCTACATGTGTTTTTTTTAAAATAAAGGTTACAGGACAAATCAGAATAACTAATGCTATCGTACTGACAAATGAAAAAAGACAATCAGCCAATGCTATTTTGAAGGTTGGCTTTTTCTAATCCACTTTGACGGGCGATAGGTGATCAGATGTCTCTGATTCATAGTATCACGTGCTTTATGTCTTGTCTTGTTTGCTCAAACGAACTATTTGTTCTTTGCCTTGTAATCTAGATCAACCTCTCCAGCTTGGGTACTCTCTACATCTGTGGACCTTAACTTAGGGAATCTTCAGCCACGGACATCGGGATTGCAGGAAGCTAGCCTAAATTCAATAGACTATTCTATCAGGGCTGGCGGTTGCCTAATCCTGCCTTGCAGCGAGGGACTGAACAAAATAGCTTTTGTTTCCACAGGCATGCATTTCTTTGCTCTTACTGTGGCGATTGACTCCTGTGGAACAGCGAAGGGTCCCTCTGGTTGGCTGAGGAGGCCTAGGTCAATACTCTTGCGATCCTCCTGGCGCCCATGGCGCCTTGTCCGGCCTTCTGTTTTCCTGAGTGGGCGTTCTCCCCGAGGTAGCCCACCACCACTTAGCTTGCGGACGGGGTTGGTAAGCCATTTCTTGAGGGTGCTAACTGAGTGGCGGGAAGCAGGGGAACTGGGAGCTGAGCTGCTAGATGCCTGTGGCTGGATTGAGGCCACTGAGGCAGAGATGCTGCCATCACTGCCTGCAACAGAGTACGGATCTGCAAAAAGAAAACAGAGACAATGAGTGCACCATCACAAATGGCCCTTATTGGACCGGGACGCCCTGCGCACAGTCACTCATGCACTCGTGACATCCTGTCTGGACTACTGCAATGCTCTCTACATGGGGCTCCCCTTGAGGTGCACCCGAAGACTACAGCTAGTCCAGAATGCAGCCGCGCAGGTAGTTTTGGGAACCTCTAGGTTTTCCCATGTAACACCGCTCCTGCGTGAGCTGCGCTGGCTGCCTGTGGCCTTTCGGGTGCGCTTCAAGGTATTGGTTACCACCTTTAAAGCGCTCCATGACACGGGACCTAGTTATCTGCGGGATCGCATCCTGCCCCATACATCCCTTCAACCGATTTGCTCCTACAGAGAGGGACTTCTTCGGGTGCCGTCCACCAGGCAATGCCAGCGGGCAACGCCCAGGGGAAGGGCCTTCTCTGTGGTGGGCCCAACCCTCTGGAACAACCTACCCCCCGAAATTAGAACAACGACGGACCTCCGCTCCTTCCGCCAGAAGCTAAAGACTCACTTCTTCCATCAGGCCGGCCTGGCCTAATGTTTACATTCCTAGCCGCAGAATGAAATTGTATAAAAATTTTTAGGGGTATTGTTAGGGTTTTAAGTGTTTTAATAGTGATTTTAGCACAGGGGTTAATTTAATTCGATTTTAACATTTTGTATTTGTATATTGTTGTATTTTTGGATTTTTAATTTCCTGTGCACCTCCCCATGGGGGAGAGGGGGCGGTCTATAAATTAATAAATTATTATTAAATTATTATTAAATGTAAAGCACCAAGGCAAAACATTCAAGTAAATGGACTCAAGGCTGCCCAAATAACTTGGAAGTCCTTCCACTTGTTATGAAAGCGCACTCTACGGTATTCTGTACATTCTCACTGAGGACAAGATCCTCACTCAAGGTTGCAGTATACGTGTTGCACATAGAAAACAAGTCCAGTTGAAGTAGCCTGAGGTAGTAAGGTGAGAAATGCCCTTTGTGGTATTATTACATTTTATTTTTCCTTCCCAAAGAAACTTTCTATGTTATTGGTTTGTTTATTATCCTATTTTCCTCCAATAATAGGATTCATTGCTGCATGCATGAGATTTTTGGCTAGCCTTAACATACACACTGATCAAGCCCAATCCTTTCAAAAAAACCAGCTGCTGCACCATTCGCTCTCATGGTTATCAAGAGAATGGATAGCAGAAATTGGGCCAATGTTCTGTCAGCATTTGAAGACCAACAAATGAAATAAATATGAATTACATAATCTTGAAGACCTTGAAATATCCTTTCATGCTTTGTAGTAAGGATGGTAGGGTTTTTCTTTGGTCTCTGAATCAGATTGGAACTGGTGACATTGAAAATTTAGAGTAGTTAAAAGAGCTGGTAGGAATTGGGACTCAGTCATTTGGAAACAGACCCCATGATGCTTCTTCAACAATTAATTTGAGGGACATTTATTTATTTTTCAGGCTTATAGAATGATCCACTTGTATTCAAATCTAAGCAGTAAACATGCATTCTTCAGAACTTAGGGTTAAAAATCATACAAATCAATCGCTAAAAAATCTTAAGTCGCCAAGAAAACATTATTTGAATATAAATAGTCAGGAAATGCAATGGGATTTATTTATTTATTTATTAGATTTATATCCCTCCTTTCTCCAAAAGGACCCAGGGCGGCGCACAGGAATTTAAAATATATACAAAATCGTAATTCAAAAATTTAAAAACCTATTAAATGTCTGTCCTGCGCTAAAAACCAATTAAAATCCCCGAAATAAAACTATCTAGACTAATCCCAGCGGAGGTTATGTTAGGCCGGCTTGATGAAAGAGGTGTGTTTTTAAACACTGCCGGAAGAGGCGGAGGTCGGTGATGGTACGGAGTTCTGGGGGTAGGTCGTTCCACAGGGCAGGGCCCGCCACAGAGAAGGCCCTTCCCCTGGGTGTCACCAGTCGGCATTGTCCGGCCGACGGCACCCTGAGAAGGCCCTCTCTGTGGGAGCGTATCGGTCTAAGGGATGTATGGGGCAGGAGACGGTCTCGCATATAACTAGGTCCCGATCCATGGAGCGCTTTGAAGATGGTCGTCAAAACCTTGAAGCGCACCCGAAAGACCACAGGAAGCCAGTGCAGCTCGCGCAGGATCGGTGTTATATGGGAGTGCCTCGAAGCTCCCGTAATCACCCGCGCGGCTGCATTCTGGACTAACTGTAGCTTTCGAGTGCACCTCAAGGGAAGCCCCATGTAGATATCTGCACATCATTGAAAAACTAGGTTTTAATGGTCTTAATGTCAAAGAGATGAAGCCACTCTTAATTGTATCCCCCTGCATTCTCCAAGCTTATTTGAAATGAATACTAAATTTCATGTTACCTTTTGTTTTTGTTTTTTTTGTTTCAAAAAATCAGCTCAGGTCCTTATGCATAACACAGCCTCTTAACTGCAATATGCTTTACATGGGGCTGCTCTTGATTCCCACTCAGAAGCTTCAACTGATTCAGAAAGCAGCAGTTTGGGCACTGAAGGGCATGTTGTGTTATGCCACGTGACAGCCCTGCTTCATAAGTTGCCCTCGTTGCCAGCCTGCTTCTGGATGGGATTCAATGTGGCATGGGGGTCTGGCTATTTGTGGGACGCCCTATCTCTCCTGGTATCTGATTTGATCTGACAAGGTTGGCACGCTCCAAGTTCTTGCAAGTTAAGCGGTGTCATTTATCAAGGCCTCAGGAATGTGATTTCTCTACTGCAGGACCTGCCCTCTGGAATGAGGTTCCTCCTGACATTTGGTAGCTCCCAGCCAGATGGTGAATTCTGGCAACCTAAAAGACTTCCTAGATTCTGGGCAAGGGTGGTTGGTAGCTCTTGCTGGGTGGGTGATATGTGTTTTTCTATCATGTTTCCCCGAAAATAAGACCAGGGCTTTTTTCTTTTGCCCTCCCTCCGAAAAAACAGCTAGGGTTTCTTTTTGAATGGGTCTAATTATTGACTCACCTTGCAGCAGCAGCACCAACAGCAGGAGCCCGCTGCTGGCCCACTTCTTCTGTAGCCACTTGCTGCCGCTTGCACACGTTGTCCCCTGGCCTCTGTTTTGCTGCCAGAGCTTTCCGGGAAGCCCTTTGCAGCTGAGAAACGGGCTCAGGATTAACATGTTCTGCATGCGCAGAACAATTTTAATTGCACTGCATATGTGTGTGCAGCGCACGCATAGCGTGTACATGAGCAAACCAGCAGTAGTCTTTGTGGCACAAAACACAATGAGCAAATCTTCAGAAATACGAACTGTTGTCTCCTATGAAAACCACTTGCCTTTTCTTCTATTTATTCCTCAGCTATGGAGGGGCCATTCAGCATCCACAAGTGCCTTGCTTCCCGAGTTGACTCCTTGTCCTCCATTGCTCACCTCTCCTAACTGTTCTGCGCATACCCGCATCTGGAACAGGCCTCACCTGTTCTTCCTCCTCACTCATAACAGCGTCCAAAGGCAGTTGCCTCTCCAGTGGCTGGGAAATGTCAAGTGGCCATGGCTCTATCTCTGCGTCCAACACAGAGCATCCATCAGAACCTTCCCCAGACTCCAGAACTGGCTCAAGTTCCTCCCCAACCTCCTCATTGTCCGAGTCTGCCGGCAGCTGGGCTGGCAGCTGATGGGACACCACAGCTCCCTCAATTTCACTAAAAGCAAATACCACCCCTGAAATTAAGGACATGTATTCAAGTGAACTGAATGTTTTTGCACTGAAAAAGTTTCTTTCTCAACCAATATCATGGACAGGATGTTGTTATTTTGAAGCACAGCCTATGCCTCTAATCAAGACATAAGATTCAGTAAGAGCTAGAGTACAATCACTTTCCTAGGAGATGTAGTCTTTATTTAAGGGCAACGGATGGGCCTAGAGAAACTGAAATCTGAAGCAAAGGCAAGACATTAATATTCCTCTCCTATATTCTAGTAGTGAGTTGACATATGAAATAAGGCTTAAATTAAACCCTGGTTGATGGGCACAGGTGTTCATTTATTGAGTATGTATGAAAATGCAATCATCTGGGTGGGAATAAAGGCTAAATATACACAATCCAAGTTCTGTGTCAGGAAGTAGATAGATCGAGCTGTGTACAGAAGCAGTTATGCAATCAGCTACACAATATGTGTATTTTTTCAAATAAACCCTAAAGTTACTAGCTCAATAACATCTTATTCTGGACTAGACAATAAACATGGGTTACATTGCAAGCTGACTGACAATAGTTAAGTGATTGCATACATATTTATGCCAGTTTCGTACAAACTGGTATGTACTTGAGGTCTAGGGTTTATTTATTGTCTGATGACTGGTTGAATCTATGAATAAAAGAGCACATACACAGTTTTATTTTACTGTGCATCAGACCAAAACCATCAATTAATATAATCATGAGGAGGGAAATCAAGTAAAATCCATACACGTGTGAATCAGGGATGGGTTCCGGCAGTCACTACTGCTGGTTCATTCATGTGCACGCCGCGCATGCATGAGCAGTACAATTAAAATTGTTCCGTGCATGCGCAGAACTGAAAAACAAGATGGTGGCGCCTATGACACCAGTTCAGGGGCGTGGCAGGCCTAGGTTGCTGCTGGTTCCAGTGACCCAGGCCACCAAATCACTACCAGTTCAGCCGAACCAGTCCGAACAGGTATGAACCCATCACCGGTGTGAACCGAGAACGGATGGCTCACAGGTGAATTAATTTTTGTTCTGTACTTATCTCTCCTTCTTTATGGAACTCTGCAATATACACAGCCCTGTCCCTTCTAGCTCATCCTCCATAATTACCATCTAAGGCAGGGGTGGGGAACAATACATTTCCTTATGGCCTTGTCTCTCATCTTAGATCAGGGTGGGGAACAATGGCCCTTTTATGACTTATGGACTTCAACTCCCAGAATTCCTGAACCAGCACAGCTCAGGAAGTATAGTTTTCATCTAAAATGAGAAAGAAGGCTGTAAGGAAATTTGATTTATTTATTTATTTTATTTTATTAGATTTATACCCCACCCTTCTCCAAAGAGGACCCAGGGCGGCGCACAGGAATATAAAAACACATACAAAAATCACAATACAAAATTTAAAAACTTATTAAATTACCCATCCTGCGCTAAAAACCAATTAAAATCCCCAAAATTAAAAACTGTCTAAAATAGTCACAGCGGAGGTTACGCTAGGCCGGCTTGGTGAAAGAAATGTGTCTTTAGACACTGGCGGAAGAGGCGGAGGTCTGAGATGGTGCGAAGTTCAGGGGGTAGGTCGTTCCAAAGGGCAGGGCCCGCCACAGAGAAGGCCCTTCCTCTAGGTGTCGCCAGTCGGCATTGTCCAGCCAATGGCACCCTGAGAAGGCCCTCTCTGTGGGAGCGGATCGGTCAAAGGGATGTATGGGGCAGGAGACGGTCTCGCATATAACTAGGTCCCGAGCCATGATAACTATATGAGAATATAAATTGAGGACTCCTTGGCCTTATTTTACATTATAAATACTAAACTAGAATATCCATGTAAACTGATTCATAAAAGTTCAGGGATGTTGTGTGAAGACTGCATCTGCTTCATTTCCATAAAAATCCATGACTGAGATTTGGTAATCAACTATCAAGTATGATTGTGTAAATTAATTACTTTATGACATGTGAGAGTGATTCAAATATGGCTCCGCTTGAGCAGTTTTTACCGTACACCACCATAAAATCTGAATTTGTTGAAAACTGATTCAAACGTGCTTTAAATTGCAAGAGGGTTCTATTTTCCAGATGTTGCACAGCCAGGAATCTTTCACCGTTGAATATGCTGGTTAGGGATCTTGCAATTTGGTGTCCCAGAAATATGTGGAAAAAGCAATTTCCCCACATCTGTTTCAAAACTAATCAGGGTAGTCATGCTTAGCTTCAACAGAAACATTTGGTTTGGCTACTTTGGCCCATTTTCTGCTTACTCTCATGAAGTGAGCTGTTGTATACAGGTCGTTCTTGTTCTGGTGTTAAGTACTTGAAGAGTTAATAAAGGAGTTGTCAATTGACCCCCTCAGGTGTGAGTAATTAGAGAATAAAACATGAGCCTGAATACGTGGAATTATATGTGAAAATGCACGCCCCGGAAAGACTCCGATAAATATTTGTAAGCCAGCAGTATTGTCCCAATGCAACTAGCAAGATAAAGAAGTCTTGTTTTCAGGGGAAAAAACAACCCCACTGTATTGCAGCAATAACCCATTTAGCCAGGGGCCATAATTCAATACAGTGGCATGGCACCTGCTCCTGAAATAACACTGCCTGCGTCAGGAAGTAGAGATGTGTCAAGCCAATGCCACAGGCATCTAAACCCACCTAGGAAACTAACACGACAGTGTGAGGGGTGTTGCTATGGCAACCAATCAGCTCTGTACATGTCCATGGTCTACTTGGGATGAAGGCTTAGGGGGAAAAAATAATAATTTGCACCCACAAAATATAGCATGCAATGTCATTCTTACTGCTGCTGCTTTATTACTCCATGGTCTGAAGCCTATACCTGAAGTGCTGCAATTCGTGTTGACGAAATATTCTTTCATAGAAAATATTACTTCTAGAGAAAACTACCAAGTCAAGGACAAGGTTGAAAGCGAGAAAGGAGAATGGAAAGGACTTCTCATTTGCACTCTAAAGGGATATAAACCTGCTGCTGTGGCCTAGAGGTGGAGCTCTTGCCTCACCATCAGAAGGTTGTGAGTTCGATCCTAGGTAAAGGCAGACGTAGGGTCTCCTACTTGGGCAGGGGGTTGGACTAGATGACCCGCAAGGTCCCTTCCAACTCTGTTCATCTGTTAAATCAGAAGCAGCCTTACTGGACTCCAGTTTTTGTTTTTGTTTTATTTATAGACTCTCCAAATCAAATGACTTTAAAGAAAAGTTCAAATTGGCCATCTGGTCCAAACTTGCAAGGAGTATCTATATATGCATGTGTGAACCACTTTTAAGAACAGTTTATGTAGATCAGTGGTTGTCAACCTGGTCCCTACCGCCCACTAGTGGGCGTTCCAGCTTTCATGGTGGGCGGTAGGGGTTTTGTCCAATACTGAAGCACTTTCCTTTTTTTTTAAATTTAATTGACTTTCTTACTTTATAAATCACCATGACTGTGGAACTGGTGGGTGGTTAGAAAATTTTACTACTAGCAGAGATACAAAAGTGGGCGGTAGGTATAAAAAGGTGGACTACCCCTGATGTAGATTGTATTCACCTCTAGTCTAGGTAATTGTAAATTTGGCTAAGTATGCCACATCCTCAACAAAGGCATGTGCCAATTGCCTTTTATCTCTAACATACATTGGTTTTTTTTTGAGGTGGGGATATTTCTAATTTAAACAATTGGGCCAAGGCTCCGATGGATGGGGGAGGCATGAGAGCGACTACAGGGGTATCACTGGTGAGGAAAGGAGTCTGTGTGGTGTAACGTTTTGAGCATTTTAATAGAAAATGGGACACACACAGTGTTTTTGAACCCACTGTATGTGGAATACGATTATTTTTTTAAACACTGTTTTTAACGGTAACGTACCACAGGTTACCTCAGCCTACAATACAATACAATATAATAGCAGAGTTGGAAGGGAACCTGGAGGTCATCTAGTCCAACTCCCAGCCTAGGCTTGAAGCCCTATACCATTTCAGACAAATGGCTATCCAACATCTTCTTAAAGACTTCCATTGTTGGGGCATTCACAACTTCTGGTGGCAAGCTGTTCCACTGATTAATTGTTCTAACTGTCAGGAAATTTCTCCTCAGTTCTAAGTTGCTTCTCTCCTTGATTAGTTTCCACCCATTGCTTCTTGTTCTGCCCTCAGGTGCCTTGGAGAATAGTTTGACTCCCTCTTCTTTGTGGCAACCCCTGAGATATCAGAAGGCTGCTATCATGTCTCCTCTGGTCCTTCTTTTCGTTAAACTAGACATATCCAGCCTCACCCTCTTCAAGGCTAGCGTCATCTCTGGTAACAGAGAAATATTTAGTTTTGCTGGCACGGAAGAACAAAGAAAAACAGGGATCTGTCAAGAATCAATTGGTTCCCAACTAGTGATTGGGGGGGCCGCCATAAAAAAAAAGTGTGTGAGAAATAGCTATACAAGTCCGTCTTAATAACATGTTATGCCAGTCCATTTCCGCCGGCTGCTCTCCAGAAATAAAAGTGCAAGACAGCCATGTTCACCTAAGCCCATGATGGCGAACCTATGGCACGGGTGCCACAGGTGGCACGTGAAGCCATTTCTGAGGGCACGCAAGGCATTGCCCTGTCAGCTCCAGTGCGCATGTGTGCACCGGCCAGCTGATTTAGGCCTTCTTTTGAGGCCGTTTTTCACCCTCTCGAGGTTTCAGGGAAGCTCCTGAAGCCTCTGGAGGTGGGGGGGAGGCTGTTTTCACCCTCCCCGGGCTCCTAGGAAGCCTCTGGAGCCTGAAGAGGGTGAAAAAAGCATGCCAAAAGCAGGGGTTGCGCACATAGCATAACGGGTGTGGCACGCCCACTCACGAACCCCCCTGCGCTCCCCCCGCTTTTGGCACGCGAGCCAAAAACGGTTAGCCATCACTAGGTCCTAAGCTATATGCTGCTAAATGCTGATCTCCTTCAGATTCCTCCTGCTACTTCTATGGGTGATGGCGGCAACCATTAATATCAGTGGCAGAGGAATGTGCACAGCACGTTCCTTGGCAAGGCCTGGTGTAACTGGCTGCGCCTTCCACCATCTGTTCTTCAGGAGTTCAGTGTACTGGTGGGTGGAGCCATGTGCGGGAAAGAAAGGCTCAAAACACAAGGGGAGAGGATTTCTTTACACATTCCCTTTTCTTCTTCAGCAATGTATTTTTCATGTTTTCTTTAAGGTCAATGCTAAGCCTATATATTATAAAGAAAAAAGCTGTTCCCTAACTCAGGGGTCCCCAACCTTTGCAACTTTAAGTCTGAAGGACTTCAGCTCCCAGAATTCTCCAGCCAGCTTTGCTGGCTGGAGAATTCTGGGAGCTGAAGTCCTTCAGACTTAAAGTTGCAAAGGTTGGGGACCCCTACCCTAACTCTTTCTTATAAACAGCAGCAAACTTTTCGATAAGCCATTTGGGGAAATGATTGAAAGAAAGTTTAGGAAGCGCTTGCATTAAAGCCTACGAAAGCGTGGAAATAAAAGCCTGGTTTATAGTTGTTTGAATGAGAACATCACCAGTCTATCTATGGTAGCTGATTCAAATCATGATAGTGCACCTTAGTCTACCCAGCTCAGAGGTACAGTGTTTATTAAGAGGTACTAGTCAATATGTTTTATGCTTTGCGGGGTATAATGGAAGGCAAGCCACAAAAGCCACTCACAAAAAAGATGTTCTCTTTTGGTGGCTTCTAATGTTTACATGTTTGATGGAGACACATACTACCGTATTTTTCAGAGTATAAGATGCACCTTTTTTCCTCTAAAAAGAGGCTGAAAATCTGAGTGCGTCTTATACATCGAATACAGCATTTTTTGCCTCCTGAAACCGCGCCCCTTCACCAAAATGGCTTCGCGCATACCCTTATGGAGGCTTCCAGAGAGCTCCTGGGGACTGGAAAGGGCAGAAATTAGCAAAAAACAGGCGTTTTTGCCCCCCCCCCAGCCCCAGCAGCACTCTATAAGCCTCCATAAGGCTATGCATGCAATTTTTTGACCAAAAAACAGCCTGTTTTCATGAAAAAAAACTGGGCCATTTTTCCTCGTTCTGGGCCCGAGCCCCCCAGGAGCACTCTGCAAGCCCCCCCAAGGCTATTCATGCCTTTTATTTGAAAAAAATGGGCCCATTTTCGCGATAAATGGGCCGTTTGGGGGAGGTTTGCACAGTGCAAAAAGGTTTTTTTTCCCCCTTTTGGAAAGCTGTTTAGTTAGAGTGGTTGATGAGAATTACGTTAGTCAAGTACTGTGCCTGCAGAAACAAAGATTTGTTCCAAAGGTGGTCAGTGATTTCCTTCTCCAGCACATGGGTAAATACACCTGAAAACATCTACCTACCTACCTACTCTCTCTCTCGCTCTCTCTCCCTACCTACCTATCTACTGTATTTCTCTCTCTCTCTCTCTCTCTCTCTCTCTCTCTATTTTTCTCTCTATATCCCTCCACCTACCTATCTACAATCTCTCTCTCCCTACTTACCTACTGTATTTCTCTCTCTCTCTCTCTCTCTCTCCTCTATCTACCTATCTACCTACTCTCTCTCGCTCCCTACCTATCTACTGTATTTCTCTCTCTATTTCTCTCTCTCTATCCCTCTACCTACTTATCTATCTACATACACTCTCTCTCCCTATTTACCTACCTACTGTATTTCTCTCTCTCTCTCTCTCTCTATCCCTTTATCTCCCTACCTACCTACCTACTGTATTTCTCTCTCTCTCCCCCTCTACCTACCTACCTACTCTCTCTCTCTCTCCCTACCTACCTGGTGTATTTCTCTCTCTTTCTCTCCCTCTCTATCCCTCTACCTACCTACTTTTTTAAAAAAATGCCTGTTCAAAATCTGGGTGCGTCTTATACTCCGGTGCGTCTTATACTCTGAAAAATACGGTACGTTATTACTTTTTCACAAATTACAAAATTTAGAGATGAAATCTTTCTTCAATTCGCCTTACCGTGGTATGTAGGAATAGTTTGAACTGCTGAAGGGCTATGTCTGTGGATATGGGACCTTCATAAAGAAAAAGATGGTATTATGTTTGTAATTCTGTGCCAACTTCCTGAAAACCATTATCTTCTCTCATAAAGCAGCAGAAAATACCATCATTGCTTTTGATATTTTTTAAGGTAGAGGATTCCAATACAGAAATAGAGATGATTATCTGATATAAGGGCATTTGGCAGCGTGAACACAGGTGTCCAGCCAACTCCGGGATCGCTAATTGCAGACAATTTCAAACATGATGAGCAAGATCTTGAAAATAAAATTTTGTTATCGAAAATATCCAGACTTCAAAGACAAAATCAGCAACTTCTTTTTGTGGCATTTGTTTTTTAAGCAACTCTAGAATTAGTAGCAGAAAGAAATCATATTTCAAAATGACATTTCTCCCCCCATTTTAAGCATGAAAGCTAGTAATTAAACTTAGAACTCCAATTAGGACTCTACGAAATTCTCCTTAGCAAGCCTCGTTGAACTGAACAGTAACTGTGCAATGTTTATTTTAAAAAAAAACACAAAACTTGCAGATGGACTGTGTCCTTCCTCTTCTAAAATAAGAACAGCTAGATTCTATCTATTTTATCCACTAATTTGAATCCCCTCCAACTTAATTTTTTATCTCTCTCCTTCCTACATGTTCTCCGGGGGTTGCATACCCAAGATAATGTTTTATGCTTCCTCTTAAATCTTGAAAGAAAATGCATTTAATTCTAAATGCTGAAATAATTTTTGGATACATTCAGTGTGACTTAATGGACAGAGGTGAGTGTAGATAAGTTAAAAAGAAAGTTTCCAGCGGAGCGATCCTCCTACCTTTCTTTCTTTCTTTCTTTAGCTGAGCATAAAGACACATGTGCCCCCAATCCAAAAATGGACATGAGGGACTGGGGGTGGGAGTGGTGAGAAAACCTTGCTGGCTTCCTAATTCTTCCTTTGTTATGGAGAGGTTTTATTTAAATGGATCCAGAGTGAAATGCTCACTCCCTAATGCTGCAACCCTACATATTAACACCCCACAACTTAAATACCCATTAAATACAGTTCCCATTGGCTGTGCTGGCTAAGGTCTCTGAGAACTGAAGAGTATCAAAGTAGGAAAAACTGCTGTGCACATTATCCAGCAATACCACCACCACCACCCCATTGAAGTCCATAGGTTTACTTCTGAACAGACATGTAGATGACGGCATTACAAAACAAATTATGTAGCAAAGCACAGGAACAAATATTAGAAGTGTTAACACTGAGAGCATTATCTTTTCACTCAATACAACAAAGTAGCCTGCCTCCGGCAGAACATTTGATGTTATCAATACAGGCAAACAGATTGTTTTTTTTTTTTTATGAGAAAAAAGTTTTATTGGTTTTTACAAAATTTTAAAAATAGGAAAAAGGTATAAGGTATTAAAGAGATATTTTGAGGACATCTATGTCGGAGGTGTCGGCCCCCTCCAAGGCTTCATACAAAAAAAAAAAAGTTAATACAATACATTTTTCATTTCCCTACAAAGTGGAAAGAGATACAGATATATCATTTTATATATTCGTGCAATCAATCATTGTTTCTATAAACATCCAGATAAAGGTTACACTATATAGAAAAAAGTCATTTGTGAGATCTGAGTCTTTTAGCAATTGTATCTTCCTCTCCCTGACCTCCAGTGGGCGGAGCTGTGGCCCCTCCCATTCCCCCATTTTCATCCTCCAGGATTGGGGAGTTTTTTTTAAGAAAGGCTTCCGCCTCTGCAATTGTTTTAATTCTTACTCTTCCCCCCTCCCAGAACACTAACATTCCCTCGGGCATCAACCACTTGAACCACACCCCCTTTTTATATAATCGTTTAATACAGGCAAACAGATTGTTCAATATTCACTTCCCTACTATATATTGAGATAAAAGGGTAGTTATCTTTGGCCTTTCTACCTCACATTCATTGCTTGTGATCCCCATGCACCAGCCAAAATGATTCCATTACACAGATAATTCATTGGTATATGCCCTCTGTTTCTGGCACATGTTATCTGTTTCAGAAATTCCTTTTCCTAATCAAATGACCCCATGAAAATCTGGTGGGTCTATTGACTGAGGCTTTAAAAGATGAGGGAAATTTTTTGTACATGGAAAATGAACAGAGGGGGCCATAGCATTTGAAAGCTCTATAAACAACTCTGGCATAGCAAGAGGTTTTTGAGATGACAAGACTTCTATCATCTATAGGCTCTTACATCAAATCTGAGGGAGAATGAATCAATATAAGTAACAATATGTTTTCCTCCATTCCAGCCAGAGGTGATATTCTCCAAGTTCTCACTGGTTAAGCTAAACCGGTAGTGGAGGTGGCACTGACATCATCACTGGTTCAGCCGAGCCGGTAGTAGCGGTCAAGCTGATGTCATCACACATGAGCAGAAGGTCCTGCGCATGCCCAGATGTGTGCGCTCCCGCTACCGAACCGGTAGCGAAGAAAATATGATTTCATGCCTGATTTCCAGCGCTAATAAATGACAAGATTTGATGGATGGCAAGATATCCAGAGTTCCTATCTGAGGGAGAGGGGCAATTCGAAAAAGTGAAAAATAAAGTAAAAATAAATAAAATATTACTTTAGAGTAATGACACTACAGGGGCAAAAAAAAATCAACAACCCTAAACGTCATTCCAGGAAAAGGAATAAGGAAAAGATCAAAGAAGGTTCTCTTAAACAGCATGTAGGATAATGCCAACATTTGATTTTTCAACAATAGGGTGAGCACATGAAAGTAAAAATTAAGATCATAGCAATAGCAATAGCACTTATATCGCTTTACAGCCCTCAGAGTCAGCCTAATGCCAACAACAATTTGGGTCCTAATTTTACTGACCTCGGAAGGATGGAAGGCTGAGTCAACCTTGAGCCTAGTGGGATTTGAACTGCCAAATTGCAAGCAGTCAGCAGCCAGCAGCCAGCAGCCAGCAGCCAGCAGAAGTAGCCTGCTGCACTATAACCACTGCGCCACCGAGGCTCTAGATCCGTGATGGCGAACCTATGACATGCGTGCCACAGTGGCACACAGAGCCATTTGAAGCCTCCGGAGCGCGAAAAACCAGCCTCCGGGCAAACCGGAAGTACGGGAACGGACTTCCGGTTTGCTCATAGGGCCGGTTTTAGTCCTCCGGAGCATTCAGGAGCCTTCAGGAGGCTTCCCTGAAGGCTCAGGAGGGCAAAAAATGACCTTCCAAGCAAACTGGAAGTGAGTTTTAGCCGGTTTTAATCCTCTGGAGTCTGCAGGGAAGCTGCCTGAAGGTCCCTGAAGGCTCCGGAGGACAAAAAAGGCCGCTACAAGCAATGATGTTCCTGAACTTCCGGTTTTCCCAGAGGGCCATTTTTTTTTTTTTTGCACTCTGGGGACTTCAGGGGAGCTCCTGAAGCCTCCGGAGAGCCTCTGGAGGGGTGGGGGAAGCTGTTTCCACCTCTGGAGCCTGAGGAGGGTGAAAAAAGACACCAAAAACTGGGGGGGGGGGAGTGCTGCTCGCGCACGATACGCGCTGGGGCCATGCGCATAGCATTATGGGTGTGGCAGGCCTGTGCACAACCCCCCTGAGCTCTCTCCGCTTTTGGCACGCGAGCCAAAAAAGGTTCACCATCACTGCTCTAGATCACGTTACTTCCTTCTTTGTTTCATATACAAAACGTGAGGTAGACAGGCAGTTGAATGGAATCATCGAGTTTGAAATATCCTCAGATTTCATCTAGTCCAATCTATCGCTTAGAATAAATATGCTATCCAGCTCCTGTTTAAAGACCTTCACTGAAGATGAAGCCACCATTACACAAGGCAGCTTCTTCCATTGCTTGGTCTCATGCAATTTCTCGCCAGCCTGAATGTACTTCCCTGTAGTTTTAATCCAATGGTTCTAATACTGCCTTCCAGAGAGAACATTCCCATCGGTATCTATGAACATACTTTAGGTATCTAAAGGCTACTATTGAATCTCCTCTATCTTCTTTTCCAAAGAAAACATTTATTATTTATTTATTTATTATTTACACTTATATACCGCCCTATCTCCCGAAGGACTCAGGGCGGTGCACAGAGGAATAAAAAGTAGTAAAACACAATGACAATATAAAAATTAAAAATAGATTAAATACTAAGTCTGTGCTAAAAACCTATGGTTAAAAGCAAATAAAAATTATAAAATTGTTATAAAATTGGGACTATATTGTTAAAAACTATGCTAGGCCAGCCGCATGAAATAGATATGTTTTTTTTTTTTTTTTTTATTGAAAAAGTTTTATTGGTTTTACATTTTTTAACAGGATAGGGTAATGGTTACAAAGAAATTTTGAGAGCATTCACGTCAGAGTCGTCGGACCTTCCAAGACCTCAAATTACACATTAAAAAAGTTAACATAGAAAACATTTTCCATACCACTACAAGATGAGAGCAAGTGCATTTACCTAAATTCTCCCTTCCATGCTGTCAGACATTTACAAAAAGTCCGGATAAGAATATTATGCAAAATTGTTCAAGAAAAATCAAGGCAAAGTTATTTTTTTGATCTAAGTCTTTTGGCTATTGTGTCTTCTTTCTCTCCTCCCTGGCCCCCCTCGGGCGGGGCCGTGGCCCCCTCCGTCCCCCCTGGATCTTCCCCCAGGGCAGAGGAATGTTTTTTAAGAAAGGCTTCCGCCTCAGCAACTGTTTTAATCCTCACTCTTCCTCCTTCCCAGAACACCAGCATCCCTTCAGGGGTCATCCACTTGAACCAAATCCCGTGATCAAACAAGGTTTTAGACAAGAAGGAAAAATTCCTTCTTGCATCTCTAATTTTTCTAGGGATCTGCTTCAAGATAGTGACCGTCTCTCGTTGATAAGTTAAGGGTTTCTCTCTCTGCGCTTTCAGGACTTCCTCTCTGGTTGACCTTCTAACAAATTTCACATGTATCTCTCTAGGCACTTCATTTATCCTGGCATATGCTGAGTTAATTCTGTAGGCTAGGTCAATGTCCCCCCTGATCTCATCTTTAGGTTTTTGTAAATAATCTGCTAAAATTGTGCTCATAAGATCAGGGAGGCATTCACCAGATTCCTCAAGAACGTTCTGAAATCTCAAAAAATATGTCATTCTTTCCATATCTATCCTAGACACACGCCCATTTATTTCCCCCACCTCATTAGAAACATTTTTAATCTCTCCCTTAGCCCCCTCCAACCCTCCTTCCAATTCTTCATTCTTCTGTGTGTTCTCCAACACTTGCTTCCGGGTATCCAATAGTTCCTTTTTGAAAGTACTATTTTCAGCCCTCTGGGCCTTTATTTCTGATATCAAAGTCTGCATAGAGGTTTCAAGAGAAGCCATCCTTTGTTCCAAATTTACAAGTGCTGCTTCTTGTGCCATGGTTAAAAGTTAGAGTCACTGCCACCAAGATGGCGTTTTCCGGGTGGGGCTGGTGGGGCAAACCAGGAGCTCAGTTCAGTTCAGGGCTGTGAAGTTGCAAACAATTCAGAAACCAAAAGAGACACAATTTCCCAAATAGTAATAGCGAAGGTATTCCAGAGAAGAAGTCACAAATCCATCAAAAGAAATTTTTTTTAAAAAAATCCAGAGAGAGTCCTGCTTTCAAAGAGACGCTGGAAATTTTCCTTAGTTGAAATAGTCAGGCAGGGACAAAAGGAATCCACTTCCACCGCTCATCTCAGCCAGAGGGAGAGAGTAGCAAAATAAGAATTTTTTTAAGCTCAGCCAGACCCAGAAACAATGTTGCAAAAAGTCACAATCCACTTTCCTTTGTTAGAAACCGTCCGGAGTGAAAGTTTTCCGCTTTCTCTTTGCAGAGAAGCCATTTTAACGCGCCGCTTAAATCCGAGGGGGTTTTTTTTAAAAAATAAACACCCCCCTCCCAGTCCGTTCAGCCTGGCTGGCAGCAAGGTAAAAAAAAGTTTTTTTAGAAACTCACTCTCTCCTCGCAGCTGAAGCCTCGGGAGCCCTTCCGACTGAGACGATCAGCCCTCCTCATTGCTGTAAATGGCGCCGTCTTCCTTAGGCGAAGGGAGAACCCCCCGCTAGCATGTTCTCCCTCACCTGAGCCGCGCCGGGAGCCGCTTCCTCCACCGCCGTGGGGGGCGCGCCCCCCGACGAGCCGGCCCTACGGGAGACCCTCAAAAAAGAGGAGTCTCGCCCCCGTTGGGGGGCAGAAGAAGAAACAAAGCGGCGAGCGAGCGCTAGGCTCGCCCGTCGCCGCAGGAGCCGGAACCGGAAGCCCCAAATAGATATGTTTTTAAGGTCCGGCGGAAGAGGAGTAGGTCTGTGATGGTACGAAGGTCAGGGGGCAGGTCGTTCCAGAGGGCAGGGCCTGCCACAGAGAGGGCTCTCCCCCTGGGGGTCGCCAGCCGGCATTGTCCAGCAGACGGCACCCTGAGGAGGCCCTCTCTGTGGGAGCGAACAGGTCGGAGGGAGGTATGTGGTAGGAGGCGGTCCCGCAAATAGCCAGGTCCCAAGCCATGGAGCGCTTTGAAGATGGTTACTAGCACCTTGAAGCGCACCCGAAAAGCCACAGGCAGCCAGTGCAGCTCACGCAGGAGAGGTGTTACATGGGAGTATCAAGAGATTCCCATAATCCCCCGCGCGGCCGCATTCTGTACTAGCTGGAGCCTCTGGGTGCACCTCAAGGGGAGTCCCATGTAGAAAACATATCCATATCCATTTCCTTTAACTGTTCTTCACAGGACTTGATTTCCAATTCCCTCGCCATTCTGATGGCCCTCCTCTAAATTCACTTCAGTTTGATTACTACTTTTTTTGACTGTGATATGTGGAACTGCTCACAGTAGTCCAATTGGGGTCTGACCTGGGCAGATTAGAATGGGATAGTTACTTTTCATAATCTGAACTCTACATTTCTATTAATACAACATCTCAAAATAGATTTGCCTTTTCAACAACGGAAAGGGGGGAGATGAGGAGGGAAAAGAAGAAAGGATAAAGTAGAGAAAGTAAGGGTGGGGAATAAAGAGTAGGAGAGAGGGTAAGAAAGAAGAGAAGAGAGGAGGAGAGGGGAAAGAGAGGGGAAGAAGAAAGGAGGAATGAGAGGAGGAAAGAAGAAGGCAGAGAAGGGAGCTTGAGAAGATAGGAGTAAGGTTGTTGCAAAATAAGATGGAGGCATGGGGTGGCAAGAAAGCGATCCAAATTGTATTATACAGTATATATATAAAAATGAGTATAGAGATTAATAATGAATAAATAAATGTTAGATAGCATTTATAAGAATGTATATCTATGAATGATTTTGAAATGGAAAAAATAAAAAACTATTTGCAAAAAATAGATTTGCCTTTTTAGTAGCAGCATCATGATTTAAGCTCATGTTCAACTTGTGATCTACTAAAACATAAGCAATGATCCCATTGAGCTTCAATGATGCCTATGATATCAACTTGCCCTCCTGTATTACGGTAGTTCTCCTGTTCAACACATATATGAAGCCGCTGGGTGAGATCATCCGTGGTTTTGGGGTAGAGTATCACCTCTACGCTGATGATACACAGCTGTATATATCTACCCCAAACCACCCCAACGATGCCGTAGCGGTGATGTGCCAGTGCCTGGAAGCCATGCGGATCTGGATGGGAAGTAACGGACTCAGGCTCAACCCGACCAAGACCGAGTGGCTGTGATTTCCGGCTGCCCGATTCAACCAGCTGATTCCATCGCTGGCCATAGGGGGCGAACCTCTTGCCCCTGTGGATGGGGCGCGCAACTTGGTGTCCTCCTGGATACCCGGCTGTCCATGGAAGATCAAGTGACAGCCGTGGCCAGGAGGGCGTTTTACCAGGTTCGCCTGGTATGCCAGTTGCGCCCCCTATTGGATCAGGATGCCCTTCGCACAGTCACTCATGCTCTCGTGACATCCCGACTGGACTATTGTAACTCTCTCTACATGGGGCTCCCCTTGAGGTGCACCCGGAGACTTCAGCTGGTCCAGAATGCAGCCGCACGAGCAATAATGGGAACCGCAAGGTTTACCCACGTAACACCTCTCTTGCGCGAGCTGCACTGGCTGCCTGTCGTCTTCCGGGTGCGCTTCAAGGTGCTAGTTGTCATCTTCAAAGCGCTCCATGGCTCGGGACCTAGCTATCTGCGGGATCGGATCCTGCCCCATACATCCTCACGGCCGATTCGCTCCCACAGAGAGGGACTTCTCCGGGTGCCGTCCACTAGACTCTGTCAGCGGGCGACACCCAGGGGAAGGGCTTTCTCTGTGGCGGGCCCAGCCCTCTGGAATGTTCAACTTGACCTTCCTCCCGACATTAGAACAACCACGGACCTCCGCTCCTTCCGTCTAAAATTAAAAACACATCTTTTCTGCTTGGCCGGCCTAGGGTAGTCTCTTTTATTATGGGATTTTAGTAATTTAAATTGGGAATGTTAGCGCAGGGATAATTGTTTAATTTGCCTTTTAGTTATTTATGTATATTTATTGTATTGTATTTTTAACTTCCCTGTGCACCGCTCCGAGTCCCCCCGGGGAGAGGGAGCGGTCTATAAATTAAATTAAATTATTATTATTATTATTATTATTATTATTATTATTATTATTATTATTATTATTATTATTATTATTATTATTATTACAGGTTTACAGCTCTACATACTGGTGAAGAAACATCTGAAATCTGATCGATTGGTACAGTTTTCTGCCAGTCTCTAAGGGTCATCTCAGTCACTATGACAAGGAAATATTTTACCATATTAGTTTTACACCTGCACTGTTGGTCTTTGTGGATATATTCAATTCTGGGCTTTTATCAACCTCTAAAACACCTCTAGAACCAGTGGTGGGATTCAAATAATTTAACAACCGGTTCGCTGCCCTAATGGTTTCTTCCAACAACCAGCTCATCAAACTGCTCAGAAACTTAACAACTGGTTCAAAGCGGTGCAAACTGGCTGAAGTGGTGCAAACTGGCTGAATCCCACCACTGTCTAGAACAGGGGTCCCCAACCTTTTTGGCACCAGGGACCAGTTTCATGTTAAAAAAATTCCGCAGACTGGTGGCCATGGTTCGGCCAGCGTAGAGGGGGAGCGGGGTGTGTGAGAGGGGGAACAGGTGGCGCATGCACGTGCGGGGGTGTGTGAGTCAGCTCACTCGCCCCCCTCGGGTCCCCAACGGCGTGAGCGGTCGCGCCTGTGCTCTCCCGCCCCTGGTGCGCGCTCTGTCCAGGGGGCTGCCCCCTCCTCCTCCTCTCTGGCCTTTTCTAAGAGTTGCGCTGCTCACTGCGGCCCAGTTCCTATCAAGCCACGGACCGGCACCAGTCCACGGCCCAGAGGTTGGGAACCCCCTGGTCTAGAACATTGGCAATAAACAGTGCATCTGAAAACACCAAGCTGCCTTAAGAGCACAAAGTAAAGGCAACCTAATATTACCCACTCCCCAAATATGCTATTTTGGCAGTTTGTTCTGCTATGCATAAAGGCAGGGCTGGCCCAGCTTTAGAGAGATCCATAACGGAAGCTCCTGTAGAGAGTTAGAATATTGATCCATCTGGTCTCTGACTCAATACTGCCTAAATAGCATTGGCAGCCTAAGACCTTAGAGGAAAGGAATATTTTTTTCAGCTGTGCAGTCTGAAATTCCTGAACTTGAGACCGTCTATATATTCTTCAATGCGCACATTATTTCAGAGTTATGGACCCATTCCCAAAAGGATAATATAGAAAAGGAAAGGGTTAGAAATGTCTAGGGATCCAAGGGCAACTGTAAAAAAGGGAAAATATATTTCTTAAGAATTTCTTTAGAGTCAGCACTTGTGCCTCATTTAATTCGCAGCTAGACTGCAATATGTTGGTTGTATAATCTTAAATATCATAGTTTTTCCCAAGAGAATTCTGGAAATTGCAGTTTCATGATACTAATGAGACTTCACAGTTAGCAATGTCTAATCCTACTCATGCACTGAGTTTCCCAGAGAAGAGGGAATTTTTATTAAAGAAGTGTATTTTTCTAATTTTTTATCAATCTTACCCCTACTTAAAAAAACAGTAGCAACACAGGCTTAAATTGGTCCTTTGATTCACAAGACCTACATAATCCTAGTAAAATTGATGTGCAATTTGCTAAAAATAAAAAGAACTTGTGACAGAAAAGGGAGAAAGAAAAACTTTCTAAAGGACTTGTAACATTTTATGTTCAAATAGACAAATCTTATTTTGATTGGAACAGTTAACTGGGTTCCTACATGTATCAGTAATTATGGCCAACATCAGAGAGGCTTCAGTGAGCACCTGACATGTCCCATGAAAAGGTTCACTGTCAAATCTTGGAGTTCTTATCCGGGTCTTCATTTTACCGACCTCGGAAGGATGGAAGGCTAAGTCAACCTTGAGATGGTCAGAATCGAACTTTTGCAGTTGGCAGAATTAGCCTGCAATACTACACTCTAACCACT
This sequence comes from Rhabdophis nuchalis, assembly GCA_039707465.1. Classification (NCBI taxonomy): domain Eukaryota; kingdom Metazoa; phylum Chordata; class Lepidosauria; order Squamata; family Natricidae; genus Rhabdophis; species Rhabdophis nuchalis. The sequence goes on from CM077646.1 coordinate 190,291,411, forward strand.
GCAACACCATGGCTCCTTAATCTGAGGGCGATGATGATGATTAACGAGCAGACCTGTTTTTTTTCTCTTCCTAGGGGATGACAGTTCAGCCTAATATAGGCATCCCACAGAACATGGGTTTTTAGCTAAACAATTATACGAATCGTATTACTGGTGTCACAGCCACAAACTAACAGAAAATCAAAGAGGTAGAAAGAAAAACAAGAAGGAAAGGAATTGCCAACAAAAGGCAAATCTAAAGGAAGAAATGTGCCATTAAAAGTAAATAAAAAAGAAAATAGTCACTCCATATTGAGAGTCAAATGAAAGATCTCACCTCTGCAAGAGGTGAAGATTGTTGCAGTTAAGTTGAGAGAAAGTACGCAGAACACTGGATATTGAATAGAAGGCCTGGGCTCACATCCTTGCTCTGTTTAACAAGTTGTTAGCAAATATATTCTCTCAATCTTCCCATGTCGGAATGATTGTGATTCACCTGACAAGTATGTTGAAAAGGCAAAATAGATGAAGTCTAAATTATTTCTGCATATTAAAAACATAATGTAACTAGCTATCAGATACTAATAGCGCAACAAGTCATGAATTTAAGCTAGCTGAAATCTTTCTTTTAATCAAAGCAATGAATAAAGGAACCAGTAATCTAAGCATCCTTCTCAACGTTGGTGTCTTCCAGTCCAGATGCTGGGTGGGAATTCTGGGCACAGTAGCCCAAGCACTTCTAAAGGGCACCGGTTTGGGGAATGCTGCTCCAGTAAAACATCTGCTTCAAGGTTTTGACGACCATCTTTAAAGCGCTCCATTGCTCGGGGCCTAGTTACATGCGAGACCGCCTCCTGCCCCTACATCCCTCAGACCGATACGCTCCCACAGAGAGGGCCTCCTCAGGGTGCCGTCGGCTGGACAATGCCGACTGGCGACACCCAGGGGAAGAGCCTTCTCTGTGGCGGGACCAGCCCTTTGGAACGATTTACCCCCTGAACTCCGCACCATCTCCGACCTCCGCCTCTTCCGCAAGTGTCTGAAGACACATCTATTCCATCTAGCCGGCCTAGCATAACCTCCATTACTGACTCCTAGATAGTTTTAAATTTGGGATTTTTAATTCGGTTTTAGCACAGGATTTTATTAGAATATGTTTTTTAAAATTTTATTATGTTTTGTATGTATTTTAACATTCCTGTGCGCCGCCCTGGGTCCGCTTGGAGAAGGGCGGGGTATAAATATAATAAATAATAATAATAATAATAATACAAAGCTAAGTACATGGATTTAGCTTCAAAGGGACAAATGTGCACTTTTCTGTACATCTGCTACACCAGGGGGTTCCCAAACTTGGCAACTTTAAGACTTGTGGACTTCAACTCCCAGAATTCTCCAGCCAGCTCTGGAGAATTCTGGGAGCTGAAGTCCACAAGTCTTAAAGTTGCCAAGTTTGGGAACCCCTGTGCTACACTCTGAAGCTTTTTGAAGCAATCATAGAATCGTAATTCTCTGGTCACCTTGGCAAATCTCACTCATGTGTTCAGATGATGTAGAATCTCGCGCAAAGTGTGTTCATCTTGCTTTAACAGAGTCTTTTCTATGTTGCATCTCCTCCTCCATTGCTCCCAGACATCCACTAATTAGGCATGATAGCTAGGCAATCACGGGTGATATTGTTCAATGCATTTGGAGGGCAGTAAATTGAAGACTGGTCAATAGCCTAAAGCGATTCACAGTGGTTCGCCTTGCAGCCTGCTTTCTTTCTGAAGCGTTTCGGAATACAATATATTACTCTCAAAGGTGATACCTGAGGTGTTCACTAAGAATGGAACATTCCCCTCCACCCCACGCCACTATTGAATTGGGTTTGAGAAGCTGCGCAAGGTCTATTAATTGTAGCTTCAGATCATGGCCAGAAATCTCATTTGTTCTGTACAAAACTGGATTCAGGCAGAAAAATGAAAGAATGTTCACAAGGAGAACAATTGTGTCAATCATCCCATCCAGCCCTTTCTAGGGTAGCTGCTTGCATGAGGCATTTCCTGCAGAAGGAGCCTATTGAGTAGGAAATAGAACAACATGCCCATGAGAATACCACAAGCAGCAATGGAATGTGCATAAATCTCTAAGACTTGCATACAAGGGGGACATATGCTGGAAAGATGCAGCCCTTCAGGGAAAAGACCATCCCCCTTTTCTATAGGGCTGATCCTTTCTGTGGCATAAGCTAATTTTCTTCTTTCTTTGTGCTTTAACCACATCTTAGGTGCTATGAAAGGGCTACAAATTCCTATTCAATTTGTCCCCCACCCCACCCTTTTTACTATTTGTCTCAATATGTGGCAGCACTTTCTTGGCTGATCATGTCTGGGTTTGGAAACTAAGCAGGATTGGCCCTGATTAAATAATTATATAGGAGGCTATTAAAGAAAAGCCTTGTTTGGGAGGAGTTTGACTCCGTTACTTCCGATGATATGGATAGGTTACGTGGGCGACTGCGAGCCACCACATGTTTATTGGACCCGTGCCCCTCCTGGCTTGTACTGGCATCCTGGGAGGTGACACGAGGCTGGCTCCAAGAGGTTGTCAACGCATCCTTAAGTGAGGGTTCCTTGCCTGCTTCCCTAAAAGAAGCGATGGTGAGGCCCCTCCTTAAGAAGCCCTCTTTGGATCCAGCTCTTCTAAACAACTACCATCCAGTCTCCAACCTTCCCTTCGTGGCGAAGGTTGTTGAGAGTGTGGTGGCACAACAGTTTCCCCGTCACCTGGAGGAAGTTGACTATCTAGATCCGCGCCAGTCCGGCTTTCGGCCCGGGCATAGCACCGAGACGGCATTGGTCGCGTTGGTTGATGATCTCTGGAGGGCCAGAGATGGAGGTTGTTCCTCCATCCTGGTCCTATTAGACCTCTTGGCGGCTTTCGATACCATCGACCATGGTATCCTATTGCATCGGCTGTGGGGGTTGGGAGTGGGAGGCACCGTCTTACGATGGTTCTCCTCCTACCTCTCTGGCCGATCGCAATTTGTGTTGGCAGGGGGGCAGAGGTCGACCTCGAGACCACTCACGTGTGGGGTGCCTCAGGGGTCGGTCCTCTCGCCTCTCCTGTTTAACACATACATGAAGCCGCTGGGTGAGATCATCCGTGGTTTTGGGGTAGAATACCATCTATACGCTGATGATACTCAGTTGTATATATCTACCCCAAACCACCCCAACGATGCCGTAGCGGTGATGTGCCAGTGCCTGGAAGCCGTGCGGATCTGGATGGGAAGTAACGGACTTAGGCTCAACCCGACCAAGACCGAGTGGCTGTGGTTTCCGGCTGCCCGATTCAACCAGCTTATTCCATCGCTGGCCATAGGGGGCGAACATCTTGCCCCTGTGGATGGGGCGCGCAATTTGGGTGTCCTCCTGGATTCCCGGCTGTCCATGGAAGATCAAGTGACAGCCGTGGCCAGGAGGGCGTTTTACCAGGTTCGCCTGGTCCGCCAATTGCGCCCCCTATTGGATCGGGACGCCCTGCGCACAGTCACTCATGCGCTCGTGACATCCCGACTGGACTATTGTAACTCTCTCTACATGGGGCTCCCCTTGAGGTGCACCCGGAGACTTCAGCTAGTCCAGAATGCAGCCGCGCGAGCAATTATGGGAACCGCTAGGTTTACCCATGTAACACCGCTGTTGCGCGAGCTGCACTGGCTACCTGTCGTCTTCCGGGTGCGCTTCAAGGTGTTAATTATCATCTTTAAAGCGCTCCATGGCTCGGGACCTAGCTATCTGCGGGATCGGTTCCTGCCTCATACATCCTTGCGGCCGATTCGCTCCCACAGAGAGGGACTTCTCCGGGTGCCGTCCACTAGACACTGTCAGCGGGCGACACCCAGGGGAAGGGCTATCTCTGTGGCGGGCCCGGCCCTCTGGAACGACCTCCCCCCCGATATTAGGACGACCACGGACCTCCGCTCCTTCCGTCTTAAATTAAAGACTCACTTTTTCTGTCTGGCCGGCCTAGGATGAGTCTCTCTGCCTTTGGGGTTTTATGGGGAGTCCCTGTGGGGAGAGGGTGCGGTTTTATAAATTAAAATTATTATTATTATTATTATTAATAACCAGATTGGAAAGTTGAAAACGCCCAAAAAGTAGACATGAAAAAGAAAAATCCTCTTCCACACTATTGCCAGGAAAATTGCAAGGCTATACTCATGAAGTCAAGTGGAGCTGACCTCACTCAGAAGACTTTAGGTAAAGATAAGGTTTCCCTCGCACATAGGTGCTAATCATTTCTGACTCTAGTGGGTGGTGTTCATCTCCTTTTCAAAGCCAAAGAGCCAGCGCTATCCAAAGACGTCTCCGTGGTCATGTGGCCGGCATGACTAATTGCCGAAGGCGCACGGAACTCTGTTCCCTTCCCACCAAAGGTGGCCCCTATTTTTCTACTTGCATTTTTTACATGCTTTCAAACTGCTAGGTTGGCAGAAGCTGGGACAAGTAATGGGAGCTCACTCCGTTATGCGCTGCTAGAGATTTGAACCACAGAACGGCCAACCTTTCTGATCCACAAGCTCAGCGTCTTAGCCACTGATCCAACGTGTCTCCTAAGACTTTATCTTACCTTTATTATTCAAGAAAGATAATTTGCTCAACTTCTTAGTCAGGCTGGTCAAGATGTCCGTATCGCTTCTCTATCTCTGTAAACCTTTACTATGCCCATGCAGAAGAAAAAGCAAAAAAGAGCTCTTGTAAAATGAATGAGCTTAGCCTTAGCCAATGAAAGAGATGGGCAGGCTTCAGTTATACAAGACTTTCAGCACAGAACATACTTGTAAAAATTTATCAGATATTCAGGAAACCAAAAATGTAAATGAAACCTAAGCTCAGCTAACAAGTTTCAGGGAAGTGCAAATCCAGATGTAGTCTGAAATGTATCTTCAGACGTTGTTGCGTTTTTAGGTGCCAGGTTCCACCTGTTTTTAGACAAATCTTTTGCCCCACCTTCCAAAATCATACTTTCACCATTCTCCATGAGTGTTTCAGACAACATAAACAGAGGGATAGAATCAAGATCACGAGAAAGTGTTATAATGCCTTGGTAAGGCCACACTTGGAATTCTGCATTCAGTTTTGGTCACCACAATGTAGAAAAGATGTGGAGACTCTAGAAAGAGTGCAGAGAAGAGCAACAAAGATGATTAGGGGACTGGGGACTAAAACATATGAAGAACGGTTGCAGGAACTGGGTCTGTCTAGTTTAATGGAAAGAAGGACTAGGGGAGACATGATAGCAGTGTTCCAATATCTCAGGGGTTGCCACAAAGAACAGGGAGTCAAACTATTCTCCAAAGCACCTGAGGGTAGAACAAGAAGCAATGGGTGGAAACTAATCAAGGAGAGAAGCAACTTAGAACTGAGGAGAAATTTCCTGACAGTTAGAAAAATTAGTCAGTGGAACAGCTTGCCTCCAGAAGTTGTGAATGCCCCAAAACTGGAAGTCTTTAAGATGTTGGATTGCTATTTGTCTGAAACGGTATAAGGTTCCTGCCTAGGCAGAGGGCTGGACTAGAAGACCTCCAAGGTCCCTTCCAACTCTGCTATTGTATATTGTATATGTATTGGTTTAGAGTAAGGTTGTGCTTATAGTAAAATTAAATATCCATGCTTATTGACTAATTCATAATACCTTGAAGGAAGCCTCAAGAATGTTTAGCAGTATAGAGTCGCCCCTGGTTTGTTTGGAAATTAGCCAGGGTAATTGCATACCGGTTTCCATATAGGCATACTTGCAGTAACAGAATATAATTTAAAACAAATTACTTCTCCATGAATGATAAATGGTACCTGAACCAAATTGCAAACTCCTTGCGATGCTTGGAGAAGAAGCAATAAACCCACTCCGGTGCGACTTCAACACTCCTAAAGGCAGCAACAGGATTGGTTCAAAATTATACTTAATGGTCTCTTTGTGGAAAATAGTACAGGCTTCTATTGCTGTTGAAATTGAGCATCCCAATAACAGTGCTGAAAGTGCCACTGGTGGAATTGGCAGCATGGATGGAGGAAACAATAGTGAATGGAGAAGAAGGATGAGATCACTGTGAAAGCAGGTGGGGAAAGCAGACTGAACTGTGGGGAAGCAGCCAGAGGAAGGAGCTCTCTCAGCAACTTGTTGCGAAATTTGTGTCACCTCTACAAAAACATAGCAGGCGAAGGCATACCTACCCACCAGAAGCATTATGCAGTGTTTTACCCAATGATGTAGTGCTATGTCTATCAGAATCTAGCACCATCCATTGGTCTGGAGACCAAGCACTACGAGAAAGCTACATTTGCTGTCTTCTAGACACAGTGTCCTTGCACGGGGGACATTAATCATTGGTTGAAGAAAGGTATAACTACAATAGTCCTTTATTTACTCTGCTCTCCCCTTCACTCTCCACTTAAGTTTTCCTTTTGTATTAAGTCTATCAGACCGTGACCCTGTGTACTTGAACAATCTTACCTTTCAGTGTACAGTTTGCCTAGTGTTTAGAAATGCTGCATTTATAAACATGAACGAACGGTATCAAAATGATAACCGTAGATGAATACTGCAGCTAACAGGATTGCCCTAAGGCCATCAATTAGCAGAAGACAAATTCAGCCTTAGGACTTGCAGATCTATAGCTCAATCACTGGTATCAGTGGAAATGGTCCATCTGAGGGCTATCTACAGCTTTGAACGGGAGGGATTTAATTAGGCTTTTTGTAAGGAAAAAAGGGCTTCCTTGACAAGCTTCCATTAGTGCTCATCATGGCTATTACTTATGGGAAAATAAACACCGGACATATCACATGCAAGCAGGATTTTAGCATAATTTTTTGGTGACTCTTAAGACTATGCCTATGCTGTTTTCATGCCAGGAGAAGCTTATTTTTCCTGAGTTGGGATGGTGTTAGTAGGACAGCAAAATCAACCAAACAAACCTAAATTAATATTTTGTTACTACAGGAGGAATAGGAGGGAAGAGATTTGCTTTCAGACCTCATAGACCAGGGGTCTGCAAAGTTGGCTCTTTTAAGACTGGCGGACTTCAACTCCCAGAATTCCCAAGCCAGATAGGCTGGCTGGGGAATTCTGGGAGTTGAAGTCCGCCAGTCTTAAAAGAGCCAACTTTGCAGACCCCTGTCATAGACCAAGTTCAAAAAAGAATCCTTCTGCATCAATAGTTAAGGAACAGAACTGACTCTCCCAAACCCATATATTGTAGGCAGAACAGATCATATAGTTTAGAGCTGTGATGGCGAACCTATGGCACAGGTGCCACAGGTGGCACGCGGAGCCATTTCTTAAGGCACGCAAGGCGTTGCCCTGTCAGCTCCAGCGCGCATGTGTGCGCTGGCCAGCTGATTTAGCCCTTCTTTTGAGGTCCTCTAGAGGCTTTAGGGAAGCTCCTGAAGCCTCTGGAGGTGGCTGTTTTCACCCTCCCCAGTCTCCAAGAAAGCCTCTGGAGCCTGGGGAGGGTGAAAAAAGTGCGCCAAAAGCACACATAGCATTATGGGAGTGGCATGCCCACGCATGACCCGTCCTGCGCTCCCCCCGCTTTTGGCACACGAGCCAAAAAAGGTTAGCCATCACTGGTTTAGAGTATTTTTCTGCTTTCTCTACCTTTTGCTTGGGCATTTTCCTCTTCAGATAATTAATCTTGAAATGGAGTATATCTTCAGACACTCCCTACTTAAAATGGTTATAAGAATTTGCTTTGGTAAGGAATTTTGCTTTGTTCTCTCCCCACCCCACCCCACTTCCAATGGTGTCTAGAGCCAAATGTTACATGTATTTTGGGAAGCAACTCACAGTAGCTGGAAAATTCACAGCTTTTCCACTTATGCATATGCCTGATACATCTGGTGGGCAAACGTTTGTTGAGCTGGAGACTGGCCCTGTCCAACGAAGCAATTCCTATGCGTCATATACCACCAGAAGGGGAGATGGGTAGAAACACATCTCAGATTCATACTAATATTATTTACACCGGTAAATGCTTACTCATCTTTGCACAATCTCTTCACATGACTTTGGAAGGAAAGTAAGGAAAAATTACTTATTCAGAACATTTTCTGTTTCTGGTTTCCATTATTAGAAACCATCCCAAAATAATGAGAGAAATAATTCTTCAATAGTTATTTAGGTCAGAGGTCTCCAACCTTTGCAACTTTAAGTCTGAAGGACTTCAGTTCCCAGAATTCTCCAGCCAGCAAAGCTGGCTGGAGAATTCTGGGAGCTGAAGTCCTTCAGACTTAAAGTTGCAAAGGTTGGAGACCCCTGATTTAGGTCATGGGTGGGAAACAATGGCCCTTTTATGACTTGTGGACTTCAACTCCCAGAATTCCTGAGCCAGTCATGCTTTCTCAAGAATTCTGGGAGTCAGAGTCCACAAATAATAAAAGGGCCATCGTTTCCCACCTCTGATTTAGGTACATGACAAAAGAAAGCTTCCACAGCCACTTGACAAAATAACTTACGACATTGAAAACTCATCTATCACTTTGTTCTGTCTTTTAAATTTGATCTGAGCAACAGCTCTACTTTCAACTGGTTGTTTCCACACCACACAACAGTTTAGGGCCAACCAGCACAAGATACATAGCATGCTTGTTATGAATGTAATAGACAAATACAATTCCACAATAAGGTGGGTCAAACCCACAGAGTGATTGCTGCAAAAACAATAAGGTCTTGAACACTAAGCCTTAGAATGCAGGACTGTTCTCAAACTATGGAATAAATACAATTAATTTCTATGATAATTTAAGAAGATCTAAAGATGAGGTATGGGTAGCCCTTAACAACCACAACAGTGAATTTTGCCCCATTTTACAGCCTTTCTTGCCACAATTGTTAAGGTGAATCATTGTATTGTTAAATTAGTAACACGGTTGTTAACTGAACTGGGCTTCTCCATTGACTCTGCCTGTCAGAAAGTGATCCCTAGGTGCTCCCACGTAACACCGCTCTTGCGTGAGTTGCACTGGCTGCCTGTGGCCTTTCGGGTGCGCTTCAAGGTGTTGGTCATCATCTTCAAAGCGCTCCATGGCATGGGACCTAGTTATCTACGGGATCGCATCCTACCCCATACATCCCTGCGGCCGATTCGCTCCCACAGAGAGGGACTTCTCCGGGTGCCGTCTACTAGGCAATGCCAGCGGGCGATGCCCAGGGGAAGGGCCTTCTCTGTGGCAGGCCCAGCCCTCTGGAACGACCTACCCCCCGAACTTAGAACGACCACGGACCTCCGTTCTTTACGCCAGAAACTCAAGACGTACTTTTTCCAACAGGCCGGCCTGGCCTAACTTCACCTAGCCTTTAGCCTGACATCAAATTGTTTTAATTGGTTTTTAAGGGTAATAGTTTAATTTATTGTAAATTTTAGCACAGGGTTAATAATTTAATTTGATTTTAAATTTTGTATATTGTCATGTTTATATATTCTTTTTAAATTTCCTGTGCACCGCCCCAAGTCCCTTTTTGGGAAAGGGGGCGGTATATAAGTTTAATAAATGAAATGAATAAAATGAAATGAAATGATCATAGGATAATAATAATAATAATAATAATAATAATAATAATAATAATAATAATAATTTAATATTTGTATAACCGCTCCCTCTCCCCATAGGGACTCGGGGTGGTGCACAGGTAGAATAAAAACAATAAAAATATACAGACATTTCTTAAAAACAAATTAAACCTAACCTGCGCTAAAATTCCCCATTAAAACTAAGCTATACTAAAAACTACCCAATAAAACCCCAGAGACAGAGAGACTATCCCAGGCCGGCCAGACAGAAAAAATAAGTTTTTAATTTAAGACGGAAGGAGCGGAGGTCCGTGGTCGTCCTAATATCGGGGGGAAGGTCGTTCCAGAGGGTCGGGCCCGCCACAGAGAGAGCCCTTCCCAGGATCCCAGGACACTACAACCATTATAAGCAAATGCCAATTGCCGAGCATCCAAATTTTGATCATGTGACCATGGGAATGCTACAGGAGCCATTAAGTGTGAAAAATGGTCATAAAGCACTTTTTCAGTGCTGTTGTAACTTTGGTCACTAAAGGAATGATTGCAAGTTGAAGACTACCACTATAGAGCTAATTCCATATTCATCTCAATTACTAATAATATCTAAGTCTGCTCTCCTGTAAGATAATATATAGAATTCAGCGATTTGATCCTCTAACATGGGAGTTCCAAAACATTTTGCCATCAGATCTCCCTTTAGGATAACCTTAATCTAGACAACTCCTCTAAAAATCCAAACACCAAAACAACGCAATGCAGTTTTGGAAAAGGTGAATTTTATTGTAACAAAAGATTTTTCAAATCTCCCCTGGACTCTGTCTGCACCTCCCCAAGGGATGTCTATCTCAGTTTGGGGAACCCTGCTGTGACAGAACAATATGAAGAAGGCTGCCTGGTGAAGCAAAAAAAAAAGGAGACAAATTTAGTCTACAATAAGAATGAGAAGCAACTAGATTGGTCAATTCTGAACTAACAAACTAAAGGAGAAGGACAGCAATCAACAATTTAACCTTAGGGTGAGATGGGCAGCAAACAAATTCAATGCATAAATAAAAAGAATTGCTGTACTGATGGTTTGTTTAATCACTTAATGACCTTAAGCAGCGTCATATACTCAAGAACCCTTCATATGGCATTTGTAACTTCCTTTTGCACGTGTGGTACAATGCAATTCAATGCAATTAAAAATAGCTGAACACGTTGAAAATCTCACAGCTTTTCACAGCACAGTTTACAGGTTAAGAGAAGGATTCTTATTCACTTTTATAACTTTAACAGATTAACAGAGTTGGAAGGGACCTTGCAGGTCATCTAGTCCAACCCCTTGCCCAAGCAGGAGACCTTACATGTGCCTCTACCTAGGATCGAATTCACAACCTCCTGCTTGTGAGGCAAGAGCTTCACCTCTAGGCCACAGCAGCTTCAATAATGGAAAAGAGGAACGGCTGGAGCTATGCTCAGAAATTATTTATATTTCATTTCATTTTCATTTTATTGGACTTCTATACCGCGCCACTCTCCCAAAAAGGAGAGAACTGGGGTATAAAATGCTCTTGGCATTAATACTCTACAGAATTTCTGTAGAGACATCTTATGCCCGGGATGGCGAACCTATGGCACGGGTGCCACAGGTGGCGCACGCGGAACCATTTCTTACGGCACGCAAGGCATTGCCCTGTCAGCTCCAGTGCGCTGGCCAGCTGCTTTAGACCTTCTTTTGAGGCCGTTTTTCATCCTCTGGAGGCTTCGGGGAAGCTCCTGAAGGCTCTGGAGGTGGGGGGGAGGCTGTTTTCACCCTCCCCAGGCTCCTAGAAAGCCTCTGGAGCCTGGGGAGGGCGAAAAAAGTGCAACAAAAGCAGGGGGTCACGCACATAGCATTATGGGTGTGGCACGCCCACGTACGACCCCCCCTGCGCTCCCCCCGCTTTTGGCATGCGAGCCACAAAAGGTTAGCCATCTCTGCCTTATGCCAATGAAAATAAAATATTTTGAGCCAGAAGACATTTATATACTGGATCAAACCTCCTTAGTCCCCAAGCAATTTTTTTTTAAGATTCAAAGAGGAATAATATTTGAGTCCCTCCTCATTTTTTTTTTCTCCAATGGTTTATTACCCACTGACATCAATGGCCCAATAAACACAATTTTATTCCACCCACCTCACTATCCACAACAAACCTGGGCTGTTTACAATCACTAAAACAACTCTTGGATTTACACAACATCGATGCATTGTCCCAACTGATCATTTCAAACGGCTCCCCTTCATTTTTAAAGTCTGAAATCGGTAGGAAGCAGTGGTGGGTTTCAAATTTTTTTAGAACCTACTCTGTAGGTGTGGCCTATTTTGTGGGCGTGGCTTGGCAGTCATGTGACAGGGTGGGAGTGGCCACCTTTTAAAATGTGGTGAAACTCATTTAACAACGCTCTTGCTTAGCAACCAAAATTTTGGACTCAATTGTGATGATAAATTCTTTCTTTCTTTCTTTCTTTCTTTCTTTCTTTCTTTCTTTCTTTCTTTCTTTCTTTCTTTCCTTTCTTCCTCCCTTTCCTTTCCTTCCCGTTGGGTCACTGGCAGCGGCGGGCCAGATTTACTTCCAGGTACTCCGGTGGAACCCCCTCTCACCGGTTCTCTAAATTTCACCAACCGGCTCTCGCGAGTAGGTGCGAGCCTGCAGAAACCCACCACTGGTAGGAAGCCTGCTCACCAATGTGAGGATTCGAACACTTCACTAATATGACCACAACTTGAATTCTATGAAGTAGTCCCACGTTTGACCTGCCCTTCTGGATGTCCAATTCCACCAAGGGAAAAGTTTGGACTGATGATAAATTACCTGTTCTAGACTCCCTGGCTCAGTTCCCTATTTCTTCTGTTAGGAACTGAGGCAGGATGCCTAAATGCATACAGGCGCCCTTCTCCAGAATGGGATTTGTAAAATAAGAACTTCTCATACCTCAAGTCTGCTGAAAAGTCACCCAGCGCCTGACCTGAGATTTCCTGCTCTCCCAGTGTAGCACTCCGTTCTTACCACGTGGAGGAAGAAAAAGCCCTCTGCACCAACGTGAAGGGAATGTCTTCTTGTTACTCCTTCCTCACCGACAAGAATAAATTGGTGAGCAGTCAGAACCTGAGTGACATCTGACTTGGACTGAGCCTAATGGTAGGGTCTCACCACTTTTTTTTCATCCCATTTGTAGCATTTGCCCTGCAAAATGTGTCCATGCCTGCCAGTGAAGACCAAGAGGAAGGAGAAGAAAGTAGGCCTGACTAGGGCAGAGCAGAATAATTGGTTACCATCAGTGGTGGGATTCAGGCAGTTCGCACCTATTCGGGAGAACCGGTTGCTAACTTTCTAAGCAGTTGGGAGAACCGGTTGTTAGAAGAAATCTCCTTTTGTTTTTCCCCACTTTGTAGGGTTAATCCTGTAAGGAAGGCAGGAAGGAAACATTCTGGTGTTGTTTCTAGCCCAGGGGTTCCCAAACTTGGCAACTTGAAGACTTGTGGACTTCAACTCCCAGAATTCTCCAGCCAGCTCTGCTGGAGTTGAAGTCCACAAGTCTTCAAGTTGCCAAGTTTGGGAACCCCTGTTCTAGCCTAATCTTTATTGCCTTCTTATAGAAACTGCCTCTCCAGTTAACCCTTATTACATTGTCACAGCTAAGGCGAAGCGCCCATCAACATGAGTGACATTGAGTTGGCCATGGTCACATGACCACTGAGCCCCGCCTACCTAGATGGTTATTAGGGCAGTTGAATTATTTGAATCCCATCACTGGTTACCATCAATCTGAGAGCAGTACCAACCATATCTGGATTGGAGGCACTGTTGATAACTGGAACAGCCAGCTGCAGGTTTTGAGGTTCGGCCAGCATTTATTTCAGGATCAGGTTCTCAAGAAACATCCTGGGCAGAGAAGTAGTCAAGGGAGGGCATCCCAACCTTTCTTGGTTGCTTAAAAAGTTGCTTGGTCACTGGCTTTGCTCTGGAAAGCTTTGCTTCCTAATCACTCAGTACACTGGAACCAACTGCAATTATTTGTGTCAGGAGGAGAGGCACTCTTAACATGATTCAAAGCACTAATTTTTTTGCAGGAAGGGAGACTTGCATAAAGAAAAGGCCCAATGCAGGTTTTTTCCCTCCACACTGAAGTCTTATTTGCTGCCTGTATAGTTAATAAGGTGGCTCAGTGGCTAAGACACTGAGGTTGTCGATCAGAAAGGTTGACAGTTTGGCGGTTCGAATCCCTAGCGCCATGTCATGGAGTGAGCTTCCGTTACTTGTCCCAGCTTCTGCCAACCTAGCAGTTCGAAAGCATGTAAAAATGCAAATAGCAAAATAGGGAGCAACTTTGGTAACAGCGTTCCGTGCACCTTCGGTGTTTAGTCTTGTCGGCCACATGACCACGGAGACGTCTTCAGACAGTGATGGCTCTTTGGCTTTGAAACGGAGATGGGCACCGCCCCCTAGAGTCCGGGACGACTAGCACATGTATGCGAGGGGAACATTTACCTTATAGTTTTATAAGGACGCTTGGAGCAGTGGTGGGTTTCAAATTTTTTAGATCCTACTCTGTAGGTGTGGCCTATTTTGTGGGCGTGGCTTGGCAGTCATGTGACAGGGTGGGAGTGGCCACCTTTTAAAATGTGGTGAAACTCATTTAACAACGCTCTTGCTTAGCAACCAAAATTTTGGACTCAATTGTGACGATAAATTCTTTCTTTCTTTCCTTCTTTCCTTCTTTCCTTCCTTCCTTCCTTCCTTCCTTCCTTCCTTCCTTTCCTTTCCTTCCCGTTGGGTCACTGGCAGCAGCGGGCCAGATTTACTTCCAGGTACGCCGGTGGAACCCCCTCTCATCGGTTCTCTAAATTTCACCAACCGGCTCTCGCGAGTAGGTGCGAGCCTGCAGAAACCCACCACTGGCTTGGAGATATGCAAGCAAATGTATATTTTAACGCTTCCATTTGACTGTGGGAAAGAGGCATTAACAATCCACCTTTGATCCAAGAACAAAAGAAAGGGAATTAATACCAGCTTCTCTTCCTCTAGTTCCTGCTTCACCACTCAAGGCTCAGCTGTGCTCCCTGATATGAGGACAAAAGTCATGCTTGCTCCCACAACCTCTGTTCCAATTTCACTGAACCACTGTCATTCTGACAGCTGCTTCTAGGCCCCAAGAGGCCTAGTTAAAGGCCCATCAAACCAGAGGAATCAACCAGCAAGCCTTGGAGGTCCAACCAAAATAGAACAGAGATTAGTGGATACGTTAATGATTATGTTCATGTATCAAACAAGACATGTTTTGCTTAAACATCATAGATATGACCGCTACCTGGACTCACATAACATAAACGCTACAAACCATAGCATATAAATCACAGTGATTGGGCTCAGAAAACATACCATAGCACAATCAGACAAATTGCTCTATGATTTTATGTTTTGGATGAATCTTGTTCATAAGTGTGAGGCCTGAAAACTGATCAGTAGGCGAAAACTAGCAGTACGTCTGCTCATGAATAGAAAATACTATTCCAATTTTATTACAGGGATGTGAACAGTTTAAAGACAATACAGGGAAATAAAAAAACAAAAAAACTATTCGGGGGGAGGGGATTTTTTTTTTTTTTTAATTGCACTACAAATTAAAGATCTGTCACAATCTCTAATCCATGGACATGGGATCGTACTTTTATGGCGAAGGCTTGTGGTAATGTTAGCTACATCCAATATATGTGGAGAACTTTGGAAAGGTATTCCATTAAACAAAAACCAATACAATACAATACAATAGCAGAGTTGGAAGGGACCTTGGAGGTCATCTAGTCCAACTCCCTGCCCAGGCAGGAAGTGCGATACCATTTCAGACAAATGGCTATCCAACATCTTCTTAAAGACTTGCAGTGTTGGGGCATTCACGACTTCTGGAGGCAAGCTGCTCCACTGATTAATGGTTCTAACTGTCAGGAAATTTCTCCTCAGTTCTAAGTTTGGTTCTCCCCTTGGTTAGTTTCCACCCATTGCTTCTTGTTCTGCCCTCAGGTGCCCTGGAGAATAGTTTGACTCCCTCTTCTTTGTGGCAACCCCTGAGATATTGGAACACTGCTATCATGTCTCCCCTAGTCCTTCTTTTCATTAAACTAGACATACCCAGTACCTGCAACTGTTCTCCATATGTTTTAGTCTCCAGTCCCCTAATCATCTTTGTTGCTCTTCTCTGCACTCTTTCCAGAGTCTCCATGTCTTTTCTACATCGTGGCGACCAAAACTGAATGCCGTATTCCAAGTGGGGCCTTACCAAGGCATTATAAAGTGGTATTAACACTTCAGGTGATCTTGATTCTATCCCTTTGATTATGCAGCCTAGAACTGTGTTCTAGGAGAAACACTAGAAGCAAAATTCTACATCTTCCTCACAGTTTTTGCAGTTGTTCTCCTTAAATGATATGCAGGCTTACATATATAGTACTGATGATGTTACCTAGATTGGGTAATGAAACGTCTGCAAGAAAACAACCAAGCTCAGACCGTACCAAAAACTCCTCAGGCTTATATATGTAATATTTATTTTATTTTATTTATTTTATTAAATTTATACCCCGCCCTTCTCCTACAAAAGGACCCAGGGCGACGCACAGGAAAATTAAAAATCAAAACATACATAAATAGACCATTATTAAAACCCAATTATACTTAAGTTACCCCGTGCTAAAAACATTTTAAAATCCTCTAATTAAAATTTATAGCTGATAAAAGTCCATATCGGGTGGATATGCTAGGCCAGCTTGTTGGAATAAATGCGTTTTAAGACGCCGGCGGAAAAGGCGGAGGTCCGTGGTAGTGCGGAGTTCAGGGGGCAGGTCGTTCCAGAGGGTTGGGCCCGCCACAGAGAAGGCCCTTCCCCTGGGTGTCTCCAACCGGCATTGCCCGGCCGACGGCACCCAGAGAAGGCCCTCTCTATGGGAGCGGATCGGTCGAAGGGATATATGGGGCAGGAGACGGTCTCGCATATAGCTAGGCCCCGAGCCATGGAGCGCTTTAAAGATGGTAGTTAACACCTTGAAGCGCACCCGAAAGGCCACAGGTAGCCAGTACAGCTCGCGCAGGAGAGGTGTTATGTGGGACTGCCTTGCGGCTCCCATGACCACCCACGCGGCTGCGTTCTGGACTAGCTGTAACCTTCGAGTGCACCTCAAGGGGAACCCCATGTAGAGAGCGTTACAATAGTCCGGCCTAGATGTCACGAGTGCTTGAGTGACTGTGCAAAGGGCGACCCGGTCCAGTAAGGAGCGTATTTGGCGTATCAAGCATACCTGGTAAAACGCCCCACTGGCCACGGCTGTCACATGCTCCTCCATGGACAACCGGGAATCCAGGAGGACACCCAAATTGCGCACCCTCTCCACGGGGGCCAATATTTCGCCCCCAATGGCCAGTGTTGGACTTAACTGGCTGAACCGGGGCGCCGGAAACCACAGCCACTCGGTCTTGGACGGGTTGAGCTTGAGTTTGTTACTACCCATCCAGATCCGTACGGCCTCCAAACACCGGGACATCACCTCAACGGCATCGTTGGGGTGGTTTGGGGTAGATATGTACAGCTGATTGTCGTCAGCGTACAGATGGTATTCTACCCCAAAACCACGGATGATCTCACCCACGGATGATCTCACAGTATAACCTCAGTGGAACTTTTATTTCTAAATCATTTATTTCTAAATCATATAAACAAGGGCCCCCACCTTGAACACGTATCACACACATTATCTGCACATAAACAGAAGAGGGTTTCAACAGCTCTTTTGCATCCACCATTTTGAAGCCAGTGACTGTTGCTGGGAAAACCTCTATATAAGCACCTATTGTATAATAAATCCCCAAACTAGTCATTTTTAAAAGCTTAAGGGTGGTTTGAGATAGGCTATGTTGTCGGAATCTGAAATTATCTGTCTCTCACCCAAATGAGTAGTCGACACCCAGAAAAAGGAGCAAGGCAATAAAAATGAACATTATCTGACTACAGGATTTGGATATTTGCACAGATACCCATTTGGCAATAAGATTCCAACCCTCAGCTTGTCCCTTCTAACCTATTATTAATTTAGCTACATGGCTGAGAATTGGCAGGCTTCAGCTTTCCTAAGTGGAAGGGAAGAGGAGGGTATACAGAGAGAAAACAACAATAAGGAATGTATTACTAGGCAGAATTATTTGGGTGGACATGTCAAATGCAAAAGAAAAGACAAGGAGTCAGATGTGAGTAGGCCTAACTGACAGTCCATATACTGCAGAATCAAAATCAAAATCATGTGTGCATTCCCCCCCCCCCCACATGCATATCTGGGTAAATGCTTTGATCTACTACATTATGTAAGCCCAATGGATTTCAGTGATTCCAAAATTGCTACCAAAGATCCTGCTGGGATTACTTAACCATTTTATCATGGAATTGTCAACTTAGACAAACAGCAATACTGAAGAAGAAGGCTTCCCTGGGATTATATTTCTTAGTCCGTGTCTGCAAGGGAGAGCTGGGTTTGCTTTGGAGCAGGGGTCTCCAACCTTTGCAACTTTAAGTCTGAAGGACTTCAGTTCCCAGACGTCTCCAGCCAGCTTTGCTGGCTGGAGAAGTCTGGAAGCTGAAGTCCTTCAGACTTAAAGTTGCAAAGGTTGGAGACCCCTGTTTTGGAGTATACCAAAACATGGGCCCACTGGAACTTCAAAGTTCTCCCTGGTCTGATGGCATTTCAGACATACAGCTCTGCAGGATCCTTGGTAGAAAAAGAGTTAACACACACACACACACAATCCCTAAAAATGAGAAGTATAAAAAGCCAACAACACAGCCAGTTGCTACCCACACGTCGTTATTATTTTTATAAGACATATCCAAACACATGGGTTTGTCTTGAGCTACATAGGGTTGTTTTTATTAAAAAATGCAGATCTCTGCACTGAGGAACTTACGCTCTAAATGTCAACAGATGGAAAAGTTAGGGGAGATCTAGATATAACAAGGAAAAATGAACGGTAGTTACACGTAACCTAGGGTTCTTTTCTAACGGTTGGGGACAGGCACCTGGCTTTTAAGCCACAAACAGTACATGAAAAGGAAGGCTTAAATAGGGGAACGGGAACTTAGATGGGGACTTAGATGAGGAAGGGGAATCAAGAGTGGTGGCCCTGCCTTGTAGCAAGTTCCAAGCATAAGGGGATGCAAAACATATATACAAAGATATGAGAATCACTAAATCGGGATTAACACTTGGAGCCTAGGTCTCTTGTCCCATAATACCACCTTCAACCCCAGTTCTCCGATTTTCAACATTACTATATTGCTGTCAGCTTCAATCTTAGACATTTGGGCAATGAAGACTGGCCTGGAAATGGGGTGGAGGAAGGGCAGTACTGAGTAGCAGAACATTCACAGGGAGACAGTACTCAGGCATCCCTCCTTGGTACTTCTCATCTATCTCTCTCTCTCTCTCTTTTTCTTGAGCATTTTAAAACTCTGCTCATGCAGAGCGTGCTTTATATTCTCAAGTCTGTGTGCAGAACACAATCCATTGACACAAGCAACCTCACATAGTCACCAACTGCAGGAGAAATGCAATCCTGCGTGCAGAGATGCACAGCCACATATTCCGACATGCATGCACAGCCTCCCCCACATCCAGGGTTGTTGTGGTTTTTTTCCCTGTTCCTCTCTCCCACAGCAGACTTTCTTGTACATACAAGCCTCCCACAAGTTGTCCTTTCTGCTCACATGAACAACCTGAGTGCCGAACCAAATTTGTGCAACGAGAGACATAAATAGGGATCATACAGTGATTCGTGTAGAGCAGGGGTCTCCAACCTTTGCAACTTTAAGTCTGAAGGACTTCAGCAAAGCTGGCTGGAGAAGTCTGGGAGCTTAAGTCCTTCAGACTTAAAGTCGCAAAGGTTGGAGACCCCTGGTGTAGAGGTCCAACTCATAATCTGCCATTCTAAATACAAATATGCATGCAAAATCATGCTAAAATATTACAAACAACAAACACGAGTGCACTCTTCTGGAGAGAGGTCGTGTTTCTATGTTTTAGGGAAATCATCTCTTTAAACTGCCACTAAACGTTGACCTCTTTGAAAGCCAAGATATTGGACCACTCCAGTTGCATCTCTGATACTTGACACAAACTTTTCTAAACCACCCCTCCTCGTGCTGTGTCACTCTGTCCTCAAGCCTGGCCACAGGAAACTGGCATCGGAGGTAACTTGACATAAACCCCGTCTGACTGTTTGGTAAGCAGAAAGTACCAGAGTAGTACAAGAATAGGAGAGGACCCGTGCTAAAGAAAGCAGAGGCCATCCCGTATGCCAACCCCTGGAGAGCAAACTCATACCCATCCAGGGAAACCATGGCACCTGTGAAACGCCAAAGGAGACAGACATGGAAAAACAACAGCCTCTCTAGGGGTGATTCGCCGGCGAATGGTGTGCTCAAATGAAATAATATTAATTTCTGACAAGAAGGAAGCGGGAGGGATGGCCGGGAAAGGTGTCCCCAGGCCAGGTTATATTATTCAGCAGGAGCAACAGTGCCCGTGCCATCCGACTGATGCCCACTTTGGATAACGATGCTGGTACTGGCCAGGTGGCGTTCAAGCAGGGATGGGTGAAGAAGCAGCAGTCTAAGAAAAAGGGCAAAATAAAAGCTGTGCTGCTTAAGCTGAGGGGGGGGGGGAGACGGGAGGGGGGGGGGAGCTGGGGAGAGGAGATAAACAAGTGCCTACATTGGGAATCCCACTCACCTCGTGCCCTAGAGGGGCAGCAGCTGCACTTGGCCAGGACTTTGCGGAACAAGTGGTGGCAAGCACAGCCTTGCTGGCTCCCACCTCTCATGGTGCCGCCCGGCTACGCTGGGCTCCGTCACTCACTATGCCAGCCATCGAGCGAGGGGACAGGACTTCCCAGGCAGTGAAAGGGGGTTGTTGGAGAGGAGGGGGGGGGGGGGAAGTTCTTGCCACCGCAGCCGTTTGCTCAGTGACAGAACAAACAGGGCTGGGCTGGTGCTGCCCGTGGGGGGGAGGAGCTTCTGCAGCTGCCCCCTTGCTTCTCTCCTCCCTCCCTCCCTCCCTCCCTTCCTCTCTTTCTCTTTCTGTCTCTCTCTCTCTCTCCCTCTCCCTCTCTCTCTCTTCATCCATCTCCAGAGCTTCCCGGAGCCAGACTCCCCCTCCCTCCCTCCCTCCTTCCTCACTCTTGTTGAGCCATTGCAGCCAGCTCTGCAGCAGCTGAGTCTGCAGCAGGCACAAGTGAGAGATCTCTTCGTGTTCCCACCGCTGCGGAAGGCTACCGCGAGGAAGGAGAAGAAAAGAGAAAGAAAACAAACCTGGGTGGATGCAGCCGTCGGGGATTGGAAAGGCAAGGAAGCAAGGAGGAGTCCCCTAGAACAGGGGTCTCCAACCTTTGCAACTTTAAGTCTGAAGGACTTCAGCTCCCAGAATTCTACAGCCAGCTTTGCTGGCTGGAGAATTCTGGGAGCTGAAGTCCTTCAGACTTAAAGTTGCAAAGGTTGGAGACCCCTGCCCTAGAAGGCACGCATGTGTCCGTGTGAGTGTGTGTGTGTGGACATCCAAATAAAAAGAACGAGTATATAGCACGTCCAAAGTTTATCAAGAGAGGAATGAATGGGCAGCTTCTCTTGGGCTGATGGCCGCGAAGGCTGAGCCTTACTTAGTGCATTAGTGTTACAGACCCCGTCCCCTCCACCCGCCACACAGGACAGCGGTACTCCAGAAACTGGGAGTGGACAGGGGAGGGGGGGGATTTGTGCAGCCCTTTCCACGCCAACTTCCTATTGCAAAGGGGAAAGCCTCAGGAGCCAACCCACATCTTCAAAACAAAAGACAGCTGAAAATGCCTACGCAGCAGGCAATACAGGACTTAGTTTGGGCCAGTCATTCTCTCTCTCAGCACAACCTGCCTCTCATACTGATAGGAGTATGGAGAAAGGAGTCCTAGGCTCCTTAGGTTTCTGGAGAAAACATGGGGTGTACTGCGAATCTTAACAAATGAACTAGAAATACATACTCAAAAATGTATACACAAAACCCGTAACACGTTAAGAACTAATATGATGCAGTGGTTAAGTTGCCGGATTGGGACTGAGGAGAGTAGACTGAAGTCCCTAATAAGCCCGTCATGATCTCTCACTTCAACTATTTCAGGGTTTACTGTTGTGATGATGACACAGCCATGCTCATGCACACTTTTGAGTTTCCAGAAAAGCTATTATCAATGTATTTGAAAAGACAGGCAGACGATCATCACAGGAAGGACTTTTGCTATGTGCAGTAAGGATGAGCTTGTTGTGCTTCATGCTTTCCTCAAGGGAAGTTTGCTTGGGGGATGAATGGCCAAATGAAGTTCTAATCCAGTGTTTTTCAACCTTTTTTGTGCAAAGGCACACTTTTTTCATGAAAAAAATCACGAGGCACACCACCACCATTAGAAAATGTTTAAAAAATTTAACTCTGTGCCTATATTGACTATATATAAAGTAATTCTCTTGAATAGGAATCAAATAAACACAAAGAAATTATTTTATAATTACTTTATTTTGAAATAATAAAGTATTTTATAATTGTTCATATTTCTGTTTACTTAGTGCGAAACCTGGGCCTGTTTGGCTGAACACAAAGCTGATATTCTGGAAGGAATTTTTCCCACGGCACACCAGACAATATCTCACGGCACACTAGTGTGCCACGGCACAGTGGTTGAAAAACGCTGTTCTAATCATTCAAGTTGCTGGACTTATCTGAGAAGGCCCAGGTTCAAATCCTCTGTCAGCCATGTGATATTGTTGAGCCAATTGCAACACTTATTCTTCCTTACAGAATTGTTATCGGGATAAAATGGGGGCAAGCAGGTGAGAACTATACAGGCTGACTGTTCGAAATTTGTTGAAAGAAAAAATAGGCGTAAGGAGGATATGCAAAAACGACACAGAAATGCGTTTTGAATAAAGGAAATATTGATCATATTTGCACCAATGCAACATTTGCACATCAGTGTAACCTCAGAGGTTACATTTATTACCATTGTTTAATGTTTTTATCCCTTTCCTCACTACCACACTGTCATGCTTTCACATTTCTACTGCCCCACAAAAATAGCCAACCCTCTATCGGGAACATGCTTCATTACTATTGGAAGACTTCTACCATCTAATGCTTCCCAGGCATGTTGTGACTACAATCCCCATCATTCCCAACCAGAATCTAAACAGGAGAGTAACTAATATGCTTATCTTGCAGAACTAGAAACTCAAAATTGTCCTTAACGACCACAAAGTTCCTTGAGTCTGTCCAGGATGCCACAGAATGATGATTATATTTTGGTACGATCAACTCATTGGGTTGGTTTAATGATCAGCGTTAAAAACTAATCATAAGTTCAATTCTCCAAAGAAATGCTTCTGAATTTTTTTCCTCTTTCATTATCCAAAACCACTTATGTGCGATCCTCAGTTTGAGAAGTGGCCTGTTCCTTCAGCACCATTGTAACTTCCAATGGACACTGAATAAATGGTCATAATTTGAGGTCTATCCCCATTTATATATTACAAAAATCACTGAATGATTTTCAGCCATTTCAACCAATTCCCATTGATAATTTCAGTAATGTTTGTCTTAATAGGAGAAATACTGGGGCATTTTTGAATATATTTTAGTATACAGGGCAATCATTAAGTCAATTTAAATGTTGTGATAGGTAGTGGGTTTATATGTCACTAACAGAAGAAAAACTTCCATCCAATTTTGGGAAATTTACCCAGGTTGGGAAGCACTAGAGGTAAAAGCAAAGAAATAAAAAAGGAAGTTGAGGGGGAAAAACATTTTCTCTTTGGTATCATATTTTCCTACTTGTAGGATGCATTCGGTTGTTATATTGGGTAGCTTTTAAAAATAGCATCATGCATTTATGTGCTCTCCAAAGATGGTACAATCTCCTCTGTCACTCACTCTATCATTCCATTCTGCTGCAAATTGTAGATTAGACTTTGTCTGCAACCTGTTCAATTGAGGAATATGATTTTCTTTTTCATCTCAAATCAGATTTGAATCAGAGATTAGTTCTGGCACTTATTTTCAAAGTGCAAGTTCAAGTGTATAACATATGAAGCAATGATAATGGTAAAAGTGACCTCAGATTCTTTTCAAAGATAAGAAGGATTGAAGAAGACATTTAGGATTCTGTGCTTCTCGGGATGGGCTTCAATCATAGCAACCTTTTTAAAAAAAATATTAAAGATGCTGTCATCTTAATAGCATTATGTTTTCATCCTAAGACCATTGGTTTTATGCGCCATTTAAATTAGTCACTGCTTCTGATGAGGTGCTGAGAAGAGTTTTCTTACAGAATCTAGGTCAAGCGTGTTCATCCCAATACTTCTCAAATGCTTTAAATTATCATCTGTATAACCCTGTACCAAAATACCTATTGATCATGGGAGCTTTAGTGCCAAGTTATTTGGAAGCTGCTACATGGAGAGAACTTAATCCTGCCGCCTTTCTCTCACAAACTACAATTTCAGAAGAATGTTTAAAAAATAGTTGTGCGGATATTACTCAAATATCAAGGCAGATGGAGGCGAGGGCAAGGCCTGGTATCTTATAACCAGGATGCTGTCGGAAGAGGATGACATTTGTCCATTTGTATAGTGAAACTGTAGGACAGACAAAGGAAACAAAGGAAGGCAAAGAAAGAGTTAAAAAAAGCATAAGAGAAGCAGAAGCTATAGCAGGATAACTGTAGACTGTAAATGGATTTGGGAGAAGAAAAAATAACAGCATACAGTATTTTTCCCTTCAATTTTCACTGATAAAGAGTTTTTTATATGGTGGGAAGAAAAGCAAATTGTATCAGTAAGTCTGCAGAACATTGGTTGTGCTGGCAAGAGCAAAGACAGAAGGTAGATGAGGAATTACTGTGTTTCCCCAAAAATAAGACAGGGTCTTATTTTCTTTTTACCCCTGAAACAAGCACTTGGCCTTATTTTCAGGGAGGTCTTATTATTTTTGAGGTGCAGGAGGCGGCGAGCGTGGTCACCTCATGGCTGCTGCTGTGTTGCAATATTTATGGGGAGGGCTTATTTTTGGGGGAGGGCTTATTTTCGCACATGCGCTCAAAAGCACGACTGGGCTTATTATCTGAGCAGGTCTTATTTTCGGGGAAACAGGGTACAAATCAATTATCTGAATATATATTTCTTATGTTATCTATTATTTAACTGTCATGCACATTTTTCCTACTACTTCTAGACTCATACAGTAATCACTCAAGGGAATAAAGGTGGCTGTTGCATCTTTAAATTGGTAGCTCTTCCACTTCACAATTGCTCTCCTGAGATATTGGAGATAATGAGTTCATTAGAAAGCTCACAGTTGGAGAAACCTCTCCACCTAGGTCACTGCAAGCTTACGGTTAATTGGCTAGACACTTGGAGTGACTAGCCAGCTATTCTCTGGTCGGTCGCAATATGTGTTGACGGGAGGGCAGAGGTCGACCTCGAGGCCTCTCTTATGTGGGGTTCCTCAGGGGTCGGTCCTCTCGCCCCTCCTTTTCAACACATATATGAAGCCGCTGGGTGAGATCATCCGTGGTTTTGGGGTGGAGTACCATCTGTACGCTGATGACACCCAGCTGTACATATCCACCCCAAACCACCCCAACGATGCCGCCGAAGTGCTGTCCCGGTGTTTGGAGGCCGTACGGATCTGGATGGGTGGTAACAAACTCAAGCTCAACCCTGCCAAGACTGAGTGGCTGTGGTTTCCGGCACCCCAGTTCAGCCAGATTACACCAACTCTGGCCATTGGGGGCGAAACACTGGCCCCCGTGGAGAGGGCGCGCAATTTGGGTGTCCTCCTGGATTCCCGGCTGTCCATGGAGGACCATGTGGCGGCCGTGGCCAGGGGGGCGTTTCATCAGGTACGCCTGATGCGCCAATTGCGCCCCTTACTGGACCGGGCTGCCCTTTGCACAGTCACTCAAGCTCTCGTGACGTCCCGACTCGACTACTGTAATGCTCTCTACATGGGGCTTCCCTTGAGGTGCACTCGAAAGCTACAGCTAGTCCAAAACGCAGCCGCGCGGGTGATTATGGGAGCCACTAGATGCTCCCACATAACACCGATCCTGCGCGAGCTGCATTGGCTTCCTGTGGTTTTTCGAGTGCGCTTCAAGGTTTTGACAACTATCTTTAAAGCGCTCCATGGCTCGGGGCCTAGTTATATGCGAGACCGCCTCCTGCCCCATACATCCCTTAGACCGATACGCTCCCACAGAGAGGGCCTTCTCAGGGTGCCGTCGGCCGGAAAATGCCGACTGGCGACACCCAGGGGAAGAGCCTTCTCTGTGGCGGGCCCAGCCCTTTGGAATGACCTACCCCCTGAATTACGTACCATCACCGACCTCCGCCTCTTCCGCCAATGTCTTAAGACATATTTGTTTCAACAAGCCGGCCTAGCCTAACCTCCAATGGGGACTTTTAGGTAGTTTTAAATTGGGTTTTTAAAATTTGATTTTAGCGCAGGATAGGTTATTTAATAGTTTTTTAAATTATATTTATTGTATTTTGTATGTTTTTTAAATTTTCCTGTGCGCCGCCCTGGGTCCTTCGTGGAGAAGGGCGGGATATAAATTTAAATAAATAAATAAATAAATAAATATTCGGTTTCTAGTCAAGTCCTCAGTGGAGCAGAATCAAACGTTTCCCTTGAGATCTGGCTAAACAGAGTTGCAGATCACTAGTGCCAATTCCAGATCCAGTTTGGTAAGAATATAGCTGGCTTTGGCAGTACTAGATTACAAGAAATGTCTCATTGCTCATTTGAATAGCCTGTTGGACAACCAAGAAAAGCAGGGGCATTGGCAAGCAGATGGAAGTGGCAAGGAGCCTTACCTCCATTCAAAAGCCCATCAATGCAGAGATGTCATCAGGTTCTGAAAGAAACATGCCTAACTACCCTGCCTGTGGCTCGTGGAAGCTTTGCTGCAATCTATTAATTATTTTGGGAACTAATCAGCAGAGGCTCATCCTTTCTGCCCCTTCCTTCAATCTTCTTACCTCTGTTTTGAATTCCTCATTTATTTTGCTTATTGCCATGAACAATTTACTCTTTTCTGACCTCTGTTTTGCCCCCCTCTTTTCCCTGCATTCATTTAAAACAACTTCTGCCAGCTGTCAGTCATTCTAATACTCTTACTTTCGTGTCTCCCCCACCCTACCTTAAGCCCAGGGAGCCCAATACAAGCTCCAATATTCTGAGGCTGCATCCTTGACTGTTAGCTGCTCATGAAAGGTCTTATTTCCTAATATTTGACTTGTTTTCTTTACAATTACATGATAGACAAGAAAAACAAAAATCATTTCTATATTGTTATTGCTTCCAGACAGCATTACAACGTAGCCTCTAGTGCTAATGGCCAAATGACATTATCTATCTATTCCATCTTTTCTTTCTTAATGGATCTTTTGGATGTAAGGGGAAAAATAACCCTAAGAATGCAAAACAAAAAAACAATAAATTCCTTAAATAAGGCAGGGAAATTGTATAATGAAAGCCTAATCCAGAAGCATCTGTCATTTGGTTGTCATCTCCTTTCCATGTCTTCCCTTGGTCTTTCTTCTTTGGTCAAATATAAACATAGAATCATGGGCCTGATCTCTCTCTTTTTCAACTTCTGTGTGCCTATGTGGTGGGTTTCAACATTTTTTAGAACCTCTTCTGTAGGTGTGGCCTGCTTTGTGAGTGGCTTGCTGGCCATGTGACCGGGGTAGGAGTGGCTTGCCGGCCATGTGACTGAGTGGGAGTGGCTTGGTAGTCATGTGACTGGGTGGGCGTGGCCAACTTGTGAAATGTGGTGAAACTCACTTAACAACTCTCTTGCTTAGCAACCAAAATGTTGGCTCAGAAACTCTGGCATTTGAAGCACGCAACTCTTAAAGCTGTCAAGTTACAAGACCCTTGCACCTCTAACCCTTTAGAAAAACAACTCCAGGGGTGTTCAAACTTGACAGCTTTAAGACTTGTGGACTTCAACTCCCAGAATTCCTCCTCTCTCTCTCTTCATCTTGATGATGGGCGGATGGGCGGGGGGAGGGAGCTGGAACCGGTTCTAAACAGAACTGTAGATTTGTGGAATCTCTTCTAAAGAAGAGGTTAGAACTGGCAGGAACCGACCCCTGGCCTATACACTTTCAGGAATAGATGTACAGATGGATGGAAAATAGATAAACAGAGACAAATGTCTCTCCAGATCAAGGTTTGAGAAAACTTATATTTTAAGATCAGAGTTATATAGCCTGGAGACTTTAGACTGCATGTGGGCCAAAAAGCTTGGGAAAATTCCTCATACCTTTTGCCATTCAGTTTTAATCTTGTATTCAATATACAACTCATAGTAATGCTAACTGAATTCCATTAATTTTAATTAAATATTCGTTTATATTAAATCAAATAAAGGGTTCTATTGCCTGATTCACCTTTGTTCTTAATCTTGATTTTTACCTATTTGGGAGCAATTATGCCAAGTGTGACTCTGGCACCCTCTTGATGAGTTAAACCAAATTGAGCACTGCCTCACATCTGATCTCACCAGTTGTTAGTTCACAATCCCTTAATTCCCAAGCAGTTGTTGAGGATTATGGGAGTTGCAGTTAACATATTTAGCAAATATTACGCAGGAGAAGGCAACTCCATAGTAACAGGCAACAGATCTATTACAGTATTTCAGGCATGGACTTTCCTCAGCCTAACCTAAAGTTGTTAGGAATTGAATCTCGAATCAGATACTGGCAAAAGCTTGCATTCTAAAATCACCCTAAAGAAAATGCCTTGGAGTAAGGAACTACATTTGAAAAATTGGGAAATTAGGCATTCAATACATGCATCTCTCTGATTCCAGGATTTGCACTTCAGATTTCCTGTCACTGATTAGGTATGTGACAGTTTTATTTCCCAAAATGACAATCACCCAGAACAGATTTTTTTCATTGCTTTGTACTCATATAACAGACAGATTTCTAGAAAATTTGTCAGACAAATATGACATTTTTTAAAGAATGCAAAAAAACCCATTTGCAAGTCATATAAAGAATTGGTTCTCTATTAAAGCAGGGCAGGAATAGCAACAGGGAACCATGGATACTAGGGTATCCTCTTCTCCCCTATTGTTAATTTAAAATAATTTATATCACAAGAGATTTGTTGATCACTACAATACTAGTAGCTGGCAGGCTCCAGCTGTTGACAGAACCATCCTTGTCTTCAGTCTTGCTATCTTTCCTCTCTTGGGATGGCATCTGAAGTACAGTATGTCTTTAATGTAGCTATATCTGAGCAGATATCTAAAATAGACCAAGCAATCCAGCACAAGCATCTTTCCCAACCAATAGAGAAGAAGGTTTATTGCTCAGTGACCATGCTAGTTATTTAATTTGGTTTTATCATACTGTTTCCTGTAGCACAAAGAGTAGATCTTTTTAAATACAAAGAAAAAATAGACCATAACTAGGAAAAAATGTACAGAATGGCTAAGGTTGAGCTCATACTTTATTCAGCCATTGATTGGTTTAAGCTTTGTGTTAGACTGGGTTCAAATATCACATTGATATTATGGAAATGGAAAAGGTGCAGAGGAGGGCAACCAGAATGATTAGGGGGCTGGAACACCTTCCTTACCATCTGAGGCTGCAACAGCTGGGCCTCTTCACTCTTGAACCACGGTGACTGAGAGGTGACCTGATTGAAGTCTATAAAATCATGCACGGTGGGGACAAAGTAGAAAAGGAAAAACTGTTTTCCCTATCGCACAACACTAAAACTAGGGGGCACTCCATGAAACTTTTGATAGCTAGACCTCAAACAAATAAGAGGAAATACTTTTTCACCCAGAGGATCACTGGTCTATGGAACTCCCTGCCAGAAGAAGTGGTGACAGCTGTCAGCCTCGACACCTTTAAGAAAGGATTAGACGAGTTCATGGAGAACAAGGGTATCAATGGCTATCATTATGGATGCCTAAGGACACCCTCCGGGTTGGAGAGATAGGCAGGATATTTCTCAATGCCATTTTCAGGGAATCATAAGCAGGTGAAGACATCTGCTTGGGAATACCCTGAAGCAAATGATGAGCCGCTGTATGAGACAGAATGCTGGACTGGATGGGCTGTGGCCTGTTCCAGCAAGGCTGTTCTTATGTTCTTATTGAGCCATGGTTTATTGTTTTTTAAAAAACCACAATCAAGATGATTCACACAACAAACTTATTTTTCATGCTGGTTTAGCCATTGCAGTGTACTTCTGGGTTTTGCCTTAGCATGATGCATTAATCCAACCAATTATGGCTTATTCAAAAATATTCTTAAAGCAGACTCCTCTTGGTGAACTGCAAACCCAAATTAAGAGTGTGCAATACCAGTGAAGCATATGAAAGGAAGACTTCATGGTGGTAACATCAGCATGATGATGCCTCTCATAAGTAAACCATTTGAATACACACACAAAAAAATTGAATACACACAAAAGATTAAAAGCTAGTGGAACAGAAAGATTTCGTAGAAACACTGCCTGTCAGAAAAGTCAAGATTTATTAAGGCAATCATTGTCCAAGTACTCAAGATCAATGAGAAGTCTTAGTTATTTCTTTAGTTTCCAGATTGTATGCTACCTATTTGTTAGGGTTTCGGAGTTACACAGTATAGGAATAATGTACTCAGGGAACTTACATGCCTGGGAAATATGGCAGTAGAGAAAGTAGAGTCAATCAATCATTCAGGTATGTTACCATATTAAAAACAATGGTAAAGCTGCTTTCCTTATTGCACGAGATCTGGAGAGGCAACCTAACAATAAAATAAATCAGGCAGCTCACCTTCTTCCGTGATCTGGACTACAGGGATCTCTGAGGATGCTACTGCTTCTTGTTGGGATCCCATATCAGACTGCCCCCTGTTGTTTTTGTTGCTATCCTGGGGTTGCATCTCAGCTCCCTGGTCTTGTGAATACAGGTCTGACAGCTGTAATGAAGCAGAAAATATGTTCAGGTTTTAGGTTAGGATTCAAACAGCCTGTTTGGTATGAGGAGCCTCAGTATCAGAAATAGATCACAAGCTGACACAATAACAGATATATTTTTGACACATGCAATTAGTGTAGTTTTCAGATCATTTTTGTGAGCATCAAGCACGCCGGAACTATATCGCACAGACATATTGCAGTTTTCATATCATTTTTCTTATTGAAGTACAGTGGTACCTCGGTTCACGAACGCCTCTGTTCACGACCAATTCGGATTACGACCAAAAATTTCCCAAAAAATGTGCCCTGGTTCACAAACACCGTTTCGGTTCACGAACGGAAAAGTTCGTAAAAATATGCTCCGCTTCACGAACTCTGCCTCGCTTCACGAACTCCGCCCTCGCATCACGAACAGAAAAGTTCGTAAAAATGCTCGGATTCACGAACCCCGCCTCGCTTCACGAACCGGAGCCGCGGACATTTTAAAAACAAGGTCAGAACGGATTAACCGGATTTACATTGAACCCTATGGGAAACTGTGCCTCTGTTCACGACCAATTCTGTTCGCGAACAGAGTCAGTTCAAGAATCACGACCAAAAAACAAGGTCGGAACGGATTAACCGGATTTACATTGAACCCTATGGGAAATTGTGCCTCGCTTCACGACCAATTCGGATCGCGAACAGAGTCAGTTCACGAATTAAGTTCGTGAACCGAGGTACCACTGTAGTTGTTTCAATTTTTTTTTTTTAAAAATCTAAGAATGTATGTATTGAATATCTGTATATGTATATTCTGGCATGAAGAGTTCATCCGCAGTCACAGAAGGCAAGATGTACTTCAACGTCACAGCTAAAAGACAGAATGAAACCTCATTTCTTTTCTACCTGTTGTGGCAAACTTCAAAACTGTGTCAATTCTTCTCAAACGCCTACCTAAAAAACAGAACCTTACTTTTAAAAGAATGAGAGATGAAGAAACAAGAATTTCCAAGTCTTCAGGAGAATCTCCAAGTGTATTTCCATTCTAATGTCTGGATCAGAGACAGACATTTCTGACTCCAAGGGATGTGTTAGTTCCCAAGTCAGAACTACATGTCTCACCACCCCCTCTCTTTCCTCTCACCACACCCCATCCGTTTACGTATCATTGGTTTCCCACTGCGAAAATCCAATTACTTTACACATGTGAAAGTTGGAAGTGTTTGTCCTCTCTCGTGGTTCAGAAGAGGACTGCTAAGGGACAAAAAGAACAAGGATACTTCCCTGTTTCCCAGTATCTGCTTCCAAACTTCAGATCTCCACTATTATTCTTATGCAAGAGAAGAGGAAACCATGAACGTTTTCTACCTTTGCTCCCCAATGAAGGAAACCAAGATACTCCAGAAGATAGGCTTAAGATACAGAAGGATCTCAACAAACTTGAACATTGGGCACTATCTAATAAAATGAAATTCAATGGCGAAAAGAGTAAGGTTCTACATTTAGGCAACAAAAATGAAATGCACAGGTACAGTACAGGTGGTACCTTGCTCAATAGTAGTAACTGTGAAAGGGATCTTGGAGTCCTAGTGGATTTAGTGGATTTAGATATGAGCCAGCAGTGTGCAGCAGCTGCCAAAAAAGCCAACACAGTTCTAGGCTGAATAAACAGAGGGATAGAATCAAGTGTTAATACCACTTTATAATGCCTTGGTAAGGCCACACTTGGAATAGGGCATCCAGTTTTGCTCGCCATGATGTAAAAAAGATGTGAAGACTCTAGAAAGAGTACAGAGAAGAGCAACAAAGAGGATTAGGGAACTGGAGACTAAAACATATGAAGAACGGTTGCAGGAACTGGGTATGTCTAGTTTAATGAAACGAAGGACTAGGGGAGAAATCATAGTAGTGTTCCAATATCTCAGGGGTTGCCACAAAGAAGAGGGAGCCAAACTATTCTCCAAGGCACCTGGGGGCAGGACAAGAAGCAATGGGTGGAAACTAATCAAGGAGAGAAGCAACTTAGAACTGAGGAGAAATTTCCTGACAGTGAGAACAATTAGTCATTGGAACAGTTGCCTCCAGAAGTTGTGAATGCCCCAACCCTGAAAGTCTTTAAGAAGATGTTGGATAGCCATTTGTCTGAAACGGTATAGGGTTTCCTGCCTAGGCAGGGGGTTGGACTAGAAGACCTCCAAGGTCCTTTCCAACTCTGCTATTGTATTGTATTTCAAATGTTATTGGCTGCTTCTTTACAGGGCTTTTTGAGATGGGAGAGAGCGGGGAGGGAAATAAAAGAGAATGCACCTGCTCCTTCCTCTCTCCCCTCATTTAAACCGGTCTCTTATAGTACGGAGATTGATCATCCAAGTAGGTCACAAAGCCTACAAAGGTGGTGGTGAGAGTTGTTCTGGATTACACAGCGGCTGGCCACAAACATGGCTGACCCAATTTCTATGACTAATATAAAAACAGCCCGATAGAATTTTCACATAAAGGGGAACAGGATCTTCTTTCCCACTGAGTTGGATACTTC
The DNA here is from genome assembly GCA_039707465.1 of Rhabdophis nuchalis. Taxonomy (NCBI): domain Eukaryota; kingdom Metazoa; phylum Chordata; class Lepidosauria; order Squamata; family Natricidae; genus Rhabdophis; species Rhabdophis nuchalis. The sequence goes on from CM077646.1 coordinate 190,324,537, forward strand.
AAAGAAGAGGCTATTAACTCCACAACAAAATGGAATCTCTTTGTTCTGAAGAAGTGTAGCTTTTTAGAAAAAAAATACTGAAATGGAAAGATGACCTCTTCAAGCCCAAGCTTTTGCACTCTCTGGAGGCAACTGTCTGATCACTAGGAAATTCTGTAGGAAACGAAATGCAGAATTAAATGGGCTTGACATGGTAGACTAATTTGTAAATACTGACCTGAAACCTTTTTGCTATATAATGCTCTTCCTGGAGTGGGGACAGAGCAAAGAACTGAGTAGGCAGTAAGTATGAGGCTATTGGGGACACCGAAAATAAAACCAGGAATTTTTACAAGTAGATTTAAAAAGAGCAGAAACAAACACAAGCCAATGGGCATGCTAATTCTGGCAGAAAATCGAACAAGTAGGAAAAGAGCAAATCCTGGTTCCATCTTACTACTACTTAAACTTAAAATTCTGTTTTCTTCATTGATCTGACAGAGACCACCGGGAAGTCTGTAAACAGAGCATAAATGCTTCTGTTTTGCTCCACAGACACAAAAAGAAATAAGCAGTGGTTGCCATGCTGCTCCATATAAATAGGTCGTATTTAACTACTATCATGAATAACTTTAAAGGTTGAAGCCAGCGGCCGCCCTGTCACATGGCATTGGATTCAGGAGTTGCATAGAAAGAATAGACACTTCATCTGAATCTATTGCTAAGACTTCATAAAATAACCACAGCTTATTTCTCAACACCCAATACTCTTTCTTGGTTGAAATTGGGATGACCAGATGCTAGTAAATACAGAGCCGCCGTGATACTGCAATTAGACAAGTCCACAAGTGAAGTTGAGACAATGCCTGCATCATCTGATATAAAACTAGTACTCTATGTCAGCTAGCCTGACCTGACAAATTATGTTCCGATTTTGTGAGTTTTTCCACTGTGTTACTCTTCTTCAACACTCTTAGAAGTAGATGTTGCAGCAGCGATACATCAAGCTGCATCTGCTTGGTTCCCTCCACACCTCCTAAAATTAGCAAAGCTCCAGCCTTCTTTGTATAGTCATCCCTCTTCTTATAACATGGGATCCAAGCCCAGATCTAAAACGATTAAGCACAGAAGTTGGGCACTGCAAGAATGATGCCCTGCTGTAGAAACAGCTATTCAGCAACTAGTCTCTCTTGGGTTGCCATGCATAAACAAGTCTTGATACAGGAAAATATGTGTAGCTCAGAGTTGAAATGAGGGATTCTTGGTGATCTCCGAGCTTGGTTATTTTCACCCCACTCCCCGCCAGCACTGATGACGCAGGGGTGGATTCTGGCAGGCACTACTGCCGGTTTGCTTGTGGGCATGCTGTGCGCGCATGCGCAGTGCAATAAAAATTGTTCTGCACATGAGCAGAAGTGGAAAGCAAGATGGCGGTGCCACAGGCACCGCCCGGAGAACCAGTTCGGGGGCGTGGCAGGCCTGAGTCACTGCCAGTTCCAGCGACCAAGGCCGCCAAACCACTACCGGTTCCGCCGAACCAGTCCGAACAGATAGGAACCTACCACTGTGATGATGTTACCTAATTTGGGTAACGAAATATCTGCAAGAAAACAAACAAGCTCATACAGCATCAAGGACCCCTCACAAACAAGTTGATGCAAAAACTGTCAAGCCATTAGAGAACCAAACACACGGCCCATGTCATATAACCAAAATGGACCAATCTGGGTGTCAGATTACAGTACACAAACTAAGAAGCAAACACCAACCTGCTTACATCAGGCTTGCAAACAGCTATAGACACAGTTACTTGCAGCAAAGTTAAAAAAAAAATCCTGCCAGGTGACCATATAACGAAAAACTAGCTCTTTTTTCCTTTTTTGGCCAACAAAATGTTACAGGTTTACTAGCTTAAATTTATTCCAGGACTTACAGAAAGGAAGTCATGTTATTTTGTTCCTTGCTAAAGGGAGGGGGGAGTTTAAACAACAATAAAACTTGAGCTTTCTACTTTTCCTGATATTAAACCCGGGGAAAACAGATTAGGATGGATTTATGTGAGATCGTAATGTTTATAAACGTTTAAAGGGCAAAGTTAGCTTAGGTGATGGCGAACCTATGGCACGGGTGCCACAGGTGGCATGCAGAACCATTTCTTAGGGCACGTGAGGCGTTGCCCCGTCAGCAGTAGCGCGCATGTGTGCACTGGCCAGCTGATTTAGGCCTTCTTTTGAGGCCATTTTTCACCCTCTGGAGGCTTCAGGGAAGCTCCTGAAGCCTCTGGAGCCTGGGGAGGGTGAAAAAAGCATGCCAAAAGCAGGGGGTCATGCACATAGCATTATGGGTGTGGCACACCCATGCATGACGCCCCCTGTGTTCCATCCGCTTTTGGCACGCGAGCCATAAAAGGTTAGCCATCACTGGCTTAGGAAGATCCTTGAATTGTGGTATTTTATTAACATGCTGAAAATACAATTGACAGGATTCACAGCAGTGGTGGTTTCAAATTTTTTAGAACCTACTCTGTAGGTGTGGCCTATTTTGTGGGCGTGGCTTGGCAGTCATGTGACAGGGTGGGAGTGGCCACCTTTTAAAATGTGGTGAAACTCATTTAACAACGCTCTTGCTTAGCAACCAAAATTTTGGACTCAATTGTGATGATAAATTCTTTCTTTCTTTCTTTCTTTCTTTCTTTCTTTCTTTCTTTCTTTCTTTCTTTCTTTCTTTCTTTCTTTATTCTTTCTTTCTTTCTTTCTTTCTTTCTTTCCTTTCTTCCTTCCTTTCCTTTCCTTCCCGTTGGGTCACTGGCAGCAGCGGGCCAGATTTACTTCCAGGTACGCCGGTGGAACCCTCTCTCACCGGTTCTCTAAATTTCACCAACCGGCTCTCGCGAGTAGGTGCGAGCCTGCAGAAACCCACCACTGATCCACAGGCATCTGATTTGGCAACTATTGCAGGTCACTCATTGATGATAAATGGAGCTCCTGCCCCTCCCCACTCCCTAAATTGCTGGACTGGGCAAAGGTGATGAATGGGGTGGAGGGGATTTTCTTTCGTTAAGATTTAAGATTTTTAAGATTTATTTGATTTTTATACCGCGCCTATCTCCCCGAGGGGACTCAGGGCGGTGCACAGGAGGTTAAAAACAATACTACAACACATAAATAAAAGCAAACATACAATAAATAGGACTACAAATAGTAAAATCAGATTAAATTAAAGTATCCTGTGCTAAAACATTCCCTAAAAATTACCCACTAATTAAAATCAATTTAGAGCAATTTAAAATTCAGTCTGTGGTGGTGCTCTCGGGGGCTAGGCTAGGCCGGCTAGATGAAAAAAATAGGTCTTCAACCGTTGGCGGAAGAGGCGGAGGTCCGTGGTGCTCCAGAGTTCGGGGGGTAGGTCGTTCCAGAGGGCTGGGCCCGCCACAGAGAAGGCCCTTCTCCTGGGGGTCGCCAACTGGCATTGCCTGGCAGACGGCACCCAGAGAAGTCCCTCTCTGTGCGAGCGAATCGGCCAAAGGGATATATGAGGTAGGAGACGGTCTCGCAAATAACTAGGCCCCGTGCCATGGAGCGTTTTAAAGATGGTTATCAGCACCTTGAAGCGCACCCGAAAAACCACAGGAAGCCAGTGCAGCTCGCGCAGGAGAGGTGTTACATGGGAATGCCATGAGGCTCCCAAAATCCCCCGCGCGGCCGCATTCTGTACTAGCTGCAGTCTTCGGATGCACCTCAAGGGGAGCCCCATGTAGAGAGCATTGCAGTAGTCCAGACGGGACGGATGATCTCGCCATTAGCCCTGAGGTTGGGAGAGGGCAGTGCTAAAACACCGTGGAACTCAAAGACCAGTTGGCCTGATTATCCTTGGCTTTCAACTGACCAAACCTGTAGACAGCTGCCTGTCTTTTCGGCTGTTTGTTAATGCTACTGATACCTTTCGGAAAGAGGCAGACCCTTGTTAAACTGAGCAGACATTTCGCTTAAATTACAAGCATTTATAATAATAATAATAATAATAATAATAATAAAGTTGCATTTATTGACCGCACCCTCTCCCCACAGGGACTCGGGGCGGTGCACAGGGAAATTAAAAAATGAAAAATATACAAAATACATACAAATTAAAACGAATTAAACTCAATCAATCCTGTGCTAAAATCCCCTTAACTAAAAACATCCAATAAATATAGTATACATTTAAAAACCCATAGAAAGAGAGACTACCCTAGGCCGGCCAGGCGGAAAAGATGAGTCTTCAATTTCAGGCGGAAGGAGCGGAGGTCCGTGGTCGTTCTAATAGAAATCAAGATGCTTGTTTTTGTTTACCAATTACGGGGAGGAGGGGGGAACCCCTATCCCGGAAGAAACAGGAATGCCACAATATCCTCATGCAGTTTTTGAACAACTGTGGCTCCATAGCTTCGGCAACACTGCAAACAACTTTAAAAAAAACACCTTAAAATAAACCTTTCCACCAAATAACCTGAGAGATATACTATATAATGCTGCCTTACCAGCCTTGTCCAAGGCAGCATATTTACTGTAGTTCTGCTAAGACAGGATCATTCCAAAGACGATAAAATCCCAATCTTTACTTTTCCATTAGCGCTGTGCCCGCCCCGCCCTTCAGCCCTGCTCAGCAACCCCCACAAGCTCTTTTTTTTCTTTTTTTCTGTCCTAGACTAGGGATATCAGCCTTGTGGGTGGGGGAGAAGCACAGTCTCAACCCAGATGAATAGATTGGAAGAGAAATTCCTCCTGCGTCCATTGCCACATCCCGGTTTTCGGAACAATAAAAATAACTTTGAAGCTGAGTTTGGGGATGATGCGAAAACTCCCCACCCCCCCACCCCGGCAACAAAAAATGAGTTTCAAAACCTCAGCTCAGCCTTAATGAAGAAAATCACACAACTGGAGAGAAGAGGATCTTATTCATCTTACTTTTCGACCGTCAGGGCTGGAAGAGTCTGAAGGATAAAGATGACCCTAATCTGGCGTGATTTACTTCTTCTGATCAAGGGGTGGGTAGAGACTTCCCACATTAATTTAACAAAACTGAAACTCTGGATCTAACGGCTAGCACTCTGTCAAATACCCAGAGCGGTCAGACGATAACATGGAAATGTACTGATTGGCAGTTCAAAGTCCTTCGGAAGATTAGAATCTTACAGACAGAGATACTGAGTTCATCTTGACCTCCCCAGGATGACTATAGATGGCAAGAGTTCAGAACATACTTCTTTACTGGGGAATTATCAATCCTCTATCTCAGTACTACAATCAATACCTCAGATACATCCTTCCTCCCCCAACCTCAGTGAAAATAAATCCAGTTCCTTGGACAATGCATTCTCTCCAAGCAGGCAATGCAAAACTGACCCAAAGGTGCTCCTCATAAACCACCAGCCACCCCCAATTATCCCCACTGTGCTTAAATTTCACATGCAAGAGACTGTCTCTTTTCTTGCAAAAGCTTTCCTCCTCCCACTGCCTGATTCCCCCAAATCTTACCCAGGGTTGTCTGGGTAGGGCCAGCGATGTTAGGATGTCCCCCATGGCTCCCAGCATCTGGTCAGTGCGTCCCCCTGATTGCTGTGGAGCCTTCATGATGCCACGGATCCTGCTCACCTTCTCCCACCACACTCGGCTTCAAAGCTGGAGGCATCTGGAGGACTGGGAGGAGACTGGGCACCCTGCCTCTGTGGATGTGTGTGTGCGTGTCTATGTCCGTGCTTGTGTTGGATGCTGGAACCGTCAAGTAAAAACCATTTCCAAGTCAGCCAGCTCCAGCTACCATAACTTCCCTGCTACAAGCTGCTGCCTCTTTAGCCACACCCCTGTGTGTCTGGATCCTACACCCTTTATCTCTTAAACATCATCTCCATTTACAGGCATTCAGAGATAGCTGTGGATTAGGGACAAAGGCGACACTGCAGACAAAGTTGAGCATGTTGCCGTGCCTGGAAGTTGAATTCTACATAATAGGAAAATGGCAGATAGCATGATTTAAAGGGGACAAATCGGCAGAGACAAATCGGCTTGCCCTGACAAATAGCAGGGTTCAGAAGCGTTAAATCGGAAACTAGTTTAAACAGACTATGACCATGCAGGAGTAAATGAAAAGAACTGGTGGAAAATCAAGCATTTAATTATGATAATATGACACAGAGATAAACGTCTACATTACTCATTCTGGGAGCCATATAGTTAGTCCTGCCGCTGAGCAGAAGGGGATAATGCATTCAAGGTAGTCAGCCACTAGAGGGCACCACATAGTCTGCCTCAGTTGACCTGAACAAAATGCTCCTTGAGTTCGTCCATGACTTCCCATTCACAAGAAGTATACAACTCAGATGTTCTTTTAATTCTTTTCAAACCAGAGAAAACCTAGCCATTTCCTAATCAAAGCTGGCTGTTCTCTACCAAGGGGAGACCTCCTCCTTGGGTTGATGTGGAATTTTCACTGACAAAATGGCTTTTGTGGTGGGGATTGCCAGTTCACAAAATGGCGGCCACAATAGACACTGCCAATCATAATGCCCGTTTGCCAGAAAGTAAACTCATGAGGTACACTATGCTCTTTGCCACTCCAACTTAATTTTGTCTTCCCCTCTCACACACACCCTACCTTGAAAGTATAGAGACGCTTCCAAGATAGGTTGCAGCCATATAAGCATTCTTATTTTCTAAGAATGCATAGTAGGGTTTACAGGGAACCCTGAGAGATTCTTATGAATAAAAACGATACTAGCATTTTGCTTCATTAAAGGAATACTTCCCCTTAGTTTTTACTCTTTTTATGTTTCAGAAAAAAATATTAGGCAAGGTAGGAAGTCTGGCAAGAGCCAAGATGGTAGCACTCTACTGACCCCCATTTTTCATAAACACAACTAGTTGATGGGATCTACTTGATAGCTGCTTAGTAACCAGCAAATGTTTCTAGACCAGGCCAATGGGAAACTTTCAGAGTGACCTCACAAATTCAGGGCGCAAAATGGCCACCTACGTGGAACAAACTCAGAGGAATGGCGAAGATCAGTACCCTCTCTCATACGGCTGTTTTATCCCATGAGAGTTCATTTCCATCTGCTGCGTTATCTGAATAGAAAAAGCTACAATTAGGTGTACTGGATCAACTCACTTCATTGACTCTACCAACTGCATGCCTTCTTGTAAATAAATTTTCAGATACCTTTATTTCTAAGAAAGTATGCCCGCATTTCAACTATAAAAATCAATAGTGATAACAATTATCAAGCCACTATCTCAGTTATCAGGAGACATCACATACATTACCACCTACTACTATCAGCAGTGGCATTTTCCTCGTGGTAGTGGCTTACCTCTTATGGTCTGTTTGCATTTACTTGAATGCTTGTTGAATGCATGTTTGTTTCCGCCTCCATTGGAAATCTCATTTATACAAATTATCAAGTCTTGCTGAACATACCACCAAAAGAAATCTCACCACATGCCTTCCAAGGCTGGGTTGGTCATGTTTCCAGGAGGAAATTCTAGGAATTATAGGAGTTCATGTAACACAGTGTTTCTCAACCTTGTGGACTTTAAGTCTTGTGGACTTCAACTCCCAGAATCCCCCAGTCAGCGCAGCTGGCTGGGGGATTCTGGGAGTTGAAGTCCATAGGACTTAAAGTCTGGATTCTGGGAGTTGAAGTCCATAGGACTTAAAGTCTGGATTCTGGGAGTTGAAGTCCATAGGACTTAAAGTCCCCAAGGTTGAGAAACACTGATCTAACCCATCTAGAAGGCATTTAATTGAAAGCAGTTGATTTCAAAGCATATGTAACCCCCCAAAACGCCTTGTTTCTCCTATGGGTTTCTTGCAATTACGGTACAATAATCTCTCCAGCTAGTTTCCTCTTCTGCTCTCTATATATAGTCTTGTAAATACGGGAACAGGGTCAACCCCACCCTCATGTTCATTTCCTGCAGTTTTTCATTCCCACTTTCCAGACACACACACACACACACACACACACTCAAAAACATTTTTGGAGCCAAAGTCTTGAACTGGAGCCATGAGGGAAGGAAAAAGGGGTGGGGAGACCTCCGCCTCTCCGCCACGCCACCACAGCCTCCTTCCCCAGCCTTCACGTCATGCAAGGCTTCTGCACAGCTTCTCCCCCCCCGCCCGCCCCCGCCCCATTGAGAGCTTCTGGCCCCCAAAGTTAACACTTGTGCTAAATGCACAAAGTCTCCTCCTCTGTCTTGTAGCATGACTATCGCAGCCCCATCTCTAGCCCTCCAATTATTGGCTGCTGGACCCTGAAAAATAATTATAATTATTTTAAAAATAATTATGCTGACAAACAGTAACCTCCTGGATTAATCCTTCTGCAGGATTGATTCACATTGACTTGAGACTGCTAACCCTCCTGGTCTGGATTTGCACTCTATGCTAAATTCTGGACCCCTACTTTTGCATGGCTGTATACCTCTATGGTGATGGTAATGGTTAATCAAGAGAAAAGCTGTTTGGTTTCTAATTACAATACAATACAATACAATACAATACAATACAATACAATACAATACAATACAATACAATACAATACAATACAATACAATACAATACAATAGCAGAGTTGGAAGGGACCTTGTAGGTCTTCTAGTCCAACCCCCTGCGTGGGCAGGAACCTTATACCATTTCAGACAAATGGCTATCTAACATCTTTTTAAAGACTTCCAGGGTTGGGGCATTCACAACTGCTGGAGGCAAGCTGTTCCAGAGGTTAATTGTTCTAACTGTCAGGAAATTTCTCCTTAGTTCTAAGTTGCTTCTCTCCTTGATTAGTTTCCACCCATTGCTTCTTGTCCTGCCCCCAGGTGCCTTGGAGAATAGTTTGACTCCCTCTTCTTTGTGGCACCCTCTGAGATATCAGAACACTGCTATCATGTCTCCCCTGGTCCTTCTCTTCATCAAACTAGACGTACCCAGTTCCTGCAACCGTTCTTCATATGTTTTAGTCTCCAGTTCCCTAATCATCTTGGTTGCTCTTCTCTGCACTCTTTCCAGAGTCTCCACGTCTTTTCTACATCGTGGCGACCGAAACTGTATGCAGTATTCCAAGTGTGGCCTTACCAAGGCACTATACAGTTACCCAAAAAGCAAGGCACAAGGCATAAACAACCTTAATTCCACTGATTTTGGTGGAGTTTTCTTTCTTTCTTTCAACTATTAAATCAAACTCACGGAAAATACATAAAATAAAGGTATAGGGCAGTGATGGCGAACCTATGGCACACGTGCCACAGGTGGCACATAGAGCCATTTGGCTGGGCAAGCAAGGCATTGCTCTGTCAGCTGGCAAGCATCCATGCACATGCTGGCCAGTTGATTCAGCCATTTTTAAAGCCATTTTTCGCCCTCCCCGGGCTTTATAGGAGCCAGGGGAAGGCGAAAACAGCTTTAGGAGCTTCCCTGAAACCTCTGGAGGGCCTCCGAGGTGGGCGGGATGGGCTGTTTTTGCCCTCCCCAGGCTCCTATAAAACCTCTGGAGCCTGGGGAGGGCGAAAAAAGCATGTAAAAGTGGGGAGAGCGCCTGTCATGCATGCATGTGCACTGGGGGCATGCGCATTGCATTATGGGTGCGGCACACCAGCGCACAACCCCACTGTGCCCCCCCTCCCTTATGGCACGCAAGGCTGAAAAGGTTTGTCATCGCTGGTATAGGGGTTGGTAGCTACAAAGACAAGTTTCTCTCTGACATGCCCTTGCCTTCATCTTGTTTCCAACAAAAAAGGAAGATGTTGGCCACAGCAACCCAATCCCCCTCTCCATCTCTTTTAAGTGCAACGTGTTACTTGTTCCAAGAAGCGGAATACTTTCAATCACATGGTACTTTGGCCATCCTCACCTTCCACTGGATGGCCCTGACCTAGCCCATAAGTGAAGTAGTATTTTCTATCCATTCAAGGGCAGCTTTAAGGCCTAATGAAATTCCTTAGCCTCTGTTTCCCCAATACCTTAGGGCAGTGATGGCTAACCTTTTTTGGCTCGCGTGCCAAAAACAGGGGGAGTGCAGGGGAGTCGTGCGTGGGCGTGCCACACCCATAATGCTATGTGAGCGACCTCCTGCTTTTGGTGCACTTTTTTCACCCTCCCCAGGCTCCAGAGGCTTTCTAGCAGCCTGGGGAGGGTGAAAACAGCCTCCCCCCCACTTCCAGATGCTTCAGGAGCTTCCCTGAAGCCTCCAGAGGGCGAAAAACGGCCTCAAAAGAAGGCCTAAATCAGCTGGCCAGCACACACATGCGCGCTGGAGCTGACAGGGCAACAGCTCACGTGCCTTAAGAAATGGTTCCGCGTGCCTCCTGTGGCACCCGTGCCATAGGTTCGCCATCCCGGCCTTAGGGAAAGCCCAGTGTTTGCCAGAAACTGGCAGAGAAGTAAACGGAGAACAAGGATTGGCAATGGGAATAGCCAATTTCACACTGGCATAATTTTTCTGCCATTTCAAGCACCAAGGGAGAACAAATAGTGAGGAAAAGCCCTTTGGTCATCACACATGAGATAATCAATCAACCTAAATGCCAGGGCTTGCATAATTCTGAATCATACCTTTATATATATATAATAAATATATAAATATCCAGCACATAGTGTAACAAAATTAGCAGGGTCACTGAACTCCGTGAACCAGAACCATATTTTAGACATATCCAGTACAAGGCAAAGGAGTGAGGTAAGACAAGCCTAATTAGAGTGGAGACACAGGAACACTTGAGTCAGAGGCTCAGTATTTTATGGAGGATGTGGCGGAACGAAACAGCTGGAAGGTTCTACAGACTTGAAGAGCCTGCTCCAAATGGCCATCCTCCAAGTGCCTTGAATCCAGTGGTGGGTTTCAAAAATTTTTAGAACCTCTTCTGTAGGTATGGCCTGCTTTGTGCGAGTGACTTGCTGGCTATGTGACCAGGTGGGAGTGGCTTGCCAGCCATGTGGCTGAGTGGGCGTGGCTAACATGTAAAATGTGGTGAAACTCACTTAACAACGCTCTTGCTTAGCAACCAAAATGTTGGCTCAGAAACTCTGGCATTTGAAACACACAAGTCTTAAACTTGTCAAGTTGCAAGACCCTTGCACCCCTAACCCTTTAGAAAAAAAAACCCCACGGGTGTTCAAACTTGACAGCTTTAAGACTTGTGGACTTCAACTCCCAGAATTCCTCCTGTCGCTCTTCATCTTGATGATGGGCGGATGGGCGGGGGGAGAGAACTGGAACCGGTTCTAAACTAAGGTGACCAGATATTCAAAGTCCCAAAGCGGGACACAGGCGGGGGGGCGCGGCGTGCTCCGGTGCATCATGCACCTGTGCAGAGGGCGTCAGGGCCAAGGAGGTGGGGGCTGGCACGCTCCAGCGTGTCACGCGCCTGCGCAGAGGGTGTTGGGGTCGGGGCGCGCTCCCACTCGCCCCTGTGGGGCCCTCTTTAAAGGCAGTGGCGGCGGCCCAGCCCGGCGGCGCCTCTGTGCAGGCGTGTGACACGCCGGAGCGCGGGCACCCCCCCTCCTCGGCCCCGATACCCTCCCCGGCGCTCAGGGGCGCACGCCTCTGAGCACGTACAGGGCGCCCGCCGCCTGCCCGCAAAAAGCGGGACATTTTGAAGAGGCGGCGGGGCATGGGACATCTGAAGGTGAACCGGGACTGTCCCACCAGAAGCGGGACGTCTGGTCACCTTATTCTAAATGGAACTGTAGATTTGTGGAACCTCTTCTATAGAAGAGCTTAGAAGTGGCAGGAACCCAGCCCTGCTTGAACCCCAATTCCCACTCTCCCTGGCAAGGGTTGTGGGCATTGTGGTCCAAAGTTGCAGATTGGCAGAAATGGTCCAGATCCTGATGGGGGGATTTTTCAGTGTCTGGATGAGGACTTGGCCTCTATTTGCTGAGGCCCTGAGAACTGAAAATAAAAAATAAAAAAGATGGGACAGAAAGTTGGGGTTTTACGTGCCTAAAGAAAGGGAAGAGACTCTGTGCGTTCAGCAGAAGGGGCGACTTTGAAGCCAAGCATGAGACTGAAAGACAGAACTGACCCTTTTTTGGTTACTATTTCTGGCTTAACTTGAACCGACCACTGTAACTGTGTGGTGGATCTAAAACTGCTTCCAGTTTCAAGACTAACTCCATATGAAAGTATGAAGGCGAAAATACTTCTGAACTTATGGCACAACTTCTTCTTTCATGATGGAGTAAACAAAGCCACCTCCACCCCCATAACCTCTCGTTTTTGGAAATCAATTACCGTCCTCTGGGACAGAAGTACAGGGAGAGTTTCATATTCTGTAGTAAATGATCCCTCTGTTTAGATGTATTTTGCTTTGCCTACTTTAAAACAACTTTAAAATTGTATGCAGACACTTTTGCCTTTCATTCACTCTGTTAAGTAGGACCACCTCCAAGTTTAATGGAACCGGTGAAAGAAAACAAAATAGCCCGTAAGTGCCAACACGGAAATCCCTGCCCCTCCAAATTTTGCATGGGCCTGCATTAATCTGCATTAATCGTTTTGCTCAGTATGCCAGAACACCTTTTACAATGGCAGCCCTGTGTGAACATCTACAAGGATCCTGCTTCCTAAGGAAGGCATCGTTTGAAATTTTCCAGAACTGAGGCACTGACAGAAACTCAAGTAATGGCAGCGTTCCAGCTGTAGGTACATTAAAAAAAAAACACAGTGAGGAGGTTGCCTTGCAGAAGGAACAGAGTGCTTCTCTATCCAGTATCAGATTTCAGGTAGGGATTGGTGAGACCAGATTTCTGTCTCTCTGCAAGAGCCAGGCAAATGTATATATGGGATACTCATCAGAGAAATTTGCTGAGTGGGCTGGGATACGTAGAATATTCTAAAGCTGCTTTCCTGCTCACCAAGAAACTTTTAAAACCATATATTCAGCATCTTTTACAACAAGCAAAAGTTAATCATCAATGTGCTCTCTAGCGGAACTTCAACATCAAGAGTTTGCCAGGATAAAACAACCACCTATATTATGGACCTACTCACCTCTTTGAAGAAAACCAACAGTCCAGATGTCAATCAACACCCATTCACAAAAAGGGAAGGGCTCCACCGACCCCCTACAATGTTGTGAATCCATCCAGCCACACACTCAAGTAAACTGAAGAAGAGTCTGTTCTGGCTTTTGCTCCACTAAACTCACACAAAATATACAACTCTGTGGGGACCTTGGTTTTTTTTTTTTTTTTTTTTTGTTTTTTTTGGCTGCTTGAGGCTTCAGAAGTAGTTTCAAATAAAAACAAAACAAAACACAAAAACTCAGCCATTGTTAACCCAATACATCCTGGAACAATATACAGCTACAAATCACATCAAATCTTCAATATGTTTAAAAAAACCTAAAAGCCTGTGCGTATATACCCCCAGATGGATTCAACACTAAATTAGATTTTTACATCGAATGCTTTGGCCAGCAAGTTAAAGCCACAGTTATCAGTAGGTTTAGGAATCTCCCAGGATCAGGAGTTCAGCACAAATGCTGGAAACTAAATCTGGAATCTTCTGCAAGTAAGGGAGGAGACATAGTTTTGAGCTTACAAGGAAGGGAAAGAAAAGATGTTACCGACACTTAGCTAAATTTAGATGTTTCCTGGGAAAAAAAGTTGTTATCCACCCTGGCAGATAAGAATCCATGATTGTGCAATGCTAGTCCTTACGCTTTGTTGTTAGATTTTAATGTTTTCATATTAATTACATTTTTAATTCTGTACATCGCACTGCATAACAGGCATTACATGTTTAATTAATTAACCCTAATGTTACCTTTTCCCTTAAGTGCAATGGCAGGATTATCTATTTCTGAATCTTCAAATCTTCTAAACTGAAAATTATTAATAGCCCTCATCACGTTTTTACCTATTTTTTAACAGGAATCCATCATTCTTGCCTCCTTTTAAATTCCATTTATTTTTAATTCTGATATGCTGGGTTTTTTTATTTTAACATTTTATTGTGCACCACCCAGAGTTCCTTTCTGTGGAAGATAGGTGATTCAAAAATGTGATAAATAAACAAATAAATTAAGTTTGCTATAATTACTGTCATAAACACATTCTTTACCTTTATTCTAATGTCTGGAAGCTCTGGGTATCTGGATAGGGAAGAAGAGACTTCAGAACAAAGTTTAAAGAACTGGAGTTATTTCACCCTTGAAACTGGATGAGGTTGCACTGCCTTGCTTGGTTTCCGTGCACAATTTGGTTCTCCAAGACTCATCGCTCCTGCTTGAAGTGGTTATGGTTAGCTGTGGCTCAGAAAAACTTCCCAAAGTTTCATCTTATGTACTAGTTGTACCTATTACATTGGGGAGCCATACCTACCTCCTGATTGGATTATTGCAACATGGTCTATATCAGTGATGGCTAACCTTTTTTGGCTTGCGTGCCAAAAGCAGGGGGAGCGCAGGAGGGGCATGGGTGGGCGTGCCACGCCCATAATGCTATGTGCACAACCCCCTGCTTTTGGCACGCGTTTTTCACCCCCCAGGCTCCAGAGGCTTCCTAGGAGCCTGGGGAGGGTGAAAACAGCCTCCCCCTCCCCACCTCCAGAGGCTTCAGGAGCTTCCCTGAAGCCTCCAGAGGGCGAAAAACAGCCTCAAAAGAAGGCCTAAATCAGCTGGCCAGCACACACAAGCGCACTGGAGCTGACAGGGCAGCGCCTCACGTGCCCTCAGAAATGGCTTTGCGTGCCACCTGTGGCACCCGTGCCATAGGTTCGCCATCATGGGTCTATATGGAAGTATCCTGAAGACCATTCAGAAGCTTCAGCTGGTGCAGAATGAAGTGACATGCATAATTATAAAGGTAAAGGTTCCCCTCGCACATACGTGCTGGTTGTTCCTGACTCTAGGGGTGGTGCCCATCTCTGTTTCAAAGCTGAAGAGCCAGCGTTGTCCGAAGAAGTCTCCGTGGTCATGTGGCTGGCAGGACTAAACGCCAAAGGTGCATGGAACACTATTACCTTCCCACCAAAGGTGGTTCCTATGTTTTTACTTGCATTTTTACATACTTTTGAACTACTTGGTTGGCAGAAGCTGGGACAAGTAAAGGGAGCTCACTGTGATACACGCTGGTAGGGATTCGAACCGCCAAGCTGCTGATCTTTGTGATTGATCAGCTTAGCATCTTAGCCACTGCATCCCGGTATGGATAATTATAGCTATCCTTTATTATGCTCACAAGTATCACTGGCCCCCAAGAGGGTTCCAGATCCCAATTCAAACCTTATGTGACATAAGACCAGGTTATCTGTGGAACCACCTGCTTCCAAAAATATCTGCCTAGCAGGAGCTTCTTTGTGGTGGCCCCCCACACGTGTTAGAATGATTTCCCCCAGATATACAGATGTTCTCAGTTCTACAGGCCTTTATTTGGTCTTTGGGATCAAGCTAGTCTGTAGGTTTTCAACTTAGCCATTTTATTGACATATTTTATATTATATTTTTATCCTTGTATATGCTGCCAGTATCAGTCTGCGTTTGAGCAACCATATAAATGTATAAATAAAAAGTTTAGCACTTTTTAAAAAAGGCTCATTGTCATTATTATATTTACCTGTGAGGTTTATATTCTGCCTTTGTTCAGGAGCTCAGGAGGCTGTTTGTAGTGCTCCCTGCTCATTTTCCACCACAACATCGATTCAATAGGTTGGGATAAGGGATTGGCCTGAAGTCACCCAGAGAGCGTTTTTGGTTCAGGCAGCACTGAAATTAAGATCTTTTGATGACCTATCCAACACCTTTATCATTGCACTTGTCTCTCAATTTCAAAATACTTTTTCAATGCCAGTTTACTGAAACTGTTGTATTATCCTGAATTTCAGCTGAAAGAACCAAGCTAAAATCGGTGTTGAATTGCCTCAAACACAAAAGAAGAGAGAAGACTATGTAGTAATGCTATAATTTTTATTTGCTAGCCCAACAAGAGGCAAAACTCTCTCCAATACACACTACACAAACTGCAGCTGTGCAACATTTTCTTCTCCCTTTTAAAGGCATTGTTGGTACCTTGCTCAATAGTAGTAACTGTGAGAGGGATCTTGGAGTCCTAGTGGACAACCATTTAGACATCAGCCAGCCGTGTGCAGCAGCTGCCAAAAAAGCTAACACAGTTCTAGGCTGCATAAACAGAGGGATAGAATCAAGATCACAGGAAGTGTTAATACCACTTTATAACACCTTGGTAAGGCCACACTTGGAATACTGCATTCAGTTTTGGTCGCCACGATGTAGAAAAGACGTGGAGACTCTAGAAAGAGTGCAGAGAAGAGCAACCAAGATGATTAGGGGACTGGAGGCTAAAACATATGAGGAACGGTTGCAGGAACTGGGTATGTCTAGTTTAATAAAAGAAGGACTAGGGGAGACATGATAGCAGTGTGCCAATATCTCAGGGGTTGCCACAAAGAAGAGGGAGTCAAACTATTCTCCAAGGCACCTGAGGGTAGAACAAGAAGCAATGGGTGGAAACTAATCAAGGAGAGAAGCAACTTAGAACTGAGGAGAAATTTCCTGACAATTAATCAGTGGAACAGCTTGTCTCCAGAAGTTGTGAATGCCCCAACACTGCAAGTCTTCAAGAAAATGTTGGATAGCCATTTGTCTGAAACGGTATAAGGTTCCTGTCTGGGGGTGGGCTAGAAGACTTTCAAGGTCCCTTCCAACTCTGCTATTGTATTGTACTGTATTCCTAGAGGGAAAACACTCTCCCGTTGGAACCAGTTTAATTGCACGAGATTTGGAAAATGACAAAAAGTGCACTCTGTATCCCCCTATATTTTTTTAAAATGTTCATACTGCACAGCTCGGCTGTGGAGGGAAGAGGGCAGTTCAAAACACGTTCCAACGAGAGATTTTTGGGGGGAGGGAATGTTCCCCTCTCCACTTGAATTCAATCCTGGCCCGATCTCAAAAAAACAGACAAAAATCCATGGGCCAACTCCGCTTCCAAATGTACTCAAGATGGTTGGCGGCGGGCAGGAGCCAAGCCATATACGTGTGTGTGTGTGTGTGTGTTTCTATTCCAGCACTTGAAATGTTGGATTTGGGACTAGGTTTCGAAATACGTTCCAAGAAGGAAGGAGGAGGAGGAAGAAGAAAACGACTCTCGGCTGAAATTAAAGCCTGGCCGCCGCGCTCTGGGCTTCACCCCGCTTCTCCTAACAAAATGTTCCCTTGGAGCTTGGAAAAAGTCGGCGCGTCTTGTCCAATCACAGCGCGAGCCTTGGGCCTGGCCGGGATTTGGCGCGAGCCGCATCTTTGCAGCTGTCCTTGCGATGCAGCTTCGAGGAGACTTCTAATAACAGATTTATTATTTTCTCTCTTCTTCTTCTTCTTCGCCGCCGCCACGCCGTTAATCTGTCCACTGTGGAGAAAAGGGGAGGCCACCGCCATCCCTTGGTTGTCCGCCTCTCGCTGCTATAATCATCAACTCACGCGTTGCCCCACCCCAACTTGATCCAAGGCGGCCAGGCGCCGCAATAACGGCGATCCCACTTTGCAAGGAGGGAGGGATGGAGGAGGGACAGTCTGGAAAGAGAAATACGATCGCTGCGGCCGGGAATTTATCCAGGCCAGCTCCACCGCCGCAGTTGAAGAAGCGCCTGCAAAACGGGACCGGCCTGCTGCAATTTGCTGAAGTTTCAGGGCGTCTCGCATTCACACCGCCAACCGGGCCGAGGAAGCTCGGTTCGGTCTTCAACGTTTGCCGTTGGGTGGGACGAGGCCACGAAAACTGCCTTTTGGACCGAGTGGAGGACTAGAAGGAACGGGGAGAGGGGGGGAAGGGCGGGATCTGTAATCTGTAGAGCTGGGCAGTTGAAATGTAAGGCAAAGACAGATCGTGGCCTTGTTCAGGGAAAAGGGGCCTTGTGAGTTACTTTATGGCAAAGAATGGAAGCCTTTTGGGGGGGGGGCGTAATTTTCTGGAGAGCTTGAACAACCTCTGCCAGTTAAAAGTGGGAAATGTGGGGCTGGATCAGTGTTTCTCAAACCGTGTCAACTTGAAGATGTCTGGACTTCAACTCCCAGAATTCCCCAGCCACCATTCGCTGGCTGGGGAATTCTGGGAGTTGAAGTCCAGACATCTTCAAGTTGACACGGTTTGAGAAACGCTGGGCTAGATCAGGGGTCTGCAAAGTTGGTTCTTTTAAGACTGGTAGACTTCAACTCCCAGAATTCCCCAGCCAGCCAGGGTGGCTGGGGAACCTGGGAGTTGAAGTCCACCACCACCAGTCTTAAAAGAGCCAACTTTGCAGACCCCTGGGCTAGTTGACTAAAGTACGTGGTTCCTTATAATGCAAGTTTCAGTGCATAGCGGGAGGAGAAACAAAGAGCATTGGTTACAAACGGTCGGGTGCCACAACCCCCGCAGGCTAGGTGGCCAGGGAATACAGAGCCAGGGTCTGCGGCTGATGTTCTGCAACGCCAGGTCCGTTGTCAACAAAGCCCCCCTCATTAGTGACCTTGTGTCAGAGGGGGAGCCGGACCTGGTAGGAATTGCGGAGACCTGGTTGGGCCCCGAGGGAGGTCATCCCCTCGTTGAAATGTGCCCACCAGGCTACCGCGCATTTCATCAGCCGCGGGCCCTAGGCAGGGGTGGCGGGGTAGCGGTCATTATTAAGGAAGGCCTGGAGCCGAGAGAGTCCATTGTGCCTCAGACCTCCGGCTGTGAGTCCCTCTGCATGAAGTGGGGCCTAGGGAGGCAGTTGGGCTTGCTGGTTGTATACCTGGCTCCCCGCTATGTAGCAGCAGCCCTGCCCGAGCTCCTCGAGGTGATCGCTACGGTGGCAGTGGAGACCCCCAGACTTATAGTCATGGGGGACTTTAATCTGCCATCGTTGGGCGAATCATCCGTGGTAGCTCGGGAGTTCATGGCTTCCATGACGGCCATGGACCTGACCCAAGTAATTCAAGGCCCCACCCATGAGGGTGGACATACGCCGGACCTCATCTTTGTCTCGGGCCAATGGAAGAGTGATCTGGGTACAGGGGATATAGTCATCACACCCTTGTCATGGTCAGACCACTCACTTCTCCGACTCGACTTTCCGACCGCTGCTCCCCTCCGCGGGGAGGCGGAACCAGAGTTACCAATCTGGTACCGCCCCAGGCGCTTGATGGACCCGGACGGGTTCCAGACAGCGCTTGGGCCATTTCCTGTATCCCTGACCCGCGCCCCGATGGAGGACCTCACGGCCGCATGGAATAATGCGGCCGTGGGAGCCTTAGATCGGGTCGCGCCCTTGCGGCCTCTCTCGCGGCGGCGAACCACCCTGGCTCCTTGGTTTACTGAGGGGCTGCGGGTGATGAAACGCCGCAAGAGATGCCTAGAGAGAAGGTGGAGGGCTAGCCGCTCTGAATCTGACCGGACACAGGTAAGAGCCCATTTACGGACTTACATTGTGGCGCTGAGGGTGGCCAAACGTCACCATTGTGCTACCCTCATAGCATCCGCAGAAAACCGCCCTGCCGCCCTGTTTAGGGTGACCCGTTCTCTCCTTCATCAGAGGGAGCGGGAAGCCCCGCTACAGGGTAGAGCAGAGGAATTTGTGATTTTTCTGCAGGAGAAAACCGCCCAGATACAGAGTGAGCTAGCCCCCATTCATGGCCCAGTGGGATGCCACGAGAGAGATCTTGTTTGGGAGGAGTTTGACCCCGTTACTTCCGAGGATATGGACAGGCTACGTGGGCGACTGCGAGCCACCACATGTTCATTGGACCCGTGCCCCTCCTGGCTTGTACTGGCATCCTGGGAGGTGACACGAGGCTGGCTCCAAGAGGTTATCAACGCATCCTTGAGTGAGGGTTCCTTGCCTGCCTCCCTAAAAGAGGCTATGGTGAGGCCCCTCCTCAAGAAGCCCTCTTTGGACCCAGCTCTTTTGAACAACTACCGTCCAGTCTCCAACCTTCCCTTCTTGGCGAAGGTTGTTGAGAGTGTGGTGGCACAACAGTTTCCCCGTCACCTGGAGGAAGTTGACTATCTAGATCCGCGCCAGTCCGGCTTTCGGCCCGGGCATAGCACCGAGACGGCATTGGTCGCGTTGGTAGATGATCTCTGGAGGGCCAGAGATGGGGGATGTTCCTCCATCCTGGTCCTATTAGACCTCTCGGCGGCTTTCGATACCATCGACCATGGTATCCTATTGCATCGGCTGGGGGGGTTGGGGGTGGGAGGCACCGTTTTGCGGTGGTTCTCCTCCTACCTCTCTGGCCGATCGCAATTTGTGCGGGCAGGAGAGCAGAGGTCGACCCCGAGACCCCTCACATGCGGGGTGCCTCAGGGGTCGGTCCTCTCGCCTCTCCTGTTTAATGCATACATGAAGCCGCTGGGTGAGATCATCCGTGGTTTTGGGGTAGAGTACCATCTGTACGCTGATGACACCCAGCTGTACATATCTACCCCAGACCACCCCAACGATGCCGTAGCGGTGATGTGCCAGTGCCTGGAAGCCGTGCGGATCTGGATGGGAAGTAACGGACTTAGGCTCAACCCGACCAAGACCGAGTGGCTGTGGTTTCCGGCTGCCCGATTCAACCAGCTTTCTCCAACGCTGGCCATAGGGGGCGAATATCTTGCCCCTGTGGATGGGGCGCGCAATTTGGGTGTCCTCCTGGATACCCGGCTGTCTATGGAAGAGCAAGTGACAGCCGTGGCCAGGAGGGCGTTTTACCAGGTTCGCCTGGTTCGCCAATTGCGCCCCCTATTGGATCGGGACGCCCTTCGCACAGTCACCCATGCCCTCGTGACATCCCGACTGGACTATTGCAACTCTCTCTACATGGGGCTCCCCTTGAGGTGCACCCGGAGGCTTCAGTTAGTTCAGAATGCGGCCGCGCGAGCAATTATGGGCACCTCCAGGTTTGCCCATGTAACACCGCTCCTGCGCGAGCTGCACTGGCTACCTGTCGTCTTCCGGGTGCGCTTCAAGGTGTTAGTTATCATCTTCAAAGCGCTCCATGGCTCGGGACCTAGCTATCTGCGAGATCGGATCCTGCCCCACACATCCTCACGACCGATTCGCTCCCACAGAGAGGGGCTTCTCCGGGTGCCGTCCACTAGACTTTGTCAGCGGGCGACGCCCAGGGGAAGGGCGCTCTCTGTGGCGGGCCCGGCCCTCTGGAACGACCTTCCCCCTGATATTAGAACGACCACCGACCTCCGCTCCTTCCGGGTAAAATTGAAGACCCATCTCTTTCGACTGGCCGGCCTTGAATAGTTCTCTCTGTCTTTTAATTACAAATTTTAATGGGTTTTAATTATATATTTTTAGCATAGGTAGATTTATTTAATTTTATTTTAAGTAATGTTTGTATTTTGTATATTGTTTTTAATTATGCCTGTGCACCGCCCCGGGTCCCTGTGGGGAGAGGGTGCGGTTAATAAATCTTAATTTGAATTTTTTTTGAATTTGGATGGTGCTTCATACAAAGGCAATACAGGGTTCCGTCTAGTCAAGTCCCGTAAATTTTGCAGCCCTCTTGATGTTACTATTAGGGCTCTTGCAGGTGAACGCAGATTGCACTAAGGTGGAACCAAAGCTCTTTTAAAACAGCACCAGTTCTCCACTTCCAAGCCAACTGGGCTCCGCTTAGTTAATCAAGAAGAGAAACATGGCCCAACAATGTGTTTTCTGGCCATAACCCCTTGATTCACCTGTGTATTAATGAAACACGTACAACTGTTTAGCTTAAGATGCCGATTCCCTTCCTATCTAACAATAACAGAGTTGGAAGGGACCTTAGAGATCTTCTAGTCCAACCCCCTGTTCAAGCAAGAAACCCCATACCATTTCAGGCAAATGTTGTCCAATCTCTTCTCAAAAACCTCCAGCATTGGAGCGCTCACAACTTCTGGAGGCAAATTGTTCCGTTGATTAATTGTTATGTCAGGAAATGTCTTCTTAGTTCTACATTGCTTCTCTTTTTGGTTAGTTTCCCTCCATTGCTCCTTGTCTTGCCTTCAGGTGCTTTGGAGAATAGGTTGACCCTCTTTTCTTTTTGGCAGCCCCTTAGATTATAGGAACATAGCTATCATGTCTCCCCTAGGCCTTCTTTTCATTAAACTGATGCCTGATGCGTCAATTGCGCCCCTTACTGGACCGGGGTGCCTTACGCACAGTCACTCAAGCACTCGTCACCTCTCGACTCGACTACTGTAATGCTCTCTACATGGGGCTCCCCTTGAGGTGCACCCGAAAGCTGCAGCTAGTCCAGAACGCAGCCGCGCGGGTGATTACGGGAGCCCCCAGATGCTCCCACATAACACCGATCCTGCGCGAGCTGCACTGGCTTCCTGTGGTCTTTCGGGTGCGCTTCAAGGTCTTGACGACCATCTTTAAAGCGCTCCATGGCTCGGGGCCTAGTTATATGCGAGACCGCCTCCTGCCCCATACATCCCTCAGACCGATACGCTCCCACAGAGAGGGCCTCCTCAGGGTGCCGTCAGCTGGACAATGCCGACTGGCGACACCCAGGGGAAGAGCCTTCTCTGTGGCGGGCCCTGCCCTTTGGAACGACCTACCCCCTGAACTCCGCACCATCTCCGACCTCCGCCTCTTCCGCAAGTGTCTGAAGACACACCTATTCCATCTAGCCGGCCTAGCGTAACCTCCATACTGATTATTAGATAGTTTTAAATTTGGGATTTTAATTCGGTTTTTAGCGCAGGGTTATTTATTAGAATAAGTATTTTAAATTTTGATATATTTTATATATTTTGTATCTATTTTAACATCCCTGTGCGCCGCCCTGGGTCCATTTGGAGAAGGGCGGGGTATAAATTTAATAAATAATAATAATAATAAAAACTAGCAACCGTCCGTTATATATTTTAGCCTCCAGTCCCCTAATCATCTTTGCTGCTCTTCTCTGTACTGTTTCAATATACTTTTTTTTTTTTTTTACATTGTGGCGACCAAAATTGGATGCCGTATTCCAAGTGTGGCCTTACCGAGGCATTATAAAGTATTAATACTTCACATGATCTTGATTCTGTCCTACTATTAATGTAGCCTAGGACTGTGTTGGCTTTTTTTGGCAGCTGCAGCACACTGCTGCCTCATATTTAAGTGATTGTCCGTTAGGGCTCCAAGATCCCTCTCGCAATTACTATTATTAAGCCAGGCGCCGTCTATACTGTACCTGTGCATTTGGACATAACAATTGCTAGTTGTATCATCAGTTCCACTGCATCGTTCCTGTTACTGGAGCCACAAATGGCCAGTATCAGGTGGAGTGAAATCACTGTGAAGGGAGATGTATTGGGCATTTCTGAGTAATGCGGGCATGCTTTATCTCTGCTATGGCAGAGTAACTCTGTTTGCTGGTGCTGTTTTCTCCTGTAAGAGTTAACACACAAACCATTCCATCAGTAGTCTGTCAAAATCGTGCAGTAGATCTAGCCCAGTGATGGTGAACTTATGGGTGCCACAGGTGGCACGCAGAACCATTTCTTAGGGCACGCAAAGCGTTTCCCTGTCAGCACTAGTGCGCATGTGTGCGCTGGCCAGCTGATTTAGAGGCTGTTTTTCGCCCTCTGGAGGTAGGGAGGTAGGGAGGGGAGGCAAAAAAAGCAGGGGTTGACGTACATAGCATTATGGATGTGGCACACCGACGCACGGCCCCCCTGCACACACACACGAGCCAAAAAAGGTTAGCCATCACTGATCTAGCCTAACCCATTAGGGGTAATAAAAGTGCTTTAACTCAAAGGCCTTGACTGTCTAAAACAGTGAGCAGATTTGACCAGCCTTATTCCAATTGCCTTTGAAAGCAGCATAGAGGAATCTGGAAGTCCGCATCTGTGGTCTATGAATGAAAAAGGGGAGAGAAAGTCTAAATAAGTACAGATATGCTGTGCTCTGCTAAAAAAAACTGCTGAATGACAAAATGAGGAAGTACATTTGAAATTAGAGAACAAGAGGATGAACAATTTTATAAAGTATGGAATCTGTTTTATCAATGGTTAGACAAAAGAAATCAGGAGACATAATATATAAAAGAATTTCTAGAAATAGAAGTCAAATGTTATGGTTGGCAGATATTGTAATAAGATGAGATTATGTTATTCTAGAAAGATATTTTGTATATTAACTAGATTATTAATGAGATATATATATATAATGGAAAATATGGATAAACTCTTGGTTTTATGTGTATTTTCTAAAGACAATTGAGAACAATGCTATAAAACAGGAATCTATGGAGAATTTTTTCTTTTCTTTTTACTTGTTGAATAATTATAGAAAATAGATTGACTTTTGATAAATACTAGTTGTTACTATGTAGAGGATAAGGTGATATGAAATGAGGGGAAAAAGAAAAGAAAAAAGTCTTAATTTTATATACGTACACTGGATGAAAAATTAATAATTATGTTTGTAATTGTAAAGACTGATCACAAAAACTCATGACCGAACGACATGTTGTACAAAGCCGAAAATGATGAAATGTTTTTACTTGTTTTTTATGTTGAAAAATTTATATAAGAAAAAAAAATGAGGAAGTACGAGTAGGGCTACCTTGTTCTTGTTGCACCTCCATGACTGGTGGAAACTTTTCTCACTGGTTGGTAACATGCAGAAGAGGGTGGATCCACAAGGCGAGTTATAAGAGAACATATTATCTGTTTTAAGTCCCAATCATTCATTCGTGTGTATGTATGTATGTGTGTATATATATATATATATATGTAATTGTTTCACAACAACCTGTTATTATTAGGCCCCAATTAAGGGAGGAGACATACTGTTTCCCTTACTGCCTATCGGCTCAGCACTAGAGACCATCCAGACAGCAAGCCAAGAATTACGTTGTATAATATTTTAGATACGTGTGTTAGTTTTATGAGCTGATCAATAAATTAAATTAGAGAGAGACCTGGTCTCTGTATGTATATATATATATACATACACATACATACACACACATACATACATACATATATATATATACACGCGCCTTTATTATCATTATACAAAAAAAAATACAACAAAATTGGTTATCATCTGACAGAATTTAGAATATCAACACCAAGCAGTAACAAACACATTTAAAAAAGCATAACATAACAACCAAGGAAAACAATCAACATTTCATAGGCTCAGCTAACCTCCTGACACCCATGTCCTGGCAAACCATCAGGTCTTAAAGGGCCGCCTAAGAAGGCCAGCTGAGTTAAAACCAACCTGTTCCAGAAGGTTCTTGCGATGGCAGGAAAGGCTGTGGCAAATGCTGACATTACTAGTGCCTCCATTGTGATACAAGCTCCACCTCTTTTATATATGCGCTGTGAAGTCACCTAGGAATACCCTGTTTCCCTGAAAATAAGACCACCCCAGATAATGAGCCCAATTGGGCTTTTGAGCGCATGCGCTAAAATAAGCCGTTCCCCAAAAATAAGCCCTCCCTGAAAATATTGCAACACAAGCAGCAGCCACGAGGTGACTATGCTCGTGCCTCCTGCACCTCAAAAATAATAAGACCTCCCCGAAAATAAGACCAACTGTTTATTTGGAGAGGAGGGTCAAAAGAAAATAAGACACTGTCTTATTTTCAGGGAACGCAGTAGGAGTGATGCTTATGTTGTGATTTCACAATGCTGACATTTTGATGGACACTGGAATCCTGCGGGTATCTCTTATGAACAGCATGCTGATATTTATCATCGGTATTCAGCAGCAATAAGAATAGAAGCAATAGAGAAAGTTTAGGGATCAGCAAAGGGAGAAGCAATTTTAATGCCAGTCAAGCTTTGTGCATGCTCGTGGAATGGGTATTGTAACTCAGCAGTGAAGAAAGGTTATCTGGTGCTAATTGTTCTGCATTGAAAGGTAAGCCTTGTGCTTGTTGTATGTTCTATGTTTAGTCTTACAAATGTCCTCAGATCTGGAGAAAATACTTTTCTATTTTGTCATTATTAAAGAAATAACAAACCCCTCTACCTCTAGCTCTGACAGGCTGTTGCAAAAGGGTGAGCAGAGATTTTTTTTTTTAAATAAAGCTGTTGGCTCTTAATTTTTTTTCATAGCATCAGATTTTTGTCTGTAAGGGAAAATAATGGATTCATCTTCAAACGCCCACATATCGGGAACACACGCATATGCGAAAGAGGCCTGTTTCTATTTGTAGAGTCCTTCCACTTTCTTAAGTTCATTAAACCTAGTTGGAGTACGTAACCAGCATGCAATCTCCCAAGTCCCCCTTTTTGTAGCCTTTGGGGCTTGTCTGCTACTAACTGATAGGCATCAGCCGAGAGAGACCACTGTGCCACAGATAATCGGTTGTGAGTCCCTCTGCGTGAAGTGGGGCCCAGGGAGGCAGTTGGGCATGCTGATTGTGTACCTGGCTCCCCGCTACGTATCAGCAGCCCTGCCCGAGCTCCTCGAGATAATCGCCGAGATGGCGGTTGAGACCCCCAGACTGTTAGTCATGGGGGACTTTAACCTGCCATCGGTAGGTGAGAATTCCGAGGTTGCTCGGGAGTTCATGGCCTCCATGACGGCCATGGACCTGACCCAAGTAATTCAGGGCCCTACACACGAGGGAGGACACACACTGGATCTCATTTTTATCTCCGGCCAGTGGATGAGTGATCTGGGAGTTGGGGATTTAGTCATCACACCCCTGTCATGGTCAGATCACTCACTTCTCCGGCTCGACTTTCCCACCACCACACCCCACCGCGGGGAGGCGGAACCGGAACACCCAAGATGGTTCCGCCCCAGGTGCCTGATGGAACCTGAAAGGTTCCAGACGGAGCTTGGGCCACTACCTGTAGCCCTGACCCGCGCCCGGATGGAGGACCTAGTGGCTGCATGGAATAGTGCGGCCACTGGGGCCTTGGACCGGGTTGCGCCTTTGCGGCCTCTCTTGCGGCAGCGAACCACCCTGGCTCCCTGGTTCTCCGAGGAGCTGAGGGTGATGAAGCGCCACAAGAGACGCCTAGAGAGGAGATGGAGATCCACACGCTCTGAATCTGACCGAACACAGGTAAGAGCCCATTTGAGGACTTACATTGTGGCGATAAGAGTGGACAAACGTCGGTATTGTGCCACTCTTATCGCGTCCGCAGATAACCGCCCTGCCGCCCTGTTTGGGGTGACCCGCTCCCTCCTTCACCAGAGGCCGCGGGAAGCCCCTCTGCAGGGACGAGCAGAGGATTTTGGAGAGTATCTGCAGGACAAAATCGCTCAGATCCGCAGCGAGTTGGCCTCCACCGAAAGTGGTCCGGAGGAGACGTCGGAAGCGGGTCTTGAGGCACCATTCTGGGAGGAGTTTGACTCTGTTACTTCTGATGATATGGACAGGTTGCGTAGGAGACTGAGGGCCACCACATGTTTATTGGACCCGTGTCCCTCCTGGTTTGTACTGGCATCCTGGGAGGTGTCACGAGGCTGGCTCCAGGAGGTGGTCAACGCTTCTTTGAGTGAGGGGTTCTTGCCGGCCGTCTTGAAAGAGGCGGTGGTGAGGCCCCTCCTCAAGAAGCCTTCCCTGGACCCAGCATTGTTAGCTAATTATCGTCCCGTCTCCAACCTTTGCTTTTTGGTAAAGGCTGTAGAGAGTGTGGTGGCACAACAGTTTCCATGTCATCTGGAGGAAATTGATTATCTGGACCCGCGCCAGTCCGGCTTCCGGCCTGGTCACAGCACCGAGACGGCATTGGTCGCGTTGGTGGATGATCTCTGGAGGGCCAGAGATGGGGGTTGTTCCTCCATCCTGGTCCTATTAGACCTCTCAGCGGCTTTTGATACCATCAACCATGGTATCCTATTGCACCGACTGGTGGGGTTGGGGGTGAGGGGCACCGTTTTACGGTGGTTCTCCTAGCTCTCCGGTCGGTCGCAATTTGTATTGACAGGGGGGCAGAGGCCTCTCACGTGTGGGGTGCCTCAGGGGTCAGTCCTCTCGCCTCTCCTGTTCAATACATATATGAAGCCGCTGGGCGAAATCATACGTGGGTTTGGGGTAGATTACCATCTGTACGCGGATGACACCCAGATGTACATCTCTACCCCAAACCACTCCAACGATGCCGTCGAAGTAATGTCCCGGTGTCTGGAAGCCGTGCGGATCTGGATGGGAAGGAACAGACTCGGGCTCAACCCATTCAAGACTGAGTGGCTGTGGCTACCGGCACCCCGGTTCAACCAGTTGATGCCATCATTGGCCATAGGGGGCGAACACCTAGCCCCCGTGGAGCGGGCACGCAACTTAGGCGTCCTCCTGGATTCCCGGCTGTCTATAGAAGACCATGTGACAGCTGTGGCCAGGGGGGCATTTTACCAGGTTCGCCTGGTGCGCCAGTTGCGTCCCCTATTGGACTGGGACGCCCTTTGCACGGTCACTCATGCGCTTGTGACGTCTCGGCTGGACTACTGTATTGCTCTCTACATGGGGCTCCCCTTGAGATGTACCCAGAGACTACAGCTGGTCCAGAACGCGGCCGCGCGGACAGTTATGGGAGTCACTAGATACTCCCATGTAACACCACTCCTGCGCGAGCTGCACTGGCTACCTGTGGTCTTTCAGGTGCGTTTCAAGATGTTGATTATCATCTTTAAAGCGCTCCATGGCACAGGACCTAGTTATTTGCAGGATCGTATCCTGCCCCATACATCCCTTCCGCCGATTCGCTCACACAGAGAGGGACTTCTCCAGGTGCCGTCCACTAGGCAGTGCCAGCAGGCGACGCCCAGGGGAAGGGCCTTCTCTGTGATGGGCCCGACCCTCTGGAATGACCTACCCCCGGATATTAGAACGACTACAGACCTCCGCGCCTTCCGCCAAAAATTAAAAACCTATTTGTTTCATCAGGCCGGCTTGGCCTAATTTACGCTTCTCGCCCCAGTCTGTTTTCTCAAATTGTTTATTGGGTGTTAATGGGTGGTAATTTTAATGGTTTTTAAATTTTGTACAGGGTAGTTTAATTCGCTTTTAATTTGTGTGTATTGTATGTTTTTAGTTGGTTTTTAATTTTCCTGTACACCGCCCCGAGTCCCTTCGGGGAGAGGAGGCGGTTTATAAATATAATAAATTATTAATTATTATTATCGCTTCCTCCCGTTGAAAAATGTTACATACAGTATGCCCTCAAGGAAGCCACTCAAGGAAAAAATACCCCAAATCCCTACAAAGCAGCTCTATCCATTTGTGTGTGATGGCCATCTATCTGTTCTGTTTTACAATTACAATTTTTACTCTGGTATGCTTACTGTTTTATACAAGCTGCAGTTCCTCGCTCCTGACTGAAATTCACCTAATGCCAGTTGATGCACAGTTCACTATTTTCTGCTTTGCTCTGTCCCAATAAACACTACCTCATCTTCAGGGGTGGGTTGCTGGGGGTTTGCACGGGTTCGGGCAATCCTCTAGCTAGAATTCTGCCCAGTTCAGGGAACCCCCCCAAATACCACCCCTGGCTGGCCACACCCTCTCTGCCCCTCCCAGGAGTCTCCACGTGGCCCATTCATTATGCCAGGTAAGTGCAGGGGCCACATGGAGATGGAGGCTTGGGGAGGGTTGGGGAAACGAACCTCTTTGAGTTTCCGGAAGCCCAGAGACAAGCCTGTTGATTACCATCTTTAAAGCGCTCCATGGCACAGGTCCTAGTTACTTGCGAGACTGCCTCCTTCCTCATACATCCCTCAGACCGATTCGCTCCCACAGAGAGGGTCTTCTCCGGGTGCCGTCGGCTGGGCAATGCCGACTGGCGACGCCCAGGGGAAGGGCCTTCTCTGTGGCGGGCCCTACCCTCTGGAACGACCTACCCCCTGATCTCAGGACTATCACGGACCTCCGCCTCTTCCGCCAACGTCTAAAGACACACTTCTTCCATCTAGCTGGTCTGGCCTAATTTCCGAGACTATTTTACTGACATTGTAAATTAATTTATAGTTTTAATAAGAGGGTTTTAAATTAATTTTTAGCACAGGGCGTTGCTTATTTAATAGGATTTTATATTGACTACTTACGACATATTTATTCTTGTATATATGTTTGTATCCATATTTTATTCACCTGTGCACCGCCCCGAGTCCCTTATGGGAGAGGGCTGCGGTATATAAGTTTAATAAAATCTAAATCTAAAATCTGTTTCGGGCCTTCGGAGCCTGAGGGAAGGAGTTTTTGCTCTCCCGGAGGGTCCATGAAACCCAATGGAGCCTGGCAAGGATGAAAAATCTCTACTGCCATGCAGGAGTCCAACTAGGCCAGGGGTGTCCAAACTTGAGAACTTTAAGACTTGTGGACTTCAACTCCCAGAATTCCCCAGCCAGCATAGCTGGCTGGGGAATTCTGGGAGTTGAAGTCCACAAGTCTTAAAGTTCCCAAGTTTGGACACCCCTGAACTAGGCCATGCCCACTGTGCCACACCCACCCAGCAACAGGGCAGCGAGCCCACTGCCCTCAACGTTATGCCGTAGTCACAATGCTAAGTCAACTGGCAATTCCCACCCCAAACACTCTGACTGGGGTACTGAGAGTCCAGCATCTCTAAAAATGCCAGACTAGGGAAAATTAATTAACTCCTGGACAATGCAATGGGAACACTAGCATTATTTTGCCAGTTCCAATTTTTCTTAACCGTAAATGCAGGGTGGGTTTCTGTGGGTTTTTTTGGCCATAGAGTCTATTTAACATACTTGGGGCCACATGATTTCCTTTCAGAAGAATCCAGATCTAATTCAATCCTTCTCCCCCTTGAAAGGAAGGAAAAGGAGAGCAGATGGTTGGAAAGAGCACTCTGTGCAAGATCCTGTAAAGCTGCTGCCTTCGTATAGTGTTAGATTCGATGAATAAATGCTGACCTCTCAGGTTCCAGATGGGATCGTTCATCATGAGTGAACATTCAGTGACTTTTTATTTTAACAAAACCTTGATGAAAAGGCAAGCTATGTTTCAATTCAATGTTGTATTGGTTGGGTTAGGTGGGGTGGAGGGTTGGCAAGCGAGGTGCTTTTTCTTTTTTTAAATTAGTGAGTTGCATCCCTCTCCAACCTGCTTAAAAATGTAGAATTTTGCATTTCTGCTCAATACACGCCAGTGGTGGGTTTCAAATTTTTTAGAACCTACTCTGTAGGTGTGTCCTATTTTGAGTTTTATTTGATTTATATCCCGCCCTTCTCCAAAAGGATTTTGTGGGCGTGGCTTGGCAGTCATGTGACAGGGTGGGAGTGGCCACCTTTTAAAATGTGGTGAAACTCATTTAACAACGCTCTTGCTTAGCAACCAAAATTTTGGACTCAATTGTGATGATAAATTCTTCCTTCCTTCCTTCCTTCCTTCCTTCCTTCCTTCCTTCCTTCCTTCCTTCCTTCCTTCCTTTCCTTTCCTTTCCTTTCCTTTCCTTCCCGTTGGGTCACTGGCGCGGCAGATTTACTTCCAGGTACGCCAGTGGAACCCCCTCTCACCGATTCTCTAAATTTCACCAACCGGCTCTCGCGAGTAGGTGCGAGCCTGCAGAAACCCACCAGTGATACACGCTGAATAGAAGTTACTCTAGCTCTACATTTCTCAGACTTAAAACTGAAGGGCATGCTTTCTAGTTCCAGCCTCACAATCACCTATCCCGGTGATGGCGAACCTATGGCACATGTGCCAAAAGTGGCACACGGAGCCATGTCGCCTGGCATGTGTGGTGTCTCCCATTCCTTTTCTGGGGTTTTGGCATGCATGCGATCATTTTTATTATTATTATTGGCCTTTGTATATGTGGTAGTTCCAGAAACTGGAAGAACTGGTCTTCTTTGTGGCAACCCCTGAGATACTGGAACACTGCTATCATGTCTCCCCTGGTCCTTCTTTTCATTAAACTAGACATACCCAGTTCCTGCAACCGTTCTTCATATGTTTTAGACTCCAGTCCCCTCATCATCTTTGTTGCTCTTCTCTGCACTCTTTCCAGAGTCTCCACATCTTTTCTACATCGAGGCAACCAAAACTGAATGCAGTATTCCAAGTGTGGCCTTACCAAGGCATTATAAAGTGGTATTAACACTTGATTCTATCCCTCTGTTTATGTAGCCTAGAACTGTGTTGGCTTTTTTGGCAGCTGCTGCACACGGCTGGCTCATATTTAAATGGTTATCCACTAGGACTCCAAGATCCCTCTCACAGTTGCTACTATTGAGCAAGGTACCCCCTATACTGGTACCACCAAGTACTGGTACCACCAAGTACCAAGGTACCACCTATACTATACCACCTATATACACCTATATCAAAGGACTGGCCCACGGTGCCTCTGCTGACCAAAATGGGCTGCGGGGGGGGGGGGCAACATATGGCCTCCCTATGGCTCATTTTCAGCCTCCCTGGCCTCCTGCAGCATTCTGCCAGCCAGAAATGGGCCATGTGGGGGACGAAAATGGGGCAGAGGGCATTTTGGCCAGCAGGATGCTGCAGGAGGCATCTGCCCTGTCTCCCCTCCCTCCCTACCTCCCCCCCCCCCGCTGGCCCTCAGAGGAGAACTACAATGCTGATCCGGCCCTCAAAAAAATCCAGTTTGACACCCTTGCTTTAGACCAGGGGTAGGGAACTATGGCTCTTTTATGACTCATGGACTTCACTACCCAGAATTCCTAAGCCAGCATGAGAATTCCTGAGCCATAGTTCCCTACCCCTGCTTTAGACCAGGGATCCCCAACCCAGCTTTGCTGGCTGGAGAATTCTGGGAGCTGAAGTCCTTCAGACTTAAAGTTGCAAAGGTTGGGGACCCCTGCTTTAGACGAATCGTCTGCTTTGTCTAATTTACATAGTGTGGATTTTCCACCAGTGTTATTACTTTGACCCTCCGTTTTGTTGCCTTTAAAGAAATTGCTTTATTTTCCCTGCCTAGAAGGCCCCAATATGACATAAATATCATACCAGGCTGTTCTTTTTTGTTTCTTTTTTGTTTGTGCTGTCTCTTTACACTTTCGGCATGAACGGTCCATTAACACATCTGCACCACAGGAGGATGCAAAGGCAGAATACTGATAATGCACAGGCAATCAGCCTGATGCGCGAAATCCCAAATAGGAAAAATTCATGGGTTAGCCATTTTGCGTCCCTGGTTACATCAGACCCCAGCCGTTCTCTTACACTCCTAAGAGCACAGCGTGTGGATTGCGTAATCTGAGAAGGAATGGAGTTGGGGGGGGGGGGAGTGTTTCACTGCCTTCATTGTACTGGCCGCCCTCAAGAACAGTTCAGCCAAAACATTTCCAAGCAGTAACACTGACTGATCCCTTCCCAGTTCCCTTCTCTACCAGTTCCAAGCCTGTTTTGAAAGCTGCATCTGTTTGTCTCCCCTTTTTTGCTCCAGTACAGTGGTGGGTTTCTGCAAGATCGCACCTACTCGCGAGAGCCGGTTGGTGAAATTTAGAGAACCGGTGAGAGGGGGTTCCACCGGTGTACCTGGAAGTAAATCTGGCCCGGCGCTGCCAGTGACCCAACGGGAAGGAAAGGAAAGGAAAGGAAAGGAAAGAAGGAAAGAAAGAAAGAAAGAAAGAAAGAAAGAAAGAAAGAAAGAAAGAAAGAAAGAAAGAAAGAAAGAAAGAAAGAAAGAAAGAAAGAAAGAAAGAATTTATCATCACAATTGAGTCCAAATTTTTGGTTGCTAAGCAAGAGTGTTGTTAAATGAGTTTCACATTTTAAAAGGTGGCCACTCCCACCCTGTCACATGACTGCCAAGCCACGCCCACAAAATAGGCCACACCTACAGAGTAGGTTCTAAAAAATTTGAAACCCACCACTGCTCCAGTACATTTGAATAATGGAGCGAGGTAGTCCTCGACTTACGACAGTTCATTGAGTGCCCGTTCAAAGTTACAGAGGCACTGAAAAAAGGGACATGACCGTTTTTCACACTTACAACCCTTCCCAGCATCCCTGTGATCACATGACCAAAATTCGGACACTGACTCATATTTATGACGGCTGCAGTGTCCTGGGGTCATGCAGGATACCGTTCTCTACACTGGTTAGCATTCCAACTTCGATTTGGGAAGGACGGGGCACCTTGGCTGCAACTTTGTCCCCGGGGGAGATGCTTACTACTGCTTCTGAACATGGAGGCTTTAAATATGAACCTTTTAAGTCTCTTCCGGCACACTGGATTAGAACCCATTTCCCTTCGGCAGACATTGCCACGTTGCTGTACTTGGCCTGGCTTCAGTTCCCATGAAAAGAGTCATTCTATAGGCAGGGTCAGGTTAGCAATTATTTTATGTGCTCTATTAAAACAGGATCCAGCTAATCAGCATTGGGATTCAAATTTTCTTACTAGCGGTTCTGTGGGCGTGGCTTGGTGGGCATGGCTTGGTTGGCATGGCAGGGGAAAGATACTGTAAAATCTCAAATTCCTCCCAATCAGCTGGGACCCGGGAGGCAGAGAATAGATGGGCCAGTCAGAGGTGGTATTTAGCAGTTCTCCAAACTACTCAAAATTTCCGCTACCGGTTCTCCAGAACTGGTCAGAACCTGCTGTATACCACCTCTACAGCTAATGAAGAAGAGAGTTCCACTTGAGAAGTGGGATCTTCAGTTTGGACTTAAGAAGACTGTCAAGGATATCTCCGTTAGGAGACCGGAAATGTGCAACGGAATGTAGCAAGAGATATGTTGCTAGGTACCCACACTAACAGTCACAGACACTGAAGGTATAACAAGTAGACTTTTACTTGCGTTGGAAAACTAAAGTAAAAGACACTTCTTCACAAACAAGTGATAAGTAGTCCTGAATCATATACACAGTCTATTACTCAAACAGTTGGCTAACAGTTGCACAACTCACAATTCTTCTCGCTGATCAATAACTGACATACAGAGCCATCATCCATCATCCAAGGGATCAGCCTCTAACAGTGATTCTGGCTTCCTCTTATGGCTGATTGAGGAAACAGCAGCCAATCACATCTCACTGTAGCAGTTAAAGTTACAGATACAATATTCCAATCATGGCTTATATATATTGCCAACCCAACACTAGGATTATGTTCCTAACAAAGTCGTAGCAGGCCGCAGTGGTAGAATAGCATGCCATCTATATTTACGTTTGTCTGAATTACAGTATATGCAAGAATGTTTGTGCATTAAAGATCCTTTCCTGCCCCCCCCCCTCCAATGTATATTGTGATCTATCCCTCCCTCCCCTAACCCTCAATTTATCTTTGGAAGAATCTTGACTGGCACACTATGATTCAATGAAACATAGCAGAACTGCGCCTGTCTTGAGATCTAACTGCCTTAGGCTCCAGAAGAGAAATTGCCAAATAAGGGGAAAGCCCCAGGAACTGCATCCTCTCCGCAAAGCAAAGGAATTCAACCAAGCCTGAGGTGGCTCCAGGGAATGAGAGGGATAAAGGGCATGTCGATTAAAAAAATGAGGGTGAAATTAGTGTTTTGCTTCCCCCCCCCCGGTACATCCCCTTTAAAAGACTCCCCTTGTCCAGAGCCAAGTAGACTGGATGCCCATGTGGTCTACCATCCCAGAGCATTGCCATGTCCAGCTTTGGATCAGCAATGCCCAGCGAGCCTCCCTGGCACAGAGGGAGCGTGGATAAAAATAGACCCATCTGAACGTTAAAAATAGTCTCGCTAAGCACGCAATTGGCAAGGCGGTGGCAAAACACTGGAGATCGGGATGGGGAGGAGGGGTGGAATAAGGGGGTGTTTGGGGCGTCAAGGGCTGCAGACTCCGGAGGTGTGGTCCCTGCCTTCAGCAGCAGCTGCTGGGTTTGGGGGGGGGGGGGAAATCAGGTTTCGCAGAGCTACAAAACCAAAAAAAACAGAATGGCAGTGCGGTTGGGCCCTCATCCTCCTTCCGAGAACCAAACACAGACTCACTGTAATGTTTACCACATGTCAGGCTTGCTGGTTCTTTGGACTTCAACAAGCTGACATGTATACAGCAAACACATTCCACATTATTACAACCATATTTAATTAAGAGGGGGAGAAAAGATGTGCGAGGGCAGAGTGAGCAGGAAGCCAATGTCCCTGTTTTGTTCGGGGGGGGGGGGGATCTCCCTGCACAATTTCCCTATACTGTATATGCTTGCACGGTATAGGGAAATTCTACAGTGTAACGTAATGGCGCCACCTGCCGGTCGACAGGTTGCAATAACAGATTCCTCTAATCCAGTACAGTCCCTCCTTGCAAAACTTCCAAGGGGCAGGCAACAGGACCCCTGCGTTTGCCTGCAATAACTTCCTCGGGACCCATCAAGCTCCCTGAGCTGATTTGATATTTTAATTTTAAAAAAACAAAAACAAAATCTGAAATAGAAACCTATAAACCCTCTAGGACAGGGGTCTGCAAAGTCGGCTCTTTTAAGACTGGTGGACTTCAACTCCCAGAATTCCCCAGCCAGCTATGCTGGCTGGGGAACTCTGGGAGTTGAAGTCCACCAGTCTTAAAAGAGCCGACTTTGCAGACCCCTGCTCTAGGAACCTCGGGGGGGGGGGGGGGCTCTGTGGCCACTTCTGGAAAATAAACAAGCAGACACCTTCTTAGTTTGGAAATAGACCCATCTGTCTCGAGAAAAAAGGCAAATGGAAGCTGGGGTGTTGGGAGAGCATCCTGGGGGACGAAGTAGGGTGGGAAGATTCCCTCCGTGCTTCCCTGTGGGTCCTGGCTGGGTCTAGAATCTACCATCTTTTAAAGTAGTTAAATGAGGACAAAGAATATGGCAAGCTCAGAGACCACCAAGGACCCCTCATGTCAACCCTGTGCTACCAATAGACTGCTCCAAACCCGACTGCAGAAAATACAACTTCAGCAATAGAGTGGTCAGTGCCTGAAATGCACTACCTGACTCCGTGGTTTCATCCCCAAACCCCCCCAAACCTTAATCTTAAGACTGTCTGCTATTGAACTCACCCCAGTTTTAAGAGGTCTGTAAAGGGGGGGGGGGTGCATAAGCGCAACAGCATGCCTACCATCCCTATCCTACTGTCCCCACTTATTCATATCCATTTCCTGTATTGATAATCATGTTTATACTTATATGTTATCTTATACATGCTTGACAAACTAAATAATGATGATGATGATGATGATGTAGAGGGCCGAAACATACAATTATATCTTCTACATGCTTGACAAACTAAATAATGATGATGAAGATGATGATGATGATGATGTAGAGGGCCGAAACATACACTTTATTGACATCGCGGTAACAAGAGACGCCAGAGTCGAAGAAAAAGAACTGGAAAAAATCACGAAATACCGCAACCTGGCCATCGAAACTACATGGCTATGGATGAAACATGATTGGCATTGGAGCGCTTGGCACCATGACCAAGAATTTTACAAGATATATCAACAAATTGCAGCTTCCTACAATAACACCAGCGGAACTGCAAAAAACTGTGCTACTCGGAACATCGTATATTTTAAGAAGGTACTTGGTTGATACCTAGGACGCTGGCAGCAAACAGTATCCACCATTAGCACCAGTCGACGGTATTTGTAATGCATCTTTAAATGTTCAGTTGGCTGAGTTTCATGTTTAATGAATAAAGTAAATAATAAATAAATAAAATATTCTCCTTTATTAATAGGATTTTAGTTGTTTCCGTTTTCTCCCCCTTTTACCTGCGTAAGCCCACTGCCATGTATGGGCCTCAGGGAAGTAAGTTGTAACAGGGGGCTGAACCCACATTCGCCTCTGTGGGTCTGCGCAGTCCTACTTTCCTGGACTTCTTCATAAACCAGTCAGGACAATGGCTGAGATGTGTAGTAAGCTTACTCCCATCTGCTCTGACCACTTGTGTCCAAGCCGTATATAAAAGTTTGCCATCTCTAGGCCAAGGCCTTAGGGGTCTACTATAACCAGGTTGCCAACTGAAGAAAGAAAACATACTGATCCTTACACTGATAGTGGACTCTACCCTAGTCTCAAGCCATTTCCCTCAAGAAACTTGGCCAAATCCTTATCTTCCATTCTCCCTGCCTACAAACAGAGGTTGGGGAAATGGTTTAGAGAGGTGCTTTGCCTAAGGTGACCAGACTGTCCCGCTTTTGGCGGGACAGTCCCGCTTTTCAAGAATTTGTCCTGCATCCCGCGCCGTTGTTAAAAAGTCCCAATTTGTTGTAGGGAACTGCATTTCCCTGCATTTGTTGTAGGGAACTGCATTTCCCAAGATGCCTCAGGTCCTCCAAGCGCTGAACATGCTTTTGGAATTGACTCCAACGAGGCCCAGTAGCCGCCGGCAGGGGTGGCGGACGGGGGAAGCGGCGGCTGCCGGGTCTTGCTGGAGGCGCTTCGGCAGGGCCGCCCCCCCCCTCACTGGAGGTGATTCGGCAGGGCCGCCCCCCGCCCCCACCCAATGGTGTCCCGCTTAGCCAAATTACAAATCACCTTAGCTTTGCCTCTCCTTGTTCTCAGGGTCAGAGGAGAAGTCAGTTCTACACCAAGGCAGAGGCACATGTAGGGTTTCCTGCTTGGGCAGGGGGTTGGACTAGATGACCTGCAAGGTCCCTTCCAACTCTGTTCGTCTGTTAAAATAACTAAGCAATACTGGCTACATCTGGCCCATAGGCTATCCCTATCTGGCCTGCATGGATTGCTTTCATTTTGAAGACAACTGTTTAGTTATTTTTTCGATTTAGGTATGCGCACGCATTCAAGCCCTCACACCTTCACAGCCTTATTGGTTCGGCCTTCCGCAATAATCCCAGTTTCTCATGTGGTCCTTTGGGAAAACCCATTGCTTAACAGCTTGTCTAATACGTTTCTTCTTTTCATGGGAAGGGGGGACTGAGGCACACATTAGTCTCTGCCCTTTGCCTCGAGCAGCCAAATATCTTCGATCGATTCTAATCTCGCCGGCGAAAACCTAAAGACAAACCCGCCCACGTTTACATCAGTTGATCAATACCAGACCAAAACAGTTTCTTACTACATTCGTATGACTTCCGCCAAAACCTTGCCAGGACTTTTTGCTATACGCGACACAACATTTTCACTCTTTTTACTTACATCGAAGGGGGGGAAATCAGCCTGCCGCTTTGCCTCCGCTGCTGCACATGATTCTCTGCGTGTTGTGAAGCAACCAGATTTCAGGATCTCTGATTTGCTACAGAACTGTGGAGGGAAGTTGTATATGCTTTTAGACTCCCACCCCATCTGGGTTTTTTTTGTTTTTTGTTTTAATTCTCAGGAACAGCCTGGCAAAGAGCCACAGCAGCTGGTTTTGGCCAGAATTCCTCATACCTCAAGAGCCCTTGTTCACTTATACTCCAGAAAAAGAAAACAGCAGCCCAATAGGGAAGATTTTGGAAGCATCTGAAGGAATATCAGGCACCATTTCCTTCTCTATACTATACAATACAATAGCAGAGTTGGAAGGGACCTTGGAGGTCATCTAGTCCAACTCCCTGCCTAGGCAGGAAACCCTATACTATTTCAGACAAATGGCTATCCAACATCTTCTTGAAGACTTGCAGTGTTAGGGCATTCACAACTTCTGGAGGCAACTTCTGTTCCACTGACTAATTGTTCTAACTGTCAGGAAATTTCTCCTCAGTTCTAAGTTGCTTCTCTCCTTGATTAGTTTCCACCCATTGCTTCTTGTTCTGCCCTCAGGTGCTTTGGAGAATAGTTTGACTCCCTCTTCTTTGTGGCACCCTCTGAGATATCGGAACACTGCTATCATGTCTCCCCATGTCCTTCTTTTCATTAAACTAGACAGTTGCAGACATTCCTGCAGACATTCCTGCAACCGTTCTTCATATGTTTTAGTCTCCAGTCCCCTAATCATCTTGGTTGCTCTTCTCTGGCCTCTTTCCAAAGTCTCCACATCTTCTCTACATCGTGGTGACCAAACCTCTAGCAATTCTCAGCGTCGTTTTTTAAGTTACTTTGTTCAGCATGCCAATCTTACCTCTAATATAATAATTATATGGCCTTTTATTGGTTTATAGCTCATCCTTGGCTTAAAACAGTTCATTTAGTGATGGCTCAAAGTTACATCGGCACTAAAAAAGCGACTTATGACCACTTTTCACACTTACGACCTTTGTAACATCCCCATGTCATGTGATCAAAATTCAGGTGCTTGGCGACTAGTTCATATGTATGACCGTTACTGTGTCCCAAGGTCATATGCTGTCCTTTTGAAACCTTCTGAACAAGCTAAGCCAACTGGGAAGCCAGATTTGCTTAATGACCGTGTTACTAACTTACCAACTGCAGTGATTCATTTAACCACTGTGCCAAGAAAGGTCATAAAATGGGGCAACACTCACTTAACAAATGTCTCACTTAGCAACAGAAATTTTGGGCTCCATTGTAAGTTGTGGACTACCTGTATTTGATTTTTATCCTGCCTTTGTTTTAGTCACTTAAAGTGACATGTATACCTTTAAGCTCCTTCCTCCTACCATATTTTTCGGACTATAAGACGCATTGATGTATAAGACGCACCAAGATTCCAAACAGATAAGTAAGGAAAAAAGTTTTGTCCTCCCCGGCACCCAGCTGCACTCTGCAGGCTTCAGCAGGGCTGGGGGAAGGTAAAAATGACCCCCTTTTTTGCAGAAAATGAGCCATTTTTTTGCAAAAAGAGAATTGTTTTTGCCTTTCCCCAGCCCCCCGTGAAGCCTGCAGAGTGCTGCTGGGGGCTGGGGGACGGCAAAAATGCCTCTATTTTTGCAAAACAATGGCCCATTTCTCACCCATTTTTCACAAAAATGGAATGCAGGGGCGGGACTCCAGGAGACTAAAAATGGCTTTATTCATTTTATAAGATGTACAAACATTTTCACACTCTTTTAGGGGGGAAAGGTGTGTCTCTGGTCTCTGAAAAATACGGTATATCCTCCAAAATAACCACCCTGTGAGACTAAGGTTGGTCTAAGAGAGAGTGACTGGCCCAAAGTCTCCCAGATGCCTTTCATCATGCCTAGCGGAGGATTTGATCTCAGGATCTCCTGGGTTGTAGTCTAGCATCTTAGCCTGCTTTTTATTTGTTTGTTTTAATCCCATCCTTGCAAATATCTTCAAGGCTGAGGTTGCTCAGCAGATGGTAGCTTTGGAACTTTTACTTTTTTTCCATTTTAAATTTGGGGGAAGACAAAAAATATTTACATTCAGGACTAGAAATAGTCACATCCCTTTTGCAGCTCACAAGTCTTTGAGCGGGCCATACGTTCCAATCTTCTGCACCTTCACTCGAAAACAATCGGCGTTCTATTGAAGGCGACCTTTGCCTAAGGAAACGTGGAAAAGGCAGCAGATTAAATTGAAGTTAATGCTAAAGCCACCCAGGTGGCTCGCAAGGTGCTCCTTTAGCTGCATTTCCCCAGCGTACTTTTGGTAGAGGTCCAGCTAGACTAAAACCTAATTGTTCACTCCGAAGCATGACACATTAGGAAATAGGGTTTTCACACAGGTGATCGGTGTTTTTTTAGAGAGATTAATTACCCCAAGATGAGAAGACCACAAATTCATGGATCTTGGGTTTCTCCTAAAATACAGATGGAAAAGTTTTATGCAATTCAATGTTGTTTAGAGCTGTTGCCTGTTGGGAGAGTGCCTGGGTTATTGATATGCCTTGCAAGCAGCTGAAATAATGCTACTGTTTGACATGTATGCATTTTGCCTGAACTCAATTAGACATAGAAATATTTTAAAGAAATAAAGCTATCAAGTGGCTGGGAGAGCGAGATCTTCTGCATAGCAGGTAAAATGGAGATTCTGGTTAATGTGAGCCTAAAACAGTGAAATGTGAATGATATGATGGGGATGTGAATTGTTTATTAAGACTGTTATATTTGGGCATTTAGATCAGATAAGAGAGAGAGTAATGGATAGGAGAGGAGAGGATAATTCTAGATGAGAATATACTGTAATTGTGAGGTCACAAAATGCAGTTATGCTTTAAACCTTAAATCCTTCCCTTGATTTAGTTTCTTAGGAAAATGACTTGGGCCTACCAAAATTTGAAACCGGTATCTTCACCATGGCCATTTTGTGAATAGACACACACAGCACAGATTGCAGACATGTTCACTGCTCCAAAAATATCAGCTGGAGGTTTTGTAATTAAAATTAAAAGCTACGGAAACAAAATTAAAGCCTCCACAACCAGAAGCCGTAGATCTCCAATTACCAGGATCTTATTTTATATAAAACAAGGCTAGATTCTGCTGGATGTAGATTATGAGTAGAAACACTTCAGGGCAGAAGACAATTTATGTGGCTTCACTCTATTTATCTTTTTATTTAGTAAACCTATATGCCATCCAACTTATCAGCAAGTAACTCTGAATGACTTTACCAAGATAAGTTGATCTCAGGATTTAGCCTGATTAATACTTGGATGAAAGACTACTAGGAAATCCCAAGGCCAGGGGGTTAAACTTGGAAGCTGAAGAAATATTCCAAAAGAAAGAAAAGGCCAATTCCTTTGATATTCCTGCTGAGAATATAGTTGGGTCCAGTTGCTTACCAGATGTAGAATTCAAGAAGGGCATCCTTACATTTAACTGCAGTTGCACAAAAGCTTTAAAAGTATGCATTTACTCTAGAAAACGTCAAAATTCCAGGAGCATTTGTCAGTCATATATAAATGTATGTGAGGAAGCAGTCACTTACTATACTTCTATACAGAAAACACAAGAGACTGGTTTAAAAAGAACATTAACTTTGAATCTGCAGGAAACTATACTTGCATGAAATTGTCACAGCGGATACCTCAGTTCCTGCCAAAAGGAGGGATGAAACTCACACACACACACACTATTGACAAGCACAATTGTTTGACAAAACAGTAGCAATGCTGACTTACTTTATATCAGGGGTCTCCAACGTTTGCAACTTTAAGTCTGAAGGACTTCAGCTCCCAGACTTCTCCAGCCAGCTTTGCTGGCTGGAGAATTTTGGGAGCTGAATTCCTTCAGACTTAAAGTTGCAAACATTGGAGACCTCTGCTTTACATCATTTCTATAGGATGGCTGGGTGAGTCTGAGTAGATGCTATGAATTAGAATTTCAGGAATAGCCAAAGTCAAGCAGATTTTTACACACTTGTGGCTGCCTTTGGATAGTGTTGGAATGGGACGGGAGTAGTTTCTTAAAAGTGGCTAGAAACTGGGAGACTCTGAGTTCTAGTCCTGCCTTAGGCACAAAGCCAGCTAGGTGACTTTGGTCCAGTCAGTCTCTCTCAGCCCTAGAAGAAGAAAAAAGACAAGAGCAAACCACTTCTGAAATTTTGACAAGAAAACTTCAGGGAGTTGCCCAGGCAAGTGGCCAAAAGTCAACTTCAACTCTGGAGAAAAAGAAACAAACCATCCCATCTTAACATTGGGTACATCTAAAAGTATATTAAGTCTGCCTT
The DNA here is from genome assembly GCA_039707465.1 of Rhabdophis nuchalis. Lineage (NCBI taxonomy): Eukaryota > Metazoa > Chordata > Lepidosauria > Squamata > Natricidae > Rhabdophis > Rhabdophis nuchalis. The sequence goes on from CM077646.1 coordinate 190,367,879, forward strand.
GATTAGAGGGAATAAGATGAAGCAATGCAATGGTGGGATTGATTTTTTTCCTTCTTCTGTGCGCGTGGCTTAGGGGCATGGCAGGGCTTGGTGGGTGTGGCTTGGTGGGTGTGGCTTGGTGGGTGTGGCAGGGGAAGGATACTGCAAAATCCCCATTCCCTCCCAATCAGCTGAGACTCGGGAGGCAGAGAATAGATGGGGGCGGGGCCAGTCAGAGGTGGTATTTACCGGTTCTCCAAACGACTTAAAATTTCCGCTACCGGTTGTCCAGAATTGGTCAAAACCTGCTGAATACCACGTCGGAAGCAATGGTATGAGGCACCATTGGAAAATGAGGTTGCCATGGCATATTTCTTCTGTGGCAAAGGGTGACTGAGAAGAATGCATACAGTCAGTCTCACAGGAAATTTCCCTTCAACTTATCACTCATGTCCTAGTCAATTATTTTAACGTGACTGGAGTTTACATAGAAATATTCTGACAAATCTTGACTTGCTAAAAAGACAGCCAAAATCCAATAATGTCAGGGGTCCACTTAATTTCTGGGTGCTCCCATATATGGACACAATAAATACTTTCGGCCATCCTGTCACATGATACACACACACACCCAGACATATAAACTGAACTTGTGGCTGATAATCTAAGTCTGAGAAAAGGAAAGATAATAGGTTCACACAGAGAAAGGAAAAATGGACTAAGAAGCTGTGAGAAGGGAAGGGAAGAGAAATGGCTAGCAGACAAGGATGGGATTAAGCAGCACCAAGAGATACCGTTCCTGAGAAGTTCAAGACCACCAAAGAGGAATTGGAATGGAAATTGCTAGGAATGTCCCTTTAGGGCAAGGGTGTCCAACCTTGGCAACTTTAAAACTTGTGACTTCAACTCCCAGATTTCCCCAGCCAGCTACATTATAGGACGTCTGTCGTCTGGGCACATTGTCACTTTAAAAGAAGAATACTGTTGCTGGCAGAGAAAGTTAATTTCTGAACTGCAGAGTAATTAGGCCAAATCATTTACTACATTAACATCTCCTTTAAAGGGTGACTAGGAAGGGAAGACTGTAGGCCTGTTTGTAGGAACTGCTTGTTTAGTTACATCCCTGGAAAAGCCAAACTTTTCAAGTCTTTTCACACCTCTTATTCTAAGTATTGTTTTAATGGTAGGATTCATAAGACCTTCCTGACTTCCTGCTGTCTCTTGTCTGACCAATCTTGAGAAATCACATTTAAATCACCTTGAGATTGAAATTTTCTCATTCCCCAATAAGCCAGATATATTTAGGGTACCTACATGTGAAATACCCTGGATATTTTGTGAATGTTTTGGCGTCTTGGCAAAGTACTCCACAATATAAACCCAGACCTTGAATAAATGGGTGCAAAACTGGTGCTCCGCTAATCCCCAATTATGAGTTCAACATACCATATCTCTAATGAGATAGAAGGAATGTAAGGGGTTAGTTCTTATCACTTTGTTGTTTGTGTGTATACTGAGAATTTATGCACGGGAGACAAATTCCTTGTGTGTCCAATCATACTTGGCCAATAAAGAGTCTTCCCTTCCCTTCCCTTTTTTCTTTCCTTCCCTTCTACTCCAGTCTTCACTACATTCCATTCTACCCTCCATCAATTCCCATGCAGAGTTGGATTGATGTGGACAAAATGCAGAAGGAAATAAAATCACCCCAAGATAGAAACAAATTCCAATGCCTCATTTTCAGGGAGATGTGCTCTGTCTCAGTAAATTGGTAAGATGGGACCAATGGTATAACAAAAAGAAAAGAAAAGAAATGCCCCTCAAAATGGAGAGCATGCATGATTTGTATATAGAACAAAAGTTAAACATAATGTAATTTTCTTTTTAAGGAAAAATGGCTCTTGTTTATGCACAGACTACTTGGGTAAGCAACAAAGAACTAGAAAAGCAGAGGCTGATATAAAAATCCATTTAGCATATAGAAATTGGTGCTATATTAGTAAATTAGCTCTTATCCATCCATTTAAGAATCCGATTATATGTTTTAATGTAATTCAATGCTTGTATGACCCATTTAATCTGCTGTTTCCATCCATAGAGGGGTTTTTATGCCCCCACTCTCTGATTTATTGTTTCTTCAATACATAGGATATTATAATCTATCACCAATGTAAAGGTTTTATTTGGGGGATTTATTTATTTAGCAAACTGGTTGCTGGCTGGGGAATTCTGGGAGTTGAGGTCCAGCCATCTTCAAGAGGCCAAGGCTGAGAAACACTGTGCTAGAGGGAGGACTTGCTAATGTAGCACAGGTCAGGAAGTGGAGGGGGTGTCAAGCGTGCAGCACAGATCCAGGAGGCGCACAGGGATGCGATGCAGGTGAGGGAGGATGTGTAATGATGACCAAGAGGCTCTGCACAGGTCATGAAGGGTGCATAGAAGTGCCTTGGAGAACTGGGAGGGTGCACAGGGATGCCATATGGGTCAGGATATGAAGAAGTGCACAAGAGATGGCATAGGGGTCAGGGAGGATGCTGAGTGTAACACAGGTTGGCTTCTGCAGAAATGCGCAGAGGTGTGAGAGAGATGCCCAAGTGGTTGGGAATGGGGCATGGGGTGCAGAGCAGGGGTGCACGAGAGGTGCTGCATGGATCAAAGGTGCAAGGAGGTACGGAATGGGTTGGGGAGACTGAATCCAGGTGCGGAAGGAGTCGGCTTGGTGCAAGTGCAGAGTGGCTGGGGAAGTTGCGTTGAGTGGGAAAACTTACCCAAGCAACTTGAAACCTTCTCTGCCAGCTTTTCTATTATCAACTAGCCATTCCCGGACACATGTTGCTGTGGCCCAGTCTGGTTAAATGGCAAATCTGTGTGTAGATCTACACCTGCAAACACAAACACGTACACACAGCCACCATATAACCCCCAACCTACCTACCTACTGTATTTCTCCCTCTCTCTATCCATCTACCTACCTACCTACCCTATTTCTCCCTTTCTCTATCCCTCTACCTACCTACTGCATTTCTCCCTCCCTCTCTCTATCCCTATAAGCTGCCTACCTACCTACCTACTGTATTTCTCCTTGAATCTTATGGACAGAGTATTTTATGTCATAAAGGATGACATAATACCTGTGGCCCACTGCTCTCTCTGTATCCATCTACCTACCTTTTTTACATTTCCGTTGCATGTACCTGGCACAGGTGTGACATCTACACAATCTATATATATAATTGGTGCCGTACTTGAAAGGAACGTTGTGTGAAAAGTTGGAAGCGATCGGCGCAGTAGTTTCACGGTTTTGAACAAACTCTTGTTACATTTTTATTTATATAGATAGACTGTGCTTGTGGGAGGTGGCAGGGAGCATGGCAATCACAAATACATTTACACGTCCTGCCAACTTCTCCATGGACATGTAGGAAGCTGGAAGGGAAGCTGGCAGGGAAGCTGGCAGGGAGGTTTGAAAATTACCATCACATGTCAACAGCTGATTGTGAGGGTGGAGTGGTGCGGCATCACTGAAGGGTCATGAATTTTGGACATATTCTGTAAGTTAGCCCGTTTGAGGCAAGTTGAACATTTTGCTCAATTGATTTTTACAAAGAGACACAAGTTTTAGTAGACTAAACCCCACTCCTTATGAAGGTGTTCTTTCATGTTTCCCCGATTACAATTAGGCTTCTTTAGAATCTAAACATTTTTGTTAAAACCAGCATGCAGGGGATAAGGGAAGTCATTGTACAATACCTGCTTCCCATCCCTTGTTAAGACATCTACATAAATAAAAATGTAACAAGAGTTTGTTCAAAACCGCTAATCTCCAAAAGTACTGCACTGATTGCTTCCAAATTTTCACACAACGTTCCTTTCAAATACGGCACCAATGATTTATATAGATTGTGTAGATGTCACACCTGTGCCAGGTACACGCAAAGGAAATGTGAAAAATTGTAAAAAATGATAGAGCAGTGAGCCACAGGTATTATGTCATCCTTTATGACATAAAATATTATCCATAAGAACAGTAGGTAGGTAGGTAGGTTGGCAGCTAGAGGGATAGAGAGGGAGGGAGAAATGCGGTAGGTAGGGAGAGGGAGAGAGAGGGAGAAATACAGTAGGTAGGTAGGGAGAGAGAGGAGAAATACAGTAGGAAGGTAGCTAGGTAGAGGGATAGAGAGAGGGAGAAATACAGTAGGTAGGGAGGGAGAGGGAGAAATACAGTAGATAGGTAGGTAGAGGGAGAGAGAGGGAGAAATTCAGTAGATAGGTAGGTAGAGGGAGAGAGAGGGAGAAATACAGTAGGTAGGGAGGGAGAGGGAGAAATACAGTAGATAGGTAGGTAGAGGGAGAAATTCAGTAGGTAGGTAGGTAGAGGGAGAGAGGGAGAAATATAGTAGGTAGGTAGGTTGGAGGTTATATGGTGGTTGTGTGTACCTGCTTGTGTGTGCAGATGTAGATCTACACAGATTGGTTGGCCATTTAACCAGACTGGGCCACAGCAATGCGTGGCCGGGAACGGCTAGTAAAAGAATATAAAGCATCCATGAAACAAATTGCACGGCTCACTTCTCGTCCTGCTCTGTGTAGGTTATATACTTTAGTGTACCTACTTGGTAGCCTTGTGACGGACTTCCTGGAATAAGTACCATAGAGTAAATATATACAGGATTATGCTGGCTCAAGTGAAGAGTTATGGGCTTCTTCAAGTTGAGCTCTGCTTCTGTTGGTTTCAGACACACATTTGTGTAGCTTTATTGACAAATCAGAAATGATTTGCAACTGCCTTTTTCTGATGTTTTCAAGCCAGTTAACAGTCTGAGGTTTCTAATGGACTTCCATCCTTGGTTACTGGCCCTGCTTAGCTTTTCAAGATCAAGCAGACAAGGCTTCAATCTGGATGCCAATCTTTGCCTGCCTCTACAGCTCTGTCCTTGCCCTCAGACCTACTGATCTAACAAAATTTAAGATAATCAGGCAAAATTAACTGGGATCAAGCGTGGACAGGTTCAGTGCAAGAGACAAAAGCATATTCCTATTGAATTCCCTACCTTAAAAGGTTCAAATTCAAATGAATAAGAAGTTGTGCAAATATGTAGATGCAGAGTTGGTCAACGCACGAGGGTAGCAAGAAAGAGAAGTATACATTTCAATACAGGAAATAGGATAGAGCAGTGGTAGTCAACCTGGTCCCTACCGCCCACTAGTGGGCGTTCCAGCTTTCATGGTTCGCGGTAGGTAGGGGTTTTGTCTGATACTGAAGCACTTTCCTTTTTTAAATTTAATTGACTTCCCTACTTTATAAATCACCATTACTGTGGAACCAGTGGGTGGTTAGAAAACTTTATACTAACAGAAATACAAAAGTGGGTGGTAGGTATAAAAAGGTTGACTACCCCTGGGATAGAGCAACCGCTGAAAGAAAAGTAAGGACGTGGTGGCTAAATTTTAGCACAAAAATACCATCCCTGAACGACTGCATATCCATTCAGCAGTATGGCAATTGTAGTTGAAAGATCCTACAGGAGAGTACTTGCTATCTGAATAATCAAGCAAAAGTGATGCTCTCCCAGGGTTGTCCAAGAAAATCTTGTTTTCTGTCATTCCCAACACCCCTAGTAATTTATCTTTACCTTTTACCTCATGACTTTCAAAAATGTCAGCTTGGCACCTCTTACATTGCATCTTATTTTCTGGTCCCGTCGTTCCCCCCCTGCCCCAAGATTCAAATGGCTGCCAACCTTTCTGGTGTTTGGAAAGGTGTTAAAGGCCCTGGTTGCACCAGCTTTTGGTGAGTATTATTGAAGCTCCATTTTCTTTGTTCCATCCAAGTTTGTTATCTCTGCTATCTATATTGGAGAGGGGGGATTTGAGTTGTTTTCAAATGTTTTTAGTAGTTTGCAAACCGCCCAGGATTGCAAGGAATTGGGCAGCATAAACATTAATCTTTCAAGCAGCCTAGACGGGTGGTTCTCAACCTGTGGGTCCACAGACCCCTGGCCGGCCATGAGGTCATCACAGGAGAAACATGAAGGCTTGAAGAAATGTTATGATTAAACCCTGAGTTAAGTCTTAGGGGTCCGTGGCCATGGTCACAATGTGATGAAGAAAAGGTTGAGAACTACCAGCCTAGACTATCAATACATACATGGAGTGGGGGTGGGAAGTCAAAATAGGCAAGATGGCAGACACAGCAAGGCAATCCAAGTCCCACTACTTTGTATACTATATTGCCAAAAGTATTCGCTCACCTGCCTTTACTCGCATATGAACTTACAGTAAGTGACATCCCATTCCTAATCCATAGGGTTCAATAGGACATCGTTTCACTGCGCACTGTTCTTGAGCTAATCTGAAGGCCACATGGAGTTTGGAGTAGCGATTGACTCTGCAGAACGTTGGCGACCTCTTCGCACTATGCACTTCAGCATCCGCTGACCCTGCTCCGTCAGTTTACGTGGCCTACCACTTCGTGGCTGAGTTGCTGTCGTTCTCCAACACTTTCACATTCTTATAATACAGCTGACAGTTGACTGTGGAATATTTAGGAGCAAGGAAATTTCACGACTGGATTTGTTGGCACAGGTGGTATCCTATCGCAGTTCCACGCTGAGCTCCTGAGAGCGACCCATTCTTTCACAAATGTTTGTAGCAACAGTCTGCATGCCTAGGTACTTGATTTTATACACTTCTATGTGGCCATAGAAGTGATTGGAACATCTGATTGATTATTTGGATGTGAGCAAATACTTTTGGCAATATAGTGTATGTGCGTGCAATATTAATATATGTACAAAAGGGGTACAGCTTGGCTCACAATGCCACATCTACTATCTTGCCTCTTTCGACCAACCACCCTTGGGTGTTTTTGTAAAATATGCAACTGTAAAGCAATAGCAAACCAAACAAGATTCTTACACAAAACACAGAACTGTGGATCAAACAATCAACCAGCAGTATCATGATACCAAATACATATGGTGTTTTGCTTTAAGGCAGGAATCTAATTCTTGCAGGTGGTCCAAATTACAAGTCTAGCCAGATGCAAGAAAAATGGACTTGTCTGTGTTTTTCTACGATACCAGACTTCCAGATTTGGTTCGATTTTAGATACCCCGTCTCTAAAATATTTTAAATTCTGTACCAATTTCATAGGACGTATAGCCCAGTTATGCATCTGTTCTCAGGAGTAAAAACCCATTGATTTCAATACATAGCAAACAACTGTGCAGCCTGCTTCTTTAAGATCTAAAAGTGTTTAAGGTGCTGGATAAGGATAGAAAATTTAAACCAAGATATTCTGAACAAGTAGTTTTCAAAACACAGAGGTGATGTTTTCCTGTAATAATTTCTGCTCTGTTTCAATGGTTCAGATTTTCCTTCACTTCAGCAGATACATCTTATCATACCAATAAACTGCACATTAATAAAAGCAGGCTTCTGAACTCAAGTTTCAGAGAAATGGGGAACGCAGAAAATTGCAGGGCCCATCTAAAGAATTCCTGCTTCAAATTGGCAATCCCCCTATAACACAACACCTAAAATGGGTTGGTATATGCCGTTTCCCTGAAAATAAGACCACCCCAGATAATAAGCCCAATCGGGCTTTTGAGTGCATGCGCTAAAATAAGCACTCCCCCGAAAATAAGCCCCTCCCTGAAAATATTAGAATACAGCAGCAGCTATGAGGTGACGATGGCTTGCCGCCTCCTGAACCTCAAAAATAATAAGACCTCCCAAAAATAAGGCCAAGCGCTTATTTTAGGGGTTAGAAAGAAAATAAGACCCCGTCTTATTTTCGGGGAAACACAGTACCTACTCAAAGGTTACTAAGCCAATTTTGCATAGTGAGAAAAGGCTGTTTTTTTGTCCAGTTTCCTTTTTCCACTCTTTTGTTAGAAGTCAGTTGATATACCCACAGTGAAAAGGAGAGAAACACCTTTGTTGGCTGGTTTCATGAGGAAAAAATGCCATTCTCGAGACTCCCTCCTGATGGTGTTTCTGACAATAATCTAATGCAGTGGTTCTCAACCTTCCCAATGCTGCGACCCTTTAATACAGTTCCTCATGTTGTGGTGACCCCCCCAACCATAAAATTGGTGTCTCAGTTTCTAAGATCATTGAAAGTATGTGTTTTCCGATGGTCTTAGGCGACCCCTGTGAAAGGGTTGTTCGACCCCCAAAGGCAGTGATGGCGAACCTTTTTCGCCTTGGGTGCCTAAAGCACACACGCTCGCGCTATTGGGCACGCTCATGTGCCCACCCCCATAATTTAATGCCTCCCATGCCGGGTCCCCTGAGAATACATGTGTGACACTCCCTGCTGTCCAGAGCATGTACACGCAGCTTTTTTGGAGCCTGGGGAGGGCAAAAATGGCCTCCCTCAGAGGCAGGAAACAGCCCGTTTTCTGACTTCCGGTGGGCCCAGTAGGTTCATTTTTCACCCTCCCAAGGCTCCGGAAGCTTTCTAGAAGCCTGGGGAGGATGAAAAAAGCCCCAACACATAAACCGGAAGTTTAGGAATGGACTTCCAGGTTGCCCGTTGGGCCATTTTTCTCCCTCTGGAGGCTTCAGGAGTGCAAAAGATGGCTGAAAATCAAGGCCGAAAATCACCTGGCCAGCATGCTCATGTGCGCTGGAGCTGACAGGGCAACCCCTCGCGTGCCCTCAGAAATGGCTTCGCGTGCCACCTGCGGCACCTGTGCCATAGGTTCGCCATCATGGCCCAAAGGGGTCCCAACCCACAGGTTGATCTAATGCAGTTTTTAACCATTGGGGGTTACAATTTCCTTTTTCTTTTTCTCCCCCCCCCCCTTCCCTTCCTGTTTATTGTGCCCTTCGGTTCATATTCCATCATTTCAAACTGTAAACTCCTTTGAATAAATAGGTGGAAATATGTAAACCACAGACACGCATTCCACAAAGATGAGAACCAAGTGGCACATGTTCAATTACTCTTTTTTAAAACAGCAAAAGAAAGCCCCGTTGTCCAAACTGTGCGTTCGAGGGAAGCTCTCACCAATACGAGACAAACTGAGTATTAGAAGTCATCTCTGCCAGAGGAGACACGCTTACAGTTAGCCAAGAGACATTTCCCTCCCTCCCTCCCCCTCCCCCAAAACACTCAACAACAGGTAGGCGCCCAGAGTCAGGAGCATTACAGACCCACCAGAGATCTAAGAGAAGGCCTGGCTAAGATCCCAGTAACACAAGTTGTCCCGAGTGGAAAGGCTGGAATAATTACAGGAGAGTCGATATGCCAGCTGAGAAGCCTATGAATACACAAGGGGTGGTCCCGTGAGGTGGCTGATCCTCCTCTCCAAGGAGAACACTTGCATTGTGGCCTGTCTGTCCGGAATCAAGAAGCTTCTTGTTTATTTTAGCCGGTATGTCCCAAAGTTTCAAGACAGTTCAACTGAGTTGGCCTTGATAACAGATCCGGAAGAAAAAGGTAGCACAGGAGTGCATGAGTGAGGCAGGAACGCCTGGGCTCCACAAGTCATCAGTCAGAAGTTGGGGAATGGGTGTACATCTGAACACCAAGTAAAGAACGGTGTACAAAGTCCAAGCCCTGCCTCCGGCTTCAGCCACTCGGATCCCATCCCAAATCACATACAACACCCCATTTACGTTCCCATTTCCCATTCCCTTGACGTCAACCCTAGACACTGTACACTCTAGGCTGCAACAATCCATGGCATCTTGGTGAGAGAGGTGGCCAATAAAGGCAGAATGGCAGTTGCAACGGTGCAACTGAAGCTCCACCCCTTTTGTACATGTGATGTCGCATGCATGCCCAAAGGGGGTGGGGCTTCAATTGTGCTGCTACATCTGCCTCTTTAGGCCACCACCCCTCCCCTACACCTGCTACTACCAGGGATGCTATTCTCCACATGTTCTTTGCTCAATGATATCCCATTTCGAACAGTCCCATACTCAAAGTGGTTAACACTTTGAAAAAAAAGGAGAAAGGAGCTTGAGGTTAGGGAGGAACTGAAATAAGAGGGCTCACTGGTTTCAACCATATTTGGGAATCAAACTCAGAATATGAACCCTCCCTCCCTCCCTTGAAGCATAAAACAAGAGTGGACTAATAGGGTTGAGCAAAAGGGTTCCACAACTGGAGTCTGGCGACTAGATTTGGCCTCTTGCAGAGATACATTGGGAGAGGTCCTTTCCTCTATTCCCCACCCACCTTTTCTCTAAATGCATTGCTTTTTTAGCACATGGGCAATTTGTCACTCACTTGGACCTAGTCCATTAAGGGCAAATATGATAGGAGCACTCAGAGAGAGAGAGATAGCTATATTTTAATGCCAAACAAGAACTGGAAGTGTGGATTTCCAAATGCTCTCACAATCCACGGCTTAACTCCAACAGAAATAACTTTGGTTGAGAGAAAACTCTGGGGGAAAAAAATAGAATGTGGGGAAGTAAACTAGAGAAAAAGGAAGGTTTGGCTCCTCCAATCGATATGAAACTCCCGTTTCATTTTTAATTTTTTTTTAAGAGAAGGGGGGGGAAATGAAATCACTCTTGGACTTACCACTTGATCATACCTATTTTATCCTCAAGAGCCAAAGTATTGAGGTGGTGAATTTCTGGACTTTGCAGCTTCAGATTTTAAATTTTGGTGGTGCATATATATATATTTATCACTCAGTGAAAAAAGGGGGGAAAAAAACTCCCCTGCATGAAGGAAACTAGCACATTGAAAAGACAGGTTCAGTAGAGGTACCTATGATATGTTGGCTATTCAATGCAGGGAAAGGCCATTTCTGTTTGTTTTTCTCTCTTTTGTTTTCCAAAAGCAAATCATTCAGCATGACGGCCCTCTTGAGACAACTATTTTGAATGAGTCCTAAATTCCATCGTCTTTCTTTTGCTTCACTCACTCTCATGCCTCATGTCTTTGTTCTCCAGTTCCTCAAAACAATCAATTACATATAAAATGTCAATTTCAGCCCCAAAGCTCAAGCTTTGTACTCTGGATTAAGATCGTGTGATAGAGATAGTTGGCTCCGACGGATGACGGAGCTCCCTCCGCCAAGAGCGGAGTTCGGCAGTAACAAGAAGCCATTCCTGGGCACGTGGCAACAGAGATCAGTCATTGGTGATACCCTTGGCTCGTAGTTCCTCTTGCACCCGAGCAAGATATGTAGGATCTGGGTACCCAAACCTGGGGGGAAAAGAAGACAAAGGTTTATGAGTTTACCCTTCAGGAACTAAACTCTGGCAGTTTAAGTTACCCCAAAGTGGCTTAACTTGGGATTCTCTGAAAGCTTCAGGAAAAATTAAATGGACAGCCTCCCTTTATTAAAATACTTACCGTATTTTTCGGAGTAGAAGACACACCTTTTTCTCTCAAAAAAGAGGCTGAAAATCTAGGTGCGTCTTCTACACTGAATACAGCATTTTTTGCCTCCCGAAACTCGCCCTTCACCAAAATGGCCGTGCACAGCCTGTAGAAGGCTTTCAGAGAGCTCCTGGGGGCTGGGAAGGGCAAACATGAGTGAAAAACAGCCCATTCCCCCTCCCCCCAGCAACACTAAAGGCTATCCATGCCCTTTTTGTGACAAAAAAATGGGCCATTTTTTGCTCGTTTTTGGCCTCTTCCCCCCCCCCCCCCAGAAGCACTCTACAAACCTCTTAAGGGCTATTCATGACCTTTTTTGAAAAAAATAAACGAGCCCATTTTCATAAAAAAACAGGCTGTTTTGGGGAGGTTTGCAGACTGCAAAAAAAAGTTTTTTAATTTTCCTCTTCAAAACATTGTTGCGTCTCATACTCCGGTGCATCTTATACTCTGAAAAACACGGTAGGTAGCCTCTGCTGGCTCCCCTTTCTTCAAATGAGTGAAGGCTTCAAGATCTGTCCTAGGCTGTGAACCCATTAACCCAAGAGGCACAAAAGAGCCGATTGGTGTGAAACAAATGCATATGCCAGAGCAATTTTCCTTGAAATTATGATTTCTTTTCTTTTTTAACGAAATTATGATTTCTGTGTATGCTGGTTGATCAGTTCATGCAAAAGTTCATAATGCAATGATGGCTAATCAAAACTTTCTTCGGCACCAGGCACTCAATATATATATTGAAAAGAATCCAATGCAAAGCAAAACAAGTTAAATAAACAGAACAATGTAACAATGCTGGGTTAGAACGGGTTCTCATTTCCTTTCAGTCACTAAGGTCAGTTCATAATTTCTCTTAGCCTAATCTATCTCAGAAGGCTGCTGCAAATATAAATACATAGGCAACAAGTTTATATGCCACAATGATCAACTTGAAGTGCGAATGAAGGTACATAAATATGCACGTCAAGTTAAAAAAAATCCTGACTGTAGCATTTCAAGAAGACATGACATTGGAGCTGTATATTTGAAAAGCTCCTGGTGAGGATAAAAAAATTATTTAGAGTCTCAACATAAACGTCTATTCTAGGATGATCTTGGTGATATCCAACGATATCCAACAACACGTCTCTGGTAATTGGAAAAGCCCAACAGAGACTTCATTTCCTTAGAGTCCTGCGGAAAAATCAGGTGGAACAACGGCTGATGACCTCTTTCTATCGGTCCACCATAGAAAGTGTCCTCACATATTGTATCACAGTGTGGTATGCTGGTTTAACAGTTGCGGAGAGGAAGGCACTACAGAGAGTGATCAATTCGGCACAAGAAACCATCGGTTGCCCTCTGACATCACTGGATAACATCGTCAGATCTCGCTGCTTTAGCAGAGCAAGGAAGATGATTCTCAAAGATGATTCACACCCTGGTTGGTATCTCTTTGCACTTCTACCATCAGGCAGAAGATATCAAAGTATAGCCAGCCGAATGAACAGGTTTAAAGATAGCTTCTATCCTTGGGCTGTGAGACTTTTAAATTCAACCGCAATCACTCCATGCCCATGCTAGTTTTTTCTTTTTTCTTTTCTCTCTTTTTTGTTTCTGTTATAATTTTGCACCAGTGAAGTTAAAACCAATTTCATTGTAATTTTAGTACAATGACAATAAATATTATTATTATGATATGACTAAGTTGCTTTCAATTTGTAACCTACTGAGATCAAATAGCATTCTTACACTCTACTGACTCTGGACTTTGTAGCGTGGTGCCTTTTAAAACCCTTTTAATGCTATTGTTTGGGTCCTCACAGGACCTTACTGAGTTCCAAGTGGCCTTAAATATCCCTTTGGCAGCCCCTTGGTCCAAACCCTCCCCCTTTATTTTATTCCTTCCGCTTCACAACCCCAGGCACCCTAGTGTTTCTCAGCCTTTGCAACACTGAGATGTGTGGGTTTCAATTCCTAGAATTCTTAACAACAGCCAGTTGGCAAGCCCTTACAGCTGGGGTCCCCCAGTGCAGTTGGTTTTGTGATGGATGTCGTTCCAGGTGATGACGTTGGCTCGCCCTGTGGTCATGGAGGTCCCAATAGTGAAGGTGAGCCGTTGATCAAAGGCCTTGCGGAAGAGCGCCAGAACTTTGTTGCCTTCAGGGCAGTCAGGTAAGTAAGCCACACGGGTGGTGCCTGGGTAGCGGACGCCAGGATTGGGATGTTCCACCTGCAAGAGAAAGATGCATTTCTGAGAAGAAGAAGAAAAGCTTAACTACAAACAAGAGATGGAGGAGCTGCCTATAGGCTGGGAAGTCAGACCTGGTGCAGGTGAAATCTACTAGATCAGGGGGTGTCAAATTTGCAGAGTCATGTTGACATCATGTGACATATCATGACTTTCCCCTTTGCTAAACCAGAGGTGGCCATGGCCTACTAGTATGTGATGCATCCGGCCCACGGGCTGTGAGTTTGACACCCTAATCCTGAGTCAGCCTGCAACAACTTGTTGTAGTTGTACCTGGCTGACTACAGTCCTTGTTTGTATTGCTATTTTCCCACACACTTCTGCCCTCAAAATAGACTATATTGCCAAAAGTATTCGCTCACCTGCCTTTACTCGCATATGAACTTACAGTGACATCCCATTCCTAATCCATAGGGTTCAATAGGACGTTGGTCCACTGTGCACTGTTCTTGAGCTAATCTGAAGGCCACATGACGTTTGGAGGTCTGTAGCGATGGACTCTGCAGAACGTTGGTAACCTCTTCGCACTATGTGCCTCAGCATCCGCTGACCCCACTCCGTCCGTTTATGTGGCCTACCACTTCATGGCTGAGTTGCTGTCGTTCCCCAACACTTCACGTTCTTATAATACAGCTGAAAGTTGACTGTGAAATATTTAGAAGTGAGGAAATTTCACGACTGTATTTGTTGCACAGGTGGGATCCTATCAGTTCCACGCTGAGCTCCTGAGAGCGACCCATTCTTTCACCAATGTTTGTAACAACAGTCTGCATGCCTAGGTACTTGATTTTATACACCTGTGGCCATGGAAGTGATTGGAACCCCTGATTATTTGGATGGGTGAGCAAATACTTTTGGCAATATAGTGTATACTGGACCACAACTCCAATTGTACTACCAAAGTCAACATGGTCATCCAATTGGAAAAGGTTGGATTAGGGGCATCTGAATTTACAAATAGGGGAGTAGCAGGAACAGAAACAATACAAGCTGTTCTTCACTTTAATAGCTGGTTAGGAGAGTGAAATAGAGGAAGGTTTTGCCTCTTTTTAGAAAAAAAATAGAATCCAATACAATTACGTATAAGTAATTTATAAAAGTGGCTACCTCTAATGAATATAAGTTTTTCTCAATAGATCAGTCCTTCCTAACTTAATAGGGAAGAAATTTTGGACTACAAGTCCTAATGTCCCCAAATACTTGATAAAGAGGATATGTGTTTTAGCAAATGCTAAGATTGGATAAGACAGCTAAACTATCAGAACTAGCCCTGACTTACGCACCTTCCGCCGCAGTCTCAAAACCTTTCTCTTTCAACAAGCCGAGCTCGCATAAAGCATGTTTTTAAATTTTAAAATTTATTTTTTTTTATTTTTTTTATTAGGGTTAGTTTGTTTTTTTCCACATTTTGGCCAATATTTTAATGATGTTTTTAATTATGCCTTTTAATAGCTTTTTCTAACTTTTATATATTTGTTTTTTTATTTTGGCTGTACACCGCCCTGAGTCCTTCGGGAGTAGGGCGGTATAAAAAACCAATAAACCTAAACCTAAACTATCAAACTAGCTCTTTTGTTTCCGGTCATATATGGAACAACTCTTCTGATCTTAATCTGAAAGAAATGGAAATATGGATCTTCCATTCTAACAACAATGGTAGATTTATATGCTAAAAGCCATGGATAGATTGCAGATTTGTGGAGTCTGTTGCTTTCACTCAATTTTAAAGGTCCACCAGCCAGAATCTAGTAGAGAGAGAAAAAGAAAGTTGAGGAACTTGTTCTGAGAACCAGTCCTTCTTCATCTGTGATCCCAGGCTGTACTCATTTCAGCCATGTAATTTAGTTTACCGGAGAAAGAATCAAAACAAGCTTTAATGTTGCTTTTCTTAACCATTTGGCAATCCAAAATCTTCCCTATTTCGATCAAAGTTTTCCCAGAGATTTTTCTATAGATGATCATCCTTCCATAGCTGCAGCTACAATACTGTGCCATATTTAAGCTGTTCAAAGATGAGTGGCTGGAATTGCCACTAAACATTTTACTCTCTGAGGTTACTATATCAACTATCTTCTCCCTTTCTATTCCTTGGGGAAATGGCCATGCAGGACTTCTTGGCTCTCCTGCTTATTTTCCCCTTCCCCTTCGCATTCCATGTTCTTATCAAACTGAAAAATCTACAGCTTCACCAATCTACAAAAGGCAAACAATTAAAATACCAATGAGGCCATAAGAACAGGGCTTCTCTGCAAATTTCCCCCAGGGCATTTCCATCTACTGTTCTTTCTCAAAAGGTATCATCCTGGTAGATGATCTCTTTTAATCTGTCTCCTGGTCACTTTGTCAAAAGAGTGGAAAAATATTCTGATTCAAGAACAATAGGCCTAAGCACTCTGGATAAACTTCAAAAGAACAATTCAGAGTTAATCTCAACTTGAATTCAAAGAATATCAAAGAAGATTTAGACATTTTTTACACTGTAGGAACATCTGGGTGACCTTGGCCAACCTGAAAAATATCAACTTGGGTATTGGCAACTGGTAGGGCTACTGTCTAGATTGGGAAGTTGAAAAATATCCAGGAGTTGGCAAGCTGTATCTAAACTGCTATCAAGAAAGTAGGGGCATGCTCATCTAGTCTTCAAAAACTGGGTTCCACTTGTGGGACACTTGTCGTCCCGTTTCCCCCCCCCCCCCCTCGGCTGTTTTCATCTGGTGTCACAGAGTCTAATTCCAGAATGTTCATGTGACCTGCATTTACCTACTAAGAGTAAGATAAATAACTTATTCTGAGTAACTTGCCCAATCAGCTCAGCAAGGAAAAAAAAAAGCTCAGTGAATGTCCTGATGAATCATTTTCATAGTTTCATCCAAGGCAATAACTAAATTTGGTCATGTTTCAACTAATTCTTAAATATTAGGGTTTTTTTGTGGAAGCATATATCCTAAATATAGTTCCTACTCCTTTTTTTAAACTAAAATATTGATTCTATAAAAGATTTCCTTATCCTCCAGCAGAATCCCATGACGTTTGACAGCAAGAATATTATGGTTTTAAGGGGAGGTATTTCTTCTGCAAATGGATCCTTTGAATCTAGGCCATTCGCATGACTTTTTTAAACCGTAGAGAAGGAAGTGCAGATTCCAGGGATCCTTCCAACTGATTTTGCGGGCTCAAGTAGCTTCAGGCTTGAATTGCCCCACTACCTAACAAATCCTTCGGCAATTCCAGGAATTCTGAAGAAGAGTTGGCAACATGGAATGTAGGCCACTGAGCATCTTTAGTTCCTGGCAGATTTATTTCTTATCTGGATGTCACACCTTTTCTTCCCAGAGCTGAAGGTGGCAAGGCTGCTGTACTTTTCCCCTTCTCCCACCCGGCCATTTTGTTCTCGCAACTACCTGCTTTTGTGAAGAGGATATATGAGTGTCCCAGAATCACCTAGGGAGTGCTCAGCCTGAGTTTCTTCAGTCCTAATCTGACGCAGGCATCACTATGCCCCACCAGCTTTCATAAAAAGCTTTCACGCCTCTTTTTTTATTTGCACATCGGAGTCTCTCCCTCCCCATCCCCCTCACCTGCCAACCATAAATTTCCAGCCTCTGGTTTTCAATTTGTCTCCTTTTACTTACAGAAGACTCTAAAAGCATCAGGCAAACATCACAGTTAGCAAAATGGCACCTTTTATTTCCTGATAAGTAACTGCTCCCTCCACTTAAGTGTCTGCTGATGCTGCTCTCCTTCAAGAAGGTCAAACCATTGACAAACAAGGGAATATTTTCCCCCACAACTCATGCTTCCTTCACCCTCGGATATGCCCCGTTTTTCTAGAGGGGTCCAAAAAACCCAGCAAAGCCAAGATTAAAAAGTTCTACATTTAAAAAAAATTAAGATTGTATCAACTAAAAAACATCAGTATTAATAATTGTCATCTGTTTGGTTAACCCACGGCATGTTAAGTATTGCCATTTTTAAAGGAACCAGATTGTGCATGCTGTGACACTAGACTGGCCAGTATAGTCTAATGCAGAGGTTCCCAAACTTGGCAACTTTTAAGACTTGTGGACTTCAACTCCCAGAATTCTCCAGCCAGCCAGAGAATTCTGGGAGTTGAAGTCCACAAGTCTTAAAGTTGCCAAGTTTGGGAACCTCTGGTCTAATGGTTAAAGCCACAGGCTACAAACTGGGAGATGGTGAGTTCTAGTCTCATCTTAGCCATGAAGGCCAGCTGGATGACCTTAGGCCAGTCATTCTCTCTCTCAGCCCAATTCACCTCAGAGGGCGGTTGTTGCTGGAAAAATAGGAGGAAGGTGTGTTGGGTATGTTCACCGCCTTATTTGTAAAAATAATAAAGGCAGGATATAAATAAACAAATAAAACTAAAACTAAGGTTTTCCTGCCAATTATCATTTTATTAGTCCTTACAAAGAACCAGTAAATAAAGTACCCTTCCTGGATTCTTTTAAGCGACTTTATTGAGGTGACTTTCCTTGGCTAATCTTAAAAAAAAAAAAAACTTAAACAAGCTTGGATCTGATTAAATCTGAGATGGGAAATCCCACCTCTATAGGCTAACCTAGGAAATTGAAGGGGAAAAAATGCAGAAAAAAGCACTTCCATACTGTATGTTGTTGCAAAAAAAAACACAACAGCCCCACCCAGTCATGAATCCCCTCTATTTTATTTTAATCTCTTACATCATTTCCCACAATTAATGCCTACAGATTTAGAGTCTTTGGGAAGACATGAAAGGATGGCTTAAAGACCTACTCTTGAATCCTATCATGTTGTTTTAATGCGATCTTATCCAACCTGCTGCCTGCCTCTCAGTGTTGAGATTACAGTACAATTCTTAAAATCCTCAGCCAGCATGGCCAATTGACCACCTCTTTACATGTCGACTCAGAACAAAATGCCGTTGCATTTAATCTGCTTCCTCTCAATAGGATGGCAAGAACGTAGGTCAATAATCATTGGAATCATTGGAAAGGAACCTTGAAGGCTTCTAGTCCCACTCTCTACCCCGGGGCTGAAATCCTCAGATCAAGCCAGTTAAATGGTTTTCCAACTTTTGTTCGATGGAGCACTCACGGCTCTGGGAGCCATGCTGCTCAATGGCTTAGCATTTGATAATAATTAATAGTCACAGTCAGGAAATTCCACCTTATTTCAAGTTTGAATCTCTCACTATAAAACCTCCACCCACTGGTTTCTTATCTTATCTTCAGATGCTCTGGAAAATAAATCCATGCTCTCTGATCTGTGACATCCCTTCATGTTTTGGAAGATGGTTATCAAGTCTTCCTTTATCCTTCTCTTCTGTAAGCTAAACATACCAAGTTTCTTCAACCATTCTTTAGCCTTCAAGCCACTCACCATCTGTGTCTTTCTGTGCACTTTACATTATCTGTGATCCTTGGCCTCCTAGATTGCAGGGGGAGCCCAGGGAGTTGGGCATGTGACCGGTTGTAACCCGTGGCCACGTACCCCCAATGGGTGGTATGGTCCCTGTCTCCCACCGCACCTACCCCTCCCCAGGACCGTTCTGATGGGAAAGCCCTCCGTAGGATCGACCCCTATTCCCCCCCCCTTATCGGACCTACTCGCTTCCCTATTAGTTCCGCCCGCCAGCCTATCACAATGTCCAGCACCCGACTGAGTAGACCCTCCCACCACCCTGAAACCCCTAAAATCTGAATTAAAAATTTAGTTAAAAACCCCCTAAGTTTGCGTTTCGCCCACCTCTCCTGATCAATCAATCCAGTCCCCCTGGGGAGAGAGGTGCGGTTATACAAATCGAATAAAATGAAAATGAAATGAAATGAAATCTTGTATTAGGGGGACCAAAACTGGACACCGCATTCCAGTTACGGTCTGTTCAGTGCAATACAGAGCAGAACTATCACTTCCTGTTATCTCAACATTTTATTTCTGTTGTTGTGGTCCAAGATTGCACTGACTCTTTTGGTAGCTGCAGCACATTGGGGGCTCACGCTTGGTTTGTGATGCCGCAAGATACTCAGAACCTTCTCCCACGCACCACTGCCAAGCCAAGAACTGTCTATCTTCTACCTGGGCATCTATCTAAGGTTCTACCTAAGGGCAGAACCTTACATTTGTCAACACTGAATACCATTTTGTTGGATAAGGTCCAATTTTGAAGTCATGAAGATGTGTACACTAAAGAAGGTGGCCAACGTTAATTTACACGCTGCCTAACAAAACACCCTACTCTACGATTCAGCCCAATACCATTCCTGAATTCATTCTTTTCAAGCCATCCCCACTGCGCATACAAGTAGACATACATCTTTTATTCCTATTTTTGGTGTAGAAATAAAATCACTGTACTTGAGGATACCGCAGTGATGGAAACTTGTCCTGACACCGTATGTTCTCTCCTGCAGCTTGTAAGTCATAATAAATTTCTATGTAGAGAAGGAATTTCAAGTAAACAGACCTGATACTACAGATGACCTGCCAGTTTTCTTTGGGGGGGGGGGCAGAATTAGGCCAGAGGATGAGACTGGATACTTCAGCCTTTTTTGTTTACATGAGATGGAATTGAGTAGTTGAAATGGGTGCTCCTATGCCTTGGAGAGATTTAATGCTCTCATTTCCTCTCTTAAAAACAAACATTTCTGTCTTCCCAATGTTCCCAGTGCCCAATGCTGGCAACACAACCCTTGCATTGCCATATAAAACCTGGTGTCGTTCTGATGT
Organism: Rhabdophis nuchalis; assembly: GCA_039707465.1. Lineage (NCBI taxonomy): Eukaryota > Metazoa > Chordata > Lepidosauria > Squamata > Natricidae > Rhabdophis > Rhabdophis nuchalis. The sequence continues at coordinate 190,388,167 of CM077646.1, forward strand.
AGGCAATCCTGTCATATATGTCCAACTCCATTTTTGATAAGAGTTTTCCAGTCATCTGTGACCAGGACCATTTTTTCCCTCTCAATTCCTATCTTTCTGCTTTCTCCAGTTTGGTGCCAACCCATGAGGTCCAATGCTGGGGGAATAGGGAACAGCAGCTCCTAATGCCATATGCAGCCTTTGACCTCATCCGAAAAACTTTCACAAAGTAAAATAACTCAGCCTCAAGTTAGAGGTGCAGTCTACTGCTTAGAAGAGAAGAGGGTGTCATAAAGAGATTTTTTTTAAAAGAGTGAGTCCTAACTGGTTTTTTGGTGCTCACTTGCTATTGCTCACTTCAGTTCCAATGTTTCCTCAAACAAATTCCCTAAGAGGGGACACAGTCCTTAAAAGCGAGAAAGGATTCCTGCTTCCTACTTTGGCCTAGCTCAGGGGTCTGCAAAGTTGGCTCTTTTAAGACTGGTGGACTTCCAACTCTTAAAAGAGCCAACTTTGCAGACCTCTGGCCTAGCTAGTTCTGCATGGGAGCTGAGGGTTCTGGGAGATGTAGTCTTAGCACAGTTGGAAGCTTCCGAAACAGGGAAGTTGACTATTTCTAAACAACAGAAAGAGGAAAAGAGGAACCCAACTTACTCCTTGTATGCCAGGTGGAAAGACATACTGGATTATGATGGTGCCGTATTTCTCGTAACCAGGAAGCAGAAGGCTTGAGTCCTTGGAGACTAGCATGCGTCCGTTCTCCGGCTGGTTCCCTACCAGCTGCCCGTAGAAACGGCCACACATTGGGCAGGCTTTCTTGACCTGTAAGGCCCGGGTGATGCAGTCCTCACAGAAGGAGTGCTTGCATTTCTCCAAAGTCTTAATGTTCTGGATCTCCCCCAAACAAATGGGGCACTGGCTGTCCTGGTCTTCCTCCCCTCCCCTTGAGCAACTGGCCATCCCTCCACTGCCACTTACTACTCTTGGCCCAGAGGTCTGCTGCCCTCGGGATATCAAGGCAGCTCCTCGACGGTGGAGCTCCACAGCTCCGTGTTCCCGGCTCTTCTCCATCAAGGCCATGCAGCCCATCAGCTCACTCTGACGCTGAGCCTTCTTCAATTCCTTCTCTGTTTCCTTGAGCAGTGCTTTGAGAGCCTTACGAGCCAGGTAAAGGCCATTGCTTGGTCCATGGGCAGGTATGGTAATCTGCAGCACATAGATCTCGGACGTCTCCCCATCGATCAAGACACCGACTTTATTCTCCTCTTTCAACTTGACCAGTTTGGCCGGACTTTCCTTGGTTAGGAAGTCCCAGACGTGCTTATTTACCGTGAGCCTATTTTTAGTGGTTCCTCCACAAGCCGCCATCCTGGATAAAACAAATGATACTGAAAAGAGAAAGAGAGAGAGAGAGAGAGAGAGAGAAAGAAAGATAATCAAAGTTACAGAAGAGGTTCCAGGCAGAAGTACAGATGGAATCCCATGTTGGGTTACTTTACCTCTGTTGGTTAGAAGAGTCAAGGACTTGGATGGTTTCGTTGGGTTTTTTGGGGGGGGGGGGGAATATTTTTGCTTTTGTTGCATCCCCATTATCAAATCCTGAAGCTTTTAGAATTCAGACTATTTAGATTCAGTACGTCCATCCTGCATAATCAAGTGTTCATATGCCCCTCTGCCAAACTCCTAAAACACCTGAAGAAACCACAATTCTAAGAGACCAAGGAAAAATGACTCTGACCGACCAGGAAGGTAGACGTGCCCAAAGTAGCACACAAAGCCAAGTCTCCTGGCACACACAGCCTTGCCTGTTTGTCTTCTGGGTTTCTAGAGCGCATGCACATGTGCCGATCAGCTGACCTTCGCGCAAACGGCAGTACTGAAAACTGGTGTGTGCATGGGGGCCAGCCAGCTGATTGTCAGGCGTGCATGTGTGCTAGAACCCGGAAGTTTGGCTTTTCCAGAGCGTGGCCTCAACGAGCGCACGTGCACATGCAACATTTCTGTGTGACCTTTTCCGGTCTAGGTCTTTTTTTTTCTTTTCTCCTAGTTAAAATGGTGGAGCTCTAATCCTACCCATTTGAAGAAGCTAATTGGGCCAAAACGGATTTGTGATTCCATTTTATTATTAAAGAAGGACTAGGGGAGAAATGATAGCAGTGTTCCAGTATCTCAGGGGTTGCTACAAAGAAGGAGTCAAACCATTCTCCAAAGCACCTGAGGGTAGAACAAGAAGCAATGGGTGGAAACTAATCAAGGAGAGAAGCAACTTAGAACTGAGGAGAAATTTCCTGACAGTTAGAAAAATTAGTCAGTGGAACAGCTTGCCTCCAGAAGTCGTGAATGCCCCAACACTGGAAGTCTTTAAGAAGATGTTGGATAGCCATTTGTCTGAAATGGTATAGGGCTTCCTGCCTACGCAGGGGGTTGGACTAGAAGACCTCCAAGGTCCCTTCCAACTCTGCTATTGTATTGTATTGTAAGGTGGGTGAAATAGGACCAAAAAGAATAATCTGATTTGTTTCAGCTCTCTCTGAATTTCTAAGTAGACTAACAAATGGCCCATTATCAATTGCAAGAATGGCTTTTTAAAAATAAACCAGTGGATTGTGTGTATGTGAGGAGAATCAGAATTACCATACCTGCTTCTTGCATTGGAGGGAAGAAAAAAATGTATTAACACAATTGCTAATTGTGTGAATGTCACCTTTTCTTCTTTGGCCCAAGCAGTAAAATTCTTGAGCACAGACTTATACTGCATGACTGGCAAACATCTTTATCTTTCAAGATAAAAGAATATTTTCAAATGATTAAAGTGTAAACATCGCTGCACACACACAAAAAATCTGAAATAAGGAGTATCTCCGAGGATCACCTAAAGCCCAAAAGAAATCTACAGCCCCTGAGCCAGTATTTTGTAAGAGACTTTGGGACATCTTAGTAGAACACTGCAAGTAATCAGAGCTCACTAGCAGCCCATGATGAGTAAAAGGAAAGAAAAAAAAAGAATTAAAAGCCTCTGGGGAGGTATAGTCTAAGAGAGGAGCCTGGGGAGATTAATAGATGAAAGCCTAATTGGGCTGAGTAAAAGAGATACAGTAGATGCAACATAATCAGGGGGCTTAGCAAAATCCCAAATGTTTGCCTTTTGGAGACAAGTTCCAAAGAGTTCAGTGAGCCTTATATAATAGTTACTAAGCTTCTATTAAGGGAGTCCTTTTTTTAAGCGGATCCTTTACACTAAGCATATACTTTTCAAACATAAGTGTTGGTATTTCTTGTTTATTTGTTAAATTTATATGCTGCCCATCTCACTACCTAAAAGCTATTTTAGGATTCTTATCTACAAATGACTTGCTGAAGTAGCAAATAGCAAAACATGTCCTTTTTTTAGGGCACATGGATAATGCTGGAATCCACCTCCACTTTACATAAACAACATACAGCTCTGAGATTTCCTGTTGGCTCCCCATCCAAATGCTAAGCAACTCTCTGAACCTGCCAACTCTTGCCTAAACAAATTCATGAAAATTCACCCTCCTGATGGCACTGAGTTTTCACCGCTGGGCAATTAGTTCTACAGGTTTTTCCAAATAGCTATTGCTATGAAATGCAGATGGGAAAGCATTCTGTCCTTGCCCTGTATTTCCCTAGAGGCACCTGGCTGGGGAAATAAAATACAGCACTAAACTGAGCAGATCACTTATCAGCTTCAACATGGCTCTTTTTTTTTGCTTCCAAGAAAACACCAAGCTACAATCTAGCCCGGCAGCTATACACAATGCAAGGGCTTTATTGCAACCTTGGGAAACTACCCTAAAATGATTGCATGGATAATGTCAAAGGTTACAATTTACAGCAGACATCTTTTTTTGCATGACGACACTGATTTACCTGAAGTCATTCCGGCAAGGGGAGGGGGGGAGGGGGGATTTTAAATTTGCATTAAAATACTGTTAATTACTAGCTACACAGGCTCCTCCTCCTCCCTTTCCTTGTGCTTTCTCTACCTGGGGATTTCTGAGAACAATTTCCCTTCCAAATGGCGACTTAGAATAACTTTATGGTCACTTTAAAAGAACACTAATTGACATGCATTAAAACGAAATTTCGTTGCATGCAGCTCTCAAACTGTTATCTTTGAGTTATCAAAAGCTCCTCCTCGAGTGGTTTTTTTTTTTTTTAAAGCAACCAAGGCTGATTTATAAAAGACACAATAAATTAATTTTGCTCCCCAAATACTCTGTTTTAATCTTCGGGATTAAAACAGCCCACCCATCCCAATCCTGCTCCAACTGGGTGTGGAAAGCAATCGCCTTGCCAGGGCCAGCTATGCGGGGAGGGTGTTTGGGGGGCTGTTGGAAACGCCAGCTGTCCCCTATAAAGAAGGGAAAGGAGCAGATGCAACGCCACACAAGCAGATGCAACCAGGCCTCTGGAGGGGGAGCCGACAAGCTTCCTCCTCGTCGCCTTAAAATTCCTACCTAGGATAAGCGGGAGCCGTCTAAAGGCGGGCGACGGCGATGCCCCAGCAATGCAAGAAGGGGACCGGCTTCCTCCTCCAGCCTCCAGGCGTAAACGCTCCGGGGATGTGGCAAAGCAGGCTCGCTACTCTCGGAGCGCAAACCCTTCCCAAGGAGGAGCAGCAGCAGCAGCGGGCGGAGCGAGAGGGCGAGCGTTCCCCGCACGGGCGACAAAAGAGCCACCCGACCCCGCCGCGCGTCGCCACCTTTTGGAGAGGGCGCGACGCCGCCACCGCAATACCGTACCTGGGGAGCCCATGAGAGAGGCTGGGATCGAAGACCGGCCGGATGTGGGAGTTCAGCTGAGCTGCGAATCAGAAACTGCAAAAGGGAGAGGAGAAGAGAGGAGGCGGGTTAAATGGAGGCTGTGGCGAGGAGGCGGAGGGAGGAAGAGGGCGTGCGTATATTTATAGTTGGCGCGGAGGAGCTGCGCGGTGGGAACCCGGGTGCAACCCTTCGCCCAAAGACGCCTGTTTTTCGCCCTTTTCCTCCCGCGTTGTGGAGGCCCTTGGAGTACCCGCGTAGGGTAAATGAAACGTCTGCAACCACCAAGCTCAGAGAGCACCAAGGACACCCCCCCCAGCTCATTCCCCCCCCCCCAGCTCAATCCTGAGTTGTAAACATTGCCTCCCATTGGCACTTTTCCCCGAATGTGAGGGAAGAGACTAGGCATTGCCCTAAGGTAGTGGTTCTCAACCTTCCCAATGCCTTTAATAACCCGTTAATACAGTTCCTCGTGTTGTTGTGACCCCCAACAATAAAATTGGTGTCTATACCATTGAAAATATGTGTTTTCCTGATGGTCTTAGGCCAGGGGTCTGCACAGTTGGCTCTTTGAAGCCGGGTGGACTTCAACTCCCAGAATGCTGGCTGGGGAATTCTGGGAGTTGAAGCCCACCCGGCTTCAAAGAGCCAACTTTGCAGTCCCGTCTTAGGCGACCCCTGTGAAAGGGTCATTCGAGCCCCAAAGGGGTCCCAACCCACATGCTGGCTGGGGAATTCTGGGAGTTGAAGTCCACCCAGCTTAAAAGACCCAACTTTGCAGACCCCTGTCTTAGGCGACCCCTGTGAAAGGGTCATTCGAGCCCCAAAGGAGTCCCAACCCACAGCTTGAGAACCACTGCCCTAAGGGGTAAAAAATGTTCCCCCTTCCCTGTTTCCACGTAACACAGTACATGCTATCGAGTTCAAGGTAGCTTGTGCCAGGTAAAAAGCTACACTGCCTAGCATTGAATTGGGCATGCTAAATAGATGGCTTCATTGACCCCTTGGGCTGGCTGGATTTGTGTAGGAATATGGACTTTAAATCAAATCCCAAGCACTTTCAGTCCGGTTTTATCCTACCACAATATTTCTCTTCAAGCTCCTCCAGGAAGCTATGGAACTAATAACAACTAGCATTATAATAAATACGTCCGGAATGGAGCCAAATACTCTTGGCCATCTCTTCCACATCTGTTTTCATTCTGTGTAACCCAAGGCAAGGTTTTTGAATGAAGCAGGACTAAGCCAGGAGGTCACGGCTGACTCAGAGTTAATGTGTTGGGATTCATACTAGCCAGTCGGAGAATCAGATATCATTCTGATTTCTTGAATAAGCCATAATTAGGCTTACTCATTGCACTGCATTAAACCATGATTTATAGATCATGGTGGCTGAGTTCAGACCGCACCATGCTAAATTAAAACCAAATGGGTGATCTAATCATAGCATATGTTGACTTTCATGTACCCATCATGACTCCTCTTTCTAATAAGTGGGCATTTTTACGAAGGAATTCTCCACAGAAAATCTGTTGTTTTTAAATTTGGGGATTAAGTAAAAGTTACCAAATGTGTTCATGATGCCAAATTTGGATAGTGTATGATTGGTATATTACAAAGAAACAACAAAGAGCTCCACACAATCTCTTTAAATTGGGGAGTGGCACATGGGATTCACTGTAAGAAATTTATAGTGCAAAGGTAAAGCAGTGCTTCTTGGTACAATAAAATTTCTAATTATATATAGCTGGATGCTGATGGGGTAAAAACTAGTCCTGACTGGCCCAAAAAAATCTAAGAGTCAAGGTAGACAACTGGATGCAAAGAGTTCAATTGAGTGTGTGTTTACCACAAACAGGGCAAATTCCTTGTTTTCATTAGAAAAGCAACTGAAAATAAGGTGGAAACAATAGGACATAGTAAAACTGTATAGTTTTAGTTGCCAGATTTCTAAATTGGGAGTGTAGGCCTGGGGGGGGGGGGGCGGGGGGGGGGGAACCAGCCAGTTGTTCTATGAGAAAGGATTGTAAATTCTTTTTTAAGGACTGGGGGAAAATGGGAAGGAGGCATATTGCTAAAATTTGTCAACCATGCAATTGTGCAAACTATGGATGGGAACCACTTTGCTCCCTCTCACATGCAATTAAAGGCCAGTCAGCTAATGATTCAGAAGGGGGAGTTAAAGTCTTTCAGAGGGAACAGAGGTTTCCAATCCAAACCTTGAATGTTAAAGATCATCTTGTGGCCACTCACATAGCACATATTCTCAACTATTCCAGAAATAGTTATTATAGTGGGTGCAACCAGTCACAAGACACCTATTTTTTTAGGCTGAAAACATGACAGTTTGCTCCTTGCCACCCCCACAGCCTCCAGGGATGTTCCCTAGTGATCCTTTAACAGATTAACAGAGTTGGAAGGGACCTTGCAGGTCATCTAGTCCAACCGCCTGTCCAAGCAGGAGACCCCTACATGTGCCTCTACCTAAGATCGAACTCACAACCTCCTGCTTGTGAGGCAAGAGCTCTACCTCTAGGTCAGGGGTCTCCAACCTTTGCAACTTTAAGTCTGAAGGACTTCAGCGCCCAGAATTCTCCAGCCAGTTTTGGGAGTCTGGGAGCTGAAGTCCTTCAGACTTAAAGTTGCAAAGGTTGGAGACCCCTGCTCTAGGTCACAGCAGTTTCATCCTAATGTGGTATGCTTCCCTCCCTCTCTCTCTTTTTCTTCCTTCGCACGTGGGCACCCTTCCAAGAAAACACTGGACAGCAGCAGATTTCCATCATTTTAACTTTTAAGAATAGCTATGGGTCCCAGAGCATTCTTATAAATAAAGATAAGGTGGTGCTTTGATTTCCAGAATGCACTTCCTGGAAAGAATCAATTAAAAACTAAGGCAGGGAGGCTAGTGGGATTCAAGAGTAGTTTTGGGCATCACACCACAATCTCAAACGCCAGTCTTTGGAAATTTTAGTCGCCCACCTAACCTTTTGGTTAAATTCATGAGGAATTAATTTCATCAGTGGTGACCAATCAGAATGACTGTAAATGTACTTCATAGGGAGCATCAGAGGCAGTGTTGTCTCAATATGCCAGCCGTAATTCGCCTTTATGAGAAGAAACTGCCAAACTGATCGAGCAATAGCTGCTCTTATGATTTTAATTTGCAAACTGAAACCTATAATGCAAACAGAATGTGTCTCTACAAATCCTTTTCCTGCTCTGATGAGGAGCAGAATGGTACGGAAAGCAAAACACAGCATGAAAAGGCCCTGCATAGATGTGACTACTGTGGATCCTATACAACAGAGGTTCCCAAACTTAGTAACTTTAAGACTTGTGGACATCAACTCCCAGAATTCTCCAGCCAGCAGAGCTGGCTGGAGAATTCTGGGAGTTGACGTCCACAAGTCTTAAAGTTACTAAGTTTGGGAACCTCTGCTATAGAATCCTCCACAAGTTGTTTGCATGTGTTAATGCAAACGCATCTCCTTCATTAGGTACCTTGTTAGTGGGAAGCAGTCAGGGAAAACAGCCATATTACTAAATAGACTCAGAAAAACAATTCCATCCACTGACATCCTTCCTGAGGCTTCTCTTCATTCCTTTACTGGCTGTTGTAAAACAGGGGTCTCCAACCTTGCACTGGCTGAGGAATTCTGGGAGTTGAAGTCCACAAGCCGTAAAATTGCCAAGGTTGGAGACCCCCGTTCTAAAATACCACACCATGTTATGATGACCCACCAGGGAATTTGCTCTTGTCCACAATAGTCTCAAAGCTCTTCCATGGCTGCCTTATCAATATCACTTCTCAGAATGTAGGATTTGGGCATCTCCAAGTCAAATGAAGTTTGGATTGCAGGAGGCAAGATGGAACAAGAGCAATTTCACCTACAGGGTGAAATTGCATCTGTCTGCAATAAAGGCCCTCTGGATGCCTTGGGGCCTGTACCCGGTATAAGTTCAGGAGTGTCAAATCCAACTTCTGTAATTTGGCACTGTTCTGATGTGTTTTATTACAAAGGCCTGTCAGCTCCCCATCAGCATGCCAAGGTGGCCGGGAGGGTGAGAAGTTGCAAGCCAATATATAGTTGGACAGCACCCGATTTGGGAAAGCTGGTCATAAATAATTAAAGGACTCTAATTACTCCACAAGAATTTAGGCCAAAAGGTAATTCCAATATCTTTGTGGGTTGCCACAAAGAAGAGGGAATCAAACTACCCGAGGGTAGAACAAGAAGCAATGGGTGGAAACTAATCAAGGAGAGAAGCAACTTAGAACTGAGGAGAAATTTCCTGACAGTTAGAACAATTAATCAGTGGAACAGAAGTTGCCTCCAGAAGTTGTGAATGCCCTAACACTGCAAGACTTCAAGAAGATGTTGGATAGCCATTTGTCTGAAATGGTCTAGGATTTCCTGCCTAGGCAAGGGGTTGGACTAGAAGACCTCCAAGGTCCCTTCCAACTCTGCTATTGTATTTGTAATGGGGGAGGGGAGAGACTATAAAAGTTAACTGTTCCCTATTTACCTTATGCCATAAACATAATGAAGAATAAAGAGCTTGTAAAGTATTTTTGGTGGTGTATTATCGAAGAGTGAAATTCTCTTAAATGGCACTGCTTATGTTGCCTTCACCTGAAGTGGCACCTCCAACATAGGTGTTATTTAAGTGCTGAGAATAACTGTTTTATCACCCAGAGATAGTTGTGTTTCAAAGATGGCATTCAGCAGTCCAGCCCAATCCAGGATGAGGGAAATTAATTTTAGAGCAGAGAGCGGAAGGCTCTCTTTCTAAGATCACCTTTCCACCATTCCAAAGCATCTCCAGCATACCTTCACTTTGTATGCTGCAGGACATTTATACAGTGACAGATGGATTTCACATGGATGTTTGACCAGCAGATGGCCTTAGTGCATAAGAGCAGCAGGGAGGTGCTGAAAAGGTTCTATGACCAGAAACAAGAGCATTAGTAGCCCAGTTGGTTGCTGGTTCGGACTAAGAAAACGTATTTGTCACAGAACTATCATGGGGCTGGTCTTGAAAGTTACGGAGTGCCAGGAGTGTGTATCTATATTTCTTGATCTGGAACTTGCCTCCAGAAGTTGTGGATGCTCCAACACCATACGTTTTTTTTAAGTAGAGACTGGACAGCCATTTGTCTGAAATAGTATAGGGTTTCTGCCTGAATAGGGGGTTGGACTAGAAGACCTATAAAGTCCCTTCCAAATCTGTGGTTCTGTTAACTTTCCAGGTGTGTTGGTGTTCAGAAACTCCAGAAATTCTGAAGGCCATCAGATATATTGGTATATGGTACATAGTCTACCATATAAAGCTGCTGCCAGATAAATGGAATGGCAGCCTAGGATAAATAAGGGCACATAATAAAAGCCTGAGTCTCTGACTGGCTATACACATTTCACTAAATGAAAACCAAATATAATTTAGCATAATGTGCACAGCCATTCAAAGTCTCAGTCTTAACAGCTGGGTACGGACAAGTGTGTAACCAAGTCAATTAAAAACTTAGAACTGTTTTTTGTACAACATATTAAACTGGCTAATGTTTACTTTAGTAAGTTTTTGTGGGTCTGCATACAGGTAGTCCTCAACTTACAACAGTTTGTTTAGTGACCGTTCAAAGTTACAACGGCACTGAAAAATGTGACTTATGACCATTTTTTACAGTTGCGACCTTTGTAGCATCCCCATCATCATCATGTGATTAGAATTCAGATGCTTGGCAACTGGTTCATATTTACGACCGTTGCTGTGTTCCAAGGTCACGTGATCCCCTTTTGCGACCTGACAAGCAAAGTCAACAGGGAAGCCAGATTCACTTAACAAATGTCTCACTTAACAACAAAATTGCTGGGCTCAATTGTGGTCGTACCTGTGTTATGTAAATCTAGAAAATAGTTAACTCAATAAGCCAGGTAAACAGTGAGAAAACCCAGCCACTCTGTTGCTTATACTATAGCCAACATACTTTGTAAACTATGATTTATAATTTAGCAAGTTAAGCAAATAGTATTATTCAGTAGACTATAGTTCAGCAAACCACAGCTTAAGTCGTCATATAAATCTAGTCTCTCACTAGAGTTCATCGTAAAATGAATCTCAACATGGCTAAAGGAAAGTCTGGAAAATACTTTGGTGGCAGAGGCAGCTTCTCAATATACAAAAATATGGACAACTGTGGGGGGCAGATAACAATGTCATTGAATAAATGTCAGAACTTCTATATAACAGGAAACAGGCATGTAACTGTGGCTCTTACATGGTGATGTTACCACGCCTGGGCTATCATTTTGGCATGGTTGTGGTTTATTCCAATTGCTGCTAAAGTTTGGCATTTTTTCAAATATTCTCCTTGGGGTAGAATGTATTTTCACCTTATACAGTTTGTTTGGGATGGCAGATCAGTGCTTACATTCTTATAAATGCTGCAAAAATGTTCCTAGTAATTGCAAATGTATAATTCATTATTTGAACAATAGTAATTGCAAATGTATAATTCATTATTTGAACAATGATAAGCAGATACTGTACTGTATATGTGGTCATCCACATGGGAATTGATTGTTAAATGATTTAGCATCTTTAAAAGCTAGTAGTATATATCTCTATATCTCTATGTCTGTCTGTCTATATCAGAGGTGGCTTGCTGCCTGTTCGGCCCAGACGCTTCTGTATATGCGCACACCCGAACCGGTAGTAAAAGAATTAGGAACCCACCTCTGAGATAGATATATTTCTACATAGCGGACATATGTCAAAAAGTCAAGATGTAGCAATCAAGCCCCAATCCCTTTTTACATAGTCTCGTGTATGACATTTATAAAGCAGGTGGAGGCTACAACTGTGGCACCGTAGCTGCTATTTTGACTTTGCAATATGAATGCCCCATCCATAATCAAAACCCAGCTTCATGAATTTCAACAAAGAGAAACATACCAATCAATCATCTATCAGTTGAGCTATCAGTCTTGACTCCATTTCAAACAGGTGATTGAGTCACCTTTTATACTTTTGAAAGATGACATGTATTTATTTATCCTAACAAATCAGTTTTAAGAATAGTTTCAAAGGAGCTACACAGATCAATGAGTAGTTTTAAGAATAGTTGCAAAGGAGCTACACAGATCAATGAGTAGGGAGAAAAAGACAGAAAGAAATGTACAGCCATATTGCTGGGTATCAGGCAAGCAACACACACAAACACACACACACACACACACACACACTCCAGGAAGATTTCTAAGAACTTGCCTTGGAATGTAAGACACTCAGCAGAATCCAAAATGTAGTTCCTCTAATTCTCAATCAGCATCTCTGAAGGCAACAATTAATGTACTTAAAAACTAGCCCAATCTATCTAATGATTAGCACAAAAGGGTAAAGAATAGAATGCAATGTTTATATAAGTGACATGTAAATAATTCTAGAGGTTGCCGGGTTCCTCAATGAAATCTGAAGTGGGAACATTTATCTGAATGGTAGGTGTTGATTGTTCCCGTCTTGTCATTGCAGTATGCAGCCACAGGAAAATATAAGATGCTTTTCAGCTCTTATGCAGTGGTAATGAAGTTCCTCAAACCTGGCCTGGATGGGGCATCAAAATGTATGCAAATGAAATATGCTTTAGGCAGTTTTGGAGATATCAGCATATGTAGCTCTTTGTGTGGCACAGAAGTTGATGCTAAAATGGCAGAGTAGCTAAAAATAAGATAAACAAAACACAGCCAGCTCAAGCCAACAGTCCCCCCCCCCCCCCAAAAAAAAGGTTTCGGTTGATTCTAACTTAACACTTTTTATAAGAGATACACACACACACACACACACACACACATGAATGCATGCATGCATGCATACATACATACATACATACATAAACAGGATGTCCTTTCTGATCTGGTCATACTTGCTCAAAATCAAACCTGCGTTTAGTTCAATTTATTTCCTCTTAAAAATATACAAAAATTTAAACAAATTACAATAGCAAATAAATGATCTAGCCTACAAACATGTTAACAGGCTGCCTTGTTCATAGACTGTTCATACCCTGCATGTCAGCCTATAAAATACATTTCTTCCAGTTTAGCAAAAGCTTTTTTGATGGAAAACCATTTCATTTGCCGCAAGAGAACGGGTACATCCAGAGTTAGTTCTGTGCAAACAACTTTGTATATAGAAAAAGGCATTGCTTAATCTATTTTACGAATTGCTCAAGAAATGCAAACATTTATATAGCAGATCTTTGACTCAAAAGCAGCTGGATTGTCTTCCATTTTGGAGCTAGACAAGGTCCCAATTCTCCTAGACAGAATTCCTCACCTTGTCATGTACTGAGAGGACAGCCACTGCATTGTTTTCTTGTCCTGGAAAATCCCTTGTTGTTGCTACTGGATAGCGGGAACGGGGGCAGGCAACAGAGTGGGTGACAAAACATGGTTTGCCAGCTAGAGATCAAACTATTCTTCTTTGGTGCTGTAGTACAGGTGCCCTATACTACAAATCCTGGGTCTGTGGTATTTGCAGCCAAACATCTGAAGGGTATAAAGTTGCCTGAGCCCCGGAACAATGCAGTGTCCACTTGTGGAACTAACCCAGACAAATCAGCCGTCAGTCATTTGGATGGGAGTGATTCTTTAAAAATAAGGCAGCCTGCACAGTCACCTGCATTTAGCAACGAATCCAGTGCAACAATTCTGTTTCTAAAGCCCCCCCCCCACCTTCCCAGTTCAACTCCACCCCAAGAGAATTTGACAGCGACCAAACATATAGCTTCTGCTCAGCTGCAAAAGGCATGCATCTCTACACAACAAATGCAACCTCAACTCCAACCGCAAACCTAATTCCTGTCTACAGTATTTCCTCAAATCATCAAGATGGAGGGAGGGCGAGGTGCTAACTCTCCAGAATTCAGTACCCTTTGTGAGCACATTACAGGCAGCCTTTCAGACATAACAAACACGGCCCAGTCAGTGAGGAAGTCCTCAGTTTGGAAATTCAATCTGATTTGTCAAGGAAGAAATGGAAAATTCAGCAATGCATCTCTTTGCTTTAACCTGGCTAGAGCTGACCTCTACTCTTATCATCATTAAGCTCTGCTTGCTATTGGATCCTTAACTAAAAGAACAACGTGACCTTGGGCAACACCAGACCTTTGTGATTCAAGGAATCCCACCTGAATACTACTAATACTAATAATAATGTAATAATAATAATAATAATAATAATAATAATAATAATAATAATAATAATAATAATGAAAAATATCTTTCAGACCTCATCCCTGAAAGAGAGGAGGAAGGCAAGCATTTGCATGGCACAGAACTTGTTATTGTATAGTTGGGAATTAATGCAATAGTTGTAGGGAAGTAAAAAAACATAGGTGGGCTATTTGCGACTGGGATAGATGTTAATTCTTTTTTAAAAAAAAATCTCCTCCCCCTACCCTTTAATTTGGGGAGAAAAGCTGCTAGTTGCAATAGAGGAGAATATGAATATGTGTGTGTATGTATGTATGTATGTATGTATGTATGTATGTATGTATGTGCATGCATGCATGCATGCATGTCCAGGTTGAACATTGGTAGTCTCTGAGCTTGGCTGTCGTTTCACAGGCATTTCAGTAACTTTTTAACTGCATTCAACGCCTAAAAAGATTACAAGGCATAGCAATGTAAAATCTACAAAATGAAAACCAAGCTCAGAGATCATCAACAACCAACAAAACAGCCAGGTTTTCACAAAGCTATGCAATAGCAGCAATGAAAGACTAGGCCCCAATAGCCTTGGAGTCACAAGGAGAGATGTGGAACAAAGAGAGAAGGAGGGGGCTTGGGATGGGAAACAATGGCTGGAGGAAAAAGGGCCCTCTGGGGGGCGAAAAAGCTGTCAAATTTCTTTGCCACCTTTCTGATCTCAGTCACATCTATATTTTCCTCATCTCCCACATATCCCAGAGATACCTGCCAAAACCCCAACCCTCATTTTCCACGACTTCTCCGCCACCTTCAAGAGCCTCATATGGTGCACAGCAATGGAAGGTGAACATTTTCTCCCATCCCTTAATACAAGCAGAGCAAAGGTGGGGACTTCAGTTCATGCTTGCTTGACCAATAATGCTGCAAAAAATAATCCCTCTGCCGTTCTGAGAATGTGTGTGTGTGTGGGGGGGGGGGGGGGACCAACAACCTTTGCTCACCTGCCAGCTTGCCTGCATGGTTTTAGGAGGCTTGACAGGTAGATCCACAGACATCGCTGTGGGTAAATTGTTACCTAAAATACCTGTGTGTGTGTGTGTGTGTGTGTGTGGTGTCTGTGCACGCATTTCCCCTAAAAGTCCTCCCCCACTAAAACAAGCTATCATGCCCCCCACCCCTCTCTATTAACACATAAACCATCCTTTAGGCAACACCCCTGCTGCAAAGCCAGCTGACAACACACAAAGAAGGGACTGACTGCTGCAGCTGCTGTGGCGGTTGCCTGAATATGCAGATGGCCTCTGATCAATGCGCCACATTAGGAGGAGGAAGATGATGAGGATGACCCCCCTCCCCAAAATGAAAAGAGCCATACGGCTAACCGAGCCAGAAGGCGCGCTGGAGCAAAGCCCACCACCCTCTTTTTTTTTGCTCGCGTCCCATTCCCCCCCCCCTCCTCTCCGCCTCCTCGGGCTCCCAGACTTTTGGGGGGGGGGTAAAGGCCCCCCTTATTTTGCAACCGGCGCTCCCCAGCACGGCACCCACCATAGCGGAACATCCAAGGGTGGCAGGAACGGTCCGTCCATCGAAGCTGCAGCTGCTGCGTGCGAAGACGGCGGCGGCGGCGGCGGCGTTGGGGCAAAAAAAATAAAAATAACAACAATAAAGGGTGCCGGTGGTGTGTGTGTGTGGATGGAAGATGGGACGGGGGGGGTAGGCGAGGGAGGCAAGGAGGACGCCGAGGCTTGAGCAAACGGGGGGGGGGGGGCTGACGAGACGACCCACGGCGCGTCCGGGAACGCGTGCCGGTGCCGCCGCTCTGCTCAAGGTCTCCCTCCCCGCCAAGCAGCGGCAGCAGCAGCAACAGCAGCCATCGCCGGGCGCGTCACGTGGCGCCGCTTGTTGCTGGCATGACGGCCATAGCCATAGCAACCACCGCGCCGGGATGGCGGAGGAGCGAGCGCGGGCTACTGTAGGCGACGGGGCGAGGAACGGCGGCTTCGACTTTCTCTTGGCGCAAAGAAGAGGCCGCGGAGGCGGCCGCCACGGTGCCCTCCCCACCCCCACCCCCGATCCCCCACTCCTTTCCCGCCTTTTACTTGCTTTGGTTGCCATAGGACAGGGGTCCGCGAAGTTGGCTCTTTTTAAGACTGGTGGACTTCAACTCCCAGAATTCCCCAGCCAGCTAGGCTGGCTGGGGAATTCTGGGAGTTGAAGTCCACCAGTCTTAAAAAGAGCCAACTTTGCAGACCCCTGCCATAGGAGAGGCTGGCGGGATGAAAACCCAAGTTGGGGTTCCGCAGGGACCCCTCGGCTCGAGCGGCGGCTGTTCCCGAGTTTTGGCCGTTCTTGTCCGGGTTCTCCTCCTCCTTCACCTCCTCCTCCCGGGCTTGCTTGAAAGCAAATGAAGCGGGGTAGCTTAGTAGGTCAAGTGCAAGGAAGTTCCAGTGCCGTTTGGAGGGCTGGGGCGGGGTGGGGGAAGACTTAGAAATCGATCGCATTGGGGTCCCAGGTACTTTGTGCTTTATGGGTTGCTAAAACGATCATAAGAACATTAAGAATAGCCTTGCTGGAACAGGCCACAGGCCACAGCCCATCCAGTCCAGCATTCTGTCTCACACAGCGGCTCCCCATTTGCTTCAGGGTCTTCCCAAGCGGATGTCTTCACCTGCTTATGATTCCCTGCAAATGGCATTGAGAGATATCCTGCCTATCTCTCCAACCCGGAGGGTGTCCTTAGGCATCCATAAATGATAGCCATTGATACCCTTGTTCTCCATGAACCCCTCTAATCCTTTCTTAAATGTGTCAAGGCTGACAGCTGTCATCCCTTCTTCTGGCAGGGAGTTCCATAGACCAGTGATCCTCTGGGTGAAAAAGTACTTCCACTTATTTGTTTGAGGTCTAGCTTCCAAAAGTTTCATGGAGTGCCCCCTAGTTCTAGTGATCGGAGCCTTAAGAACAGCCAGAATCTTCACATACATTAATTAGATCTCTAACCCAACCCACCCCACCCCCCAAAAAAAGATATGACCTTGGTGACTGGAATAATTAAATCCCGAATAAAGCAGGAAGCAAGAGAGAATGGTGGGCAGGCAATAGAACAAGGCTCTCCAATTTGCAAATACTCAATTTATGATGTTCTTTTAACTGCAAGAATTCTTCTCTTTAATAAAGATGTAAACTCAAACGTTCAGGATTGAGGTCACTATTCACTCCCCCCCCCCCTCCAGTTGGTGGACTTTACACAACAGAAATCTTACAAGACTGAAATTGACTCCTCCTTCCATAATGGATTATCAGGTTATTATTTCTCTATTGAAGATGAGAGAGACGTATGGGCAGTTTATTTAGGGCTGGGTAGCAACTCCTAGGCTGGAACAAGATTCAAATAGTGGATGGGGAGGGGAATTATGCTCCGTCTTGTCACACCATTTCTTATGTTTACAGTAACCATTCAAGAACTAGAAACGAGGGCTATGATTGTATCCCAAGGAATTTAGGCATGCCTACCTCCAAACAAATTCAGGTTCTAAGTTCATAAAGCTCCATGGAAGAGTGATTTGGCAAAGATCCCAGGGCAACAAATACTTATTATGAAAATAAGCATTTTGTTGATAACCTGCTTGATAGAAAAGTTAACGAAAAGAAGAATGTCTGCTTTGTTGATGTTGCTATACCAAGTGGCGCTAGGACTGAGGGAAAATAATTGGAAATTATAAAATACTAGCTGTTCCCGGCCACATGTTATGGCCCAGTCTGGTTAAATGGCCAACCAATCTGTGTGTAGATCTACACCTGCACACAGAACCATGTACACACAACCACTTTATAAACCCCAACCTACCTACTGTATTTCTTCCTCTCTCCCTCGACCTACCTACCTACTGTATTTTTCCCTCTCTCTCTATCCCTCTACCTACCTACCTACCGTATTTTTCCCTCTCTCTATCCCTCTATGGGCCACCTGGGAGTGTGTTATCCTCTGTGCCTTGTTTTGGGCCTAGTAGGCCTCCATAAAGTGTGGATCGTTGGAGGCTTATTCAGTTGCTGAGGAAACGACCGTTGGGAATGTGAGGGGCGTGTGCATGAAGCATCATAAGCAGCCAGGTGGGAGGAGCTACAGGGAGGTGAAAACCTGAGAAGTACGCACCTTTTATGTTTGTGCTGCTTACACATGACACACTTGTGCCAGCCACACAAAATGTATGTATGATTGTTACTCCCTTTCTTAGCA
Organism: Rhabdophis nuchalis; assembly: GCA_039707465.1. Classification (NCBI taxonomy): domain Eukaryota; kingdom Metazoa; phylum Chordata; class Lepidosauria; order Squamata; family Natricidae; genus Rhabdophis; species Rhabdophis nuchalis. Next base: position 190,406,376 of record CM077646.1, read on the forward strand.
ACATTGTGTGAAAATTTGGTGGCGATCGGTGCAGTACTTTCTGAGGTTAGTGATTTTGCACAAACTATTTAAAAAAATTTTTTATATAGATTGGGACTTGCAGACTGAAGTTAGATCAAATGCCTGTGGGGGGAAATCCTTTCTTACACCAATCTTGATTGGAGCCCTCAGCACAATACCTAAAGGACTTCCTCAATATATGGATACATTGAATTTATCACACTTGAACGCACTAATTTTTACATTGGTTTTTACAATTTTTACATCTGCTTGAAACTGCAGAGAGTCTTAGGTGCTACCCTAATAATTCTTAGGTTCTTGGTTGAGATTTGAATTATTAAGTCTTAACTGACTTTAACTGCAAATTACCCACAGATAATAATAGCTATTCAAGTTAGGAATCCTTGGCATCTCAAAAGATCAGTGGATTGAAATGATCTTAATCCTTTTAGATACAGAGACTCTCTGACACTCAACTGTTATAATAATATTAATAGACAGGTAAGGATTGGAAGGATTGTTTTTGTATGCAGCCTTGGTTAATGATAGAACTCTCATCTGCAAATGGAGTTTTGCAGGAGTATAAGCTCTTGATCAGTTTTCTATAGGAATGATGAAACTTGGATAATTAAACAAGCAATTAAAAAGCATGAATCCTGCCAAATTGCTGCCATCTTCTTTATAAAACAAGCCAACTTGGAACAAGATCTGCTAGTGAAGGGGGCAAGCCAGACAAGACTTAATGTCTTCAGTTTCGTTTCAAATTAACCCTGGTTCATCTGGCCAAAATCATAACGTTCTTGTCTCAACTGATTCCTCACCCCATCCCCGAATATATATTTTTGGATATATATATTTTCCCCCCTGAAAGTTCAGAAATGTGATAAGTAAAAATAACTGACATAATAATTTCAATTCAGAAAGCTATGAAGAAGGGCCGAGGAAAGTCTTTTATTCTTTCAATGAAACACAGAGTTCATCCTTCTACCCTGCTAGGTTAGCAGTATACAACAGCACAGCTGGGCACTTCATACAGACAACTTTTGGTTCAATAATTTATTTTTAGCCATACAAGAGTAAACCAGAAATGCACATTGTATACAATTACAAAACACTGAAAGAGGTTGGAAGGAAGACAACCCCACAGCATAAATGTATCTCCATGGCACAGCCTTTAGGGTGCTGGGAGCTGAAATGACATCAGTCCCAACACACCAGTAATGGGCAGAAGGGGAAAACCTTAAAAACCATAAAGTAGCCCCCATGTTTCAGGTCCAGAGCAGCAAACTGAGTAGCACTCTACCCCGAACCATAGCTAGAGTTTCCAGGTAGGTAATACTGGCCCTCGATGCTGCTGAACTGTAATTCCCAGCATTCCTCATAAATGCTCAGAGGGCTGGAGTTATTGGGAATTATAGTTCAGAGACAGCTGGAGTGTGACAGCTACTAGAGAAAGCAAGATCTCTTAACCAAGCCAACAATAAATGAATAATGATCATTTAATTTATCCAGTACCTTGTCTGTCTGCATTTCTCATTGCACTAGAGGAAATATCATTTAATTTATCCAGTTCCTTGTCTGCATTCCTCACTTTGCTAAATGAAGTATTGCTGCTATATATATAGAAGAAACATATAGAGCCATTATGCACAGGCAGGCAGATGCTGCTTCTCATAGCATCCTGAAATTGGGCATGATACTCTCCCTACCCCATAACACTAAACAAAATAAATGAGGCTTGGTCTGATTCCCACTTCAACACGGAGGGGTTTATGATTGGATAGGGAGCCAGGGGTTGCTGAACTCTCAACAGTCCCCGCTCTTATTGGTCATGGTATTTGCTGTTGCCAGTTCACCAACATCTGAGGCTCGCTTTAATTTTAACGTCAAAGCTTTACAACCTAAATGGTGAGGACTTTCATCCTTAGCATTTCTCGGCAGCTTTCAAATTTAATATTATATGGTGGTAAATCACGGGTAGCCTAGATATGCCTTATAGGCCCTTTTGTGGTTTATGCCCACTCAATCTGAGTTGTGTGCCCAATAGACACCCCTATATAAATTACCCCCAAAATTAGAATTACCTCAAAGATTAGAGTTACTGTGTCGTTCTCCCAATCTCCCTCTGACAAGGGAGACACAAAAAAGCTTTGCAGTATGTAGAACAGGATTTCAGACGATAGTGCTATTTATTTAGCAGGTACAAAGAACCTCCCAAACCCTGCTTCAGCTCTTTATTCTCAACTAGAAAACGGAAGGAAAAAGGATGCATGAGTGCAATGAGCCTGAAACAATTGTTCTCATTAATAGCAACCTGTGGGGCACGAAGTTCAAAGAACCTGCAATTCTACATGGAAAAGAGCTTAAGGGGTACTGGATTCAGTGCTGGGCTCTTTTCTTTAGCAGGAGAGATTTCCATTATTGACAACAGGCGTAGAATCAGAGCAAAACTACTCATAAGGATGGAGCACAGTGCAGTCTTCTGTTAAAGGTTTGTGTATGCAGGGATGGTAGAAAAGGTATCCAACTGGCGCATGGCTTTGAAACAGGCAGTACAATGGGATATCATAGGATACAATATTTGATTGTGTACATGGGGAAGATTCCCTTCAACCCCCTTCTTCCAAGGCACAACTAACTTCGTATTGCATATTATTCTATTTCAACATTATCCTGCTCTAAATGACGGAACACTGGTACTATTTAACGGAAAGGAAGAAGTCAGTGTTTAGATAAAAACCAGCCACTCCTCTTCCTCCTGCATGGAAAGAGAAGCAGCTCCCCGAAGCAGTTTCTTTGGTACTCTGGATCATTTCTCACCTCAGCAGAAGATCAGAGTTAAGGCACTTGGTTCAGCAGCTGTCCTTCAGTTGCAAGAATGGGAGTCCTGAAGTCAGCCCAATTCCCCTGCTGATCCCAGGACAGCAGGATGAAAACTATCCTACTTACGGAGAATCAGGGAGCAGGGTGAGTGACAACTACAAAGGTGCTGAAAAGGTTTTGATTTGGGTCAACAAGACGTACTGAAAAACTGCTAAGCAAATATATTGGTGACAAAGTCCAGAAAGCGCTTGGCATATTGTTCTGGATGCACTGTAGAGATCTCTGCACCAGCCTGTAGGGGAAAACAAAGTGTCAACAACTACCACAAACCAGCCCCCTTAATTCTTAATCACTACAGTAATCCCTCGTTTTCCGCGGCTTCATGTTTCGCGGCTTCAGTGCTTCGCGGGGTTTTCAAAAATACAGGGGGGGAAAATGCATCGGTAGGAGGCAAGTGCCCCCTAGTGCTTGCTTTAAACGATGTCCACCAACTCAAGTTTCCGTGCGAATCCTACTTCGCGGTTTTTCAGTTTTCGCGGAAGGTTCCGGTCCCCATTAACCGCGGAAAACGAGGGATTACTGTATAGTGAAAGCAGTATGGCGTGAGCTGTGAATATTGGAAACATTAGGGATATAGCACCTGAGTCCTAACTTCCATAGAGCCAATCAGGAGTAGTGGTTAAGGTGCTGGTCTAGAACATTGGAGGTCAGGCATTGTAACCCTTCCTTGGGTATGAAAACCAGCTGGGTAACTTTGGGCTAGACAGTTTCTCCCAATCAGAGTTCTTATTGTGGAAAAAAATAGGAGGAAGGAGCATTAGGTACGGACACTTGAGTTCCTTGAGCCTTGAGTTGTACAAAATAAAGGTCAGATATATATCTAAAACTAAAATGTACTGCTCAGGTGCTATTAACGTACGTATTCTCCCCTGCAAATATTTCTGACCCAGTGGAACATCCCTCTTGCTGCTTCTCTTGAATACATTATATCTGCTCCTTGCCATCTTCCCCTCGAGGAAATGTCCTTGTACTTAAAAAACATAAAAGCCATTGCCCCAATGGTACAATAAAAATAACTCTTCTATGAATCGCCCACAGCGAATAGCATTTTTAAAAAAAAATCTGTTGGGGATGGTGCATGTCTTCCTGCCACTGACATAGTTTCTCCACCTGATTTCCTTGCTTCTAGTCTGTAGCTACAAAACTCACATCGGTTGTATTCTTTAGGACTCAACCACTTTTTTTTTTAAAAAAAGAAGCTAGATAAAAAATATCATCTCAGATAACTAACCTAAAACAACAAATCCTCAATTTCAGCCTGTCCCCACTCCTTGGGGTAGTCATCACGCACTACCCCACACATCACGCCAATGGCTATGCTGTTTGGAATCATAGTTTCTTTCTCTGTTCCTCTCTCATAATTAGAAGAGATTCTAAATTCCCGCTGCTCCCAAGCATAGAGCAAGACACTGGAATAGTTCCTATCTATAGGAAAGGTCATAATTATGCCTTCTGTATCACACAGTGATGATACAATATACCCAGCTTGAGAGGGACAGCCTTTGGCCACTCAGTGACTCAGAAGGTTTAGGTGTATTAGTTTTTTAAACTGCCCTACTCCCGAAGGACTCAGGGCGGTGTACAGCCAAAGTAAAACAGATATTTAAAAGTTTAAAAAAGTTAAACAAAATATTAAACAATTTGGCCTCTCTTAAAATTAAAAATTAATTAATTTTTAAAATTAAAAAACCAAACAAACCCCGATTAAAATTAATAAAAATTCATTTTTATGCCAGCCTGGCTTGTTGGGGGAAAAAAAGGTTTTGAGAGCACGGCGGAAGGTGCGTAAGTCAGGGATAGTTCTTAATTCTGGGGGCAATTCATTCCAGAAGGAGAAAGAGTAGCTATTTGGGGCCGAAATAATGGTCATGGGAAGGGAAGATAGAGGCTAGGTGCTGGCCATCTAATCAAAATCATGGCTCCCTTCTTAGCATTATTTGATTACCATAACAGACAAAGGGGCGAGCCAAACTCACCCCATGCTTGACTGTTTTAGCTGCATGGGCAGCCTTCTTCTTGGCATCATACTGGGTGAGGATGTCTATGAGGCCCATGAAGTAAACCTCTTTTTGGGGACTATCTGGAAAAGTAAGAGAAAACAGTGAGGGATATATATGATGCCACATTTTACTTGTAGCCCCCTTTCATACAAATATCCATAGGCAAACAAAAAAGATGAACAATAATGACAACAACAACAACAACAACACCCCCACAAAATACATAAGCAAAATACATAATACAAAATAATGGTCAAACAGGGTTGAGGCAGGAAGAAGAGATTCCTTTCCTGAATCAAAATATAGCAAACCAATCCTGAGTAATTGATTTGAGCAATCACATTCTTTAGGTTCACAGGCTGGTCTAAAACCTTAATAAAGTTTATGTATACTTCTCTCTATCTTCACGTCTGTGTAATCTGCATTGCAAATTCAAGCCCATAGCCATATGCAAAAATTCTGGCTATTAAACTTACCCTCTTTCTCTGAAGCTGATATTCAGATCTGATAAACTCAGCACCACTCTTTCCCTTCCATAAATAAAGAGGTTACCAAAGTTGGTGCACTGAAGAAAGACCATCCTGGTACAAATAGTTAAATACAGGTAGTCTTTGACTTATGACTACAGTTGAACCCAAAAATTATTTTGTTCAGCAAGAGTTAAATGAGTTTTGCCCCTTTTTTACAACTTTTGTCAGTTGTTATATGAATCACTACATATGTTAAGTTAGTAACTTGGTTGTTGAGTGAATCTGGTTTCCCCATTAACTTCGGCTCAACCCATCCAAGACCGAGTGGCTGTGGTTTCCGGCGTCTCGGCATAGCCAGCTCATCCCATCGCTGGTTATCGGGGGCGAGTCATTGGCCCCCGTGGAAAGGGCTCGCAACTTGGGCGTCCTCCTGGATTCGCGGCTGTCCCTGGACGACCATGTCACGGCCGTGACCAGGGGGGCATTCTACCAGGTTCGCCTGGTACGCCAGTTGCGTCCCTTTCTGGACCGAGATGCCCTCCGCACTGTCACTCAAGCACTCGTGACGTCTCGCTTAGACTATTGTAACGCTCTCTACATGGGGCTCCCCTTGAGGTGCACCCGGAGCCTCCAGTTGGTTCAGAATGCGGCCACGCGAGGGATTCTGGGAGCTTCTCGTTACTCCCACGTAACACCTCTCCTGCGCGAGCTGCACTGGCTACCGGTGGCCTTCCGGGTGCGCTTCAAGGTGCTTGTTACCATCTTCAAATCGCTCCATGGCTCGGGGCCTAGCTACTTGCGGGACCGTCTCCTGCCACATACCTCCCTGCGTCCGATACGCTCCCACAGAGAGGGCCTACTGAGGGTACCAACCGCCGGTCAATGCCGGCTAGCGGTGCCCAGGGGTAGGGCCTTCTCTGTGGCAGGGCCGGCCCTCTGGAACGACCTACCCCCCGAACTTCGCACTATCACGGACCTTCCCCTCTTTCGCCGTTCACTTAAAACATATTTTTTTCAGCAAGCTAGTCTTGCGTAATAGTTTAGACTTTCGTAATATAACATCTGCCAAACACGTAAATGGATGTTAGATTTTAGGGGAATTTTTAGCGTAGGCTGGGTTGTAATTTTAATGTTCTTAAATTTTAGTACAGGGTAATTTAATTTGTTTTTAACTTTGGATATATTGTATGTTTTTAGATGGTTTTTTAATTTTCCTGTACACAGCCCCGAGTCCCTTCGGGGAGAGGGGGCGGTTTATAAATCTAATAAATTATTATTATTGTTAAATTATTTGCTCGTCAGAAGGTCACAAAGCTGCAACCATTATAAATACGAGCCACTTGTTAAGCGGCTGAATTTTGATCACGTGACCAGAGGGACGCTACAACAGTCGTGTGAAAAACTGTCAAAAGTCACTTTTTTCAATGAATGGTTGGTAAGTTGAGGAAAACGTGTAAAACTAGCCACAGCGCAAATTGAAAGGACTTGATGTTGCAGCTGGAATCTACAAGGCTCACATGCATCTTTGATGTCATAGTTAACAGAATCCTTTTATGAGTTTGGTGGAGCCTTTCCTAAACTAGTACAGTCTGGAAATTCTGGAGTACAACTCCCCAAAATGCCCATTCAGCAACACCTTTGACTGAGCAGCTGAATACTCCAGGAGTTGTAGTACAACTTACTTGGAGGCTGCCATCTTGAGAAAGGGTAGTCTAGTATTTTGGAATAACAAAGGGAATTGCTTCACAAAACTGCTTAAACTGGACTGGGATTTCAGTTTTAATCAGATGTTACTCAGTTATCTTTTGTGTTCCCTGTTTCTCTGAAAATAAGACCTCCCTGGATAAGAAGCCCAATTGGGCTTTTGAGCGCATGTACTCAAATGAGCAACCCCCCAAAAAATAAGCCCTCCCCCAAAATAATGGAACACAGCAGCAGCCATGAGGTGACCATACTTGCCGCCTCCTGCACCTCAAAAATAAGACCTCCCCAAAAATAAGGCAAAGTGCTTATTTAGGGGATCAAAAGAAAATAATGTCTTGTTTTCGGGAAAACATGGTACACCTTTCAAGATTGTAAGTTTGCATTGTTTGATATTTATTGTATGTACTGCTTATATTAGGCATTTAAGTAAGGCTTACTTTTTTTAGCTAACCCCAGACCTTGGAATCCTCGCTAGTTAATCACTCCTAGGGAGGACGGATTAATTATTTGACTGAACGAAAGGCTGTTTCTGATATTTCTGGGCTGATTATAATCACCTATCACGGATAAAAATAAAGTAAAAGAACTGACCTCTGTACTCTGGGGTGTTCTCTGGAACCAACTAAAGCAGGGGTCTCCAACCTTTGCAACTTTAAGTCTGAAAGACTTCAGCTCCCAGAATTCTGGGAGCTGAAGTCCTTCAGACTTAAAGTTGCAAAAGTTGGAGACCCCTGAACTAAAGGGAAAAAATATCTTGATAAACTAAGAAACAGTCACAAATGATAGTAAACATCATGATACAGATTCTGGTGTACAAAATGCTGCAATAAACAAAATAAAAGGCCCAAAGGCATTTTTCTATCCATTTAAACACCCATTTAATAAAATGTTCATTCTATCCCAACTTACTTTCAGCACTCTTAGTGGCATAGACATCAATATAAGGGTCAAAGTCACCAGGCTCCAGCGGTTTGTGGGAGTTCAGATAACTGCCAATGCCCTCAGGATAGGTTCCGTATGAGCCCACAAGTACCCCTGGTTCACTCTCCCCATCTTCCTCTTCCTCTTTTACGTCTTCCTCCTCTTCTTGTTCAGCTCGCTGTACATCATGGATACCCAACAGAAGGCTGTAGTCCATAATCTTTAGCTGCACTAGGAACTGAAGAAACAAACACAATAGCGAGATGTACGTATTTATCTCATTATTCATTCCAAGTGAAAATCTCACAACACAAACTCATGAAACAATTTATTCCATATATTATAAAATTGCAAAGATTTGTTATCACTTTATGCTCGTTTGCATTTGCACAAGCTTCCGTCTGTGTCCTTTCCATTATATTTTACTTGAAGACTGATACAATGCTTTAAGATCCCATGATCCCTTAATGGAGAGGTCATTTCAATAAACTCTTGACTGCTGCTCTTCTGTAGTATCACAACAGTTCCCTCATCTATATAAATAAAAATGTAACAAGAGTGTGTTCAAAACCGCTAATCTCCGAAAGTACTGCACCGATCGCTTCCAAATTTTCACACAACGTTCCTTTCAAATACGGCACCAATGATATATATAGATTGTGTAGATGTCACACCTGTGCCAGGTACACGCAACGGAAATGTAAAAAATTGTAAAAAGTGTAGGTAGATGGATACAGAGAGAGCAGTGGGTCACAGGTATTATGTCATCCTTTATGACATAAAATATTCTGTCCATAAGATTCAAAGAGAAATACAGTAGGTAGGTAGATAGGTAGCTATAGGGATAGAGAGAGGGAGGGAGAAATGCAGTAGGTAGGTAGGTAGGTAGGTAGGTAGGTAGAGGGATAGAGAGAGGGAGAAATATAGTAGATAGGTAGGTAGAGAGAGGGAGAAATACGGTAGGTAGGGAGGGAGGTGGGGAGAGGGAGAAATACAGTAGGTAGGTAGGTTGGGGATTATACGTGGTTGTGTGTACATGTTTGTGTGTGCAGGTGTAGATCTACACACAGATTGGTTGGCCATTTAACCAGACTGGGCCACAGCAACGCGTGGCCGGGAATGGCTAGTTGGTTAAAAAGCAGTTTCCCTCACCAAAACATATACAACCAACCTAGCAGGAAATACTGCTTTGACATATAGCAAGCTGCAGTTTCAGAAGGAAACATACTTAATTCAGTAAGGTACTGTTTACCCTGGAGGGGATTGTATTCTAAAGAATTAGATATGTAGCTATGGGGAATTGTAGAGCTGAATGTTCTCACTGAGACTACTTTTTATCAGCTTAGACTGAGGTACTGTCTCTGGTCTTTCTTCTTTGACTTAACAGCCTTGCTAATAGTTACTCATTCTCCCATAATTTTCTATTCAAGGACTCAAGTCATTATCAGAGATGCTTTCCTCGACTTTTCAGGACAATAGGCAAAAGGACAGAAAAGATATACATTTTTTAAAAATAAACAAGATTCCTGTTTAAATGCAACAACTGAGAGCTTATAGGCTTTTATAACATAATTGTTATTACTCTTGTTCTTATTATGTATATACAAGCACTTAGGGGGCTTTGCTGATGGTAGATTCAAAAGAACGCATATTATACTTTGACAATTCTTGCTTAATTGCATGCCCCTTCTGTATCTATGTGATCAAAAAAGAGTGATTAAAATACGGAGAATTCCCCAGGTTCAAAAAGGTATCTATAACCTTCAGCTGAATAATGAATTGTGTATTTTCCAATGAGCTCACATTAAAACCAAGCTTCTGTTGGGAGGCATCAGTCACAACAGTCATTCTATTACTGTTATAAAGATACGTTGCAGCTAGTTTAGTTCAAAGGAAGCCTGAAATAGCATGGTTTCAACATAGCTTCAAAATAAACATGTACTTTAAAGGCAGGCTTTCTCCAAACTAAGGCCATCCAAATAAAGCTAGTTACTCACGCTGGCTGGGAGTAACAAGATTTCATTCATTCTGAGATGATGTTTTGGGTGCTCCATGAAAATCACCATTCACTTGCTCATTTACCAAATGGCTAGAGCAGGGGTCTCCAACCTTTGCAACTTTAAGTCTGAAGGACTTCAGCTCCCAGAATTCTGGGAGCTGAAGTCCTTCAGACTTAAAGTTGCAAAGGTTGGAGACCCCTGGGCTAGAGGGTGGAGGCACTGTATGGTCACAAATGCCCAATTTGCAAATTTGGTGACCCTCTTCTCTGTTCACTATCAACCTGTAGTTGTTTTTTTTCCTTAGGCTGCTGGGCAAATTTACAAATAGGCATTTGTGCTACACAAGCATCCCATATTTATTCTCCAACAATACCGGAGGAATCTAAGAGGAACCCAAGATTATTTGGGGGGAAATAAAAAATGTGTTCAGCATTGGTTGTTTGCACCACATTAGTGTCCTTTAAAAAAATGCTTAGACCTAAAATAAGGTTTTCTTTTTTTTTAAAGTAGAATTATCTGCAAGGGAGGTATCCATGGGCACACTAACATCAAGGACGTCATACAAAATTAAGAATCTAAGATGGATCCAACATATCTGGGCAGATGGTATTATTGGCTTGCCTGAGACTTCCCTGCAAAGTTTGTAGGGAACGAGACAGCTGAATTTCATCCAAACCCAGCTTGCTATTTCAGCATCTCAAAGATAAGACCTAAGATCTTAACTCTCAAGTGTTCTGAAACCCCATTATTCAATCAAAGGTAACTCAAATTAGTTTCCTATTCTGGATTGTGATGATCCTCAGCAATACTAGGCCCTTATGTGGATGGGTGCATTCTACCTTTGCACACCTAACACTCTTATAATTTCTTTACCAAGATTTATGACTCAACATGTCCGGCACTGTAATTCATGTAATGAACTTGCACTTAAAACATAGCCTGTTTTGCAAACAGAAAGCAGTTCAAGAATACCTCATGGTTATTTTCCTTGCTCTGGCCTTATTACATTTTGAAATAACCTGGTAACAAAACCAGTTTGCTTAGACCCAAAATCTCCAAAATCAGGAGGCGGTAAACTGATTGTTAACCTGGTATTTTAACTGATAAATACACCGCAAACCACTATGTTGTATCATGTTAAAAGTTAAAACATTCAAGCTATCATGCAGGTATAGATTCATCTAGCAGCTGTGACAGCAAAATCAGAATTTGCCCTGCCATTTACCCTGAATTCAAACAAGCATTAAAATCAGTTTTTCTTGCCTTTAAATGGAGTCCAGGTTTAATCCGAAGATGGCATGTGTTGGGGGGCGGCTCCCCTTTGGCAACCTGTCCCCATGATTAATTGCTTTGGCTGTTCAAACCAGTGGGCCTACTTTCCAAATGGAACGCATCCAGCTTTAATTCTCAGACTTGAGCCCTTTTCTATAACTGGAATGATTAATCTTTTTTAAACAAGCCTTTTCTTTCCCATCCTGTGAAATCAGGAAAAAAACAACAACCCAGAGCCCAACCCCTCTTAAAAGTATTGGCACAATGGCAGTTGCAAAGGTCTGGGAAGGCAACACAATTGCAGTGAAAAGAAGTTAAAAGAACTATCTGAAACTCAGAAATTGGATACATATTAGGTCAGCCTGGCTTCGGGAACCAGAAGATGGGGTTTTTTTTGTGTGTGAACATTTGCTTCCATTGCTCAAAAGACATCAAACAGTCTTCTAAGACCGTGGGCCCCCAACCTTTTGGGCACCAGTTCCGTGAAGAGAGGTGTTTCCGTGGCCCAAAGGGGGAGGGTTTTTGTGTGCTCCTTGTATGCGGCCTATGGGACTTTGCTTGTTTGGGCGGCCCAGTTTCTGGCATGCCGTGGACTGGTGCTGGTCCACAGACCAGGGAGGGGTTGGGGACCCCTGTTGTAAGAGAAATGAAAGCACAGAAGATTCCTCCACAAGCAAACATTTGACATTTATCGAGTGTTTTCACTTGGCCAAAGCATCTGTGTGATTCCATACATTTACTACTGAATTATAATTCAATAGCGCTAGAATACAATACAATACAATAGCAGAGTTGGAAGGGACCTTGGAGGTCATCTAGTCCAACTCCCTGCCTAGGCAGGAAACCCTGTACCATTTCAGACAAATGGCTATCCAACAACTTCTTAAAGACTTGCAGTGTTGGGGCATTCACAACTTCTGGAGGCAAGCTGTTCCACTGGTTAATTGTTTGAAGTCTATAAAATCATGCACGGTGTGGACAAAGTAGAAAAGGAAAAACGTTTCCCTATCGCACAACACTAGAACTAGGGGGCACTCCATGAAACTTTTGGAAGCTAGACCTCAAACAAATAAGAGGTACTTTTTCACCCAGAGGATCACTGGTCTATGGAACTCCCTGCCAGAAGAAGTGGTGACAGCTGTCAGCCTCGACACCTTTAAGAAAGGATTAGACGAGTTCATGGAGAACAAGGGTATCCATGGCTATTATTATGGATGCCTAAGGACACCCTCTGGGTTGGAGAGATAGGCAGGATATCTCTCAATGCCATTTGCAGGGAATCATAAGCAGGTGAAGACATCTGCTTGGGAATACCCTGAAGCAAATGGTGAGCCACTGTGTGAGACAGAATGCTGGACTGGATGGGCTGTGGCCTGTTCCAGCAAGGCTATTCTTATGTTCTTATGTTCTAATTGTCAGGAAATTTCTCCTCAGTTTTAAGTTGCTTCTCTCCTTGATTAATTTATTTATTTTATTTATTTTATTTATTAAATTTATATCCCGCCCTTCTCCAAAAGGACCCAGGGCGGCGCACAGGAAATTAAAATACATACAAAAAAAATACATACAAAAAACACAGTACAAAATTTAAAAACCTATTAAATCCCCATCCTGCGCTAAAACCAAAACTAATTGATTAGTTTCCCCCCATTGCTTCTTGTTCTACCCTCAGGTGCCTTGGAGAATAGTTTGACTCCCTCTTCTTTGTGGCAACCCCTGAAATATTGGAACACTGCTATCATGTCTCCCCTAGTCCTTCTTTTTTATTAAACTAGACATACCCAGTTCCTGCAACCGTTCTTCATATGTTTTAGTCTCCAGTCCCCTAATCATCTTTGTTGCTCTTCTCTGCACTCTTTCTAGAGTCTCCACATCTTTTCTACATCGTGGTGACCAAAACTGAATGCAGTATTTCAAGTGTGGCATTACCAAGGCATTATAAAGTGGTATTAACACTTCTCGTGATCTTGATTCTATCCCTCTGTTTATGCAGCCTAGAACTATGTTGACTTTTTGAATTAGTTTACTCTTATAGCATATGACAGACCTAAGACTAAGACGTCTAGAATAATCTCAGGAAAGGTACCACTTTAAAACCTGGAATTTTTTAAAGTAGAAACTTCTCAGATCACAGTTCATGTTTTTAACCAGGATATTAAGCAGTGAAAAAGAACAATAAGAGTGGGGAGGGCTTTTAAACCCACTGAATCCAAACTTGTGCAAAGGGCAAGAATTTAAATTAAAGCAATCCCAACCAATGAGAGCCAGTATGGTCTAGTGGTTAAAGTTGCAGGCTAGACAGCAAGAGATCGTGAGCTCAAGTCCTGCCTTAGCCATGAAAGCCAGGTTGGGAGACCCTGGGCCAGTCACTCTCTCTCTCTCTCTCTCTCAGCCCATCTAACCTTACATGGTTTTTGTCGTGGGGAAAACAGGAGAAGGAAGGTTTTGGATATGTTGGCTACCTTGAGTTATTTTTAAAAATAATAAAGGTGGGAGATGGATGGATGGATGGATGGATGGATAGATTGATTGACGGACAGAAAGATGCTGTCTCATCTCTATTTAAGCAAGTCCAGTAAAATGGGGTCTCAACCCCTCCTTGGGTAATTCTCATCTACTATGGAACTGTATCTTAAGCTTTATTGTTATTTGCCAGTGAAATCCATCACTCTGTGTCCTGCACTCTTGAACAATGGAGATCAATCTTGGCCTCCTCCTGTGTGGCATCCATTCAGGTATTTGAAGATTACTGTCGTATCTCCCCCTCAATTCTTTCAATCTATCTTCATGGGACTTCAGTTCCCTCCCTCCTGTAGGTCATTAAACTCATTTAGATCAATCACCCTCACATCTCAGTCTAACTATCTCATAGAACTGTAAGCATACGTTATAGCCCTTTCCTCCTGCAGGATAAAAAACATTAGGCAACCTAATTAATGAACAGAGCAGAGATTTTACTCCATTCCACCTCTTCTTTCTTTACAGTCATCAAGGGAGGAGAAAAAAAGCTTATCGCTAAAAGCATATTTTCAACTCTCCCAAGAATTCCACGTTACATTACATCAGTCATTTTTATAACAAGGCTGCCAGATTGAAAGCAAGTGTGGAGTTGTGCTTAAGAGGAAGGAACTAGGGCCAGAAGAGACACAGGTTCAAATCCCCGCGTAGCCATAAAGCTCACTAGGGTTTGTGAACCAGTCACTAATATCTCACAGAAGCATTTGAGTGGGCAGCAAAGAAGGGAGAGAAATGTCCCAAATGTATTACTGAAGGTTTCAGGGAGTGAAAAGCCAAGCTATTAAATAAACAAGACACCGTACAATAAAATTGCTCCTAATATGATAGAGGGGATACCAAGAGATCATTATGTACAGCTTTCTCAATCTAGTTTTCTCCTGGTGCACTGTGACTAGAACACCCACAGGATCCAGCTAATGGCCACGCTAGCTCAGCTTCCTGAATGCTGTAGTCTTAATCTATCTGGAGTGTGGACCATCAGGTTCAGAAGATTGACGAGTATTGGTGGTTAAAGTAGTGGTTAGGGTGCTGGTCTGGAAACCAGGAGATGGCAAATTCTAGTCCCTTTTCAGCCGTGAAAGCCAACTGGGTGACTTTGGGCTAGTCAATCTTTCTCAGGCCAATCCACCTCACAGGGTTGTTGTATTGGGGAAAATAGGATGAAGGCATTTTCTGTATGTTTGCCACCTTGAGTTATTTATAAAGTAATACAGGTGGAATAAAAAACAATAATAATAAATAAATACATTTAAAGCACATCTTTTCTGAAACTACCTATCCCGAAAGCAGTGGAAAATCCTAAATCTAACCTCATTTTTTGTGAAGAACCAGTCTGCAATCATTAACAGAAACATAATACAGAAATAATACAGAAACAAGACCTGTCCTTGTTTGGCCAACTCCTATCAAGCGCAGGGGAATCAGGAGTCCAGGCAGTTCAAATGAATATTTATTCACCATTAATAGGTCATTATTAGGTCAGATTCTTATACAGAGCTTTAGCTTACAATAAACATTGTGTGCTAGAGCTCTGTACAAGAATCTGACTTACTAACAGTGAAAGCTAGGAATGATGATATGTTTGAACCTTCCCTCCAGCTCCAGTCTGGTCATCTCCTACAACTCCACTGGAAACATGCAAAGTATTGTTCATGAGGCTGAGACTTTCATTTTTAGAAGATCAGCAGAAGATTTCAAGCTGCTTGTTCCTAGGGGCTGACACCAAGTGATCTCCACTGTCATATCCAAAGCATCAGGTTTTTTAAAACCCCAAGAAGCCCATTGCCTACCAGTCCCCTGATTTGGGTCAGCAGTAAAACTGAACTTGGAGCAAGAAGAATTGGAACATTTGAGAGAAACGGAGCTGATGCAGGAGAAAGCCTGCATGGTATATGAGGTTAATCGTTAGACATTGAGCATCTGCAGCCCCCCCCCCCCCCCATCACATGCTATTAACAGTCATTAAGGCCAATAGGGAAAATCTCACACTGCAGAAGTAGTTTAAATTCTGCAGATTCAATCCCTAAGGAAATATAATAGCTGATGAAATGCTAACTGTGAGCAAATTTTTTCAGAGCTGGAAGTTAACCTCAATTCTCACCTCATTATGGCAAATGGGGTGCAAATGTTGACCAGCAATTCAGAAAATCAGGGTCTGAGACCTCCACCAGAGAGCTGAACCACAATTCTTTCACAACAGAATTTGTCCCTCAAAATACAGTAAAATATTTGCAGCTGCCATACCAGAAGCCCGAAAAGAATAAAAAGCAAAACAAGGAACTAGAGATAAGAAAACAATGAATAAATACCTCAGTGCATAGCAGTTGCTATGAACTTTAATTCTCATGGGAAACTTAGATTTCTTTTCCTTCTGCCATGGAAACAACCCTTCCTGCCTTTAAACTGGGGTCAGTTAAATGCTTAGAACTGCCTTTCTCCTTTTCGATATTACATTTTGATTAAAGCGCTTTCTATACATTTCTGCCGTTACAAGTTTACATAAGTTTAAAAATGTTTTCAGTGAAGTGTGTGCGCCTTTATGATGACACAAATGCCAGCCAATAAACATTATGCACACTGACTTCCCTGATTCTCAATACGATTATATCTCGTCATTCAAATCAACATAGACTCTGAAGCACCCTTCTCTAACATGTCGTCTTTGACAGGCCTGATGTAATCTCCATCCGACCTCAGATGACTAGGAAATTCAGAAGCTAGCTTCAAAAATTCCCAAATTAGCTTATGAAAGAATGGAGGGAAAGCGATTTGCTGCTGTGTAATCCTCCTGAGATAAGAATGCTGCACAACTCTAGAAATACCCTAGGAACCAATGCCTTTTGCCACAAGCAAATAATATAGGGGGAAATACCCAGAGGAAGAAAGATCCATCATAGATACCAGTGAAGACAAACCTTTTAGACACCAAGTGCCCAAATTGCATGGGCGTGCATGCCCAAATTGAACGTGCGCATGTGCAGGCATGCATGTATATGCACGCATGTGCAGCAGAGACCCAAAGATCAGCTGGCTGGCAGGAGGCGGGGCATCTCAACACCGGCAGCGTGGCAAGAAATAAGATCTTTTTATTTCGTTTCTGTTTCGTCATTTGCAGGGAAACAGAAACGCACGAAAGAAACGCCATGGAGATCTGACCTGGGGCAATGGCGCACATGCCAGCAGAGAGGGTTGTGTGTGCTACCTCTGGCACGCGTGCCATAGGTTCGCCATCATGGATATATACTTTATCAAGGACTTTCAGGGTTGCCTGGAAAAAACCGAATATAGTTACTGAAAGCCCTTTGCTCTTTGGGTCAAAAAGTCCTACCCCATTGCTTTCCAGAGTCAACCTGCAACCTTAGAACACAAAGCTGATCAAATGATTGAAGTTCAGGGATAATCAAGCCTGTTTGGGAACAGGTTTTGGTTCTTATAATAATACAATACAATAGCAGAGTTGGAAGGGACCTTGGAGGTCCATCTAGTCCAACTCCCTGCCTAGGCAGGAAGCCCTTTACCGTTTCAGACAAATGACTATCCAACATATTCTTAAAGATTTGCAGTGTTGGGGCATTCACAACATCTGGAGGCAAGCTGTTCCATTGATTAATTGTCCTAACTCTCAGGAAATTTCTCCTCAGTTCTAAGTTGCTTCTCTCCTTGATTAGTTTCCACCCATTGCTTCTTATTCTGCCCTCAGGTGCTTTGGAGAATAGTTTGATTCCCTCTTCTTTGTGGCAGCCCCTGAGATATTGGAACACTGCTATGATTTCTCCCCTAGTCCTTCTTTTTATTAAACTAAACAGTTCCTGCAACCGTTCTTCATATGTTTTAGTCTCCAGTCCCTTAATCATCTTTGTTGCTCTTCTCTGCACTCTTTCTAGAGTCTCCACATCTTTTCTACAGTGTGGCAACCAAAACTGGATTCTTCAGAAGCAAGAGCTGATTACTCTCTAGCTATACAATTTTTCATGACATCCTCAGACTGAGGACGACCTTACCGCCCTTGTAATTTTCCCAAGCCTAAGTCTTGATGATTTGTCAGAAAAGGATCTGCTTTCAATTAATTGTACTGAGAATATCTCCCCCCTTTAAGGATATTTCCTGTTTATATTGCTGGGCAGTCTGTTAGTTTCAAGAACCGATTATCAGTTATGAGGAACTGTCCAAAAAAAATGCAGTCAAATCCCTCCTAGGAAACTTGCAGTAGGAAGATGGCAATGGCAATGGCTCAAGCGTGGGAAACGGGGAAGGAATCAGCAAAGTAATCAAAAATGTACGGTAAAATTGGGGTCAGTAGCAAAGGTCATATTCAATCTGTGATGTAGGGACCATTGTGGCATCATTCCTTGTGCCCTACAGATGGCATACCAGCATTATGGCTTTTTCAGCCTCAAACCCAGAGGAGGGACGCAGACCAATTCAATTTTCAATTCAATTCAATTTATTCAATTTATATCCCGCCCTTCTCCGAGAGGACCCAGGGCGGCGCACAGGAATTTAAAACAATATACAAAATAGTACCAATTATAATTTTAAAAACTTATTAAATGACAAAACCTGCGCTAAAACCAGATTAAATCCCCCATTTAAATTGTAAACTATCCCTCCCCTCCTCCCTGGAACCCCCTAAAAGCCAAATTAAGAATTTTGTTCAAACACCCCTAGAACTGCGACCCGCCCACCTCTCTTGATACAGAATCCCTCATCAAGGTGGGCCCTCGTTGACGCGGAGGGCCATACCTGTGAGTAGGGGGACTCCCGCAGTAGAAAAGGTCTGCCTTAGAGTACTTCATGGACCAGGGAAGAAGCCCTGGTGCTTCTGGTCAAGAATGCTGCAGATGCTCCCATACCACCAGCACGACATTAGACGTTATTTAGATATAGGGAGTAAGGTCGAAGGAGTTGACTTGCTGGCAGATACTAAAGAGAAAGTGGTAACTTTTGATCTTCAAAGGTATTAAGATGGGAATCAGAACAGTAGGGTGGGTTGCCATCAGTAACACCTTCTCAGACTCAACTGAACCATGAAAAATTACCTACCTTACCTTTAAAAATCTCTCTTTAGCATCCACAGCTTTCCCGGTTAGATTACTGACCCAGAACCACCCCTCTTGTTATACTAGATCAGGCAGAGAAAGCTACAATACCTCTACATCTCGCTTCAACTTTTCCATGAAGTCTTTTTTGGCTTCTTCACTGATGTACACTTTCTGGTTCATGTTTAGGAAATCAATGTCCTTCAGAGTTGGTAGTTCCTTGCCCTGGAAAAAGAAGACAGGGCATGAAAAAGAGGCAGAGGAAGCAAGCTCAAACTTCAACTTCGCTGAATCCAAATTTGGAAGATGGAACGAAAAGCAATAAAAAGTGTCATTTAAAAAAAAAAGGGTTCGTGTGTACATGTACTATATAGCAGGGGTCTCCAACCTTTGCAACTTTAAGTCTGGAGGACTTCAGCTCCCAGAATTCTCCAGCCAGCTTTGCTGGCTGGAGAAGTCTGGAAGCTGAAGTCCTCCAGACTTAAAGTTGCAAAGGTTGGAGACCCCTGTACTATAGGATAAAAGATTTCCATTTTGTGGATTGTGTCTTCCCCATGTATAGGGCATGGTTTTCTATTGTGGTTTCAGTGTAATTTTTAAATGGATGATCTGACTTTGGGTCGTTCCTTGGTGGCAAGGTGGGACCCCCCCCAAAAAAGGCAATTACAAATCAATGCAAGTAGCCCCAACCATGTAATTGTAAGGTGAGATAAAAAATATTTTAAACACCCCTCGGAAAAGAGAAGAAAATATCTGCTCTGTTCTCACCAATAGCAGAGTTAAACTAATTAGGGGGCATATACCTTTCAATTGTCAGTTTAAGAAACATAAAGAGTCATTCTCAAGCTATTTTGAAAATGCTCTTAAAATAATTCCCAGGAAGTAGCACTTCTGCCCAATATCACATTTTTCCATGTGTCCATTAATACCAGGCTTTTTGCATTTAAGTTCTTAAAATAACAGTCAGTCATTCAGTCATTCAGTCATTCAGTCAGTCAGTCAGTCAGTCAGTCAGTCTGTCTGTCTGTCTGTCTGTCTGTCTGTCTGTCTGTCTGTCTATCTATCTATCTATCTATCTATCTATCTATCTATCTATCTTGTACATCTTGTGTTTATATTTAAAAAGAGAAAGCTCATTTTAAGCTTAGAGTGATAGCTCAGAGCTACAAAAGAGGAAACAAAAATACCAGGGATTAGGGTAACATCTGCTGCTGTGCTGCTCTTGCCTCACAAGCAGGAGATTGTGAGTTCGATCCTAGGTAGAGGGAGATGTAGGGTCTCCTGCATTTGGGCAGGGGGTTGGACTAGATGACCTGCAAGCTCCCTTCCAACTCTGTTAATCTGTTAACGAGGCAGGCAGTTTTATTATTTTTTCTTTTATTATAAAGGGGCTAAATCTATTTTAGATTTTGTGGGTCTCTTGACTTTAAAATTGTAGGAAATTACATCAACTTCAATTACATCAACTTCAAGTGAAGCATAAGGTAAGACCCATAATAGAATACTCCAGCAGTTCCAGAAAAAGTTTGGAGATGCAGGTTATCCGTCTTTGATTTAAGAAAAAGCAAAGACTCCCTTGATTAAGTTCAACTTTTGATGATTTTATAGGCTACATTAAACATTATCCTGTAGTGAGGCATACACATTATTTTGTATTTTGTCCAACTGTACTAGATTGTGCAAATCCTACTAATGTAGGTGACTCCTTCTGGATTAGGTACCTACTACTCAGTTTCTTGACCTGGAACTTCTAGAAGCCTTCTAGTGATGATGATCGCATTAGAAGCAACAAGGGCAAAAAAGTTAATTTACTCAAATGGAGGAGATTAAGGATGGATACGACAACTTTTGAATTTGTTTTCAGAGTCTTCTGCACACCATAACCATCTTTAAAACAACACTCCCCACTCCAAAACTGAAATTTAAGGAAGAAATGAACCATTTTTCGGCTTAGTGTTGATTCCATGTTCTCAGCCGCTTTCCAGGAGTCAAGAAAAAGAGAGTGAGAGGCCACCCACTCCTGGCTTAGCTTTGGGCATGAATTCAGCCAATTGTGGTTTACGAATTAAAAAAAAAACAGTAATGTTTAGACATAATCTGTATTACCTTTGTACAAAGCTATAATACCATGTTGGGTTGTGTCAACAAACTCTAATCAACCCATTTCAGGTTAACATGAAAATGCACCTACAATTACCTTCTCTTTGTCACTGGCTTCACGGGATATCAGTGAACCCTAAAAAAAGGCAAGAACATAAAGATTACAGTCTAGAAAACATGAGATAAGGTGTATATTTTTGGAGCATCTTTCATATTAAAGAGTTAACATAACTCAAAATTATTTAAAAATGGGAGGGAAAATGGATTCATAACATCTGAAACATTAAAATGAGGTGGGATTCAAAAAAAATTACTACTGGTTCTCTGGGCATGGCTTGGTGGCGTGACAGGGGAAGGATACTGTAAAATCTCCATTCCTTTCCCACTCCAGGGGAAGGATACTGCAAAATCCCCAATTCCTCCCGATCAGCTGGGACTCAGGAGGCAGAGAATTGATGGGGGTGGAGCCAGTCAGAAGGATTATTAGCTAATCAATAGTTATTTACAATAAGAGTAATTAATAATAATGTTATAGTTTAATGATATATATCTATGTATTTATATATTTGTAGAAATCTATGAGATTAGATATAAACAAATTTAAGACTCTATTAGATACTACTGAAGAATCACTAGCATAGAAATTATGAGTTATATTAAGAGTAGCGGAAGAATTATAGTTGATACTGGCTGATAATAAAAATTGCTATATTTTGATGATTAATAGCTAGTTAGATGATTTTAGAATATTATTGTATGTATATGTGTATGTTTGTTGGGAATAGACAATGGATGCCATTAGGTGGTCGTGTTTTAAAGATATCTTTGAAGAAGAAGATAGACTAAATTTGGAATATTAGATGAGAATTTTGGTGTACTGATATTAAGGTATATGATGAATTTTTGATTTAAAATTTATAAAATGAGATTATCTATAAATAATAATCATTTTAGAGATGCACAGAAGTTAGGTGAGGCCGGTCGGCATGCTTTCTAAAAGATACAATCTAGAGTGATGACTTTTCCTTTTTATTTTTTTATCTTCTTTGTTTGTCTTATTAATAGAATGCCATTATATACTTTTACTTTATATACAAAAGGATGTAAAAACAATCAATTAAATTAAGGTTGAGATACAATAATTGTAATAGTTGATATGAAAAACAAGTAATGACTATGGAAGAAATGCATAGAACTATGTGAGTCAGGGTCAGACTAGATGATCTTTAGTCATTTTTATCTTTACGCTTTTTAAGGCACAAAAAGCATCTTTGAGACAGGAAGCTTGAATTCAGGAAATTCAAGTGTCAAACCACAAACTAAAAACAACGGTACACAGTGTAACACTTTCACGATATAGATTAATCACATCCTTTATTCATTTGGAACATATGTGGCAGGCATTTTTTTTTTTTACTTAATAGAAGGGAGAGAAGAAACTGGGAAAACATGACTTAATTAAAGCTACTCAGAGGCTCTTAATGAAGCCAACATATGAACCTGCATCTCACCCACTGAGTTCTAAAACCTTGGTGGATGGTTTGGTTTGGTTTTTAACTATTTTTTTTTTAAAAAAAAACTTCAGCAGTCAAAAAGGAAGTTTGCCTTGTCAGAAATTCAACATGCTATTGTTGTACCACCATGAAACTGGATCTGCACCAAACTTGGTGCCTTCCCTAAAAAAAAAACCCCAAAAAACCACCTACCCTCTCGATAGAACATACTCGAGATGTCTCAGAACGTGGAATAATCTTATCAACACCAACTGAGAAGCCCCCAGACCATCTGCTCTTGCTTGCTTTTCCCCCCTCCCTAACCTTCTGTCAAGATACAACCCCTTGGTATCCTTGTCACTAATCCCTTTGTTAATTTCAACACCTCCGGGGCCTTTGCTATACCCACCCACCGTCTCTCCTTTTTACAATGCTAATTTGCCCTGCCTTTCTATTTTCCTTATTACTTTTTTATGTAACCTTCCGAGCAGGGACTAGACGATATTGCTTCTATACTCTGCAAAGTAATTGCAATATCCCTTTGGCATCAGATAGAGAAACGACCCAACAAATTAAATCTAGCTCCCTGCTCCAAAGCTTCCCGGAGAGATAGGTTAACCTTCTGAAGGGTTATAAACATATTGGCAGCAAGAGCATCCAAAGTGAAGAAAGGTATCACTTGAGATAGCTAGGCTTTTATTAGAGACCCAAATTTCATTCAAAAGAAAAAAGGGGGGGGAAACATTCTATCCTTTGTAGACTCCAGAGATAATTTTGATGGAGGAATAGGTCAAGCATTAAAAAAAAAAAAACACAACGCATCCATGGAAAGCAGCCCAAATCTCTCACATTCAATTCACTCAGACTGCCATATCATTTCTGCCTATTCATCCTTCCCAGGCTGTCGTGACTTTTGGGACTTGGCATTAATTTCAGGGTAAGCAGCACGTTAAGCATAATCACGGCAATATTTTACCGTCAAGAAATATATTAAGAGCCTCAGCCAATGACTTAATCTGCATCCCTGTATAATACGTGTACTAACAAGGAATTCTCCGGCTGCATTTTGAGCTATAGTCCTTTGTGGCAATGCAGTTTCTAGCCCCTGTGTGCGTATGTGTGTGTGTGAGGGGGGGGGCTCCTAAAACACTTGTGAATGCAAACACTGGTTGTAAATTATCCACATAACCTTGGTATGAGAGAACTTGCTTTAGGTCAGCATTTAGTGATGTGTAGCCGGGCTGAAGGCAAAGAGGTGTGGACATGGCCCATCTCATTTTCCCAGCTTAGCTTTACCTTGCATTTGAAACCATTCCTCTCCCAAGTAAATTCCCCAAAGAAAGAAGAGGGGGTCTTGCGTGGCAGTCCTGAGGCAGGAGATGGGGAGGGAGGACTTGGCAGCCAGAGTCATCTAGGCTGCCTTAGCAGAGGCTTTGGGGTAAGGAACCGTAAGTGAACATAAGAACAGCCTTGCTGGAACAGGCCACAGCCCATCCAGTCCAGCGTTCTGTCTCACACAGTGGCTCACCATTTGTCTTCACCTGCTTATGATTCCCTGCAAATGGCATTGAGAGATATCCTGCCTATCTCTCCAACCCGGAGGGTGTCCTTAGGCATCCATAATGATAGCCATGGATACCCTTGTTCTCCATGGACTCGTCTAATCCTTTCTTAAAGGTGTCGAGGCTGACAGCTGTCACCCCTTCTTCTGGCAGGGAGTTCCATAGACCAGTGATCCTCTGGGTGAAAAAGTACTTCCTCTTATTTGTTTGAGGTCTAGCTTCCAAAAGTTTCATGGAGTGCCCCCTAGTTTTAGTGTTGTGCCATAAGGAAAGCAGTTTTTCCTTTTCTACTTTCTACACACCGTGCATGATTTTATAGACTTCAATCAGGTCACCTCTCAGGCGCCGTCGTTCAAGAGGGAAGAGGCCCAGCCGTTGCAGCCTCAGATGGTAAGGAAGGTGTTCCAGCACCCTAATCATTCTGGTTGCCCTCCTCTGCACCTTTTCCATTTCCATAATTTCCTTGTGAAGGTATGGTGAACTGTACACAATACTCCAGATGGGGCCTCACCATAGATTTATAGAGGCAAAATGATGCTTGCTGACTTATTTTCTATACCCTTCCTAATGATCCCTAGCAATGAGTTTGCTTTTTTCACTGCTGCGGCACACTGGGTTGACACCTTCATTGAGCTGTCCACCACGACACCAAGGTCCTTTTCCAGGTTTGTTGCAAAGAGTTCAGACCCCATCAGTTTATAGACGTAGCTGGGTTTTTTTGCCCCAACATGCATCACTCTGCACTTACTAATGTTGAAGCTCATTTGCCACTGGTTTGCCCGCTCTCCCAGTGTCAAGAGATCCCTCTGGAGCTCCTCACACTCTCTCTCAGTTTTTACTACCCTGTATAATTTAGTGTCGTTGGCGAATTTGGCTACCTTGCTATTTACTTCTACTTCTAGATCATTTATGAAGAGGTTGAAAAGCAGGGGACCCAGTACTGAACCTTGGGGGACCCCACTCTTTACTTCCCTCCACCTGGAGAAGTGTCCATTTAGTGCTACTCTCTGTTTCCTGTCCCTTAGCCTTAGTGAAGCACAGGCTACTGAGGAAATGCCCGTATCGCTTTGGTTACTCAGCAGCCAAAATCCTACTCCAGCCGGGGCTCTGCAGGACTAGCCCCCCCAGGAAAGCTGATGCAGATAGATGGGAAATGGGAGGATAGGTAGTCCTCGACTTGTGACGGTTCACTTACTGACCCTTCAAAGTTACAATGACTCTGAAAAATGTGACTTGCGACAGTTTTTCAGAGTTATGACCTTGGCAGCATCCCCATGACCATGGGATCAAAATTCAGATGCTTGGCAATCGTTTCATATTTATGACCGTTGCTGTATCCCAAGGTCATACAAACCACCTTTTGCGACCTTCTGACCAGCAATGTCAATGGGGAAGACAGATTCATTTAACAACAGAAATTTTGGGCTCAACTGCGGTCGTAAGTCAAAGACTACTTGTAAAGCAACCACCAATGTTTAACAGACTATCAGGAAAACGGGATGGATCTTCTCCAATGGGCACATATCAGACAGGAACTAGATCTTTCCTCAGACAGACCCTAACTCAGCTCTGACAGAAAGGACTGGAGAAAGCTCAGAGAAAATGCTTTGCTTGCTTTAGGACTGAGGACTCATTTCTGATCTTAACAATAACTAATTGGGTACAGTAGTTGAGCGGGGTTGGGTGTGTGAATTCCAAAGGATTTTGCCTTTGAAACAGATCTACCTATTGTGATCTGTTAGGATATTCAGCCTTATATTGGGTTGACAATATATATGAGCCTATGCTCTTAAGGAATTATGTAGCTTTAAGAACTGTGTTTGAATTCTGATTGGCTGTGCTAATCAGCTCCACCATAAAGGAAGCTCAGGAACACAGTCTGTTCCCTTTTTCGATTCCATTCCTGTTCTTACTGTTTGCCATCTGAGGAGCTGAAGCTGAATATTGAAGAAGGAGGAGGATTTGTTTTGCATCACTGTAAGATAACTCTCTTGGGTGAAGGACTGTTATTATTGTTTGAGAAGTTAGTTGGAAGAAGTATTTTAGTTGCTACAAAGTAAAGACTATTTATTTTCTTACTATCAGAGTTTGTAGAGTTTGTTTGTGGTTACAGCAACGTATCTCTTTACTGTCCGGTGAATTACACTATTCCGTATTTATTTTCTAACACTGGTTACGGGACCAGAGTTGTAACACTGGTTCTGAACCCAGAGTAGCTAACATGATCTCCTCTTTGAACAGGTCACCGGAGTCCATGACGCATGAAGAGAGCTACATAAGCAAAAGGCAGTCCTTGCCCTAAAGAGCTGATTATCTAAATTTAGACACTGTGGCTGGATGATGAGGGAGTCAGGCAGGCAGTGGCAGAAGATTCGTGGAATGAATTAAGCGCCTCCCAGTCTGCAATCCCACATCACTCACTCAGGAATAAAACCTCATTGAACTTGGGAATGGTGCTTCCTCCCAAGTAGACGCACTGTCCTTTCTGTTATGGACAAGGTGGTTAGAAAGGTGGTGTCAGCTGCTAGCTCTGTGTAGCCTTTGGCTAAAACCAGATGTTTGGGGCTGAGCAGAATTAAGTGGGCAAAAGCATGATCAGAGCCATGTACCAGTGGTGGGTTTCTGCAGGCTCGCACCTACTCACGAGAGCCGGTTGGTGAAATTTAGAGAACCGGTGAGAGGGGGTTCCACCGGCGTACCTGGAAGTAAATCTGGCCCGCCGCTGCCAGTGACCCAACGGGAAGGAAAGGAAAGGAAAGGAAGGAAGGAAGAAAGGAAAGAAAGGAAGGAAGAAAGGAAGAATCCTATTGCATCGGCTGGGGGGGTTGGGGGTGGGAGGCACCGTTTTACGGTGGTTCTCCTCCTACCTCTCTGGCCGATCGCAATTTGTGCGGGCAGGAGAGCAGAGGTCGACCCCGAGACCCCTCACATGCGGGGTGCCTCAGGGGTCGGTCCTCTCGCCTCTCCTGTTTAATGCATACATGAAGCCGCTGGGTGAGATCATCCATGGTTTTGGGGTAGAGTACCACCTGTACGCTGATGACACCCAGCTGTACATATCTACCCCAAACCACCCCAACGATGCCGTAGCGGTGATGTGCCAGTGCCTGGAAGCCGTGCGGAGCTGGATGGGAAGTAACGGACTTAGGCTCAACCCGACCAAGACCGAGTGGCTGTGGTTTCCGGCTGCCCGATTCAACCAGCTCTCTCCAACTCTGGCCATAGGGGGCGAACATCTTGCCCCTGTGGATGGGGCGCGCAATTTGGGTGTCCTCCTGGATACCCGGCTGTCTATGGAAGAGCAAGTGACAGCCGTGGCCAGGAGGGCGTTTTACCAGGTTCGCCTGGTTCGCCAATTGCGCCCCCTATTGGATCTGGACGCCCTTCGCACAGTCACTCATGCCCTCGTGACATCCCGACTGGACTACTGTAACTCTCTCTACATGGGGCTCCCCTTGAGGTGCACCCGGAGGCTTCAGTTAGTTCAGAATGCAGCCGCGCGAGCAATTATGGGGACCACCAGGTTCACCCACGTTACACCGCTCTTGCGCGAGCTGCACTGGCTACCTGTCGTCTTCCGGGTGCGCTTCAAGGTGTTAATTATCATCTTCAAAGCGCTCCATGGCTCGGGACCTAGCTATCTGCGAGACCGGATCCTGCCCCATACATCCTCACGACCGATTCGCTCCCACAGAGAGGGACTTCTCCGGGTGCCGTCCACTAGACTTTGTCAGCGGGCGACGCCCAGGGGAAGGGCTCTCTCTGTGGCGGGCCCGGCCCTCTGGAACGACCTTCCCCCTGATATCAGAACGACCACTGACCTCCGCTCCTTCCGTACGAAATTGAAGACCTATTTCTTTCGACTGGCCGGCCTTGAATAATTCTCTCTGTCTATTGATTCCAAATGCATTTTAATGGGTTCTTAATCATTTTTAGCACGGGTAACACTGTTTAATTATGTTTTAAAGTATGTATTTTGTATTTATTGTATATTGTTTTTAGTTTCTCCTGTGCACCGCCCCGGGTCCCTGTGGGGAGAGGGTGCGGTTAATAAATCCGAATTTGATTTGATTTTGATTTGAAGAAAGAAAGAAAGAAAGAAAGAAAGAAAGAAAGAAAGAAAGAAAGAAAGAAAGAAAGAAAGAAAGAAAGAAAGAAAGAAAGAAAGAAAGAAAGAAAGAATTTATCATCACAATTGAGTCCAAAATTTTGGTTGGTAAGCAAGAGCGTTGTTAAATGAGTTTCACCACATTTTAAAAGGTAGCCACTCCCACCCTGTCACATGACTGCCAAGCCACACCCACAAAATAGGCCACACCTACAGAGTAGGTTCTAAAAAATTTGAAACCCACCACTGCCATGTACCCAAGCATATACAGCATGAGGATTTACTGTTAAATAACAACCCTGTGAGCGTCCTTGTCTCACACCGGATGGAAATCATGCTTGCTTGTCAATTCGTGGCACAAAAACCATTTTAAGACACCGCCAGATGAGGCAGCTTTTTTTTTTAATAGCTATTTGAATGACCCTTTATCTTAATTACTCCTATACGATGATTATCCTTTTTTTTAATAGAATAATCCAAAGAGAATGCCTTATTGAGAAATTTGATTATCACAAGGTAAGGAGATTGGATACCAAAACTCTACTTAGAGCTATGCAGTTTCCCAAATCAATGGTGTGCTGCTCCCTTGTCTCCACACCTTCTGTTCCCAAAGGGAGAGGAGGGGGATGTTACGGAGACAGGGGCATCCACACCAAACCCACTAGCGCTAAAGCAACGTAAGGATAAGGATGTCTCTATGCAAATACCGCGACATACTTGTATTAGTCTATTACAGGCCCATAAGTGGCTGTAATTGCCTGATGATGTCAGCACACATGTATCATCTTCCCCCTCCTCTTCCCCAAGAGAGAAAGATCTGGAAATCAACATCTCTTTAAAGCTACATGTGTCATTGTGCTAAACAGCTATGACTGGGAATTTTGGAACATGGCAGTGAATATGGGCTGAGTCAGAGAAATGAGCCAAAACTCCTGACAGCCCACCTCCTCCTTGTAATGGAGACAATCCATTTGTCCTAGTGTTTTGTTTGAAAACAGTGTTATCAGGGGGTAATTGAGCTAAACCACAAGTAACACACGAGAGCCAATTTGGTCTAATAGTTAAGGTGCTGGTCCCACCTTAGGCATGAAAGGTTGGTGACTTTGGGCCAGTCACTCCCTCTCAACTCAAACCATTTCACAGGGTTTCTTGTTATAAAGAAAACAAGAGGAGGAAGGAGCATTAGACTTTACTTTACTTTATTCGAATTTATACCCCGCCCTTCTCCTTGTTAGGACCCAGGGCGGCCTAACATATTTGCTGCCTTTGAGTTATACTTATACTTATATTTGCTGCCTTTGAGTTATACTTATACTTATAGTTTATTAAATTTGTATACCGCCCTTCTCCCTTGCGGGACTCAGGGCGGTGAACAGGCATCAATAAAAACTACAAAGAACATCAATATATAAAATACTTTAAAATGACATTAAATTGGGGGCCTGTTCTAAAATCCAGATAAAACTCCTAAATAAAATCGATTCAAATCGATTAAGAACTACGCCAGGCCGGCCGCACAGAATAAATGCGTTTTCAAGGCCCGACGGAAGAGTTACTTGTAAATAATAATAAAGGCAGGATAAAAATCAAATAACAGATAAATCATACGATTTCCATAGATACCAGCAAGCATACAGACATGTGAAAAAAACCAACAACTTTGAGTTCTATGGTTTTACATATCAGGACATAGTAAAAATCATCTGGTCCTTAGCAGATGATTAAGGTGAAGATGGTATAATGTGTCATGGACTGGATGGTTTTTACTATGTCTTGATATGTAAAACCATAAGGGAATGTACTTTGATTTTCACAAGCACCATGCAAGAGATGAATAAACAGAGACCGAGGCTTGATTCACCCAGTGCTTTTTCACCCTCGTCCATTACCTTCAGATCATACTTCCGGTGTATAGTGAGTCTGTGACTAAACATGTTCCTCATGACCAGCATGTAGCTCTCCTCGTTGTCAACACTGAGCCGGTACATGCCCAAGAATTGGGGCAAGAGGGTACTCCCATGACATTTCACAATGTACTGAAAGAAAACAGTGACAAAAACATTGTAAAATGTTGTGCCAACTCTCAAGGAGCCTAATACTGGTGGAGGCACTCAAAAGTTCAGGCATATTCTGTGTGGTATCAGATCCTCCTCAGAAAGCAAATGGTTGCTGATCTCAGAATAAAGCCCATGCCTGACAGAAATCCAGTTTCCAAACCCTTGTGCCCCTTGGTACATACTATAAGTGCTACTAAAGGCAATAATACACATTTTTATTAATAAATAATGAGCTAATGGAGATTCCCTGCAAATTTCAGAGTCCAATTTTGAACACAAGTGTGAAAGATGGAAATGCATCTTTGAGGATAATCAGACATTACTGGACGAGGCAGCACTCTGGCTACAATCTCCAAAGAACAAATGCACCACCTAGTGGGGGAGCGTACATTTTTAATCACTGTTTCTCGGGAGAGTAGATTAAATATCATTAATCTTTTTGTTTTTCTAAATGTCAAGCTTCAGAGCTTTCTGTTGAAAAATACATTTCTTGCTCCCAAGGCGTGAAGCAAAGCTAGAACACAAGTGGCTGTTCCTATTCAAATCTCAGGAATAAACAAGGAGTTCCTTAGACCAGTGTTTTTCAACCTTTTTTGTGCAAAGGCACACTTTTTTCATGAAAAAAATCACGAGGCACACCACCACCATTAGAAAATGTTAAATTTTTTTAACTCTGTGCCTATATTGACTATATATAAAGTAATTCTCTTGAATAGGAATCAAATAAACACAAAGAAATTATTTTATAATTACTTTATTATGAAATAATAAAGCATTTTATAATTTTTCATATTTCTGTAAGTAACTCAGTGCGAAACCTGGGCCTGTTTGGCTGAACACAAAGCTGATATTCTGGCAGGAATTTTTCCCACGGCACACCAGACAATATCTCACGGCACACTAGTGTGCCACGGCACAGTGGTTGAAAAATGCTGCCTTAGACTGTGACTAGGCTTCAGTCTTTGCTGTTCCATGTGGACAGCAGAAAAATATATAGGCACAGATCTGCAGTTGCCTACGTTTACATTCGAGTCTGCTGAGCTCAAATACTAAGCTTGTTTTTAAAACTTTTGCTGTTCTAGGGTGCATCAATAAGAAAATTTACACAAAAAGTGACCCTTTTCTCTTCTACTTCTAAACTAGGAGGGTTTTATATTTAGTTAATACCAGATCTCAATCCCAGACTAAGAAGTCAGGAATAAAAACCCTGGAATAACAAATAATATTATAATAATCCAGGGTTTTTATTCTTGATGTTTTCCCTGTAAAGCCAGAATGGACTTAAAAGAGAGATTTTACCCTTTTTACCTAGACCTGTTGCCCCCACAACTACCTGACCTTTGTTAGAAATTTTTTTTGGGAGAGGGGGGCCTTTTTTTTTTTTTACCAATGTATATTGCAGGAAAAGAGAAGATCAGAAGGGAAATTTCCCTTCTGTAACAATCTTCCAGTTAACCAATCTTTAGATTCAAATCAAAGAAACTTTCATCTAGCTATAATCCCCCCTGAAGCCATTATGTCTGCAATTTGTCTTACCTGATGATAATGCGATAGAAGGCTATGCACATCAGCTACATCTTCACTGGTTATCTCTTTTATGACCACTGTCCTGTCATAGGACAAAAGAAAGCGACCCCCACCCTCAGTCTCATAGGTTGGTGGGCTACGTGTCAGGGAGACCTGTAAACAAAGAAATTTTAGAAGGGAACTATGAAAACTGCTGAAGGAATCTTCCACGTGCAGATCAGTAGAAGAGGCTTCACCTAAGCAAGGTCTCAGAATCCTCCTAAAGTGTTCCATTCCTTCTGACAATGCTCCTTCAATCAGCCACCTTCAAGTGGCTGATTGCCTCCAGAAGTCATCAATGCTCCAACACTGGAAGTTTTTAGGAAGATGTTGGATAACCATCTGTCTGAAGTGTGTAGTGTTTCCTGCCTAGGCAAGGGGTTGGACTAGAAGACCTCCAAGGTTCCTTCCAACTCTGCTATTCTATTTTATTCTATTCTATTCTATGATCCCAGTGGGGTACCATATGAGGGATCATTGACCATTCTCACCCAGCTTGATTCACTCTATGATGTGAGAAGCTTGACTTAAGATCTATGGAACAAGGTAGGCACACTGAAAACAAACACACCAGTTTCCTGGTTAGAATTCCAATTACTCAGGTGTTCAGGCAGCTTCCAAAACAAAAGGTCACAAAGGGGTGGGGGGAGAGAAACAGAAAGAGAAACAGAAAGAACTACAAGTCACGCTTGTAAGATTACAGTATGAGGAATGGCTTCGTGTGCTTTTCTACCAGAAGGCAACAAAGAGAGATAGCTGTGCCTGCTTCAGCTTCAAAGAATACCTCCAAAATATTCTTGACAGCTGCGCAAATGGTGTGTGTGTGTGTGTGTGTGTGTGTGTGTGTGTGTGTGTGTAAGAACATAGTTATAAGCAAGCCTGGCCTGGAGCTTCCTTCTCCACATCTCTCTTTAGCCTATTCTGAGATCGGGCCTGTAGCTGTTATATAAGTACTAGATTGGCCACATACAACCTCTCGTGTGGCAACATACCATTTCTAAGCTATTGCACTTCTGGCCTTTTTTCAACATCAATATTTTGATACTTGGGAAGGAGTTCAAGGAGCTTTGCGTATAATCATTTTCCCTACTTTTCTCTCAACCTTATGTGATGGGTCACCATCATTGTTTTTACAGAGCAAGTGGGGGGAATAAGACTAAGCGTATGTCACGAGTAAAGAGGGTCTTTCAAGTAATCCAGGATAAAGGCAACATTTCATCTGGGCCTCCTAGCCCCTCTGCTACCCTACTAAATGGATGAAACAACTAGTGTCATGGCATCTGTAAGAGTAATATGGATTACGTATGTAGACAAGCATATCTAGAAACAGAGTCACTAATACAGTTACTGAATAAAATAATCCGCTCATTTAACATTAAAGTAATCCGACTTTAATATTAGTTTTGCTCAGGAGAACAGATTTGAACTAGTCTCTTTTGGGTTCTCAAACTGAAGCAAAAGTAACCTTATAAAAGAATTGTATGTTCTAGTAACATAGACTATAATTTCTCAATTTAATTACTAGAGGAATATATAGTACAGTTAGTTCTTGATTTAGGATCACAATTGAGCCCAGAATTTCTGTTGTTAAATCAGACATTTATTGAGTTTTGCATCATTTTATGACCTCTCTTGCAACAGATGTTAAGAGAATCATTGCAGGTGTTAAATTAGTAACACAACTGTTAAGTGAATCTAGCTTTCCCACTGACTTTGCTTAACAGAAGATTGCAAAATGTGATTATATGACCCTGGAACACTGCAGATGTGATAAATATGAATCAGCTGCCAAGCATCTGAATTTTGATTCAGGAACAGACTTCCAGTTTGCTCGTAGGGGCGTTTTTAGTCCTCCAGAGCCTCTGGAGCCTGGGGAGGGTGAAAAAAGCATGCAAAAAATGCAGGGAGTGCCTGTCATGTGGGCATGCGCGCTGGGGTTGCGCATTGCATTATGGGTGTGGCACACCCTTGCACGATCTCCCTGCTCGTAGGGGCGTTTTTAGTCCTCCAGAGCCTCTGGAGCCTGGGGAGGGTGAAAAAAGCATGCAAAAAATGCAGGGAGTGCCTGTCATG
The DNA here is from genome assembly GCA_039707465.1 of Rhabdophis nuchalis. Taxonomy (NCBI): domain Eukaryota; kingdom Metazoa; phylum Chordata; class Lepidosauria; order Squamata; family Natricidae; genus Rhabdophis; species Rhabdophis nuchalis. The sequence goes on from CM077646.1 coordinate 190,440,141, forward strand.
TGGGCATGCGCGCTGGGGTTGCGCATTGCATTATGGGTGTGGCACACCCTTGCACGATCTCCCTGCGCTCCCCCCCATTTTTGGCACACGAGCCAAAAAAGGTTCGCCATCATTGTACTAGACCAGTGATGGTGAACCTATGGCACGGGTGCCACAGGTGGCACGCAGAACCATTTCTTAGGGCACGCGAGGCGTTGCCCTGTCAGCACTAGTGCGCATGTGTGTGCTGGCCAGCTGATTTAGGCCTTCTTTTGAGGCCGTTTTTTGCCCTCTGGAGGCTTCAGGGAAGCTCCTGAAGCCTCTGGAGGTGGGGAAGGGAGGCTGTTTTCACCCTCCCCAGGCTCCTAGAAAGCCTCTGGAGCCTGGGGAGGGCGAAAAAAGCATGTCATAAGCAGGGGGTCACACACATAGCATTATGGGTGTGGCACACCCACGCAAGACCCCCCTGCGCTCCCCCCGCTTTTGGCACGCGGGCCAAAAAAGGTTAGCCATCACTGTACTAGACTAACAAAACATCTGGTTACAGCTGGAAAAACTGCACCTTCCGATCTTTTAGGTACTCGAACTCATTGAGATAAGGTGGTATCTGCTTACTTGATAATCCTGATCATCAATGTTGAAGCGTTCACGGAGGTTGCGAAAAACCTGTGGACAGTACTCCTTAAATTTGAAATGACCAGGCAAGTTTTCCCTGCAGGAATATAAGTAAGTAACATGGTTAGCTGCCAAGCCAAAGTTTAGCCTGCCAATAGAGCATAACAAGGCAGACAAGAGGCCTGAAATACTTTAGAGGAGCAGAAAATGAATGGAATGTTTTTCTTTCACTCCTTAAGTAAAAACACAGCTTATCAGTAAAGATTCTGTCCCAACCTGCCCTCCATTGTAGTGATTCCTATATGGAGGGGGAAAAAACACTGTTTGTTTTCCCCATCCTGCATCCTGAAGTGCTACAGGCCATTTCATCACCTCCAGGCTGTGCCACGTCTGGCATTTTAGGCCTAACCATTTCTGCTGAGGAAAGAACAAGCTGGAACACTGCATTATATCTCATTTGTGTGAATACAAAGGCGCAACTGTTTCTTTTATCAGAAGAGCAGTCTTTTTGACAAGTGAACAAGGTTTTAACAGGAATAGCTGCCAATTACAGTTTAGAAATCTCAGTAATCTATGGCCTGTGCTCCATAATCCTCTCACCAACAGCCTCTTCTAGCACACAGTGTAATCCTCCATTATGAAGGTTAGTTACACTACTGTTCAGGCGGAAGAATCTTCTTTTAATGTAAAGCATTAGGTATCTGACAGAAGGAGGCAAGCTCTCAGCTTGTACTAGCAAATAATGACATACCTTTACATAAAGACAGATTCAAGCAATGTAATATTTGGCTTTTCTAAAATGGTATTTTAAAACAGGGGTCTCCAACCTTTGCAACTTTAAGTCTGAAGGACTTCAGCTCCCAGAATTCTCCAGCCAGTCTGAAGTCCTTCAGACTTAAAGTTGCAAAGGTTGGAGACCCCTGTTTTAAAAGATAGACTCAATCATATGTATATGTGTACACACACACACACACACACTGTAAAAACTATGTCCTAATCAAATTATGTGAGAGCCAGTTTGACGTAATGGTTAAAGCGGGAAGCTAAAAACTGGGAGACGCTGAGTTCTTGTTCCGCCTTAAAGCATGAAGCCAGTTGGGTAACTTTAGGTAGGCAATTCTCTCTCAGGACTAGGAAAGAGCAAAGCGTTTCCAAAAATCTCGCCAAGAAAACTGAAAAGAATTTGTCAAGGCGGTCACCAGGAATCAATCATGACTCAAAGGGGAAAAGCAAGAAAAAAGAAATGATGTAAATAGTTCACAATTCAAATGTTTTGCAGTTAAGTTACTGAAAAACAAATCATGCAAAGATACAGTAAGTTAAACTTACATTATGCATTATTGGAATGCATAGTCCATTTTTAATGTAAATAAAATTTTAGCAAATTTATATACAGTATATACAACTGCCTCACATGTAAAACAGCCCTGGTTCGAATCCCAGTAAGGGTATGGCTACCTGATGAGAGCTAAATAGCTTGAAATAGATCTATACTAGTCTCCCTGATTTATTTATTGATCAGCTCAAAAACGTCACACAAACACACACACACACACACACACACACACAAAATTGTTCCACAACACCTTGTTAGGCCCCAATTAAGGGAGGAAACATACTGTTTCCTTTTCTGCCTTTCGGCTCATCACCAGAGACCATCTAGACAGAAAGCCATGAGTTCCATTGTGTAATTTTTTTATATGTGTGTTAGGTTTTTGAGCTAATCAATAAATAAATCAGGGAGACTAGTATAGATCTATTTCGAGCTTATTAGCTCTCATCAGTTAGCCATACCCTTATTGGGATTCGAACCGGGGCTGTATTACATGCCAGGCAAGAGCCTTAGCCATTAGGCTAACCAAGTTCTCTTCCTGCTCAGCTGAGACAGGAGGATAAGTATATAATTGTTCCACAACACCCTGTTAGGTGGAACAATTATATACTTATCCTCCTGTCTCAGCTGAGTAGGAAGAGAACCTGGTTAGCCTAATGGCTAAGGCTCTTGCCTGGCATGTAATACAGCCCCGGTTCGAATCCCAATAAGGGTATGATGAGAGCTAATAAGCTCGAAATAGATCTATACTAGTCTCCCTGATTTATTTATTGATCAGCTCAAAAACCACACACACACACACACACATATATTGTAGATTTTCACGGGTGTAGGTATGCTGGTTTTGTTGTATTTGGGTGTTTTCCCTTGTAAGAATGAGATTGTTTTTGCAACATTTCAGCGAGGTCTCATTGCTCGTCTGACGGAAGCCTGATGACAGCGAGTGAGACCTCACTGAAACGTTGCAAAAATAATCTCATTCTTACACGGGAAAACACCCGAATACAAGACCAGCAAACACACACACACACAGACACACACACACTCTATCTCCCCATCTATCCATCTGGATGACCTTGGCCCAGTCACTCAACCCAATTCACCTCAGAGGATTGTTGTAGGGAAAATAGGAGGAAGAAGAGATATATTCCCCACCTTGAGTTAGAAAACTAATACAGAAGGGATATAAATAAATAAAGTACAATATTCAAACACTATCTCATAATCCCAAGAAGCAAAATATTTTACTTTTTTTTTTTTTTTTAAACAGAAGAGGAGAAACTAATGGACTATTAACATTTCCTGGAATTCAGTCTATTCAATTCCCTTTTCTCTCAGCAAATCCCTTTTCAGTCTAGTCACGAGTAAAACTATATTAAGGGGCGGTAGAGGTTTGAGAAAATATTAAAGAAAGAAGTTCAATTATAGCACAAAGGAATGGAAATGAGCAGAAGGAGATTTCAGTGAAGAATCACTGTAGAAAAACTAATAATTATAATCTGGCTGGAAAAAATACATAATCATAATCACTGTAGAAAAACTAATATCATAATCTGGTTGGAAAAAAGAAAACGCTTAAGATTAGAAGCAGGAGTTAGCTGAACGAGGCTTTCTGCTAGACTTTGGGTGGTTTATAGATTTAGTTATTGTAAATAAGGTAATCTATATAAATAGATTTATAAGGCTTAATCAATTTTAATCAATTGTAAGCCACCTGAAGTCACCTATGAGTTTGGGTAGCTATGTAAAGTTGTAATCTTTTTATAAAGGATAAAGAGATATACACACTCAGATCAATTAGAAGAGCATATCATATCTGCCAACTGTGTCAGATTACAACTTCCATGCTCTTCAACTAGCACAGCAATGGTCAGCACTAGAGAAAAATGGCTGCATTAGGAGAATCTTTCATCTCAATCAGTAACAGTATTTTTAAAGGATGTTTGTACCGGAAGCTACCGTATTTTTCTGAGTATAAGACGCACCTTTTGTCCTCAAAAAAGAGGCTGAAAATCTGGGTGCATCTTATACACCGAATACAGCATTTTTTGCCTCCCGAAGCATCTGCCCCCTTCACCAAAATGGCTGTGCATAGCCTTATGGAGGCTTTCAGAGAGCTCCTGGGGGCTGGGGAGGGCAGAAATGAGCAAAAAATGGCCCCTTTTTTTGCCCCCCATCCCCAGCAGCACTCTATAAGCCTCCATAAGGCTATGCATGCAAGGCCCGTTTTCATGAAACATGGGACATTTTTTGCTCTTTTTTGCCCCCCCCCCGGGAGCACTCTGCAAGCCCCCCCCCTCCCCTCCTCAGGGTTATTCATGTTTTTAATTTGGGGGGGGGGAAATGGGGCCGTTTTTCGGAGGTTTGCAGAGTGCAAAAACTTTTTTTTTTTTGCCTTTTGGAAAGCTCTTTAACTGATGAGAAGTACATTGATCAAGTGCTGTGCCAGCAGAAACAAAGTCTTAAGGTTTGTCAGTGATTTCCTTCTCTAGGACATGGAAAAATACACCTGGAAACATAATAATAATAATAATAATAATAATAATAATAATAATAATAATAATAATAATAATAATAATAATAATAATAATAATAATAATAATAATAATAATTTTTATTTATAACCCGCTCTCTCTCCCCGAAGGGACTCGAGGCGGGGCACAGGGAATTAAAAAGTTAGAAAAAATACAAAATATAGAACAATAAACATACATAAATACTGACTAAAAGGCATATTAAACAGAAAACCCTGCGCTAAAATTCCCAAATATTTACTAAAAATCCCTAAACAATCAGAAGAGACTATCCTAGGCCGGCCAAGCGAAAAAGATGTGTTTTAAGTTTCAGACGGAAGGAGCGGAGGTCCGTGGTTGTTCTAATATCGGGGGGAAGGTCGTTCCAGAGGGCTGGGCCCGCCACAGAGAAGGCCCTTCCCCTGGGCGTCGCCCGCTGACAAAGTCTAGTGGACGGCACCCGGAGAAGTCCCTCTCTGTGCGAGCGAATCGGCCGTGAGGATGTATGGGGCAGGATCCGATCCCGCAGGTAGCTAGGTCCCGAGCCATGGAGCGCTTTGAAGATGACAACTAGCACCTTGAAGCGCACCCGGAAGACGACAGGCAGCCAGTGCAGCTCGCGCAAGAGCGGTGTTACGTGGGTGAATCTGGAAACACCCATAATTGCCCGCGCGGCTGCATTCTGGACTAACTGAAGTCTCCGGGTGCACCTCAAGGGGAGCCCCATGTAGAGAGAGTTACAATAGTCCAGTCGGGATGTCACGAGAGCATGAGTGACTGTGCGAAGGGCGTCCCGATCCAATAGGGGGCGCAATTGGCGAACCAGGCGAACCTGGTAAAACGCCCTCCTGGCCACGGCTGTCACTTGATCTTCCATGGACAGCCGGGCATCCAGGAGGACACCCAAATTGCGCACCCCATCCACAGGGGCAAGATGTTCGCCCCCTATGGCCAGCGATGGAGTTAGCTGGTTGAATCGGGTAGCCGGAAACCACAGCCACTCGGTCTTGGTCGGGTTGAGTCTGAGTCCGTTACTTCCCATCCAGATCCGCACGGCTTCCAGGCACTGGCACATCACCGCTACGGCATCGTTGGGGTGGTTTGGGGTAGATATATACAGCTGAGTATCATCAGCGTAAAGATGGTACTCTACCCCAAAACCACGGATGATCTCACCCAGCGGCTTCATATATGTGTTGAACAGGAGAGGCGAGAGGACCGACCCCTGAGGCACCCCACAAGTGAGGGGTCTCGAGGTCGACCTCTGCTCTCCTGCCAACACAAATTGCGATCGGCCAGAGAGGTAGGAGGAGAACCACCGTAAAACGGTGCCTCCCACCCCCAACCCCCCCAGCCGATGCAATAGGATACCATGGTCGATGGTATCGAAAGCCGCCGAGAGGTCTAATAGGACCAGAATGGAGGAACAACCCCCATCTCTGGCCCTCCAGAGATCATCCACCAACGCGACCAATGCCGTCTCGGTGCTATGCCCGGGCCGAAAGCCGGACTGGCGCGGGTCTAGATAATCAACTTCCTCCAGGTGACGGGGAAACTGTTGTGCCACCACACTCTCAACAACCTTCGCCAAAAAGGGAAGGTTGGAGACGGGACGATAGTTGTTTAATAAAGCTGGATCCAAAGAGGGCTTCTTAAGGAGGGGCCTCACCATAGCCTCTTTTAGGGAAGCAGGCAAGGAACCCTCACTTAAGGATGCGTTGACAACCTCTTGGAGCCAGCCTCGTGTCACCTCCCAGGATGCCAGTACAAGCCAGGAGGGACACGGGTCCAATAAACATGTGGTGGCTCGCAGTCGCCCACGTAACCTGTCCATATCCTCGGAAGAAACGGAGTCAAACTCCTCCCAGACAAGATCTGCCTCGCGGCATCCCACTGGGCCATCAATGGGGGCTAGCTCGTTCTGTATCTGAGCGATTTTCTCCTGCAGAAAAATCACAAATTCCTCTGCTCTACCCTGTAGCGGGGCTTCCCGCACCCTCTGTTGAAGGAGGGAGCGGGTCACCCTAAACAGGGCGGCAGGGCGGTTGTCTGCGGATGCTATGAGAGTAGCACAATGATGGCGTTTGGCCACTCTCAGCGCCACAATGTAAGTCCGTAAATGGGCTCTTACCTGTGTCCGGTCAGATTCAGATCGGGTAGACCTCCATCTTCTCTCTAGGCATCTCTTGTGGCGTTTCATCCCCCTCAGCTCCTCGGTAAACCAGGGGGCCAGGGTGGTTCGCCGCCACAAGAGAGGCCGCAAGGGCGCGACCCGATCCAAGGCTCCCGTGGCCGCAGTATTCCATGCGGCCACGAGGTCCTCCATCGGGGCGCGAGTCAGGGGTACAGGAAGTGGCCCAAGCGCCGTCTGGAACCCATCTGGGTCCATAAGGCGCCTGGGGCGGAACCAGATCGGTGACTCTGGTTCCGCCTCCCCGCGGTGGGGAGTAGCGGTTGGAAAGTCGAGCCGGAGAAGTGAGTGGTCTGACCATGACAAGGGCGTGATGACTATATCCCCTATACCCAGATCACTCTTCCATTGGCCAGAGACAAAGATGAGATCCGGTGTATGTCCACCCTCGTGGGTGGGGCCTTGAATTACTTGGGTCAGGTCCATGGCCGTCATGAAAGCCATGAACTCCCGAGCTACCCCGGATGATTCGCCCACCGATGGCAGATTAAAGTCCCCCATGACTAAAAGTCTGGGGGTCTCGACTGCCACCGTAGCGATCACCTCAAGGAGCTCGGGCAGGGCTGCTGCTACATAGCGGGGAGCCAGGTATACAACCAGCAAGCCCAACTGCCTCCCTAGGCCCCACTTCACGCAGAGGGACTCACAACCGGTGGTCTGTGGCACAATGGTCTCTCTCGGCTCAAGACCTTCCTTAACAATGACCGCTACCCCACCACTCCTGCCTAGAGCCCGGGGCTGATGAAAAGCGCGGTAGCCTGGTGGGCACATTTCAACGAGGGGGAGTCCACCCTCGTGGCCCAACCAGGTCTCCGCTATTCCTGCCAGAAACATCTACCTACCTACTGTATTTCTCTCTCTCTCTCTTTCTTTCTATTTCTGTCTCTCTATCCCTCTACCTACCTACCTACCTACTCTACCTACCAACCTACTGTATTTCTCTCTATTTCTCTCCCTCTCTATCCTTCTCTCTACCTACCTACTTTTTTTAAAAAAAATTGCCTCTTCAAAACCTTGGTGCATCTTATACTCTGAAAAATACGGTATATTATTTGGGAGTAATTGGGGCTATTAATCCTTCCCATCAGGGTGATGTAGATGGACAATATTAGTCTGCATGACTTAGAACATTCCATGTAGGAAGCATGTGCATGTACTGTGCAAAGCTCACAATGCCAAGCTTAATCCCCATGTTCTAATAACTAGACCTCATTTGAAAGAACTGGAATGAGCTTTGCCCCAAAAACTGCAATGGACCTGCATTGGGCTGAAATGTGGATTAGGAAGGTCATGTATCTGTGTATCTCCCGCACTTTCCTCACCTGTTGAAGAGATGATTGTTCACCTTTACTTTAGAACTGGCTTTGAAGTCATCAGGGAGCAGCATCACTGGCTGGGGAACTTGATTGAGTTCATTGATCTAACATGAGAAAATGAAGGTAAAACCAAGGTCACACCCAACACCCCACTACCAGATTCAGTTTCACTGAGACAATTCTGCAGTGCTAGCTGTAGTTTGGTCAAAGGCTGGAGAGAAAAAGTCCCTGTGTTTTTAACCTCAGTATTTCTGCCTGCCAAGAGACTGCAAGGCTGGATTGTTTTCATTCTAGACTCGGGCAACTTCAAACAGGCATCTGAAGCAGCCCGTGAACAAGATCATCAATGATCTTTTGACCTGCGGCTGAAAGCAGCCTGTTACATCATTTTCATCCAGACAAGAGTTTTGAAACTTATGTAACAGCCGTGCGTTAATCCCTATTGAAACATGACTGTGTGAAAAAAGGACCAGGAACCAATGAGGGGTGTTTTTTTCCCCTATGGCAGAGAAAATGTATTGCTCTTAGGAGATAATGCCAGGAAAATATGGAAAATGCACCAAAGGTGTAATTGCTGTCAGAGATGGGCATATAAACCTCAAATTACTCAATTTATTACTGAATTTTAGTTGGGTTTTAAATTATGTTTTAGCACGGGCCAAATTTATTTAATTCAATTTTAAATCTATTTGATTGTCTGTATATTTATATTTTTATTTTTATTATTCCTGTGCACCGCCCTGAGTCCCACTTGGGAGAGAGGGCGGTATAGAGATTTGATAAATAAAATAAATAAATAAATAAATAAATAAATAAATCAGCACGTCCACATTGAGAGGCGCAAAACATGCTTGGCCACCTTTCTCTGTAATTTCTGGTAGGAAAAATATGAATCAGAGAAGAATGGGCCACAGAGAATCATAGCTAAGAGGCTCCACTCTTCATATGTTCCATTTCTATAGCCTTTCGGCAGCCACTCAAGCAGCAGAGCCAGTTTAAACCAGCCTTACAATGATATTATAACAGCTATGGTGAGCTCATATTGAACTATCCAGCATTTCTCTTTAAGGGGGGCGGGGGAGTGAAACCTCCTTAGAATCACATTTCTCTCATAAAATGTACAAGTAGGATCCCTGACATATACTGGGCTGTAGTTGACAAAGGTATATGTATATGTATATAGGGATGTGTGTGTATACACACACACAAACAATTTTTCCTCATATAGTTCAGCACTCCAAATTTTGCATCCTATTCTCAGTTGACATATAATAATAATAATAATAATAATAATTTATTACATTTATAAACCGCCCCCTCTCCCCGAAGGGGAGAAAGTTTTATATTGTCTTGATCTGTTACACTGCCTAATTGAATGGTCTGCCATTAAAACAAAGGTTTTGCACAAAGGCAATCCAAAGTGCAAAAACCAGATTATTCTTTTATTCTTTTATTTATTCACTTAAGCAGCAAAATAGCAACACAATGGAATATTCTGACAGGCTGAAGGATATCTTTGAACAATCATAAGGGCTAACAGGGGCCTGCAAAGTCGGCTCTTTTAAGACTGGTGGACTTTAACTCCCAGAATTCCCCAGCCAGCCTGGCTGGCTGGGGAATTCTGGGAGTTGAAGTCCACCAGTCTTAAAAGAGCCGACTTTGCAGACCCCTGGGTTAGAAAAATAGCTTTAAAAAGTTGCTTAGGAAGTTGAACTCCAAACAATGATATACATTTTGAGGATTTTCTCTCTGGCCCTGCAGAACTACAAGATGATGCAATTCTGCCTTTAAGCACAACTATAATGTAAACATTCATTAATAACTTATCCACTGATGAAAAGCTTTCAAAATAGCATGCGCTTATAAAAGATAATATTGCCATCACAAAAAAGACAAACTCGGAAATATTGAGTAACATCTGAATTGTACTTATGTGAGATCCTGTTATGGCCACAGAAGTTGACTTACTTATGACTTTATAGTTCAAAATCATAGCAGGAACTGAACATTCCAAAACAAATTAGAAGCAATTAATTCAAGCTTGATATCTGCATCAGATCCACTTATGAGTGTGTTATGTATTATTTTTAATCAAACTACTTACTGTGCAATGTCATGCAAACAGGACATTATTATGTATTAAATTACTGAACCACTGCCTCTAAAAACATCACAGAAGCATATAGGTGGATGCTGCCTGATGTCCTTGTACTAGACATTTACTGTAGTAAAAATTTGTTCTCTTTTCTACTTCAGTTTTCCAAAAGTAGTGGTATAAAAAGATGTCCCCGTTTGGCTTCAAATGAACCAGCTGCCTTCCAGCTGTCCTCTGACAACAGAAAACTTCAGTTCGTGTCAGTTAACCAACTGGGATTAGCAATTTTTACACTTTGCAAATGTTTTGGAAAGATCAATATTGATGTCTATGTTGCTGAGAGAGTGACTGGCCCAAAATCACCTAACTCATTTTCATGGATAAAGCTGGACTTGAATGGCTGGTCTCCCAGTTTCTACCCTGGTGCCTCAACCACTAGACCAAACTGGCTCACCAAAAAGTTGTACTTCTCAAAATAATAATTCCAACAATTTCTATAGGCTAGCCCGGGGGTCTGCAAAGTCGGCTCTTTTAAGACTGGTGGACTTCAACTCCCAGAGTTCCATAGCTGGCTGGGGAATTCTGGGAGTTGAAGTCCACCACTCTTAAAAGAGCCGACTTTGCAGACCCCTGGGCTAGACCAAGCATGTCTGGTAAGATGTTGCTGTCATTACAGTAAGATATGATAATTTGGTGCTTTAAAAATCTAAGGACTGGATCATTTTTAAAACTGCGAAATAATATATATTTTCGAGGCTTCCTACAGCTATTTTGCACTTCCAGCCAATATCTTTCCCAAGAACAAGACTGAACATTGCCCCATTGAGCATTATTTTTATTTTATTTCTATTCCACCTTTATTAGCATCTTCTCTCAAATTAGAGTAGTGCAATGTGGGGGTGCTGTGAGGGTTTATACATACACAGGTTACTTCCCATTCCATAAATACAATAAACAGGAGCAAAGGTAAAAAGTGGAGAAAAATGGTCACAAATCACTTTTTCAGTGGCATTGTAACTTTGAATTGTCATTAAATGAACTGTTGTTAAGTCACAGACCACAAAGGTTGTTAGTGAGAGGAACCATGATAAGTCACTTTTTCAATGCCATTGTTAACTTTGACTGTCACTAAACATGTGGTTGTAAGTGAAGGACTGCATGTAATTAGAAGCTAATATGGCCTATTTCCAGTTCTACCAGAGGTCTAGAAGGGCAAAGTACTATAATATAGATACTTGGTCTATGCGAATGAAATATTGCTGAAGGAATAAAGTGTTTGGCAAAGCTAATAAGAGCCAGGAATCTCTTACCTGTCAGCTCTTGGCTTCTACATCAAGCGAACTTTAATCTGTTTAATGCTACCTAATCTTGGTACTTGCCCGGTTATTCTAACAGACTTGATTGGTATCTGTAATGAAATGTTATTTGATGAGCTAAAGCTAGTTTATCATTATGCTAATATCTAGCAACATTGGTATTACTCAACAGAATTCATGGTTTTAAGACAATTTTACATTTTCAAGTTGCATTTCTTAGATGGTTATGGCATACATGCTGCTATTCTGCTCTTGTTAAAAAAACATCCCCTAAAGAAAGAATGCCACACACTAGTCATCTACATCAGGGATCTCCAACCTTTGCAACTTTAAGTCTGAAGGACTTCAGCTCCCAGAATTCTTTGCTGGCTGGAGAATTCTGGGAGCTGAAGTCCTTCAGACTTAAAGTTGCAAAGGTTGGACACCCCTGATCTACATTACAACTACTTGCACATAACTCATACGGAATCTGGACATATTGCTCAGTTTCCACCATATGACATTCAAGAATCTAAGCGAGCCAGCTAAGGAAGAAAGCACAGAGAGAAGAACCTTTGGTGGACCAAAGCAGCCATCTATTTCCCGTCACAGCTTTCTTAATTAAGGGAAATATTTCCAGCTCTGAATGCTGCAAGAACCTCTCCCTTCTTAGAACTTTGAACTCACCTGTTGCAAAGTATAGCTCGCTGCATAGGAGCAGACATGAAGTCAAAAAGTAGTACTTTGCCACAGCTGGCAAACTCAGGTGATATGAGGATAAAGTTTGTCCTAGTTTCCTTTCCTTAATGGGGAAAAAACTACCACCTCCTTTGTATAACTGCTATGAGTCAGAGAATGGATAAGGATTCTGTACCACTGTACATTTTAAAGCATACACTGTTTATAGTGTTCTCAAGGTTCAGTTTTCTTATCGAAACGAGCCACCATTACTTCTGTTAAAGAAGCCAATCCCAAATGCAAACCATCTAAGGCAGGGGTGTCAAACTCACATTGTCATGGCGGTGCCATGTGACGTATTGGGACTTCTCCCCCTTTACCTAAACTGGGCATGGATGCGGCCAGCGCAGGATGGGAGTTTGACAGCCCTGGTCTAAGGAAAAATAGCCATCGTTGGGTATAGAGGAAAACAGAACACACAGGATTAAAAAGTTATTCATACTGATCTAGAAACGTTCTAGCTAAGATGTACCAGGATATTTTCAGCCAGTTTAGGAAAAGAAGCCAGGACAAAATCAGATTTTTTTTCCAAATGCATTTTATTGAGCTTCTTTAGCAGTAAAAGAAACCATGCATATTTTTAGGTAAAACTCAAACGCAGCAGTCAAACTCTGAAAGCACCAACAAGCAAAATGGAAGGAAGCACATGGCTTTTTGGCAATCAAGAGACTTAGCCTATAGCACCAAAAACAGCTTGCAACCCAGAAAAGCATGCAGTAAGGCTCACGTACCAGCTACCTCCTTAATTCTGGAATCTGAATTATGCTAGTGTTGCGTCATGAAGCTCATATGCTTTGGGTCATAAAACTGCTGGAATCAGAGGGGAAGGGATTAATGAAGCTTTAGAAAGGGCAGACAATGGAATACAGCTTTGCCTTTCTGAGGCCTGCACAAAGAAAAAAGTGCAATCATTGGTAGGCAGAAATATATGTTCTGCTATCAGATGCCACAAGTTCCCTTCCCATTTCCAACCCATCACGTGAAAAGCTGCCTTTTTTCAGAGTCTGAATGAGGCCAAAAAGTAGAAGGTTATTCATACAACCTTGGAATTTCAATGTTAACATTTTCTGCTGCCTACTCAAACAACTCTAGGCATTCTAGAATCTATTAAAACATTGATAAAATCCATAAATATTACTATTAACATCTTTAAAAAATCCGGGGCGATGGTCTCATGGGGAAATTCCCTGGTGTCAGAATCCGTCAGAGATGGAAGAGGTAACGAGAATCTGGCACAGCAATTCTGCATTCAGCAGCCCTATCTAAATGTACTGGGTGAACCAGAACATCACATTAGCCAGTAATTTTTGCTTGCTCAGAGCATATATATATATGAACACACAATTGTGTTTTGTTCATCCAAATCTAGGGGTTAACATATCACATGACTTGTCACATCCAGACATGTATGAAGAAATGATAAGAGCCCATACTCAGAACTATTCAATGTCTCCTTCCTTTCAATAGATGGGAACAATGTCCTCCCATATGAGTCAGGACTATGATTAAGCACTATGGCATCAGTCAACTTACTAACAGGTAGAGACTTTTTCCCCCTCACTAGATCTGTGAGGAACCATCTGTGTTAAAACATCTGTGCAAAATCTATTACATTTTTCAGACAATTTTATTATACAAATAGTTATACTTTTCCCACCATGCATATAAAAGTTTGTAGCAAGAACAGGCAAGTATGTTGATGAGCATAAGACAGAATAAGACAGAACATAACCCTACCGAAGCCTTTCCCAAGAGGATGCCAACAGGGATTACAACCCCGTGTAATTTTTTACTCCTGTCATAAAAACAATACAGTAAGATGGCATCGCAGTAGAGAAAGCTATTGAAAGATCCTCGTCATAGTAACAAGAGCTAACACCAGGTGTGGGGAGCAGAAGCAGGGAGGCAAGAAAAATAAGAAACCCCAAAGGTGCTTTTTCACCTTCGGATGACTGAGCATCTCCATGTATAGACCAAAAGGAGAAAAGACAGTACACAAAATGTACAAGCCACACTTAATACATGATGGAGTTCCTGGCATCCCATTGACTGAAGCAGTTTTGTGCCTTCTTCTGGGGTGTTGTTAGAGTCTAACTTTCAGTCCTGGAATTTCCTTGTGGTCTCCCCTATCTTGATTGAGATCCCGTCAAAATATTTATGGTGACCGACCCAAATTCAACCTCATCACTATCCCGGGACATATCTGTTTGCCTTCATCCTCCCTTTTATCCGCACTTTCTGAAACCAACCACTGTCCCAAATACATTAGGACAGAGGTCCCCAAACCTGACAACTTTAAGACTTGTGGACTCCAAGTCCCAGAATTCTCCAGCCAGCATAGCTTTAAGACTTGTGGACCCCAAATCCCAGAATTCTCCAGCCAGCATAGCTTTAAGACTTGTGGACTTCAAGTCCCAGAATTCTCCAGCCTGCATAGCTTTAAGACTTGTGGATTTCAAGTCCCAGAATTCTCCAGCCAGCATAGCTTTACGACTTGTGGACATCAACTGCCAGAATTCTCCAGCCAGCATAGCTTTAACACTGGTGGACTCCAAGTCCCAGAATTCTCCAGCCAGCATAGCTTTAAGACTTGTGGACTCCAAGTCCCAGAATTCTCCAGCCACCATAGCTTTAAGACTTGTGGACTCCAAGTCCCAGAATTCTCCAGCCAGCATAGCTTTAAGACTTGTGGACTTCAACTCCCAGAATTCTCCAGCCAGCATAGCTGGCTGGAGAATTCTGGGTATTGGAGTCCACAAGTCTTAAAGTTACCAGGTTTGGGGACCTCTGCATTAGGAATTCAAACAATTAGGGGACGGGAGGATGACAAAAAAAAAACCCCAAAACACAACACATCCCGATGGGTATAGATCCTCCACTGGAAAGAGAAAGAGAAACCCGGCCGGTTGAAGACGGGTGCCAGGGAGAGGCTCGACACGTGGGGGGGGGGGGCGCCTTCCTTCTATCTCAGCCACGGGATGCTGCGGAGGGAGGCGACCCAGCAAAAGAGGCGGCCTGCCCTCTATCATCCTCCTCCCCCCCCCCCCCGCCGCCGCTCAGCCCAGCTCCAATCCTGATTTACCTGATGGTTGATCCCCCAAGCCAGCACGCCCAGAAGAGGGTCGGCCGAGCGGAGCACTTTCACCCGCTGCGGGACGAAGTGCTTCTTCTTGGTCTTCGTGCGCGTCCCCGGGCCCACCGAGGCGGCCATTCCTCGCTGCTGCGAATCCCGCGCCGAGCGGCTCGCCGGCTCGCTTGCCTTGCCTGCCTACCCACGCGCCGGCCGCTCGGGACTCAACGGCAGCCCGGAACGCCGGCAACGGAAGTAAAACGCTCAGCTGATTTTCCCCGCCGCACGTGACCACGAAGGGGGGCGGCTGGGAAGCTGCGTCACAAAGGAGCGGGGATGGAAATAGCTCCTTTGGGCCGTCTCTGGTGGCGGCGGCGGCGGCGGTGGTGGTGAGCGTTAGGCCTTGCTAGTGAAAAGGTGGTTGCCTAGGCCAGTGTTTCTCAACCTTGGCGACTTTTAAGTCCTGTGGACTTCAAGTCCCAGAATCCCCCCAGCCAGCTATGCTGGAACGTTCTATGCATAGCTAGCTGGGGGATTCTGGGAGTTGAAGTCCACAGGTCACAAAAGAGCCAGAGTTCCTCACCACCTCCGCTCTAATATAGTTCCATTCACTGTGTACCTGCAAGCGCCATGTTAGCTCCCCACCCCGCATAAAGTATCAAAAGTGGGGGGGGGGAGGAAATGTGCAATCCTATACAGGGAGAGTTTATGCCACACCAACTTTTAAGTCCCGTGGACTTCAAGTCCCAGAATCCCCCAGCCAGCTATGCATAGAACGTTCCAGCATAGCTGGCTGGGGGAATTCTGGGACTTGAAGTCCACAGGACTTAAAAGTCGGCAAGGTTGAGAAACACTGGCCTTGTGTGTGACGCTCAGTGTGGTGTAAACACTCCCTGTATAGGATTGCGGGGTGTTTTTTTCCCCTTTTGGTACTTAACTCTATGCAGGGTGGGGAGCTAACATGGCGCTTGCAGGTACATGGTGAATGGAAAAACTATCTCTAGAGCGGAGGTGGTGGGGAACTATGGCTCTTTTGTGACCTGTGGACTTCAACTCCCAGAATTCCTGCGCCAGCATGGGATTCCTGCCTTAGGAATTCTGGGAGTTGAAGTCCACAGGTCACAATACGGCCATAGATAAATTCTAAGTAACAGATTGTACACAAACATAGCCTTCAAGACAGTTGACTTGCCTGCCTTTTCCTTGGCTAATGTTTTTGGAGGTGGTTTACCTTAAGGCTGACAGAGAGGGACCGGCCCCAGGTGGCTTTGTGCCCCAAGTGGGACTGGAAGTCGATGATCTTCCCACTTTCTACCCATAAGCCTTAACCATTACACCAAACGGGCCTATCCATAATTAGAATAATTATAGTTCAGTAAATATACAGATGTATAACTGGACTACTAACCTTACAAAGTTGCTCATCTGGCAGCTCAAAAAGACAGTAGGCAGAACTAAATGCCCATTTCTTTATGTATAGGTGTATATCTGTTAGAGAACGTTCCAGCCGTAGCATCTATTAAAACCTAAGGCATAATAGGCCAGACTCTGGGAAAGGTGATTGAGACACATCTGCCTCAAACTAGTTATCTGAACCCATTTCAATTGACTTTTTAAATACCATAAGTATACAAACTTATACAAACAAACCCCATACAAACAGCCAGCTTTGCGGGGAGCGGGGTGTCCTCAATTTTTAGAAGTGGAAAGGAGTCCTGAGAGAAACAAGTGTTTTAAAAAAATTAAACACTGGATTAGAAATCAGTTCCCTCCCAATAATTGTATTATATTATACAAGTTAAAGTTTATACAATTACAGAATAAAGAAACATATTAAAGATTTAAAAATTAAAAAGTGAAGAAAAAGGAAAATCAGAAACAGAAACCTACCCTTCATCCTTAGCATTAGAGTCAACATTAAAAATTTATCACCATCTCTTAAAATGAGACTAAACGTTTTTTCATTCTATATCTCACCCGAATTTCTGTAAACCCATGTCTAAAACTTCAACTCTCCCTATTAAAAGTCCAGTAAGGGTTATCAGAAAAAGTATTACAAATTGTATTTATTATACAATGAATAAATACAAATTGTATTTATTATACAATGAAAACCAATTTCATTGTAATTTTAGTACAATGACAATAAAGATTATTATTATTATAAGCAATAATGGGGACCTCTAGGTTCACCCATATAACACCTCTCTTCCGCGAGCTGCACTGGCTGCCTGTCGTCTTTCGGGTGCGCTTCAAGGTGCTAGTTGTCATCTTTAAAGCGCTCCATGGCACGGGACCTAGCTATCTGCAGGATCGGATCCTGCCCCACACATCCTCCCGGCCGATTCGCTTCCACAGAGAGGGACTTCTCCGGGTGCCGTCCACTAGACTTTGTCAGTGGGCGACGCCCAGGGGAAGGGCCTTCTCTGTGGCAGGCCCTGCCCTCTGGAACGACCTTCCCCTCGACATTAGAACAACCACGGACCTCCGCTCCTTCCGTCAAAAATTAAAAACATACTTTTTCTGCTTGGCCGGCCTAGGTTAGTCTCTACCTTTAGGGCGTTAGGGAATGCTAGTTTTAATATGGGGATTTTAGTGCAGGGACAATTAAATTTAATTTGTTTTTATTCTATTGTATTTATTCTTGTATGCATATTTTATAATGTTTTAATTTTTCCCTGTGCACCACTCCGAGTCCCCCTGGGGAGAGGACGCGGTATATAAAATAAATATTATTGTTATTATTATTATTATTATTACATTCAATCTGAATCCTTTCTTTCCTTTCTTCAAATAATCAACATCCAGTCCCACTCAAAAAACAAAGATGATCAGAAATAACTATTATCTTCTACTTCTGATCAAGAAACCATTAAACATTCCCCCCTCCAATAACAGCCCATAACTTTAACCTTGGTCAAATCTTGTATCCTTCTTTCTGCCAACAATGTTTAAACACTTCAAAGAAAGTTCTAACATCTGTCTTCTTTTGCTGTATTCTCTTCTTTGGTAAAAATTCTTTTCTTCGTCTTTATCAAGCCTTTTGATTTTCTTGAACTCTTTGAAGCTTTCAAAAATTTCAAAACATTTTCAATTATTCCCATTTTTTTTTTGAGCTGCAAGTGGAAGGTAGGGTAAGAGGCACCATACTTGCTAAATCCAGGTTTTTTTCAAAGACAGTAAATGTTGGCTCAATATGTGTGATAAAGACATGACAGTATACTCTTCTGCGTTGTTTGTTTAACCAACATCTTTTATCTAGTAATGGGGTTTAATTGAAGCTCGGATTAATTTGTAGGCCACAATATTGTAGGATTATAGAGCGTTCTAAATAGTATTTCATTGACTTTCCCTACTGTAGTTTTCAGAGGTTTGTCTATCTGGCTTACAGGAGAGACGTTTCAGTGTTGCTCCTGGACACAATTATCAGTTTCTGATATTATGAGGCTAAACTGCTCTGTTCTGATGTTATGACACAAGATTGTCTCTGTAGTGCCAATACATGGGGGAGAGGTTGTCATGACACCAGTACATATGGAATGATGTCATAATACACATTTTATTATCTACTCACAGCAGATGTCCATGCTCCCAGAAATTCTCCAGGTATTACATTTGGACTTTCATTTATGTTTTTGAATGTTTATTTTTGTATCCTTTTATGTCATTGATGGTTGGCAGCTTTCCATCCTTTTATTGACTAGAAAGGTAGAATATAAATCTACTTCAACATGGCAAGACATCCTCACGGCCGATTCGCTCCCACAGAGAGGGACTTCTCCGGGTGCCGTCCACTAGACTTTGTCAGCGGGTGACGCCCAGGGGAAGGGCCTTCTCTGTGGCGGGCCCAGCCCTCTGGAACGACCTTCCCCCCGATATCAGGACAACCACGGACCTCCGCTCCTTCCGCCTAAAATTAAAGACACATCTGTTTCGCTTGGCCGGCCTAGGGTAGTCTCTTTTTAGATTGGGGTTAGTTTTAATATGGGATTTTAGCGCAGGGTTAGTTTAATTTCATTTTATTATTGTATACTGTTTGTATTTTATATGTATTTTAAATTCCCTGTGCCCCGCCTCGAGTCCCTTCTGGGAGAGAGAGCGGGTTATAAATTAAATTATTATTATTATTATTATTATTAAGAAAGCACAGCATTATTTTTTAGCAATTGTGATCACAACAGGGTTCAATAAGGTTTAGACCTTTAATCTTTAGACTGTTTGTTGCTGCCTTAAAGTTTATAGTTTATAAATGATAGGGTCTGGGTTTCCATAAAATATATGTGAGTTCAATGAATGCTACCATTGTTCATTCTCAGAAAAGCTAGAAGTCTCCCTTTCTCTCTGTCTCTCCAATTATATTAGAGTCAAGAAAAAGTGCTTCTTTCCTGAATCTATTCTGACAGTTTGAAGATCAGATTTACCTGAAAAAAATGGCCTAGCTTTAATCCAGAAAACAACTGGTGCTGATATTCCACATTTTAGTTGATAGTAAGATTTACACAAGCACATAACCCCTCAAAAGGTATATCAGTAAATCCTTTGGTTGGATAGTACATATCATGAAATAAAGCAGTGGTCCAGGATAATTATAAAATACAGGAGTGCATTTTGTTTCACACTTTGCTGAATTGCCTTCCAGCAACACTTCATGTTATATAATTGCACCTAAAGGGAGAAAGAAAGAAAAAACTGAAAGAATGATCTTACCATGTAAAACCTATTTTCCTAGGTATTAAACTGCAGGCAAATATTTTACCTTTAAGCAAAAACACATATAAAATTTCTGTCTGATGGCCATAGATCTTGAGCTATGGGTCACTTTAAATCAGATTTTGGGATTACTCTGATTTTCTGTAATAATTTATAGTACTTATAAACACCATGTGTTTCTGTGATAATATTTCAATATGCTATTCAGATCTTTCCAGATTTCATTGCCAGCATAACCAACAGGGATCTTAGTTATAGACATCCCGGAATTGTTTCAATATATCTGAAGGGACTGGATTGAAAGTTGTTGTAATAAGATGTTGGAAATGTACATTCCTCCAACTATTCATTACTTAAATATGAAAACAACCTACAACCAACAGAATGTTTTTCTGTGCCAGGATGGCACAGGATTATTAATATTGATGTTTACCATGCCATTATCAAAATACCATTATTCTGAGCCCAAATAACTAAAGTTTTGTCCTTCAGTTACAAGAACATAAGAAAAGTTGTGTGGAATCTGTCCAATGATCTAACCCAGCTTTCTGTTCCTATATAGGACAATTGGATATTTAATGAGAAGCCAAGCAGGACAGGAACATACAATAGCAACATCTTTCTGCCTATGTCCACTAACAACTGGTATGTTACTTTTAGAGCTAGAGGCTATATGATTATTATGATTAACAATCTTTGATGTTACCTCATTTGGATAACGAAAAATCTCTAAAGCTCAGAGAGCACCAAGGACTCCTCATGGAATAGCCTTATTCCCCCATGAGACTTCTTTTAAAACCGCCTGACTTAGAGATCAGAAATATTTCCGTTTATCTACCTCAAATCTCTCACAATTCAACTTAAGTTAATGATTCTGAGTAGTAGTGTTATGTAATATTATGCTATATTAATATTATGAGAGAGAAAACACACATTGTCCTATCAATTTTTTAAACATACCGGTATGTCTTATACCCCTTCTTATTCACTGATGGAAGGCAATGTAGCATTATGGTTAAGATGTTAGGCTAGTACTGAGACAATAGATATTTAAGTCCTTATTTGACTAAAGAGTTCATTTGACTACTGAGTGATTTTTGACCAGTTATAGTGTTATAGATCAAATAATGCATCACAGCATTATTTTTATGGATATAAAATGAGAAGTGAGCCCCATGTAAGCCACTATGAGCTTTTACGAATGGGATATATCTATAATGTG
The DNA here is from genome assembly GCA_039707465.1 of Rhabdophis nuchalis. NCBI lineage: Eukaryota > Metazoa > Chordata > Lepidosauria > Squamata > Natricidae > Rhabdophis > Rhabdophis nuchalis. Next base: position 190,461,218 of record CM077646.1, read on the forward strand.
TCCTATATTTTATGGGGCATATATATAAAACATTTATGTTATTATCCCAGCTGTATAATGTTGTATTTTGGGAGCAGAAATGCATGGCTGAAAGCATGGTGATAAAGCATTCTGAGAATTAACTTGTAATATTTCAGTAATTCACCTACTGGTCTTTTCCCTTACCACCCATTCTGGGTTTTTTTTCTGATGTTCACTGCAGCTACTTTATTATATAACAGCGATGGCTAACCTTTTTTGGCTCGCGTGCCAAAAGCGGGGGGAGCGCAGGGGGGTTGTGTGTGGGCGTGCCACACCCATAATACTAGGTGCATGACCCCCTGCTTTTGGCACGCTTTTTTTGCCCTCCCCACCTCCAGAGGCTTCAGGAGCTTCCCTGAAGCCTCCAGAGGGCGAAAAACGGCCTCAAAGGAAGGCCTAAATCAGCTGGCCAGTGCACACATGCGCGCTGGAGCTGACAGGGCAACGCCTCGCGTGCCCTAAGAAATGGTTCCGTGTGTCACCTGTGGCACCAGTGCCATAGGTTCGCCATCCCTGTTATATAAGCTACCTTATTATGTGAACTTTTAGTTTAAATGTTTCGTAAGGATCTACTGCAGATACTCCCCGCTCCCCCATTTTTTCCCAGTCTTAATGGATAGCTGATGACTTGAAAGCTAAGCACATTCAGACCAGGTTAGACTTGGATGCGAAATCAACAGAAAATTCCATAGACTAGACTGGAATTTATTTATTTTTTAAAATCACGTTACAAAGCTCTTTTATATAATTGCCAGGAAATTGCATGGATATGTCCAAGTAGTCACACGAGGATTTGAGTTTCACCTAAAGGAATGTTTATTATAGACACAGTAACAGAGCACACAAGCCAGTTTTTTTTAACTCTTCATTTATTTTTTTTAAATAAACTTTTGAATAGCTTGACATGCAACATTTGATGTGATCTGAGCAGACAGGGATAAAATGACAGGATGTCAACAACCATCAAGAAGACAGTTAAACAGGGTTATTGCTGTTTTAAGAGTTTGACAGGAAAGAGGCTTGCAATCCTTTGTAAAAGCCACTTTCCCTGTCTCCCAACCCTGTTTGCCCTATTGACTCAGAAGTGGTGACATTAAGTAAAAGATGTGCAGTGGACTCACTGTTCCTTCAAAATATACACATGGGAGCACGAATGAAAGGCCCCTGAGCCAGCTATCAAGAGATAAAAGGGAACAACTGAAAATAGGTTGATAGCTAATTTTTTTTTGTTTCTCTTTACAGAATCATTAGGCCCCGGCCTGTGCCCCGGATATGCAGTGGTTATGTTTGGTTAGGACTTGCTAGAGAATTTACCTGTCAAATCCAACAGGTCTGTTCTGCAAACTGTAACCCTGCTCCTGCAAAAGCAAAACTACTATCTAGTTTCTCCTTTACAGAATGGAATGGGGCCACTTATATTCCTGAGGCCATGTTGCTGGCTCGTAGAGGAGTTAGGGTCCCCACTGATAAAGTCCTCACCCTTTGGAACCTTCTGTCCCCACTTAGGGAAACAATAACTGCTCAGGATAGGCAGCATTCCTAACATTGTGTCAACTGAAGGAAATGACTAGCAGGATCTCCTTTCTGTAGAAGACTTTCCAAGGACATTTCTGAAGTGCCATAAGCGACCTACGAAAAATGGGAAATTTAAATCCATAAGGGCTGAGGCTCAAGCATCATGGGAAACTCCTAAAGGTGAAGCTAGCTGCCAATATTTTATATTCTTTGGGGATTACCCCAAAGGATAAGAACTAGATGTTAAAGCTCTAAGCCTTATCTGAAAGTCAGCTAATACATACACTATAACAGTTCTAGCCTACCTACTTGGAGGTATTCAACTTCTATTCTTACAGTAAGACCTAAAGATATTGGGGTGGGTGGTGTTCTACTCCAGGTCAAGGGTCATTACGACATGTGGGAAACTTCTTATGCCCTTTCTCTTCGGCAAGGATTGTTTGCACATGAGGGGTGCTTCTACATCTAGGTTCTTCCCTGGCAGCCCATCCCTTAAGGCAACTGAGGCAGGAAAGGAGAGGCACAAGTCCTCCTGGAGTAAGGAGCAGGGATCCAAAGAGATAAGGGAATACGTTATTCTCTAGTTAAGTAAGTAAGACAGAGAAACAGTGAGAGTGAAGCAGCAGCCGATAAATATACAGGACACGGAGAGAGCAGGACACAAGGACAGGGCCAATTGTAGCAGAAGTCAAGGAAAGCCGGCTGCAGCATGCAGGTGTGAGGCTTCCATCCCATTTAGAAACTACAAGATGAGGAAAAGAGGGAAGAGGGAAAAGTCAATAGAAACGAACTTAATATACAAGCTTCTCTCCAGCTAAACATTAAGGAGGAAGCTTTCTGCATTTAGTTCTGCAATTCGCCAGTAGTTCTTACAGGGATAAAATTGGTGGTGTTGAATCATTAAGTCCATGAATTTGGTGACAGCCAGACAGAATACTTACTCCCTTGAAGCTTACAAGCAGGATTTATGTAGTGAAGGATCAAGGGGGGGCGGGGGGGGGGGAAGGACCTACCCTATACCCTTTGTGCAGGACGGAGTTTATTCTGTTTTAATTAAAAGGTGTCTAGCAAATCTTGTGAGAAAAATATTTACCCAGTTGGAAGAAGCTGAAGGGCAAATCTGATGGAGTCCTGGCAAAAGGAAATATTATGAAATGCAATTTTAAAAAAAATTAGTGAGATAGAGAGCCTATGATGGACTGTACCTGATGGTGAGTTTAGATGCTGTGGGCAAGTGGTGATACTAGCTATTAGCTGGCTGCAGTCTCCTGATGAAAGGGAAAGAGCTTGGCCTGCTCATCAGCTTCAACACCACAGGGCAGGTCACTTCTACAGCAGAGGAAAAGGGAACACATCGTATCTCAAATCTCTCCCCCTCTCCCGCTGCCCGCCCCCGCTAAATCAGGGGTCTCCACCCTTTGCAACTTTAAGTCTGAAGGACTTCAGCTCCCAGACTTCTCCAGCCAGCAAAGCTGAAGTCCTTCAGACTTAAAGTTGCAAAGGGTGGAGACCCCTGCGCTAAATGCTTTCCCTGTACTTTTGTATTAAAATAAATGATTTGTCCCTGGAAATAACCACTCTGAAAAAAATAAGAAAACTGATGTGATCCAATGGCTAGGCAATCTTCCTCCATACAGCTTCTCACCTGTTATCATTGATGTCTGTGGCATTTCCTGTGCACCCATCCAGTGGAAGAACAGGGAAAGAAAAAAACAGCATTACAATTCAGAGAAGGGCACATGCCGAAGGGGCAAAGAGTGCTGTGTGTGTGTGTGTGTGTGTGTGTGTGTGTGTGTGTGTGTGTTTAGTTCTGCCTGGAAAGTGCTGCCTCACTGAAACTTAAACATGAACCTTCCGGCACTTCATGCACAAGATAATCACAAAGGAGACTTATTTCTGAAGTATTTTCTACCGAGCTAACCATCTCTCAGTTTATTTTCTTTGCTTTCCAGCTTTCCTGTCCCATTTGTTTGTTTTGTGAGACAGAGGACCCATGTACCACATCCCTGTCTGTAAACCAAGAAATGGTGGGATGTGAGAACAGACTTTCATTATAAACCTCCTCACCAAGTGGGTCCTTCAAATGGGGCCACAATGATCTCAAGCTACTGATAGACCCAGTTTAGGCAAACAGAAAAGCACCCTCCCTTCGCCTTAAGGGTGTACTTATTTTTCTTCCCAATATCCTACCATTATCCATATTGAGCTTCTGATAGGAGGTCAGAGGGGCAGTGGAGGAGCTGCTTCCACTGCTGGAAGGTGCATTTGTAAAGCTGCATGAATGGAAAAAGAAAAGGGATATATAAGCAGTGAATGGATATTAATAGGTTATGTATGGTAAAAGGACCATAGGTGCCTGGCTGTCTCAGTTCTATTCCACTTGTCTCAGTGCTGAAGCTTACAGCTGAGGGGAACTTCTAGGGATAGTTGTGCTTTAATACAGGGGTCTCCAACCTTTGCAACTTTAAGTCTGAAGGAGTTCAGCTCCCAGACTTCTCCAGCCTGCTGGCTGGAGAAGTCTGGGAGCTGAAGTCCTTCAGACTTAAAGTTGCAAAGGTTGGAGACCCCTGCTGTAATAGAACAGAAAACCCTGAAGCCCAACGTTAGGTTAAAAGCTGGGGAGAGAAGATCTGTGTGTCAAAATGATTTTTAAAAGCCTTTTCAAGTAAGAATGTGTAGGAAATAGATGTCTGTTAAAATCTTGCATTCAAATTACTCAATATACTAAATTCCAAGAGAGAGTATTTAATCTGAAGAGGGCAAGTTTGGGAGATAGTCATCCCATTTAATCCTCAATGTGGATGAACTTGTTCCTGATTCTCCAACTTAAATCTTGAACCTTTGAATGACAGCCAAACATAGTAGTCTTAAAAAAAAAAGTTTTGTTATTAATTCCAATTATTTTCCCCCGTGTATTTGTGAAGATTGTAATGATCTGGTGAGTAATTTATATCTCCAGCTCAGACTTGAGATATCCTAGATTATATTTTTAAAAGTAGGTTAAGCCAGCCAGCACAAAAGCAAATACAAATTCATTCTTCTGGCATGACTTCTTCTCCACATGATAATATATAGTGGATCTTGCACATTCAAATTATATTAGAATTCCGGAATCCAGGACCACCACCCCCCCAAAAAAAATTGCAGTTGGCCTAGGCCTACTCTTTGCAACCAACCAATAACTAAAACAAGACCTGATTTAGATCAAATTTTATGTAAGCCAAATGAAATGATGACATATTCAACTTGATTTATGGAGCAAAATGTCCTTCAGATCGCCTCCTGAAAAACTGATAGATTCATCTAGGAAGCGTGCTTAAGCCAATCACAGTTTAAACCAGAGGTTCCCAAACTTGGCAACTTTAAGACGTGTGGACTTCAACTCCCAGAATTCTCCAGCTAGCACAGCTGGCTGGAGAATTCTGGGAGTTGAAGTCCACACGTCTTAAAGTTGCCAAGTTTGGGAACCTCTGGTTTAAACCAATCATCGTTTGTAGAATGTAACAGACATAGAAGTCAAATATACTCACTAGCTGTCAGGCACAGTGCCGCCAGAATTCAGGTAGGCATTTTGATAATTCTGGAAGAGGCTATTGGTGTAGCTGATGCAATCAGAATTACGGACACCGTAAGGATTGGTTGGGGATGAAGCTGGATAGTGCCCTGGTCGCACTGGTTTTGCTGCAAGAGGAAACAAAGGTTAGATTTGGTTGGATAAACCAATACGGTATTTCCTTGGAAGAGTAAAGGGCAAGGGGAAAAAATCTGAAAAAATATAAGGATTATAAAACTGTTTGTTTATGACATTTCTTCACAAAGGAAAGCTCAAGAGCAAAACCAATAAAATAAATAATTCAATAAATCTAAAGAAAAGCTTTCTGAAATAAAGGACTATCCATAATAATAAAGGATGTACAGTCACTGTGTGTATGTGTGCGTGCACGCACACACACCATTCTTTAATCCAGGGGTCAGGAAGCTTTTTGGCTGAGAGAGCCAGGAACACCACATATTTTAAAATGTAATTCCGTGAGAGCCATACAATATGTTTAAAACTAAATACAAGTAAACGTTTGCATTTTGTGTAAGACCAAGCACAATAAGTCTCTTAATTCTTTTTCTTTCTTTCTCTTTCTCTCTCTTTTTCTGTGTGTCTCTCTCTCCTCCCTTCCTCTCTATCACTCTGTGTGTGTGTGTCTGTCTTTCTGTCTCTCACTCACTTAATCACTCACTGTGTGTGTATGTGTGTTTGTGTCTGTCTCTCACTCACTCACTTAATCACTCACTCTGTGTTTGTGTGTGTGTCTCTCTCTGTGTTTCTGTCAGTCTCTCTCTGATTCCCTCCCTCCCTCCCTCCCTCCCTCCCTCTCTCTCTCTCTCTCTCTCTCTCTCTGTTTCTGTCAGTCTCTCTCTGATTCCCTCCCTCTCTCTCTCTCTCTGTGCCTGTCTCGTCTTCCAGCCTCAGCCCCACTCCGTGGAAAACATAGCCACGCACGCGCCGCACAATTATAGCCCGGAGCAGGACCACAGCCCCTCTCCCAACTGGTCCCTCCTTGCTCGGAGGGCTTTGGAGGGAAGCTTCTGTAGAAGCCCAGGCGAGTGAGAACAGCTTCCTGCCGTTACGAAGTCTCCAAGGCTGTAATTGTATGGGCTGTGAACGTGCACCTATGTTTTCCACAGCGTGGAGCACCGGCCGTGGAAAACATAGGTGCACGCACACAGTCCATACAATTATAGCCTCGGAGACTTCGTAACGGCAGGAAGTTGTTCTCGCCTGGGCTTCTGCAGAAGCTTCCCTCCGAGCAAGGAAGGACCAGTTGGGAGAGGGACTGTGATCCTGCTCCGGGCTGTAATTGTGTGGCGCGTGCGCGCGGCTATGTTATTTTTATAGATTTGTCTGCGAGCCAGATGCAGCCATCAAAAGAGCCATATGTGGCTCGCGAGCCATAGGTTCCCGACCCTGCTTTAATCCATTCATTAATTCATGGAGCTAGGATTTTCAGGGTCTGAGTTTTATTTCTCCACCCCACTGGAAGAGTTTAACTCCCTTCCATGCATAGAAGGGTACTACTGAATTGGGCTGCAGGAACGGAGCTGGGATTTGGGGGATCTGAGCTCCATTTCTGCTGGAGAAGTTCTCCTTCCCTTGGCAGGTAGGCCTTTTGCTCTCAAAGGTTTGCCTGAAGGTTGTGTGTATGGAGGAGGGTGGGGGGTGGAATCTCAGCTCCATGCAGAGTTGAGAGTTTTGCTCTCAAAGAGCTTTCTGCGCGGAAGGAATCTCAACTCTATGGTAGGTGGTAGCAGCCTCCAATCTTCCCTGCCAGTTTCCCCACCAATTCTCTGAGAAAGCTGGCAGAGGAGATTGCAAATTGAGATCACATAATAATAATAATAATAATAATAATAATAATAATAATAATAATAATAATAATAATAATAATAATAATAATAATAATTTTATTTATAACCCGCTCTCTCTCCCCGAAGGGACTCGAGGCGGGGCACAGGGAATTAAAAACAGTTTAAACAGACAGAAATACAGAATTAAAAACAAATTAAACTTGCCCTGCGCTAAAAAACCCCATGGGGCGCTTGGCAACTAGTTGTAAGTGCAAACAAGTTCCCAAGCACCCAGATTATGGTCACATGCGGGGTGTGTATGTGTGATGTTTCCCAACATCCAGTTTATGAACTGTAAAGCATTCTTCCCAAGGTCATAGTATCTTCAAATGGTCATTAAATGGATGAGGATCACTTGTAAACTAATTTTAAGGATCATGTACCTATAGCAGAAACTTCTGTGGAAAATGATAGGTTGCTTTAACAAATTTCCGATTGATGCAACAGTGACACTCCCATCTTCCAAACTATCTTTTCCAAATTGAATAGAAAGTACCATATTTTTCAGAGTATAAGATGCACCTTTTCCAAAAAAGGGTGAAAATCTGGGCGGGTCCTTATTTATTTATTTTATTTGTTCATATTTATTATTTATACACTGAATAAATACTTTTTGGCTTACCGAAACCACCACCACCACCACCCCCTTTGCAAAAATGGACATGCAGAGTGTTTGAGAGGTTTGCAAAGTGAGGGCTGGGGAGGGCCATTTTTTGCTCATTTTTGTGCCCCCCGAGCCCCCAAGATGACTCTAAGAACCTCTGAAACCCTTTGCATGCCCCTTTTTTGCGTGTGTGTGACAAACGATGTGTGCAGAGGGTTTGGGAGGCCTGCAGAGTGCAAAACCCTTTTTTTAAAAAAATTATCTCTTCAAAATCATGGTGCGTCTTATACTCCGGTGCGTCTTATAGTCTGAAAAATATGGTACTGCACAGCATTACATACACATTTAGCCAAGTAGAAAAGATATTTGCTCCTTCCTAGAACACATATCAATAATATACCGGCTACCACTGAGAACTGTCTCCATGCTCACCGGGATCAACCCTCCCCCCCCCTAAACTGAAGAATTTATTTGCTTACCAATCTGTGCAGAGTGGTTGCGTTTCATGCTGTTTTTGTAGCGCACTGCTTCCTTGATGCGGTCTACCTCCTGCTGGTAGCGGCGCTTGTCTTTCATTGCCCCTTCCTTGGCTTCCTTCAGTGCACCCTCCAGGGCCTTAACTCTCTCAGCCGTAGCCCGAAGACGTTTCTCCAGTTTAGGAAGCTCACAACGCAGATCTGCATTGTCACGAACCAGCTGGACCCCAAGTTAACCAGAAAGGGAAAGAAGAGTAATGGAGGTGAAGTGGACGAGGTAGGCACAACTCCATTCCCCAAGACCTGAAACATTTGCCTCCAATCCCAAGATGGTTTTGCTCTGCTTTCTCCCATTCTGCCCTTTCCAGAAAAACACACAGTATGTGCTAATTCTACCCAATCTGATCACCTCAAAGCATGATCAACCCCCCCCCCCGAAGGGAACTACTACATCGCTTCTTATCCCCTTGTATCATAGATTTTTGTAGAAATGTCTGAATATGCCCCGCAGGGCAAAATATGAAGGGCATATTCAAAGCCAACATCTCAATTTGCAAGAACAAGCTTTACGTTCACTCTTGCCCTACTTCTGAACGCCATGATGGAAAAATCCCGTGGAGCTGGCCTTGAGCAATGCCTGAGTAAAAATTAGCAGAGGTTGTGTTTTTTTGGGGGGGGGGTGGCTTTCAAAAATCACACAAAAAGAACATTTTAAACATAATCGGCCACTGTTCCAGGTTATAATGAAATGGAGAAAAATAACCCGAATACCACGCCAACCAAAGTTCTCTCTGCTGCACATATATTAAAAGCAACCTATAGTTGACACAGATGCTGGTGACAAGTCACTGCCCTTTATAGGTGACACCCATCCCTTGTTCCCATTAAGCAGGCCCCAAGTGCTACAGATCCAAGCCATGCACCATGCTGGGGTGGGAACATTTTATGAAATGCAAGGTCAGGAGATAAAGGCCGAGGACTCACAATGATCCATTTAACTCTCACCATATGTAAGCTTGAATTAAACACCAGGTGGGTAAGCAACATGAGGTGACAGCTTAATGGCGTGAGATGAACAATTACTCAAGGGGCAGCCAGCAGCACAATAGTAATTGACAGGAAAACTACTGGGCAGCCCAGCCTCCAAGGGAGGGAGAGAAAATGTTTGAGATAATAACATTTAGTTCCCATATCCAGAGATCGATATCAAAGCAGAATGGGGGTGAAGCATATAGTGAGAATTTATGAACCATGGTTTTTTCCAGATAACTGTAGGGCAATCTTCTGTAATCTGATGTCTGCTAGATGTGTTGGACTACAATTTCCATCAATTTTAGTTGTTACTAAGGAGGCTATAGGGCCTCAAACTGGGAAATTATCTGGAATTCGTCTTAAGTATTTTGATGTTTCTTTGTAGCTACTTAATGTTGTAGTGGAAGAAAGAACATTGCTGTTGAGATTTTAGTGTGGAACAGCTAAGCTATAACATTTTTTTTTCTTTTTGTGACAGATGCTGTGTAGGACAATTTGGTCAGGATTGCCACGGCAAGAGAATGGATAGTAGAAACCACATAACATGAAGCTGCTGAGAATGAGGCCTTTCTACAGACATGAAGGCCACAATGGTAGTGGTTGCCATGGCAGCAAATTATGACCTAATGCAAAAGGGTCATTAGGGGGATGGAGTTGCCATGGCAGTGGAATGGTTAGTGGTACCTGACCTTTCCACTCAATCAATGTCCTCCCTCCCACCCCCAAATAAATATCTGTACTCCCAATTTGGTCACCAAGTGCAAACATTTCCTGCCCAGCCCAACAGGCAGAGGAAGACGTGAGAGTGGCTGTACGGTACCTTGGAGACCCAGCGATCCAGCTAGGGTACAGCAGCAATGGGAAAAGGGGGATACAGACATGACTCAGCACACCAGCAGAGTCCCCAATTAAACCCTGCTCTGGAAACCCAGAGAGAACGAAGGTTCACCCCAACAATGTCTATTGCTTCTGGCTGCTGGTATCAGAGTAGTAGCTTCCTTTCCTGCTCTGAAAATAGGGAAAACTCTTTCTCTTGAGCATGAGATATGGCAGAAGCATCTTTCTACCATCTTACTCAGCTAAAGTAAGCAGAGACAATTGGAGGAGGAAGGAGAACAGAACAAGGGTAATGGAAATCATATGGGATGGGTATGAGAAGCAATGCAGGAAATGGATATAAGCAAATACCTACCAACGTTCTAAATATACATTGTCCCTTGCTGCTTTGCCACCTTTGTCTAATTTACTCACTTCAATAAATATATGATTTTACGAGGGAATGAAAGGCCTTAGCCTGAAATGCAAATCCATCTAACCAATTCTTTCTACCTCCTGCTATTGTCATTCCATTCATTATTTGAAACTTTCCAAGACCTGCTGCAAAATCTCACCAAATTGCACTTGGAAGCAAGTGTGAGGTTTTCAATTAAAGCCGCCCGAGTTTCATAGCAAGTATTGTTGGGCAGGAAAAAGGAACCAGAAGGGAGAGGTACTGAAGTACCAATATGACTGGAAGTAGAATTCGAAAGCCAGGAAAAGAGAGCTGGGTAATTTCCTGCTGAGCCAGATGGTAAGGAGTGTTTTCTGTATTGTACCAGAAGGCACAATTCCCGCAGGATAAAAATGGTAATTAAGCAAGGAAGAGCCGTTCTTTAATCTACTACTGGGGAGTACACATTATTTGTGGATGCACCTTTTACTTTGCATGCAGAAAATCCAAACTGAGTCCCTGGCATCTCAGTAAACAAGGTGGCAGATGATGATGAGAGGCTCCAAGTCTGAAGCAGACAAAAAGGGAACAGTCATCAGGAGGCTATAAAACCTCCCTAGAGATCTGAGCTCTGCTAGGGCAGAACCTGAACTGGATCTCATTTCTCCAACTTCTTCAAATCCCATAGAAGATTCATTGACTCCTGCAATACGTCCATGCTGCACTCTGAAGGAATAGAGAACGAAGCCCAGCACATGTGCAAGGTCCTGAGGCCAGACTTCATGCATTGATGAATCCAGGAACTGTAGAAAGACCTACTGAAACATCTTCAAATACCTGCCTTCTTGTTGCCTTATGCCCCCAAATTCTCAAGGCTTTGATTACATGGGTCATGTATTATAACTGCCTCACTCTGATTTGATCTGTACAACTTGTTTTTGATTTATGACTGAATTTGAAATACTCTATTACCTGCTGCCAACTCCTTTTGTATGATGGCTGTATTTGCTTTTGACCTCAGCTAACTCAATGGATCAATGATTGGACTTACTAAAAAGGCAAACTTCATGAGCTAATCCTCCAGCTGCTTATTCCTCAGGTTTTCTGCCTCCATCTAAATAAATATTTCTCAAGTATTTCATCACTCACAACTCTTCATATTTTTTTTAAAGGACACATAATTATTTGAGAATGGTTCCTTCACTCTGTCTGGAATCTTCCTTGTTGCTACAACAAATTTCTGGATAGCTTTTTAAATCCTTTTTACTTTATTAAGTTGAAACTATCACAGGATGCAAATTGAGCCACAAACCCCCCCCCCCCCAATATTTTTCAAGGATTTATTTCTTAACTAGCTGTACCCGGCCTTGCATTGCTGTGGCCCAGTCTGGTTAAATAGCCAACCTATCTGTGTGTAGATCTACACCTGCACACACAAACACGTACACACGACTACCATATAACCCCAACCTACCTACCTACTGTATTTCTTCCTCTCCCTCCCTCCCTACTGTATTTTTCCCTCTCTCTCTCTATCCCTCTATGGGCCACCTGGGAGTGTGCTATCCTCTGTGCCTTGTTTTGGGCCTACTAGGCCTCCATACAGTGTGGAACATTGGAAGCCTATTCGGTTGTTGAGGAAACGACCGTTGGAAATGTGAGGGGTATGTGCGTGAAGCATCATAAGAAGCAGCCAGGTGGGAGGAGCTACAGGGAGGTGAAAACCTGAGAAGTGCGTACCTTTTATGTTTGTGCTGCTTGCACATGACACACGTGTGCCAGCCACACAAAATATACATATGATTGTTACTCCTTTTCTTAACAACATTGTGTGAAAATTTGGTGGCGATTGGTGCAGTACTTTCTGAGATTAGCGATTTTGCACAAACTATTTTTAATTTTTATTTATATAGATAGATGTAGTTACGCTTACAAAACAGCTTCAAAATGTCCACTATTTGGAAAGGCAGTTAAGAAGTGGAGATAAATACTCATAGTTTATGATTTTTACATGCGTCTATCTACCACTCAAGCCACTTCTAAGGCCAAAAGAAGGAGGTTGACATTTCAAAGAAGGAAAACTTGCACTAAATACATTATTTAAAAATCACTTCAGTTGCCTCCCTTGAAAGGCAAAATAATGTTTTATCAGCAAAGCAAGGCTCTCAAAGCAGTGCATCTCCCTTCTGGGAATTAAAGGTTTGGCCTTTAGCTCTTTTAAAGTTTTGTTGCTTCTGTTGCTCTTGTTCTTCTGATCTGTTTCTTGGTGCAGACATTTCTGAAAAAATCCTGCATTCTTCCTCAAGCTGGGTTTACTCCCAGTTCAAGGGATATAACAGCACAATCGCAATCATACATATTGCTTCTGCCTTTTAATTTAAGACTGCACCCCTATAGATTTTGCAAGAAGATCATAGGGTCGATAAAAATACTCTCCCCTGGGGTTGGATAATCCTTTGGGAAGGGGGAAAGAAAGATGATCTGAGATCCTTCCTTTTGTGCTCTGCAGAGACATCAGCCAATGTTTTAGAATTTTGACACGTATGGGAGGAGGGTCAGGACTTCATACAGGTGGTCCTTGACTTACAACAATTCATTCAGTGACCGTTTGAAGTTACAACAGCACTGAAAAAAGTGACTTTTGACCATTTTTCACACTTACAACTGCTGCTGCATCCCAATGGCCATGTGATCGAAATTCAGATGCTTGGCAACCAGCTCTTATTTATGATCTTTTGTGACCTTCTTACGAGCAGTGTCAACTGGGAAGCCAGATTCACTTAACAACTGTGTTACTAACTTAACAACTGCAGTAATTCACTTAACATCTGAAGGAGTATATGAATCAGTATTGGCTGTTTGCTTTTATTATGAATTGCTTATATTTCTATATAATTGTTACTGATTAAACCAATATTTGCTGTTTGCTTCTGATATGATATACTGCTAGAAATCATTTATTAAGAATTAAGCTTTGTTATTGGCTTCTGCTTATATTATTGTATACTGTCAGAAATTAGTTGTTTTCTAGCCTAGCAAATTGTAACCTTAATACTGGGTGTCATTACTGCAAATGTTATCTCACTGTTGCGTCTCACTTCTATTCTTGGCTTCAAAGCTAGGCACATTCTTGAAAACATAGAAGAAATTGTTACACGGAATATCAGACCCCATAGATAAAGGAACCAAACTAGGGAGTTTTCCTGGCTCATAAATCCTTAAAGCATTCTGCCAAAAAACAACTTGGCAAAGGGGGGCTGCCACCCCCTACTCAAGGCCAAAGGAATATTCCATAGATAAGGTAGACAAGAGCTTGAACAAAAGAGCGCTTTAAAGATCACGTTGGTAACGACTCTTTGTCTCTGATTGGATAAACTTCGTTTCTATCTGCCTAAAATGTATATACCGTAATACTCTGAGCCACTCTTCCAGGCAGTGGCTATTCTTTACATGCATTTTGTTTATATGTTTTGGATATAGTTTTGTCACCCAGCTTTTGCTATGGCCATAAATAAAAGCTGATATTTTTTGCAAGTCTCGTGTCAGGTCTCACTCTCTTTGGCATTTCAGTGCCTCAGGGAAACTGCTGGAACTTTACACAACTGTGGCAAAATTCATATAACAAATATCTCACTTAGCAACAGAAATGTTGGGCTCAGTTGTGGTCATAAATCGAGGATTACCTGTATCTGCCAGGTTCCAATAGTCCCTACTCTCTTTACTACATTCTTATAGCTGACATTTAAAAAGTCCCTCCTATTGTTTATAATGGGAGAGATACAATTCTCTTTTTTCTTTCCATTCCACCTCATGATCTCTGAAAGCAAAAGTAATCAATAAAAAAGCTTGAGACTTTATAAACCCTGTATCGTAAAATGGTTTCACTTGGTATGTATTTTCAAAAATCATAGGACGCCTTTTCGATCTATTTCCTCCCTCTACAGACAACACATGAATAAATGATAAGCAAGATGATAAATTGCTGCATCTGGCAAAAGTCCCATCAATGATGTCACTCTGGAAAAGTACAGATCATGGGCAGTATAGTCATGTGATGAATTAAAATATAATATAAATAAGTAAAATAAATGATATGTTCAGCTTCTTGTCACGGATCACATGGTAAGGAAGAGGCGAGCAATAAGCCCTAACTATTAAAAAGATCATTATAGGGGAGAGTATCATTTTGGAAGGGAAATAGTGGAGTGCCCTAGGGATCTTACAGTTTTTGGCTGGATTCACACAATGCACTGATTCAGAACCCAAATCAACCAAACATTTTAGCCTACTGCCTTGTGTGAAATTGGCCTGGGTGATTTATTTAGAGTCTTATGGGTTACACAACCCCAGAAAAGTGGATTAAATAATCTAAAGAAATTTGGTCCAGATCTACTTGAAGCAGATCTATGTTGTCTTGATGGTAAAGACAAACTTGACTGCAATCTGTAAAATATCTGTTTCCTGTCTTCCAATGGCACATTTCAAGGATTAAGTCTGTATCAGTGGTGGGTTGCAGGTGGTACACCCCAGTATGGGCGTACTGGAGCCTGCCCAGAGCACCGCATACCCTTCCAGTGCGTTGCTTTGGAGGGCCCACCTGCTTGGTCAAGCTCCTTACCTGTCTTTTAAGGCTTCCCGTTTCCACGCACGCATATGGCGCATACAGCACCTGCGCGACACTCCGCCGAGCAGCTGGAGCGTCACGGAGGCTTGTGGAAGCGTCGCTGGAGCTACAACGCATACGCACACCGCGCATGTCCATGTGGGTGATGCAGCGCCCGTTCCAACCATACCAGTTGGAAATGGATCCGGAACCCACCACTGGTCTGTATTCTTTATGTATGCAAGATCTAGATTTAACACCCTAAATCTATGGAGGGAAAGGCGTAATTATTTGGATTTCAACTCTCATTACTCTCTGCTAGCATGGCTAATCGTAAAGGATTGTTTAAATTAAGTAACATTTTTAATGTTTATGTTGATATCGGTCAGTTTCAAGGTAGACCAACTTAGGAAACATACTTCAGAAGAATTAATGGAACTCTACCAGAAGTGAGTTGCTCCCGGTTCGGCCTGGATCACCCAAACTAGTAGTAGCGGTGACGGGAGGATCCGCCCACCCTCCCAGATGCTTCTGTGCATTTGTCGCGCGCATGCACTGATCGGTAGTAAAGAAAAAATGGAAACCCAGACTTTACTCTACATCATTGTTATATAATATAATAATAGAATCTTGAAAACCTGACAAAGTTTCTCTCTCCCTCTTACATCAAAGTGAATCAAGGCAGGGCAATCTTGAGCTGCTTCCTCGCTCCACCGCACTCCATCTTCCCAAGCTAAGCTAATTTTTTTGTAATGGCTGCTGCATACCTTTTTCAAGATCATCTCCATACTCCTCTATGCTATATTTGGTCTTTCTCTGTTTAAACTTCTAACTAATTTACAGATGGTGCTATGTATATCTCCAGAGACATTTGTGACTGAAGTATTAATCTAGGCCAGTGATGGCTAACCTTTTTTGGCTTGTGTGCCAAAAGTGGGGGGAGCGCAGAGGGGTCGTGCGTGGGCGTACCACACTCATAATGCTATATGCATGACCCTCTGCTTTTGGCATGCTTTTTTCGCCCTCCCCAGGCTCCAGAGGCTTTCTAGGAGGCTGGGGAGGGTGGAAACAGCCTCCCCTCCCCACCTCCAGAGGCTTCAGGAGCTTCCCTGAAGCCTCCAGAGGGCGAAAAACAGTCTCAAAAGAAGGCCTAAATCAGCTGGCCAGCACACACATGCGCACTGGAGCTGACAGGGCAACACCTCGCGTGCCCTAAGAAATGGTTCCACGTGTCACCTGTGGCACCCGTGCCATAGGTTCGCCACCACTGATCTAGGCCAAGCAATTGAGTAAATACCATAGTTCAGTTATATGGTAAAACTTCCAGAGGGCACTAATTTGCCTATCTATCACTGAAATAAAATGTATAAAGCTATAAGCAAAGAGCCAATGAATGTACACAACCACATACATGCATTTCACCAACTTAGATAATGTATTACCGTATTTTTCAGAGTATAAGACGCACTGGAGTATAAGATACACCCAGGTTTTGAAGAGGCAATTTTTTTTAAGTAGGTAGGTAGATAGAGGGATAGAGAGGGAGAGAAAGAGAGAGAAATACAATAGGTAGGTAGGGAGAGAGAGAGAGAGTAGGTAGATAGGTAGGTAGGTAGAGGGAGAGAAAGAGAGAGAGAGAAATACAGTAGGTAGCTGGGTAGGGAGAGTGTGTGTGTGTGTAGATAGATAAGTAGGTAGAGGGATAGAGAGAGAGAAATAGAGAGAAATAGAGAAATACAGTAGATAGGTAGGGGGAGAGAGAGAGTAGGTAGGTAGGTATATAGAGGGGGGAGAGAAATACAGTAGATAGGTAGGAAGAGAGAGAGTTTAGATAGGTAGGTAGAGGGATAAAGACAGAGAAAGAGAGAGAGAGAGAGAGAGAGAGAGAGAGAGAGAGAAATACAGCAGATAGGTAGGGAGAGAGAGAGAAGGTAGGTAGGTAGATGTTTACAGGTGTATTTACCCTTGTGCTGGAGAAGGAAATCACTGACCACCTTTGGAACAAATCTTTGTTTCTGCAGGCACAATACTTGACCAACGTATTTCTCATCAATCACTCTAATTAAACAACTTTCCAAAAGGGGGGAAAAAACCCTTTTTTGCACTTTGCAAAACCTCCCCCAAATGGCCAGTTTTTGTGTGAAAATGGGCCCATTTATTTTAAAATAAAAGGCATGAATAGCCTTGGGGGGGGGGGGCTTGCAGAGTGCTCTTGGGGGGGTGGGGGGCCCAAAACGAGGAAAAACAGCCCTTTTTTTGTGAAAACGGGCCGTTTTTTGGTCAAACAATAGCATGCCTAGCCTTATGGAGGCTTATAGAGTACTGCTGGGGGCTGGGAGGGGGGCCAAAACGCCCTGTTTTTTGCTCATTTCTGCCCTCCCCAGCCCCCAGGAGCTCTCTGGAAGCCTCCATAAGGGTATGCGCATGGCCATTTTGGTGAAGGGACGGGGTTTCAGGAAGCAAAAAGTGCTGTATTCGATGTATAAGACGCACCCAGATTTTCAGCCTCTTTTTAGAGGAAAAAAAGTGCATCTTATACTCCAAAAAATTTGGTAGGTTTTTCTCCCTCTTTTCCTCTGCTGTCCTATTTATATGCTGAATAATATTTCCTTCTAATGCTTACATGAAAACACAGCAATAATCAGACAGCACACCATGCAGTAATTTGTGGAAACCCTTGCTGCATTCCCTACATGTCCTTTTCTCAGAAGATCTTATTCTGACACATTGATTCGTATTTTTTTTACGTTATTTTTCTTGTTTTTGTACATAAGCATTATTTATCTAAACATAAACATACATTGTTGATTCCCTAAAATCCATGGAACTACATGCTATATAATTCCTAAGATTTGCTACACAGTCAGAAATACACCCTCATGCAGGGGGTAATAAAATAAAAATGAGCACGCTACTCTTCTCTCTTAAACTCCCAAACCATTCTCTGTCTGATCCACAGGATTGGCTTGCCAAATAATTAAGGATACTGAATACAGTATGAAGGGCAAATTATTATGGATTAGCAGAAAACAAAGCCAAGACTTTGTGATGAGTTTTGGGATCAATAGGGTCTAAATCTGGTGTTAGAAAAAGTGATTCTGTTTTGATGGGAAAGTAGGAAGAAGAAACCTGTTGCATTCTAAATTTGGTGAACCATATTTTCTAGACAGCTTTGCAGCCTGAACAAAGCTGAGCCACATTTTTACCCAGTTTGATGCAGTAGTTAAGGCACCAGACTAGAAACCAGGAGACTGTGAGTTCTAGTCCTGCCTTAGATATGAAAGCTGTCTGGGTGACTTTGGGGTAATCACTCTTTTCTCAGTCCAACCCATTTCACAGGGTCATCGTGGGGATACAGGGAGGAGGAAAGAGTATTAGGTATGTTCACCACCTTGAATTGTTTATAAAAATGATGAAGGTGGGAAATAAATAAATAAATTCCAGGAGTTATCATTCAGCAATATCTATCAAACTCACCAATTCCCTACCCTGATTTAAGCAAACTTAATATTAAGTGAGAACAGATATGTGTGGGAGTTTTATTATAGAAAGAGTCAGAGAGTAGGCCTGGGTAATATATAGATCTTGCATTATGTGAACTTCAAAGCATGCAAAGAACATGTCCCTGCACGGATTTGTGCCAAATGAGTCCTAGGTGAATGAAAAAAAATTGAGAGAGCATCCAGATGGCCTTATGAACATTCAATGCTGCTACAATACATGGTGACTGCAAAATGGAGACAGAGAAAAAGATTCCCATCCAATTGACTAACTACCGTATAAGCAACGAAAATAGCCCTGAATTCACTAGCTGTCCTTCTTCTCTCCATCTGCTCCATCCCTCTATGTGGTTGCTTGCCTCTCATTCATGCACTCACCTGTTTGTGAACTTTTGTAAGCTGTTCCAGGTTGTTCTCAAGAAAGGAAATCTTCTGTTTCTGGGAATGAGCCCCCCCACTGTCCTCGGGTTCCAACTCCGCACTCTGGAAAGAAGGAGCAAAGGGAATTGAATTAAGAGTGGTGGTTATATTTACAGATGAGCTCAAGATTCAATAAGGATAAGCAGGAATTTGGAATAGATATATCACCACAGGAACCAGATAAGATCGTTTGGGGTGATGATATTACATTTATCTCTAAAGTTTACAATTTTCTTTTGCTCCACAAGATGGAAGGGGTCCCTGTAAAAGATACTACGATTGCTTGGGGAAAGAATGTTGGCCGAATGATAGAACCAATGGAATGGGAACAAATTTGGACCAAAAATACCAAACTCACATTAGCGACAGCATTTTAAAGAAAATATTTACAAAATGATATATAGATGGTACCTGGCCCTAGCAAGGATTTCCAAAATGTTCCTTGCTACATCTGACAAATGTTGGAAGTGTGACTCTGCCAGGGGCAGCTTCTTTCACCAGTGGTGGACCTGCCCGAAGGTTAAAATGTATTGGACTACTATTAAAAATTGGTTGTTAGAAATCACAGGATTTGATTTTCAATTGGACCCAGTTATATTTCTTCGAGGGATAAAGCCAAGAGAAGTACCTAAAGATGCTTGGTACTTATTAATACACATCGCAACAGCGGCACGTATGACATACGCGCAACATTGGAAGTCAAAGGAAATCCCAACGAACCAACAGGTCCTGGATAAGATACTACGATGTGCAGAACTGGACAGGATGACATATATTCTTAAAGGGAAAAGTGAATCGCTTTTTAATAAAAGTTGGGATTTCTGGTACTTATGGCTGGGAAACAGAGTGTCAGATTTTAACGGGAGTAGCGGTTAAGATTTGGTTAATAGAAATAATTATTACAATGATTGTTTTTTAATCTTTTTCTCTATATAAACTTTGCTCTTATTAGAAGCGTAGGAGAAATATTGAGAACTAGGGATTTATAAGATGACTGTAGGATGTGTATAAGATTTATCAGCTTGGGATGAATTTGACTAAAATTGGAGGAGGCATTAAACTCCTCAGTCTTTGTTCAATGCTTATGTGTATTATTGTTCAATAGAAATTTATTTTAGGGGAAAAATATATATTAAGTTTGGATTGCTGAAACGCCACCCCCAGAACCCATCAGAGAAAATAAATAAGCAAAGGCAACAACGGAAAGGGAGAGATGAGGAGGGAAAGGAAGAAAGGGTAAAGTAGAGAAAGTAAGGGTGAGGAATTAAGAGTAGGAGAGAGGATAAGAAAGAAGAAAAGAGAGGAGGAGGGGGAAATAGAGGGGGGAAAGAGAGAAGAAATGAGAGGAGGAAATAAGGCAGAGAAGGGAGCTTGAGAAGATAGGAGTAAGGCTGTTGCAAAATAACTTGCACAAAGGGATTCCAAAGATTGGGTTGAGGCTCCACATCTACTACCTAATTTTGTTATTAGTGGCTCGGAGGATTTTCAAGGAGTCTAGCTAGTGTAGAATAATAGCTAATGGTACATCAACATAGATTTGTTTTCACATCAAATCCCATCCTTGCACTGACTTCAGGTGGTGGCTTTAGGCAAATGTAATATCTCACACCTTACCTTCTCACGCCAACCTGCAATTTGGGGACAGAATTGCTAATCTCCATCTTAAGAGGTTTTTATAAAGATTCAAAGACAAAGTGTTTCAAAGATTCACAAGTTTTCGATGTGTTTCAAGAGCTACCTACTTTCTTAACTCGAGTCGTGACGTCTTGAACGAACAGCTTGCGAAGGTTGTGGAGGGTCTGGAGTTCACGGGCCTAGAAAGGGCACACACACAGAAAAGAAAGCTGAGATAAGATATTTTAGTCTCCCCGTTCTCTTCCTCTGGTTCTATTCACAAAACTCATTTAACTGGGTCACCGAAGGGGAGCATATTATGTAAACCTTTTAAGCTACATTAGTTGCTTGCTTAACCAAATCTGGTCAGATTTAGCCCCAAACAGATACACTGCTGTTCTCTGTGGATAAAGTCAGCTAATGTGCAAACTACTTATGAGGTAATTAGTTGTTTTACAAGGATACACTCTAAGTCAGGGATGGCTAACCTTTTCTGGATCGCGTGCCAAAAGCAGGGGAAGCGCAGGGTGACATGTGTGGGCGTGTCCACACCCATAATACTTTGAAAGTGATCCCAGCGTGCATGCGCAAGCAACCAGTTCTTCTCCCTGCTTTTGGTGCACTTTTTTCACCCTTCCCAGGCTCCAGAGGCTTTCTAAGAGCCTGGGGAGGGTGAAAACGGTCTCCCCCGCCCCCCCAGAGGCCCCAAAAACAGCTCTACGAGCAAACCAGAAGTTCAGGAACAGACTTCCAGTTTGCTCCTAGGGCCATTTTTTGGCCTCCGGAGCCTTCAGGAGGCTTCCCTTAAGGCTCCGGAAGGCGAAAAACAGCCCTACAAGCAAACCGGATTGCAAGGAAGCCTCCAGAGGGTAAAAAACAGCCTTAAAAGAAGGCCAAAGTCAGCTGGCCAGAGCGCGCATGCGCGCTGGAGCTGACAGGGCAATGCCTCACGTGCCCTAACGAATGGTTCCATGTGCCACCTGTGGCACACGTGCCATAGGTTCGCCATCCCAGCTCTAGGTAATTCTAGAGAGACTCTAAAAAGGTCGGTCTATGTGCCTTAGCAGTTTCAACTCCCCTCAGACGTAGCCCGACAAAGAGGGCAAAAGAGGGCAGAAACGGATTAGTAGTGAGTAAGCTCTGCCTCCAAATCTTTCTGCAGTAGCGCCAATCACAATCACACCACTTCAGATTTAAAAAAAAAAAAATTCACAAGGAAGGGAATGGAATAAAGGGGGGAGGGGGAGGGACAATCTTTCGGGTTTCTTTACAACAGCTGGGAGCCCCCAAAAGTAGCCATCAATCAGGGGTAAGCTGTTCGGGGTTCGCAGGGCTTTGGGCAAAAAATGGGCCTACTGGACGTTCGAGAGGTTTCTGAAGAAACAGGCCCGTTTCCAGCCTCCAGAGGGTCTCCAGAGCTTGGAGAGGACGTTTTCGTCCTCCTGGAAGCAAAGCCTCCAGAGCCCAGGGAGGGCAAAATTACCCCCCCCCCCGCCGCCATAGTACAGGAGCCCGACTAGGCCACACCCACCCTGGCCACACCCACCCAGCAACTGGGCAGAGAATCCCTTGCTAGAATTTTTGAAGCCCACCCCTGGCCATCATATAACAGAGTCCTCCTTGTACCCAATGCTGCTGCCACAGATGTGAGTCTATATTCACTACAAATGAGAGAATACTGCTTTTCGAGATGCTTACAACGGTCTCCTCCAGCCCTTTGAGATCTTGCTTGGACTGCTCGTGACGCTCGTAGAGAAATCTGTGAAGCGGAAAGAGCATGTGGGGTAAAGACGCCATGGGAAAAAGTGTCCTCAGAAGAATTGAATCGTCTTCGCTGAAGCATAAATCTGGTAGCACAGGCAGGTGCTGTCTGTTGCTTTAAGTTTTAGAATCCTGCATATGGTCAAGGTTAAAGGCCATCATAGATATGCAGGGTGAGCCGGCTTCGAAGGAATGTCATTTAGTGGGCCCAGAAACTAAGCCTTTTCTGAAGCTGCATCCGCCTGATGGAGAGCAGGATGTTCCCAATCTTTCAGATCTTTTCTAGAGACCTGGTTTTGTGGCCAGATTGGGGGAGCTGGAGAAGTCAAGGGACCTATCTCCGAGCTGTGTTAATACTTCCTGGGCTGCTATGTATGGTATTTTCATTCTTGTTTTTTAATTTTTATTTTGACATTGTTTGCCACTCAGTCACTTATTGAGATGGGCGGGTTCTACAAACTGATTTAAAAAAAATAATGGCTACATTAATTTTCACCTTCTGAAGTTTTTACATTCTTTTACAACTTTTACAACTTTTACAACAGGGTTAGGTGTTCTGACCTCCCACTTTCTCCGACTAGCACAAGACTGGCTGCCTGCCACTAACTCTCTTGGCGGTTTGCCTGAATGATTCTGAACAGATACGAAGCTTCTTAACTCGACTAGACATGAACCTGAAAATCAACACGAATAAACACGAACCTAGAAATCCAACGTTGTTCTCTGCAAGGACTTTCTTAGCAAAGACTTCCTTTTAAACCCTCTTGGGAGGGGCCAATCATTAGGCAGCTGGGACTAATTCAATTCCTACAAGTTCGTTTCTGATGCAATTGAAGCCTCCTTTTTTCAGCCCTTCTCAATCTAGCATCAGGGACAAACTGGCCTTAATCCTCCCCACTACTCCAAGACCCAGGTGCTTCCTGATGACCAGCCGGGCTCTCTGCTCTCTCAAGGTCACCCTCCTCCTCCAGAGCAGACTCAGGACTTCTCACTAGAGGAGTCCATCAGCATCTCATCCGGAGCCGGCTGGACCACAACAGTTAGGGTCCTTTTTCCCATTGCTTCTTGGAGTGCCATGCCTACATATTCTAGATACACAACCAAAGGTGATTGAACTAGGACAAAAACTTGCCTTGATGCAATCACTCCCCAAATGCCTAATCATCCTGTCTTCTGCCCTTTGAAAAATTGTCACAGTTAGTGGCAATTTTTGCAAGGCTCTATGGGTTCCATTCAGTGGTGGGTTCCAGACCCCGTCACAACTAGTATGCGAATGGGGCCGAGCAACCTAGTTGGGCATGTGCACTGCGCATGCATGAGCACACCCTGCGACAACCAGCTGTTTGGCGGAGGTCGCACAGGTGTTGCATGCTGTGCGCGCCTGTGCAATTGGCAGGTCACGTTATAAACAGCTATGGAATGTGGGGGGAGCGGGTGTACGGTGGCCGCTGCTCCCGGCTACCACCAGTACGGCTGTACCAGGCTGTACCACCCGGAACCTACCACAGATTCCATTCTAGGCTTACCACATGGCCATGGGCCATGTGTACGTCTGATTTATAAAATCTTAGGACACAGTTTTTTTGTTGAAGGAAGGAAACATGGGTAGTGAATAGCCAAATTGACGTGCATATATGTGAGAGTAGGCAGATCTGGTAGCAGAGAGAAACCAAGCATTGTAACTGAGGAGGAATGGCGCACCAACTCTTCCAGATAACTCCATTGCAGATGAATATAAAGAATCTCTTACAGTTGGGGATTGAGCACCCTTTTATTTTGACCCAAGCTGTCAAATGTTCTAGAGCTATTCTATGTTAGGAAAAGAAGAAATCCCATATGGGTCATCATGGAAGCAGTGAAGAAGGAAGTGAGACACAGCAGGCTTGAACAAGTCCTTATTGGGAGAGGAAGGAAACAGGAAATGTACAAAGCTTTAGAACAAGCGTGTCAAACTCAAGGCCCGTGGGCTGAATCTGATACATGGGGTCCATGGGATGCTTAGATCTGGCCTGTAGGACCATCTTGGAAACAGTGAAGGACCAGCCCACAGTGCCTCCGCCAGTGAAAATGGAGCTTAGGAGGGCCGCACACAGTCCCCTGAGCTCTGTTTTCGTTGGCAGAGGATGGCGGGTGGCCATCGCGGCCTAAAAATGGAGTCTGTGAGCCCGATTACACTGGCAGAGTTCTCAGGCCACCACAGACACGCCTGAGTGATGTCTAGCTGACCATGTCCATCCTGTCCCCCCCCCCCTCCGAGGTCAAACACAACCTTGATGTGGCCCTGAGTAAAATCAAGTTTGACACCCCTGTTTTAGAAATATGAAATAGGACCCAGTCATGACATTTCTTTGCAAAGGATCATCTTCAATTTAGGATCGTCTTTTGGGGTGAATCTGGTATATGTTCTTCTTTAAACCAAATATATTTAAATTATTAAATGTGCCCTCATGCCAATTGAGTTACAGTTCCTTCCCCCACCCACTACATGGGTTTAATGTACTTCAGCTTTTCCCAACTGATGCCTACGGGCATCAAATCCCATAATTCATCAGGACCAAAACACATTTTGTTTTAGAGAGTGGGACTTATTCTTAAACAAAGGGATGAAGAAAGACAGGTGAAAATGTCTGGGGAAAGGAAGTCCTCACGTCAGCTCCTGAAGCTTTTGTGTTTTCTCTTGCTCCTCATTCTTCAGTTTCTCATAGTCAGCACGAAGTTTCTCCAGTTCAAGCTCTAACTTCTGGTTTAAGCTGGACAGGAAATAATGTATGGAGAAATATGCTATTGTTGGGATGGCAAGCTAATTATCATAGTTATTCAGCAGCCTTTCAATTTAGCATAAGGTCAGCAAAAGCACTCAATGCTAAAGGCTCAAAACTTGGAGACTAAAAAGCCAAAGTCTCTGATGCTTAAAAGTAAGGTAAAGATTCCCCTCGCATATATGTACTAGTTGTTCCCGACTCTAGGGGGCGGGGCTCATCTCCGTTTCAAAGCTGAAGAGGCAGTAATGTCTGAAAAAGTCTCTGTGGTCATGTGGCTGGCACGACTAAATGCCGAAGGTGCATGGAACTTTGTTACCTTCCCACCAAACATGGTTCCTATTTTAATACTTGCATTTTTACATCCTTTTGAACTGCCAGGTTCGCAGAAGCTGGGACAAGTAACGGGAGCTCACTCCTTTATGCGACGCTAGGGATTCGAACAGCTGAACTGCTGACCTTTCTGATCAACAAGCTCAGCGTCTTAGCCACTGAACCACTGTGTCCCTCTCTGATGCTCTCTGATGCTTAAAGGATTGCATTTCAGGACAATGTACTATATAAAAGAGGGTATCTTTTAAGAGCCGCAGTGGTTAGAGTGCAGGACTGCAGTCTACTTCTGCTGATCATTGCCTGCCAACAGTTTGGCAGATCGAATCTCACCAGGCTCAAGGTTAACTCAGGCTTCCATCCTTCCGAGGTGGTAAAATGAGGACCCAGATTGTTAGGGACAATATGCTGACTCTGTAAACTGCTTAGAGAGGGCTGTAAAAGCACTGTAAAGTAGTATATAAGTCTAAGTGCTATAAGTCAGGGGTCTCCAACCTTTGCAACTTTAAGTCTGAAGGACTTCAGCTCCCAGACTTCTCCAGCCAGACTTAAAGTTGCAAAGGTTGGGGACCCCTGATCTATAAGTGACTCTATCTGAGTCAACCATCTTTTAAGCCTTTCTATCACAACCAGCTGCTGGTTTTAGGTTTAGTATAAATGGTATAAATTAACTGCAGCAATCCAGCCTAATGAATTTTTATTAGGGCAAGTTCTATTGAATGAACGTCAGTTCTCAGAAAAGAATGACTGGCCTTAAATTAGTTACAGTTCATAGTGTCTCAGGGGCCTTAATTACCAGTCTATAAATCCTATTGATTGTACATAAATTAAAGGATACCAGACAGCTGAATTTATGTCACACAAGAGATATGGGTAGAGAGTAGTGTAACAACTCTAGCTACACTACATTGCAGTTACTTCTAGAATTAATTAACATGAGATTTCTAGCTACGCTACATTGCCATTACTTCTAGAATTAATTAATTAACATGAGATTTCTAGTTATGCTACATTGCACTTACTTCTAGAATTAATTAACATGATTTCTAGTTATGCTACATTGCAGTTACTTCTAGAATTAATTAACACGAGATTTCTAGCTATGCTACATTGCCATTACTTCTAGAATTAATTAACATGAGATTTCTAGCTATGCTACATTGCCATTACTTCTAGAATTAATTAACATGAGGTTTCTCCTATTTGGTTCCTCCAGACTTATTAAGAAAGACTATAAATCTCAAATTGTTAGTAAGCACGCTGTTTAAGAATTCTGGGAGTTGTAGTCCTAACACAGCTGGACTGTGCGAGGTTGGTGATGGATAATTTACCCCCTACTTCCATCTTTGCTTCTAATTTCTATTCTACGCATGTTCATAAATGGTTGTCGCTTATTTTATTCTGTTCACATTAGTCCTGCCTTGTAAACCTTGTCCAATTTTCTGCTGATACTGTGCCATCAGTCTCTTGAAACTGATTTAAGCCAGACTCTGCCAAAAACACAAACAAAAAAACCCCAGCTTCTCATCTCCAACATCTTATAATGAGAATCTCTCTCCTTCCCATCAGAACAGCTTGCCCCAGCCTAAAAATGACTCACTCTTTAAGCTCATCAATGATTTTCTGCTTCTGGTTGATCTCATCACGTAGGCGTGCCAACTGCTTGTGGTGGGCTTCGCGGTGACTCTCTAGTTGCACTTCCAAGGCCTTCTGCAGGAAAAGAAAGCAGTTCAGAAGTGTAGGTAGCAGCACTAAAGCAGCAAATCTTGGACCCTCTTCAAAAATATATTATTTTCCGGCAAAGTCATGCTCTCTTCAACAGCCCATCGTATGCTTGTCCTCTTTTTTTCTGGCGCCATCCTGGCTCACAGAAGTCACAGGTGCATAATGAAGTCTTATATCTTTACTAAAAAGGCTTTCTAGCAGAACACTAGTGACAGAAAGGTTGGACAAACGATTGCAGCCCCTCATGATTTACTCAGATCACAAAACTCAACCAGCTTAAAGGCGAGAGAGAGTTCAAAGCATAAATAAGGTACCAGGGGATCAGTCAGTTGTGGTGTCAAGAGTCCAGACGTCTACTACTTGAGAAAGTTGGGGAATAAGGTGGTGAGGTAAATGGAGAGCTGTTGCCAATTGATGGATGAGGCACTCCTTATACAGGGCAGTGTGATTTGAATTTGTTGGGGGGGTGGGGGGGTAGCATGTGTGCATCTGTGTTTGTGTCTATTTTCTTTTTGGCCAATTCTTGATGAGCTTCTTTGCTCAGTCCCCTTTCCTGCACTGAGGAGGCCCTTGCATTGGGGATGAGGTGTTAAGTCTTGCTTCTCCATCTTCTAAGGCCTTTGATAGCTGCCTCTCCAGGTTGCTAGGCAACACTGCTTTCCCTGCCTGCAATTCTTCCAGTGAATCCCCTCAGGCTGATGACTCTCCTGTAACTGCTCTTCATCTTCTGAATCTAAGCTGGCCATGCGTGACAGTTCTCCTTTTTGGAGCCTGAAATATGCCTGTCTGGCCCTCTTGTTTCTCTATGTTTTTTTTATTCCCTCCCTCTCTACCCCTCTTTTTAATTCATGCCGCCAGGGGCCAAAGGGATTGTGTAAGTGGGATACAATACAATACAATACAATACAATACAATAGCAGAGTTGGAAGGGACCTTGTAGGTCTTCTAGTCCAACCCCCTACGTGGGCAGGAACCTTATACCATTTCAGACAAATGGCTATCTAACATCTTTTTAAAGACTTCGAGGGTTGGGGCATTCACAACTTCTGGAGGCAAGCTGTTCCAGAGGTTAATTGTTCTGTCAGGAAATTTCTCCTTAGTTCTAAGTTGCTTCTCTCCTTGATTAGTTTCCACCCATTGCTTCTTGTCCTGCTCCCAGGTGCCTTGGAGAATAGTTTGACTCCCTCTTCTTTGTGGCACCCTCTGAGATATCGGAACTGAGATATTGGATATAACACCCTCAATGAAGAAAGACAAGCCTTATCTCTTGTACTAACTTTGACTTCATCTGTATCTTGTATCAGGTCCTGCTCCTTGGCTACGTCATGCACCGTCTCTGTGGGAGAGAAGAAAGGTCCTTAATGAGAGGATGCTAGACAGAGTTAGAGCATGGGTTGATGACTAGTGTTAGATTAGTAATTTGCTTTCTTGATCTAGGACAGGGGTCTCCAACCTTTGCAACTTTAAGTCTGAAGGACTTCAGCTCCCAGAATTCTCCAGCCAGCAAAGAATTCTGGGAGCTAAAGTCGTTCAGACTTAAAGTTGCAAAGGTTGGAGACCCCTGATCTATTCCACATTTTTTTTCTAGCTTCCAAGAAGTATGCTCCAAAAATAGTTTTGCTCACATGGGCAATTTCTGGATTAGTTTCAAAGTTGTGTTATTTGCCTCTTGAGACAGTTATTTTAAAAAGTAAGGGAATTACTTGGTAGTGCAGTGCCATCTTCTCCAGATGGTATCCTTCAGATCCACCGAACGCATCTTTCCCTACCATTGCTGAACACAATCAGAGTTCTGTTACAATCCATATTGAATACACCAGGCAGAGACACTCTTAAGATACCCCTGATCTAGGAGACTGAGCTAAAACATCAATTTTCTATGATTTCTTGAGCAGGTTATTCTCTCACTTTTATCTCTCTATCTCAAGGTTTAAGTCCAGAGTCAAAAGTTTCTTTTAAAAGACTTCTTCTGCATCCCCTCCTTCACCTATAAAATGGAAACAGTAATCTGCCTCGTACCATTATATTTATAGGAGGAAAGGCTTTATGTAAACAAACAAACAAAAGAACAGACTATATACAAAGAATAAATAATAACAGGAAGGAGCTAGTGTGGATATTCACCCATGGTCAAGAATTCAACTTGTAAGCAAACAATGCTATATGCAAGGACTCAAATATTCTGCAGCAAAAACTGTCTCCTGCAGCCACTCTGACCTACTCATTTCCTGAATTATTCAGATACTTCTGTACCGATCATAAACTATACCAGTGATGGCGAACCTTTTTTGGTTCGTGTGCCATAAGTGGGGGGAGCGCAGGGGGGTTGTGCGCGGATGTGCCGCACCCATAATGCAATGCACGACCCCCCAGTGCACATGCGCGCACTACAGGTGCAACCCCCCATTTTTTGCATGCTCTTTTCGCTCTCCCCAGGCTCCAGAGGCTTTATAGGAACCTGGGGAGGGTGAAAACAGCCTCCCCCGACCCCCAGAGGCCCTCTGGAGGCTTCAGTGACCTTCAGGAGGCTTCCCTTAACCCTCCGGACTATTGAAAATGACGCTCCAAGCAAATCGAACGTCACTTCCGGTTTTGGTGGCACGTCATTTTGTGTGCTCGGAGGCTTCAGGGAAGTTCATGAAGCCTCTGGAGAGCCTCCGGGGGGAGGGGCTCTTTTCGCCCTCCCCAGGCTCCAGAGGCTTTGTAGGAGCCTGGGGAAGGCGAAAAGAGTATGCAAAAAAAGGGCAAATTCAGCTGGCCAGAGCGCGCATGCACGCTGGCTAGCTGACAGGACATCGCCTCGCGTGCGCTGGCAAATGGCTCCATGTGCCACCTGTGGCACACGTGCCATAGGTTCGCCATCACGGAACTATACCATAAGCCCAGTACCATACACATTACCTTGGGCCTGCAGTTTAGCTAGCTCTTCACTCAGAGAATCATAGGATTCTTCCAGGTTCCGTTTCTTCAGCTCCACACTCTGCATGTACTCAGTAAGTGAACGGATCTTGGCTTCGTGCTGAGAAGATTAGAAAATGTAAGCAAATAAGACATCCCTTTCACAAACGTAGTCCGGATTCCGGACTTCTGTAAGAAGTTAGCACCCACCCCTCTCCTAGAAAAATGAATTATTTTAGGAAATATTAAAAGGACGGAATATTTTCCCTAAAATGGAGGCAGAAACTCAGCCCCCCCACACCTTCGTCAATGAGCCATTAAGGCCTGAGCCAGTCTATTCTTCATAACAAAGATCTATCCTCTTCAGCTCCAGGGTGGTGGGATTAAGACATGGCCCTCAGGACATGATAGGATCAGCCCTCTACCCATCTAGCAACCAGTGGTGAGGTACGACTGGTATGCCCCTGTATGGGCGTATCGGTGCCTTCTGGGAGCACCAGGTACCGTTCCGGTATGGTGCACCGGAGGGCTCACCTGCCCGCCCGCACTCCTTACCTATCTCTGATCCGATCAGGGCTTTTGCGCATGCGCATGGAGCGTACAGCGCTTGTGCGACGCTCCACCGAGCAGCTGGAGTGTCGCGGAGCAGTCATGGAGCTTTGCGGACAGCAAGTACACATGTGTGTGCATGTGGTGGACGCCCAGCCCCGTTGCACCATACCGGTTGCAACAGAATCCGGAACCCACCACTGCTAACAACAGAACTCATCTCGTGGCACCTGAGGACATATTACCACCCAAGCCTGGGACCCAGACAGCCTATCAAATTAGCCAAGACCCCCACCACCTGGGAGTCTGACAGCCAATGGGATACATTTCCTGTACAGGAACAGGAAACTCTAAGGTGGGGCCCAGAGAGGGTATAAAACTCAGGCTTTCTCAGCATATCTACCCTTTTTGCTTCAAGATCTTCAAGGCATATGATCCCCCTTTCCCCCAGGACCTCAAGCCATGTGGTCCTGTCCACCATTAAAAACCATCTTTCTAATCAGCCACCATTGTTTCCAGTGTCTTTCTCCCCACTTGGAACTGAACCCAGATGGACATTTCTTCCAACACTTCCCAATCTCATTTTCTATGAGAAGAATCCAGATTTCTGCTTGTCCAAGCGTGGAAACTGTCATCTCTCCTCAAATACAGAGTTCCAAAATAAAGAGAGGACGAAGCAATCAAGAAGCCCCTTCCATGCTACATTTCAAGGGCACACCTACCATAATTTAAAGTACAATCCTATGGAAGTATATCCAGAAACTGCAATCAATAGGACACTTCTAAGAAATAATATACGGTACATGATTAATTAGATTAGACTAGGATTAATATTAATTAGATGGATCATTAATCCCTATTTGAATCAGGACATGTTTTGGGAGCAAAAAATAATCAGTGTGTGTGCTTGTGGATGTAGATGTGTTGTGTGCTTTTCCCATTTCACATACCTCCTCTTAAAGTTGTTCATGGAGCTATGGATTCATGAACATTCACTAGCAGAATATTTTAATTAAAAGAAAGGAAGGTTTGTATGATCCAAAACCAGAAAATAAAAAATGGGGAAAGAATGTAACTTATCCTCAATCTGCTACTTCTCTGATCCCATTTTAAAGATTGGTATATATAGAATTATACCATGCAACAGCATGAAGTCTGGCCCCAGGGATACATCTCAAAATATTAAATATTAAAACAGAGAAATGTGTGGTCTATATTTAGATTTCTCCTGGTTTTCATATGCATTTAGAAGCAATTGCGAGAAGGTTGGAAAATGGATTAGAATAGTGTCATTAGTGTCATTAGAGAAAGAAAGCTAAAATAGGTATTAGTATCTATATAAATAAAAATGTAATTATGAGTTTGTTCAAAACCGCTAATCTCTGAAAGAACTGCACCGATCGCTTCCAAATTTTCACACAACATTCCTTTCAAATACGGCACCAATGATATATATATAGATTGTGTAGATGTCACACCTGTGCCAGGTTCACGCAATGTAAAAAATGTAACAAAAAAATGTAGACAGAGGGAGCAGTGGGCCACATGACATTTTGTACTACGTCATAAAATCCTTAGGACATACTCTGTTCATAAGATTCAAGGAGAAATGCAGTAGGTAGGTAGGTAGCTAGGTAGGTAGAGGGATAGAGAGGGAGATGGAGAAATACAGTAGGTAGGTAGGTTGGGGGTTATACGGTGGTTGTGTGTATGTGTTTGTGTGTGCAGGTGTAGGGGCAGATCTACAAACAGATTGGTTGGCCATCTAAGCAGACTGAGCCACAGCAACTCATGGCCGGGAACGGCTAGTTTGAAATAGAAAATGGAAATAGAAGAAGGGTTAAGCCCTCTCCTCTGTGATTTAAAAACAAGAATCTGTTACCAAGATCTCACTCTCAGGTAGGGTTTCCAATGACACCAGCTCCACAGTTTATGTTGATCCATTGTTACAGATATTACCATGTCCAAAAGAACATTAAGATTCCTGTCTGGGAAACAGCAGAGTATGTGATTCTAGTCACTCTGCTTGAGCTTGGTCTTCCATAAATATATGGATAAATATTTAAAGCCACATACCATTTGCCTTCTACAGGCCTCCTATAAGGAACATTCATGCATTGGTAGCAATGGTATCTTCCCTATCACTATTGAAACAATGGTAGAAGCAATAAACTAGATCAGTGTTGGCGAACCTTTTTCGCACTGAGTGCCGAAATGGGAGTGCACGCACACATATGGGGCAGTGCCAGAAACTGGAAGAGCAGTTCCCCAGCGCGCATGCGTGGGAAGTGCCGGAAACCGGAAGAGCAATTCCCCGGGGCGCATGAACACACCAGGAAGCTGAGCTTCCTGTTTTTAGTGTGCTCATGCATGCTTGTCACCTAGTCTTCTGGTTTCTGGTGCGCATGCTTGCATGAAGCTGGCCGGAACCTGGAAGACCAATGGGCGACGGCTGGCATGCCTGGAGAGATGGCTCTGTGTGCCACTTCTAGCACTATATAGATTCGCCATCAAGGAACTAGATCAACAAGGCCAGTGGGGCAAGCTACAAAGCTCCTGAACCTAGACATCGAACCAAAGCTGGAGCCAGTCATCTAAGGTCTCCTCAATTAGGAACCCTCACTGATCTCCCAAAAAAGATTTCCCACCGTATCTATCCTTTTTTATGCTGGAGCTTCAAGTTTCCTGATGCCTGTTTATAAGACCTGAGCGAGAAATAACAGAAGGCCAGGTTGCACAAGGAACTACTGTATTTCCCCAAAAATACAGCATGTCCTGCTAATAAGCCCAATTGGGCTTTTCAGAGCATGCGCCACAATAAGCCCTCCCCCCGAAACTAAGCACACACACACTATTTAAAGCCTGAGCCAGGCTAAGGATTAAGAGGAGGCAATTAGCAGAACAACGCCATCGGAGATAATCAGTATCACCTGCCTAATTGACCGGCCCTTCCCAAGAGGCTTTAAAAGAAATCCTCTGTGAAGAGTAGGTTTGCAGGAAACAACAGAGAAGCTACAGAGTCGGAGAATTGTGTCGTGTGAATAACTAGCAACATATCTCTTGTTGCAATTCCGTTGCACATCTCTCGGTCTCCTAATGGAGATATCCTCAACACTCCCTTTATCAGTTTTAAATGCCACAGCTATTGTCCTTCCATCCCCACTTCCATGGAATCTGACCTGAGAAATGAGAAGCTGGCAGGAAGACAGTTCCCGTCCTGTCACCTCCATCTTGCGATGGCATTCAACTTGAAGACCCTCCAGCTGACGGCAACGTTTCACAACGGACTTCACTTCTGATTTGATCTTGCTGATGTAGAGCCGGGCAACAGTGAATTCTTCCTCAATGGCACCACTAATCTCTACTGGCTAAAAATTAACGATTTTAAAAGAGAACATATTCAGACAAATGGCTATCCAACATCTTCTTGAAGACTTGCAGTGTTGGGGCATTCACAACTTTTGGAGGCAAGCTGTTCCACTGGTTAATTGTCAGGAAATTTCTCCTCAGTTCCAAGTTGCTTCTCTCCTTGATTAGTTTCCACCCATTGCTTCTTGTTCTGCCCTCAGGTGCCTTGGAGAATAGCTTGACTCCCTCTTCTTTGTGGCAACCCCTGAGATATTGGAACACTGCTATCATGTCTCCCCTAGTCCTTCTTTTCATTAAACTAGACATACCCAGTTCCTGCAACCGTTCCTCATATGTTTTAGTCTCCAGTCCCCTAATCATCTTGGTTGCTCTTCTCTGCACTTTCTAAAGTCGCCACATCTTTTCTACATCGTGGAGACCAAAACTGGATGCCGTATTCCAAGTGTGGTCTTACCAAGGCATTATAAAGTGGTATTAACACTTCATGTGATCTTGATTCTATCCCTCTGTTTATGCAGCCTAGAACTGTGTCGGCTTTTTTGGCAGCTGCTGCACACTGCTGGCTCATATGTAAATGGTTGTCTACTAGGACTCCAAGATCCCTTTCACAGTTACTACTATTTTATTTGAGGAATATACAGGTAGCCCTGAACTTACAACAGTTCATTTAGTGACCATTCAAAATTATAGGTACTGAAAAATGTGGCTTATGACCGTTTTGTACAGTTAACAAATGTCTCACTTAACAACAGAAATTTTAGACTCAATTGTGGTCATAGGTCGAGAATTGTCTGTAGTGCAATGTATGATTCTAAGAAGCAGAAGTGTTTATACAACCTTTCCTTTGCTCATCAGATGGCACTATTCCCAGATCACTAGATTCCACTATTTTCTAACTAGTTTTTCTCACTTTCTTCAATTTTGTATGTGATAAGGTCATCACTAAATACCTTAAATGAACTTTTCTATTCCTTTTTCTTTAAAATTAGACATGTTTAAAAGATCTTCA
Organism: Rhabdophis nuchalis; assembly: GCA_039707465.1. Classification (NCBI taxonomy): domain Eukaryota; kingdom Metazoa; phylum Chordata; class Lepidosauria; order Squamata; family Natricidae; genus Rhabdophis; species Rhabdophis nuchalis. The sequence goes on from CM077646.1 coordinate 190,496,013, forward strand.
TTAAATAGAACAAAGAAAACAATTAGGAGTTTCTCCAGATCCATCTTATATGTTTCTAAACTGAGAGAGAATGACTACTTTTCTTCTTTCCAAACATTGACTCCCCTATCAACTGCTTACCAATTTGATCTCACCGTTGCCCACAATGACACTGAATTCACTCAGATCCTTCATAAGGCCATTGAGGACCTCAGCAATGCGTTTGCGCTGATGCCCACTGAATTCCTGTAGGCGTTGCAACTCTGATTCCAAAGACAACATGGTAGCCTGCAAAGATAAAGACACCTATGGCTTATCTAGCTCAAAGAGAATTCTGGTTTAAAAATGAGGGACTCTCCATTTTTAATTAAAAGGAAAAGACCTTAATTTCTTAAAATAAATTAAATTAATTCTTAAATGGATGATTTAATTTCTTGTGTCTTAATTTAAATGTGAACCCTCTGGTTAGGAATTAGATTACACCAAACAAAATTAAGACAAAAAAGATGGTTTAAACTTGAACATATGCAATGGCTCTGAATAAATATCTAACCGGAGACCCTAGCACATCCATTCCCTTTGTTACGGGAATGGAGGTTTCACTAGTTAAACCAAAAAGAAAAGCTATAGTGAATTTATTAGACCAATCTATGAACACCTGGTACTGCAGTTCTGGAATCTTCTGCAGTTCTGGAGCCTTTCTCTAAGGAATCTCTCTATCCCACCATTGTTTCTTTTTGGTATCCTAACAAAACGTCTTTAGTCACTCAATCACTTTTTAAGAACTTCACAAAGTTCTTTTTGAAGTTTTGATTAATGTATTGATTCCAGAAGGGTAGCATTTGAATCTGTTAAATTTTAACTGGCGTTTTACAGTTCCACATAGAGATCTCAGCACTTACCACTTTCTGAGACAACTCATCCACCAACAGCTGATTCTGCTGACTCTTCTCTTCTACCTCCTGGGATTTCTGATCGTAGTTGACAGCCAGTTCCTCCAGAGCTTGCAGTACCTCCTTCACCTCCTCCTTAGCGGAATCATTCTCAGACTGCAGATGGCTTAGTTCCTGCTGCACTTTTTCATTGTCCCCACGAGTGGATATTAGCAGCTATCAGAGGGGAAAGGTGGGGTGAGTTAGTGAGTAACTAGAGAAATGTCAGGGAAGATATAAGAAAGGAGGAAGAACAGGAAGGCCAAATGTGGATGGTGTAAAAAGAGGTAGAAATACAGAGAGGTATACAGAGTGCTAAGAAATAGAAGGCCGTTACAGTTACCATATATTAGTCTTTCTCTACCCAATTGCCTTCTGATTCTATATCCATCAACTCCAGTCAGATGTAGTGTGATTAAAATCATCACGGCTGCAATCTAATATAGCCTGAGGACACCTAACTGGGCAAGACTGGAATACAATTACAGTATTTAATTAAAGTGCTGGGAAGACCAGGACAAAATCCATAGCGGGCTACTAAGCTTATTAGTCACACAACATCATCATCTCTCATAGGGCTGTTCGGAGGGGAGTGTGATGAGAAAGAATGACCTATGATATCATCTGTTCCTTTGAGGAAAGGCTGGCTTAAACTAAGGAGCAAAGATAAAAAGTCAGGATAATCTTTGTGCATTAAAGCAGGGGTCTCCAACCTTTTTTGCACCAGGGACCGGTTTCATTTTAAAGAAAATTCTGCGGACCGGCTGGCGTAGAGGAGGAGCAGGGTGGGAGGGGGAACAGGCAGTGCATGCGCATGCGGGGGGGAGTCCAACGGTGTGAACGGTCACGCCTGCGCATGCGCGCGCGGGGGGAGTCAGCTCACTCAGCCCTCTAGGGCCTCCAAAGGCGCAAACGGCCACGCCTGCGCATGCGCACGCAGGGGGAGTTGGCTCACTCGGCCCTCTAGGACCTCCAACAGCACGAACGGCCGCGCCTGCACTCTCCCAAATCCGGTGCGTGCTCTGCCCAGGGGGCTGACCCCTCCTCCCTCCTCCTCCTCTCCGGCCCTGCGGCCCGGTTCCTATCAAGCCACAGACCGGCACCGGTCCACGGCCTGGGGGTTGGGGACCCCTGCATTAAAGTACTTTTGGGAAATTGCTCACCTCCTCCTGGTCCAGCATCTGCTCTTTTAATTTCTCCATCAGTTGGCTCTGCTGATTGATTTCATCATCCTGATTGGGGGGAAAAAATATTGTTGTAGACCTTATGCTATGTCCATGGTTTCAGACAGATAAGGCACAAAGAAAAGATACAGTGACCGAGATGGGGGTTAAAAGCAACCCAGGAGAAGTTTACTTAGGATGGAGAAGAGATGTCTACCTTATCATCAAGCTGCTTGTAGAGTTTGCGGATCTCCTCCTCATACTTATGCCTCTCTTCGTCCGAGATCCGGATGACGATAGAGGAGTTGTTATCATTAATGGGTGTCTCATCGCAAGTGTCAGGTGCCACCTTCTCCTCATCACTCAACTGTTCTGTTTCTGGGACATTCTCACCTAAAAATGTTTAAATAGAAAAGGGACATTTTCACACACTTATTTTACTGCTATGTTTATTACGAATCACAAGGTACCATAGTGCCTTTCAGGGACAGATCTGTGCAATGATTACATGAGAAATCACACTTTACTCACCATCCGAGAAAAGTGAAGCCCATTCAGAGGAATCAGAATTAAGGAAACTAGGTGCCCTTTCCCAGTGCTAGACAAATTCTGCAATTCAAGGGCATTTTGGTTCAAATCTCTGAATGGAGAGTGGATTATGCCACTAATTTTTCACAGTAAGCACCTAATGTATTAAAGGAATATTTCATCTGTTTCATCATAGGAATAAAGATCAAAAGTTCAATGAAGAGAAATTACGTTGCACAAGTTCCCAAGTTCACTCCTTAGGATCTCTATCACCTGCCAAAGTTAAATAGTCTGACTTGGTACATGACAGTTATCTAGGTTTTATGACTGTCTCTTGCATTTCATCCCTCTAAGACCCTTTGTTATATCTGCACTTATTATTTAGTTCCTAGGCAACCTAAGGCATCATTATTACATCATACATATATGCAGCATATGGCTGGGATCATTTGACCTTAAACTTAGATAAAGCAATGTGATAGTTCAGGACACTGATAACTATTTTCAAAGTCTTTCTATTAGGCAAATGCAGTCTAGCCCTAGTCCTTGTTTGCATCCTTACATTTGTAAAAAAATTTCCACTCCAAATATTTATCTGCATTATAGACAAATAAGGAAATGTGCAATGCTCATTGCTTAGTTTCAGGTACAAATATATTTTACTCAAAACCCAGTCTTTTGTTCATATGTTAACCTGTCAACATATGGTTGATATATAGAGGAGATACATCTAACCTCTAATCTCACTTAATTCTGAAAGACCAAACAGGAATGCAGTCAACAGCAAAGCAAAGAGAACCTTTGTTTCCTTTGCACCCAACCTACCATTGCGCCAGCGTCCTAGCTCAGCCTCCAACTTGGCAATTGTCTCCTTGAGGTTCTTGTTCTTCTCCTTCTCCTTCTCAAATTTCTTCTTCCATTGCTCTGCTGTCAGTTCCAGATTCACTGATGCTGTATTCTTGATTGTCTTGGCCCTGAAATGGAAGAGAATATCTTTATGGAGAAGACTTTGCTTTGTTTAGTGGACAGTCTGCTTTGATTGATTGGTTGGTTGGTTGGTTGGTTGATCCATCTTGTTTTTGACTCCTAGCAGCCACATAGATACATTTTCTTCATGATGATGTATCCATAATCAGATCTTTCAGGTTTTCCAACAGTGCTCTCATTGCCACCAGAGTTGAGTTCATTCACCTTGCTGCTTCTCTTTCCTTCCAAGGCATTCCATTACACCAGTGGTAGTCGACTTGGTCCCTACCGCCCACTAGTGGGCATTCCAGCTTTCATGGTGGGTGGTAGGAGTTTTGTCCGATACTGAAGCACTTTCCTTTTTTTAAATTTAATTGACTTCCCTACTTTATAAATCACCCTTACTGTGGAACCGGTGGGCGGTTAGAAAATTTTACTGCTAACAGAGATACAAAAGTGGGCGGTAGGTAGAAAAAGGTTGACTACCCCTGCATTACACTTTATTTGTTATATTTATCATCTTCCTAGTATTGACGCAGATGACTGAAGCTCTAAAAATACAGGAAGGTCTTACTATACTACATTGCTCATTTAACTAGCAGGAATGATGTTCATCCATCATGTTTGAAGAGGACCTTGACATCCAACAGGTTGTGGGCTGTCCATGATGTGTCCACAGGTGGCTGGTAAGGCCTATATGGGCATGAAATGTTTTGCTGCATGTCGGACAGACATGTATGGGCACCATTGTTGCAGCATTTGCAGCTCTGGCTTTGCGGAGTGATACTATACTACATTGCTCATTGACTAGCAGGAATAGATTTTTAAAGCTAGAGTTTGTTCTGAAACACCCCCCCCCCCCTTTCTTCAACTAATTACAAGACTCTTGGCTGCTTGCCTCAATGATAGAGACGAACTCAACTCAAGACACTAGAACCTAGAAATGACACGTTGTTCTCTGCAAATTTCCTTAGCAGAGGCTTCCTTTTAAACCCTCTTGGGAGGGGCCAGTCATTAGGCAGCTGGGACTAATTCAACTCCTCCGAGTTCGCCTCTGCAGCAACTGAAGCTTTCTTTTTTCAACCCGTCTTAACCTTGCATCAGAGACAAACTGGCCTTGATCCTCCCCACTACTCCAAGACCCAGGTGCCTCCTGATGACTAGCTGGGCTCTCTGCTCTCTCAAGGTCGCCCTCCTCCTGCAGAGCAGACTCATAGAACTCCTCATTAGAGGAGTCCATCAGCAGCTCATCCGGAGCCGGCTGGGCCACAACAGAGTTTACTTCAGCAGAAGATGCTTATGATCAAACCATGATTCTTTCCATGCAAGGCTTGTGTTCCACAGCTGGTCAGCCCTTTCCCTAGATGCCTCATCTCCAACATAACAGCAGAATCATTTCACCTGGCTACTATCTGGCCTTTTTCAAAATACCATTCACAATTGTATCCATTCACAAAGCAATTCTGCCAGTATGCTTACCGCTGTCCAAACATGAGAGTAGACTTGGTCTCAGCATCATTATAGCTGGAAGGAGAGCAGCAGATAAACATTGTTGTGCGGCAGTTCCCACCGAGGGAGTCCTGCAGGATACGGGTCATCTTGCTATCTCGGTAGGGCACATAGCTTTTCTGCATGAGAGAATGGAAGTGAACATATTTGGCCTTTTTCACACTGACAAAATTGACCACAGGAATGTCATTCAACTACTCACAGTTCTTATCACTTAAAAAAAAAAAAAGTCCTATACACCCAATGGTCAAGGACAAGAAACTCATCTAGAAATTTCATCTTCCAGATAGGAAAGGAAAACCCTAAATCATCAGAAGCAAATAATTAACAGGTAGCAGCGTATTTTCTAGAGCGGAAAACATATTCCCAGCAGTTCCGGCTGTATCAGATGCTTTCCCCAAACTGATGTTCTTCAAGCCTGTTGAACCACCATCCCCAGAAGTCCTAAAATCACATCAGGTATAAATTTTGGGAGTTATTCTTGGGCTATAACTTCAGAGATTAGGCAAACTCCCATACTCCCAAAACAGCTGGTAGAGGTTCTTTTCCTTTTTCCCCCTTTGGTTGTGTTAATTGGAAGGATAGTTAGTTCTGTCTGTTGGTCACTGCTTATGTTATTTATCAGTTTGTTTATTGTTTTCATTCCACCCGGAGATGTTCTTGAGATGGGTGGCAGTGGTGGGATTCAAATAATTTAAGAACTGGTTCTCTGCCCTAATGACCAGCTGGGTAGAAGGGGCTTGGTGGTAATGTTCTAAAACTTGAATTTTAGAACAATAGAGCCTCAGCCAAGTTAGGTAGGTTTTTTAATGGGATTTTAGCACAGGTTTTCTATTTAATTTCTTTTTAACTTTTGTATATTGTTATTTATTGTATATTTTAATGTCCTGTGCACCGCCCAGAGTCCGTCTCGACGGAGATTGGTGCGGTTAACAAATCGAATAAATAAAATAAATAAATAAATAAATGTGACTGTGTGGGTGTGGCCAACTCAATGTCACTCACGCCGATGGGCGCTTTGCCTTAGCTGTTACAATGTAACAAGGGTTAACCAGAGAGGCAGTTTCTGTAAGCAGGGCAATTAATATGAGGCTAGAAACAACACCAGAGTGTTCCTTCCTGCCTTCCTTACAGGATTAGCCCTGTAAAGTGGGGGTGGGGTGTAAGTAAGATTTCTTCCAACAACCGGTTCTCCAAACTGCTTAGAAAGTTCACAACCGGTTCTCCCGAATAGGTGCGAACTGGCTGAATCCCACCACTGATGGGTGGCCACATAAATTAAACAAATAAATAAACCTAGGGATTTATCCCTAGATTTAAAGGATTTATTTGTATAGGAATTTATTTATCTAGGGAGAAATCCATATAGCACCAGGATAGGGAAAGCTGGCAAGCAACCTTTTTGTTAAGGGGTGCACTACTCACTGTGCCCTCAGCCAGAGCTGAGATAACATTCCCAAGTGCCGAGAGAGATTTATTGATATTCTTGGCCTCGTCCAACACAGCTCCCTCAGCTCCAGTCTTGCTGACCTGCCAAGAGAAGCCATTTGTTTATTATAAAGCAGATACCTCTGTATGTTATATGAAATCCTAAATGAGGATTTCTTTTCTGAATAAATAAGCTTCTTAGGTATTGGGAGAAAACCAGCGGAACCAACTAGAAGGCCCAGAAGAATTGGGACAGACGTGGAGACCAATGAAAAGTAATTGTCCCAAACATCTGAAATGTATTTCAGTCCAAAAACAGCTCAAGCAAGCTCCCTGTCATTTCCTTTGGGTGGCAGACAGTTATGGATGGCAAATCAGGACCTAATCTCCCATTCAGTGATTTCCCAATACACTATTCAGACTTGCCACCTAACTGCATTTAAAGCACACGGCTCTCTGGAGATCCCTTAGATACTGATTTGGAGATCTGTCATTCAAATAATGGGTTTCCTGATGCTCAGGAGAGGAGAGAACGACATTTTAATGAGCCTTAGCTTCAAGGAATATATTTTATGAAAGCACTGCTGAGATACAGTACACTAGGGGTAAAATGCTACCGGTTCAGATTGGTTCATCCGAACTGGTAGCAAAGATGCCAGCTATTCGCCCGAACCAGTAGTAAAAAAATTGCTGCCAGTTAAGGTGAACTGGTTTTTCCAACAATCAGCTGTGCCACGCAATTTATATTTAGATTATATTATAATCTAAATCGCATGGCACAGTGGATTCTCCCCACCCTCCCTCACTATTGGCTTACCTCGCTGTTCGCTTACTCACTTGCCAGGTGTGCTCAGTAGCAGGCTCCGCCCACCCTCTCAGACATCATTTTGACACTGTGCATGCGCAGAAGGTCCTGTGCATGTGTGGAGGTGGCATGTGCGTGCATGCGCTCACATTACTACCGAACCGGTAGCAAAGATAAGTGGATTTCACCCCTGCAGTGCATGCATGATGTTCACATTGCACTCATGCCAGAAGCACCAAGGCGCTTCCGGATTGAAAGGATTAGCTGGTGACATCACTGTTTCTCGGGGGACACCCAGTTTGTGGTTTCTTTCCAATTCCTGGCAGGAGCTGGAGCAAAGGCCGGGTGCTCACCCCACCCCATGGCAGCATTCAGGTCTCAAACGTAAGCTTGCTAACCTCCAACCAAGTGTCCTAACCACACAAGTCACCATGCTCATGTATGATGCTGATCTTAGTTTATGAAATAAATCAAACTCTGCTTGCTTCCCTGCTCAGATCTTTAACAAATTAACAGAGTTGGAAGGGACCTTAGTCCAACCTCTTAGTCCAACCTCTAGTCCAACCCCCTGCCCAAGCAGGAGACCCTACATCTACCGCAGGGGTCTCAAACTCAATTTACCTGGGGGCCGCTGGAGGCAGAGTCTGGGTGAGGCTGGGCCGCATAAGGGATTCCTTATATTAATATTAATACTAATATTAATACTAATATTATACTTTCATATCTCGGTGGGGGCCACAAGATACCGTCCTGCGGGCCGCAATTGGCCTGCGGGCCGCGAGAATGAGACCTCTGATCTACCTCTACCTAGGATTGAACTCTCAACCTCCTGATTGGGAGGCGAGAGCTCCACCTCTAGGTCACAGCATTTGATACTTTTAAGCCCCGAGCACCTTTTCGCTGCCAGCCAAATCCACCAGGTAAAGCTTCCCACTCAGTTTTTGCTCAGTCTCCATGTTCTCCTGCTTAATGTTGATAAGGAAGATGCTGTGACTCCGAGAACTGTGCTCATTCATGTCTGCAAGGTTAAGAGAGAGAAAGAGACAAGCCTGTTTTATTTCTCAAAAGAAAAAAATCCTGGGCAAATATTTCCTGCACTGAAATTGTACGACATTCAGCCCACTGAAGGCTCTTTGAGGCATGGAGATTGGCAGTATTATTGAAAAAAGCTTAGCAGATGACTTTGTTGTCTGTTTTCTACTATAATCCTCATATGTGCAGGTCTAAAAATAAGCATCACAGAAACTTGCAAACTGTTTGATTTGAGATAATAATCAATTATCATTTAAAGACAGTATCAAAATGCTACTTCAGTTGAATATACTCAGAATTATATTACTTTCAACTCTCTACAAGAAATCCACATTCCCCACAAGCCTGATACAATACTTTGGGTTGCAGGAAAAAAAACACAACAAAACAGAATAGGTGATAAAAAAATAGTTCTGGCTGTTTCCTAATTATAAATTGAGAACAAAAAAAGAATCCTTATGTACGGAAAATTAATGATAAACTGGTCTTTGATGCAGGATATTTTTATATACAGTAACTGCATGATTTGTATACTCCACACACACCCTTCCTTCCTTTGATCGTGTCCAATTCTCAGAGATTGCCTGGACAAGCTCCTGCAATTTTCTTGGCATGGTTTTTCAGAATTGGTTTTGCCATTGCCTCCTTCCTAGGGCTAAGAGAGAGTGAGTGGCCCAACGTGCACTAACTGACTGCATATCCAAAGCAGTCCTATCCTGATGGTTAAACTGCTACACCAAACTGGTTGTCGTTTGTACACTAGGCCATACTAAAAGAATATTATCTCCTTCAGTTTTTATTAGGCCTAGCCTGTCATCAACTTACACTTTACACTTTAAGCATGATTGAGAGTTAAGAGACAGCAATGTTATTACTTTATCTCATGGTGTCAGTTAAAAATCTTGCGGGATGATTATTGCTTTCTCTCGGCTTTAAATGGAAAGGCTGAGATTTACTGGTAATCTCTATCTAAGAACTAACCATCTTTAGCCCTGCTCACCTTTATCAAAATCGGCTGCTGTAACCTTTAAGGGATCGTTGTACTTTTCTTATTAGTGTATAAATATGTTAACAGGAGCGTATTTAGCCTCACAAAGCGATCATATAGATCTGAGTTAAACATGGCGGTATCTTTGCCCCAGAGGTGGTATTCAGCAGGTTCTGACCAGTTCTGGAGAACCGGTAGCGGAAATTTTGAGTAGTTCGGAGAATCGGTAAATACCACCTCTGACTGGCCCCGCCCCCATCTATTCTCTGCCTCCCGAGTCCCAGTTGATCGGGAGGAAATGGGGATTTTGCAGTAACCTTCCCCTGGAGCGGGGAGGGAATGGGGACTTTGCAGTCACCTTCCCCTGGAGCGGGGAGGGAATGGGGATTTTGCAGTAACCTTCCCCTGGAGCGGGGAGGGAATGGGGATTTTGCAGTCACCTTCCCCTGGAGCGGGGAAGGAATGGGGATTTTGCAGTAACCTTCCCTTGGAGCAGGGAGGGAATGGGGACTTTGCAGTCACCTTCCCCTGGAGCGGGGAGGGAATGGGGATTTTGCAGTAACCTTCCCCTGGAGCGAGGAGGGAATGGGGATTTTGCAGTAACCTTCCCCTGGAGCGGGGAGGGAATGGGGAGTTTGCAGTAACCTTCCCCTGGAGCAGGGAGGGAATGGGGACTTTGCAGTCACCTTCCCCTGGAGCGCGGAGGGAATGGGGATTTTGCAGTAACCTTCCCCTGGAGCGGGGAAGGAATGGGGAGTTTGCAGTAACCTTCCCTTGGAGCAGGGAGGGAATGGGGACTTTGCAGTCACCTTCCCCTGGAGCGTGGAGGGAATGCGGATTTTGCAGTAACCTTCCCCTGGAGCGGGGAAGGAATGGGGATTTTGCAGTAACATTCCCTTGGAGCGAGGAGGGAATGGGGATTTTGCAGTAACCTTCCCCTGGAGCGGGGAGGGAATGGGGATTTTGCAGTAACCTTCCCCTGGAGCGGGGAGGGAATGGGGATTTTGCAGTAACCTTCCCCTGGAGCGGGGAGGGAATGGGGATTTTGCAGTATCCCTCCCCCGCCATGCCCAGCAAGTCACGCCCAGCAAGCCACACCCACAGAAGCAGTAGTATTTTTTTCAAATTCCTCACCACTGCTTTGCCCTCAACACTCCCACTTCCTGAAAGTTACATCTCCACTGCCAAGTGCGACACACATAATATGTGCTCTGTCCTTCAGAGCATGGTCCTCACAAACCTAAGGGATATCGCTCCGATTTTCTCTGAGCACAATATTTCTTTCCTTACATTTTCTTCAGTACAGATCTGTCTGTCCAGACTGTGACCCACTGAACCAATGAAGGAGTTGGTCCAAAGCTAAAAGCAGGGGTTTATTGGCAGCCTGTGGTACAGAACATGTGTCAGGTCTGCTTCTTGGTTAAAGAAACCACTCAATTCCATTTTGAAGAATTAAGAGTACTTTTACTGGTTATGAAAAGAAAGCAGCTGAGTAAAGCAAGGTCTGAGACCCAAGCGCGCGAAATCATACATATCAATATATGTCCAGTCCCCTCCCCCCAACAATCCCCACCCTATTGTCCAATCCGCAATTCCCTTGGGTGTCATGTGGGTTTATTTATTTTTTATTTATTAAATTTATACCCCGCCCTTCTCCAAATGGACCCAGGGCGGCATCTCCAGGATCATCATCAGGTTGGTATGCAGGACAGTTGGCCTTGACCATCTCAGTAGATGGTGAGAACATACTCCCTTCTCCAAATCTCCCTCCTGCACCATATAGTCCCATTCCCAAATACCATAGCCCCTCCCTCCCCATTTCAATGGCAGCCGAAGCAAGCAGCAAAGCAGAAGCTGACAACATGATTTTTCCATTCTCTGGGCTAACTAAAACTGGCAGCTCAAGGATTTCCAGAGCCTTGCCACCAATTCCCACCCCATCCTGGCATCTTCTGCCTGAAATCACTGCCTCAATCTGACATAAGCAATCCTCTCGTTTTTGCTGCTTTTCTGGATCTGCAAAAGCAAAGGAGGTACAAAGTTCTCAGGAAAAAAACAACAACCCTTGAAAAGGTCCTAGTGAAGCAGGCATTCTTCCTGCCTTGCATATGGGCTCCCCAACTGCCTGTTCCATACGCCATCATTCTTTCCCAATTGCCTGTCTTCAAAACTCACTGGTGACAGCCACATGGCGGTTGGATTTTCCTTCATCAATAACATCCAGGATTTCCTCAGGGCTGGAGACAAACCGTTCAGTGCAGCCCTTAAGCGAAAAAAGAGACAGTATTTTGCTTCTGATCCCAGCTAATTGTTACTCTTACTGGTACTGTTTATTGGACTTATATGCCGCCCTTCTCCCAAAGGACTCAGGGCGGCGTACAACATAAGAAACACATAATGCAAAAGTTTTTTTAAAAAAAAGATTAAATAGAGAATCCAATAAGCAATACATTAACAATTAATACATTAGGTTTAAAATAAATTAAAATTAGCAATTAAAATTAATACGTTATTTTGTTCAGGCCAGTCCGGCTTGCTGGAAAAGCCAGCTTTTTAGGGCGCGCCGGAAGGATGGGAGGTCGGGAATTATGCGAAGCTCCGGGGGCAGCTCATTCCAAAGGGAAGGCACTCCCACAGAGAAGGCTCTCCCCCTGGGGGTCGGCAGCTGACACTGTCTGGCTGACGGCACCCTGAGGAGGCCGACTCTGTGGGATCGTACTGGACGGTGAGAGGCTACCAGTGGCAGTAGGTGGTCTCGCAAGTACCCTGGGCCTAAGCATGGAGCGCTTTGAAGGTCATAATTAGTACCTTGAATCACACCCAGAAAACCACTGGCAACCAGTACAGGCCGCCTAAAAGGTGTGTAACATGAGAGCACGTAGGTACCCCCATGATAACCCGCGCGGTCGCATTCTGGACCAGCTGAAGCCTCCAGGTGCTCTTCAAGGGCAGCTCCATGTAGAGAGTGTTACAGTAGTCCAGGCGAGAAAGGACGAGGACTTGAGTGACAGTGCACAGGGCATCCCGATCCAGGAAGGGGCGCAACTGACGTACCAGGCGAATGCTTTGTTCCTAATTATCTCCCTTAGCCTTGCACCTGGGTAGTTTTTTCTGAGTTATCTCAAAGGTGCTTTTTCGAAAGGCAGCTGAGCTTTTTTTATTCCTTGAGGAAGACATTTTGCTTCTCATCCAAGAGGTTTCTTCAGTTCTGGCTGACTTTCTTAGATGAGGTGTAAAATCAGTGGTGGATTCAGCCGGTTCAGGGGAACCAGTTGTTCATTTTTTCCATAGTTCGGCAAACAGGTTGACCGCACCACTGGCTGGCCCTGCTCCACTCACCAGGATTGCCATTCAGAGTGGGGAGGCTGCAAGGGCATGACTGGGAGCTGCACTGATCAGCTGGGAGGCGACGAATTGACCGGCCGTGGCAATCAGCTGAGAGGCTGCCCCACCCCGACCCTCCTGGGGCCCGTTTTCGGCCTGGACGGCCTCCTGCAACATCCTGCAGCAACCACCATTCCCTCACTAACCTGTTTTCCAGTTCCATTCTCTGGCATGCAGGGCAACAAAAGAAGGCCATATGACTACCAGTTTAAAAAAAGTTCAGTCAGACCTTCTAACTTCGTGAAATCTTTTTCCTCCCCGAGAAGTTGGAAGGTCTGACTGAACTTTTTTAAAAAACTGGTAGTCACATTGTTGTTCTGCACACAGGAGAATGGAGCTGGAAAGCAGGTTAGTGAGGAAATGGTGGTTGCTCTGGGATGGGGTGGAAATGAGGATTTTGCATTATCCTTGCTCATAAGTAAGAAAGAACCAGTAAAAGAGGAATAGAAAAATCTCTCTCTGTAGATCAGCGTCTTGGCAAGTTTAAGATGGAGGAACTTCATGCTATCGTGGGAATTGAAATCCATGTACCTTAAAGTTGCGAAAGTTGAGAAGCATGGGTTTACACTAGAATTTAGGATTTTCCATTAACGTTTTATTTAGAGTTTGGTGCAAATAAATAAATAAATAAATCAGTTGTGGTTTCCTTAACAAATAGCAATTAAAACAATATGGACTTTTTGTGAGAAACTGAAATTAAAAGTTGATCTGGGCTTTGGTGATTAGATATGGGATTATGGAAATAATGTCGACACATGTTAATCTTAGAATAAGAGTTTGATGTATTCTTTACTTATGTACCAAAGAAAGTTGGAAGTCATTCTTTTTCGGTTTTCCTTCTTTTCCTTTCTTTCTTTCTTACACTTTCACTCTTTTTTCCCCCTGAGCCTTTTTTTCCTCATCTGTTTTTTATTTGTTTATCCCTTAGCTTTGTATTTTATTTATTTTTTGGATGTATGAAGGATCAAATACTCAGCCATTACAATTCTATATTCCTTATTTACAGAAATCGTATCAAAATTTAGAATGAAATCCACGGGGAGCCATCTCATGTAACGCAGGCTCTCAGTCCCTCTGACCAAAAATTTTTTAACGATATAACAGAAGTGGGTGATTTACAGCCCCTCTGGTTGTAAGGGACTACAAACTCCCACAATTCCTTGCCATTGGCTTTGCTGCTTGAGATTGATGTAAAAATGTATAAATTTGTTCAATATAATTACTTAAAACATCTGGAGATTGTCTATCTGTTCTAAAAAAAAGTATATATTTAGGAAGAACGGAATATTTGGGGAGAATCTTCCCATCACCCACAATATGCAAATTATGCTAGTTTTACATCTCTATTATGTGTCATTTAAAACATATTAGCAGAATTTCTGTTAATATGCAATGCTTACATTGATTTTAGTACTGCAGTACCTAAAGACAGGGTTTTCGATCTTGCTCCTCTAGCTATAAAATTTGGTGTTGAAATCGACCCTTGCTCAGTATTGATTTTGTAGGACATATCTCAGTTCAATTTCCCAACAACTCACCTTCACATAGGGCACACGGTTCTTATCTTCATGAACAGAGAGATTGGTCTTCGTCACTGTGGATGAAGAAGAAATGGGTCCAAGAGAGCTCAATGAATCCAAGGAAATATGTTTTATATAAAATACCCGCTATCCTCACAATTGCCAAAATTCTTCCCAGGCCATTGATTTGTTCTATCTCCTGGCTTGCTCTCCATACCCTTAAAGCTCACTCACCATCTAGCAGGTCACGGATTTTGTCCAGGTAGATTTCAAAGTAAGAAACCTGAGAGAAGAAGGAATAAAGAAATGAAAGAGGGGAAGAAGGGAATTATCTATGCTCTTGTCCTCAAGGATACATGCCTCTCAAGCAGCAAACAACTATGCACTTTCAGATATTCTAAACAGGGAACTTGAAACTTCCAGATGGGAACTGTTAAGCTTTTTATAATAAATGCAATGAGCAACACGACAAAAAAAATCCCAACAACTTTCTATTGATCTAGTGAGTTCCAAATGTGGTGGAGTACAATTCATCTCAGTCCTAACTTGTAGAACTAGCATATTCTTACTAGGATGTGGCAGGTTACGACCAGTATGCCAAGGTACGGGCATATCAGTGTCTGCCGGGAGCACCAGGTACCGTTCCAGTACAGTGCTCCAGAGAGCCCGCCCGCCCGCCTGCCCATGCTCCTTACTGGTATTTGAGGTTTTCGGTGCTTCTGCGCATGCGCAAGGAGTGTACAGCACCTGCGCAATACTCCACTGAGCGGCTCTTGTGTTGCGGAGGCTTTGCGGAGGCGTTGTGGAGCATTGTGGGCGGTACGTACACATGCACACGCTGCGTGCATGTGTGGGTGTGCTGCACACGTGCATCCAGTCCTGTTGCACCATAGTACCCGCCCGCACTCCTTACCTGTCTTTGATCCAATCAGGGCTTTTGCGCATGCGCACAGAGCGTACAGGGCCTGCACGACGCTCCACCGAGCAGCTGGAGTGTCGCGGAGCCGTCATGGAGCTTTTGCGGGCAGCAAGTACACATGTGTGTGCATGTGGTGGACGCCCGGCCCTGTTGCACCATACTGGTTGCAACGGGATCTGGAACCCACCACTAGACTAAGAGAACCTGCCACTCAAAGACGCAGGATGGCTACCACTATCAGGTTGTTTTCCATGAAGGGCATGAACTGCACTAGTTGGTGCAAGAAAGCAAGTGGTGGGGCACATGCCCAATGTTCTAAGAACCTTCTGGAGTTAAGGAATAGGACAGAATGCTTCAGGCAAATAAGTAACAGGCACTTCCTATATCACTGGTCCCTCCTTGCACTGTTGTATGTCTCTGACCTTAATGTGGAACTCCAGGTTCTCATCCATGGAATAGATATGGTTGAAGATGTCTTGGGCAATGCGTGGGATGATGCCCATGAGCTGGGGATCATGCAGCTTGCCCTAGTGGAACAGAAGAATTGAAAGTAAGTTCAACAAGCCCTCCCAAATTCTTCAGATTTCTTGATTCTTGAAACCTTGGATCTATTTGCAGATGTTACTATCCGGCCAATGTTTTCTAGTTAACAGACCAGCTTTTAAAATGTATATGTGAGAAAACTCCCCACCTCCATGGTGTGAGTCTTTCCAGAAGACGTTTGCCCATAGGCAAAGATGGTTCCATTGTACCCAGCCAGCACATCTGCAAAAGGAAAAAAAAAGGGTGGAATAGGGGAAGATGAAGGACAAAAATAAACTTAGCCATTTTTAAAGGATCTTGTTTATTTTCTTTCTGCTGCCTACTCAAGCAATCCTCTTAAGCACCTGCTATTCTACCCATGCCCATACTGACCTTTGACAATCTGCATGGCACAGGCATGATACACTTGTTCCTGTGTGGTGTTGGGTGGGAAGACCCGGTCAAAGACATAAGGCTTGCCCTGCAGAGGGACACCGAAAGATAACATAGTAGATTAGAATACCCAAATGATTACATGAAGTATCCAGTGTATTATTCCTGAAAAACAGTGCTTAGAGCAGTGGTAGTCAACCTGGCCCCTACCGCCCACTAGTGGGCATTCCAGCTTTCATGGTGGGCTGTAGGGGTTTTGTCCGATACTGAAGCACTTTCCTTTTTTAAAATTTAATTGACTTCTCTACTTTATAAATCACCATGACTGTGGAACCGGTGGGCAGTTAGAAAATTTTACTACTAACAGAGATACAAAAGTGGGCAGTAGGTATAAAAAGGTTGACTACCCCTGGCTTAGAGGTGTCAAGATCTAATTGGTACAATATATCAGTAAGCATTCAGAATACAGCACTGGATCCCATATTGTTTCATCCAAAGTCTGATGCCTACTTGGAGGATAGGGAGAGGGTGGGGGATCCTGAACTCACAGCTGTTACTTAAATAGGAGGTAGAGACCATTGTGGGTGGCATTTGCTCCACCTCCGATGATGATACAATTATGATTCCATTCGGACCAAAGAGGATGGTGTCATGTCTTGACTACAACTCCCCATCTGGATTACTGTAATGAGAGCTCTAATGATGCAGATTTTGGAAATGACCCAGAAGCTACAACCAATAACTCCTGTCAGAGCCAATACTGGTAGTCCTCGACTTACAATCACAAATTTATGTTGCTAAGTGAGAATTTGCTAAGAGAGTTTTGCCCCATTTTTGCCATAGTTGATAAATGAATCACTGCAAGGGTTAAGTTAGAAACATGGTTGTTATGTGAACCTGGCTTCTCCATTGATTTTGCTCATCAGAAGGTTGCAAGAGGTGACCACGTGATCCCAGGACACTGCAACCATCATAAATATGAGTCAGTTGTCAAGCAGCTAAATTTTGATCACGTGATCAAATGGGATGCTGTAATGGTCATAGTGTGAAAAATGGTCATAAATCTTTTTTTTTCAGCACCCTTGAGGAGTTGAGGAGTACCTGTATTATTTCTCTTGAGGTTATATAGCAGTGATGGCTAAACCTTTTTGGCTTGCGTGCCAAAAGAGGGGGGAATGCAGGGGGGTTGTGTGTGTGTTTGCCACACCCATAATGCTATGTGCGTGACCCCCTGCTTTTGGCGTGCTTTTTTTGCTCTCCCCAGGCTCCAGAGGCTTTCTAGGAGCCTGGGGAGGGTGAAAACAGCCTCCCCTCCCCACCTCCAGAGGCTTCAGGAGCTTCCCAGAGGGCGAAAAACAGCCTCAAAAGAAGGTCTAAATCAGCTGGCCAGTGCACACATGCGCGCTGGAGCTGACAGGGCAACTCCTCGCATGCCCTAAGAAATGGTTCCGCGTGCCACCTGTGGCACCCGTGCCATAGGTTCACCATCACTGTTATATAGCATTGGTACCTATAGGTTCCTTTTGAATTATAGACCTAATTCAAAGTGCCAGTAACAACTCACAAAGCCCTATATGGCAGAGCACCAGATTATGTTTCTCACAAGAGGGAAGTACAGAAAATGGCTTATTGCCAGCCTGAATAAAAGAATTCTTCAAATCCTTGGAGAACTACATTTCTATCACCAGCCTAAAGCTATTGTCACATCTTACTTTGTGATTCTTACAACAAGACCTTAGAATGGTTTAAGTGCTGCTAGGATGGTTCATACATTCTGGGAAGCCCAGCCAAAGAATACTTGTTTCAGGGAAATGTCCACTGGAAGATGATGTAGCACTTAGAACTGGGAGATAATAAGGCTGTACTTTCCCCATCAAGCTGAATACCCTGCTGAGCATAAGTGCTTTTCATGTCTGGAGTTTTTTTTAATTTATGTATTTGTTTCTCTATTCACTTTCATTGGCTGCCCAACTCAGTCAATGACTCTGGGTAGCTTACAATGCAAAAAATACATCACAGTTTCTTCCCCAATCTATAGAAAGACTTTCTTTTTTTTTACATAATCCATTTAATCCAACTTGATCAAAAGTAGTATACTGGGTATTCTAGCAAAACACAAACCATACTAACTAGGTCCAAAGTTGCTATGTTATGTAACAGAAAATTCCTAGCCACTTTCTCCTGGAAGTGCCTGGTGTTCCATGAATTATTGCAATACGGCAAAGCTTAATGCCTTAATGGTGGCTAGGCAGGCGGTAATACACTTCATTTAGGAGCTGCAGCCAATCAGGTCATGCAAGGAATTCTGAAAGTAGAGACACTTAAAAAAAACACCTCTATGTCTCCAATTCTATTTCTTGAAACACAGCTGGGAGGGCTTTATAAACTGCCCCAAATCTTTATTCAGGTAGGTGTCCCCAAAGCATAGCTGATTGGGTGTTTGTAAAAAGATTTTAAAAGCCTGCGTGAAAATTAAACCACTTTTGCCCCATTATTAACCAAGTTATGGTATTCTCACAATACCACTATTAGGGTTCTGATTTTGGCAAAAGGAAAGACTTGGGCCACATGACACGATACATACCCGTGATGGTTAAAATATAGCATGTGTGCCCCAGGTTGCATGCAGACCCATCTGTGCAGGCACGCGAGCCATTGCCCCAGCTCAGTTATACCACGTAGGTCGCACGCCTCCCGCCATCCAGCTGGTTTTCGGGTCTCTGCCATGCCTGGGCAGGATTGGAGTGCATGCAGGAGATGAACGTGCATGCACAGCGGAGGGGGGTCACACAGGGGGGTCACGTGTGCATATACAGGGCATGTGCATGGATGGGGAGTGTGGGGTCATGCGCACACGTGCAGGGGGCGTGTGTTTGTGTGTTTCATGTGCACATTGCATTATGGGTTGCATCTGCATCTGCATGCTGTTGCACACATGCTTGCTTTTGGCATGCGACAACAAAAAGGCTAGCCATCATTGATATACGGTATACAGTATACAGGAGACAATGAGTTCCAGGGTACAATACAATACAATAGCAGAGTTGGAAGGGACTTGGAGGTCTTCTAGTCCAACCCCCTGCCTAGGCTCCTAAAAACCCTCTGGAGCCTGGGGATGATGTAAAAAGCATGCCAAATGCAGGGGGTCATGCACATAGCATTATGGATGTGGCACACCTGTGCACATCGCCCCTGCACTCCCCCTGCTATTGGCAAGTGAGCCAAAAAAGGTTAGCCATCACTGCCCTATACCATTTCAGACGAATGGCTATCCAACATCTTCTTGAAGACTTCCAGTGTTGGGGCATTCACAACTTCTGGAGGCAAGCTGTTCCACTGATTAATTGTTCTAACTGGCAGGAAATTTCTCTTCAGTTCTAAGTTACTTCTCTCCTTGATTAGTTTCCACCCATTGCTTTTTGTTCTACCCTCAGGTGCCTTGGAGAATAGTTTGACTCCCTCTTCTTTGTGGCAACCCCTGAGATATTGGAACTATCATGTCTCCCCTAGTCCTTCTTTTCATCAGACTAGACATACCCAGTTCTTGCAACCGTACTTCATATGTCTTAGTCTCCAGTCCCCTCATCATCTTGGTTGCTCTTCTCTGCACTCTTTCTAGAGTCTCCACATCTTTTCTACATCGTGGTGACCAAAACTGAATGCCGTATTCCAAGTGTGGCCTTACCAAGGCATTATAAAGTGGTATTAACACTTCACGTGATCTTGATTCTATCCTTCTGTTTATGTAGCCTAGAACTGTGTTGGCTTTTTTGACAGCTGCTGCGCACTGCTGGCTCATATTTAAATGGTTGTCCACTGGGACTCCAAGATCCTTCTCACAGTTACTACTATTGAGCAAGGTACCACCTATACTGCACCTGTGCATTTTGTAGATTGTAGACTGAGAATAAGGAGCTGTCCAAATGCTGATTCATTTAAATGCAGGCTAGGTGGCTTTTTAAAGCCACTTAGCTGCATCTCTACCAATTACAACTATACTATCAAAAAGCAACAATTAAGACAACAGGCATAAGATTGCTCCTGAAGTTAGGCACACTGCAGTATAATCCCTGCCTTGTGTAAATTTAAGCACAGCAATCACATAAGGAATCTTAAACAGGTAAGGTAGCAGTCACGTAGCACACTTAGCTTGTAACTGAATCACACAATACAGTGAAGAATAAAGTAGCCAAACAGGCTAGCTTTACACAACATTTTAACCACAGATACAAAAGCTAAACAAGATGAAACCCAGCCAATTTAGCATGCTACGCCAATGCCTCTGCTTCTCTTTTTCTG
Source organism: Rhabdophis nuchalis (assembly GCA_039707465.1). Taxonomy (NCBI): domain Eukaryota; kingdom Metazoa; phylum Chordata; class Lepidosauria; order Squamata; family Natricidae; genus Rhabdophis; species Rhabdophis nuchalis. Next base: position 190,516,380 of record CM077646.1, read on the forward strand.
ACTTGTTAAAGCATGTGTTATGTGAATGCCACGGAGGGTTATTCAGACCCATTCAATCTACCGACTTGAGACAATATAATCTATACCTCAGGAATATTCATGCACGGTTTCTCAAAAACATGAGTGCCTGACCTGAAAGTCAACTAGACAGTTAGAAAATGATGAGGAAGCTAAACAGCACTGGAAAATATATTCAGTGGTTCAGCTTCAGCTTATTGGACTGGTTTATAGGGCCCATGGGCAGACAATCAGCTACTTATTTTATGTCCAGGCAGATGTTTTTCCATCTGCAAATGTTATAGTGCCCACGTTTATCATCTGAAAGACATGTCCAGGACACAAAGCATGTTTTAGCCTGTCATTACTCAACTCATTGTAAGCCGAATGCACAGTGGCCTCTACATATTTCCCGTAGTACCGTATGCAGTTAATCTGCACCTGCTTCCTAATTTTATCACATTTATCACATTCACATGTAGTGAATTACATCCAGCTGCTTGGTTCCTCAGGGAGGCACTCTTTAAATAAAATCTGATAAGTAAGGTTAGGGAGGGGGATATTAGATGAACGGAACATGACGCTGTTGTGATATTTCCTCTAATATACCATTCTATCATCTTGCAATAGTCCAGGATTGCAGTCTGGGAAATCAAGGCAATTGCTAACATAAAGCAGGGATGCCCAATCCTTTAGGCAGTGGGCGCATTTTTAATATTGGGAATTTGTCACAGACATATTCACAAGGTGAATGCCATGATGGGCATGGCGAACAATTCGTTTGCCAGAATTATGAGTGTCTCCTAACCCCGTCATGGCAAAGCTATGGCACGTGTGCCCAAAGTGGCACACAAAGCCATGTTGGCTGGCACATGAAGCATCACCAGTTCCTCTTCCAGGTTTCTGGCGTATATGCACGCCCTATGATCAGCTGTTTTTTATGCATGCGGCAGTCCTGGAAACTGGAAGAGCTGGTCTTCTGGTTTCCATTATGCGCATGAGTGCCACCAGCTGATCATCATGCACGCACGCATGCCAGTAACTGGAAGACAAGGTGGCCGGTGTGCAGGCGCGCACTGTAAACCAGAAGTTCATTTCCCAGCGCGCGCATGCCCACTTGCCAGCTTCTCTTCTGGAGCGCGTCCCCTACGAGTTGGCGCTTCCTTTTCAGCACTAGTGCTGAAAAGGCTCGCCGTCACTGACCTAACCTTTCCCTCTAATCTCTCAGAATATTCCATGCCAACTAAGTTCAATCTTTTAAGCAATCAGATGCACCAGGAATCCTGGAAGGTCTAATGCAGTGCTTCTCAAATAGTGGGGCGGGCCCCTCAGGGGGGGTGCGAGGCTCCGTAAAGGGGGGCGCGTTTGACCTCGGCAAAGGATTTAATTTTTTTTAAATTTCTAATGCACTTTAAATCTTTTCTGCTACAGTTAATAAAGCTATTCTTTGTTGTAAATTGATCCACATTTCTTTCTTTTTTTATTCTCTTATACGTTAATAAGGATACAGTGTTATGCAGAGGTGTACTTATAACAATTTTATAGACAAATGATACTATTTACAGTCGCGTGGGGGCGCGAAATGTTTTCTTCTTCCTAGGGGGGGCATGACAGAAAATAATTGAGAAGCACTGGTCTAATGGAAGTTTGCTAAGGAGACACTGGTATTCCAGGTACCATGCTAATGGGAGCTACCTGGACAGAAACCAGAGGCAGACTCTGGTTAAAATCACCCTACATCTCACTACCATGATTTTAAACAAATCTGCATTACATTACTTATAGAGAGTAGATATTTTATTTCAATTTCAGTATAAGTATCTCCACGTACAACATAGCTACAATTCTTCAGATACTAAAGATTCTCAACCTAACATTCCTTTGAATGGGGTTCAGTACACCTTATCCCTCACAGGAATGTGACCTATGCTTTGTGCTAAGGATGACTGCTCTTGAAAATGGCTGTAGGCTGGTCTGCTATTTTTAAGAAGAGATTCTAGCTTAACAAATTCCTTCATTTGCCATTGAGATTTAGACTAACCAAATTATAGTTTCTTATTTACTGCAACAAAATCACAACAACTTTTTATAACAAAATATCTGAAAATACTGATGCTTGGTACAATTTACAGCACCAGTCAGCACTAACTATTTTAGACCCTTTTAATGTCGGTTAACTTAAAGATATATTGGCCCTCCTGACTGAAAATTATGGTAATTTCCCCAAATTGGAAAATACCAATTTGGGGAAAGAGGTGCATTAGGTCTTCTTTTTCATACATCCTTGAGTGACACATTTTACCATGGAAAATGTGTGTCATGGTTTGGTTTACTCCCTTAGCAAAATGCTGCATTTAATACTCAAGCTGCATACAAAATTGATTGAAGAAAGGTGATGAATAAATTATTTTTTGCACGGTCAGAAATATACAGCCTCAGTCCATCCCAGACTCTTACCAAAACAAAGAACAGATGGAAACTGTATTTTCTGTCCAAAAATGGTCACATTTAGCTCTTTACAAATAGAGGTTGGGAAGAAAACAGGATGTTTATTGTCATAAATAGAAATAATAAATGATACACAGCAGTTGCTGAAAGCATTCAGTATGTATTCTTAGCTGTTCTATAATAAATTACTCATTAGAGATTCATGGATTCTTATATGCATGTTTAATGAGCTTCAGCCTAGCTTGCCAAAAAAGACAGGATGATAGTTTCCAATTTTGGCTTCCCAATATCAACTTTTCTGTTCAGTGTGAATTGATTATAATTGCTCATTGTGCAATAAAGTCTTCACTACCAAAGTGGAATAATGTCCCACTCATCTCAAAGGTGAGACGGCATACAGGCAGTCCTCAACCTATGACCAAAATTGAGCCCAACATTTCTGTTGTTAAGTGAGACATTTGTTAAGTGATTTTTGCCCCATTTTTTGATCTTTCTTGCCTTAGAATTTTTCTTGCCTTAGATCTTTCTTGCAGTTGATAACCCAGTTGTTAAGTGACCTTGGCTTCCCCATTGTCTTTGCTTCTCAGGTGGTTGCAAAAGGGGATCACATGACCCCCCAAGATACTGCAACTGTCATAAATATGAACCAGTTACCAAGCATCAAGGCCTAGCATAACCTCCGCTGTGACTATTTTAGATAGTTTTAATTTTGGGGATTTTAATTGGATTTTAGCGCAGGATGGGTATTTAATAAGTTTTTTAAATTTTGTATTGTGACATTTTGTATGTGTTTTTAAATTCCTGTGCGCCACCCTGGGTCCTCTTCGGAGAAGGGCGGGGTATAAATTTAATTTAAATAAAATAAAAAATAAAAAATCTGAATTTTGATCGCATGGCCAGGGGGGTGCTGCAACAGTCATTAAGTGTGAAAAATGGTTATAATAAGTCACTGTTTTCAATACTATTGTAACTTTGAATGGTCACTAAGTCGTGGACTACCTGTGATGGTATATGGAAATGACCTGGGGGGGGGGGGGGAGATGCTGCAGAGGGAATGATCAGATAAGTAAGGGCACAGCCCACAGTTGCAAAAGGGCAGAAAGGCAGACTCAGAAAGGACCCTTCCTAATTTCTCAGGCTGTAAAAGAAACAGCAGAAGATTAGTACTATCAAACTTGCAAGATTCTGTTAATAGTAATAGGGTCTAGTTATATGCAAGACCGCCTCCTGCCCCATACATCCCTACGGCCAATCCGCTCCCACACGGAGGGCCTTCTCAGGGTGCCATCGGCCGGGCAATGCCGTCTGGCGACACCCAGGGGAAGAGCCTTCTCTGTGGCGGGCCCTGCCCTTTGGAATGACATACCCCCTGAATTGCGTACCATCACGGACCTCCGCCTCTTCCGCCAGTGTCTAAAGACACATCTTTTTCAGCAAGCCGGCCTAGCTTAACCTCCCATGGGGACCTTTTTTAGATTTTAAATTTGGATTTTAGCATAGGATTATAATTTAATATGTTTTTAAATTTTGTATTTATTGTTTTGTATGTTTTTAAATTCCTGTGCACCGCCCTGGGTCCTTTGTGGAGAAGGGCGGAATATAAATGTGATTAATTTATATATATATATATAAATAATTTTAGAATAAAGTAGAGTTAGCTTCAGAGGTGGGTTCCTACCAGTTTGGACTGGTTTGGATGAGTAGGTAGTAACCCGGCCGGCCACACCCCTGAACCGGTTCTCTTGGCGGTGCCTACGGTGGTGCCATCTTGTTGTTGTTTTTTACCTACTTTTTACCTACTGCACATACGCGTGTAGTGCGCATCAAGCACGCCCCCCCCCCCCCCCGGAAGCACATCCCTCAGCGAACCGACAGTAGAAGAAGCTGGAACCCACCCCTGGTTAGCTTATCTAATCATGTTTCCTGTCTTGTCTATCTGGAAAGGCAGACAGATAATGGGGAGAATCAGAAAAGGTACCAATTGAGGGAATTACCTCACCTGTTCATGATTCTGGCACTTGGTTCGTATTTTTAGTGGCAGGGTGGCGGTGGACACAGAACAATAATCTAATTAATAACCGAGCTGTGAAAAAGCACTTAGGTAATTGAGACCAACCAATTTCAAACTCACCCCAGTGTTCATTCAGCAGGTTGAGTCTTGTGTCAATTTAAATGGGAACACAGACAGACAGACAGACAGACACACACACACACACACAGACACACAGACACGGTTTTTATGGGCTAGATTCCATTCGATCAGAGGCAGCTGCTGAGGTGAGTTTGCCTTTAAGAAAGCAGAAGTCATCATATTCCCGCTAGCTCCCTAAGGGCCCTGGAGGATGTTATTTTTGCCACAACAGACGTAACGTAACTAGTCCTCTGGAAATTGACTTTTAGCTAATCATAGCTTCGGCAGAGCCAATTATATTGAGACATCTAGAAACTGCCATATTGCTTGTCTTCATAGCCTCTCCTGGTACTGCTGGATGGGATGACCAGGTTCTGTAATGAAAAGACCAAGGTCTCTTGAGACTGCAGCTGCTATATTATGTAAAAGCAGATGTGGTGCCTTTTTTTGGACCTACCGAGGGAAGGAGGCAGATGGCTCTCCTATTAGCTTTTGTTCTATTGTCTATTCAGTGTGACAGTTTTGGGGTCCAGCAGGAAAGTTAAGAAAGACCATGATCTTATGTGTTGGGCAGAAATAATTAAAGAAGGTTGTCCCAAAATATCAAAGCTGCTTTGCCATTATAGACCCCTTAGTGGGTGATTTCTTATTTTATTTTTCAGCATTATGTTTTTAATATTAGCTGTTCACTGTTTGGTGCCCTTTGTACTGGAGTGGTGAAGAGAGAGAGAGAGAGAGAGAGAGAGAGAGAGAGAGAGAGAGAGAGAGAGAGAGAGAGAGAGAGAGAGAGAGAGAGAGAGAGAGAGAGAGAGAGAGAGAGAGAGATCACTTGTGTGTGTGTGTAAGTATAAATCTTGTTTTCTTTTTTAAATTAAGGGATTTTTATCTCAGTGTTAAAATATTTCATCACGCTAGCTTTATAAACACAAACACGTCAGAGGTGGTATTCAGCGGGTTCTGACCAGTTCTGGAGAACCCGTAGCGGAGATTTTGAGTAGTTTGGAGCAGGGGTCTCCAACCTTTGCAACTTTAAGTCTGAAGGACTTCAACTCCCAGAATTGAAGGCGTTTTACCAGGTTCGCCTGGTACGCCAGTTGCGCCCCCTATTGGATCGGGACGCCCTTTGCACAGTCACTCATGCTCTCGTGACATCCCGACTGGACTATTGTAACTCTCTCTACATGGGGCTCCCCTTGAGGTGCACCCGGAGGCTTCAGTTGGTCCAGAACGCAGCCGCGCGAGCAATAATGGGAACCTCTAGGTTTACCCATGTAACACCGCTCTTGCGCGAGCTGCACTGGCTACCTGTCGTCTTTCGGGTGCGCTTCAAGGTGTTAGTCATCATCTTCAAAGCGCTCCATGGCTCGGGACCTAGTTATCTGCGGGATCGGATCCTGCCCCATACATCCTCACGGCCGATTCGCTCCCACAGAGAGGGACTTCTCCGGGTGCCGTCCACTAGACTTTGTCAGCGGGCGACGCCCAGGGGAAGGGCCTTCTCTGTGGCGGGCCCGGCCCTCTGGAACGACCTTCCCCCCGATATTAGGACAACTACGGACCTCCGCTCCTTCCGTTTAAAATTAAAGACACATCTTTTTCGCCTGGCCGGCCTTGGGTAGTCTCTTTTAAGGTTAGGGGTTTTAGGGGTAGTTTTTAGTTTAGTTATGGGTTTTTTAGCGCAGGACTAATTTAATTCATTTTTAATTTTGTATTCTGTCTGTGGTTTTAGTATTTTTAATTGCCTGTGCCCCGCCTCGAGTCCCTTTGGGGAGAGAGAGCGGGATATAAAAATTAAAATTATTAAATTATTATTAAATTATTATTAAATTATTAGAATCCCTAAGTCAAGCTCAAAAGGGAATAAAAAAGTAATCCACAAGATTGATTTAAAGACCCTAGGCCCCAATGGCAGCTTTAGACTCCTAACTCTTACCTATACCCCTTGATGAATGATGCAGGTGGATTCCTACAAACTGAGGTGGTGGTAGAGGAGGAAAAGTCATTGTGCTTTACAAAACAATTACCATTGACAAAATTAACCGGGAATACAGTAGCCCTACTCACCATGCAGTAAAATGGGAGAATAACCACGTCAACCTGAACTGCCTGTTTGTTAACAAGGAGCTTTGTTAGCCCTGTGCAAAGTTCCCTTAGCCCAAAGTAGACATGAGGCATTCTCTGAGGGAATGGGAAAGTGAGAGATGCAGGCAGTCATAGCTTCTTTGCTTTGGGCACCTTCAGATCACCCGTTGCCTTCTTCTTCCTGGTTGAAGGCCCTCACACTCTTCTGGATGCATAAACTGGCCTGCTAACCCGATTTCAAAAACGTCAGTAATATAACAACTAAATAAAAACAGCCGCTGAAAGTCTACCATAAAACTAATTCTATCAAGATTATGACTGAATGAAAATACCGGAGGGAACAGAAAGCGTTTAGCCTGGCGTCAGAAGCATTAACAACTATGGTACGTCTTGAATTTCCCCAGAGAGAAAACGCCACAGCCTAACTATAATTGGTAGAGGAGCAATGCTGTGTCTTCTCAACTAACAGAAGTAATGATCTTACTAGCTGGACTGACTGGTGTAGATGCAAGCAACACTTTAGCTATACCAATTCTAAACTAGATGGGATTTTAAAATCGAATAGGGGCACATAATATTGATATATGTCTAGAAACTGTCTGGAAATCACAGCAACTGTTTGAAGCACGGGTGAAGTAAATTTCAGTTCCAATCCCTTAGTCTTTTAGTAGCTATAGCTTGGATTTATTGCCATGCTGTTCAAAAGAAGCCCAGATCGAACATTTTATGATGATCTATCACAGTTGACATGGGTGGTTTAGAGGAAACATGTTACCTGTCAAGAGTCTATCTAAGAACGTTATTGTCTCATTTACAAGAGAACATAAATTTATGAGTCCACCCATGTACTGTATATCTTCATCCTTCATCAGGGCCACCTAGTGGCTAAAGCAAATAATGACACTATCCGCATAGCGTTCACCAAAGGTTTTGCCTGAATGGTAGATTATAGCAAATAAATTAAACACAGACAGCACAATACACAATACTCCAAAAACAAATTATCTCAGATGTCCAGTTATAGTTATCTTATCAATTTGGGTATGGAATGGTGTTGGACTGATTTTGTATTCATTTCCTTACATACATAATATTAAATACTGAACTGGTTTTATATTTTATAAAAATGCTTCTAATCTATACATATTTTACAAGCTATGTTTCTGTACATACTTTACAAGCTACATAAAGCAATAATTTGGTATTTAATTGGCACCAGCATAAATAGTAATTGCCATATATTAAAAAAACTAACTTGGCTGCTTTCATTTTGGCTTGTAAATTTATGGAATATTGCTAACTTCAATTTAGATTATTATATTAGACATAATATGCTAATCTTTTGAGGCATATGGTTAGATTAAGACGCTGATAGCAAGACATTTAACTTTTCTGCAAAACTACAATTTAATTGCAATTGAATTTAAACAAATTGTTCATTTAAATATAGTGTACATATTAGGAAAAATACAAAATCTGCTCTGTTTAAGAAAAAAGAACAGCTTTCTCCCCAATTTGCCTTTAAATAGTATGGCTCTGTTCCTTGAGAATTATAATCATTCAGATATAATTTTTTCTGACCAAATTCTCTTATGCTTATAAGGTCCCTACTTTATTTATGAAATTGGTGAGAAAACCAAGAATTCTAGGATAATCTAAGAAGCAGAAACTGAAAATATTGCAACTTATGAACTCAAAGATAATAATTTTTTGGTTCGGGGGTGGGTTCCAGCTGGCACTACTGCAGGTTCGCTCATTGTGCCTGCCGCGTACATGCGCACGCTTGATGCACCCTATACGTGCATGCAAAGTGCAATTAAAATTGTTCTGCGCATGCGCAGAACTGAAAAACAAGATGACGGCACCTACAGCACCACCCGGAGAACCAATTCAAGGGTGTGGCATGCCTGAGTCACTGCCAGTTCCAGCGACTCAGGCAGCCAAACCACTACCGGTTCCACCGAATCAGGCCGAACTGGTAAGAACCCACCACTGACTTGGTTCTTCTACCCTGTTTCCCTGAAAATATGACCTCCCTGGATAATAAGTCCAATCAGACTTTTGAGCACATGTGCTAAAATAAGCCCTCCCCCCAAAATAAGCCCTCCCCGAAAATATTGCACACAGGCGCTGCCATGAGGTGACCAGCTCACCGCCTCCTGCACCTCAAAAATAATAAGTCCAATCAGACTTTTGAGCACATGTGCTAAAATAAGCCCTCCCCCCAAAATAAGCCCTCCCCGAAAATATTGCACACAGGCGCTGCCATGAGGTGACCAGCTCACCGCCTCCTGCACCTCAAAAATAATAAGACCTCCCCAAAAATAAGGCCAAGTGCTTATTTTGAGGGTCAAAAGAAAATAAGACCCTGTCTTCTTTTCAGGAAAACAGTATGGTTGAACTGAATCCTGGTCCATTTTCATTTACAACTACAGTCCTTTGCTTAATCTGGTAAGATTATAATCAATTTCCTCTGTATTTATTTCTTCTGTCCGTGACAGAAGCAGCCACCAAAATTGCAAAAACTGCACCCTGAGCACTCAGCCATCTCAAGAGGCTGAAGGTAGAAAAAGAGAAACAGCATAGGGCATATGGATAGCTTCCTCAGGAAATTAAAGGGAAAAGCTGGGATAGAATGATAAAAGCATTCACAAAACATAAAAGCAAAAAAAACCAGAAAAGGTATCAAACAGGCAAGAATTTTCCATTCATAAGCTGCGAGTGGAATGGCAATCACAGATTCAGCAGCAACCCTTTATTTTTGAAATGAAAAATGCCAGGTGTCTTGGCTACAGGTACTACAGATGCATTTAAAATCAAGGAAGGGTATTTACAAGCAGATCTCGGTTTACAAGCATTTGTTTAATACCCAAAGTTACAATAGCACTGAAAAAGAGTGGCTTATGACCAGTTCTCCCACTTATTATTTTATTATTATTATATTTTTTTTCCGAATTTATACCCCGCCCTTCTCCTTGTTAGGACCCAGGGCGGCGCACAGGCATTATTAAAACCATAACAAAAGAACAGTATACATTATTAAAAATATATTAAATTATAAATCCCGTGCTAAAAAACCCATTTAAAACCCTGCAAATTGGACTTCCGGTTCCGGCTCCAGCGGCGACAGGCGAGCCTAGGGTTCGTCCGCCGCTTTGTTTCTTTTCCTGCCCCCCCACGGGGGCGAGACGCCCCGTTTCTTGGGGGTTTCCCGTAGGGCTGGCTTGCCTGGGTTGCTCCCCCCCACGGCAGTGGGGAAGCGACCCTTGTCTTCGGCTCAGGTGGAGGAGGACATGCTGCGGGGGGTTTTCCCTTCACCAAAGGAAGACGGCATCGTTCACTAACATGGAGAGAGCTGATCGGATGAGTCGGAAGGCTTCCCGGGGCTTCGGCTGCGAGGGGGAGAGTGAGTGATTTAAAACTTTTTTTTTCTTTGCTGTCAGCCTGGCTGAAAGAACTTGGAGGGGGGTGCTTGCTTGTTAAACCCCCCCTCGGATTTAAAGCGGCACTTGAAAATGGGTCCTCGCTGCGAGGAAGCGGATATCTTCAATCCGGATTGTTTGCAACAAGGGAAAGTGATCTGCGGCTTCTATTGCAACAAAGTTTCTAGGTCTGGCTGGCTTGAAACAATTTTTTTTTCCACTCTCTCCTTCTGGCTTTGAGCTTGGGCGGTGGAAGATGGCTGCCCTTTGTCCCTGAATGACTATTTTACTTATGGAAAATTCCCAGCGTCTCTTTGTGATTTGGACTTCCTCTTGTTACTAAAGAAGAAGAAAAAAATTTTTTTGGATTTGTGATCTCTTTTCTGGAGTGCCTTCGTTATTATAATTATTGATCTGGTTCCTGAACTTTACAATCCTGATTTGAACTTTTGGCTCCTGATTTGCCTCAACAGCCCCACCAAAAAAACGCCATTTTAGTGGCATTGACTTTAACAGCTAATCATGGCACAAGAATCAGCACTGGCAAGCTTAGAATTAAGGATGGCTTCTCTTGAATCTGTTATACAAACTTTGGTACAAGAAATCAAGGCCCAGAGAGAAGAAAATATCAACTTTAAAAAGGAGCTATTGGACACACGGAAACAAGTGCTGGAGAACACACAGAAGAATGAAGAGTTGGAAGGGGGGCTGGCAGGGGCTAAGGGAGAGATTAAAAATGTTACCAATGAGGTTGTGGAAATAAACGGGCATGTGTCTAGGATTGATATGGAAAGGATGACATATTTTTTGAGATTTCAGAATGTTTCTGAGGAACCTGGTGAATGTCTCCCTGAACTCATGAGCACAATTATAGCAGACTATTTACATAAACCTAAGGGTGAGATCAGGGGGGACATTGACCTAGCCTACAGAATAAACTCTGCATATGCCAGGATAAATGAAGTACCCAGAGAGATACATGTTAAATTTGTTAGAAGGTCAACCAGAGAGGAAATCTTGAAAGCGCAAAGAGGAGGTCCGTTAATTTACCAACAAAAGGAGGTTGCCATCCTGAAGCAGATCCCAAGAAAGATTAGAGAAGCGAGAAGGAAATTTTCCTTCTTGTCCAAAAAATTGTTTGATCACGGGATCTGGTTCAGGTGGGTGACGCCCGAAGGGATGCTGGTGTTCTGGGAAGGAGGAAGAGTGAGGATCAAAACAGTTGTTGAGGCGGAAGCCTTTCTTAAAAAGCATTCCTCTGTCCTGGGGGAAGATCCAGGGGAGCCAGGGGGGGCCACAGCCCCGCCCGCTGGGGGCCTGGAAGGAGAGATAGAAGATACAATTGCCAAGAGACTTAGATCTAAAAAATAACTTTGCTTTGATTTTTTGAGTAATATTGTATAACATGTGTATCTGGATTTTTGTAAATGACTGACAGCATAGAACTGAGAACTTAGAAATATGTACTTGCTTTCACTTTGTAGTGTATAAAAAATGTTTTTTGTTAATGATCTATTTTGAAGTCCCGGAAGGGCCGACGACTTTGACGTGAATGCTCTCAAAATTTCTTTGTATCCCTTACCCCACCCTATTGAAAAACTGTAAAACCAATAAAACTTTTTCAATATAAAAAAAACCCCTGCAAATTAACAATTTATAGATAAAAATCAGAAACGGGGGCTATGCTAGGCCGGCTTGTTGGAATAGATACGTCTTAAGACGTTGGCGGAAGAGGCGGAGGTCTGTGGTGGTGCGTAGGTCGGGGGGTAGGTCGTTCCAGAGGGCCGGCCCCGCCACAGAGAAGGCTCTTCCCCTGGGCATCGCCAACCGGCATTGCCCGGCCGACGGTACCCGGAGAAGACCCTCTCTGTGGGAGCGGATCGGACGAAGGGATGTATGGTGCAGGAGGCGGTCTCGTATATAGCTAGGCCCCGAGCCATGGAGCGATTTGAAGATGGTCGTCAACACCTTGAAGCGCACTCGAAAGGCCACAGGCAGCCAGTGCAGCCCGTGCAGGAGAGGTGTTATGTGGGCTTGCCTTGGGGCACCCATAATCACCCGCGCAGCCATATTCTGAACTAACTGTAGCTTTCAAGTGCACCTCAAGGGGAGCCCCATGTAGAGAGCTTTACAGTAATCCAGCCGGGATGTCACAAGCGCTGCAGTATCCCCATGCTCACATTATCAAATTTGGGTGCTTGGCAACCAACCTGTATTTACGATGGTTGCAGCATCCCACCATCCCATGGTCCTCAGATTATTATCATTTGTAATCTTCCTAGGGAGCTTCTGACAAGCAAAAACAATGAGGTAAACCATATTTATTTATTTGTTTGTTTGTTTGTTTTTGTACACAAGCATTTTTATTGAGGGCTGAATTACCGTATACTGTATTTTTAGAACTCAACAAGGATCATGCAATCTAAAAAATTGTAACAGAAATAAGTTCCTGTCATTACCATATCTCACTGGAAATAATTGATGATCTGTTAATAACAGTAGCTAAGGAGCATATTGAACGGCTATAGAGCAGGGGTCTCCAACAAAGCTGGCTGGAGAAGTCTGGGAGCTGAAGTCCTTCAGACTTAAAGTTGCAAAGGTTGGAGACCCCTGCTATAGAGGATCAGTGTACAATCCTTGAATAGGAAGGTCAATGTAACAGCAATATTTTTTTTGTCTTTTAGGGCCATGACAATACCTGGTTTAAAACTTCGTACAAACTGAAGAATCATACATCTATATCTAAGTGAAAATGACATTCCATATTTTCTGTAATTTATTAGTAAACTACTAAGCAGTAACATCAGCTTTTAGGAAAAGATTAACAACATTATGCTGCAATAACCTGTCATTTTCATTCAACTTAAAGCTGTTGAAAAAGATCATTCTTTGCAATAGAACAGGCAAAATAAACCACGTTTATTTAATGACCTCAAGATTCACTTAACAACTATTGTGATCTGCTTAACAAACAAGGCCAAAAAAGTTGTAAAATGAGACACAACCCATTTAACAATTGCCTTGTTTAGCAACAGAAATTTTGGGCTTGTGGTTGGATGTCAACAATATATGTACCTGTACTCTGAACAAGAGAAACTACCGAAACCTTGCAGTTCTAGAATATTCTGTTCCAAAAGTGACCAACTGGATGCTTCTGAGTGCGTAAACTTGACTCTCATATTTCTAAGTGGAAGATTTATAAATATTTGTTTGCTTTTTCTTTGCAATCTAATGCTATGGTATCTGATATCCCAAAACACCCAATTTGAAAACTATATTTAGCTATTATGGTTGAGTACTTTGTTTATCATTTTAAGGCCATTAAAACAACAAGAGCCATCACATCACCCTATCCTAAATTCCTTAAAGAATTATCTGTTGGATAAAGAAATGGTACAGCATAAGTGTAATAGGCTCATTCCTCGTAAGGCAATTTAAGTTGCACACTCCATTCTGATTCTAATGTATGAGTAATGACAGAATCTAATTTACTGTTAATAGATATTATGATGTCAAAAACAGAGCAAGAAACAATTATAAACATGAACTGGAAATACTATACTGTAGTGTATGAGATTCTGGTGCATGGAACGACCTGCCCCCCGATATTCGTACCATCAAGGACCTATGCCTCTTCCGTCGGATGTAAAAAACACATTTCTTCCATCTGGCCGGCCTGGCATAGACTAAGGGTATAATTTTAAATTTTTGATATTTAATTGTTTTAATTGGGGCTCTCTACATGGGGCTCCCCTTGAGGTGCACTCAAAGGCTTCAGCTTGTCCAGAATGCAGCCGCGTGGGCAGTTATGGGAACCTCTAGGTTTTCCCATGTAACACCGCTCTTGCGCGAGCTGCATTGGCTGCCTGTCGTCTTTCGGGTGCGCTTCAAGGTGTTGGTTATCATCTTCAAAGCGCTCCATGGCACGGGACCTAGCTATCTGCGGGATCGCATCCTGCCCCATACATCCCTGCGGCCGATTCGCTCCCACAGAGAGGGACTTCTCCGGGTGCCGTCCACTAGGCTATGCCAGCGGGCGACGCCCAGGGGAAGGGCCTTCTCTGTGGCGGGCCCGACCCTCTGGAATGACCTTCCCCCCGAAATTAGAACAACTACGGACATCCGCTCCTTCCGTCAAAAACTAAAAACACACTTTTTCTGCCTGGCCGGCTTGGGGTAACTGAATTGCTCTATTAGGGTTTTTTAGGGGTCTAATTTTAGTTGGTCTGGGTTTTTAGCGCAGGGTTAAGTTTAATTCATTTTAAATTGTATTTATGCTTGTGTTTTATATATGTGTTTTTAAATCCCCTGTGCACCGCCTCGAGTCCCTTCGGGGAGAGAGAGCGGTCCATAAATTAAAATTATTATTATTATTATTATTATTATTATTATTATTATTATTATTATTATTATTATTATTATTATTATTATTATTATTAATTGCTAAATTATCTCAACCATTTTAGCACAGATCTAATAATTTAATGCTATTTTATATTTTGTATGTGTTGTGGGTTTTTAATCTTTCTGTGCATCGCCCTGAGTCCCATCTGGGAGAATAGGGCAGTATATAAGTCGAATAAATAAATAAATAAATAAATAAATAAATAAATAAATAAATAAATAAATAAATAAATAAATAAATAAATAAATAAATAAGTAAGTAAGTAAGTAAGTAAGTAAGTAAGTAAGTAAGTAAGTAAGTAAGTAAGTAAACAAACAAACAAACAAACAAATGTGACAGATATGGATATCCCTTGTGGTACTGCGCAAAATACTGCTTACAATTTTCTCATTTTGCGCAATGAGGGCTAGAAACCTGGATGAGACAGTTAGAAACTGAGGAAACAAAGAGTACCAGCTGTCCAAATCTAAACTTAAGTCTTCTAAACTAGAAAAGATTTAAGTTACAGTTTAAGATATAGGTAGGTAGGTAGGCAGGCAGGCAGGCAGGCAGGCAGGCAGGCAGGCAGGCAGGTAAAGATAAAGAGAGAGAGAGAAAGAGAGATATTCATTTGTATTCCTAGTTTAAGGTTGATTCACTCAAATATTAATTTCTCTATTAAACACATAGAAAAGAAACCGCTTATATTGTGTTTAACAAAAACAGATCTTCTAATGTACTGCCTTCACTGGAAAAGTTGGGATACATTCAGACTTGTATCTGCCTTTAAAATAGCTCATGTTGAACAATTAAGCAAAACCAAACATCATGCCCCATACATCCTCCCGGCCGATTCGCTCCCACAGAGAGGGACTGCTCCGGGTGCCGTCCACTAGACTTTGTCAGCGGGCGACGCCCAGGGGAAGGGCCTTCTCTATGGCGGGCCCAGCCCTCTGGAACGACCTTCCCCCCGACATTAGAACAACTATGGACCTCCGCTCCTTCCGTCAGAAATTAAAAACTCACTTTTTCTGCTTGGCCGGCCTAGGTTAGTCTCTACCCAGGGATTAGGGATTGTTAATTTTAAATGGGAATTTTAGTGCAGGGATAGTCAAATTTAATTTGTTTTTATTGTATTTATTATTCATGTATATATTTTATGCTGTTTTATTCCTCCCTGTACACCGCTCCGAGTTCCCTAGGGGAGAGGACGCGGTTATACAAATAAATATTCGCATATTCGCATCACAATAAATGTTTTGTGACATTTCATATTATGTCATAAACTGTTTAGCCCAGGGGTCTCCAACCCCCGGTCCGTGGACCGGTGCCGGTCCATGGCTTGATAGGAATCGGGCCGCAGGGTCGGAGAGGAGGAGGAGGGAGGAGGGGGCAGCCCCCTGGGCAGAGCGCACACCAGATGCGGGAGAGCGCAGGCGCGGCCGTTCGTGCCGTTGGAGGCCCTAGAGGGCCGAGTGAGCCGACTCCCCCCCCCCGCGTGCACATGCACCGACTGTTCCCCCACCCCCCGTGTGCACATGCGCCACCTGTTCCCCCCACCCCCCGCTCCTCCTCTACGCCAGCCGGTCCGCAGAATTTTCTTTAAAATGAAACCGGTCCCTGATGCAAAAAAGGTTGGGGACCCCTGGTTTAGCCTATGCTGAGCTGTATGGCACAGTCAGCACAGAAAACATGTCATGACATTTTGTATTAGGTTAGAAACTGCTTTAGCCTTGGCATCTTTTAATCTCAAAAGACAATGGTATCGTGCTCGGGAAAGAGGTCCTAAAGCAGCATCTGGTGTGGCTAAAAAGGCCAATTTGGGAGTGGCAATCCCTTCCACACTGAAGGCAGATACGTTCTGTCCCCTGCCCTGCCTCCAGATTTCGCTGATTCCCGGACTGCCTCCTTGCCTCAAGGGTCTCTTCAAATTGGATAAGGCCCTACTGCGTCTTTAGCCTCCGAGCTGAACGATCAGAGGCCAAGATTTCCCATCTATTGTATCGACAATCACAATAAAATTTCAAATAAAGTCATTTTCAAGATGTTAATGTCCATTCCCAAGGCCTTTAGATCCCTCTTGCAGATATTCTTATATCACAGCTGTGGTCTCCGTCTGGGGCACTTTCCCTTGCACTAATTCTCCATGCAGGAGATCTTTCGGATCCGACCATCAGCCATTCTCATGACATGCCCAAGCCGGCATTACTGTTTCAATAATATAATATAATGTTTATATCACAGAAATCTATATAAATAAAAATGTAACAAGAATTACAATCTCCAAAAGTACTGCATCGATCGCTTCCAAATGTTCACACAACGTTCCTTTCAAGTACGGCACCAATGATATATATAGATTTATAGATGTCCCACCTGTGCCAGGTACACGCAATGGAAATGTAAAAAAATTGTAAAAAAGGTAGGTAGATGGATACAGAGAGAGCAGTGGGCCACAGGTATTACGTCATCCTTTATGACATAAAATACTCTGTCCATAAGATTCAAGGAGAAATACAGTAGGTAGGTAGGTAGGCAGCTATAGGGATAGAGAGAGGGAGGGAGAAATGCAGTAGGTAGATAGGTAGGTAGGTATGTAGGTAGGTAGGTAGGGGGATAGCAAGGGAGAGGGAGAAATGCAGTAGGTAGGTAGGTGGGTAGGTAAGTAGGTAGGTAGGTAGGGGGATAGCGAGGGAGAGGGAGAAATGCAGGAGGTAGGTAGGTGGGTAGGTAAGTAGGTAGGTAGGGGGATAGCGAGGGAGAGGGAGAAATACAGTAGGTAGGTAGGTAGAGGGAGAGGGGGAGAAAGGGGGAAATATAGTAGGTAGGTAGGTTGGGGGTTATACGGTGGTTGTGTGTACGTGTTTGTGTGTGCAGGTATAGATCTACACACAGATTGGTTGGCCATTTAACCAGACTGGGTCACAGCAACGCGTGGCGGGGAACGGCTAGTGTTTTATAAAATTTGTTAAATTTCAATTCCACGAGAGTGATGGGCCCCAGATTGTAAATTAACTAAGGCACCGTAGTTCAAAAAGTTTTGTCTTTTTGACTTCACTTTTCTACACAAACTACTGCATTTCAAGAAATCAAAAGTTTTAGTAGCAAGCAGATTAAAAAAACCGATTCTCTGTATTAACGAGGGACAAAATACAGTACAGTAATACATCCCCACATTTAAAATACTACACTGTCAAAAAAAGTGCTGATCTGAAAATAACATCAATGTAAAAAAACACCATGTGGCTAGATATCATTTTGAGGTTCTGGCAGTGGAAGTGCAAACTACAATTATGCTAGGCCTCTGATGAACTGGGACCCACCCCCCCTCCACTCGTATTTTGCTATAGAATCACCGACAGTCAAAAACTTTTGTCCGAATTATGGACCAATTAAAACAACTGGAAGAGAGCATCTATGTTAAAGCAGTACTAAATTAAGAGCTGCCTAATTTAAGTCAGAATCCACCACACTGAGTAGATGAAGACAAATGTAGCTCTCCATCTTCCTGGTCTGTTCCTTTTCACCCTATCTCTGAGATTTTCTGCAGCATGAACAGTTCTCGTCATGGTTGCCAAGCTACGGATATTCCTCCTCTTCCCCCACCCCCATCCCCTGTGGGCTGTGGTTACTTCTCTTCTGCCTTAAAAGCAATCATCATATTTGACTGCAGGAATATTGAAGAAACCCACTGCAGGGAGTGTAGTAGTCACATTTCACATCCTGCGGCAGTAGGAAACAGCAAGAGACAGCCGGGCAACAGTACGGAGAGCATTCGGTGCAGGGATGGAGAAGCTGTGGTACTCCAGGTCTTGCTGCTGAACTCACATCATTAGCTGTGTTGGCTGGAATTATTGGGAGAATGACTGTAGCTATTCTGGGAGGTCCAACAGTTCCCTGTGGATAATTGTTCTGGGTTCAGTACAGTAATCCCCTTTGTGTATTAGTGTTTCAGTTAAGCTGTTAATTACTGGCCACACACTTTGAGTCTTTGCAATTTTGCTGGAGGGTTTTCGTCTTCCAGGGCTCTTGAACGCACAGTGTAGATCCGTGATGGCGAACCTATGGCACGGTGCCACAGGTGGCATGCGGAACCATTTCTTAGGGCACGTAAGGCGTTGCCCTGTCAGCTCCAGCACGCATGTGTCCGCTAACCAGCTGATTTAGGCCTTCTTTTGAGGCCGTTTTTCGCCCTCTGGAGGCTTCAGGGAAGCTCCTGAAGCCTCTGGAGTTGGAGGTGGAGGCTGGTTTCACCCTCCCCAGGCTCCTAGAAAGCCTCTGGAGCCTGGGGAGGGTGAAAAAAGTGCACCAAAAGCAGGGGGTCACGCACATAGCATTATGGGTGTGGCACACCCATGCACGACCCCCCCTGCGCTCCCCCCCCGCTTTTGGCACACGAGCCAAAAAAGGTTAGCCATCACTGGCGTAGGTAGTCCTTGACCTTCGACCCCAATGGAGCCCAAAGTGTCTGACATTTGATCAGTGAGTTTTGCCCCATTTTATGACCTATCTTGCCACAGTTGTTAAGTGAATCACTGCAGTCGGTAAGTTAGTAACACGGTGGTTAAGTGAATCTGGCTTCCCCATTGATTTTGCTTGTCAAGAGGTTGCAAAAGGTGATGACGTGACTGACCTTGGGACACAGCAACAGTCATACATATGAACCGGTTGCCAAGCACCTGAATTTTGATCACATGATCATAGGGATGCTACAAAGGTTGTAAGTGTGGGAAATGGCTATAAGTCGCTTTTTTCAGGGCCGTTGTAACTTTGAATGGTTACCAAATGAACTGTGTTCAAATATTTTCTGAGGTTTTTACTACAAATAGCTAGTATATAAATTGAAACAAATGATACTCTCAAAGGACAGCAAAGCTAATTTACGATGGCATGTCGTTTACATCTTGAAATCACACATTTCTACAACAAGGCAATTGTCAAACACGTTTATCAGAACAATTTAGAAATAAGAAGGAACTGAGCTGTCAACCTTAGACATCTGAAGTGACTTGAGCAGGGATGGGCAAACTTTGCAACTTTAAGTCTGAAGGACTTCAGCTCCCAGAATTCTCCAGCCAGCTTTGCTGGCTGGAGAAGTCTGGGAGCTGAAGTCCTTCAGACTTAAAGTTGCAAAGTTTGCCCACTCCTGCACTTGAGCAAGACTTCTCCTTCATTCCTTTCTAATCTCGTGTTTACTTGGTGGTTCAGATAAACAGCCAATAACTTAAATTGTAAACTAAATTTTAAATTGCATAAAATCTCTTTAATCAACATGTACATTCCTGCAAGAGATGTATGCCTATAAAATCACACTCTCATATTATGGGATATGTGCTAAATGCCTAAATAGCAACAGAAGGATAGGTAAGTAGCATTCACAGTGACTGTCATCAGTCTAGTTTAATTACTGGGAAGGAGGGGAACTTGGAATATAGAATCTTGGAAAGTAAATCAGCAAAACTCCACCCCTTATATTAAAGGAATTCATTAACACAGAATCCCTATGAATCGTTTAATTTCTCTCTCCGAGATTATTAAATTGAATGGCTGTTCTGCCAGGGTAAGACCGAAATATCACTCTGTTCTTTGTATGTTTTCTTGTGGGTGCTCTTTTTCTTCATCGCCACCAATAGTTCTATTATCTATTCAGAGTCTTAAATGACAACTTGTTAGAGGCCTGCCTGTTTAAGAATGTCAAAAAGAATTAATGCCTGTAACCATCTTTATATTATGATCCTTCCTGACTCTACATTCCTCAACCATTGTGAGGCAGGGCATAAAGTGAGACCTGGTTGTTACGAGTGAAATGATGTGGGGTCAGACTAGATGATCTTGTCATTTTTACTTTTATGCTTTTTAAGGTGCAGAAAGCATATTTGATACAGGAAACGCCAAACCGCAGAAGCGGCACCTGCTCACGTTAGAATGGCAAGGCAGACAAAGGGCTTAACCACAAAAGCTAGAAGTTCCTCTTAGCAAAAACAGGATATGTTTGTGGTTTTCTTTTTGATGACGATCATTTAACCAATCAGAAACTAGCCATGATGAAAGTTGCTTGTAGTGAAGTATAAAACTTTGTATTCCCTTTTGGAAGGGATTCAGAATTCTTGGATGCTAGCCTCAAACTAGCTTTCTGAATCATGGCAGCCATAATAAACTTTTCCTGATTTTGAGAAGTCCAAGTCTCGAGTTCTTTTTCTGCAACAACTGTGTCAAAGTCAGGAATGAAAGCCTTCTCCAGAATCCTATTCCCTTAATCTAGGCCCAAATCCTTCCTAAATATTCAGTATTTTGTTTTATTTGTATTGTATTACACTTCTCCTTTACTTAACAGGTGTATGGGGTGTTCAGGGAGGGGATAGCACCTGAGATGGAGGGGGTAGCTTTTTTACAGTTGTTGATTTACCTTTGGGTCTCACCTGGCACTGTCATCTATGGTTCTAAGTAGCTGTAACAGGTACAGGGGGCACACTCCGGTAAACTATTTAGGCAGATGAGTCAAGCCGATGGGCGTTTGACTCTTCATGAGATACAAGATTGGTCTATTACAGCATGGGAAGTCTGACCCTGGCAAATTGACAGGCCCATCAGGCATTGTGGAGCACTAACAGCACAACGACACACTTAGGCAATCTGTTCCATTGCAACAAAAGAGGTCTCCTGCTGCTCCATGCTGTGCTGGACTAAAGTCCCTTCTACCGAAAAAAATGGGACTGCCACTGTACAACAGCTATGAAACTTAAGAATCCATCACCCACAGGATTCTGTTGTGTAATTCATCTTCCTCTACAATAGGGAGGAACAAACTCCGACTCAACCCGTCCAAGACCGAGTGGCTGTGGTTTCCGGCGCCACGATATAGTCAGCTGGTTCCATCTCTGACTATACGGGGCGAGTCACTGACCCAAGCGGATAGGGCTCGCAATCTGGGCATCCTCCTGGATTCTCGGCTGTCACTGGATGACCATGTGATGGCCGTGACCAGGGGGGCCTTGTATCAGGTTCACCTGATTCACCAGTTGCGCCCCTATCTAGATCGTGACGACTTACGCACAGTCACTCAAGCGCTCGTCACCTCCCGCCTGGACTACTGCAATGCTCTCTACATGGGGCTCCCCTTGAGGTGCACCCGGAGACTCCAGCTAGTCCAGAATGCGGCCGCGCGGGGGATTCTGGGAGTTTCTCGATACTCCCACGTAACACCTCTCCTGCGCGAGCTGCACTGGCTGCCTGTAGCCTTCCGGGTGCGCTTCAAGATGCTAGTGACCATCTTTAAAGCGCTCCATGGCACGGGACCTGGCTACTTGCGGGACCGCCTCCTACCACACACATCCCTTAGACCTGTCCGCTCCCATAGAGTGGGCCTCCTCAGGGTGCCATCCGCCGGACAATGCCGACGGGTGGCCCCCAGGGGAGAGCCTTCTCTGTGGCGGGGCCTGCCCTCTGGAACGACCTACCCCCCGATCTTCGTACCATCACGGACCTACGCCTCTTCCGCCGGGCATTAAAGACTCATCTATTTCAAGAAGCCGGCCTGGCTTAATTTTAATGGGTAAAGTTTTTAATTGATTTTAACCTTTTTTACTTCAAATTTTCAAGCACAGACCCTTATTTAATTCTATTTTAAACTGTTATATATTGTATTGTTTTGTATATGTTTTATATTTCTGTGCACCGCCCTGAGTTCCTTCGAGGAGATAGGGCGGTATACAAATTTGATAAATAAATAAGTAAATAAAATAACAGTGTTTCTCAACCTTGGCAACTTGAAGATGTCCGAACTTCCAACTCCCAGAATTCCCCAGCCAGCATTCGCTCATCTGCAAATCACCTTAACCCAAACCTAATTCATGAAGCCTTTCAGCAATGGGGGAGTGGAAAAGCGACAGGTGGAGATGACCACTGGCAGTTGTAGTCACAAACCTGAATATGGGTGGCCCTTGGACCAGTGATCATTCATCTCAGGACCAGGGCCACAGAGATATCTGGCAGAATGAAGAACGACTGGGTAGGATTTCTAGGATAGCACTGCCCATCTTCGCATGAGGGAGAGGGTTGGAAAAAGAACCCTATACATTGCCTGCCTCACAACATCTAGCTAGTTAACCATGGCTACCAAATAATCTACTCAGTAGGCAAGAATCATGAAAAATGAATGAAAGAAAACTCATTTTTGAAACTTGGAATATCCAATCCTTGCTGGATACAGACAAATTGTCATAACCTGAAAGATGACCATCACTCATAGCAGCCAAATTTTGTCTTTAAGAAAAAGAAAAAGAAAGGTGGAGGGGACCTTAGAGGTCTTCTAATCCAACCCCCCACTCAAGCAGGAAATTCCATACCATTTCAGATGAATGGCTGCTCAATCTCTTCTTAAAAACCCACAACTTCCAAAGACGACCCTTTCCACCAATTAATTGTTCTAACCGTCAGGAAATTTCTGCTTAGTTCTAGGTTGCTTCTCTCCTTGGTAAGTTTTCATCCATTGCTTCTTTTCCTGCTTCAGGTGCTTTAGAGCAGGGGTCCCCAACCTTTGCAACTTTAAGTCTGAAGGACTTCAGCTTCCAGACTTCTCCAGCCAGCTTTGCTGGCTGGAGAATTCTGGGAGCTGAAGTCCTTCAGACTTAAAGTTGCAAAGGTTGGGGACCCCTGCTTTAGAGAATAGCTTCAACCATCCCACCCCACCCTACTTCTT
Source organism: Rhabdophis nuchalis (assembly GCA_039707465.1). Classification (NCBI taxonomy): domain Eukaryota; kingdom Metazoa; phylum Chordata; class Lepidosauria; order Squamata; family Natricidae; genus Rhabdophis; species Rhabdophis nuchalis. The sequence continues at coordinate 190,539,542 of CM077646.1, forward strand.
TATGGCAGCCCCTGAGATATTGGAACACTGCTATCATGTCACCCCTGGTCCTTCTTTCCATGAAACTAGACGTACCCAAATCCTGCAAACGTTCTTTATATGTTTTAGCCTCCAATCATCTTTGTTGCTCTTTTCTGTATTATTTTTTCTAGAGCCTCAACATCTTTTTTATGTTGTGGTGAGATATATAATACTCTATAACACTGACATTGCTGCACTCAATGAGACCAGGCTGGCACATGAAAGTACAGTATATTACGGGAAGAAGCAAAAATGGACAATACATTCTTTTGGAATGGGAAACCACAGACTGACAACAGGCACGGGACCTAGCTATCTGCGAGATCGCATCCTACCCCATACATCCCTCCGACCGATCTGCTCCCACAGAGAGGGACTTCTTCGGGTGCCGTCCACTAGGCAATGCCAGCGGGCGATGCCCAGGGGAAGGGCCTTCTCTGTGGCGGGCCCAGGCCCCAGCTCTATGGAACGACCTACCCCCCGACCTCAGAACAACCACGGACCTCCGCGCCTTCCGACAAAAGCTCAAGACTTATCTTTTCCAACAGGCCGGCCTGGCCTAACCTACCTTCCAGCCTTTTTAGTCTGATCATCTAAATTGTTTTAATTGGGTTTTTTAAGGGGTTAGTTTTTAGGATTTTAGCTTTTTAGCGCAGGGATAAATCGTTTAATTTGATTTTATATATTTATGATGTATCTCTGTTTGTATGTTTTTAACTCCCCTGTGCACCGCCCCGAGTCCCTTCGGGGAGAGGGAGCGGTCTACAAATTAAATTTTATTATTATTATTATTATTATTATTATTATTATTATTATTATTATTATTATTATTATTATTATTATTATTATTATTATTATTATTATTATTATTATTAACAGGACTCATGGAGTAGGCTTTGGAAGCAAAACTGCTGTGCTGAAACACATCTCTACTCTACCCAGTGGAATAAATGAACACATTATGAAGTTCTGATTTTGTCTTACCAAGTCAGGCTATATCATTGCCTGACTTACACACTGTCAGCACTTACACACCAATTCTCACAGGTCCAGATGAAGATTTCTATGAGGACCTGGACCAGACTGTTCAGATAACTTTGGCAAGTGACAGGCGTGCCCTTCTGGACAATGGAGTCCTCGGGAGACATGAAATGGAAAAACTAAACAGCAATGACCTGTACATCAACACAATATTCACACTTGCAATAGTCAATACAAAATGAAAACCCTACACTGGTACCTATTTGACTATGTCATAGGTTTGTCAGCCTAATCTTAACAATATCACAATCACTCATGCCATGTAAGGTGCTAAGTGCTGGACAAATTATAGGCTGGTCCAGTCAGTTCTCAATTTGCACTTTTATTTTATTATTTTATTTATATCCCACCTTTATTATTGTTTATAAATAACACAAGCTGGCAAACATACCTAACACACATTATTTCTCCTATTTTCCCCACTACAGCAACTCTGTGAAGTGAGATTGGTTCAGAGAGAGAGTGATTGCCAAGTCACCCAGCCATTTTTTAATGCCTACGGTGGGACTAGAACTCATAATCTCTTGATTCCAAGGCCAGTACATTGAACATTAGACCAAATTGCCTCCTTTAAGTCCTAAACAACCAAAGACTGCCAGAAAGTCATTCAACATTAGCAGACTAAAAAACCCAGACCTAATCCAATGACTTCCCTGGTGCCTTTATTGTGGTTTTCTATATACATAAGGGAAGCAAATCAGACTTTAGAAACTACGGAGATATCTCACTACTGTCCATTACAGGCGAGATCTTTGACTGAATTCTCCTGAACAGACTTATCACTGTCTTGAAAAGGAACCTCCCAGAGGCATAGTGGCCTTCAGCCAGAAAGGAGTACAGGCAGGCATGGTATTTGTTGCAATGCAAGTCCAGGAGAAGTACATTGAGCAGAACAAGCCTCTTTACTTGGTCTTCACTGACCTTACAAAGGCATCTGAAATCGTAAATAAGGAGGCTCTCTGGATCATCCTGAGATATTATGGTATGGAGGCTGAGATAAATTTGTGAAGTTGATTCAGCTACTCCACAACAGAATGACAAAACGTAATTTTTTACAACAATAACACATCAACTACATTTGCCATTTCCAATTGGGTAAAACAGAATGCTAGCCTCAGTCCTATTCAGTCTGTTCTTCACGTTCATGGTGTCACTTGCTATGCAGGAGGGAGCGTCCATGACAGGGGTGGGTTCAGGCAGGCACTACGGCCGGTTCACTTGTGTGCGTGCTTCTCATGCCGCTTGATATGCATGCATGCTCGATGTAATTTAAATTGTTCTGCACATGCACAGAACCAAAAAACAAAATGGTGCCGCCTGGAGAACCATTTTGGGGGCGTGGCAAGCCTCCCTCACTGCTGTTTCCAACGACCCAGGCTGTCAAACCACTACCAGTTCAGCCGAACAGGTCTAAACCAGTAGGAACCCACCACTGGTATATGATGACCTTTGTTTCTTGAATGCTTAGACTAACTTCTTCCATACAGTCATTCAAGAAACCCTCTTTGCTGGTGACTGTGTGCTCCTGGCACAAAAGCACTGATCCAGAGTTGATGCTGAACAAATGCTCAGATGCTCAATTCCTCTTCAGCCTGATTGTCAGCCTGAACATGACTCAAGTACTTTAGCATCCTGTGCCAAATACCAAGCTTGTAGAACTCAAAAAAAAAATATCACTGTTGACAACAGCTGACTGGTAAGTATAAACAGCTCCAAATACTTGGGAAGCATCATCTTGAGCAATAGGTCTTTGGACAAAGAAACTGACTCTCGGATCAGCAAGGACAGCCAGGCATCAGACCAGCTGCGTACTAGAATGCTCAATCAACACAACAGCCATGTCTCCACACAGTGAAAGTCTATAAAGCTGTGGTTATCCTTTCTCTCCCAGATGAATGTGAGTCCTTGATTCTGTACCAAAGGCACGTCAAAAAACGGAAGAAATCCCACATGCTCTCTGCACGCCATCCTTGGCATTTATTGACAAGATTGTATCTCTCACTTGGAGGTTTTAAACTGTCAGTTCACCAGCACGGAGTCCCTGATTAAAATCCAGAACTGTTTGGGGAGGGGGGGAATGGGACATGTCATCAGTGTCAGTCTCGCTAGTTCCTGCTTCGCTGCCATGGAAACGGGGAGGGTGGGGGGCGTTGGGATGAGTGTGCTCTGCTGGTGGACAATGTTGATCGTTGGTGTTATCTCTTGGTTAACGGCCCTGCATTCCAGGATGGTGAAGACCTGCCCACCTGATGTTGGAGATGGAAGCATATTGGACAATGCAAAGGGGGGGGGTTGGGGATTGGGATGGGCTTAAGCTTAATACTTTCTGTTCGCGCCTAAACTATTCACTCTCAGCTTTACTTGGTCTGTACGCTATTGTTACTTAGTAAAAGGAGCCTTATTCATTTCAAAATAATGTCTAAGTGTGGTCTTTCCTGAGTCAACGAAGAAGCAGGCCTGACATTAAGCTGAGAGTCACAAAAACCCTGACCTGATGTCGGACCCTTCACAAGAGGAGCCTCCGTTGGTGGAGGTCCTGCCTGAACCAATTATGGGAGCTGAAGCATCGCATCCTCCTGTTCAATCTGAAGAGACCAGGTCAGTGATGGACTGCTTGGCTGGCCTAGATCTAAATCTGCCAGCTGAAGATTCAGTCAAACCAAAACGTTGGTCCGAAGGGGTAGGAATGACTGGGGTAAATGTCTCCAGGCGTCGACTTTCCCCAAAGAGGGTCATACCGGAGCTCTTAAGAGAAGAAAGGGAGTTGAAAGAAATGGCTCAGGATTTACTACGCCAGGCAGATGAGAAACGAGAGGCCCTGGAAAAAATCTGGGGGAGGGAGGCGGAACGCAAACAGCCAAAAGGTTCACAGGCAGCTCCTGCCAGGCAAAGCAGGGCTTCAACACCATCCCCCCCTCCCCAGGCCAGCAGGGAATTGCGGAGAGAGGCAGCTTCTGCCAGGCAAAGCAGGAGTTCAACACCATCCCCCCCTCCCCAGGCCAGCAGGGATTTGCGAAATAACCCCCGCCGACTTGCAAAACTGCCTCCCTTGGGTGTAAAATACGACGGAAGTGCCGACAAACTGGCGTTTTTTCTAATTCACGTCGATAATTTCATGCAGTTTTACGCAGCTGATTTGGACGATGAAATCAAAATCAGAATTGTTTCTATGACCTTAGAAGATCAAGCTTCTAAGTGGCTGGTTTCATTGCATAATTGCCGTTCACCCGCACTGAGGGATTTCGATCGTTTCATGAATGCTCTTAGAAGGCGTTTTGAAGACCCCCGTGTTGAAAGGAAAGCAAAGATGAAACTGAAAACCTTACAGCAGGGGGGCATGTCTGTTCAGGCTTACACGCAGATTTTTCAGGAATTATCAGTGTTTATGGTTGGGTATAGTGAACAAGCTCTAATGGACATTTATGTTGAAGGGCTAAATAAAGACATTTATCAAACATGTGTGAACAGATTTCGCCCCGAGACTTTAAATGAATGGATAGATCTAGCTTCAGATGTTGAATTGGATCAAGCCCACTTGCAGGATCCAGTCCGTTTGGAGAAAAAACCACAGGAAGATAGCCCCAAATCTCACCCCCCTGCGAAGGATGTGCGCTTGCAAAGGGGGGAGGGGAGAACAACCCAGCCTCGCTCAGGCAGCTGTTATCGCTGTGGAAAGGAGGGGCACTGGGCCGACAAATGCAGATCAAGACCACCTCCACGCCCACCTTCCTCTTCGGACCGGAAGCATCCTAAGACGCCAACCGCGCGCACTAAACCGGCCATGAGTGGGGTGGAGCCCATCAACCTCTCTGCTGACCAGCCCACCGCTCACCCTGATGACTGGGAGGCGTCTTCAAACTCTTCTGACGACAATCTGGTGAGTCATCGCTCCGGGCCCCTTTATATTAATTTAAAGCTTTTAGCGCCATCTACTGGACGTACATGCAATGTGCAGGCTCTCATTGATTCTGGCTGCTCAAAATGTCTCATAAGCCAAGACATCGTGTCTTCGATGGGTTTTCACCTTAAGACCCTGAAAACTCCCATAGCCTTTTGCCAAATGGATGGTTCTGTAGCTGGGGGAACCCCAGCATCTTTTATCACCGAACCAATTCACGTTTCTATAGGCACGGGCCATACTGAGACCATCAACTTTATTGTAACTGCCATTGCCGATAATGCTGTAATTTTGGGGGTCAATTGGCTTCGTAAATGGAATCCTCTGATAAACTGGAAGGAAGGTTGGGTACGCATACCTTTATCCTTACCTGAACATACCTCTCTACCATCAGAAACTGATCACCCACCTCCAAATCACCCACCTCCCCTAATTGAATCTGCTGCGCCTTTGTTGGATTTTCCATCACCTGAAGTCATACCAGGCGAAGAGAAAATTCCCAAAGAATATTGGGACCTAAAGGATGCTTTCAGTGAAAGATCTTGTGATTCCCTCCCTCCTCATAGAGCTACTGATTGTTCAATTGATTTCCTCCCTGGGGTTCAATTACCCAAACCTCGCATGTACTCCATGACCCCACGGGAGATGGAGGAATTACGTAAATTCATCGATAAAAACCTTCAAAGGGGTTTCATTGAACCAGCTAGGCCGCGTGTAGCTGCACCAGTTATGTTTAGGGAGAAAAAAGATGGTACCCTAAGATTAATACAAGACTACTCCTATCTAAACACCATTTGTGAACACAATATTTACCCCCTTCCGCTCATGAAGGACATGCTTGCTCACCTGGCTACCGGTAAGATTTTTACTAAACTGGACTTACGTGAGGCCTATTACAGGGTCAGAATCAAAGAGGGGGACGAATGGAAAACAGCTTTTAACTGCCCGCTAGGATGTTTTCAATTTAAAGTCCTCCCTTTCGGTCTTCAAGGTGCCCCTTCGGTATTTATGCAACTGATAAATGAGGTTCTCCACGAGCACCTTTACAAGGGAGTTATTGTTTATATTGATGACATAATGGTTTACTCGCAAACACATGAATGTATGCTCGTCTGTTGCTCTATAAGAATACCGGAATCTGGGAAGAGAGACCTTGGGATCGACAACCCACACGATACAAAAATGCTGTGAAAGAAATCCTATGTCACTGTGACATCCAGCCAGAAGCTAGAAACAACTACAGCAGGGGTGTCCAAACTTGGGAACTTTAAGACTTGTGGACTTCAACTCCCAGAATTCCCCAGCCGGCAAAGCCGGCTGGGGGATTCTGGGAGTTGAAGTCCACAAGTCTTAAAGTTCCCAAGTTTGGACACCCCTGAACTACAGCTACTGACAGAACCCAATAGCAATCCTATGCTATGAAGCTTCCATCAACTTTGAAGATAGGTGCCGCCAAAAACAGATAGGTAACTGTGAATGGAGTCACAGAATAACACTCAGAGATACTACAACAATGGATTTTCAGTGCCCCCATTGTGTAGAGTGTGCTTCCAGACTGGGACCAAGGAGTCATTTCTGCTTCCACAGATGAACTATATAACATCATATGTCTGCGGCTGATGTTTTGCAACGCCAGGTCCGTTGTCAACAAAGCCCCCCTCATTAGCGACCTTGTGTCAGAGGAGGAGCCGGACCTGGTAGGAATTGCGGAAACCTGGTTGGGCCACGAGGGAGGACTTCCCCTCGTTGAAATGTGCCCACCAGGCTACCGCGCATTTCATCAGCCGCGGGCCCTAGGCAGGGGAGGTGGGGTAGCGGTCATTATCAAGGAAGGCCTTGAGCCGAGAGAGACCATTGTGCCTCAGACTACCGGCTGTGAGTCCCTCTCCGTGAAGTGGGGCCTAGGGAGGCAGTTGGGCTTGCTGGTTGTATACCTGGCTCCCCGCTATGTAGCAGCAGCCCTGCCCGAGCTCCTGGAGGTGATCGCTACGGTGGCAGTTGAGACCCCCAGACTTTTAGTCATGGGGGACTTTAATCTGCCATCGTTGGGCGAATCATCCGAGGCAGCTCGGGAGTTCATGGCTTCCATGACGGCCATGGACCTGACCCAAGTAATTCAGGGCCCCACCCACGAGGGTGGACATACGCCGGATCTCATCTTTGTCTCAGGCCAATGGAAGAGTGATCTGGGTATAGGGGACATAGTCATCACACCCTTGTCATGGTCAGACCACTCACTTCTCCGGCTCGACTTTCCGATCGCTGCTCCCCTCCGCGGGGAGGCGGAACCAGAGTTACCAATCTGGTACCGCCCCAGGCGCCTGATGGACCCGGATGGGTTCCAGACAGCGCTTGGGCCATTTCCTGTATCCCTGACCCGCGCCCCGATGGAGGACCTCACGGCCGCATGGAACATTGCGGCCGTGGGAGCCTTGGATCGGGTCGCGCCCTTGCGGCCTCTCTTGCGGCGGCGAACCACCCTGGCTCCTTGGTTTACTGAGGAGCTGCGGGTGATGAAACGCCGCAAGAGATGCCTAGAGGGAAGATGGAGGTCTAGCCGTTCTGAATCTGACCGGACACAGGTAAGAGCCCATTTACGGACTTACATTGTGGCGCTGAGAGTGGCCAAATGTCACCATTGTGCCACTCTCATAGCATCCGCAGAAAACCGCCCTACCGCCCTGTTTAGGGTGACCCGCTCCCTCCTCCAACAGAGGGAGCGGGAAGCCCCGCTACAGGGTAGAGCAGAGGAATTTGTGACTTTTCTGCAGGAGAAAACCGCTCAGATACAGAGTGAGCTAGCCCCCATTCATGGCCCAGTGGGATGCCACGAGAGAGATCTTGTTTGGGAGGAGTTTGACCCCGTTACTTCCGAAGATATGGACAGGCTACGTGGGTGACTGCGAGCCACCACATGTTTATTGGATCCGTGCCCCTCCTGGCTTGTACTGGCATCCTGGGAGGTGACACGAGGCTGGCTCCAAGAGGTTGTCAACGCATCCTTGAGTGAGGGTTCCTTGCCTGCTTCCCTAAAAGAGGCCATGGTGAGGCCCCTCCTCAAGAAGCCCTCTTTGGACCCAGCTCTTTTAAACAACTATCGTCCAGTCTCCAACCTTCCCTTTTTGGCGAAGGTTGTCGAGAGTGTGGTGGCACAACAGTTTCCCCGTCACCTGGAGGAAATTGAGTATCTAGATCCACGCCAGTCCGGCTTTCGGCCCGGGCATAGCACCGAGACGGCATTGGTCGCGTTGGTAGATGATCTCTGGAGGGCCAGAGATGGGGGATGTTCCTCCATCCTGGTCCTATTAGACCTCTCGGCGGCTTTCGATACCATCGACCATGGTATCCTATTGCATCGGCTGGGGGGGTTGGGGGTGGGAGGCACCGTTTTACGGTGGTTCTCCTCCTACCTCTCTGGCCGATCGCAATTTGTGCGGGCAGGAGAGCAGAGGTCGACCCCGAGACCCCTCACATGCGGGGTGCCTCAGGGGTCGGTCCTCTCGCCTCTCCTGTTTAATGCATATATGAAGCCGCTGGGTGAGATCATCCGTGGTTTTGGGGTAGAGTACCACCTGTACGCTGATGACACCCAGCTGTACATATCTATCCCAAACCACCCCAACGATGCCGTAGCGGTGATGTGCCAGTGCCTGGAAGCCGTGCGGATCTGGATGGGAAGTAACGGACTCAGGCTCAACCCGACCAAGACCGAGTGGCTGTGGTTTCCGGCTGCCCGATTCAACCAGCTCTCTCCAACGCTGGCCATAGGGGGCGAACATCTTGCCCCTGTGGATGGGGCGCGCAATTTGGGTGTCCTCCTGGATACCCGGCTGTCTATGGAAGAGCAAGTGACAGCCGTGGCCAGGAGGGCGTTTTACCAGGTTCGCCTGGTTCGCCAATTGCGCCCCCTATTGGATCGGGACGCCCTTCGCACAGTCACTCATGCCCTCGTGACATCCCGACTGGACTATTGTAACTCTCTCTACATGGGGCTTCCCTTGAGGTGCACCCGGAGGCTTCAGTTAGTTCAGAATGCAGCCGCGCGAGCAATTATGGGGACCACTAGGTTCACCCACGTTACACCGCTCTTGCGCGAGCTGCACTGGCTGCCTGTCGTCTTCCGGGTGCGCTTCAAGGTGCTAATTATCATCTTCAAGGCGCTCCATGGCTCGGGACCTAGCTATCTGCGGGATCGGATCCTGCCCCATACATCCTCACGGCCGATTCGCTCCCACAGAGAGGGACTTCTCCGGGTGCCGTCCACTAGACTTTGTCAGCGGGCGACGCCCAGGGGAAGGGCTCTCTCTGTGGCGGGCCCGGCCCTCTGGAACGACCTTCCCCCCGATATCAGAACGACCACTGACCTCCGCTCCTTCCGTACGAAATTAAAGACCCATTTCTTTCGACTGGCCGGCCTTGGATAGTCTCTCTGTCTATAGATTTCAAATGTATTTTAATGGGTTTTTAATTATTTTTAGCACGGGATAATATTGTTTAATTGTGTTTTAAAGTATGTATTTTTGTATTTATTGTTATATTGTTTTTAGTTCCTCCTGTGCACCACCCCGGGTCCCTGTGGGGAGAGGGAGCGGTTAATAAATTCAAATTTATTATTATTATTATTATTATTATTATTATTATTATTATTATTATTATTATTATGTTCTTCAGACTTGCACTACTACTATATATTAAACTATGCAGGAGGTTATTTCCTCTGTTACATTTCCATTCTAATTCAATAACAAAGCTATCTCTCTTCCATAATACAGACTATGGCCAATTAGAAAACAGGTCTGTCTTGCAAGTTTCAAAACTAAGTATATTTATATACACATTTTGATAGTAAAAAAAAAAATAGTATCAGGAGTGTACATACAGCTTCATAATTAGCTTCACTCAGAAATAAGAACGCTACATTATGCAGGACGTTCTCACTAGGAAAATTAATCTTAGTTCTCTTTGGTATGATGGGAATGTTCATCTATTTTAGAAGATTACTTTGACAATGAGCAAAATATGCAACCTAAGCAGAGATGGGTTCCTGACAGTTCGGCCCAGTTCAGCCAAAACCAGTAGTGGCATGTTGGCCTGGGTTGCAGAACCGACAGCGATTCAGGCTGGACACACCTCCAAGCTGGTTCCCTGGTTGCCATCGTTGCCATCTTTTTTTTTTTAGTTCTGTGCATATTCAGAACAATTTACAATAATACAATAACAGAGTTGGAAGGGACCTTGGAGGTCATCTAGTCCAACTCCCTGCCTAGGCAGGAAACCCTATACCATTTCAGACAAATGGCTATCCAACATCTACTTGAAGGCTTCCAGGGTTGGGGTATTCACAACTTCTGGAGGCAAGCTGTTCCACTGACTAATTCTTCTAATTGTCAGGAAATTTCTCCTCAGTTCTAAGTTGCTTCTCTCCTGGATTAGTTTCCACCCATTGCTTCTTGTTCTGCCCTCAGGTGCTTTGGAGAATAGTTTGACTCCCACTTCTTTGTGGCAGCCCCTGAGATACTGGAACACTGCTATCCTGTCTCCTCTAGTCCTTCTTTTTATTAAACTAGACTCCAGTCCCCTAATCATCTTGGTTGCTCTTCTCTGCACTCTTTCTAGAGTCTCCACATCTTTTCTACATCATGGTGACCAAAACTGAATGCAGTATTCCAAGTGTGGCCTTACGAAGGCATTATAAAGTGGTATTAACCTTTCACGTGATCTTGATTCTATCCCTCTGTTTATGCAGCCTAGAACTGTGTTGGCTTTTTTGGCAGCTGCTGCACATGGCTTGTTCATATCTAAATGGTTGTCTACTAGGACTCCAAGATCCCTTTCAATTTCTATAGAACTGTGCATGCGTGCACAGCACGCATGCAGCACTTGCGCACAAAGCATGCACACAAACGAAGCGGTAGTAATCGCCAACCAGAATCCACTTCTGAACCTAAGATAATAGGTAGCCTGTCATAGTGCAGCTTAATAATAATGTATTGTACTTGTTAGCTATTAGCAACATGAAATCCCATACAAAATGTAGCGAGTAGCCTGGCTTTCCCCTTGGACAACATGGAGACCTGGCAGGCTGTTTCAGAAAGGACAAAGTTAATAGAATGACCACGTATTATACAATATTTGGTTAAGAATTGGAAGGCCCAACACTGGTAAACACCTGTACAACAGGGTTTTTAGGGGCACAATCTCTTGTAGCAGTTTATACTATGGTAAGCAATAGCATATGGGTTCCTGTTGCAGCATGGCCCTCATAAGCTCCTGTCTACAGAACAAAGACCACTATAAGTTTCCGTTTCTCCAAAGATAAGTTTCCATCTCTCCAAAGAATAAGTTTCCGTTTCTCCTAAGACCACTATAAGTTTCCATTTCCCCAAAAGACCAAGATAGCTTTCCCTTTCTCCAACACCCAAGGGCACGTGTTATGCACCTAAAGCTACGTAGGTATTAGGATGTGACCATATTAGGTATTAGGGTGTGATTATATTAGGTAACTATGTATATGATTGGACCACGTAGTGTTTCTTTGTCTGAGCCTAATAAAAGAGTTTGCAGGGCAGTGTTCGAGGCTTCTAAGGTTCCACGCTGACCACAGAGCTTGCTCTGCCTTGGATCTCATGCTTAACCCAATCTGTGTCGTTGCCTTCTTCCTTGGAGCCCGCTTGGCCTCTGGCTGAGTGCACCCCGGTACAGGGGCTCCACAGACCAGCACACTCACCACAATAAGATCTGGTGACCTCACGACGTGGATCTTGTCTAGGATTACGTTGCCTTGATTCCCAACTCATACACCTCGGCGAAGGCTTTTTTGTGAGTAATGGGTTCTCCACTTTCTCGAGTTTCATCAGTTCATAGGGATGAACTCCACTCTTTAGTCAAGAAGGCTACTTGTCTGCAAAAAGTTAACGGCACTTACCCCCTTTCTAGAAAGGAACTTTCTACTTTTCTTCAATATGTTTCCTCACACTGTCCTGCCTATCCTTTAGAAGGTTCTCTTTGCCTTACTATCCTTTCTCCTTCAACACCTTCACCATCTGACACCTCTGATAAATCTCTTTCCCCTATTATTTCTGAACCCCCTCTTCAAGAAGCTTCTCCTTTTGGCAGGCTTAATCTATTGGCCTTAATAAATCTTTCCATGGACTATGTTTTAATTGGGACTTTAAAAGACATAACCTAATTGGCTTTCAGATCTATTGTTTAGGAAAACTATACTGTAAGATTGTTTTAATATGTGCCTGCAATTTATTGTGTCCCTCTTGTAATAAGATCTTCCCCACCACCTTTTCTTTAAGGAAAAAAGAACGTAACTCTCTGCTACTTTAACACCAGAGCAATCTAAAACTCTTCACACTCCTTTATATTACTAAGTGAGCAATTAAGCTAACAATGAAGGGAAAAGCTAACAGACTTTTTGAGTTAGGAAGGATGCAGATTGAGTTAGGATATATGATTTAAGATTTACCATATGTTAGGTTATATGATTTAAGGTTTAACTTGAAGTTTAGAATAATTTAGACTAGTTTGAGTAATTAGTATGCAAAGAATAAAGGCTTTTTATGGCCTCGTATGAATGTTTTAATTTGTGTTTTGACTGAGATTAGTTAGAAAGAATTGCTTGTATGGTGTATGTCTGTTGGAATGAATGTGAAACTTTTGATTGTAAGGGTGTGGTCAGAACTGCTGCCCCCCTTAATGACACACACACTGCTAAAACAAGCAGAATTTTTTGCCAGCAGCATTTTTTTGCCCACGAATTCTTTTGCCCGCTCCTCCCCCCTCTTGCCTGCCTCTCTCTGAGTGCAGAGGGAGGCAGGGGGAAAGAGGGAGGGGGGTGAAATCACACAGGCCAAAAACACACACACACACACACACACACACACACACACTCACTCACATCTTAAAGGGGACTGCAAGAAAGAAAATAGTACGTGAGAGAGAGAGAGAGAGAAGGTAGAAAAGAGAGAAAGACAAAGAAAGTAAGAGAAAGAAAAGAAAATAGAGGGAGAGAGACAGAGGCAAGAAAAAGAAAGTAATAAAGAGAAAGTTAGACAGAGAGAAGGAGAGGGAAAGAGAATAAGAGATAGAAGCAGAAAGCAGAAAGAAAGGGATTTTTAAAGGGATTTTTAAGTGAGTTTCACAACACACCCACATTTATCTACAAATAATCACATTTTACATTTCACTTTTCACTCTTCCTTCATGAAATTCAATTAGTATAACCATTTTAAGGAACTGTATAATACTTATTTTTCAGTTTTGCCAACAATCTTGGATTTTCTTTTGAACATTTTTTGAGTTTTATTTTTATCCATACGCAGGAATGATTTTTTGCTATTTTGCCTGCATTTTGAAAAATTTTACCACTTAATGAGTTACCTAGCTTCCATAACAATGAAGCTGGTTTTTCCCACATTTCGTTTTTTGATGTCAGATTTGTTTGTTTCTGACATCTGCCTTTGGAAAATTTCCTTCCATCTAAATTGTTTTTTGAATTTTTGGGTGTTCATTCCAAGTTTTTTGAATTTTGTACCGTTATTTTTTGCTTTGCCTGTCATAATTTTTCCACATTTAAATTTTACTTCTAGAGGAGTATTGGCTTTACTTATGATTTTGCTCCCAGAAGCCTATTCACCTCACACCCCACGGTGGATTTTTACAACCAAAGGGTCTTCGCTAAAAGGTGAATTAATTGATTTCTCAAAAATATGACATGATATAAAAGATTGTTTTTTCTCCATTCCTTTGTATCCAAAGGGTCTTGTCCTGCTTGTAGTAAACAAGCACATTCTATTCCCATGGGAGTCAATCCCAGAGGAACAGAATGCAATCAAATTTGGCAAATGGATGTTACCCAATATGCTTCCTTTTCCCCATGGAAGTACATTCATGTATCCATTGATACCTACTCTGGGTTCATCATCGCCACCCCTCAAAGGGATGAGACTATAAAGTATGTCATCAATCATTGTATTCGCTCTTTTGCTTCGTTGGGATGCCCAAATGATTAAAAACGGACAACGGGCCCGACTAGCATTTTGGCCTTTTGTCAGAATTGGGGAATAATCAGATATTCAGATACCAGGGGAAAAGGACCCCCCAGCCTCCCAGCGGTGCAAAACACATTAAACTTTTGTCTTTATGTTTTAAACTTTCTTAACCTCACCGGAAACCCCCCCACGTCCACCGCTTGTCGTTACTTTTCTTCTTCCCCCTCTGCTGAACATCAACGACCGCTTGTCTATTACCGGCGCCTACCTGACCTGACCTGGCGAGGACCAGCAGAGTTCATCACGTGAGAAAGTGGTTACGCCGCCATATTTGCAGACAACACCACTGTCTGGGTTCCTGGTCGTCACCTGAAACCATCCCAAGCTGTTCCTGCTCCAATCCTCGCATCAACTCCTTGAATCCAGACCCTTGTTCCAGTCTCTCCAGAAAGGAGCCATAGCTGTCATCAGATGCAAGGATCCGGAACAAATTTATTGTCCTTTTGCCTTTCTACACAGAGGTAAACATGTCAGCCCACACACAGGACATTACATGATACACTCACATCACCCCTGCACAATGACATTGACATTTACAGCTTCTGAAGCCACCATCGGACTATACACCTGCCAAAGCTTTGATGGAAAACACCTTGTGACCAAAGCAAAAGAAGTGGTTTTGCTGAACTTGGCTGCACATCCACCAGCACCTGACCATTTGACATGAGGGAAAAAGGACATCTTTCCCAACAGCTGCCGATCCCGATCCCATCGTTCGTTGCTTAACCAGGTCCAGCCCGAACAAAGATGGACACACCAACCATTTCTTCAGACATGGCAGATAAAATAAATTCAGCATTTAACAAGACGCAATTATACACATGGCTCCCTAATATAACATGGTTAAAGAACTTTGTAAATGCAATAATTGGTATTGTTGCTATGCTTATTATGCTATGTTGCTGTATTCAATGCTTGCTTTTATTAATAATGATTTTCAAAGGTTTTACTCCAAAGGTGCCATGAGGTGGAGTCGGATGACCCAACCCAGAAGGAGAGCTCTATTTCTCACCTACAACAATTTCTGACATCCCTATGTTTAATTTTTCTCCTTGGCTTACTACACTGTTATCCGCTATGTTAGGACCTGTTATTATTATATTATTGTTATGTACCCTTGGCCCATGTGTTGGAACAAAATTGTTGCGCTTCTTGCAATCACGCTTAAACTCCTTGGGAGATGACCTGACGGAAACAAAGGAACAGGTAATGCTATTAAACTCACATATCAGACCTAATGAAAAAATGCCATTGCTGCACTTCTCGGATTTAGACATCAATTCGGCATCGGATGACGAAGGTATGGACCTAGCGGATTGAGGGCATCCGAAGGGAGGCCCTACATCCAATGGGAGCATAACCGCAGTCATCAGCTCTGAATAACCACAAGGTTTAGGAGCATTTCAAAAAACATAAAACAGAGGAGATGTTGCAGCATGGCCCTCATAAGCTCCTGTCTACAGAACAAAGACCACTATAAGTTTCCGTTTCTCCAAAGATAAGTTTCCATCTCTCCAAAGAATAAGTTTCCGTTTCTCCTAAGACCACTATAAGTTTCCATTTCCCCAAAAGACCAAGATAGCTTTCCCTTTCTCCAACACCCAAGGGCACGTGTTATGCACCTAAAGCTACGTAGGTATTAGGATGTGACCATATTAGGTATTAGGGTGTGATTATATTAGGTAACTATGTATATGATTGGACCACGTAGTGTTTCTTTGTCTGAGCCTAATAAAAGAGTTTGCAGGGCAGTGTTCGAGGCTTCTAAGGTTCCACGCTGACCACAGAGCTTGCTCTGCCTTGGATCTCATGCTTAACCCAATCTGTGTCGTTGCCTTCTTCCTTGGAGCCCGCTTGGCCTCTGGCTGAGTGCACCCCGGTACAGGGGCTCCGCAGACCAGCACACTCATCACAATAAGAGGTTCCATTTAAAACTCAGTAATTATTATTAAATATGACTTTCAATACATAAATTAGAATAGGGAAATTTAGGAAAGTTGTCTCCCCTTTCATTTTCACAGTGAATCGATTCCTTCCTTTTTGCACAAATGGTCATCTAAGTTACAACTCAGTTGGTTTTTACAAGGTAGATTTTTATATTTGCTAAGCATGTGTTTCCATGCCAGAAATCTCTTAGCAGGTTAGTAAATCATTCTGAAGTTATAATGATGATGATTTAGAAAATAGATTACCTGCTTAGCATAATCACAGAACAATAAACTCTTGCAGAAAACAGCTCATTGGGAATGCAAGTCCTTACCAGCAGAGAGCAAAGCCACCTGCTTACTCTGGGGGATAATCTCAACCACAAAAGATTGAAAATAGTCCCTCTCACCCTTTTTGAGTAGAGTAGAAGTCAGGAGATACAGAATACCAGGCAGCTGGCAAGAAACTATACCCCCAAGCGGTATGCAAAGATTGAGAGTAACAGGCCAGCAGGCATGCTGCTTCTGGTTGAGGTGCAGAGATGGGAGAACTTGATTGTCTGTGAGAACAGATAAAGCAGCATTTTTTACCATGTAGGATAGCTCTCATCCATAGAGATGTAGAATGTAATGAAATCAGTAAAATCATTTACTATCACAACAGGTTTCCAATCTGCATGCTATCCAAATATTTACAAATTCAGATTTTTCTCTTACGGAGAGAATGGCCTTTGTTTTATAACTAAGCATCAATGGTAGGTTCCTACTGGTTCGGCTGAACCCGTAGTGGTTCGGTGACCTGGGAACCAGCAATGACCCAGGCCTGCCACGCCCCTGAACTGGTTCCCCAGGCGGCGCTGATGGTTGCGCCATCTTGTTTTTCAGTTCTGCACACCCGCAGAGCAATTTTAATTGCACAGATTTATTTTTTCTACATTTTAAATGTTTTGTGCATGCACAAACCTATTTATTGGTGCAAACGCATATGTGCAGAACGCAGACCTATTTATTGGCAAAATTGTGCACGCACTGAATGCTGGCAGCAACCCTCCCCTGCTAAGCATTATATATAAAACCAAAAAAATCCCATTATTGGGCTTTTTTCATGCAATGTGAAGTTCATTTTATTGGATTTAAATGGTACCTTTCTATTCCCTTCTCCAACCTTGCTGTTTCCTAGAACAGTAAAGTTCAAAGGTAAGAAGCCACAGCAACAGCCATTTTGGCCAGGGAATTCTGGGAGTTGAAGTCGTGTATGGGGAGGATGTGCAAGTTGGAGGAAAAGTGAATCTAAAGGCTGTTCTGTATCTTCATTGCCACAAATAAGAAGGTAAATTTAATAAAAATTAATATTATGATATTAATTGGAATTGATTGGAAATTAATTGGAAATGAAATATATTTGCTTTTCTGGCATTCTTAAATTTACAAGAGTGAGGAGGGTGATATTTATAAAAATAGTTTTACAGTGGTATGTATCATCCTGCTTGCAGAATGATTTCTCCAGAGGGATTTACATATTGTCTACTTTCTGACTTTTTTTTTTGGTTCTAGCAGTATTTTTGTCTTTCA
Source organism: Rhabdophis nuchalis (assembly GCA_039707465.1). NCBI lineage: Eukaryota > Metazoa > Chordata > Lepidosauria > Squamata > Natricidae > Rhabdophis > Rhabdophis nuchalis. The sequence continues at coordinate 190,557,058 of CM077646.1, forward strand.
GATAACTTCAGTCTACAAGTTAGTTTGTTCCTTAGTCCTGTTTATGCTATTTTTCTTCCCTGTTGCTAGTTTTATGCTGCATTCTGTTGCTGTCTTTTTTATTCTGCTTTGAATATTTTACCATTTTATGGTTTTCTAAAAACTACAACAGAATGTTCTATTTTCGCATGGTACAGTGTAGAAATATTGTGACTAAACCAAATAAGCATGTTAATCATTAATTTAAAAAAAATAGAGAGTTTTTCTACAAATGCCTATGTTGCTTCTGTCTATTTATTTATTTATATATCAAACTTAGAAAATTGCCTATCTCCCTCACAGAGGAATTCTGGGCAGTGCACAAGTAAAATCTAAAAACATAAAAACTAAATATTATATTAGAAGACAAAAGTAGCTAAAATTCAAAAGGCAGGGAGAGGGCCTATTTGCCAGCTACCATGAAGTTCCTTCTCCCCTTTTTAAGATAAGGCGAAAATGAATTCTGACCCATGTCAGGAGAGAGAAGAGAAGAATGAATGATGGGACATGGTAAAAAGTAGATAAGGAAGAAGTACTGGGGCAGTTTTTCCTTTTGCTGACTCTCCATTTTCTAAGTTGAACCATGCATCCTTTTAAATCCCCTTTTAGCCCCATGGAATATTTCCACCAGAAAGGTCCACACACTTGAATAGTTCCAAAGACTAAAATATTCCAAACATAGGTGAATCATAGTGTTTGTTGTGTGGCTAATTTAGCTGTGACAGACCTCCCAGAAATAAGAGGTTCCTACCAAGTCCAAGAGCAGACCTGGATTCTCCAGATCAGTCTTTTCTCAGGAAATAGTCTCCAGTTGTTTCCAGTATCACCCCAGCCAGCTGTTCCATTATTTATGATGGTGAAGAAGATGATAGGTTTAGAATCTGCCTCAACTGGATACTAACCAGGATAGAGAAAGTTAGGTTCATGTTGCAGCCTAGTCTTTTACAATGGTATCAAGACATTTTTCAATGATGGAAGTGTTCTGACCTAGGCTTCCCCAAAAAGCACAAGGCAGAGTCCTGGTCCCGACAAAACCCCTTTTATTAAACAGATATTAATTCCTCTCTCATTCACAGTCAGCAAGGCCTGGCAAACAGTCTTTCAACGGAATATTTATGACTACAGACCTTATCTATCTAGGAAAGATGCCATGTAAATATTTTCCAAATGAGGTGCTGTTCAAGGGAAGACTGGGCACAGAGTCTCTGAGATTCACGGACAGATCTTCACACTCCTGAAACGAATCTAACTGCCAAATGAATGTAGTGTTTCCTGCAAAAGCCCACTCCCCTTTTACTCCTCTTTGATTTCCTATGGGAGGGGCCAATCACCTTCCACCTGTGACTTTACTCCCAAGTCCAGCCTGATTTCTGAGTTGTTCTTTTCTTCTGGCAGCTCTGTGCATGCGCACACTGGGAATAGGCTCTAGCTGTTCCTCTGCTTCACTGCTGTCTAGCTCCATAGGCACCTGATCACTGGCAAACAGCCTCGGCCCTGTTTCTGCCTCCGATGCAGAGCCCTCGTCCAAGCCTTCCCCAACCTCCTCACTGTCTGACTCTGCTGCCAGCTCCGCTAGCCACTGGCGGGCTACAACAGCAAGGTTATCCTTAATTTTTCTCTTTTTTTCTGTGGGACTGAACTAATGAAATGGTTCATATGGTAAAGTGATGTTGTCAAGGGGAGGGGTTGGTGTGGTTAGCTATCTTTAGAATTATTATTATTATTTTAAATCTAGGTTGCATTGGTGCACAGCAAAGCATGGCATGGGGTTTGTTTTACATCTATTGAATAATAGAGAATAATACTTTCACCATTTTGTGTTGAGCAGTTGCTTGTATTTTGCAACACGATTTCTGGAAAATATTTGGGTGTCAGAAAGAAGGTTCATGCATTGCACACAGTTTATTTCAATTTTATAGTGAGATATAATAATAGCAAAAAAAAAAGGTATATAGTCATGAAGGCTCCTTAGAACATGTTCAAAAGCAATAGAGTTTTTACCATTTTTACCAGGGCTAGAGAATCATAAAAGATATGAAAATAATTTTTCCAGAGTATTTCAGGAGAAAAAACCTACAGCTAAACAGGCTTGATTTCCTTGATATTTAACAAAAGCAATTATTAACATAAGCTCTTTTCAGTTGGAAATTGGTTCGGCATCAATGGGGAAAAATATCAGCAAATCAAATAATAAATACATCATCATTATTGCTCATTCCAAGTGTCCTGGAATGGATGCAAGCAGATAGATACTGATTGTAAAACCAGTGGCTTTACCAGTTGTCACAGTCAAAGGAGACCCCCCCGCCCCACACACACAAACCCTTTGCATGCCATGTGCAATCACAACTGGAAAGAGCAGTAAAGGGCAGATGAGCAAGATGAGGGCAGCATCAAAACAAGGATGTAACCTAGAAATGGATCTAGGAATGGCCTAGAGTTGAACACAAAGGAAGGGAGTGGTACCTAGGAAGGAAGGCTCCGAGTCATTGCTCTGAGTGATGACCAAGCAACTGAGCCCAGGCATCCTACTGCCTGCTCTCTCTGCAGTGAAATTCATGCCCTACTGTGGTTTTCTTCCAAAGGAAGAAGAATGGAGTTGTCTTTCAGGAAAGGGGAAAAAAAACCCTACCCAATTTCAACTGCCTAAGTGAATCCCATCTTTTAATAAGCCAGTCTTAACTTATCTGGTGATAACTGACGAAGAGCTTAAGCAATTTCGAATAGTTAGTTATTGTAGTTCAAAATGAACAGACAACTGTAGTACAGGCGTTACAAAGAAAGAAACGACGCGAATTTTTAACACAGGCCCATCGTGTTCAGGAGCTCCACTGAAAATCTTTGCTGAGCCCACCAACTGGAATGACTTTGCAGTGCAGCAGGACCAAATCATAAAGGCTTTTTTACATGCCAGCCTTTTCCAAGCCAAGGCAAGAGAAAACAACTTGACATCCAAGGGGAAAATAAATTGGCGATCACAGGCCTTAATTTGCAATAGGAAAGCAGTCAGGCCATGCTGATTGATAACTTTCTCTGCTGCAAGGGAATAGGGAGAGATCCTGGAAGCATACATTCATGTGCAGTAAATAGACTATTTGGGAGTTTGAATCTTCCCCTACACCATGAGAAGCTGGTTCACCTTGGGTGGAACAAGACTAATTTTAATTTAATATCTATCACTTGTGGCCAGTGGATGAACCCTAAATTATAGTTTAAAGACCATTGACGGAGATTATTCATCTGCTGGCTGGCTGCAAAGCGACAACTAGCTACTTCTTGAACATGCACACTTTTTAGTCCCACAATTGTAATCAGCTACGGATAAAATAATGGCTTGTGGCATTGTGGTTATGAGAATGGGGTTTTAAATATAATTGTTCGGCATGGTAACAGCATATCTGTTTCTACTCCAAGCGAAATCAATCATGACTCCTCCCCGTCGAGGGTATATTTAGCTCCCGAAATAGCCAAACAATAAAGGACAAAAACCCAGAATTATAATAAAACAAACAAACAAACACAGAGACCCTCAAGGACAAGCTTCAGGGGCGTTGTCAAGGCATGTGTAAACAACCTGCAGATTATTTAGCAAGTACCTGCATAATTTGTATTCTTATACTTATGAATGGAACTGAACATGGAGTATTATGGAGGTGGATAGGATGCAGTGGCAATTGCCGGAAAAATCACAATTGCTAATGTTGGAAAATCAAATTAGATATCAACTTTTCACCTTTGAGCGACTACTTAGTAGATGGGGATGTGGAGGAGAAAGAGCAGCATAATTTAAAGTTGAACAGAATAATTTTAAGGTTCAGAAAGAGAAGAAAATACAGGACTTGCAAAGAAATTTGACGGAGAGAAACCAACATTGCATTTGCTATGAATTTTTGTTTTGTTTTCCATCTAATTCTAAGAGGTTCCTTTATTTTTTCCCCCAGGAGTTAAACCAATAGCTAGTAGCCACACCCAGTGGCTTCAAGGATGCAAACACAAATAAAAACCTCAAAGCATCGTCCTACCATTATACATTTTCCCTTGGACAGATGAAGATGCACCCTTGTTTAATGCTGATAGCTTTTAAGCTAGCAAGAAGATATAAAATATTCCACCTGGATGGCTCTTTAGCACACAAAAGAGCTGAATGTAAGCATAAATTCGGTTGGTTTTAAGAGCAACTGGCTCTTGTACCCAAGGGCAATCTGCCATCCAGAACAGGCCTTGCTAAGAGGATCAAGAAGTGAGAGAGCCTTTCGTTTCTGAAGCATTTCCAGACAGATCTACACATTTCTCTCACCTCCAGTATTTGCTTACCCCAATGATGACGGTGTCATCGCCCTGGAAAACCGGGATGAATTTATCTCCCCGTATGATCTCCGACTGATTCAAGGGCCGGAACCTACAGAGCACCTTGATGCTGCATTCATTGAGTTCGGTAGTCATGTTGGCTGAGCAACGGGGCTTTGTCCTGGTGTGCAGCTTTTGTAGCTAGAAGGAGCAGAGAGCAGCAGGAGATGCAATTCCCAAGCAAAATGAGAGAGAGGCAAAAGCAGGTTGCACACAGGCACTCTCGAAGGAAGGATCACAAAGGGGAAGTCTTTCCTAGATTGTCACCCCACAGCAGCAGAGCAGTTGGCTCTCTCAGCTGGGCTGGTAAGTCTTCCGTGCCTGTGGTACCCTGGGATGCTGCTTGCAGTGCCTGTATCGCCCTCCTCCTGCTGCAGGAATCGGCAGCATCAGCATCAGGCAAAGGGTTGGGCTGTAGCTCAGGGTTAATACTTTTAAGGTGGAACAACCCCAGTGCCTTAAGGTGGACATGATTTTTTTTTTTAAAGAACTGCACCTTCCAGCTAGTCTCTTCACTTGATGTTCCAGTTGGTAGCAGTTACTTTATTCCCTTTATCCTTTCCAGATGCAAAACAGTACGGAGTAGCCACAGATAATAGATGTATAGAAGAGAAAATACTGAAAGCAAGATTTGTCATGCAAAGTTTATAAAAGTTACTTTCCCCCTTTATATGCAGTTGGTAAATTTTTAAAAGCTTCTCCTTTATTTCAGAAATATCCACAGAAAGAAAAAAAATCACAATTGAATGGGACTTGAATGGTGTGGGACTAATTCAAAGCCATCGCTGAAAAATTCACCTAATGCTTATAGTTTCTAGAAGACTGGAAATAGCAATGTCTTATTTTTCCTCAATCAATTTGGTTATTTCGGATTGGTTTTAAGAGAGCTCCAAACAAATGGGAATAAGAATTGAGCAGGTCTTTTATAAATTGAAGAAAACTTTATTACGGTAGTCAGGACAGACAAGTAAATATAATTGTTAACTGGCAATGCTTGTGGATTGACTTCCTGAAAAGTGCTTCCAACTCATTATGTAGGAATGAGGCTTAATGTGGTAGTATCCTTAATGTATTCAACCAATAATAAGTTTGATTAATCCACGAGGTCCTTACAATAAGCAATATAATTCTTGCATATGTTTATATGATTAAGCAATGAGTGACAATATCTGATGGTACTGTAAGAAATGGAACGTGAAGAAAAGGACAAACCATTTCTAAATTTTGTTTTGATTCTCATCTTACGACCATACAGAGCATAGAGACAGAACTGGAATTACTTGACCCAAAAATGAATGGTATGTCCTATACAGTGACTGCAAATAGCTTCTTTTCTAATCATAGACCATAATGGAATTACATAATAGAATAATTCTACAAGGCAACTATTTGCTCAGTCTAATGCTTGTGCTGGTTCTCCCTTGATCAAACCAGACATAAGTTTTTCTTTCTTTTTTTTTTTAAAGACTATGACTTAGTAATTTAGGGGTGAATATTCTGTTCCTAGTTATTTAAATCAGGGGTCTCCAACCTTTGCAACTTTAGGTCTGAAGGACTTCAGCTCCCAGAATTCTCCAGCCAGCAAAGCTGGCTGGAGAAGTCTGGGAGCTGAAGTCCTTCAGACTTAAAGTTGCAAAGGTTGGAGACCCCTGATTTAAAATGAACTTTTTGACTGGTTTTTTAACAGATCTTTTAGTGTGCTCATATTTTCACAGCCTTGAGTTTAGTTCAAGTCTAAGTTCCCAAATGTTTGGGGCTGGTAGATGTATTTGGAATGAAACCATATCCTTGGTATTCTCACAAAATAGCTGTCACAGTGCCACAGCAAGTCAGTGGCCACTTAGAAGCCAAATGAACAATATTGCTGCTCACCATTACCTGTGGCTCCCTGGAATGCTGTCTACTCTTCCTCTTATTTCTGGACTTTTCAAATATTTTCAAACACTGCTTTTTGCTGTTGCCCGACCCCCACCGCATTTCATATTTCCTAATAATTTGTTTGGTGTAATTTACAGGAAGAGCCCCTGAGCACTCTCATAAGTCAGTCTTTGCTTTGCTGTCTGCTGATTTCCTTAAAAAAATATTGAATCATTAAATAAAGGAACAACAAAGAGCCTGTGAATGGAAAGGTAGATATTCTAAAAGGCATCATTTTGAGAACCCAGTGTATACTGCTTGGTGCCCAAATGCTCCTTAAAAGTCCTGGCATTAGAAACAAAATGCAGGATTGTTCTACAGTTAATAAGACAAATAGGATTAACATACATTTCAACCTAGGCACAGTGCTCTCAAGAAGAATGGGATCTAACATGGGCTAAATTAACAGATCATCTACCACTTTTAAAATTATTATTCTGTGGTTAATCTTTGGTGAGATTCACAGCCTTTGGGGCTGGTTGGTAGCTTAACAGCTCGAGTCCTAACCAAGGACCTAGGAACTGTCAAGGTAACGTCGGAGGATATAAGCTGTTCCAAGCAGGATGGCCCTTTGTAGAGTCAGAATGCTCAAGTCTGGCAAAGCTAGAACCTCCACATAGCGAGGCAGTCCCCTAGGTATTGCTCCAAGGGCTCCAATCATAATCGGGACAACACATGACTTTCTCTTCCACAGTTGCTCAACTTCAATTTGCAAGTTCCGATATTTTGTGATTTTTTCTTGCTGCTTATTTTCAATTCATGCATCACCAGGTATTGCAAAGTCAACGAACCATACTTTTTTCTTTTCAATTATTGTTATATCAGGTGTGTTGTAGGACAAGTGCCTGTCAGTCTAAATTCTAAAGTCCCACAAGATTTTGATTTTCTCATTATCTAAAACTTTCTCAACCTGATGTTCCCAGTGATTTTTACTGTACTCAAATCCAAACTTCTGGCACAATTTCCAGTGAATGATCTTAGCAATACGGTCATGGCATTGTAGGTAGTCAGTTTGTGAAATTTTGCTGCACCCACTGATCAGGTGGTCGACTGTCTCATCTTTCTCATTACAGAGGCAACATTTGCTGTTGGTGGTAACATGTTGAATTTTTGCCTTCATGCAGTTGGTGGCTAAGGCTTGTTCTTGAGCTGCCAAAATAAAGCCTTCTGTTTCTTTTTTAGTACTGATATTATTATATATACTTTATTCATAAAACATGAAACTCAGCCAACTGAACATTTAAAAATGCACATTACAATTATTATTATTATTATTATTATTATTATTATTATTATTATTATTATTATTATTATTTATTTTCAAATATCCTCTCCGTTTGAACATAACCATTGATGGCTACACCTTGTGACTTTGGCTGAAAGAAAGCTAAGCAGGGTTAGACCTGGTCTGTACTTGGATGGGAAACATAGGAAGCTGAAAAACATTGTGGTAAGCAATGACAAATCATTTCCATTTGTTGCCAAGACATTATCTATGTGCATTAAGTCACCGGAAACAGACCTTTTCTTAAAAAAAAAAGATGGACTAAACCTGAGGTTGGAACAGGAATTATGGAACCCAGTCTTAGAATCGAAGAGTGAATCAGTTTTATTGATCCAGTGGCTTCTAGACTGCATCTGTTGTTATTTCCCTGACAAGGACACCCATGCTGGCAATTCACCCTTGCATAATTTTCTAACTGGACCATCCAGGTAAAAGTTCCCCTCTTGCTGATGAAACTCCTTTGTAGGTCTTTCTGCCCATGTCTAACTTTCAAATGACATTATGTCTGAGCTGTATTTTCTTTCTCTTATTAAATTACCTAAGGAAATCTATGAAAACTATTTGTACTCATATATTAGGTACTCAAGTATATAGTACTGGGCCTTAATATATAATATTAAAAACGTAAATAATTTTAAATAAGCAGCAGATTTGAACAGTGAGGAGGTTGGGGAGGAAAACTGGCCAGTCCTGGAGTCCGGGGAAGGCTCTGATGAGGGCTCTGCGTTGGAGGCAGAGAGGGGGCCAGAGCCGGATGTCAGTTATCAACTGCCTTCAGAGTCAGACGTCAGTGAGGGAGATGAACAGCTGGAGCCTGTTCCCAGTGTGCAGAGTTTTCAGACATAGGGAACAGCTAAGGAACAAGAGTTGACTTGGGAGTAGGGCAACAGGTGGACGCTGAATGGCTCCTCCCAGAGGAAATAAAAGAGGAGCAAATGGGGAGTGAAGTTTGCCGGAGACAATTAGTTCACTTAATTGATTTGTGACTCTCTGAGACTCTGAGTTTTGCAGATATCGGCCTGGCAGCTCTCCAAGCCAGATAAGGTCTGTGACTGTAAATCCTCCCTTGAAAGTGCTGGATGTGAATGAGCAGAATTCACAGTAAATTAATAAAAGGGGATCAAGAGATCATAGGCTGATAACAACAGACTTTGTTCAGACTAAAGCACAGGTTTGGGGTACACAGAATTTCTCATGGGACTTAACCAGGCAATAATTGTCATGCCATATGTTTCAATTCCAGTCCTCTATTAGATGCTGCAGGAATACAGTTGAAATTGGCTACATAACTGGAGTTATTCCTATCACCTCCTTTCTCTAAGCTTCTAAGACTAAGTAATGGCCCAGCCAGGAAGATATGCATACAGTAAAACCTTTTAATCATCACCACTGCCTACTCTTCCAAAAAACAGAGAGCCATTTGGGCAGATATTGCAAAAACAGCAGAAATCAGAGGAGGTCTGACATATGAAGAAGATGTAACGATGGCAGAAGTGCAGCGGGTTTTTTTTGCAGCAGGCAAAGAGGACAAGAGCAGAACAACTACAATAATTGGCAAAGAGGGTTCTTTTTCTCCCAGATGGATTGAACTAAATGACGCTTTAAAAAGGGACGGCTGAGAAAAGAGAGGTGAAATCTATGGCCGGGTAGAATACTAAAGAAAACGCCAGAGGCCTAATTAAAGGCCCTTCTTCAATCTGATTCAATCTGGAAAGACGATGCTTATGGTATTGTGGTAGCCCTCCCTACCCCATAAGAGTGAAATATTTGGGGAACTATTTAAAAAAAGGCAGAATATTATATTTCCCCTATAGGAAAAATGAAAAAAATCTTAAGGGAAACAGAATCGAGCCTCAGTTTTCCTGCCCCAAGCAGAAGCTGAGGAGGCCAGCTTTTAGACGTGCAGGCTTGGTAATCCATTCAGAAAGACTGGGTCAAGACAGAAACCCAGATAAGCAACAAAGAAAAGTTGGACAAAATTAGTTCAGACAAACATCTAGGATTTGCATTTCCTTTTTTGCCTATAGAGCCAGCTAGGGCCCTTACATGACCCGCACAGGAATCCAGAAGTTATAAAAACCCATCCATTCTAAACTCCATTTTGTCAGCTGCTCAGAATCACATTGGTGGTTCTGCTTCATCAATCAATGGAACCTTTCTTTCCAACCAGCGTCCATTTTATTTATTTATTTTATTTATTTATTTATTTATTTATTTTATTAAATTTATAGACCGCCCCCTCTCCCCCATGGGGACTCGGGGCGGTGCACAGGAAATTAAAAATCCAATAAATACAGCAATATACAAAATACAAAATATTAAAACCGAATTAAATTACCCCTGTGCTAAAATCAATATTAAAACCCCTAAAACCCTAACAATTACCCCTTAAAATTCAGATGTGTTTTATTTTTATTTTTTATTTTTTTCAGATTAAACAATTTCTTTCTGCGGCTAGGTATATAAAAAATTAGGCCAGGCTTTAACTTCTGGCGGAAGGAGCGGAGGTCCGTCGTTGTTCTGATTTCGGGGGGTAGGTCGTTCCAGAGGGTTGGGTCCACCACAGAGAAGGCCCTTCCCCTGGGCGTCGCCCGCTGGCATTGCCTAGTGGACGGCACCCGAAGAAGTCCCTCTCTCTGTGGGAGCGAATCGGCCGAAGGGATGTATGGGGCAGGATGCGATCCCGGAGATAACTAGGTCCCGTGCCATGGAGCGCTTTAAAGGTGGTAACCAACACCTTGAAGCGCACCCGAAAGGCCACAGGCAGCCAGTGCAGCTCACGCAGGAGCGGTGTTACGTGGGCAAACCTGGAGGTTCCCAGAACTGCCCGCGCGGCTGCGTTCTGGACTAGCTGCAGTCTTCGGGTGCACCTCAAGGGGAGCCCCATGTAGAGTGCATTGCAGTTTCCAGTGCCTTTCTCCTGGCTTGGAACTGAACCAGATGGATTTTCCTTCCAACAGTATATACAGGGCTACGTGTTCAGTGTTGTATTTTAGCACAGTAGCCATATGCTGCAGCATTATACAGAGGAATGCAGGGCACTGTAAAATAATCAGTTTGATGATAGGCAAGGACTGAGGAGGCCATGTTGAAACTGCTACTCAAGTGTTACAGACAGCTAAGTGAATTGAGGCTTTGAGATGCTATGCATGGCGCACACAAAATGAGAGAAGCCAAGAATGGTACTTTAGTCTCCCTGAAGGCCAGTTAGATATATGTAACTTACGTGTTATATGTAACTTAGATATTTGCGTATGAGTATTTGAAATTTGGAAAGAAAACACAATCTACTTTATGGATTTTGCTCACTAGTTCAAGAATAGAAGCAATGGAATGCTTTCATTTGCTAGCAAAACTTACAAAAACCTCTACTGAATTTGAAAGGGTACATCATCTGTGCATATATTGCAACAATATCGACAATTTAAAAAAAATGTAGCCACAACCTATTAATTTAACTCTATCCCCAAAAGGAATTTAAGAACATTTAAATCATTTTACATATTTTAATTCAGGGGTCTCCAACCTTTGCAACTTTAAGTCTGAAGGACTTCAGCTCCCAGACCTCTCCAGCCAGCTTTGCTGGCTGGAGAAGTCTGGGAGCTGAAGTCCTTCAGACTTAAAGTTGCAAAGGTTGGAGATCCCTGTAAATTTAATTGATACATACTTTGTTTTCAAGAGATTCAAAATGTTAAAATGACCAAATGTTTATCTAGTAAAGACCAATTTAGCATAGGTGGAATACTGCATGCTGAAAACGGGAAAGAAATTCAGTAAAGAGCAAAATTTGAACATCTGATGAAGGAAGCACTGGACACTTAATTGGAGAAATGCTAATATCGCATAATAAGGATACATTTGTGTATGTCTATAGTGAACATATAAATAGTATAAAACCTTTGTGCAGAAAGAGAGCTCTACAAAACCTTCAAGGGAGTGAGGTTTTTTTGATATTTTTTAATCAGCAAAGTGAAGTAGCTCTGTACTGTATGGAGATGCATGTGAAAATAGCCATGAGCAGTTTAAAAACAGTCATGTGAATCTAGGAAAAGATGTAGCTCCTTTAACAATTGAAGAAATGTTTCATAATGCGTTCCTACACAGATACAAAACCTCATATTTGTACAGCTCGACAATGTCTATGCACACATGCAGATTTACAGGAAATGCATATGGTTCTCCAAGATCCAGTTTGGTGCAGTGATTAAGGTACCAGGTAGAAATTGGGAGAGGGTGAGTTCTAGTCCCTCTTTAGGCCCAAAGCTATCTGGGTGACCTTGGGCCAGTAATTCTCTCTCAGCCCTAGGAAGGAGGCAAGGGCAAACCACTTTTGAAAAAAAAGACCTTACCAATAAAACTACAGGAATTTGTCTGGACAGTTGCCAGGAGTCAGCTATGATATAAAGGTGGACACATACAAACACAAATAGGGTTTCCCAAAATGTTTCAAATGTTATATGAAATTTATTTTATTTATTTATTTATTTACTGTAGTTTGTCAAACATGTACACGATAGCAGGTATAAGTATGAACATGGACACGAACAAAGGAAATGAATACAAATAGATGGGGACAGTAGGACGGGGATGGTAGGCATACTGATGCGCTTATGTGCGCCCCCTTTACGGACCTCTTAGGAATGGGTTAAGGTCCATTGTAGACAGTTTAAGGTTCAAGCTGTCAGGGTTTGAGGATGTAACAATGGAGTCAGGTAGAGCTTTCCAGGCGTTGACCACTGTTGTTGTGATGAAGAAAGATGCACAGGCAGGAAGAAGGTTACCGGAAAGACACCCAGAACAGCTCGTGGGAGCTCCCTTTTATTATCATACATGGTTTCCATGGCAGAAGCTGATTCATTGATCAAAGTACACTTGTACTGATTAGCTAAACAAAGCTCGTGCTATCTGCTGCAAGAGATGTGAGGTGCCTACGTGCCAAATCTCATGTTTTACACTTCTTGAGGAAGGATCATTGTGTAGACTTTGTATTCCTCAGCGTGGTTTGCCAGCTACTGAGAAAGCAATTATCCCCACAGACCACTGTGTTGCTGAAGTCATATTTTCTGCAATCGAGTTTGGAGCAGTTTACCTTGCATTTGTATCTATTGTTTGCCCATGTATTATTGTGGTTGAAGCTGAAGTAGTTGTTGACAGGTAGGACATTGTAGCAGACAATTGTGTGTACTATGCTTAGGTCCAACTGCAGTTCCAGATTGTCCAAGCCCAAAATTTCGAGCCTGGTGACATAAGGGATTCTCTATTAATCTGTTAAACTGTTATTGTGAGCAGAGGAGTGGAGGATTCTTCTCGTGAAATACCTCTGGACTCTCTCAATTGTATTAATGTCCGATATACAGTGTGGATTCCAGGCAGACGAGCTGTATTCGAGAATTGGTCTGGCAAAGGTTTTGTATGCCAGAGTTTGCAGTACTATGTTGCTGGAGAAGCAGCTTCACAAAATTAGGTTAACAACTCTCAATGCATTTTTGCATTATGAAATGCATCTAGAATTTTTCAGGCACTTTCTGACAATGTCTGTGGGGTTTACCTTTTCATAAATTGGCTACTAGAGAAGAGATGATTGATGATAAATCATAGACATACCAAAGATAAATGAGTGAAGATGATCTCCATTGCCTCTCTGATTCCTGTATGTTATTCCCATCACTGTCATAGGAGCCCCTTGACATTTTTTTTTAAATATCCGTGAGTGCCAATGAGCACCACTTTTGGAAACTCAAGGTTCATACAGGCCTTTTCCTTACATTTTAAATGCCCTATTTTTCCACTGAATTAAGACTTATATACCAAAACAAGAAAAGATTTTCAAAATAAGCAGAATGTTGTATGAATATTTATTTTCTATCCTGTGGTTCCAGTCAAAGGACCATCAAAACACTTCACAATGCAAAAAAATATTTTTTAAAAATCAAACCAAATAAATAAAATTAAAAGAGATGTTTTTAAAGATCTAACTGTTTAATGTTTCAGTAAGTTTTAAAATATTAAATCAGAATTTTCTAGGGTTCTATTTATGATCTTTCAGTTTGACTGAACATTTTTTCCCCAAGTAAGTAGAAATGCAGCTGCAAAGTCAATTGTTTAAAAGTTATGTATAAATATAAAACTCTATAACTACCTCTGGGCATATATAACCTCAGCTTATTTGTCATTAGTAATTCACTTTTAACGTATTCCCTTGCTATGATAAATTGGAGCATATTCACCTTTTATTCTTACAACAAATCTGCCTAATGAATTATTTAGGTTTACAATAATGATGTTCAAATGGATTAGGTGCACATACTTAATAAAAAGGCATAATGAATTATTAATATTATACAGGCATAAACGATGCACCCCCTGTATATTGCAGAGTACATTTTGTATTATTTCCTGACTCGCAGCAAAGCAAAACTCTGCAAGATACAAGCAAGACCTGTAATCCTACTGATGGTGGCTGAGGAAAGGGTAAAGACTGGAGAGATAAGCATCACCATTATTCTCTGTTTCATGAATACCAGGTTTGGCCCAATCTATTTTGCAGCCCAAGGCTAAGAATTATGTGTTGCCTTCTTTTTCAATGCCCAGATATTGGCTGGACCAGCAGATAAGTATTCTTTTACTATAGAACAAAATTTGAGAGAAAGTCCAACCTTACATTTGAAAACATTAGGTTGGTTTAGAAAGGCAGAGCGGAATCCTCTCCCTCAAACTCTGTAGGCATTTAGCTATCCTCTTCAGTAGTTTTTCAGGGGGCTGCAATGGCTTAGTGGTTAAAGATACTGAGTTTGTCAGCTGGAAAGCTAACAGGCTGGGTTCAAGAACCGAGCACTGTGCAACAGGGTGAGCTCCCGTTCCTTGGCCCAGCTCCTGTCCACCTAGCAGTTCAAAAGCATGCTCATGCAAGTAGGTTAATAGGTGCCACTTTGATGGGAAATTAACAGCACCTTAGGCATATAGCCATGCTGGCCACATGGCCACAGAAAATGTATTCAGACAAGCTGGCTCCCTCGATCACGAAACAGAAATGAGCACTGACCACTGGCATCGGATTAGAGAGAGAAACCATTACCTTTATCTTCAATAGTTTGCTGCCATTTCCTGGTGTTCGGCCACTTGAAACTGTCTGGTTCTTTCTCTGTGCAGCTGGAGAATTGTCTGCCAAAGAAACTGTCTCATGATTGGATGTTCTTGACTCAGGATCTCTGGAATCTCCATTTCCATTTTTGTGATAACTCTGCTTGCATCATGGAAGGAGCAACTGAAGAAGGGTCCCTACAAAAGCTGTTTCTTATATCACTGGACCAGCGGGACATAGAAACTATGCTGGCTCTTCCCACCCAATGCAAGCTAACTGCTGATTGGGATCATAGGTCCATACATATTGAGATAGATAGATAGATAGATAGATAGATGGATGGATGGATGGATGGATGGATGGATGGATGGATGGATGGATGGATCGATCGATCGATGGATCGATCGATGGATCGATGGATCGATGGATCGATGGATGGACATGGACATGGACATGGACATGTATATATAGGATATCCCTTGAAACCGGTGGATTTTTATTGAAATCCGTAGATTTGTCTTGGGTT
This sequence comes from Rhabdophis nuchalis, assembly GCA_039707465.1. NCBI lineage: Eukaryota > Metazoa > Chordata > Lepidosauria > Squamata > Natricidae > Rhabdophis > Rhabdophis nuchalis. Next base: position 190,572,232 of record CM077646.1, read on the forward strand.
CATAATTATACACTCCAATTTATTTCTAACATCCTATAGACATTGGCATAATCTGGAGAAAATCTAGGCAAATTGCAATCCTGTTGATGCCATTTAAATGCTCAAGATTTGCAGAAAGCTCGAGAAAAGAAAAGAAAGTGGGAAGGAAAGAAAAAGTTAAAAATGACCATGGGCACCTGAAACAAAACAACAGAACTGTGAGGATGAATGTGGAATATTCAAAAGAAAAGGTTTGAATAGGTGGACATCCAGAATTCCTCAGCCAGCCTGCTGGCTGGGAATTCTGGAAATTGAAGTGTATATATCTTCAAGTTGCCACAGTTGAGAAATGCTGAGCAGAGTATCCTGGAATTGGAAATGATTAGCATGAGCAATATATAGTACTTTAAAAAGGTGAGACATCCTTAAAGTTAGTAAAATTTAGCCTGGGTAAATAGGCTTTTCTCTGAGCAAACCTGTCTTGAGGTGGATCCAATTCACAGAGAGTTCCCATTTTCCTTTCTATTATCTGAGTAAACATGGCTGACTCTTCAGTCACAATTTTTACTATTCGCTTTGATGATGCGTCCTTAAAAAGTCAACAACTTTCCTATTTTGTTACATTTGTCATGGCCCAAGAAAGGTATTGCCTCAATATAAAATATTTTTTCTCTAAGCCAACATTACTTTCACACAACTCAGAGCTCAGCTTCAAATCCTGTCACCCGTGGTATGAAGCTGTCCATTTTGGAGGACTTGTTCTCATAAATAAGATAAATAAGGCTGTATATAAATAAAATACAGCCATTGTCTCATCTAGCCCACTGAAAAGGCAGCCTAAATTTAACTGTTCCACTTTAATAATTTGCTGTTTTTCTGACCCAAATCTTAGCATCCAAATAACCTTTGATATTTCACGTGCAATCTTTGTGATGACATAGCCAGTGATTGGCATCTGCTGTGCTTTCATTGGTCAACTGAAACTGCTTCGGGCAACCTCCTGTCCCTGGTCACTGTTTTGTGCAACCTAAGGCTATTTTGACTTACAGGTGAAACTATATTGCAGGTATGTCTCATGTAATGCCTGACCCATGTTTCATCAAAGACTGTTCAAGCATACCCAGGCTTTTAAAATACAGTGATAAACCAGCCTCCTACAAGCTACTAGGCCTGTTATTAAACATTTGTGCAGTAGTTTTTTCCAAAAGGCAAATAGCTCTATCTGGGAAAAATAATAATAAAGGTTTTGTGGTGATAGTGGATTCAATTGCATTTGGAAAGAGATGTTTTGCTGATTCTGTCCTAAATGAATGCACAAAGGGTTTCTGCTAAGATGATTAGGGGACTGGAGACTAAAACATATGAAGAACGGTTGCAGGAGCTGGGTATGTCTAGTTTGATGAAGAGAAGGACCAGGGGAGACATGATAGCAGTGTTCCGATATCTCAGAGGGTGCCACAAAGAAGAGGGAGTCAAACTATTCTCCAAGGCACCTGGGGGCAGGACAAGAAGCAATGGGTGGAAACTAATCAAGGAGAGAAGCAACTTAGAACTAAGGAGAAATTTCCTGACAGTTAGAACAATTAACCTCTGGAACAGCTTGCCTCCAGAAGTTGTGAATGCCCCAACCCTGGAAGTCTTTAAAAAGATGTTAGATAGCCATTTGTCTGAAATGGTATAAAGTTCCTGCCCACGCAGGGGGTTGGACTAGTCCAGGGGTCTGCAAAGTTGGCTCTTTTAAGACTGGTGGACTTCAACTCCTAGAATTCCCCAGCCAGCTGGGGAATTCTGGGAGTTGAAGTCCACCAGTCTTAAAAGAGCCAACTTTGCAGACCCCTGGACTAGAAGACCTACAAGGTCCCTTCCAACTCTGCTATTGTATTGTATTGCTGCTTCCACCAACAAGGAGCTTTACAAGCCCATCCCTTCAGCTGTTTTCCTGTTGTGGGAGTGTCAGCCTCTGCTTTGTTGCTTGCTTTGGCTGCCATTGAAGCGGGGAGGGAGGGGCTTTGGTAATTGGGAATGGGACTGTATGGTGCAGGAGGGAGATTTGGAGAAGGGAGTAAGTTCTCACCATCTACTTCGCACACCACTGGCTGGGGCCGGGAGGTGGCCAAGGTCAACGGTCTTGCATGTCATCCTGATGATGCTCTTGAAGATGCAACCCACATGATGCCTAAGGGGATTGCGCATTGGACAATGGGGTGGGGGCTGCTGGGGAAAGGGAGTTGGGCATATATTGATATGTATGATTTCGCACGCTTGGGTTTCAGACCTTGCTTTACCTTGCTGCTATCTTTTCATAACCAGTAAAAGTACTCTTAATTCTTACAAATGGAGTTGAGTGGGTTCTTTCTTGGTTATCGTTAAGAGGCAGACCTGACATTAAGCAAGGTGTCACTTCGCACTCATCTCTGAGCTAACCCTTTCAGAAGGGAGTGCAAAATAAATAAAACCTCAAAGAGATGTCTAATCCCTGCAGCGATCAGGAGGAGGACCTGGAGGCCGCTGCATCGTCATGCATCCCAGAAACGGAATGTTTGGAAGAAAAGTCAGTAATGGAACATTTGGCGGAATTGGATTTGGAAGAAAAATTGGTCCATCCCCGCTGGTCGATGGGAGTGGGACAAAAGTGCGAATTTGGAGATATTCCGCCTGGTGTTACAACCAGCAGACATAGACGACCCCCAGCTGCATGGCAAGAAGCCGAAGAAGAAAATCTCCTGATGAACCAGGCTATGGAGCTGCTCCAGGAAGCGTGGGAAAAATGGCGTTCCAGAGAGAGCAGAGACGGAAGAGGATTTGAATTCCGTGAACCAGAGGTGAGAACGGCTGAGGAAGAAGCCCTCCCAGGGGGGGCCCCAGGGGCAGATGGAGGAGCTGACCAAGACGATGGGGTCCAGCCAGCCGCAGCGGCAGCAGGAGCACAGCGGTGAGAGCCATTCCAAGGGGGGATGAGGCACCCCGCAGACGGGGGAGACCTGACAGGGAGAGAGGCCATTTTGCCTACTCTATCACATATTGCAAACACCATGGGGTAGTCCCAGGTTCTGCCAACTGTGGTCACTGTCAGACAGCACTTCCATTTCCTTGCAGTAATTTAGTGTATGGCAAGCAGATGATGTGGAATCAACAGGAGTTATTATTTATAGCATTTACATAGCCATGTATTCCATATAATAACACAATGCAGTTTATAAGAATCCATAAAAACAAAGGGCTAGGGCAGCCACTGTGAAGATGTACCTCTGAGGTCCTATCTGGTTGCAACATTTCATTCTTTTACAAATGCGGTTGTATAAGACACTTTATTAATATTCTGGAAGACTGGCATCCCTTTGCCCCCAAAGAGTACAGCCAAGAGCGGTGATGTGGAGGATGGGTCTTTAAATATGCAGCTGGAAGAAATGTCCTACTGGGTTCAGTTCCAAGTGGGGAAAAAGACACTGGAAACACGGAGGCTGCTTGGAAAGATGGTTCAATGGTGGACAGGATCTCATGGCTTAAGTTCCTGAACAGAAAAGGGGGATCACATGTTTCCAGATGTTGGGTGAAGAAGAAAAAGAGACCGAGATGCTGAAAGCTCCTGGTTTTATGCCCTCTCTGGCCTTTGATCTTGCGCTTGTGACTGGTTGTCAGACTCCCATGGGGCCATGCAGGGGCAGGTCCGTAGGCTCTTAAGTCCACGTTTGGTTGAGCATTGCTTCTTCCCAGGTGTCCTGTGGTGAGATGGGTAAAGGGTTAATAATCCCATCACCCTGGAGCTGAAGGGGGGAGATCTTTGTTATGTAGAATAGACTGGCCCAGGCTTTTTAAATGGCCCATTGACAAATGTGGGGGCTCTTAAGAGTGAGTCTGCTTCCTGCCTAAAAACCATGTTTCTCCATTTTTGATCCAGAGAAATATAATATTCTGCCTTTTCAATAGTTCCTAGGATATTTCATTTTTCTAGGAGAGGGGTGGGTTTTAACTTCCTACAATGCTGAAGGAGACGAATGTAGAGTTGGATTCAGAAGTCTAGGTTCCTGGGCCACATATAGTTTACCTAGCTAATATTTAGTTATTATAGCTTACCTAACAAATCCAGCACTTATATTTGGAATATTCGTTATATTTATTTATTACATGTAAATGCTGCCCATCTCTCAGTTTGAGGTGATTGAGTGGGGTATAAACTAAGCAATCTCAGACAGTCTGTTTGGTTTTGTAGTTAAGGCACCAGGCTCGATACTGTGAGACCCTGAGTGCAAGTTCCACTTTAAGCACAAAGGCAAGTAGACAACTTTGGACCACTCTCTCTCAGTCCTAGGAAGAAGCAAGTGGCAAACTGTTGCACTGATAAGACCATACTTGGAATACTACATCCAGTTTTGGTCACCATGATAAAAAAAAAGATGTTGAGACTTTAGAAAGAGTGCAGAAAAGAGCAATAAAGATGATTAAGGGGCCCAGAAACTAAACTGGACAATGAATGTTTGTGAGAACTGGGAATATTCTAGTCCAGGGGTCTCCAACCTTTGCAACTTTAAGTCTGAAGGACTTCAGCTCCCAGAGTTCTCCAGCCAGCTTTGCTGGCTGGAGAAGTCTGGGAGCTGAAGTCCTTCAGACTTAAAGTTGCAAAGGTTGGAGACCCCTGTTCTAGTCTAATGAAGAGAAAGACTTGAGAGGACTTGATACCAATCTTCCAATATTTGAGTTTTTTTCACAGAGAGGAAGGGTGGGTGGGTGTCAACATATTCTCCAAAGCAGATGCGGGAAAGGCAAGAAGTAATGGATGAAAGCTTAACCAACAAAGAACCTTTAGAAATTGTGGGTGCTCTATTACCAGAGGTTTCTAAGAAGTGATTGGACAACCATTTGTCCAGAATGATATAGGTTATCCTGCTTGAGCAGAGGATTGGACTAGAAGACAGAGAGAGAGGAAGAGAGAGAGAGGGAGGGGGGAAGAGATTCAAATGATATACAGTACTGTATTTGTTTCTCTTCCTCCATCCCTTTTAGATGATTTTGGAAAAAAATCATCCCATTATTTTATAAACCTTAAGTGTATCTGTTTTTTTTTAATGCCTATTTTTCTGGTGAAAGAATTAGGATACTAAATAAATGAAAACTCAAGTACAAAAATAAAAATAAAAAGCACCAGGGCATAAAGAAGGCTAGCCAATTACTAATAATAAAAACAGCAATCCTTCCCCCCTCCCCCGGAATTTCTGGTTTTCACTTTGATGAGAAGCATCTTGTGTACTTTTGAAGCCTGAAATGAAAAACAAAACTAAAATCAATATTGGAGAAATTGCAAGTGTATGCTAAGAACATTCCCAGCAACGACCTAACGTAATTTTCTTCATCCAGCAGGGGATGACTGTTGTCTCTGGGACTACAGCTCCCAGAAAACATAGCGCGCCAACAAAACAAAATAAACCCACAGTCTTCCCGTCGCGTCTCTCGATTGTTCTCGCGATACTTGGGGTGGGTTTTTCCCCCCCCCCTGCCTCTCACCGGCCTAGGTGACTTCAACCCATCCCTGCACCAGGCTATGGCCGATCCCAAGTATGCGGACCTGCCCGGCATTGTGAGTGACGAGAAAGAAGCCCCTGCGGGGGAGAAAGGAGGCGGGGAGGCTGGTGCCGGTTTAAGGATGCAGGAGCATGAACTGTGCCTAGGGACAGGAAAAGGGTGGGGTCGGATAGGCTAACTGATGGAACTGGAGATATGGGGCTGCGGGATGGAGGGATGGGTGGATGAAGAAGTGGGTGCGAGATCTGCTTGTAAAAAGAGGAGCGCCTGAACGTAAAGTGGGGCTTTCGATCCGCGCCAGGGAATGGAGCTCCTTCGTCTTAGCTGAGATTGGAGGGGTTTAGGGGACGCCCCAGAGCTCAGCCTTATCCCGAAGGAGGTTTTTATCTGGCGGCCGGGACGACGGGATGTCATTAAGAAAGGAGTGCCTCTGAGCTTGTGCAGAGAGGTGGGGATTCCCTGCAGAAAAGAACAGGGAGTATTGAGTGATATTCTGGAGGGCAGGTGTTGCCAGCTGGTTCCCTGCACTTTTCAGAATGCAAGGGGTTTTTCCCCCCAATGTTTATTTTATTTACTTTGTCAAATATGTAGGAGATAACAGGTATAAGTATGAACATGGACACGAACAAAGGAAATAAATGCAAATAAATGGGGACAGTAGGACAGGGGCGGTAGGCACACTGTTGCGCTTATGCACGCCCCTGTTCCCTGTGCATTTTGGCTGCCAGTTTGTATCTGTACTAATTACACTTGTATTTAGTTACCCAGAAAAGAGCCATAATGGAAATGTTTTTTAAAAGGTTGATAATGAATGTTGTATGTGATGCAAACATAGAAAATATAAGCAAAATGTTTCTCTTCACCTTTTATTTTTTTTAAAAAATCCACTTCTCTCTGGCTTTTCCCCACCACTGCCAGGATGATAAAATATAGTTGAATGAAGAACATGAAAACTAGATACTCCCATCAACAGCGATTCCAGAATCAAAGAGTCCGTTAATGCTAATATGCTGTGCAAATCCTATGGCAGCTTTCTCTAAAGACAAGTCTGATGACTAAAAAGCTCAAGCCACAGAGATACTTTTGTTCCAATGTCTTAAATGCAGGATATGAGAGTGTGAAAAGCTGCTGCTGTTAGTGGCTGACTTAACTGCCAGACAGAACAATAACCAATAAATTGTGCTTGTCTCAGTTAAGAAAGGGCAAGTGTCACATTGAAGAATATAGCCTAGGGTGTGGATTGCAGATACTTTATGGGTATTTTATCTGGAGTGGACAGGAAGCTTAAGGGATAGCACATTCCATGCCCTGTAGCAACATCTCTCTATTTTGTCCTGTCATTGGAGTAATTCAGCATTTGTGAGGGATTATTGCTTAGTGGCTATAGCTAATGGCTTACTGGGCACACAAGAGATTCTGCATACAGTCCCTGGCAGCTTCAGTTAGCTTGCAAAGCAGGAGATGGTTAAAGGCCTTCTCTTCTTGAGAGCCTATAGAGCCAACACCTAGCCAAAATAAACATTGCTAACTAAGCAGGTTTGTTTAGTCTGGATGTTGTACCGTAAAATAAGAATGAATTGAAAGTTGATTAAAATATGTGGCTTCCATAATTTTTGTAAATGTACCCTGTTAGGGAAGGCTACTTTATATTTTAGGAAATATGCTAGCAATCAGCAGGGCTGTAACAGGATAAAACTGGATAAGTTCTGCCTAACCCAGGGGTCTGCAAAGTCGGCTCTTTTAAGACTGGTGGACTTCAACTCCCAGAGTTCCCCAGCCAGCTGGCTGGGGAACTCTGGGAGTTGAAGTCCACCAGTCTTAAAAGAGCCGACTTTGCAGATCCCTGGCCTAACCCAATCTGTTGTTTTTTAATTAAAACATTGTGGTATTTTTTTTTTTTTTTTAGTTAGAGGGCTATTCTGAAATAATATGGTTTCTTATCCTAGTATCAAAAGTTGAGTTGCAGAATGTTTCGTTTTTCATTACATATAGAATTTCCCCTCATTCCTTTGAAAGGGCATTTCCTTTTCCCATATTTTTGCAGGTATGTGACCTTACTGCTCACATTTGGGCAGCACTTAATGTTCACCTGTGGGAAACATTTTACTGGCACTCTTCTGAGGCAACTATCACATAAATGATAGCTAATAGACTCATTATGGAGTTGCCATTTATCTTTAGGCTTTTGCATTTTGCTTATCAAAATATATTTTCGTAATGCGCCATTTGTACCTATTCCTAGATCAGGAAGCACTGATATTTACTAACACCTTAGTCAATTTCCAATTAGACCATTATAATGTGCTTTAAAGAGCTGCAATATTAGACATAACACCATCGCTACATGAGAGCTGCAATGAATCCCAGAGGGCTTCTGGATGCAGTTCATGTTGCAGATTATCATTTTTAAAGCTTTACATGACATGAGACCAGTTCACTTGAAAGGCCACTGATCCCTAATGGTTTCTCCTTGTCCCAGTAAATCTGGGAGATGGGCATGCTCCAAATCCTCTCAGTAGTGTCTTCTGTTAACACAAAGAAGTATGCCTTCTATAATGAGGTATCTTATGGAACTACTTTCCACCAAAATACAGAGGCCTAGATTCTGTTGGCCTTTTGGAAAGCTATGAAAATCTGGCCTCCTCCCCAGATTCTGGAGTTGGTGGAGACACAGCGTGGATATTGGTTTTTTTGATGTTCTAAAGATGTAATTTTCAGGGGCTTTGGCCCAGTTTCTTTTCATTGGATTTGTAGAATTTGTTTGTGTTCTACTTCTGTTTGCTGCCCAGTGATCCTTGGCTACATGGACAGCTATCTAAATTAGTTAAATAAATAAAATCCAATGGATACATTTGGGAGGGGCAATGCTGTAATTCGAAATCCCCAAACAAAGCAATGTCATGTGCACCTCTGTATTTATTTCATATACTAGCCGTTCCCGGCCACGCATTGCTGTGGCCCAGTCTGGTAAAATGGCCAACCAATCTGTGTGTAGGTCTACACCTGCACACACAAACATGTACACACAACCACCGTATAACCCCACAACCTACCTACTTACTCCCTTTCTCCCTCTCTCCCTCTCCCTCTCTATCCCTCTACCTACCTACCTACCTACCTACCTACCTACCTACCACATTTCTCCCTCTCTATCCCTCTACCTACCTACCTATTGTATTTCTCCCTCCCTCTCTCTCTCTATCCCTCTACCTACCTACCTACCTACTGTATTCCCCCCCTCTATCCCTCTACCTACCTACCTACTGTATTTCTCCCTCTTCCTCTCTATCCCTCTACCTACCTACTGTATTTCTCCCTATCTCTCTCTATCCTTCTACCTACCTACCTACCTACCTACCTACCTATGAACAGAGTATTTTGTCATAAAAGATCACATAATACCTGTGGCTCTCTGTATCCATCTACCTACCTTTTAAATAATTTTTTACATTTCCGTTGTGTGTACTTGGCACAGGTACACGCCCCCCCCCCCCCCCCCATTCTTCCCTTTGACTCTTATTATTGAAAAGGTTCTGTTAGGGCTGAATAATTGAAAACATTGAATGGGCTAATACATATTTGGGCCAGTGTGTGAGATGTATTTATTTTGACGGTTTCGAGCTCTATTCTGCCTCTGGGCAACATACAACATAAGATAATTTTTTAAAAAAATGTACAGATACTGCAAAAGAAAAGTTTGGAAAACCTGTTACTTAACTGATCATACTTTAAGTGTGGTTCATCTTCTTATGTTCTGTGATTTTAGTTCTTCAGATAAAAAAGAGCTAATTCATACTGTTATTAATTTATGGTGGATCTTTTTTTTTTTCAAAAAAGGAAATGTTATTGCAATATGGGGTATTATTCTGATCCCCCCATCCTTTATTATTTTTCAGGCCAGGAATGAGCCTGATGTTTATGAAACAAGTGATCTCCCTGAAGATGATCAAGCAGAATTTGATGCGGTAGGTATATATAAAATTTCTATTGTTTTTTTTTTTAAATTATGAGTACATTAAATGAGGGTACCGTCATCAAAAGTGACTTGTATTGCCTACTATTTTTATAGAGTGACCAAATGAAAGGAAATATGGAAATTGGAAAGTGATATAATTTGGTCTTTTAAATTTTTATTAAAGAGAACTGGATTTCATAGTTTCTCTTAACCTGAATAAACTGAAATAAACTCTCTTAAAAACATCAAACTGTTGATCTCCTTGACTGCCTCCCTCCTTCCTTAATGTGACTTCATGAAATAATTCTGAACTGTAGATTTTCTAAGAAGAATATTTATTGTTTTGTAATAATAATTTTCTAAATCAAGATTAAATATCAGAAAGTTGCTTTGGAATTTTTCAAAGTTATTCTTATTCCTTCTTGCCTGAAAAGAGTTGTTTTTGTGCCATTGTATCTATGTGAGGCTTTTTAATGTGTTTTTTATTAAGTACATTATATGAACTTTAATTAGTTTATACTCAAGTGAAAGATTACCTTGATATCTTCTTAAAATTCTTGATTGGAAACCATCAGCAAAACTATACTGGGCAAGCGTTAATTGACTTTGGTGATGAGACCTTTGCTGTAACAAACAATCAATTGGTTTTATATTTGTTGTTTTATTTGATTGTTGTACGCTGGTCAGAATTGCTATTTATAAGATGGGCAGCTATATAGATAAGATTAATAAGAAAAATAAATAAATACAAACTTTTACAATTAAATGTAATAGTTAATAGTCCCAGTCTGAAAGAAAGCATTCTAGGAGAAGTTCTAGGGAAAAATCTTAAATGATTCAGAACGGCTGGCATGAATGTTAAACTATCGTAATATTGTAAGTTTGATATCTGGAATTAGGCATATATTTCTTTTCTTTAACTATAAATGTAACCAAAAATATAACTGAAAATATTAGGTGTCATTTGATAAACTAGACTTTTTTTATATATATGCACTGTTTAACATTTATATTCTACATTCAGAAAAGAAAAATACTTGAATTACAAGAGACAATCACACAAGTTTAAAATCCTATGATTTTTATATGCCCCAGTATATAATTCCCATATGTGTGGATGTAGAAGCTGTTTTATGTTTCTTCACAATGAAAGTGAATTCAGTATTACAAAACTCGCTTTTTTGCAGTTATATGTACTTATCTGCACAAGTAGTCCTTGTTTAGCAACTGTCTTGTTGCTAAGATTGTTTCCAATTGCGATGGTAATCACAATAGAAAAGTAAGCTTAGGACCTAATCCTGACATTTATGACCTTTGCAGGTTTGTAAAGTAAAGCTGAAGCAAGATAAGCACAGTTGCAATTTTACTTAGTGACCACTTTGCTTAACAACCAAATAGCCAGTCCCAATTATGACTGTTAAATGAGGATTACCTGTATAATAAATATATTTCATTGCAAACACAACCAATAGCTTTGCCAGTACAACTTTACTTCTTACCAATATAGACCTGGGTTGTTGTTTTTTAAATGAAAAAGAAGACCTCTTGTGTATGCAACATTTTCTAGTTCCATGTCATCCATCCTGCTATATTAAATACACCCCTTTTCCACATTAAGTAAATCTTCGCAGTTAAGTGGGATTTTTATGCATGCATAGTTAAATATGAATTTCCTAGGTTTCATTTTGCTTCCAGAAATAATCCTCTTTGTTATTTCAAGGAATATACAATCAGAATGGCATTCAAATAATACAAATACATGTATGTTTGTTACTTTGGTTAAATCTTTCATGTTTAACCACCCAGCTGTTCAACTCTTGCTTGATAAACATCTCTGTTAAGATGCTTGGGCATTTCTGTATTTAAATATTTTGCTGTTCGGAAAGTGTTTTTATAGTGGCTCACTATTATAATGGAAAAATCTTTTGGTCCTACTATAAAATGTAAATTGTTTCCCTGATTTGTCCACAATATACTTTCCTAGACGCACAAGATGTCTTCCTTTTCTAGCCTCAGTTAAGCAAATTACTGCATGGACGAGGTGGACATTATTTTATTGTACTGAAATCAGACTGAATTGAATATATGTAGGATTAATCTGATATTTCCACCAAATTGCAAAATATTATGCCTATATTTATTTTTTGTCTTTCTTTCACTTTTCCTTTGCAATGTATACATACTTTGATTCTGCGATTTTAAGACATTGTCTCCCGTTTTTTTAATTTAGGGATATTTGTCATACTTAATGATGGTCTTGCTTAATTGAGTACCTTCTTTACTCTGAACTCACCCAGAAGAGAATGAGTAGGACCAGAAAAGCTGTGACATCTCTGAGATTTAAACTTTACTGTAATAGAAATGTTTGAGATGGGGGATAATGAAAATCTCCAAGGACTCAGCTATTTTATAATGCCAAAGAAAGCATAACTAAGATATATTGGAAAAATATCACTTATTTTTTAACAAAGAAGGAATTATAGTAATCCTTTAAGTAGCTATAGAACATTTAAAAGTAAAATTTCAGGGTGAGACTTTAGCTATGAAAGGAAAAGTCCTGATTAGACTATCTGGTTTCTATCTCACAATGCTTCCAGCCTGTGATGGAATGGCATTATAATTTGTCATGGTGTGATCCCAGGTTGTTAAAAGTACATTCAAATGATGGATTGCTGTACAAGTCCGGTGTAATGATATTTTTTTTCTGTGTGGATGCTAGTTGAATCTCCTGAAGGCTGTATAAAATGGATGCTATAGACCAGGGATGGCTAACCTTTTTTGGCTCGCATGGCAGGAAATACCTCAAGGGCTCAAGTGATTACTCCCACTTTGGCTTCTCTGTCATTCACCCAACCATTAATGGCCTCTTGCAATTAATTAAAAAAAACCTGTTAATCTTAGGTATGATTTATTTGAAATAAACCAGCATCAATCAATGTGCTACTATGGAATTGGTATGTGTCAATAAATCACAATTAAGATTAATTGCAGTTTGGCCCTATGTTTCAGGCCATTTTATTCTCATTAAAATAAACTATGATTTAACATGATGTCAACCTGCAGTCATTTTAAATTAGGCTCTTGGCAAATTGTGGTAATCCAAGGGTTCTAATAGCAAGTCAGTTTATTAATTTTAATATTTCTTTTTGGTTCTTCCTTGAATCAGGAACCTTGCTTTATCCCTCATAATATGTCAGAGTTGAAAAACATTTTTTGGGGATGAGTGGTGGTTTCTAATCCCTGGTTTATTAGCGAGGTAAATGTGTGATTCCAGTTTGGTTGTTCCATTTTTTTGTTTTAAGAAAAACATTTTTGACAAAAGCATTTTTGTCTTAAAAGTAAAAATCACAGTTATGTAGAGAAAATAATTACTATAATTTAAATGAAAATTTGAGATTTATAGGAGATTGGATTTTTCAACAAGAACAAATGTTCTTATGTAAAAGTGGCAGTTGAACAGTGTTTTTCTTTTGATACATATAAAAGCCAATATAATATATATTACCTTAGACCAGGGGTCAGCAAACTGCGGCTCTGGATGTGGCTCTTTCATCCCTCTGCTGCGGCTCCTGTCACTGGTTGGCACCACAATTTTGAGAGGAGCTTCCCGTTGAGGTGGGGGGGGGGCACGGCGCGCCAAGAGAAAACTCTATGGCAAGGGGTTTTGTGGTGTGCTCCATAATTGATGGGGCTTTCAGTTAGGACAGGTAGAGGAAAAAGGATGCCACGCTAGGAGGAGACTCTATAGTGGGGGAACTGGATGTCTGGTCAGCTCCAGAATTGAATGGGGTGCTTCTGGTTAGGAACTCTGTGGCTCCCGGTGTTTTCTTTTCTGTGGGAAATGGGTCCAAATGGCTCTTTGAATGTTTCAGTTTGCCGACCCCTGCCTTAGACCAAACTGCATATGTGGGAAGGCTGTTTCTCAGGCTGACAAAAATTTAGGAGATGGTTTTGTAAATAGACACCTCCAAGTTTGTCCATTGTGTAAGTGAAAATATATATTTTCTGTTGAAGAGAAATTATGAAAGATTCTACCCTAATGCCTTAGATTAGAAGAAGTAATAGGTTCGAATTGAAAAGTAGATCACTTAGTAATACAACTGTAATTTGATTCCTTCTTTACACACTTAACAAGAATAAATATCAAAACCTTACAATCCTTGCGGGATTGTGCCCAGGAAAAGGGTTTGCTTTCATTTGAACCAACTGCTCAAGAGTTTTGAGTACAAAGCAATGAGTCATTATATTAAATTATTAAATTTACCTGAAAAGAAGGGACAGAAAAATAATGCATTGTATATTTTTTCTGATTTATCTATACGGGCACATTTGCTCTGGTCTTGGAATTCTACAATATTTTCCTTCCAGTAATATGGAAGGAAAATATAGCAATGCATTTAGTATGGCTTCAGAGAAGTTGCCTTTCATATATGTCAGTTTGCTGAAGTGAAGGGCCTCTTATTAATCTCCCCCCTTCGTAGGACCCATGCAGCTTTGATGGTTCATATTGAAATCCCAGGCCCAGTTTCAGCATTTGATATTTCTAGGCACAAAGGGTTCGGTTAATTGGGTTGAAAAGCCACAGTGCCACATACCTTACTCAATATATTTTCTTCACAATAAGACAAACTGGAATGTTTAGAGTTGAACGCTATTGTTTAGTTTAAAACAGTCATTTTAAGGAAATTTTTGACTGAAGAGTTTCAGGCCTTCTGTCATTTCCATTTATCCAGATCTGTAAACCATTCATCAGCTGTAATTTGTGACTTCTAAAGGTCACAAATCTAAAGGCAACATTGGATTTGATTCCCTTGAGATTATCACTGAAAGAAGTTTCCACCATTAGTAAGCTATTACTGTACTGTATCTAGACTGGGTGCTTCATATTAAGATCCTAATGCGAAGCAATGGTGGTAGGTTTGGATATTGTATGCCCAAATTCCTTTCAGAGTAGATCTTTTTCTTTAAAAGGATCCATTCTGGCATCAATCCTGTTCAAAATATATATGATGTAATCTTTAATATTATGAAAAAGATAGTGATTTTTAAAATAATGTTATATCATTTATAATTTTACAAAGCCTACACCAGTGTTTCTCGACTTTTTTCCTTCATTGCCCAAAAGGCCTTTTTACTGCTTATCAGAAAGGCCTTCTTTAATTTATCCCTGTTGTAATAGAGTATTGGGTTCATTGTCATTACTCAAAGAAAAAATACCCACTTTTATCCAATTTTGGGGTAATTTCCCCAGTTTTGGGAAGCACTGCCTAACATAGTCCTTAGTTGGCTCTTTCCATAAAGTAATCTATATAAATATAAATGTAACAAGAGTTTGTTCGAAACCGGTAATCTCCGAAAGTACCAATCACTTCCAAATTTTCACACAACTTTCCTTTCAAATACGGCACCAATGATATATATAGATTGTGTAGATGTCACACCTGTGCCAGATACATGCAATGGAAATGTAAAAAATTGTAAAAAAAGGTAGGTAGATGGATACAGAGAGAGCAGTGGGTCACAGGTATTATGCCATCCTTTATGACATAAAATACTCTGTCCATAAGATTCAATGAGAAATACGGTAGGTAGGTAGGCAGCTATAGGGATAGAGAGAGGGAGAAATAGAGTAGGTAGGTAGGTAGGTAGGTAGGTAGGTAGGTAGGTAGGTAGGTAGGGGGATAGAGAGAGGAAGAAATACAGTAGGTAGGTAGAGGGATAGAGAGAGAGAAGGAGAAATACAGTAGGTAGGTAGGTAGGTATGTAGAGGGATAAAGAGAGGGAGAAATACAGTAGGTAGGTAGGTAGGTAGAGGGAGAGAGGGAGAGAGGGAGAAAGGGAGTAGGTAGGTAGGTTGGGGGTTATACGGTGGTTGTGTGTACATGTTTGTGTGTGCAGGTATAGGTCTACACACAGATTGGTTGGCCATTTAACAAGACGGGGCCACAGCAACGCATGGCCGGGAACGGCTAGTGCATAATAAAATGCACTGATGTAAATAAGATGCATTGGTGCCTCAAACACAAGAGCTGCTCATAGTTAATTGAAGAAGGCACACTGCCCCTGTGTTTTTCTATAGGTGTTGTGTCCCTGAGTTCCTATGACCCCATGTCTTATCCTCTGTCTTTTTAGATAAATATCGAACACAAAACCATAGAGTTTGTATTTAACGTTTCCTCCCATCTCCTGCTAAAGGCTCGCCTGTTCTTGCAGTACAGTGTGTAGCGTTGATGTACGCCCTTAAATGATTTGCAGTGAGTTGCATAAAAGCTATTTTTCTCTTCTTGGCATGCAAGCATTCCCAAAGGGAATTGTGGGAGGTACATTTAGTCTCATAGTAACGGGCATAGGGATTGAGGAGTAATCAGGTCAACAAAGCATTACCTGTGTAATGCTAGCTAAAAGCACTCTGAAGTAGCGGTTCCTTTCTGTAGGCTTAGTAAAATCTACAGCTAGAGATGGAAGTTATATAACAATTTAGCCAGTCTTTGAGATTAATAGTGCCTGATATTCACACATTAGATCTAGAGCCAAGTGATATGAAAATTTTTATCTTGGTGTTAATTTACATAACTATTTAATTTGCTGCTTGTCACCATGTGTACATCTTTGAGCTTAATATATCATCTTTGGGTTGTATTTTAATTTAACCTTTTATTTTGATAGTGGCCTTGGCAATACAGATGGTCATAAAGCATGATGTCACATAACCTCATTGCTTAGTGATGGCAATCCT
The DNA here is from genome assembly GCA_039707465.1 of Rhabdophis nuchalis. Taxonomy (NCBI): domain Eukaryota; kingdom Metazoa; phylum Chordata; class Lepidosauria; order Squamata; family Natricidae; genus Rhabdophis; species Rhabdophis nuchalis. The sequence goes on from CM077646.1 coordinate 190,588,419, forward strand.
GGCACACCTCATTGGTATTGTAAACTGAATCCCACCAGCTGTTAGCCGGGGACCACTCAGATTTAAGCCAGCGATTATTGGGTTAGGGATTAGGGTCAAAGAGTAAGTAGGAAGAGAAAAAAATCAAAATAAAAAAAGGAGATTGTCTTGAAGATGTCAAAAGGAAAAGCAATTCCTTATGTTTAATTCAAGTTTAACTAAGCTTATCTTGTAAGGTTGGTTTAATACAGTGGTTCTCAACCTTCCCAATGCCGCGAACCTTTAATACAGTTCCTCATGTTGTGGTGACCCCCAACCATAAAATTGATCTCTCGGTTCCTAAGACCATTGAAAATATGTGTTTTCCGATGGTCTTAGGCGACCCCTGTGAAAGGGTCATTTGACCCCCAAAGGGGTCCCGACCCACAGGTTGAGAACCACAGGTTTAATAGATGCAGCCTCTAGGCCAGTGGCCACCAACCTTTTGGGCAGCAGGGACCGGTTCCATAGAGAAAAGTTTTTCCGTGGACCAGAGGGGGCATGATTTTGTGTGCTGCCTGCATCTCGTGAATGAGACTACACTGTTTGCGCGGCCTGGTTGCTGGCATGCTGCAGCCCGGTGCCAATCCACGGACCATGGGTTGGGACCCCTTCTCTAGGTAGTCTTTGATGCTATAACCCCAAAGTGGGGAATCTGGCCCTCCAGGTATTGATGAACTATGGCTCCAAACCTCTGTCATCATTCGATCCAATTGGCTAAGCTCAAGCACCATAATAGAGATTCATATTTTCCCACTCCAGCTAGTGGCATCGAAAGGATGTTAAGCTTCCTGAAAGGTCAGGCAGCTGTGTTTATTGCAGAATAATAGCGCTGTAGCTTCTAGCACAGAGTGCCCCAAGGAAAATGAAACAGCTGCCTATCCAGCTTGAACGGATAGCATTACACTTTTAGCCTGTCATTACCTGCTATGAAAATAAAGGAGATTCTCTGCTTTGGGTACATGCTGTCTAAGTGATGAAAAATATCAGATCTCTGCAATTGAAGAGGAAGGGTTACAAGTGAGAGAGGAAAAAAGAGATGTTTTCTTTGCCCCGGATTTTAAAAAGCTGCCATTAAATGTATGTCCAAATGAAACATTGGAATACAATGAACCCTGTTTTGAGACATGATAGCAGTGTTCCGATATCTCAGAGGATGCCACAAAGAAGAGAGAGCCAAACTATTTTCCAAGGCATCTGGGGGCAGAACAAGAAGCAATAGGTGGAAACTAATCAAGGAGAGAAGCAACTTAGAACTGAGGAGAAATTTCCTGACAGTTAGGACAATTAACCTCTGGAACAGCTTGCCTCCAGAAGTTGTGAATGCCCCAACCCTGGAAGTCTTTAAAAAGATGTTAGATAGCCATTTGTCTGAAATGGTATTAGGTTCCTGCCCACACAGGGGGTTGGTCTAGAAGACCTACAAGGTCCCTTCCAACTCTGCTATTGTATTGTATTGATGAGAATTAGTATAAAGATTTCAGCATATAACATGTACATCAAAATGGTTCATTCATTTGGTTAAAAAAGGAAGTACTTTTTCAGTGAGGTGGGGGTTGAGTAGCGAAAAGGAGGGTTGTCGTTTTTTAAAAAAGAATTTGATAATATTTACTGAAATCCTCAAATTTTTCCCTGAAGACAGTACTCTAAAATGGTGGTGTAGTACTAAATACTAAAAAGAAAGACATTAGCATGTGTTATTATGGAAGCTCCGAAATAATAAATGAATTAACAGTTATGTTAATTCATGTGTGTGTGTGTTTGTGCGTATGTATGCATGCATAATGTATGCACGTTTGTGCGTATGTATGAATACACTGACATTTATGTATGTAAATGTCAGTGTATTCTTCTCTACATACCATGTTTCCCCAAAAATAATACTGGGTCTTATATTAATGTTTGCTCCAAAAGATACATTAGGGCTTATTTTCTGGTTAGGTCTTATTTTGGGGGAAACACAGTATTAAATGCATCCATCTGGCTGATGATCTTAACTGGGGATTATTGGGGGGGGGTATAATTTATATTACCAGCATCCTGAAAAATCATGCTAGGACTTGTTTTCTGGTTAGGTCTTATTTTGGGAGAAACAGGTAGTATTTTACTCTATAAGCATAAACAGAGGATCTTTGTGCCAAAAGTATAAAACTGAAATTTTGACTCTGACGAACAGTAGAAAGACTTATATGTAAATGTTGACAAAGTACAGGAGGTCCTTGACTTACAATTACAAGTTGGGATCAGAATTTCCATTGCTAAATAAAACAATTGTTAAATGAGCTGCCACCTATTTTATGACCTTTTTTTGGTCACAATTGTTAAAGTGAATCACTGCATTGAAGTGAACCATACAGTTCTTAAGAGAATCCAACTTTCCTTATTGACTTTGCTGGTCAAGGTTGCAAATGATGCTCACATGGCCTTGGGATGCTGCAATCACATCAGTTGCCAAGACCCTGAATTTTGATCGTGTGATTATGGGTATGCTGCAGTGGTCATAGGGGTGAGGAATGGTCCGCAAGTCACTTTTTCCAATGCCATTGTAACTATGATCACTAATTGAATGGTTGTAAGTTGAGGACTACCGTACCTGTAGTTCTTTTTCCTCAGTTTCCGTACAAACCTTTGAATATTTTGTTCCTCTTATTCTTTTGTCAAAGAGCCAACGCTATTTCTGCTGTAATGAAAGCTAGATGTAGTAATATAGAAGCTGTAATTGTACAAGAAATGATTGCTTTATAACCCGTTTTCAGATGAACCACCCACTGCATAGACAAGCATTTCTCACTGTTCAGCTTTTACAGAGCTTAAACTACCGTACAAAGCATTATTTAAATACAGGTACGTCCTTGACTCACAACTCTAATGGAGCCTGCCCAGTACAGTTGGAAGTTGTGATGGCTGTTAAGTAATCACCTCATTTACACTACTCCCCCCAATCTCTTTCTTTCTGGTGCAGTTGTTAAATGAAGTGTGGGTTGTTAAGTGGAGCACAGGGTGCCTCGGAGGCCCCGGGAGAAGGCCTTGGAGGCCTGGCAGAGGCCCTGCCCTGCCCTTAATTAATTAATTAATTAATTAATTTATTACATTTATAAACCGCCCCCTCTCCCCAAAGGGACTCGGGGCGGTGTACAGGAAAATTAAAAACCATATACCATGCATAACAAAATTAAAAACGAATTAAATTAGCCTGTACTAAAATTTTAAGAACAATTAAAATTGCAGCCCATTAAAACCAAGATAAAACAATTTGAAAATACAGACTGGGTCGAGAAGCATAAATTAGGCCCTCCCATGCTCCCTGAGGCACTGCAGCAGCCATAACTTTGGGATCGGGTCATAAGTAGCTTTTAGAGCGTCTGCTGCAATTTTGAACATTTAGTAAGCAACCAGTTGTATTGGTGGAGATATTCACACACTATCTTAGCCCATTTAAAAACCAGCTGAATTAATTGTTTAATTAACTGATGCAACTCTTACAATAGGAACTAAGGAACTAATAGGAACTAAGGAGCAGGCTGCCCAAAGAACCTCTGCTTTGGCAGCAAAATCAGCTGTGCATTGACAGGAGAAAGAGATTGCCCCACCTTAAGCATGCCATCTTGGTGGAAGTCTGTGGTAGTTTTACATCCGATATAATCAGTTGGTGGTTTTTAAAAATTAAACTGTACCAAAATTGGGGGGGGGGGATCCTTGTGAAAATAGTACAAATGCACTATTGCGCAAAACTGTAAAATGCAGTTTTGTTGCATTTTTGCTATACATATAACTGCCTATTATCGAACCTCAAGCCTTTTTTCTATGGAAGAATATGGATGGAAAGATGTTTATCATCAGCATATCAAGGAGAATGAGTTTGAGGTGAACCTTGGCCCATAATGAAAAATAAATGACTTTTGCATTGTCTCAGAAGCTTTAGCTGCTGAAGTGAGATACACAAATATTTTTGCTCTTTGCAGTGGCTCTATTGAAAATGTTATTGATACAATGACAACTGTACTGTGTAATAAATATGCATTGTCATAGTTTAGATGTATTTCAGTTTCATAACATTCATTGGTAAGTCTGTATTTTTCCTATTTTAAGGAGTAAGTGAATAAGAAGTGAAGGATCATGTTTTTGTGTTGGCAGTTCTGAATCTTTGCTTTTCCAGAAGCAGTTGAAAACAAAATGGAAAAAGAAAATGACAAATTCCTTACATAGATCTATTTTATTCAGCTATCCTGTTTTCATAGTCAAAAGACTTTCTACATGATCTATAACGAATAAATACTCTACAGCAAAGGTCCTCTCCAAAGTCAATTAAAAGCTTTCTATTTGTAGATCCTGTTCATTTTATTGATGTATTGATTATAGCTGGGGGAATATGAATAGCCATTGAATAGTTTTTACTTAATTTCTTATGAGGTGTTATACCTGAGAAGAGATCAGTGGTGGGATTCAAATGTTTTTACTACTGGTTCTGTGGGCGTTGCTTTGTGGGCGTGGCAGGCGAAGGATTCGGCAAAATCCCCATTCCCTCCCCAAAATTTCAGCTACCGGTTCTCCAGAACCTGTCAGAATTGGCTGAATACTACTTCTGGTTTGCAGATGGTAATTCTGTTCTCAGCTTCCCCATTTTCTGTACAATTGAAACCCAGTTAATAAGTGATTTTGATTAATTTAAATACATGGATTTTCATATACTTCCACTTGTGAAGTCAGGTTAACTGGTAGTGCAGATGCGTTAAATGAGGAAGTTGTACTACCTTAATTTACATCCACATCAAAGATTTTTTAAAATGTATTCTCATTATATTATCACTGAATTTTAATCTTTGGGCTCCATGTCCAATGTCCAGGAATTCTAGTAACTGAGAGAAGTGTGAATGTTATCAACTTCTATTCAGCTGCATTTTGTGATGACCAAATTCTGAATCTTCCAAGCAATCTGGGCACCGAAATCTTTGGTGCTGGTTATCCCCACCCCTCCACCCCCAAATGTGAGGTTTAAGCAGGGGAAGGGAGCCTTTGGTCCTGCAGGAGTTACTAGGTTCTAGTTCTAATTAGATCTTACTAGGAAGCTAGGAAGAAACAGTATGGTGCATTTCTAGATTTCACCTCCCATACAGAATAAGTGAGCCTCATTAAGAAGCTTGTTATAGAGCTGAATTACAAATATTGTAAGTAAATAAATAAACCCACCATGTTCGCTAACGAATCCAAAGTTGATTTCAAAAAATTAAATGTACAACTTTACATGTAGTCTGAGGTTAATGTTGGTTTCTATTTATGTCCCAAAGGCAACTGGACTTTCTGGTTTTTCTTTGAAGTCCAGCTGCCTCTTGAAAAAAATGCACCTTTGGGACAACCATGACCTGGATGTCTGAGAATCTCCATAGATGTTTCTATTCATGGGATTGAAAATTATAATGGTTATTTTAATGAATGATTTCCCGAGATAAATAACCAGGTTTTGCTATATTTGATTTTTATTATGTGTTATAAATATAAGCAGCCGCCTAATCAATAGTTCATGTGGTTCAGTGTTGTTTGCATTTTTATGCACAAAATGAGTGGGGAGGGGAAAGCTTGCCCGCATTTTAAAACTTCAGAAGGAGGCTTTCCCTTCCCTTCCCTCTGCTCACAATGTCTACTTCTAAACAACTGGGAGGAAAAATCTTGGCAGCTCTGTTTGCTCAGGTATGGTCAAGGTGCTCAGTTAGTTAAAATGGATGGCATCTTGAATTAATGAGTAGCCATTTGCATCCTTCCCTGCTACCGTGCCTTGGGTCTTAGCAAGCAGGACGCTAAGGCAATAGAATTAACAGTGCATGCTGGCATGAACATTCGGTGTGCAAAAAAGGGACTGTGGTAGAAAGGAACTCCCTGAACTTCCTCACCATCTTCGTTAGGATGATTTTGTATCTGTTGGTTAGCTGCAGTACTGATTTCTTGCTTGTGTGAAAATAATATTTGCAAATCAAGCATTGCAGAGATTATATAGTCTGACATAAAGAGATCAGATGATAACTTCCCGGATTATCCCTTAAGTGGCCACTGCCCACTCTGGCCTCCAGCCAACAGTTACTTAGAATCCTTTCTTGGGATTTAACGGGATATGGTCTTTTAGACTCTAGTAGGATTTTCTTTTGGGTATTACCTGCAATCCAATTTTCTCTGTCTGCTATATAGGAAGGAATCCATTTGAGTGTTATGTGTGCTCTGCAGTAATAATAATAATAATAATTATTATTATTGTCATTGTAAAAATTACAATGAAATTGGTTAATGAGCTATATTGAATCTAAATTTATTTTTAAAGATCTGTCTAGCTATACTGGGAATATAATGCCTTTTTCTTACAGGCATGGCATTTTAGTGCCAAGCTAACCTGAAGCTGTACTTTAATTATATCTTCTCAATATGCATTTTTCCAAATTAGTCCAAGACTTTCTTTTCAGGGGTAAGGAATAAGATATTGCCTTCTTAGAAAGAGTGGCAGGGAGAAGAAAAAGAGCTAGAATTCTCAGAAAATAGACTTTATTGTACACAACAGTGTTTCTCAAACTTGGCAACATTAAGACATGTGGGCATGGCTGGTTGTGGCAATCTGGAGGTCCATACATCTTACTTAAAATTGCTATGTTTGAGAACCGCTGGTATAAAAGGAGCTTTCCTTTCTATATTTTGTGTGCTGTTGATGCATTTAACCCATCTTGATGGAATAAAATGTGGTGTTATGCAGGACCACTCACAATGAATCCTGGTTTAGAAATGCAGAAGCATACAGTAACATAGGGCAGGGGTGTCAAACGTGCGGCGTCACATGACAGATCGCGACTCCCCCGCCCCCCGTTGGCTAAACCAAGGGTGGGCATGGCCAGTGCATGACACATCCAGGCCACAGACCATGAGTTTGATACTCCTGACATAGGGGAATTATGAAGTAGCCAAAAAAAGTTATCACTTCAAATGATAAATAGAGAGCGCCGATTTGGATTCTATTTTCTGAGCATCCAAACCAAGCTTCTCCTATAATACATCATATTTGTTAGTGCTATTGTACCCAAATTTGTAAATTGCTGTAGGGAAGATTCACCTACAAGGTGAGTGCTAATTTTCTTATATGTTTAAGCCAGTGTTATTGGTAAAGGTCCTCCAGATTTGATCCAGCTTTATTAAAAATCACATTTTTACCGTCCTCTGCTAGTTATAAGGCCCTTTTTTTTACAGCCACTTTCAGGAATCGATTGGGATGTTGAGAAAATGCCTAATCATTGTTTTAACTGTGTTTATATTGAATTATTTGTACCACTTGAACTTATCTGAGTTTTCCTAATGCTCTTCCCCATCACCCTTCACACCACCTTGCCTGGATACTAGTTTGCACAAGTAAGACCATTAAAAATGCTACTTTTTTTTTCTTCTGCATGCTTCTAGAATCTGTGTTTGCATGGTACTAAATCTACATTATATAAAATTCAATCTGTTTTAAAAATATCTTCTTGCAATCTATATTGTTTGTACTTTTATGGCACTGTTATCTTTTCATTGGGTTATGTCACATAAGAGAAGAGAACGACTCATTCTAAATTGTAAGTCTTAAAAAGCAAGAGAATTTACCCAAAGGGGTTAATTGAAAGACCAGTAAATATTTGCGTTATTAGGCCCTATTTTTTGTACTTCTGAAAGTAAAGAAAGTCAGTGAGGCAGTTTCTGGAAATGGTAGAAAATCAGAATTGAGTGCCCCAAATGCAAGTAAGGCAGCAATCTTTTAGATTCTAGAATAAATAGGTTGAATTAGACATCCCATAACAGAGCACTGATGGAAATCTGCATTTTAATAGCAGTAATCAGCTCTGCATCAACCATGTTATTATAATTTGGGGGAGACTTATTAGTGATGCTCAGTGCAATATTTAAATGAAATGATCTAAGAAGGGCAAAGGGGAATTTTTGCTGGAGAGAAGAATATGCCCCTTCATGAGGGTAGTTATCCTAGCCTGAGAACTGATGGCTCAAGGTGCCAAGTCTATGGAAAGTGTAACAGCCAGCTCTGAATTTGGAGAATCTGGAACAAGTCTGATTAGAAGATTGATATTCCTTGGTGTGTTTTTTTCCATCTGATCTATAAATAGCTTCTATGTGCTTCCTGTATTGCTTTATCAAATTAGGACTGGAAAATTCAAGCACCTGATTTACGAAAATCGAATCATTTAATACTGTTTTTCTTAGAAATCTAATTGAATTGTGAGAAATAAGTGATTGGGTGGATGTGCTGAAGATGGGAGATGCAACCCATCCTCTCTTAAACCACTTGATTTCTGTTAATTTTGGGAAGTTATTGTCAACATCCAGCTCGAAAATCCAAATAAAACTCCAGCATCATGCCATTTCTGAAAAAGTTACTGTTTATTGACATCACTGCATGGTGATGCCGAGGCAAAACTAACTCTGATGGTTCCCAAACACCAGTTTGTAGAGTTAAACAATAATTACCCCAGCCAAATCCCCAACCTCTCACATAACCCATGTAAACAATTATGGGAGCCGCCTGCTTCAACTCCACACCTGTTATGATGCCCTTGAAAAAGTTCCAGGCTCTGGAAAGCAAACTTGTAGAAGTTTCATTTCGCCATCTAACCCATTCGAAAGCAATACCTCCCCCCCGCCCCCTACTCTAATGGCAAGTGGAAACGAAGAGATATGAGGCTGCCAAAGGCTCATCCTTGACAGTTATTTCATTTTGCAAAAGCACCGAAAGGACTATTGATCTCTTAATCACCCTGGTCATTGCTTTTGTTAAAAGTTTTTTTCTTCTTCAAAGAAATCAACCGGGAATTGAGTCTGCCTCAAGTTGAACACTTTAATGAATATTTAAAAAGCTCACATTTAATGCCCATAATGATTATCATGTGGGTGTCTGCTGATATACCTGGCTCCGTTCATGTTTTTAGTTTCCATGTTTAACAGCCTTTCGTCAGATCCAAGTGAAAACTTGGTTCAGGCTCTGATTGTAACTGTGCTGAACACTTGGTCCAGTGGTAGATGCTCTCTAGGTCAGGGTTCTCCAATCTTTGCAACTTTAAGTCTGAAGAACTTCAGCTCCCTCTGGGAGCTGAAGTCCTTCAGACTTAAAGTTGCAAAGGTTGGAGACCCCTGTTCTAGGTAACAACAGCCATCTAATTGGCACCGGCCTTGCTTGCCAAAGGAATTATCTAGGGAAAAATATCTGATGACATCTAACATGTGAGATTCCTTTTTCTGAATGAAGAAAATACGACCCCAATAAAATTAGATAGACATTCTGATGATTTCAGTAGAGCCTTAATGTATCCATTGATTATTTATTAGGCTTATAATATGCTGCTTCAATCAGAGTGGCTTGCTTAGCTAATAGTGCTGTTATTCAGTAGGTTTAGGTTTGTTAGTTTTTTATACCGCCCTACTCCCGAAGGACTCAGGGCAGTGTACAGCCAAAGTAAAACAGATACAGTGGTACCTCGGTTCACGAACTTAATTCGTGAACTGACTCTGGTCGCGAACCGAATTGGTCGTGAACCGAGGCATAGTTTCCCATAGGGTTAAAAGCATAACAAAAATAAAAAAAGTCACTGAAAGTACTCACAATGTACTTTTTTCTGTGTCTCCTTCTCTCCACGATCTTCCTACAGGAAGTCACAACCATGTGACAGTCAGGAAATAGCATTAAAATGGCCGCGGCTCCTGTTCGCGAACCGAAGCGGAGTTCGTGAACCGGAGCATATTTTGATGAACTTTTCTGTTCGTGAACGGAGTTGTTCGTGAACAGAAACGTTCGTGAACCGAGGTACCACTGTATATAAAAGTTAAAAACAGTTTAAAAGCATATTAGTACAGTAGTAGGGTTCAAACAACCCAACAAAGCCGACACCATCAATTTCCCAGCTGCCTAACCATCCTGATCAAGCACAAAGGAACAAGTCAATCCAATTCCAGACTCCTACTGTCTAAGAATGTTTGATTCATGATCCAAGGCATACATGCACATAAAAATTTGAAGTGCCCGAATTGGACTCCGGCTACCTTTTACAACATGGCCTTTATCTAAATACGCTGAATATAGTTTTCAGCTTCCAGAATTTTCAGCAGGGAAAGTCTTGGGATTAAAAGTTCCAAGTATTTGTAGGGTAACTGCATAGCTTCCTTTGTGTGGAGCCCTCCCCCCAACCTACTTAATGGCCAGCAGACAGTATCTTCCGTGTAAGACCTCCTCTGCTCTCAGACAACTGTCTGCAGAATGCTGCAATTGGAAGAGGCGATGAAACAAGGATACCGTCTTGCTAGCACATCCATGCACACATCCATGAAAAGAAAATCCCATTGCACAAAATAAGCATCTCTGAATTTTTGCTGCACGCATCCTAAAGTGATGCTTAATTAGCTAATTAATTCTCTAGTGTTCCTTGACATTGTGAGCTCTGCTTTCTTGTAGATAAACCCAGTGGTAGACTTTTAGACCTGTAAAATATTAGTTGGCTTTTTATAGCTGCCACTGATTTTTCTTCTATCTTGACAATCAGGTTTTTAGTAGAACTAGTATTACAAAAGGAGAAATGACTCTCATATATAAGAGGCTTTGGGGGGGGGTAATGATTTCTGGGTCACAAAGATGCTTTTTTCAAGAGGCAGCTGGATTTTTGGGTTTTTCTTTGACGGCGTTTCGTTTCTCATCCAAGAAGCTGAAGAAGCTTCTTGGATGAGAAGTGAAACGTCTTCAAAGAAAACGCAAATCTAGCTTCCCCATGGACTTTCCTTGTAAGAAGGTTGCAGGAGGTGATCAGGTGACCCCGGGCATTGCAACCGTCATAAAATACGAGTCAGTTCTCAAACGTCTTAATTTTGACCATGGGGATGCTACAATGGTTGTAAGTGTGCAAAATGGTCATAAGTGATTTTTTTCAATCCCATTGCAACTTTGAACGATCGCTAAATGAACTGTCACGAGCCAAGGACTACCTGTAAAGTCAAATTTCTCCCTGGAAGAGGAGCATTCTAAAATTTTATTTGTAGAAGATGAGCTGATTCAGTTCACCTTCAAGCTGCACACAAGCCACACGGTGTTGTGGAGACACGGTTACCGTGTCAACTTCACATTTCGCATTTCAAGAGGGAGCATTCCCTCCCCCCCTTCTAGTAGCTTGTGGCTTTAAATTACAAGGAAACCATTGGCTTTTTCCTGATAGCCAACTTAGTTCTCTTCCCTGAGGTTTGAATTAAAATTGAAATGTGCTGGATACTTTGAGTGATTGAATAGTAATTGCGGGGGGTGGGGGGGAGGCATCAATTAAAATTGAGAAGGAGTTCTGAAGGCAGCTAGAGCAGGGGTCCCCAACCCCCGGGCCGCGGACCGGTGCCGGTACGTGGCTTGATAGGAACCGGGCTGCAGGGGCGGAGAGGAGGAGGAGGGAGGAGGGGTCAGCCCCCTGGGCAGAGCACGCACCGGATTCGGGAGAGCGTAGGCGCGGCCGTTTGCGCCGTTGGAGGTCCTAGAGGGCCGAGTGAGCCGACTCCCCCCGCGTGCGCATGCGCAGGCACGGCCGTTTGCACCTTTGGAGGCCCTAGAGGACTGAGTGAGCCGACTCCCCCCCCGCATGCGCATGCGCACGCGTGGCCGTTCATGCCGTTAGACTCCCCCCCGCATGCGCATGCGCCGCCTGTTCCTCCTCCCACCCCGCTCCTCCTCTACGCCAGCCGGTCCGCAGAATTTTCTTTAAAATGAAATCGGTTCCTGGTGCAAAAAAGATTGGAGACCCCTGAGCTAGAGGCTTGTTTTGCTTTGGAAATAAATTGACAGTGGCTGTATGGATTTGAACTTTCCACAGATGTAATGCTGATGAGTCATTGTTTTATCAGTGCGCTTCTTAATTTGAGAAGCAGACTTCAAGGGCAATGAGGTATTTAAAAATCCCTGCACATTATGTATTAGTATTGCTTCTTTCAAAGGTTACAGGTAGTCCTCGACTTACAACAGTTCATTTAGTGACCGTTCGAAGTTACAACGGCGCTGAAAAAAGTGTGGTAGGACCGTTTTTTCCACACATTTCAGCATCCCCATGATCGCATGATCAAAATTCAGACGCTTGGCAAGGGACTCATATTTATGACGGCTGCATTGTCCCAGAGTCATAAGATCTTGCTGACAGGCAATGTCAGTGGGGAAGCCAGAGTCGCTTAACGACCGTGTTACCCATTTAACGACTGCAGCGGTTCGCGTAACTGACGTGGCAGGAAAAGTCGCAAAAGTCGTAAAATGGGGCAAAATTCACTCAACCGATTTTTCACTTCGCGCTATAAATTCTGGGCTCAATTGTGGCCGTAGGCCGAGGACTACCAGTGCTTGTTTCCTCCTGGTGGATACAGTCCAGAAAGCAGATTCAGTGTCAGTTGCTGCCATCTTGGAGTCCAGAACTTCCAGCCTTTCGACCGGTTTCACTTTAGTGAGAGTTGAGCGGGGTGATTTTGGAGTTTTTAATTGCCTGCTCTTAGCTGTTTCATCCTTACGGATAAAGGGAAAGTGACCCTGGTTGATTAAATATACCCTGGGAATACCCCTACAGCAGGGGTGCCAAACTCAAGTGGCCCACGGGCTGCTTAAATCTGGCCCATGGGGCTGGCCTGGAAATAGCAAGAGACCGACCTGCGGTGCTCCTGGCAGCCAAAACAGGGCATGGGGGGGAGGGGGGCTATGCCGGCTCCTGACGTACTTTGCCGGCCAAAACAGGGTGAGCGGGGGAGGCATGCCCTATTTTGACTGGCAAAGTGCCGCAGGGCCAAAAATGACATCTACACACACACACATGGCCCGTTTTGGCTGGCAAAGTGCTGCCGAAGGCATCCGGCCCGTCTCCCCCTCCTCTCCGGGCAGCCCACAGAGAACTACAGTGCTGATCCCGCCTCCGGAAGAAATCCAGTTTGACACCCCTGCCCTACAGCTTTTAATCTTCGCTTTGCTCAAAATGAAACCTCCAGAACCATCGATACGTTGACTTAAACACGGTGACGATGATCTGTTTATAAATGGTGGCTTCCTAAGCGAAAGAAGGGAAATAACGCTTTCCCCTTGGCGCTTCCCACTTCCGCTGTCCACAGTTTCACGGGCTGCTTTAAGAAGCCTTGAGCCTCTGGCGCTTAGCCTAGCAAAGCTTCCTTTGGCGCTGGGGCACAAACCCATTTGCCGATGGGTTTTTAAGCCCTCTTTCTCATGATCTCCACCCAGCCTGCCCCCCTCTCAGTGACAGGGGAACCTGAAAGCTTGAGCGATGGCCCTCCCTTGAGCTCTTTGCCATAACTCGTTGCTGCTCCCATACCTTGACCCTCTCTTCCATTTCCCACCTAGGCAGACAGGGCAATCTAACATCCTCCAGCTGCCATTTAACCCAGTAACCCCTAGGCAATCTTGCATGGTCAATGGGAAGGCAATTCACCCTCTCCCTGTCCAAACATCTCCCTTTCATGGGGCCTTCCTTCCAAGGGGCTGAAAATTTGAAACCAATTGGGCGAGGGGCAAGGTTAGCAGAAATTATGACCTTGATCGGTGAATATATTTGAATTTTTGGTGTGTAGTGCATGTGAAAGACCTCTAATAATTTTTTTTGTCTTTTCTTCCCTTCCTTTTCCTCGTTCCCCCCCCCCTTCCCCCCTTTCTTCTTCTTAACTTTCCCTCCCAATTCTTCCATTTCTGGTGGAAACGCAAGGAGCTGGTAAGAAGCCTCACCTTCCGTCTGCTTTGGTATTTGTGCTGAGAAGCGGTGGCTGCTAACCTCTTTATCTTTGCCGGTGCTTGCTACCCTATAGAGGACTCTGTATTTTAGGCATGCGTTATTCACCGGCGGCCAAAATATAAACAAGTGGTCCTCAGCGGGGACTGGCAACTTAGTCATCAAGTGAAGTGATTGCTAAGTGAAACTACAGTCTTCCTTCAGCTTTCCTTGGCTTTACAGATCTGTAAAGATTGTAAATCTGGGGGCTGATTACAGAGTTACCTTTTTGTTTGTAACTGCAAGCAGGCAGTAAACAAGGCGGTCGCTAAAGGAGGACGGCCTGTATTGTTACCTAACACTGAAAATGTTTGTGATTCCTTCCTCCACACCAGGGGTCCCCAACCTTTTTGGCACCAGGGACAGGTTTCATATTAAAAAAATTCCGCGGACCGGTGGCCATGGCTCGGCCGGTGTAGAGGGGGAGCGGGGGGGAGGGGGAACAGGTCGCGCATGCACGCGCAGGGTGTGTGTGAGTTGGCTCATTCGCCCCTCTTGGGCCCCCAACCGCGCGAGCGGCTGCACCTGCGCTCTCCCGCCCCTGGTATGCCTCTGCCCAGGGGGCTGCCCCCTCCTCCCTCCTTCTCCTCTCCGGCCCTTTCTAAGAGTTGCGCCGCTCACTGCGGTCCGATTCCTATCAAGCTACGGACCGGCACCGGTTCACGGCCCGGGGGATGGGGACCCCTGCTCCACACCACAGTAAGGCAGTACTAAGAAATAAATGACTGTTGCCAGCTTTTCACACCATGCAGAAACTGCCACTCAGTTTTGATAAAGACCTGATAGGTGGCAATATGCTTTTTATATTGGCCCTTTCTATATACCCTTTCATTAACCGATTGCAAGTGAAGTGAAGTGCAGAGCCATTTAAGTTTTATGGCGATTATAGTTAGGCGAAGACTTTTTCCAGCAGGCTGCCTCAAAACCCATTGCCATCTAGCTTAGTTTCAGTTTTTGCATGGTAGCCAGCCACAGCTTCTTGAGGTAACCTTTGAACATGAAGATTCAATCATGGTGGCGTCTGTAAAGAGATGCTATATACCTGTGATGGTGGCCCTATGGCACACATACCCAAAGTGGCACGCCGAGCCATGTTGCATGGCACGTGTGGCGTCGCCTGTTCCTCTTCCGGGTTTCTGGCGTGCATGCGCATGCGATGATCAGCTGGCCTTTGGGCGTGAGGCAGTGCTGGAAACCGGAAGAGCTGGTCTTTTCCCACTCTTTCCTGAATTTTTCCACTGTTTTCCAGCATGAGCATGTGCACTGGCCAGCTGATCGGCACGTGTGCATGCGCGGCAGTAACCGGAAGACCTGCTGGCTGGCGTGCATGCACGTGCCAGAAACCAGAAGTTCGTTTTCCATTGTGTGCATGCGCCCTGGGCAGCTCCTCTTCCTGGTTGCGGTCCATCTGAGTGTGCACGAAGTGCTACCATCACTGCTATATACCTTTCTCCCTTTCTCAAAATTGGATAACCAGAAAAGTGTACGGTGCTCTAAATTGATTGTTAAGAGGGCATTGGCCACTGCTAATTTTCCTTTCGGCATCCCTTTGGCACATTATGAATTGATGGTTAGAAGACATTCTAGAAGCCAATATCTGCATATTTTCCCTATCATATATTTTTAATCGTTACTGATCGAATTAACCAATTTTGAGCCTGGAAATTGATTTTGATTGTCAGATTCAAGGCAGCTTGATGCCCTTTCTTACAGAAATCTAGTCCTGGTTATCCAATTACCCTAAGCGTTCTCATTTCACTAGCCACCTTATTGTAGCTATTGTTTAAAATTATGCATCAATAAATCAGTAAAATTTGGCTTACAAACATCTATCATAGAGCTAAATCCATTGTCATTCCACACAGTCTAAAGATAGATTGATGGATAATCAAGATTGTTAATTTGGCCTGGGGAGAATTTCATTTTAACGGTGGAAAGATGACTCATAGTGCTCCGTTCATGAAGAAAGCCAGTCTATTAAATCAACTGGAACAATATTTTGGAATACAACCTTTATTATTGATCAATCCTGAGAGGTGGGCGAAGCGCAGGCTCAGGGGGTTCCTGTGTAAATTTCTAATTCGACTTTTAGGGGGTCCCAGGGAGGGGGGGAGGGAGAGTCAGATGGGGGAACGCCAAGAGAGAAGGCCGGCAGAAAGCGGAAGTAGAGAGACGGAGGAGGGTGAAGGGGGGGGTCGTTTCCACTGAGGTATTTGCCATCAATACGGTCTTGGGGAGGGGCAGGGGCGGTGGGAGAGGGGATGGACACTATCAGTTGGAGGATCGTGGCCGATGGTTACAGGTGGTCACGCGCTCCAACTCCCCTTGTCCCCATCGCAGACTAGGTGGGCAAGAACCACAGACCCGGGGCCCTAGGCTGATGCTATGCAACGCCAGGTCCGTGGTACAAAAAGCCCCCCTCATACATGACCTTGTGTCAGAGGGGGACCCGGACCTGGTAGGCATTACGGAAACCTGATTGGGCCACGAGGGAGGACATCCCCTCGTAGAAATGTGCCCACCAGGATACCGAGCCTTCCATCAGCCTAGGGCCCTAGGGAGGGGTGGGGGAGTGGCGATTATGGTTAGGGAAGGTCTTGAGCCAAAGGAGACCACAATCCCTCAGACGACCGGGTGCGAGTCCCTCCTTGTGAAGTGGGGCCTAGGGAAGCAGTTGGGCGTGTTAGTTGTATACCTGGCTCCTCGCTATGCAACAACAGCCCTGCCCGAGCTGCTAGAGGTGATAGCCGAGGCGGCGGTTGAGACCCCCAGACTTTTAGTCATGGGGGACTTTAACCTGCCGTCAGCAGGCGAAACCTCTGGTGCAGCTCGGGAGTTCATGGCTTCCATGGCAGCCATGGACCTGACACAGGTAGTTTTAGGCCCTACTCACGAGGGCGGACACACCCTGGATCTCATCTTCGTCTCGGGACAGTGGAGTAGTGATCTGGGAATAGGGGATTTAGTCATCACACCCCTGTCATGGACAGATCACACTCTCCTTCGGCTCGACTTTCCGATCGCTACACCTGCGGGGAAGCGGAACCTGACATTCCTATATGGTTCCGCCCCAGGCTCTTGATGGACCCGTTAAGGTTCCAAAGGGAGCTTGGGCCAATTCCTGTGGACTTGCCCCGCGACTCGGCTGAGGACCTAGTGGCCGCATGGTTAAGAGAGGCACCCTTGCGGCCTCTCTTGCGGCGACGAACCACCTGGGCTCCTTGGTTTACCGAGGGGCTCAGGGAGATGAAGCGCCACAAGAGACGCCTAGAGAGCAGATGGAGATCATCTCACTCCGAAGCTGACCGAACACTAGTGAGAGACCACATTAGGACTTACTTAGTGGCGATAAGAGTGGCCAAACGTGAGTATTGTGCCACTCTTATTGCATCCGCAGATAACCGCCCTGCCGCCCTGTTTGGGGTGACCCGCTCCCTCCTTCAACAGAGGCCGCGGGAAGCCCCTTTACAGGGTCGAGCAGAGGAATTTGGGATTTATCTACAGGAGAAAATCACTCGGATTCGGAGCGAGTTACCCTCCATCGACAGTGGCCCAGTCGAGCGTGCCGAGGCTGTTCTTGTGACACCATCATGGGAGGAGTTTGATTTTGTTGCTACTGAAGATATGGACAAGTTGTCAAAGAGACTTAGGGCCACCACATGTTTATTGGACCCGTGTCCCTCCTGGCTTGTACTGGCATCCTGGGAGACGACACGAGGCTGGCTCCAGGGCATTGTCAACGCATCTTTGAGTGAGGGGTCCTTGCCTGCCGTCTTGAAAGAGGCGGTAGTAAGGCCCCTCCTCAAGAAGCCGTCCCTGGATCCAGCATTATTAGAGAACTATCGTCCCGTCTCCAACCTTCACTTTTTAGTGAAGGTTGTTGAGAGTGTGGTGGCTCAACAGTTTCCGCGACACTTGGAGGAAGTTGATTATCTAGACCCGCGCCAGTCCGGCTTCCGACCCGGGCACAGCACCGAGACGGCAATGGTCGCGTTGGTTGATGATCTCTGGAGGGCATGGGATAGAGGATTTTCCTCTATCCTAGTCCTATTAGACCTCTCAGCGGCTTTTGATACCATCGACCATGGTATCCTATTGCGCCGACTGGGGGGGTTGGGGCTGGGAGGCACCGTTTTGCGGTGGTTCTCGTCCTACCTCTCTGGTCGGTCGCAATATGTGTTGGCAGGGGGGCATGGACAAGGCCCCTCAGGGGTCGGTCCTCTCGCCCCTACTGTTCAACACATATATGAAGCCGCTGGGTGAGATCATCCGTGGTTTTGGGGTGGGATATCATCTGTACGCTGATGATACTCAGTTGTACATATCCACCCCAGACCACCCCAACGATGCCGTTGAGGTTATGTCCCGGTGTTTGGAGGCCGTACGGATCTGGATGGGTAGTAACAAATTCAGGCTCAACCCGTCCAAGACTGAGTGGCTGTGGCTTCCGGCACCCCGTTTCAGCCAGATTATTCCAACTCTGGCCATTGGGGGCGAAACACCGGCCCCCGTGGAGAGGGCGCGCAATTTGGGTGTCCTCCTGGACTCCCGGCTGTCTATGGAGGACCATGTGGCAGCTGTGGTCAGGGGGGCGTTCCATCAGATGCGCCAATTGCGCCCCTTACTGGACCGGGGGGCCTTACGCACGGTCACTCAAGCACTCGTCACGTCTCGACTCGACTACTGTAATGCTCTCTACATGGGGCTTCCCTTGAGGTGCACCCGAAGGCTACAGTTAGTCCAGAATGCGGCCGCGCGGGTAATTACGGGAGCGCCTAGACACTCCCATGTAACACCTATCCTGTGCGAGCTGCACTGGCTTCCTGTGGTCTTTCGGGTGCGCTTCAAGGTCCTAACGACCATCTTTAAAGCGCTCCATGGCTCGGGGCCTAGTTATATGCGAGACCGCCTCCTGCCCCATACATCCCTTGGACCGATACACTCCCACAGAGAGGGCCTCCTCAGGGTGCCGTCGGCCGGGCAATGCCGACTGGCGACACCCAGGGGGAGAGCCTTCTCTGTGGCAGGACCAGCCCTTTGGAACGACTTGCCCCCTGAACTCCGTACCATTTCTGACCTCCGCCTCTTCCGCAAGTGTCTGAAGACACATCTATTCCAACTAGCCGGCCTTGCGCAGCCTCCAACACCGCCAGTTTTAAAATGGGGATTTTAATTCGGTTTTAGCACAGGCCCTTAGTGGAATAAGTTTTTTAAAAAAGAAATAGTTTTATATGTTTTGTATGTTTTGATTTTCCTGTGCGCTGCCCTGAGTCCATTTGGAGAAGGGCGGGGTATAAATTCAATAAATAAATAAATAAATAAATTATTTTTTTATATGTGTGCTTAATAATAGCACATTCTGTGCCATCGTAAAACACTGAAATGCAGTAAAATACATTGTAAATTACACACATTGCGTAAAATAAGTTGATGATGCGAGATCAACAAAGCTATTGAAAACAGAGAAATATCAGGCATCAAAATTACAGTGCATACACAATGGTTTAAAACACTAAGACAACACAGTTTTTAAAAGCCTATAGACCTATTACTAAGTGTAATAAAGGTGCCAGGCAAACCTCTAGCATTGGAATGGCCCCACAGCTAAGGAGGCCCTGCTTTACTTAGCCCAAATCTGACTCTTGAATAGGATTAGGTAATATTTTTCATCCAGCTTCCTATATGTAGTATTTAATTGGGATGCTCTCTGATCTTCTACATTTGAGATGATCATACTCTACTCTCAGAAAAAATATTTGAATTTTGTTGGATGGACTTACCATAACTCTCGTAGTTACCTGAAAAGAAAATGAAGTGTATTTTTGTTCCATGTAAAGACCGTGTTTCCCTGAAAATAAGACAGGGTCTTATTTTCTTCTGACCCCCAGAATAAGCACTTGGCCTTATTTTCAGAGAGGTCTTATTATTTTTGATGTGCAGGAGGCAGCGAGCATGGTCACTTCATGGCTGCTGCTGTGTTGCAATATTTTCAGGGAGGGCTTATTTTCGAGGGAGGGTTTATTTTTTGTGCATGCGCCCAAAAGCCCGATTGGGCTTATTATCCGGAGAGGTCTTATTTTTGGGGAAACAGGGTAACAGCAGTAAAATGAATCCTCTATAGCAGGGGTCTCCAACCTTTGCAACTTTAAGTCTGAAGGACTTCAGCTCCCAGAATTCAAAGCTGGCTGGAGAATTCTGGGAGCTGAAGTCCTTCAGACTTAAAGTTGCAAAGGTTGGAGACCCCTGCTCTATAGTGAAACATTTTGGTATGGTCAAGTTGTTGGGTTGTATTTCACAAAGACACTTATATTAGCACAACAGGATTTCTCTGCCCATACACATCCCTGCCTTTGGGGTTGGAGAAATGTCTCCTTATTTCTTTTCTGTCACCATAAAGCTGCTTCCACTAACAGAAATACACCACTAGATGCCACTGCAGGTACAAAATGTGAAAGTAACGTGAAATGTTAAACATTCTATTCCCTTTTACAAGGGAAACTCATAATAAACTTGATATGAAATTTGGTAGAACCGTTTGGGGCTAGATGAATTATTGGTTGATTTTCCCAGGAGAAATTTGTGGGAAAAGATATAAAATCCTCATCTCTGCAGCTCAAAATATTGCTCTTTTCCTTACTGGTTGAAGAAAATGCAGCAGTTTGTTTTTACTTTGTGCTTGCTTTATCAATTGGAGGCCAATGTAAGGAATTCTGGAAAAATAGTTTCTTGCCAGTGTTTATAAAGTATTTTTTTTATTTCTTCATTTTTTAAATTTGGGGTCTCCACCCAGCCAGTTGATGATTGTCACGTAGCTACGGCTGGCTCCACATTGCAAATATGTGGGTAATATTTACATATAGAAAGTAATTTGCATAATTTATTCTACTTCAACAATTTTCTGAAAGCAAAGCAGGAGCACTGCTTGTAAAGTTCCTATTGCCACATTTTTTCTGACTGCTCATTTATTAATACAGGTAGTCCTTGACTTAAAACAGTTCTTTTTGCAATCCTTCAAAGTTACAACAGCCCTGGGGGGAAAAAGGGACTTACAACTAGTCCTTGCACTTAACAATTGTTGCAGCATCTCCACGGTCATTTGATCAAAATTTGGGCGCCTGGCAACCAGCATGTATTTACGATGGTTGTAATGTTCTGAAGTCATGTCATCATCTTCCCAATTGGCTCTTGACAAGCAGAGTCAACGGGGAAGCTGGATTTGCTTAACGATCACATGATTCATTTAACAACTGCAGTGATTTGCTGAACAACCGTTGCAAAAAAGGTTGTAAAATTGGGTGTGACTCACTTTAATTGCCTTCCTTAGCAATGTTGGTCCCATTTATGGTCTTAAATTCAGGATTATTTGTACTAACTTCAAAAGCTGATAGTCTTGATATTGTAAAATAGACTTTTCCAGTTTGTTGCTCTCCAAATCTGTTAACTACAACCCTGCATAATTGGCTATGCTGCCTGGGTATCTTAGAAATTGTAAATAAGAAGTTCTTTTTAAAGGGGGACTGCTAAGGGAGTGTATCCACATTATTATTTGGTATTTGAAATAGATGAATTAATATATTTCATCCAAAATGGTAAAGTAATCAGTTAAAATATTACTTTAGGTTTACGCTTGCAAACTCAATTAGTGGGTTGTTAAGTTCAATTTTACAAATGGCATTGATATAGGAACTCTCAAAAAGAAAGTATTTGTGTGTGTATATAACACAGACTCATGCACAAATACACAAAAATGAAACATTTTGTCATAGGCCTCTCTGAATATTTTAAACACCCAGCATTTAATGTACCTAGAAAATTGTCTATAATAAGGCATCAAAACCATCAAAACTGCAGCAGAACATTTTTTAAAATTGCATTTTTCAGTTATTATAGTATTAACAACTGTATTGGTATTTGCCATTAAGCCTAAATAGTAATAATTGTGATTAACACAACATATTAATATTTGCTATTAAAACCCAGCAGTTTTAATATTAGCTATTAAAATCTAGGGGCAGAAATACTTTCTGTAATTTAAAGAATCATTAATTTATAATTCTTTTGGCAAGCTGTCCAGAGTTGCCTTAGTGGGGAGATAGGGGAAGGAAGGAAGGAAGGAAGGAAGGAAGGAAGGAAGGAAGGAAGGAAGGAAGGAAAAAATTGCTTTGACAGATTTTATTTTGCAGTCTAAAAAAGAAAACAAAAGTCTGCACATATTTAAAGAAAAGCAATGTCTGTCATACAATGTCTTTTTGGTGAGATGGGTGGCATGTAAATTTAATAAATAAATAAAAAACAAGATAAAATTGAGAGAATCCTTATTATATTGACTTAAACCCACATTTATTTTTAATTTTATTTTAGTTTTTTTGGCCGTCAGATTCCTGATAATAATTTCATTGGCCTAAGGTCAAATTCTCATAGCCTGTTGTGCCTCTTGTTTGCACTTAATGAAATTTACCCTAGAATAAGTGGATAGATTAGCCATATGTCAGAAAGGCTGCCTTGGTTATTGCCCCAATACAATTGGCATCTGGAGAATTGATGGGTAGTAACGGACTCAAACTCAACCCGTCCAAGACTGAGTGGCTGTGGTTTCCGGCACCCCGGTTCAGCCAGATTACTCCAACTCTGGCCATTGGGGGCGAAACACTGGCCCCCGTGGAGAGGGTGCGCAATTTGGGTGTCCTCCTGGATTCCCAGCTGTCTATGGAGGACCATATGGCAGCCGTGGCCAGGGGGGCGTTTCATCAGGTACGCCTGATGCGCCAATTGCGCCCCTTACTGGACCGGGCTGCCCTTCGCACAGTCACTCAAGCACTCGTGACATCCCGGCTCGACTACTGCAATGCTCTCTACATGGGGCTTCCCTTGAGGTGCACTCGAAAGCCACAGCTAGTCCAGAATGCAGCCGTGCGGGTAATAACAGGAGCTCCAAGATACTCCCATATAATACCTATCCTGCGCGAGCTGCACTGGCTTCCTGTGGTCTTTCGGGTGCGCTTCAAGGTTCTGAGGACCATCTTTAAATCGCTCCATGGCTCGGGGCCTAGTTACATGCGTGACCGTCTCCTGCCCCATACATCCCTACGGCCAATCCGCTCCCACAGAGAGGGCCTTCTCAGGGTGCCGGCGGCCGGGCAATGTCGTCTGGCGACACCCAGGGGAAGAGCCTTCTCTGTGGCAGGCCCTGCCCTTTGGAACGAACTCCCTCCTGAACTTCGTACCATCTCAGACTTCCGCCAGTGTCTAAAGACACATCTTTTTGTCGCCCTGGGTCCTCTGTGGAGAAGGGCGGGATATAAATTTAAATAAATAAATAAATAAATTTTTCAGCAAGCCGGCATAGCCTAACCTCCCGCTGGGGCTATTTTAGATAGTTTTAAATTGGGGTTTTAATTTGGTTTTAGCATAGGATTGTCTAATTTAATATGCTTTTAAATTTTGTATATTTTGTTTTATATGTTTTAAATTCCTGTGCGCCGCCCTTGGTCCCTCGTGGAGAAGGGCGGGATATAAACCGAATTAAAATAAATAAATAAATAAATAAATTGGCTGAGATAAGATACAAGGCTGCAGGTTTCTCCATATACCTAAAAATGACAGTTACAGTTTTAGGCAAAAACAAGAAAGACAAAACTGTCCCTTTTTGATCATGCATTTTCTCCTTTTAAGGTGGAAGTGGTGTTCCCTGTGCTTCATATTTTTCCTTCCCCAATTTGCTTCCTGTTTGAGGAAGCTCCTTGGAGATTCTCCCAAACTTTTTTGGGAATTGTTGAAACTTTGAAGTTTCTGTTGGTAACATCGCTTCATCAGACAGCCGAAGGAGATGACCAGGACAGATTCTCAGAAATCTCTTAGAATGGGTCCTCCTCTCTTCTTCCATGAATTCATTAATATTACATTCACCGTATAAAGTAATTTATTCCTAAGCTACTTTATTATTCATAGCATAGCTATTGCTACTACAGCTGCAGATTTGAAAGACACTTGCTTTTCTGCAGAAAACCCTGCTGGGAGATAACTCCCTTATACTCCTAGCTGTCACTGGCTGCAGAGGTGAACAGGGATATAAGACAATCTGGCTGGGAGGGTGTGTGTGTGTCTTTTTTTTTTTGCCTCCCTTTCAGCACAAAAGTGCTAAAAATCTTTGGTTGTGCTCAGCTGAGCCAGTTGTTATTACCGTATTTTTCGGAGTATAGGACGCACCTTTTTTCCTCTAAAAAGAGGCTGAAAATCTGGGTGCGTCTTATACATCGAATACAGCATTTTTTGCCTCCTGAAACCCAGCCCCTTCACCAAAATGGCCACGCGCATACCCTTATGGGGGCTTCCAGAGAGCTCCTGGGGGCTGGGGAGGGCAGAAATGAGCAAAACACAGGGTGTTTTTGCCCCCCTCCCAGCCCCCAGCAGCACTCTATAAGCCTCCATAACGCTATGCATGCTATTTTCTGATTAAAAAATGGGCCGTTTTCATGAAAAAAATGGGCAGTTTTTCCTCATTTTGCCCCCCCCCCAGGAGCACTCTGCAAGCCCCCCCCCAAGGCTATTCATGCCTTTTATTTGAAAAAAAACGGGCCTATTTTCGTGAAAAACGGGCCATTTGGGGGAGGTTTGCACAGTGCAAAAAGGGGTTTTTTGTCCCTTTTGGAAAGCTGTTTAGTTAGAGTGATAGATGAGAATTACGTTGGTCAAGTACTGTGCCTGCAGAAACAAAGATTTGTTCCAAAGGTGGTCAGTGATTTCCTTCTCCAGCACATGGGTAAATACACCTGAAAACATCTACCTACCTACCTACCTACTCTCTCTCTCTCTCTCTCTCTACCTACCTATCTACTGTATTTCTCTCTCTCTCTATTTCTCTCTCTCTATCCCTCTACCTACCTATCTATCTACACACTCTCTCTCTCCCTACTTACCTACCTATTTCTCCCCCTCTCTCTCTCCCTATCCCTTTATCTACCTATCTACCTATCTACCTAACTACACACTTTGTCTCCCCATCTACCTACCTACTGTATTTCTCTTTCTCTCTCTCTCTCCCCCTCTCCCTACGTACCTACCTACTCTCTCTCTCTCTCCCTACCTACCTACTGTATTTCTTTCTCTTCCTCTCTATCTCCCTATCTACCTACCTACTTTTTAAAAAAATGGCCTCTTCAAAATCTGGGCGCATCTTATACTCCGGTGCATCTTATACTCCGAAAAATACGGTAGGCACCGACCACTTTGGGGGTGCCCACATAAGCATTCCAATTCTGCCGCTTAGAGATGAGAATGGGAATATTTTTAAAATTTTTCACATTTAAATATAACTCTCTTCAGATTTAAGGATGGCTTGGGCTAGAAATCAAAGTGCTATAGAGCGAGGTTTTTGTTTTAACATGATGCAGCAGCAAAAGGCTTTTAAGTGGGCAAAAACCTGGCACCGCGTGCTTTTTTTATATATGAATATATATTTTTATTTTTAAACATATAAAGACAAACAAAGTATAAAACCATTCTCAATTTCTTACAGTATGTCGTTTGGTTACAAGTTTTTGTGCATGAATCTTTACAATTCCATATATAATTACTAATTGTCCACCAAACATAGCAAAATACATTGTTGTCATTGAGCGTTTATGTGTTAAAAGTACAATTGGTATTCCTTCATTTCAAACAAACCTTGTTTTCTTAAATCCTTGATTACCTATTTAGTAACAATAAATCTTTATTAAAAATCACCTATCTTTTTCTAATATTCTTAAAAAATAAAAAAAGGTTTTCCATCAATTCATGTTGTCCATCATTACTTAGCGTGCTTTTGGATGACACTGGAGCAAATGCAAGTCCCATATTATTTTCCTTCAGTTTAGAATCTCTGGCCATTAATTCAAGGTTTAAAACCCTGTAGGGCATGAGTGCAGGCTGTTTGAGACCTGGTCTTATCCCAAAGGGACTGGCTCGCCGTACCTGTGGCAGCAGAGGAGGGCCCCACTGGTCAGGGAATCCCACTGCCATGGACCCCATGGGTAGGGAATTTCGGCTGGCAGGATCCAGGAGAAGAGCCTTCTCTGCCATGGCTCCTGCCCTTTGGAACATCTCACTCTCTGAAGTGGCTCCTGACCTTCTGCAGGAGCCTGAAGCCCTGGCTCTGCCAGTTGGCTTGGGGCCCCAATGGGGGAGCCTCATCCTGGAGGTGGTTGGTGGACTAAAACCTGATCCCACCTGCCCTCCCCTCCCCTCACCTGTACATACAGTGCCCTCCCTCCACATCTTTTAATCATTACCCAGATTTTTATATTTGATTTTTTTAAGCCTCCCAGTATCTTCTTGGGGCAAGATGCATAGAAAATAAAAATAATGAAATAAAAATAAAATAAAATAATTTCAGTGCTGATTGGAAATCAAGAGCCAGTCCAGAAGAATGGTCCAGATTAGCTTATTACACACTTTTGTTATGTGTCCAGGCAGAGTTCCCCAAATTACTCGTTATTTAAAAGACAGGAGTATGAGTGCTTTCCCTCCCCTTTACTGAATTACAACAGGAAGCACATTAAGCCTCTATTGTTGGAGAACCCGACATAGTGGACTTCTGGATGGCAATATACAAAATTCAGGCAATATATTATACAGAGAAGCAGCGAGCATCCTCTTTGGTGACCAGGGTGGTAAGAGCCATTGATTTGCTTATTTCTAAGATAAAGATAAAGGTTCCCCTCGCACACATTCCCGACTCTAGGGGGCGGTGCTCATCTCCGTTTCAAAGCCGAAGAGCTAGCAGTGTCTGAAGACGTCTCCATGGTCACGTGGCCGGCATGACTAAACGCCAAAGGTGCATGGTACGCTGCTACCTTCCCACCATGTGGTTCCTATTTTTCTATTAGTAAGGCCACACTTGGAATACTGCCTTCAGTTTTGGTCACCACGATGTAGAAAAGATGTGGAGACTCTAGAAAGAGTGCAGAGAAGAGCAACAAAGATGATTAGGGGACTGGAGACTAAAACATATGAAGAACGGTTGCAGGAACTGGGTATGTCTAGTTTAATGAAAAGGACTAGGGGAGACATGATAGCGGTGTTTTCCAATATCTCAGGGGTTGCCACAAAGAAGAGGGAGTCAACCTATTCTCCAAAGCACCTGAGGGCAGAACAAGAAGCAATGGGTGGAAACTAATCATAGAGAGAAGCAACTTAGAACTGAGGAGAAATTTCCTGACACTTAGAACAATTAATCAGTGGAACAGAAGTTGCCTCCAGAAGTTGTGAATGCCCCAACACTGGAAGTCTTCAAGAAGATGTTGGATAGCCATTTGTCTGAAATGGTATAGGGCTTCCTACCTAGGCAGGGAGTTGGACTAGATGACCTCCAAGGTCCCTTCCAACTCTGCTATTGTATTGTATTTGCATTTTTACATGCTTTCGAACTGCTAGGTTGGCAGAGGCCGGGACAAGTAACAGGAGCTCACTCCATTACGTGGCGCTAGGGATTCAAACCGCTGAACTGCCCACCTTTCTGACCTCTTAAAGGGTTACTTGTATAAAGGATTCCAACAAAAGAAATCTAGTCCAGGTAGTCCTCCTTTAGCAACCACCCCCTACAGCAGCCTTTCCCAATTAGTGATGCAAACATAACTTTACGTCCAATCCTCGCAATTATGACCTTTGGAGGCTTGTAAAACAAAGGGAAGCTGAAGTAAACTCATCATCAGCACAGTCGCAGTTTCACTTAGCAACTACATTGCTTAAGGACTGAGTTGCCTGGTTGTGACATTAAACAAGGACTATGTTTATTATTATTTATGTTGTATTTATCATGCCATTAACCATTGATGTTAAGCCTCCTAAAATTCTGTCATCCATTTGGTATTCACTATATAACGAATGCATCGGCTATTTGCACCTTATAACTTTTACTTACTGTGAATAAGGCTAAATAGTCTTTCAGATATTAATCGACTCACCCTTCCTGTATTGATTCTTTTGAACTCTTCCAGAAGACAAGAGATGAGAGAGGTTTATCAGCAGCAGATCAACAAATCAGAGAAGATGATAATAGTCATTCTTTTTTTCATTGCTCTACGTAGTTAACATAAGTAATCTTGCTGCCACTGTAATATTACCGTATTTTGAGAGTTCATATTGCATAGTTAAATAGATTTCTTCTTAGCTAGCAATTCGTTTATTCTAATGGCTACCATACTTTTAACACCCCTGTGATTTGTGGCATCGCTAGCACAAGAAATGGGGCGCCGTGACTCAGTGGCTAAGACGCTGACCTTGTCGATCAGAAAAGTCGGCAGTTTGGCGGTTCGAATCCCTAGCGCTGCGTAATGGAGTGAGCTCCCGTTACTTGTCCCAGCTTCTGCCAGCCTAGCAGTTCGAAAGCACGTAAAAAATGCAAGTAGAAAAATAGGAATCACCTTTGGTGGGAAGATAACAGCATTCCAGGCACCTTCGGTGTTTAGTCATGCCGGCCACATGGCCACGGAGACGTCTTCGGACAGCGCTGGCTCTTCGGCTTTGAAACGGAGATGAGCACCGCCCCCTAGAGTCAGGAACGACTATCACATATGTGCGAGGGGAACCTTTACCTTTACCTAGCACAAGAAAAAATAATTTCTAACTGCATTATGAAGTCATACTGCTCCAAGGAACGTGTGCACCTTTTTCTGCCGCACGTCCAACGTTAAAGTAGATTTTTGGTAAAATAGATTTTAGAGTTACTTCTTGCGATGAGAAAGATCTCAGGGTGCAATTGGCAGAATAGACTCTGCAGGCAGCACAATCCCGTCTTGAGGGATCCCACCTGCTTTTGAAGTTGGCCTTTATAGTGTTCTTTTTTGTTTACCATCTCTGCCACCCGTGTTGTGGCATTAGGCTTGCTTTAATCCAGGGGTCTGCAAAGTCGGCTCTTTTAAGACTGGTGGACTTCAACTCCCAGAATTCCCCAGCCAGCTATGCTGGCTGGGGAACTCTGGGAGTTGAAGTCCACCAGTCTTAAAAGAGCCGACTTTGCAGACCCCTGCTTTAATCCAATGCGGTTACGCAGTGTTGTTGTTTTGCCATCGGTATTTTGAGAACAATTCCCTCCAGAGGCGTTTAATGTGAGAAAGCAAAGAGAAATAAAAGCAGAAGTTTGAGCATCTTGTAAATAGCTCTTCAAAAGCAGCCTGGCCTTGGTGCAGCCGTCTATTTCCCCTCAGAGTCCATTAAACTCAAAAGGGCTGACATCTCTTAGCTTAGAGGAGGGGAATTAGGATCGTAAAAGAACAGAATTATGTTCCAGTCCTGCAAGGAAGCTGCTTCTTCCCCACAATTTCTGTCTGTCTCTCTCGTCCAGCCTTCCCAAGAAGAATTAAGTTCAATTCAATTCAATTCAATTTATTTGATTTGTAATAATAATAATAATAATAATAATAATTTATTAATTTATAGACCGCACCCTCTCCCCCACGGGGACTCGGGGCGGTGCACAGGCAATTTAAAAATCCAAAAATACAACAATATACAAATACAAAATCTTAAAATCAAATTAAATTAACCCCTGTGCTAAAATCACTATTAAAACCCTTAAAGCCCTAACAATACCCCCTAAAAATTTATACAATTTCATTTTGTGGCTAGGAATGTAGACATTAGGCCAGGCCGGCCTGATGGAAGAAGTGAGTCTTTAACTTCTGGCGGAAGGAGCGGAGATCCGTCGTTGTTTTAATTTCAGGGGGAAGGTCATTCCAGAGGGTTGGGCCCACCAGAGAAGGCCCTTCCCTTGGGCGTCGCCCGCTGGCATTGCCTGGTGGACGGCACCCGGAGAAGTCCCTCTCTGTGGGAGCGAATCGGTCGAAGGGATGTAGACCGCACCCTCTCCCCGAAGGGACTCGGGGTGGTGCACAGGACTTTAAAAACATATATAAATACAACAATACAATATTTAAAATAGAATTAAATAATTTACCTGCGCTAAAAGTTTAAAATCTTAAAACCTTAAAACCCTTAACACTAATTCCCAGCAATCCCTATTAAAACAATTTAAATTTATATTACAGCCTAGGAAGATAGATTAGGCCAGGCCGGCCAGTTCGAATTGAGCCAGCCTAGTCACCCTCAGCCAGCATAGTAAGGCCAGGTACAGATAGTCTTCTACTTACGACTGCAATAGAGCCAACGTTTCTGCTGTTAAGGGAGGCCTTTGTTAACTGAGCGTCGCCCCATTTTACGACAGTTCTCGCCACAGTTGTTAAGCGAATCCCTGCGGTTGTTAAGTTAATAACCTGGTTGTTAAGTGAATCCCCCCCCCCCCCGGTCAATTTTGCTGGTCAGAAGGTTGCAAAAGGGGAATCCCATGACCTTGGGACGCAGCCACGGTCACAAGTATGAACCAGGTGCCAAGCTTTCTGAATTTTGACCATGGGGAGGCTGCGAAGGTCGTCAGCGTGAAAAATGGCCGTCAGTCATTTTTTCTTAATGCTGTTGTAACTTTGAAATGAACCGTTGTAAGTCAAGGAGTACTGTACCTGTATCGAATGCGGCCTCATTATCCATGGCTTGATTTAGACCAGGGGTTCCCAAACTTGGCAACTTGGAGAATTCTGGGAGTTGAAGTCCGCAAGTCTTCAAGTTGCCAAGTTTGGGAACCCCTGATTTAGACTTGTCCACAACCGCCTGTAGGTGGCGATTGTATACCTATGTTGCAAAGGGGTTGGTGGATAAGCGTAGGTGACAGATGGGCTGATGCTCACACCTCCCAAATCTCAACTATGCACTGTGCATGTCCTTCCTGCTGATTGGTGGCTCCAACTTCCTGTGGGGAAGGCGGGCGGAAGGCAAGGCACTTTCAAACGACCTTCACATTGGCAGGAGTCTCAATGCAGCAGCTAGGCAACCATCTCCCAACGACACGACGCATACACACCCTGACATGCAATGAATGACGCGGAGCTTTAGCGAGTGTACCCAGCCACATTATTGATTGCTCATGCTTCTGTGGCAGTGTGCCACCCTTTAACAGGGCACGAGCGGGGCACTACTTCAACTTTGCCTCCTTCCGAGTAAGATGCCAGATATGTAAAAGCTTGGGCTAGGCAGGGGATGGTGCTCCCTTGAGGGGGTGGTGGTGGTCACAAAACACATGATCCATGCCCTTGCAGTCTTCTCTGCCCTGGCTGGGTGCATTGCAGAGAGAGAGAAAAAACAGCTTTTGTTCCCAGTTAGATAAACCACCCTAACATAGTCCCACCTTGTGTTTTTATTTTGCAGGGCATATATTCCACTGTGCTATGTAGAGAATGCCAGAAAGGTTGGGGCCAGGCAGGAGGCATTCTTAAATTCCCATAAAAGGAACCACCTTAAGCTCATGGACTAAACCTTTTACTGATCATTTACATTTGCAGCCCGTGTGTGTCAGGCAGTCTCTGGATGTTTTCATTATTCTGTAACCTTATGACCTGCGTTTGGTCACTTGGTGTTCTGCGGTTGGTAATGCTTTTTCAAGTCTTACTTGCAAGCCTGTTCTCCCGCACCATAGAGTTACTTTACGTTTCTCTTTTCTTATATGTTAAGTGCGGGTATTGGCTGTCATTGGACAGTCCATTGGAGGACTATCCTTCAAGACCCCAAGACGAGCAGGAGAATGAGGCTAGGTTGAGAATTTTGGCCTTACTATAAGCTTTTCTGGAACCTCTGGTGGAAGGCTAGCCCAAATGTTTGTTTGTTTGTTTGTTTATTTATTTTTGAATTTTTATACCGCACCTTCTCCCAGCGGGGCTCAGGGCGGTGTACAGGCCTCAATAAAAATCAACTAGTATAAAATCACTAATATAAAACAATTAAAATACAATTAAAAATCTATTAAATAGTACGCCTGATTTTGATAAAAGCCCTATCTAAAAACCCTCTCTAAAACCAATTAAAAGCTACGCCAGGCCAGTCGCATGAAATAAATGGGTCTTCGAAGCCTGGCGGAAAAGGCGCAGGTCCGTGATCGTGCGAAGGTCAGGGGGTAGGTTTTTGAGTTTATTTATATTTATATCCCGCCCTTCTCCACAGAGAACCCAGGGCGGCGCACAGGAAATTTAAAAACATACAAAATACAAAAGATAAATACATAATTTAAAATATATATTAAACTGTCCTATCCTATGCTAAAAGCCAAATATTAAAATACCCAATTTAAAACTTTCTAAAAAGTCCCCGTGGGAGGTTAGGCTAGGGCGGCTTGTTGGAACAGGTATGTCTTTAGACATTGGCGGAAGAGGCGGAGGTCGGTGATGGTGCGTAATTCAGGGGGTAGGTCGTTCCAAAGGGCTGGGCCCGTCACAGAGAAGGCTCTTTCCCTGGGTGTCGCCAGTCGGCATTGTCCGGCCGACGGCACCCTGAGAAGGCCCTCTCTGTGGCAGCGTATCGGTCTAAGGGATGTATGGGGCAAGAGGCGGTCTCGCATATAACTAGGCCCCGAGCCATGGAGCGCTTTAAAGATGGTCGTCAAAACCTTGAAAGGCCACAGGAAGCCAATGCAGCTCGCGCAGGATCCTGTCCATATCCTCAGTGGTAACAAAGTCAAACTCCTCCCAAGAAGGAGCCACAAGACTAGTCTCAGACAGTCCCACAGGACCACTGTCGATGGAGGGTAGCTCATTCCGAATCCGAGTGATTTTCTCCTGCAGATAAATCCCAAATTCCTCAGCTCGCCCTTGCAGAGGGGCTTCCCGCGGCCTCTGGTGAAGGAGGGAGCGGGTCACCCCAAACAGGGCGGCAGGGCGGTTATCTGCGGATGCAATAAGGGTGGCACAATACTCACGTTTGGCCACCCTTATCGCCACTAAGTAAGCCCTAGTGTTCGGTCGGCTTCGGAGCGAGAGGATCTCCATCTGCTCTCTAGGCATCTCTTGTGGCGCTTCATCTCCCGAAGCTCCTCAGTAAACCAGGGAGCCTGGGTGGTTCGTCGCCGCAAGAGAGGCCGCAAGGGCGCGACTCGGTCCAAGGCCCCTGCGGCCGCACTTAACCATGCGGCCACTAGGTCCTCAGTCGAGTCGCGAGGCAGGGTCACAGGAATTGGCCCAAGCTCCCTCTGGAACCTTTCCGGGTCCATTAGAAGCCTGGGGCGGAACCATCTAGGAGTATCCGGTTCCGCCTCCCCGCGGTGAGGTGAAGCGATTGGAAAGTCCAGCTGAAGGAGAGCGTGATCTGTCCATGACAAGGGAGTGATGACTAAATCCCCTATTCCCAGATCACAACTCCACTGTCCCGAGACAAAGATCAGATCCAGCGTGTTTCCCCCCTCGTGAGTAGGGCCTAAAACTACCTGGGTCAGGTCCATGGCCGTCATGGAGGCCATGAACTCCCGAGCTACTGCAGAGGCTTCGCCCGCCGACGGCAAGTTAAAGTCCCCCAGGACTACTAGTCTGGGGGTCTCAACTGTCGCCTCGGCTATCACCTCTAGGAGCTCGGGCAGGGCTGTTGTTGCATAGCGAGGAGCCAGGTATACAACTAACATGCCCAACTGCCTCCCTAGGCCCCATCTCACGCAGAGAGATTCACACCCGGTTGTCTGAGGGACTGTGGTCTCCTTCGGCTCAAGACCTTCCTTAACCATAATCGCCACTCCCCCACCCCTCCCTAGGGCCCTAGGCTGATGGAAGGCGCGGTAACCTGATGGGCACATTTCCACGAGGGGTAAACCCCCTTCATGGCCCAACCAGGTTTCCGTTATACCCACCAGGTCCGGGTCCCCCTCTGACACAAGGTCATGGATGAGGGGGGCTTTCTGAACCACGGACCTCGCGTTGCATAACATCAGCCTAGGGCCCCGGGTCTGTGATAACTGCCCACCTAGTCTGCGATGGGAGGACGGAGAATTGGAGCACGTGACCGCCTGGATCCAGCGGCCACGGTCTTCCAACCGGTGGTGACCATTCCGCCTCCCTCCGCCCCTGCCCCTCCCCAAGACCGAGTCGATGGACAAAGCCACCGTGGAAATGACCCCCCCCCCTTCCTCCGTTAACCTACTTCTGCCGGCCAGCCTCATTTGGTCATTCCAGAGGGCAGGAGCAGCCGAACTGACATGTCTTTTCAGTTTGATTCCCTGCCTTCTCAATATTATTATTTTTTGCTATAATTCTTTAAAATGGTTGGGGGGGGGGGTGTAACAGCACCGTAATTATGCTGTCAATCCCAGGTAGCTTTCTTTGTCTTTTTAACATAATTCTTGTTTTTAACCCTCTCCATTCCCTTGTTTTAAAGACTGTACAGATTTTCCAAGCTAATAGTAAATCAAACTAATGCTTGATGATAATCAACTGCTTTGATTTTTCCTCATCTAAACTTTTATCTTTCCTGTAATGCAGAGGTAGTTAACCTGGTCCCTACCTCTCATTAATGGGCGTTCCAGCTTTCATGGTGGGTGGTAGGGGTTTTGGCCGATACTGAAGCACTTTCCTTTTTTAAAATTTAATTGACTTCCCTACTTTGTAAATCACCATGACTGTGGAATCGGTGGGCGGTTAGAAAATTTTACTACTAACAGAGATACAAAAGTGGGCGGTAGGTATAAAAAGGTTGACTACCCCTGCTGTAACGGGAGAACTAGCTTCCATCATTTTAGATACTATTTGTGATATCTAAATATTCCTTTAGTACAGGTAGTCCTCAACTTACCATCACAATGGAGGCCCAAATTTCTCTTGTTAAGTGAGACGTTTGTTAAAGGAGTTGCCCCATTTTACGACCTTTCTCACCACAATTGTTAGGGGAATCACTGCAGTTGATAAGTTATTAACCTGGTTGTTAAGTGAATCTGGCTTCCCCATTGACTTTGCTTGTCATAAGGTCACAAAAGAGGATCACGTGACCCCCCCCCCCCCCTTGGGATGCTGCAACTGTCATCCTTTTGATCACATGATGAAGGGGATGCTGCAGCAGTCATAAGTGTGAAAAACGGTCCTAAGTGATTTTTTCAGGGCCGTTGTAACTTTGAACAGTCACTAAACAAACTGTTGTAAGTCGAGCACTACCAGCACGCTCTTCAGTTTGTAGGGATACTCTCAAGTTGAGGGTTTGCTTTGATTATTGGCATCCTTGCATTAAAATTAACCTGCTGCTGTCTTGACTGTAAAGATAGATTTCTTCTTCTAAAGGTGGACTCAACAAGGCTTCCTCACCCACAGTGGATTTTCCTATTTTATTTATTAATAGATTTCTTTTTATGCCACCTCCATCTAAGACTGAGGGTGGTTTTTGAAAAATAGTAAAATAAAGTCAGTAATCATAAAACTAGAATATCAGTAAAACTCATCATTAAAACTGATTCAATCATCACAATGGTTGATAGACATAATGCCCAGAATTAGAAAGCTGCTGTCTGAGTTCCACAACTTGTTTTTCCCCTGTTGCTCATCAAACCAAGTATGGACTGGGTCATTTAAAAAAAGCCTAAACAATTCTATGTGTCTGTTCGTATGTAGACAATATTTTATTTTATCCCCGGGAAGTAGAAGAACGAAGGCCTGCTATGATAGCAATAGCATTTAGCACTTAGACCAGTGGTAGTCAACCTGGTCCCTACCGCCTACTAGTGGGCGTTCCAGCTTTCATGGTGGGAGGTAGGGGTTTTGTCCAATACTGAAGCACTTTCCTTTTTTAAATTTAATTGACTTCCCTACTTTATAAATCACCATTAATGTGGAACCTGTGGGCAGTTAGAAAATTGACTGCTAACAGAGATACAAAAGTGGGTGGTAGGTATAAAAAGGTTGACTACCCCTGACTCAGACTAATATACCACTTTACAGTGCTTTACAGTCCTCTCTAAGCAGTTTTACAGAGTCAGCCTCTTGCCCCCAACAATCTAGGTCCTCATTTTAAGGATGGAAGGCTGAGTCAACCTTGAGTCGGTGAGATTTGAACTGCTAGACTGCAGCTAGTAGTCAGCTGAAGTAGCCTGCAGTACTGCACTCTAACCACTGCGCCACTGCGGCGCGTGTTCATGATGAATGATGATGAATAAAGTAAACTAAAGGGAAGGGTATTGTCCTTCCACCTATATACACAATAAAGAGTTTCTTTACTTTTCTCATGTTTCAAGAAAAAGAGAGAGAGCGAGCAAAAAACCAGAGTTTATTTAGAAGCCTTGTGGATAAAGTTAAACATCGGCGTTCATCTTAGTTTTGCAAATGAGATTCTAGTTAACATTTGGAGACCAAGGCATCTGCAGCTAGGATTGTGCCAATCTAAACACTTGAATATTTTTTCTTTTTGAAAGAGAATGTGACAATTAACTGTTTCCGTCCATATTCAAGAGTTACTTGTGTACCCTGCTGACATTTACTTGTATGAACCACTCGATTTAATTACAAAGTTGTTGATCTGAAAGGGAAACCAAGAAGTGCCCAGTCCTTCCTCAGTCATGCAAAAACCAGATTGTAGCGGCCCTTAAGCCTGCACAGATTGGTTTGGCTAAAGAGAATCTCTCTGCGGAGTAGAGGAGACCAAAATGATCCAAAACAACCACCGAGTAGTTTCTTTTTGCAAACCCGAGTAAACCAAGCTGCGCTAATGGAGGAGAAATCCATTCCTCCCTGCAGCTGACCAATGCGGAGCTGATTTCAACCTATCGCCGTGATGGTGAACCTATGGCACGTGTGCCACGGGTGGCACACGGAGCCATTTGTCTGGGCACGCGAGGCGTTGCCCTGTCAGTTGGCCAGTGCGCATGCGCACGTGGCCAGCTGACTTCAGCCTTCTTTTGAGGCCATTTTTCGCCCTCTGGCCCTACGGGCAAACCGGAAGTTCAGGAACGGGAGGGAAGGCTCCGGGGGTCGAAAATCAGCCCTACGGACAAACCGGAAGTCACTTCCGGTTTGCTCATAGGGCCAGTTTTTGCCCTCCAGAGCCTTCAGGGAAGCCTCTTGAAGGCCCTTGAGGACGAAAAACGGACCTACAGGAAATCCGAAAACTTGGGAATGGTGACTTCTGGGTTCCTTGTAGGTCTGTTTTTCATCCTCCGGAGGCTCCTAGAAAGACTCCTGAGCCTGGGGAGGGTGAAAAAAACACGACAAAAGTGGGGGTGTGGGGTGTCACGCACACAGCATTATGGGTGTGGTACGCTGGAGCATTATGGGTGTGGCACGGGAGCCCAAAAAGGTTCGCCATCACTGACTTAAGAGATTCTCTTTTGACTCTAGCAATAGCATTTCAAACTATGTATAGCCAGTAAATTGCTATGTGGGCTGATTCTTTGTTGTTGTTGTTGTCAAAAACAACGTTGTTACTGCAACCCAACAGGGTAGTCGCTGGTGGAGCTTCTCCTCCTCTGTTCTGAGTACCTTTAAGACAAGTTATTGGAAAATAATGGGTGCAGTTTGGAGGGTGTGGATTGGAGAGGAAGAGGAGGAGAACCGAAGACTTCGCTGTCTAATACATGTCTCCTCTTTTTGCATAGGAGGAGCTAACTAGCACCAGTGTGGAACACATCATAGTCAACCCCAATGCAGCCTATGACAAATTTAAGGACAAGAGAGTGGGTACCAAAGGGCTAGGTGAGTACCTGTCGCCATGGAGACTTACAACAGATCCAGGGAAGAGCAATAGTTTCAGATTCTCCCCTGAACTAGAAAATGTACCATGAAAACCAATTTCATTGTAATTTTAGTACAATGACAATAAAGATTATTATTAAAAGGTGATGGTGGTAGTTATACTCTTATCATAACCCACAGAGAGGATCTAAAGGTCATGACTGAAAACATTCGAATACATCTCTGTCCATTAACATTATAATCTGGATTATTTATTGTTTGGTGCTATTATATTTATGTGGCTTTGAAATGCTAAGAACGTTTTGTTTCCATTAGGTTGTGTTTTTTTTTTAATTTATAAATCATATTATCATTGCCTACAAGTATTTTTTTTTAAAAAGGATAATGCCCACATGATAATGGCAGTGGTGCTGCATTAACTACAGTGAAATACATCTACAGGTAGTCCTTGATTTACGCCACAATTGAGCCCAACATTTCTGTTGCTAAGTGAGACATTTGTTAAGGGAATTTTGCCCCATTTTATGATCTTTCTTGACACATTTGTTAAGAGTCACTGTAGAGTTGATAAGTTATTAACCTGGTTGTTAAGTGACTCTGGCTTCCCCATTGAGTTTGTTTATCAGAAGTTCGCAAAAGGTGATCACATGACCCCAGGACATTGCAGCCATCATAAATACGAAACTGCTGCCAAGTGTCTGAATTTTGATCATATGACCATTGGGTTACCGCATCTCAAAGTATGAAAAATGGTCATAAGTTAATTTTTTCAGTGCCATTGTATCTTCAAATAGTTATTAAATGAACTGTTGTGAGACAAAGCCTACCGATATTTGGGTGATTTTGTTGGTGATGTGATGACTTACAAATGATGAGTACCAATATTAGAGTTTATGTTAGCGTCCACTCTACGGCCAGGCTTTCCAGACACATTGTGACAAGAGGAAACTTATTTATTTTATTTTTATTTATATACCGCTCCTTTCTCCATCGAGATGGACTCAGGGCGGTGCACAGGGGATTAAAAATCACCAATAAATAACAATAAATACAATAATAACATTTAAAATGAATTAAATTAAGAACCTGTGCTAAAAATAATCCCATTAAAATTCTAAAATCCATTTACTAGTTAGCTAAGATTATGTCGTGTCTTGAGCTCTAAGCTCTAAGCTAGACAGGCTTGGTGGAAAAGATACGTCTTGAGTGAGCGGCGAAAGAGGGGAAGGTCCATGATAGTACGAAGTTTGGGGGGAAGGTCGTTCCAGAGGGATGGCCTGCCACAGAGAAGGCCCTTCCCCTGGGCACCGCCAGCTGGCATTGACCAGCGGTTGGCACCCTGAGGAGGCCCTCCCTATGGGAGCGGATCGGTTGGTGGGAGGTGTGCGGCAGGAGACGGTCCCGCAAATAACTAGGCCCTGTGCCATGAAGCGATTTAAAGATGGTAACAAGCACCTTGAAGCGCACCCGGAAGGCTACCGGTAGCCAGTGCAGCTCGCGCAGGAGAGATGTCACATGGGAGCATCGCGATGCTCCCAGAATCCCCCGTGAGGCCGCATTCTGCACTAACTGGAGCCTCCGGATGTACCTCAAGGGGAGCCCCAATGAAATGATAGAAATGATAGACAACTTAGACCAGTGGTGGAATTCAAAATTTTTTACTATCGTTTCTGTGGCCATGGCTTGGTGGGCGTGGCTTGGCTTGGTGGCGTGGTAGGGGAAGGATACGGCAAAATTCCCGTTTCCTTCCCACCCTACCAACCTGCTTTCCAGCTCTGTTCTCCTTTGCAGGGCAACAAAAGAAGATCCCGCCGATCAGCTGGGACTTGGGAGGGTAGCAAATAGATGGGGGCTAGTCAGAGGTGGTATTTGCTGGTTCTCTGAACTACTCAAAATTTCCACTATCGGTTCTCTAGAACTGGTCAGAACCATCCGAATACCACCTCTGACTTAGACTACAAAATTCAAAAGGAGGAGAGTTTAATACTCATCAGATTTAATTTAAATTTACAGAAGTATACGAACCTACAACTCATGTGGTCTAAAATGAAATTGTGTCCCTTTTTCCTGTTTAATAGATTTCTCTGATCGTATTGGCAAATCCAAAAGAACTGGCTATGAGTCTGGAGATTATGAAATTGTAAGTTGTTGACCTATTTGGACAAATTTGACTGAAAAGGGAGTCTTCCAGTCCAGTTCTGGCTCAGACACACACACACACACACATTCTCACTCACTTACTCACTCACTCTTAGGTGACACTGCAGGGAGAAAAATCCAGC
Organism: Rhabdophis nuchalis; assembly: GCA_039707465.1. NCBI lineage: Eukaryota > Metazoa > Chordata > Lepidosauria > Squamata > Natricidae > Rhabdophis > Rhabdophis nuchalis. The sequence goes on from CM077646.1 coordinate 190,628,013, forward strand.
CACTTCTTTTGAAAATATTTCCATAAAGCCCAATTTAACTCATTTTACAGCAGTACAGTAGAAGCTATTTTAAGGCACAACAGGCTGTATATTAACGGAACGCCCTCTCCCCCCGGAGGGATGTAAGGGGTGTCTTACCCCCACAGTATTTGTTTCCAGACAGTAAGTCATTTGTATACCAAGTTTGGTTGAAATTGCTTAAGGCGTTCCAGAGTTATGCTGGAACATATATACACACACAACCATTTTTATATAGAGAGAGATTACCAACTGCTATCCTAAAATGCTAACCTTGCTTTTCTGCCTTTTTCATCAAGTTAGGAGAAGGACTTCATGTGAAAGAGACCCCTCAGCAGAAATATCAGCGACTACTGCATGAAGTTCAGGAGTTGACGACTGAAGTGGAGAAGATCAAGGTAAAAGCCGAAGATAGACAAAGGAGATCTGGAATCTCCTGAGGGGACTTTCTTGGTTTGGACCTACCGTCAGGTTAAACTGGGCCAGATCTCGGTCTATTCTTTAGTTTCTGTGTGTGTAAAATTAAGTCCTTCCTCAGATGATATTCCTACATTAAAATCGGAGGGGAGGGAACTGCAGATTATTAAGACTTTTTAACACTTCTATTCCTGCTTCCTCAGAACAGCGTAAAGGAGTCCTCAGCGGAGGAGAAACTGACACCAGTCACTCTTGCAAAACAAGTGGCTGGCCTGAAACAGCAACTGGTCTCCACCCATCTGGAGAAACTGTTGGGACCCGAGGCGGCCATCAACTTGACGGACCCGGATGGTGCTCTGGCCAAGTAGGTTGTGGTAGGGCCAGGACTTCCTTCAGGGAAATAGCTTTTGTCACCAGCTTTTTCCAGTCAGGCCCTCTGCACTTGAGGATCTGAGGAGATCGTGAGTGCCAACTTTCCAGGCAAGCTCAAGGTCAAATATACCAGATTATTACCGGAGTATAAGACGCACCGGTGTATAAGACACACCAAGATTTTGAAAAGGCAAATAAAAAAAAAAAGGGTTTGCACTTTACAGACCTCCCAAAAACAGCCAGTTTTTCACAAAAACGAACCCGTTTTTTGTCAAATAAAAGGGCATGCATAGACTTTAGGAGGCTTGTAGAGTGCTCCTGGGGACCTGGGGGGGGATACTGGGGGGGACAAAAACGAGCAAAAACCGGCACATTTTTCGTTCATTTTTGCCCTCTCCAGCCCCCAGGAGCACTCTGGAAGCCCCCAAAAGGCTATGCGAGATCATTGTTGCAAAGGGGGTGGGGTTTTGGGAGGCCAAAAATGCTTTATTCAGTGTATAAGACACATCCAGATTTTCGCCCTCTTTTGTGGGAAAAGGGTGCGTCTTATACTTCGAAAAATACGGTATCTTTTCTTTCTCTCAGAGTCTCAGGGATAATACAGGTAGTCCTCAGCTTACAACAGTTCATTAAGTGACCGTTCAAAGTTACCACGGCCCTGAAAAAGTGACTTATGATTATTTTACACACTTAACAACCGTTGCGGCATGCCCATGGTCATGTGATCAAAATCCAGACACTTGGCAATTGACTCATATTTATGACAGTGACAGTGCCTGGAATCATGTGATCTCCTTTGGCAACCTTCAGTTAAGTCAATTAAAAACATGAACAGTTAAAACATTGACTTGGGAAATTTTTAATGGCAATTCCTGTAAATATTTGTAGACATGACAATAATGCATACCCATGTTTCTCTAATTTAAGCTGGGGGAGGCGAAGGCACCGAAACATGCTGGCATTTCAACACACCCGAAGAACTAGAAATATTCAATGCAACTTAAGTGTTAGGGTTTAACACATGTGGTTGTGGTTAATATGCATTGTATAAAAAACAAAAAGTTGCATGCCACCCGTTGTTTCAAGTGCAAACAACCAGCTGCGCTATTGATTAGTTTTGAAGTGCAAATCTTTTGGTAACACCATGTCACCATGCCCTCCTTTTGGGACAGGAGTCTCCAAACTCGACAACTTGTCTTGTGGATTTCAACTCCCAGAATTCCCCAGTCAGCCATGGGGAATTCTGAGAGTTGAAGTCTACAAGTCTTAAAGTGGCCAACTTTGGAGACCCTGTGTTAGGATGTATAACTATGCCCACCGTCTGTGATCTGAAGTAAGATACTCTGTTTTCCCCAAAAGAAGACCTCCCCAGATAATAAGCCCAATCGGGCTTTTGAGCACATGCACTAAAATAAGCCCTCCCCTTAAAATAAGCCCTCCCTGAAAATATTGTAACGAAGCAGTAGCCATGAGGTGACCACGCTCAGCGCCTCCTGCACCTCAAAGATAATAAGACCTCCCCGAAAATAAGGCCAAGCACCTATTTTTGGGGGGGGGTGTCAAAAGAAAATAAGACCCTGTCTTATTTTCAGGGAAACACGGTAGTTATTGTAGCTCATGCAATCAGTGAGAGCCAGTGGTGGGTTGCAGGCGGTATGGGCGTACTGGTGCCTACTGGGAGCACTGGTTACCGTTCCGGTACGGTGCTCTGGAGGGCCCACGCGCCCGCCCGCCCTCCTTACCGCCCATTCGAGCTCTTTGGCGCTTCCGCACATACGCATGGTGTGTACAGCACCTGCGCAACGCTCCGTCGAGCAGCTGGAGCGTTGCCGAGGCTCACGGAGGCCTCGCAAGAGGTAAGGATGCATGGGTGCGCTGCGCGTGTGCATGCTGCATGTGTTCGTGTGGTGGGCGCTGGGCCATGTTGCACCATACCGGTTGCACCAGGATCCGGAACCCACCGCTGGCGAGACTGCAACTTTCCCATGTGTTCTGTACAACTTAATGGGCTCTTCTGCCTTTGCAGGCGTTTGCTTCTTCAACTGGAAGTGACAAAAACTGCTAAAAGCGTTTCGGCTGGTGGGAAGGGTACTGCCAAAGTCACGGCGGGCCCAGAAAACACCGTGACCTATGAGCTGCATTCTCGGCCTGAGCAAGACAAGTTCTCCCAAGCTGCAAAAGTAAGGAAGGGAAATGGCTTGGCTCCCTGGCTCCTCTCTTGAGATGGTGGGGAAATGCCTTAGACTAGTGGGATATGACATAGGTAGGACAGAGGTGAGTTATCTTTCTCCAGGGCCATTCTGGATAACCGAGGTGGAAGGACTCTGCAAGGGTATGAACTGTAACGAATCCAAGCTGCATCAATGGGCTAATGTTCATGATTTCACAAGCAACTCACTCCCCAAAGTGCTTGGACATCTGTAAACGATGTTTTAAAATACATGCGTCATTTCATGAGAAAAATATTTTTGTAAATTAAAAAGAGGAATATTTATTTGTTTTTAAATGTAAAAGATGTGTAAGACTTGTCCCTCTTCAAGTGCAACTCTGGGTGGTTCACAACAAGAAAACCCTGAACTATAAAAGCCAGGAAGCACAACCAAAACCCACTGCTTAAATTATCCCTTTGGGATGCCCCAACAACCAATCTAAAACAGTCCCAAACAACCTAGACCAGGGATGTCCAAACTTGGGAACTTTAAGACTTGTGGACTTCAACTCCCAGAATTCCCCAGCCAGCTATGCTGGCTGGGGAATTCTGGGAGTTGACGTCCACAAGTCTTAAAGTTCCCAAGTTTGGACATCCCTGACCTAGACAGACAGACAGACAGACACACACACACACACACACACACACACACGTCTCTCTCTATATGTTTGTATATGTGTGCGATGTTAAAAACAAAATATGGCAGATAGTGGAAGTAACTGAATCATAAGGATTGACAAAAATTTAACCTCTGAACAAGAATTACTCTTACTTCTGCATGGAAACTGTTAAGGCCAGAGTTGTCAAGCTGATATCACACCCACTGACGCTGTGCTTGCTGCTGAAAAATTAAGGTGACTTTAGGGAGAAAAAGTAACATTGAGAAACTGGAATTCTAGACTCTCCAGATTTCTGGGGCTATTTCCTTACTGCTGGCACTGTGTGCATCTTAAAACAGACCTTTGGCTGATCCCATTTCTAGCGAGCTCCATAAAGTATATTCAGCACTGAAGGATTTGTTCATCTGTTCGAAATCCAGGATATTTCTCCAGAAATTGCTGAAGGACAGCTTCCAGTCGCAGGAAGCCAGCGTGATCTTTGGGAAAGGATGCTGGGAGTGATATTTCTGAGCCACAAGTTCCCACAAGTGCCTGGCCCCTTGACTTTCTTTTAGTGGCATTAAAACAGACAACAGCAATTCTGTTCTTTGAAGTGCCTGCTTCTCAGAAGACTCATCTTAGTTCCGAACAAAACTTTAGAAGCCGTTTGTCTGCTTGAGTCCAAGCTAGCAGAAGTTTGTAGATCAAATCAGAAGAGGGGAGAAGAAAAACATTTCAATAGATTTCTTTTGTTTGTGTCCTGTCAGATAGCAGAATTGGAGAAGCGTCTGGCTGAGTTGGAGGCATCAGTTCGTTGTGACCAGGATGTGCAGGTGAGAGACGCAGGGGACAGTAGACTGGCAGGCTGCCTGACAAAGATGGGGATTTTATCAGCTGTAATGATCCCAAAGCCCCATGATGGCGAACCTATGGCACGCGTGTCGGAAGTGGCACGTAGAGTCATCTCTCTGGGCACACGAGCCATCGCTCGTTGTTCTTCTGAGTTCCAGCATTCTGGCCAGGTGGTCTTCATGTGTGCAGGAACATTGAAAATCGGAAGAGCAGTCACCTGGTGCCCATATGCACTCCAGGAAGATGATCTTCTGGTTTCCGGTGCGTGCATGCGCACCAGCCTTCTGGTTTCTGGCGGGCATGCGTGCACGAAGACCAGCTGGCCAGTGTGCATGCACGCACCGGAAACCAGGCAATCATCTTCCCAGTGCGCGCATGCGCACCAGGCGGCTGCTCTTTGGTTTCTTGCATGCACGCATGCATTTACCCCGATTTCGGCACTCAGTGCCGAAAAGGTTAGCCAACACTGCCTTAATTATTATTCAGGCCCGAGGTTAGGTTTTTCCCCCCCCCTTTTTTCTTACGGAGAAGCATAGGGGAAATGTTTGTACTGTATGTCAACAGCTGAAACATAGCAATAGATGGATGAAGCTTTCTTTGGGGTCTTTCTAGGGCTATTCACTTGCCTTACTAGGTGAATTCTGAGATTTAATTATGTTATAAGTGAAGCAAAAACTTGCTAGAGCTCACTTTTAATTCGGCGGGATGGGCAGGAGGACTTCACATTGTAAGGAGGTTGTAGGGGCCTAGATGGGGGGAAAACAGACTCAACTCAGACTGAGTGGCTGAGGATTTGGAGCCTTCCTAAACTCAGGGAATTTCCATCTTTGGCTCTTGGATAGGCCAAGTGCGCCTTCTAAGGGTCCCCTTCAGTTTGAACAGCAGATGGCAGCCATGGCTTGGAGGGCCTTTTGACAGTCTGTTTTATAGATCAAATTGCCCCCATACTGACAGTCTCTCATGCCTTAGTCACTGTCATTTGGATTAGTATTCCAGAATTTCCCCATCTAGCATGGGAGTTGAAGTTCATCTATGTTAAAGTTGCCAGTTGCCAAGGTTGAGAGAAGCTGGCCACCATTAATGGCATAACATTGTATTGCAGACTAACGCCCTTGTTAGAAACTGAATGGCATTGTATTAAATCACCCTTTTTCCTTCCCTCTATCTAGAACCCTCTGTCTGTTGGACTGCAGGGCGCTAGCTTAATGGTAAGGCTTTCAGTCTTCTTATTTTGGGCCTGTTGTAACTAGGAAGGAATTAAATGGGATGGCTGCTTTCCAGGAGTAAGCATGAAGGAATCTTGTAGATTGGTTTATACTGCAGATGGTTGCAAAACCATATTGCAAGAGCCGCGGTGGCGCAGTGACTACTTCTGCAGATCACCGGCTGTCAGCAGTTTGGCAGTTCGAATCCCACCAGGCTCAAGGTTGATTCAGCCTTCCATCCTTCCGAGGTGGGTAAAATGAGGACCCAGATTGTTGGGGGCAATAGGCTGACTCTGTAAACCTCTTAGAGAGGGCTGTAAAGCACTGTGAAGCTGTATATAAGGCTAAGTGTTGTATTATGGTTGATAGTTGCTGTACAAAGCCCTTGGATGTATATGAAATCCTGGAATTGGGAGGGTTGGAGAAAGGGAAAATATTGTGCGTGGGCAGTGGCTGGGGTGGGATAGATTTCAGTAAGGCACGAATGAGGCACATATTTAGCCTTTGCAAGGTGTTCTACACCAGGTAGTCCAGATTTGGCTATGTGTATAAGACGCCAAAAATCAAAGAGAAATTGCCAAGAACATTGTGGTCTGACCAAGTACATTTTTTTCTGATCTCATGCAGAAGTTAGCACAAGGGTAAAATGTAATAAATGCTATTGTCTCAGGAGTATCTGCAGAAAATAGTCAAATAGTAAGAATGATGACCACAGTAGTGTGATCCAAGCACTGCCTGGTTTTTATATGTGACAGGCAGAGCTTTGAATGCACTTTCAGGTTTACTGTCTCGTGTTTTTTTTAAAATCCATATTCTGTGGACACCAATTACCTCAACTTCCCTAAATGCTGTATAGGGATCGAAAGATTTGGTATAAACTCATCCTTTGAATGACTAAGCTCTTGGTGACATAACCTCCATCATATCTGTATCTGGATATGTAGGCCTCCTAACCATTACGTTTGTATGCACACATTAACCTCAGACAATTGAAAATCTAAACGTCCTTGAACTGCTTACAACAGGGGTCTGCAAAGTTGGCTCTTTTAAGACTGGTGGATTTCAACTCCCAAAGTTCCCCAGCCAGCTATGCTGGCTGGGGAACTCTGGGAATTGAAGTCCACCAGTCTTAAAAGAGCCAACTTTGCAGACCCCTGGCTTACAACATTCTGATTAATCAAATGTACCTGCAGTCTCTAGGCCTCACATTACATTTATTTTGGTTTTCCCTTTTCCTTTTTGTTTCCATTTTGTTTCTAAACATAAGGCTGTCTCTCCTGTCACTAGCTCACAATGCCCAGAAGTCTCTATTATTTTGAGTTATTTTTACAAAACAAAACCGATTGGTGATGGTGGTGTAATAATATACGTGGAGGTTTTAAATATATTTTTGTCCATTGCCAGCTACATATCATTGAGTATTTACGACTGATAATTTCTCTGTGCTGTCAACTGAGTGATTGACACTCTTTAATCCCATCCACCCTTAGGAAACCGTGGAGCTCTTGCAGGCCAAGGTCAACTCTTTAGATGTGGCAACTCTGGACCAGGTGGAGGCAAGGCTACAGGTGAGATTTATTCTAGGTTCTCCTTTTTTAATATAATTTTATTTATTTTTTAAACTAAAAAGGAAGATTAGAAGCTTATGCAAAGTCGTTTAAAGTAAGAAAGAAAAGAGGAAAAGAAGGAAGTCAAAGAGAAAGCTAAAAGTGAAGCAAAGAGTAAATGAAAAATAGAAAACAGATATAAAGAAATAGTTTCCAGTCTGCTTTAAAAGCACTTCTTACAATTATAAATTTACCCCTTTCTCTAAAGTTACAATATGTCTCTCTTCTTTCTATTATCTGTCCTATCTAATCTTCAAACCCTAAATCGTAAGTTCGGTTTTTTTTTCCTGTTTTCTGGAAAACGTTTACGAGGAGTTTCCAATCAGCAATACTTGTAAACATTGCCTTTTTTTTTAATCAAAGAAATGAATTTGGCCATCTCAACAAATTCCATCATCTTCCCCAGCCATTCCTCCATCGTAGGCATTGCCGGGAGTTTCCATCTTTGGGTCTACAATAACCTTGCCGCACTTATCATACACAAAAATGAAATTCTATTGCTTTTTTCCCAACATACGCTGATGTAGAGGATTTTGAAGATGAATACATAGTTGAGAGCAGAGGTCTGTATTGTGGAACTGATGAACAAACAGTTGGAAAAGGTTTCTCTAAGATTTCCCAGCGGGAAATACATTTGGGCTTCTCAGATGGGATATTGACGTTGTGGCAAGGTATTGTGGGATGCTCTGTTAACATCGGTTTTTGTTGTTGTTTTCGTTCCTAGAGTGTTTTGGGGAAAGTGAATGAGATTGCCAAGCACAAAGCCACAGTCGAGGACGCAGACACCCAAAGCAAGGTCAGCTTCTGTTTAGTCTTTCTAATACAGAGCGTGATAGGTACACTTAAAAAAAAAAATCATATATATAGGCCAGTGATGGCTAACCTTTTTTGGATCACGTGCCAAAAGCAGGGGGAGCGCAGGGGGGGGGGGGTGTTGTGCCCACACCCATAATATCCAGATACCCATAATGCTATGTGCACGACCCCAGTGTGACCAGTGCTCCCCCCACTTTCTTGAATCTGACTTCCCCATTGACTTTGCTTGTCAGAAGATTGCAGAAGATGGTCACATGACCACAGGACACTGCAGTCGCCATAAATATAAGTCAGTTGTCAAGTATCTGATTTTTTATCACGTGGCCTTGGGGATGCTACAGGGGTCATAAGTGTGAAAACGGTCGTTTTCCAGTCCTGTTCTAATTTTGAACGGTCACTAAATGAACCGTTGTAAGTCGAGGGCTAGCTGTACTTAGAACTAGTTCTCAGATTTCCACCCATTGCAGCATCCCTACGGTCACATGATCGCAATCTGGATACCCAACGTCTGCCTCATGATTGCATCATCACAGCAAGCCGCAGTTATGTGACTCTGATTTTTGATGTTCCTTGCTGGCTTCTCACAGATCTTGCTGTTATGAGAGATCCTCACTTAATGATGATGACCAAGGCTGCTGGAATTGCCATCTCTAAGTGCCGTGGTCACATGACGCCACACCTTAAAACTGTGTTGCTTAGCTACAGCAATTGTGGTCTCCATGGCCATCGCAACCTATTGTATATCAGGAAAACTTTAAAGCAATTTTCCTCGACTTGAGTAGCAGAAAAATACTGTATTTTTCAGAGCATAAGACACACCTAGCTTTTGGGGAGGAAAACAAGGTGAAAAATATCTACCTCTGCCTCCCAGCAATTAGCCTTCTTGCACCAAACAGTATATACATTGTTTGTGGTGTTACATTTCAGACTATACTTGTACAGATGCTGTTAAAATTGATGTGGCTTTCTGAAAGTATACATTATTCTCTGCTATTTAAAAGAAGATACAATAGCACTGGGCCTCTTCAGATCAAGCATTTATTTTAAAAAGTTTCTTCATGTTGTTAAGTTGCCTAGAACAATAATAAAGCAGTCTTTACAAAATAAGTCTAATAATTTGAACATTCTATAGGCATTTATGGTTATTGACGTACGGGACCTCCTTGCAGCAAACAGCCTATTTCAGTTTAGCCTGATTAGAAGAAGAAAAAAATATCTGCCTCTGCCTCCCAGCAATTTGCTTCCTTGCAGCAAACAGCAAGTTTCACTTTCGATGTCAGCATTGGGGGGCTATTCTATGCCGGCTTGTTGGAATAGATACGTCTTAAGACGTTGGTGGAAGAGGCGGAGGTCCGAGATAGTGCGTAGGTCGGGGGGTAGGTCGTTCCAGAGGGCCGGGCCCGCCACAGAGAAGGCCCTTCCCCTGGGCGTCGTCAACCGGCATTGCCCAGCCGACGGCACCCAAAGAAGACCCTCTCTGTGGGAGCGGAGCGGAAGAAGGGATGTATGGGGCAGGAGGCGGTCTCGTATATAGCTAGGCCCCGAGCCATGGAGCGATTTAAAGATGGTCGTCAAAACCTTGAAGCGCACTCGAAAGGCCACAGGCAGCCAGTGCAGCTCGCGCAGGAGAGGTGTTATGTGGGCTTGCCTTGGGGCACCCATAATCACCCGCACGGCCGCATTCTGTACTAACTGTAGCTTTCGAGTGCACCTCAAGGGGAGCCCCATGTAGAGAGCGTTACAGTAATCCAGCCGGGATGTCACAAGCGCTTGAGTGACTGTGCGAAGGGCCCCCCGGTCCAGTAAAGGGCGCAACTGGCGTATCAGGCGTACCTGATAAAACGCCCCCCTGGCCAGGGCCGCCACATGGTCCTCCATGGACAGCCGGGAATCCAGGAGGACGCCCAAGTTGTGCGCCCTCTCCACGGGGGCCAGTTGTTTGCCCCCAATGGCCTGTTGTACTGCCTGTTACCAATTCAGCAACTATGCCTAACTCAATTTTTTAAAAAATATCTTGAAATATTAATAATATGTTGTGTTCTGGTAGCTTAAAACCCATTGGGTCCTGATGACTGTAGATCTTGGTGGTTTCCTGGGTTCAATTTGTCAGCTCCGAATGAGTGTTTCCTTGTTCAGATTCTGTAAAAAATGGAGATTACACTCTTTCTTACTTGCCCATACAATTTCTAAGAAAGGGAAAGGGAGAGGCACGTGGCTTGCTGTCACACAGGCAGGTGCCCCATTTGTTTAGCACTTAGCACTTAGTGGCAAGCTAGCATGTGATTGTGTGAACTGAACTTTGCTGGATGGCATCATAGCACTGACTGAGCAAGAAGACTGTTCAGCCTGCACTAGAGCTGAATATTTGTAATGTATGCACTAACTGCAGGTAGTCCTCGACTTACAACAGTACGTTTAGTGGCTGTTCAAAGTTAATGGCAGCACTGAAAAAAAGTGACATACCACTGTTTTTCCCACTTACAACCGTTGCAGCATCTCCCCATGGTCATGTAATCAAAATCCAGATGCTTGGCAGCAGGGAGGGGAGGAAGAGGGGAGGAGCTGGGGAGAGGAAGGGGACGAAGAGGTGAGGAGTGGAGGAGAGGAAGGGGAAGGAGAGGGGAGGAGAGGGGGAGAGGAAGGGGACAAAGAGGTGAGGAGTGGGGGAGAGGAAGGGGAAGGAGAGGGGAGGAAAGGGGGAGAGGAAGGAGACGAAGAGGGAGGAGAGGAAGGGGAAGGAGAGGGTGAAAGGAAGGGGAAGGAGAGGGAACCAGCGGGGGAGAGGAATGGGATGAAGAGGGAGGAGAGGGGGAGAGAAAGGGGAAGGAGAGGGGAGGAGAGTTGGAGAGGAAGGAGACAAAGGGGAGGAGCGGGGGAGAGGAAGGAGAAGGAGAGGGGGAGAGGAAAGAGGAGGAGTGGGGGAGAGGAAGGGGGAAGGAGAGGAGGAGTGGGGGAGAGGAAGGGGAAGGAGAGGGGAGGAGAGGGGGAGAGGAAGGGGAAGGAGAGGGGAGGAGAGGGGGAGAGGAAGGGGACGAAGAGGTGAGGAGCGGGAGAGAGGAAGGGGGAGGAGAGGGGAGGAGAGGGGGAGAGGAAGGGGACGAAGAGGGAGGAGAGGAAGGAGACGGAGAGGGGAGGAGCGGGAGAGAGAAAGGGAAGGAGGGGAGCAGGGGAGAGGAAGTAGAGGAAGGGGAAGGAGAGGGGGAGAGGAAGGGGACGAAGAGGTGAGGAGCGGGGGAGAGGAAGGGGACGAAGAGGTGAGGAGCGGGGGAGAGGAAGGGGAAGGAGAGGGGAGGAGAGGGGGAGAGGAAGGGGACGAAGAGGGAGGAGAGGAAGGGGAAGGAGAGGGGACCAGCGGGGGAGAGGAATGGTATGAAGAGGGAGGAAAGGGGGAGCAGAGGGGAGGAGAGGGGGAGAGGAAGGGGACAAAGGGGAGGAGCGGGGGAGAGGAAGGAGAAGGGGAGGGGAGGAGAAGGAGTGGGGGAGAGGAAGGGGAAGGAGAGGGGAGGAGAGGGGGAGGAGAGGGGGAGAGGAAGGGGACAAAGAGGGAAGGAGCGGGGGAGAGGAAGGAGACGGAGGGGAGAGGAAGGGGAAGGAGAGGGGAAGAGCGGGGGAGAGGAAGGAGACGGAGGGGAGAGGAAGGAGATGAAGAGGGGAGGAGCGGGGGAGAGGTAGGAGAAGGAGAGGGGAGGGGAAAGAGGAGAAGTGGGGGAGAGGAAGGGGATGAAGAGGGGAGGAGCGGGGGAGAGGAAGGGGAAGGAGAGGGGAGGGGAAGGAGAGGGTTAGAGGAAAGAGGAGGGGAGTGGGGGAAAGGAAGGGGAAGGAGAGGGGAGGAGAGGGGGAGAGAAAGGGGAAGGAGAGGGGAGGAGAGGGGGAGAGAAAGAGGAAGGAGAGGAAGGAGACAGGGGAGAGGAAGGGGACAAAGAGGGGAGGAGCGGGGGAGAGGAAGGAGACGGAGGGGAGAGGAAGGGGAAGGAGAGGGGAGGAGCGGGGGAGAGGAAGGAGACGGAGGGGAGATGAAGGGGATGGAGAGGGGAGGAGCGGGGGAGAGGAAGGAGACGGAGGGGAGAGGAAGGGGATGAAGAGGGGAGGAGCGGGGGAGAGGAAGGAGAAGGAGAGGGGAGGGGAAAGAGGAGAAGTGGGGGAGAGGAAGGGGATGAAGAGGGGAGGAGCGGGGGAGAGGAAGGGGAAGGAGAGGGGAGGAGAGGGGGAGAGGAAGGAGAGGGGAGGGGAAGGAGAGGGGGAGAGGGAAGAGGAGAAGTGGGGGAGAGGAAGGGGAAGGAGAGGGGAGGAGAGGGGGAGAGGAAGGGGACAAAGAGGGGAGGAGCGTAGGAGAGGAAGGAGACGGAGGGGAGAGGAAGGGGAAGGAGAGGGGAGGAGCGGGGGAGAGGAAGGAGACGGAGGGGAGAGGAAGGGGATGAAGAGGGGAGGAGCGGGGAGAGGAAGGAGACGGAGGGGAGAGGAAGGGGATGAAGAGGGGAGGAGCGAAGGAGAGGAAGGAGAAGGAGAGGGGAGGGGAAGGAGAGGGGGAGAGGGAAGAGGAGAAGTGGGGGAGAGGAAGGGGAAGGAGAAGAGGAGTGGGGGAGAGGAAGGGGAAGGAGAGGGGAGGAGAGGGGGAGAGAAAGGAGAAGGAGAGGGGAGGAGAGGGGGAGAGGAAGGGGACAAAGAGGGGAGGAGCGGGGGAGAGGAAGGAGAGGGGAGGGGGAGAGGGAAGAGGAGAAGTGGGGGAGAGGAAGGGGAAGGAGAGGGGAGGAGAGGGGGAGAGGAAGGGGACAAAGGGGAGGAGCGGGGGAGAGGAAGGAGACGGAGGGGAGAGGAAGGGGGTGAAGAGGGGAGGAGCGGGGGAGAGGAAGGAGAAGGAGAGGGGAGGGGAAGGAGAGGGGGAGAGGAAAGAGGAGGAGTGGGGGAGAGGAAGGAGAAGGAGAGGAGGAGTGGGGGAGAAGAAGGGGAAGGAGAGGGGAGGAGAGGGGGAGAGAAAGGGGAAGGAGTGGGGGAGAGGAAGGAGACGGAGGGGAGAGGAAGGGGATGAAGAGCGGAGGAGCGGGGGAGAGGAAGGAGAAGGAGAGGGGGAGAGGAAAGAGGAAGAGCGGGGAGAAGAGGGGGAGAGGAAGGAAGGAGTGGGGGAAAGAAGAAAGTAGAGAAGAAGAGAGGGAAGGAGAAGAGGAGAGGCAAGAAAAAGTAGAGTTGTGGTAAAACAAGATGCATGTATGGGATGGCAGGTAGAGTAGTCCCAATTATATATTCAAATCTTTAGATGGAGAAAAGAATTGTTATAAAGGTTGCAAGATATACACACAATATTAATAATAACTATGAGAATGAATATTTGTGAATGTATGTATGAAGAATACAAAGAACTGTTTTCAAAAACAGTATCCAGATGTTTGGCAACTGGTTCGTATTTATGACGGTTGCCATGTCCTGGGGTCACCTGACTCCCTTTTGAGACCTTCTGCCAAGCAAAATCAATGGCACAGCTGGATTCACCTAACAACCAGGATGACACTAATTTAACAAACACAGTGATTCACTTAACAACTGTGGCAAGGAAAGTCGTAACATGGGGCAAGCTCTCTTAACAAATGTTTCACTTAGCAACAGAAATCTTGGGCTCAATTGTGGTCGTAACTCAAGGACTACCTTTATATGTTGGTTGGTTAATGGTTGGTTAATAATTGATTAACCCTAACCAGACAGAGGTGGTATTATGCCGCTTTGCCTGAACTGGTAGCAGAAATCGCGGCTGGCCTTGCCCACCTGCCCCAGCTCTTTGTCATCCCATTTAGGCCCCTTTTTTTAGCCAAAGCACGTGCATGGAAGCCTTAGCGCAGTGATGGCGAACCTATGGCACGGGTGCCACAGGTGGCATGCGGAACCATTCCTTAGGGCACACGAGGCATTGCCCTGTCAGCTCCAGCGCGCAGGTGTGTGCTGGCCAGCTGATTTAGGCCTTCTTTTGAGGCCGTTTTTCGCCCTCTGGAGGCTTCGGGGAGGCTCCTGAACCCTCTGGAGGTGGGCTGCTTTCACCCTCTCCAGGCTCCTAGAAAGCCTCTGGAGCTTGGGGAGGGCAAAAACGCGCCAAAAGCAGGGGGTCGCGCACATAGCATTATGAGTGTGGGACGCCCATGCACGACCCCCCTGCTCTCCCTCCGCTTTTGGCACGCGAGCCAAAAAAGGTTAGCCATCACTGACCTAGGTGGTGTTGAGTTTCAGAAAGTCAAGGCCAGGGCCAGATCGCCTCTCAACTTCTCTCCTTGCTCAGGAGGTTCCTTTCTCTTTCCAGGTTCATCAGCTGTATGCACTTGTGCAGGAGTGGAGCCCACTGGCCAGCACCCTACCTGAGGTGGTGCAGCGCCTAGTGGCCGTGCGGCAGTTGCATGAACAAGGTGAGTTCTCGGGCCTTTTGGGTGGGTGGGTGGGTGGGGGATTTTGGTAAGGACTTCTTAAAAACCGGGGAGAAACCAACCAGCCTTGAAGTCATGGATTCAAAAAAAATAAATAAATCCTCAACCTTTGGGTTCTTGTTAGCCCAAGGAGCAATTCTGGTGCTGAACCGTTTTTTCCTCCAACTGACTTGGGTTCGTCTCGGTTACAGCCATGCAATTCGGTCAGCTCCTGACTCATTTGGACACTACCCAGCAAATGATTGCTAATTCCCTGAAGGATAACGTCACCCTGCTGACACAGGTAAGACTTAGAACGCTGAGAATCACCCGGGGTTAGTGCCAGACCTCTGTGGCCTGAATCTTCATGAACATCCCTCTACACAACGTGTGTCTCATAGTGTTTAAGAGTAGGGAGCAATCTGTTGCGCTCACCAAAAGGTATGAGGAGTTGTTTATCCTATGACTGGGGCTCTAGAGCAGATGTCTCCAACCTTTGCAACTTTAAGTCTGAAGGAATTCAGCTCCCAGATTTCTCCAGCCAGCAAAGCTGGCTGGAGAATTCTGGGAGCTGAAGTCCTTCAGACTTAAAGTTGCAAAGGTTGGAGACCCCTGCTCTAGAGGGAGGAGTCTTGATCTGTAACATTTGCTCAAGATTATACAGCCTTTAGATATTGTAATTGTGAAGATACATTGAACGTTTTCTTAGAAATGTCTTCTGAACGTCAGAGGTTAGAGGGTAAGATTTCGGAAGAGGGGCTGGTACCTAGTTTAGCAGCAATTCTGACTGGTAATATGGATGGATGGATGGATGGATGGATGGATGGATGGATGGATGGATGGATGGATAGATGATAGATAGATAGATAGATAGATAGATAGATAGATAGATAGATAGATAGATAGATAGATAGATAGATAGATAGATAGATAGATAGATGGGTATAAGGTATAGATGATACGAAATTATGCAACATTTTGCAAATTATGAAAAATGTAAAATAAAAAAGGATGTTTGCCCAATTTATTCCATGTGGAGAATGCTGTTACTCTTGATGTGTGTTGAATTGGTTTACTAAAGCACAGCCTCTAGTTATTAGATATCAGCACTACCCTGAAGCACTGAGAGGCTCGGTGGTGCAGTGGTTAGAGTACAGAACTGCAGGGTACTTTTGCTGACTGCCAGCTAACTGCAATTTGGCAGATCGAATCTCACCAAGCTCAAGGCTGACTCAGCCTTCCATCCTTCCGAGGTCGGTAAAATGAGGACCCAGATTGGACCTTCGGGGAGAGAGAGCAGGTTATAAATAAAATTATTATTATTATTATTAATGAACTGACTCCGTAACACCACTTAGAGGGGGCTGTAAAGCACTGTGAAGCGGTATATAAGTCTAAGTGCTATTGCTATTTGGGGGTTCCAGATGGTGCTCATGGGGTCCTCACTGTGTAGGGTGGTAGGCGAGGGGTTCCAACGAATCTGCCTGCCTGTTTCCCCTCCGTGGCTGACCACTCTCCCCTCATCCTCTCTCTCCTTAGGTTCAGAAAGCCATGAAAGAGAATCTAGCTGCTGTTGAAGACAATTTTGCCAACATCAACTCACGGGTGCAGAAGCTGGCCAAATAAACCTCCTCTAACAGAAAAGGCAGGGCGGGAAGATTTTGCCCCCACTCTTGTAAAACACACACTAATGGCTCTGCCCTCTCCTTACCTTCGTCCCTTTTCTTGCACATTCATAGCAGGGGTTGAACCTTCCTACAGGCTAGAGGACCGAGTGCTTCTATGTTAAAAGGCAGCTGGCCTCTCCCACCCACCCCCCGTTTCCAATGTTTCCCTGTCCCTGAAAGCTGCCGATTGCAAGGCGGAAAGCTACACTCCCTGCTTGGATGGGGAAGGTCTGTCCCAGTGAGGGAAGTCTTCCTTTGGCCCATTTCTCAAGGAAGGCGCGCTGCCTCTTTGGCCTGGAAGGAAAGGCGTCTTACGTTCTCAGCATGGGAGTTGAATTGTGTTGTATAATTATTTTCTGTCATTAAACTCTGATGCTTACTGATTGTGTCTTTTAAAAAAAAAAAAAAGCTGAGACAGCTAGTGGGATTCACATTTTTTTTTAAACTACCGGTTCTATGGCTTGTGGCTTTGTGGCCGTGGTAGGGGAAGGTTACTGCAAAATCCCCATTCCCTCCCCATCCTACTAATCTGCTTTCCAGCTCCTCTCCTGTTTAGGGCAACAGAAGATGATCAGCTGGGAGGCAGCGGGGGCGGGGCCAGCCTATTTGCCGGTTCTCCGAACTACTCAAAATTTCCGCTACCGGTTCTTCAGAACCTGTCAAAAGTGGCTGAAGACCACCTCTGCATAATAATTAATAATAATAATAATAATAATTTATTAGATTTATAAACCGCCCCCTCTCCCGGAAGGGACTCGGGGCGGTGTACAGGAAAAATTAAAAAACCATATAAAACATACAATATATACAAAGTTAAAAACGAATTAAATTAACCTGTACTAAAATTTAAGAACATTAAAATACAACCCACCTATGCTAAAATTCCCTAAAGTCTAATATCCATATACGTATTTGGCAGATGTTATATTAAGAGAGTCAAAACTGTTACGCAAGACCAGCTTGCTGAAAAAAATAGGTTTTAAGTGAGCGGCGAAAGAGGGGAAGGTCCGTGATAGTGCGAAGTTCGGGGGGTAGGTCGTTCCAGAGGGCCGGCCCTGCCACAGAGAAGGCCCTACCCCTGGGCACCGCTAGCCGGCACTGACCGGTGGTTGGTACCCTCAGTAGGCCCTCTGTGGGAGCGTATTGGACGCAGGGAGGTATGTGGCAGGAGACGGTCCCGCAAGTAGCTAGGCCCCGAGCCATGGAGTGATTTGAAGATGGTAACAAGCACCTTGAAGCGCACCCGGAAGGCCACCGGTAGCCAGTGCAGCTCACGCAGGAGAGATGTTACGTGGGAGTAACGAGAAGCTCCCAGAATCCCCCGCGCGGCCGCATTCTGAACCAGCTGAAGCCTCCGGGTGCACCTCAAGGGGAGCCCCATGTAGAGAGCGTTACAATAGTCTAAGCGAGACGTCACGAGTGCCTGAGTGCATAAGATCTAACGTGTCTCTCTCCTTCAGATGATTTGTTACATTCTCGTCTGTTTTCATCAGGGATTCAACTCTCCTTTACTACTTCCAGGCCTAGGGTGGCGTATCACTAGATGTCAGTGGAAGACTGAGCAGCAAGGCAGTGCTGTACAGCCTGCCTGGGAGTATCCTGGTAGGCCAGAGAGAGGGGGGGGGGGATTCTCCAACTCATTGTCTAAAGTTGGGCTGTATGAACTTGCCATCTGGCTTTGCACGGGGTTAATGAGGGCCTCACATTATTCTTTTCCCTCTGGGGAAATGCAGCAGCTTCAGGGTACCTGGCATGCGTTGGAGAAGTGGGTCTCATGTGTGCATCCATAAAGAAAGAAGAGAGCAGAGCGTTCGGCCTGTCGCAAACAGGTGCTTTCTTTTGCAACGTAATGCCACCATCTCTGAAGATCCCTCAGGTGTATCAAAGCTGTACAAAGCATCAGGAGCAAAGTAGACCTGTTAATCCCAAACGCACAAATCAGCCTCCTTAAATTTCTGCCTGCCGCATGTAATTTCAGTACCTTCAAGAAAATAAGACCCCTCTTGGCTTACCTCCTAGCAGTTACTGTATAGTGCAGCGGTGGAATTCCGTTTTTTTTTTTTTAAACTACTACTGGTTCTGTGGGCATGGCTTGGTGGGCATCGCAGGAGAAGAATACTGTAAAATCTCCATTCCCTCCCCACTCCAGGGGATGGTTACTGCAAAATCCCCATTTCCTCCCAATCAGCTGGGACTCAAGAGGCTGAGAATAGATTTGGGGCAGGGGGTAGTGAGAGGTGGTATTTAGCGGTTCTCCAAACTCCTCAAACTTTCCGCTATTGGTTCTACAGAACTGGTCAGAACCTGCTGAATACCACCTCTGGTATAGTACATAATACAATACAATAGCAGAGTTGGAAGAGACCTTGGAGGTCTTCTAGTCCAACCTCCTGTCTAGGCAGGAAACCCTATACCATTTCGGACAAATGGCTATCCAACATCTTCTTAAAGACTTCCAGGGTTGGGGCATTCACAACTTCTGGAGGCAAGTTGTCCCACTGATTAATTGTTCTAACTGTCAGGAAATTTCTCCTCAGTTCTAAGTTGCTTCTCTCCTTGATTAGTTTCCACCCATTGCTTCTTGTTCTGCCCTCAGGTGCCTTGGAGAATAGTTTGATTCCCTCTTCTTTGTGGCAGCCTCTGAGATATTGGAAGACTGTTATCATGTCTCCCCTAGTCCTTCTTTTTATTAAACTAGACATACCCAGTTCCTGCAACCGTTCCTCATGTTTTAGTCTCCAGTCCCCTAATCATCTTGGTTGCTCTTCTCTGCACTCTTTCTAGAGTCTCCATATCTTTTCTACCTCGTGGCGACCAAAACTGAATGCCGTATTCCAAGTGTGGCCTTAGCAAGGCATTATATGGATACCCCGTAGAGATACTGAATTGTAATGAATGCTCTGGAAATGAAATCCAGCTACCAGACTAGTTTCTAAGATTTTTCTAGGTTTCTAGTATTTTTGTATAATTTAGTAGCTTCTTCTGGACTGATACTCAACTGAGCTTTGAAAAATCAAAGCATTTGGAAGATTTGTTATCGGATACCACTGGAGAAAGGGGAATCTTGTCTTTAATTTTTATAGGTCACTTAAGAATCAATCCAGGTAAGAATCGCTTCATTTTCCTTCCAGTAGTATTTTGACATCTAGAAACCTGCAATTACCCTAGTAGTCAAATATTTGTGCATACATGTGGGGGTGGGGGTGTTATTTTTGTATATGTGGATCAAACTACTGGTAATTCATCTCCTTTTAGGGTTAGAACAGTAGCCAATGGAATTTGTATAGACAAGGTTTTAAGTTCAGTAAAAAGGATCTGTTGTGGCCTAGAGGTGGAGCTCTCGCCTCCCAATCAGGAGGTTGTGAGTTCGATCCTAGGTAGAGGCGGATGTAGGGTCTCCTGCTTGGGCAGGGGGTTGGACTAGATGACCTGCAAGGTCCCTTCCAACTCTGCTAATCTGTTAAATCTGTTAAACAGATGAACTGGGAAATATCTGGTTGAAATCCCAGATAGACTATACTAGCTGTTATAAGAACCATCCCACAGCTTTTTCCTAGTGCATATGTTGAACAAGTGGTGGGATTCAAAATTGTTTACTACCAGTTCTGTGGGTGTGACTTGGTGGGTGTGGCAAGGCTTGGTGGGTGTGGCAGGGGATGGATACTGTAAAAATTCCATTCCCTCCCCACTCCAGAGGAAGGTTACTGCAAAATCCCAATTTCCTCCCGATCAGCTGGGACTCGGGAGGCAGAGAATAGATGGGGGCGGGGCCAGGCAGAGGTGTTCTTTACTGGTTCTCCAAACTACTCAAAATTTCCGCCACCGCTTCTCCAGAACTAGTCAGAACCTGCTGAATACCACCTCTGTTTTTGAACAAAGAAAAAAAATGATTAGGCAAATTTAAAAAAACCCACAAAGATGTCCAGTACAGGGAAGAAAAAGCAAAATTTGGTTGGAACTGCCGAAGAGATGATCAGTGAGCATGATTTACAGGTGAAACTTGTAATATTGTGCAAAAGTTCATTTATTTCAGTAATGCAACTTAAAAGATGAAACTTATAAGACGGTGGCATTGCTGAGGTGTTATGGAAGACCTGGTTCAATGACCGTGGGATTACTGTGCTTGATTGGCCAGCAAACGGCATTGCCAAGAGAAAGATGAGAGACATGAGACCGAACAATGCAGAAGAGCTGAAGGCCACTATTGAAGCATCCTGGTCTTTCATAACACCTCAGCAGTGCCACATAGCTTCCATGCCACACCGCATTGAGGCAGTAATTGCTACAAAAGGGGCCCAAACCAAGTACTGAGTCCATATGCATGCTTATACTTTTCAGAAGTCCGATATTGTTCAACGTACAATCCTTGTTTTATTAATTGCATGTAATATTCTAATTTTTTGAGATTGTGGATTTGGGGTTTTCATGAGCTGTAAGCCATAATCATCACAATTACGACAAATCACAGCTTGAACTATCTAATCTTATATTAGTTTCACCTTTTAAGTTGCATTCCTGAAATAAATGAACTGTTGCACAATATTCTAATTTTTTTTAAATAACAATTTTTATTGGTTTTTACAAATTTTATAACAGGGAAAAAGGTATGTAGGATATAGGAAAGATATTTTAGGGCTTCCATGTCAGAGGTGGTGGTCGCCTCCGGGGTTCCATACAAAGAGTAAGGTTTTTTCTTTGGCATAAGGTGGAAGGGAATACATATATATCATATCATAAATTACATGCATTCAATCATTTGTTTCTATTGACATCCGTAAGGATTACACTATGTTAAAGAAAATCATTTTTGTGATCTGAGTCTTTTAGCTATTGTGTCTTCTTCTTCCTTCCTGCCAGTGGACGGAGCCATGGCCCCTCCCGTTCCCCCATTTTCGTCCTCCAGGGTTGAGGAGTGTTTTTTAAGAAAGGCTTCCCGCCTCTTTGAGTGTTTTGATTCTTACTCTTCCCCCCCTCCCATAACACCAACATTCCTTCAGGCATTAACCATTTGAACCACACCCCCTTTTTATATAGTTTTTTGGATAAGGAGGAATACTTCCTCCGAATCTCTCGAATCTTTTTTGGGATCTGTTTCAAAATAGCAATCTCATTCTGCATATATATCAGAGCGCCATCTCTCTGTGCTCTCAGAATCTCATCCCTTGTTGACCTTCTTACAAATTTGATATGTATCTCTCTGGGTACGTCATTTATTCTGCCATATGCTGAATTAATTCTGTAAATCAGGTCAATGTCCCCCCAAATATATTCCTTACTCTTTTTAGTATAATCTGCTAAAATTGTAGACATTGTCTTTTAAATTTTCTGAAGGTAATTCAGGAACATTTTGAAACCTTAAAAAATAAGACATTCTTTCAAAATCCATTCTAGACATATGACGAGCAAGTTCTACTATTTCTTTTTTAGAATCCCTTATCTCCCCCCTCATCTCAACTGCCCCACCCTCCAGACCATCAATTTTGTCTTTATTTTCCATTAATGTTCTTTGTGTCTCCAAAAGTTCCAATCTTGAACTCATCATATCTTTCCGAATTTCTTTTATTTCATTCATTATATCTTGTAGAGTTTTCTCTATTGTTGATAGTTGAGAAGCCTCTCCCGGTGTTTCTTTTTACAACATTGCACTAATCTTAGGCTGCTGAAACTCAAAAAATTAGAATATAAAATAGAATATAAACAATATTCTAATTTTTTGAGTTTCAGCTTATCTTGCATAATAAGTTGTCTCGGTTTCTCTCCCAAGGAGCTGGACCAGGTAGCATTTTTAGGTGTTTAGCTAATTTGCTACTGCCGCTTCCATGCTTCTAATGCAAGCCAATGCTTGGCTGAAAGAAGACAAGGAGACCCTCGCTATTACCATGATCTCAGGAGGTGAGCTCAGTCAGGCAATTTAGTAATGCTGCATGGCCTAATGCGTTTGAAGTATCATTAGTCATGAAGAAAAAAACTTTCTGATTTAATGCTAGATCTGAGTGAGAATTGAAAGATGCACAATGCAGGGAGGCCGCTGCCAATCTGCAAACCACCTGCTTGTTATTGCTTGTTGAGGTTGCCTTCCCAGTAAGGCTGTTTTTTTCGAGACACGGCAGTTTTAGCCGCTCCCCATCCTAAGTTGAGAACATAGTCCTAAAGTGTTGGAAATGCGGGAATAACAAAAGGACTTACTACCTCCAATGGTGGACTTGTCCCAAAGCAGGCAAATATTGGTCAAAGACCAGGAAATGGATTATAGAGGACACAGGATATACAATTGATATTGAAAGACCAGAGGTTTTTCTACTGGGAATGAAACCCGACAAAATAAACAAGGAAAAATGGTATTTGCCCCTTCATAGCATCACAGTAGCTAGGATATTATGTGCGCAGGAATGGAAAAACGAATTGTTACCTTCAGAAAATAAACTGATCTGGAAAATTACAGAACGTGCGGAAGCAGATCGTCTAACGAAACTACTCGGGAACCAGGAGGATACGGATTATTATAAACGCTGGAACTTTATGGTATAATTGGATGAAACAAAGAAAGGGAAATCAAAAATAGTCCTAACTATTGTTTGGAAGTTATAGGATTAATGGATGTATATTCATACACGCTTGTTGCAATGTTTTGTTGGAGTGTATATATGGAAAAATCTGTCTTTTTAAAATTATAAACACACACACACAGATATATATATAGGCTTCTGCCTTGGATGCATTGCAGCCCCGGTTCGAATCCCAGTGGGGTGTGGCCAACTGATGAGAGCTAATAAGCTCGAAATAGATCTATCTTGGTCTCTCAAATTTAAATTTATTGATCAGCTCATAAAAAAAACTAACACACATATCTAAAAAATTTTTACACAATGTAATTTCATGGTTCTCTGTCTAGATGGTCTCTGGTGATGAGCCGAAAGGCAGAGAGGGAAACAGTATGTCTCCTCCCTTAATGGGGCCCTAACAGGAAGTTGTGAAAACAATTATCTATACTAAATACTCCTGTCTTAGCTGATGCAATGGGTAGAGCCTGGTTAGGCTGTAGTGCTAGGCTTCTGCCTTGGATGCATTGCAGCCCCGGTTCGAATCCCAGTGGGGTGTGGCCAACTGATGAGAGCTAATAAGCTCGAAATAGATCTATCTTGGTCTCTCAAATTTAAATTTATTGATCAGCTCATAAAACTAATATATATATATATATATATATATATATATATATATATATATATATATATATATATATATTCCACAACACCCTGTTAGGGCCCCAATTAAGGGGAAACATACTGTTTCCTTTTCTGTCTTTCGGCTCATCACCAGAGACCATCTAGACAGAAAGCCATGAATTCCGTTGTGTGATTTTTTTAAATATGTGTGTTAGTTTTATGTATGTATGTATGTATGTATGTATGTATGTATGTATGTTAGTTTCATGAGCTGATCAATAAATAAATCAGGGAGACTAGTATAGATCTATTTCGAGCTTTTTAGTTCTCATCAGGTAGCCATACCCTTGCTGGGATTCGAACTGGGGCTGTATTGCATGTCAGGCAAGAGTCTTTAGCCATTCAGCCAGCCAGGTTCTCTTATTGCATCAGCTGATATATATATGAACACAGTCCTGTTCCTAGGCTAGAGTTTCAACTGCCCAAAAACAATCGCATCCAGAGGTTTTAAATACATATTTTAATACTTGATACAAAACACCCCCCCCAAAAAAATAAACAAATAAACAGTAACTTCAATCTAAGCTTCAAAATATTTTCATCTGTTAAATTAAATCGCTCCCATAGAAAAGCTACAATTCACAATTGTGTGTTTTTATTTTTACAAAACAAAATTTAAGCTCGAAAAAGGAAAAAAATAGCTTTTCCCCCCCATTCCTTTTCTTCTTCTTCTTCTTCTTTATACAAAAGAAAGGCCGAAGTTGGTTGGTTGAAGTGCATGGGGGAACCTGTACAGTATCTACACAGTGCTTTTGCATAATGTGTCCAGAGTTGCAACCAGACCCCGGGGTGTGTGTGTGTGTGTGTGTGTGTGTGAATGTGATTTGGTCATTTAGAGACGAGGATTGTAGTGTATGAGTTTGGGGGAATGAACGAGGAGAGGAGCACGGGGAAGGGAGCTCGCGCTGTCAAAGACGGGCCAAGTGTATTTTGGAGCACAAAATCGTCTTTCTCCACCCCACCCCAATATGCTGGGACCTGAGTGTTCTTTTGAGGATTTTTTTTTTTTAAAGGGAAAATACAAGGAAATAATATATAGTTTAAAAACAAATTTTGTGTAAGGAAGAAGGGGGCACTTGAGACTCTTACAGTCCCAGAGTTCCGTCGGGAATTGAAGAGGAGAACAGAACAGGCTAAGTCACCATTCAGGGCCTGGCATATTGTCGCTGTCTTTGAGTAGCATATAAATAGAGGCAGAGAGGCTGCGTTGGGAGGGAAGAAATTTCTGGGAAAACTGAGGAGGACTTTTCCTTGAACTTAACGTGGCTTATTTTCCTTATTGCTTTGTACCTTGGCCACTGGGATCAGGACCGAGCTTGCCTGCGTGTGTGTGTGACAGAGAGAGAGAGAGAGTGTAAGAGAGAGAGAGTGTGTATGTTTGGCAAGGCAGAGAGAAGAAGTGACTGATTCTTGTACTAAAACCCTGAGCCGGTTCTCACCTGCATGCGGCGCACGCAGGCCTGAGGTAAGGTGGGAAGTGAAAAGGCGTCGCTGTCCCCCTCCAGGAGGACACGGCCCTTGCTACTCCTTGCTGAGGTTTGGGGGGGACCCAACCGTAGGGGAATCTCACCAGGGGTGGAGGAAGACACAAAAGCAAGGGCAGGAGGTGTCTCCTGCGCCACCAAGAGGAACGTTACAAACATGGCTTCAAGAAGTGCTATGGGCGTGGCCCGCTTCCTCTCCCCTCTCCCCATTAGCCTCCTCCCGTCAGCAGCCCCCCTTCCCCTTCCCAAAAAAATAATAATGCTGAGACCAGAGCTGCACCGTGTGCTTTTAGAGATCCCTCTGGCAAAAGATTCCGGAATCCAGGCAAGTGGTGAAGCTAAAACACATTCATGGTCAAGATGCTCAGAGCCGTCAGCAACAACCGATCCTTTTGCTGGTATTTCCTCCCCTCCTTTGGGCTATGCCCGTAGGCTGGGCCCCAGAGATGGAAGGGGGTCATGGATGGGGAGAGACAGATGTCTCAAGCTCTCTTTGCTTAAGAGTGGACAGTGGTGGAGACCCCTTGGTTCCAGGCAGTGTTATGTGGCCAATTTCCTCCTCCTGTTTTTCACTGGCCGGCCAGGCCGAGGCCGTCGAGCAACAGTGTAGTCAACCTACAACGGGGGAAAAAATGAGGGAAGACAAGTTAGGTTACAATTCACAAGTTTGGATGATAGCACCACTCCTTATTCCTTCCCTTACAAAGCCGGGGAGGGACATCCTCAGGAGCAGGGAGTCTCCAACCATGGCAACTTTAAGACTTGTGGACTTCATCTCCCAGAATTCCTCAGCCAGTAAAGCTGAGGTCGACTGCACAATTGATAGGGCTTTCAGTTAGGACAGATAGAGGAAACAGGATGCCGTGCTAGGAGGAGACTCTATGGTGGGGGAACCGGACTTCCGGCCAGCTCCAGAATTGAACAGGGGGCTTCCTATTAGGACCTTTGTTGCTCTTTGAGTATTTACGGTTGCTGACCCTGGTCTACTTTAATGAAGAGAAGGACAAGGAGTGACATGATACTATCTTCCCAGTACTTGAGGGGCTCTCACGGAGAAAAGAAGATCAATTTATCCCCCCAAAAGCACCTGAGGGCAGGACAAGAAGCGATGGGTGGGAGCTTGGCAGAGGAAGAAGTTCCAACATGGAACTAAGGAGGAATTTCCTGACAACGAGAACAATTAATCAATGGAATGGAGCAATTAATCCTCCTGGAATTGTGGGTGTTCCATCGGTGGAGGTTTTCAAAAAGACACTGGACAACCACTTCTCCAGGAGAGAATAAGGACTCCTGCCTTGGACAGAGGTTTGGATAAGGAGATGTCCAGGGTCCCTTCAAAGCTGGATGGGGAATTCTGGGAGTTGAAGTCCACAAGTCTTAAAGTTGCCAAGGTTGGAGACTCCTGCTCAGGTGTACATACTGCATTTTTCGGAGTATAAGACGCACCTTTTTCCTCAAAAAAGAGGCTGAAAATCTGGGTTTGTCTTATTCATCGAATAACAGCTTTTTTTTCCCTCCTGAAGCCCCGCCCTTTCACCAAAATGGCCGTGCATAGCCTTATGGAGGCTTTCAGAGACATCCTGGGGGCTGGGGAGGGCAGAAATGAGCAAAAAACAGGGTGTTTTTTGCCAGTCCCCAGCAGCACTCTCTAAGCCTCCATAAGGCTATGCATGCAATTTTTTTGACCAAAAAACAACCTGTTTTCATGAAAAACAGGTCGTTTTTTGCTTGTTTTGCCCGCCCCCCCGGAGCACTCTGCAAGCCCCCTCAAGGCTAATTCATGCCTTTAATTTGAAAAAAACCAGCCCTGTTTTTGCAAAAAAACAGGCCGTTTTGGGGAGGTTTGCAGAGTGCAAAAACTCCCCCCCCCCCTTTTTGGAAAGCTGTTTAGTTAGAGTGGCTGGTGAGAATTACATTGATCAAATGCTGTGCCTGCAGAAACAAAGATTTAAGTGCTACAGCGATTTCCTTCTCCAGCACATGGGTGAATACACCTGGAAACATCTACCTACCTACCTACCTACTCTCTCTCCCTCCCACCTACCTACTGTATTTCTCTATTTCTCTCTTTCTATGCCTCTACCTACCAACCTATCTACACTCTCTCTCTCCCTACCTACCTACTGTATTTCTCTCTATTTCTCTCTCTCTCTCTATCCCTTTGTCTATCTACCTACCTAACTATTCTCTCCCTCTCCCTACGTACCTACTGTATTTCTCTCTCTTTCTCTCCCTCTATCTACCTACCTACTTTTTTTAAAAAAATTGCCTCTTCAAAACCTGGGTGCGTCTTATACTTCGGTGCGTCTTATACTCTGAAAAATACGGAAATAACTCTTGAGCATCCCTTCTGCAGTCTTTGTAAATGGCCCTCTGCAGCCACAATTGCCAAAAATCAGTGGCATTTCCCCCCCCCCCTCCAGTAGAAAGTAGTATAAGCCACGAAGGAGCAATTGACCTCAATTTTTTTAAAAAGGGGGCAGAACACATCAATACTGTACACTGAACCTTAGGGGAATCCCCTCCTCAAGAAATACTGGCTTGGTCTACTTTACATTCTCACCCACGAGAAAAAAAAAACATATTTACCAATGGGCTGGACCCGGGATCAATGCTAGGACCCCGAGTCCGTGTAGTCTCAGGTCGGGCACTGGGCCGGACACCACTGAAAAGAGAAAACAGTGGCCTAATAAATAACCTCTGAGATATCTCAGGGCTTGCTTTGAATTCTGCTGTCTTTACGAATCCCGTCCCTTCTGGGCATTGATTCTCACCTGCTTTTCCTCCTTCGACCACGGCGAGCTGGTCGCCTACCCGGAGGTCCCTAGAAAAAGAAATGGGTTAGACGGTAAGTATCCATTCTGAAGATGTCCGCTTTCTATAAGCACTTCAGAGCTGGCAAAAAGACCCTCCACACAATTGGCTTGATTGTGGTTGACGCATGGTTTCACAACCATTCTACAAGGATCAGCTCATCCATTCAACTTAAGGCAAACAGTAAAGCTTTCCTAAACTTTTTTCATTTCAGTCTGAAGACAACGTGGGAAAATGTACATGTGTGCACAGAGACACCCATAATTAAATGCTCCCTCGCGTAACGTATGCACAATGTTAGATAATCTGGCACATCGCTACGTGATTCTCCTGTTCTCCTACATGCATGGCTTTATATTTAATATTGTTAGAATGAGGGCAAGTTATTGAAACAGCAACACATACATACCTCCCCCACAGTTTGAAGAGTCCAAAATTCTTCCTGAGTAAGCTTTAGAATAGTCTTTTACTTTAAAACCAAAGTCCTCTGAAGAAGGAGCAATCAAAGGAAACAAAACAATGTTTGGGTTCACACATCACACTAAGCCATAATATCAGTCTTATCCCACTAGAAGCAGGTGACGTGCTGCAAGCCCTCTGCTACTTGCGACTCTATAATCTAACCCAGGGGTGTCCAACTGGCGGCCTGCGGGCTGGATACGTCACACACAGGCCACGCCCACCCCAGCTCCGCAAAGGGGAACAGCACTGCGAAACGTCACATAATGGCAAATTGACGCGGCAGGTTTGACACCCGCGATCTAACCAATCCCACAAGTTCCTCAAATAGGCTTCAACCTATGACCAAATCCCACAAGATTACTCTAGTTTTCGGGGCATAAGACGCACCGGAGTATAAGACGCACCAAGATTTTGAAGAGGCAAATTTAAAAAAAAAGTTTTTGTACTCTGCAGGCCTCCCAAAAACGATCCATTTTTTGCGAAAACGGGCAATTTGTCAAAAAAGGGCATGCATAGCCTTTAGGAGGCTTATAGAGTGCTCCTGGGGGCCGTGGGGGCAAAAACAGTCTGTTTTCCGCTCATCTTTGCCCTCCCCAACCCCTAGGAGCACTCTGGAAGCCTCCTAAAGGTTATACATGGCCATTTTGGCAAAAGGGGCGGGGTTTCGGGAGGCCAAAAATGCTGTATTCAGTGTATAAGACACACCCAGATTTTCACCCTTCTTTTTTGAGGGGAAAACGTGCGTCTTATATTCTGAAAAATACGGTACTTTATTAGGAGAAACTGGAGCACTAAATACAGTTTCCCCCAATTTGTTTTATGTCTCATGGAGATGAAAAACAGCCGCTTTCAATTTCTGAAGCAAAGCCTTCTTGTCTGACCTCCATGCAATGTGGAGTCAGCCTTGTGTCAGAAGAGCTCAGCCTGGTTTCCAACAATGCTGATTTTAAAGCTAAGATAACTGGAGGGGTAGAAAGTGCTGAGAAGATCAGGGAGAATCTGTGCTTTTAGAGCAGGGGTGGGGAACCAAGGCCCTTTGATGACTGCTGGACTTCAACTCCCAGAATTCCTCAATCAGGCTGACTCAGGAATTCTGGGAGTTGAAGTCCAGCAGTCATCAAAGGGCCATGGTTCTCCCACCCCCGTTTAGAGTGAGATAAACCCTCAGCAATTCTGGTTTGCAAATGAAAAATGTCTATGAATCTTGCTAACTCTAGCTTACTTAACAAATCATGATGAAGAAAACCATGGCTTAGCATAATGTATGAACCTGATCAATACCACGAAATCATATGGCTATTGGTCCAATACAAGAAAAAAACAAAGACACACCATGAAGCACTTTCTGGAGGACTATGGAAAAACTGGGAGTCTTCTAGTGCAGGGGTCTCCAACCTTTGCAACTTTAAGTCTGAAGCTCCCAGAATATGGAACAGAATATGGGCAAATTCATATAGATAAATTCATATAAGGTGGCACAGTGGTTAGAGTGCAGTACTGCAGGCTACTTCAGCTGACTCCTAGCTACAGTTTGGCAGTTCAAATCTCACTGGCTCAAGGTTGACTCATCCTTCCGAGGTGGGTAAAATGAGGACCCAGATTGTTGGGGGCAATAGGCTGACTCTCTAAAAGGCTTAGAGAGGGCTGTAAAAGCACTATGAAGCGGTATATAAGTCTATTGCTGTATAGCCTTTTTGTGGGAAGGCTTAATCCTAGTACAAGAAACCCCTTGGTTTCAAGTGGGAAGCTGCTTCTCTGAAATTGTTTTCCATTAAAATCTAATCACATTTTTGGTCAATTCTGTCAATTTCATACAGATGTAACTTCAGAACATCTGTAGAACAAAGGAACTACAATCCCTGGGGGAGGATTGTCACCCTCTGAAATAAATACACGCAGCAACTTTAAATGAGATATCATGAATACTGAATTTTGGCCTCATACCACAAGTATTATTACTGTGGCTTCAATACTGTGTGTCAGTCTGTCTTCTCGGGACTCTGTAAGGTTGGGAGGGTCTCAATTTTCATAAATTATGGGGGCTAGTAGGTTTAGAGTGTGGGGAAAACAACTATAATAAGAGTGGATTGTTGAGGTCTAACATGGTTGCCCAAAATTATAAATTAGTATCCCACTTTTAAAGCAGTCCTTAAAATCAGGTTCAAAAATTGGAGTAAAAGTAATTTAAGATTCTGAACAATATGATTGAAATTTGAATTATTATAACAATGCCAGTTATTATTTAGGGACATCTGTACTATGGACATGTAGTGATTTTCAGCAAGTTCATTTGCTGTGGATGTACCTGATACTCATAGAACAGGGGGCTCCAACCTTTAAGTCTGAAGGACTTCAGCTCCCAGAATTCTCCAGCCAGCTTTGCTGGCTGAAGATGTCTGGGAGCTGAAGTCCTTCAGACTTAAAGTTGCAAAGGTTGGAGACCCGTTCTAGTGGATCTGGACTGATGTAAAAAGAGCACTTAACGGTATACAGCTAGTGCTCAATTTATAACCATTCATTTAGTGACTAATCAAATGTAAAACAGCACTGAAAACAATGATTTATGAGTGGTTCTTGGGCATTGCCATGGTCATGTGAACGAAATCGGGGTGGCTGGCAACCGGCATGCATTTACAACCATTGCCGTGTCTCACGGTTGTGTGATTCCGCAGTTGCGACCTTCTCAGCTGGCTTCCTATGAACGATTGGTGGGGAAAGCTAGATTTGCTGACTCAACTGTACTGATTTGCTTAACAATTGTGGCACGCACATAAAAACCCCTCGTAATATTGGGCATGACTCTCTTTAACAACTGCCTTGCTTATATTATGGAAATATTAATCCCAATTGTGGCCAGTGTGGGACCCAAGGCTCAAACTGGGGTGATCTTTCACCCAAAGAAGAGAGCAACATAACTGCTTTGTAGACTAGATCAAAGGTCCATGCTGATCCACCACTTGTGGTTTGATGGAGTTGTCAATAAGAAAGTACCTCCAGAAAGCAAGCTTTTTCCTTTTGGAGTGTCTGGACAATTGTGGTAAAAAACGATTTCCCTATAATGTCCTTGAACTCCTTCCTTGTTCCATCTAAGCCTTCCTCAACTGGGTACCTTTCAGTCACACTGAGATTACAACCCCCAGGATTCAGCCAGTTGGCTGGCAATTCCAGGGGATGCGGTCTCCAAAACACCTGAAGGGTACCAAGTTGGAGAGGGCCATTTAAACACTTCTACCTACCTTTGTCTCCTGAACAGCAAAAGGACCTGCTTGAGTTTCTGCACTGCTAGCCACCATTTCCCCGTTGCAACGCCAGGTGGGATGCGACAAATGTCCTGCGCCCAACTCCGGAAGCTGGCCGTTGAAGTGGCGCCTGCCCCGCCCCCGCCCGCCCCCACGCCGCCCAGTCTTGCTGCCCCGGAGTGATCCTCGTAGAAGGCTGCTGGCAGAGTCCCCGTTCAGTTCTTCCGGGCTACATCTGAGCCGCTTGTGGGGAGAGTGGGAACCGCTGGCTTCTTGCCCTGCGGGGGCCTCCTGTTCTCCTTGCCGCGCTGGCTCAAGGGCTCTGGGCGACTCTAAGGCACTTGTGAGGGCAGTGTCCGTGCAAGGGGGCAAGATAGCCTGGTGGCTTGGCTCAGTCTCTGGCACAGGGAGCACGCTGGACAAGGCGGAGGCTGGAGGTTCACTGGGTAGCACCAGTTTCTCTGGGGCGCTGAAACCAGTGCTTAGCTGGCAAACAGAGAATGAGAGAGAGAGAGAAGAAACCTTCGTGAGATCATTTTATCTTCTCTGCAGCAATTCGGAGGTCGCTTCTCCACAAGTTTTTCTGAAGTTATAATTTTACCAAGCGGGTGGATATTTGAATGTTTACATTCTTGTTTAAATCTTCAATTTTTCAGGACTGTATTTCTGAAGAGCATTAATATCATACTCAATTGGCTTATCCTAGTCCTTTCTCATCTTTTAACCTTTCAGAGAAAGTCAGAGGTGGTATTCAGCCGGTTTGGGGCGAACCGGTAGCGGAAATTTAGAATACCGTATTTTTCGGATTATAAATTGCCCCCGAGTACAAAACGCACCAAGATTTTGAAGAGGTAAATTAAAAAAAAAATTAAAAAGAATTTTTACACTCTGCAGACCTCCCAAACCCTTGTGAAAAATGGGCTATTTTTTGCTTATTTTGAGGGGCCCCCAGGAGCACTTTGCAGGCCTCTCAAACTCTCTACATGCCCCATTTTCCACAAATAATGGTCTCATTATTTGTGGAAAATGGGGCATGTAGAGAGTTTGAGAGGCCTGCAAAGTGCTCCTGGGGGCCCCTCAAAATAAGCAAAAAATAGCCCATTTTTCACAAAAACGCCCTCCCCCTTTTTTTTGAAAAAAAAACACAGCATGCATAGGCTTTGGGAGGCCTGCAAAGTGTTCCTGGGGCCTGGGGAGGGGGCAAAAATGACCAAACAATGGTCTGTTTTTCCCTCATTTTTGCCTTCTCCAGCCCCCAGGAGCACTTTGCAGACCTCCCAAACCCTCTGCATGTCCATTTTTGTGAAGGGGGTGAGGTTTCAGAAGGCCAAAAAAAAATGCTGTATTCAGTGTATAAGACGCACCCAGATTTTTGCCAGGGGGATAGGTGCATCTTATATTCTGAAAAATATGGTAGTTTGGAGAACCAGCTAATACCACCTCTGGTATTTGAATTTTGAAGTTTGTTCGATTTATATACCGCCCTATTTTCCCTGGGGGGACTCAGGGCGGTGTACAGAAAGATAAAAACCCAACAACACATACAAAATATAAAAGACAATTAAATTATTAAATCTGTGCTAAAATTTAAATAATTAAAAGATTAAAACCAGTAAATACTAACATTTAAAATTATACCCTTAGTCCAGGGGTCTGCAAAGTCGGCTCTTTTAAGACTGGTGGACTTCAACTCCCAGAATTCCCCAGCCAGCTATGCTGGCTGGGGAACTCTGGGAGTTGAAGTCCACCAGTCTTAAAAGAGCCGACTTTGCAGACCCCTGCCTTAGTCTATGTCAGGCCGGCTAGATGAAAGAAATGTGCTTTTAACATCCGACGGAAGAGGCGTAGGTCCGTGATGGTACGGATATCGGGGGGCAGGTCGTTCCAGAGGGCCGGGCCCGTCACAGAGAAGGCCCTTCCCCTGGGAGTCGCCAGCCGGCATTGACCAGCTGTCGGCACCCTGTGGGAGCAGACAGGTCGAAGGGAGGTATGTGGCAGGAGGCAGGCTCTCAAGATACCAGGACCCGTGCCATGGAGCGCTTTAAAGATGGTTACTAACACCTTGAAGCGCACCCAGAAGACCACAGGCAGCCAGTGCAGCTCGAGCAGGAGAGGTGTTACATGGGAGTACCGAGAGACTCCCAAAATCCCCCGCGCGGCCGCATTCTGCACTAGCTGGAGTCTCCGGGTGCACCTCAAGGGGAGCCCCATGTAGAGAGTGTTACAGTAGTCCAGGCGGGAAATAACGAGGGCTTGAGTGACCGTGTGTAGGGCATCCCGATCTAGAAAGGGGCGCAACTGGTGTATCAGGTGAACCTGAAAGAAAGCCCCCCTGGCCACGGCTGTCACATGATCGTCCAAGGACAGCCGCGAATTCAGGAGGACGCCCAAGTTGCGAGCCCTTTCCGCGGGGGCTAATGACTCGCCCCCAATAGCCAGCAATGGAGTTAACTGGCTATATCGAGATACCGGAAACCACAGCCACTCAGTCTTGGACGGGTTGAGTCTGAGTTTGTTCCTCCCCATCCAGACCCGCACAGCCTCCAGACACCGAGACAACACTTCCACGGCATCGTTGGGGTGGCCAGGGGTAGAAATGTACAGCTGAGTGTCATCAGCATACTGATGGTATTCTACCCCAAAGCCACGGATGATCTCACCCAGCGGCTTCATGTAGATATTAAACAGGAGGGGTGAGAGGACCAACCCCTGAGGTACCCCGCATACGAGGGGCCTTGAGGTCGATCTCTGCCCTCCTGTCAGCACACATTGCGACCGGTCAGAGAGGTAAGAAGAGAACCACCGTAGTATAGTGCCTCCCAATCCTAACCCCTCCAGCCGGTGCAATAGGATACCATGGTCGATGGTATCGAAAGCCGCTGAGAGGTCTAATAGGACCAGGACAGAGGAACAACCCCTGTCCTGGGCCCTCCAGAGATCATCTACCAACGCGACCAATGCCGTCTCCGTGCTGTGCCCGGGACGGAAGCCGGACTGGTGCGGGTCTAGATAGACGGTTTCCTCCAGGTGTCGGGAGAACTGTTGAGCTACCACACTCTCTACAACCTTAGCAAGAAAGCTAAGGTTGGAGACCGGACGGTAATTAACCAACAATGCTGGGTCCAGGGAAGGCTTCTTGAGGAGGGATCTCACCACCGCCTCTTTCAAGGTGGCCGGAAGAGACCCCTCACTCAAAGAGGCGTTCACTATTTCCTGGAGCCAGCCTCATGTGACCTCCCGGGAGGCCAGTACCAGCCAGGAGGGACACGGGTCCAATAAACATGTGGTAGCATTCAGTCGTCCCAACAACCTGTCCATGTCATCTGGAGTCACAAAGTCAAATTCTTCCCACAAAACAGTCTCAAGACCTGCCTCCGATTGCCCGCCCGGACCAGCCTCATTGGAGGCCAACTCACTCCGGATCTGAGAGACTTTATCCTGCAGATATTGTCCAAACTCCTCTGCACGATCCTGCAAAGGAGCTTCCCACGGCCCCTGTTGGAGAAGGAAGCGGGTCACTCTAAACAGGGCGGCAGGGCGGTTATCTGCGGATGCGATAAGGGCGGCGAGATAATTGCGTTTCGCCGCTCATATCGCCACGAGGTAGGTCCTCAAGTGGGACCTAGCACGTGTTCGGTCAGATTCGGCGTGAGTGGATCTCCAAATGCTCTCCAGACATCTCTTGCGGCGCTTCAATGCCCTCAGCTCCTCGGAGAACCAAGGAGAGACCGCAAGGGCGTGACCCGGTCCAGGGCCCCAGTGGCCGCCCTATTCCAGGCAGCCACCAGGTCCTCAGTCGAGTCGCGGGTCAGGGTCCCCGGTATTGGCCCAAGCTCCCTCCGCTGTTCCCTGTCTTATATTCCCTTGTTTTTTAGCTCAGCCGATTTGCGCCAGCAGAGCGGATTGCCGCGCCTCAGCTGAGCTAAAAAACAGCTCAGCTCACCAGCACTGACACCGAGGGCGGTCATGGAGTGCTGCGCGTGCGTGAAGTACGAGCACAAAGTGTGCTCTCATAGAACTGGTAGGAAAAGATTTGGAACCTCACCACTGGAAACAGTGTATTGGACAGCGATCTGGCCTTTTTGTTGCCGACTGCCTCCAACTCAGGGTGCAGCCATTCATTCGCTGCCCTGCTGTTTTGCTGGCGTTTTCCTCCTTACCCCAATTTCTCCTTTTCCTTTATCCTTTCTATTGTACTTACCTAACTTCCTGCTCCTTTTCCTCCCTTCTCTCCCCCATCCCTTCTCCTTATACTTTCCTGCTTAATTTAGTAACTTCTCTCCCCTGTGATCTGATACTGCTTCCTCCACGGCTGCCATCTTGAAGAAAGGAACCGACCTGTATCTGCTAGGCATTAAACCAAATGAAATCCAAAATCAAGATTGGTACCTTTTTTTTGCACATAGTAACAGCGACCAGGATGGCTATTGCACAACATTGGAAAGACACTAGCTTACTGCCAGAGCAGCTTATTATAGCCAAAATTTTCAACTGTGCAGAATCGGATAAACTAACATATATCCTAAAAGATAGACAAGACTCAACCTTTTTCAAAAGCTGGAATAGATGGTATTCATGGTATAGTAGGAGATTAATGGATACCAAGGGAACCAAGTAGATAGACTATTTAAGAAATCAATATGAGGAATAAACAAGATAAGAGGATAGTAAATCTGAGAAAAAAAAGTCTCTGTATGATTATAAATAATAAGTGATAAGTTAGACTGGGATAAACTCAATTTGCAATCTAGGGGACTAGACATTTCCCCGGTATGTTTATGTATGTCTTCCCAACTACCCTTACCCTATATTTGTTGATTGTGTGGTTTTATATTGTAAATAATAATAAAGATTTAATTTAAAAAAAGAAGAAGAAAGGAAGGAACGACTTAAACGAAGAACGCCTAGTTAGTTCACACGTAAACTAAGTAGGAAACATGTCTCAGCAGATATTGGCTGTTTAGACTAGGAAAACTGAATCCCAACTGGGAACGGACAGGTCCCAGGGGGAGGAATAAGGAGATTCCGTTGTCTCGCTGGTTTGTTCACCCCTAAAACAGCTATGGGCTTCACCTTAATATTTATTCAACCAGTTAACTGACTCCTTAGTGGCCCTGGGTTCTGCTTGTTATTTTCAAAAGCCCTCATCCATGACTTGACTTGACGAGGGCACCAAACTGGCATTATCACTGAAACCTAGGCAAGCTGAAAGAAATATACCCATCTTGATTTCAGGTTTTGCTTACTCTTGGGGCAGCAGGAAAGATGGTGGATAAACTTCACTAAACAGCTTCAAAGAAGGAGGGGACACTGAAAAAAAACCCCATCCTATTCCTGCTGGCATAGTCCTCTTTTGATGCACAGAAGCGTCCAATCGGGTGGGCAGAGCCTCCCGCCACTACTACTAGTTCGGCCGATTCGGGCCCAACCGGCAGCAATCCATGACTGGAGAGAAGAGTTAAACATTTGCCCATTGCCCACCTACCTTGAGGCCGATAGTGACACTATCAGGACTGCTTACCTGTAAGCTCTGGAGGAGGCAAGCCAGGGGGTTGGAGCCTGCTAGTAAGGGCAGCTGTCCTTGGAAAAGCTGGATTCCGAGAGGCCCTTGCAGATTGGGTGGCAGAAGAGGTTGCTGGGCCTGGAGAAGAGGACTTCCAATCAGTGAGGGGCCTGAGGCTGGGTTCAGGGATGGAAGATCACCTTCACATGGGCAAAAGGGAGGAGAATGTCAACTCTGCTGCTGGCATATAGTTATCATCAGCACCAACCCCAAATACTTCAAGGGGTGCTGGCAGTAAGCCTTTGTACACCTCTTTTCTCCCCTCCAGACCTATAGCGAAGTGCTGGAAGAGGTGGAGGATTTTTATCTGTTATCCAATTTAGGCATGTTCAGAAGGTATCTGAAAGAGGCATCTACGTATGTGCCTACAAGTGCTTTTGTTTGTAATGAAGGGCCTAGAGGTGGAGCTCTCGCCTCCCAAGCAGGAGGTTGCAGATTAGGTGGCAGAAGAGGTTCTGTCAGCCTCTGCTTTTGCTCTGCTTTTGCCTGCATAGCCTGACATGTTGAAACGGGGGGGAGGGCTGGGGTTGCTAAGCTACTAAGGGGGCAGGAGGGAGAGAGCTACAGTTGTTATCACATCAGCTAACGGCCTGCATTCCATTCTGATGATGATGACCCTGAGAAGGAACTGCACCTGATGTTGTGGCCGGCTTTGCATTGGACAATATGCTGGGGTCAAAGGGGGAAGGTTGGGTTATGCTTTGTTACGTATGTTGCGCGCCTAAATGTTTCATTCCTTGCTTGACTTTGGCTGAAGCCTCATCATTATCAGTAAAAGTAGCCTTGAACCTTCTAAATGAAGTCAAGTGTGTTCTTTCTTGATTTATGATGGAAACAGTCCTGACAGGTTCAATCCTAGGTAGAGGCAGACGTAGGGTCTCCTGCTTGGGCAGGGGGCTGGACTCGATGACCTGCTAAGGTCCTTTCCAACTCTGTTAATCTGTTAAAATCAGGCACAGGTAGCTGAACTGAAGAATCATCCCTTTACAACAGTTCCTGCATAGCCAGTAAGTATAACTCTTATTCCCTCTCCACCCAATCAGATCAGCAGGGGAATGCCAAAAGGGCCTGCGTAGGGAGAAGCAAGTTGTTGGCACGTCCACCCTGAGCAAGATGTCTCGTTTAGTGACAGTTCAAAGTTATGGCGATGTAAAGAAAAACAGCTTGTGGTTATGACCAATCCTCACATTTTTGTCGATTGTACAGGGTGAATAAACATCTATGTTTTAAAAAAAATTAAATTAAAAATTAAAAAAAAGTAATTTAAAATTTAAAAAAATTAATCAGCTCTCTGGAATGACCTACCCCCTTATTACGTACCATCACCGACCTCCGCCTCTTCCGCCAATGTCTAAAGACATATTTGTTCCAACAAGCCGGCCTAGCCTAACCTCCCATGGGGACTTTTTAGGAAGTTTTAAATTTGGGTCTTTTAAAAAATTTGGTTTTAGCATAGGATAGGATTATTTAATAGTTATTTTAAATTATATTTATTGTATTTTGTATGTTTTTTAAATTTCCTGTGTGCCGCCCTGGGTCCTCTGTGGAGAAGGGCAGGAAATAAATTTAAATAAAATAAAAAATAAATAAATAAATAAATTAAAAAATTTAATTTAAAAATTTTAAATTAAAAGATTTTTAAATTTTAAATCGGATTTTAAAAAAAATTAAATCAGATTTTTTAAATCAAATTTATTTTAATAAAATGCTTTGGAGTAAAAAATCTATCTAAAGATAGTTTTCTATTTAAGATACATTAATAGATTTAGTTTATTCAGCATGAAATGGAGCTTAGTTACCTAGCATGAAGCTGTATATTCTGCAATGTTTACATTTTTGGTAAACTCATCCAACTCATCCAAGCTCTGCAAGCTAAATAGGAAACCTTCATTTTGTTGGCAAACGATAATATTGAAGATTCTAACTACCAGCAAAAAGGAGCCTTCACATTTAAAAAGCACCTGTCATTTCAGATCCATCATGGCAGCGCCTGTTAGTGGGCATCCACTCCACCTGCTGCCCGCCACGTCCCTCACCTAGTTGTGTCCCTGCCGCATCACCAGCCGTCCCATTGAAGTGAATGAGACTGTCGGTGAGTCAACAGAGAGTCAGAGGAGGGGCTGCTGTGGGACAGAGATG
This sequence comes from Rhabdophis nuchalis, assembly GCA_039707465.1. Classification (NCBI taxonomy): domain Eukaryota; kingdom Metazoa; phylum Chordata; class Lepidosauria; order Squamata; family Natricidae; genus Rhabdophis; species Rhabdophis nuchalis. Next base: position 190,667,079 of record CM077646.1, read on the forward strand.
ACAGTTACTCTTTAAAAATTATAATTTAATAGAGCCGTTTTACTTAAATCGGGATTTAAATCGACTTGATTTAAATCAAATCCACCCTGCTATTGTAGCAACCCATGGTCAGGTGTTTTAGGCACTTCGCAATCGGCGTACATGTATGACCGTTGCAGCGCTCCATGGTCACATGACTCAGCTTCTGACAAGCAGAGTCAATTATTATTTATTTATTATTATTTATTAATTTATTTTGTATACCGCCCTCTCTCCCCTAGGGACTCAGGGCGGTGCACAGGGATAATAAAAAGATAAAATACATATAAATACAATCAATTAGATAAATTTAAAATTAAATTAAATAAATTTAACCCATGCTAAAATATTTTAAAAACCCTATTAAAACGGTGGTAAAAACAAACTATGCCAGGCCGGCCGCATGAAAAAAGTAGGTCTTTAATGCTCGACGGAAGAGGCGAAGGTCCGTGATAGTATGAAGGTCGGGGGGCAGGTCGTTCCAGAGGGCTGAACCCGCCACAGAGAAGGCCCTTCCCCTGGGAGTCGCCAGCCGGCATTGTCCAGTGGACGGCACCCTGAGGAGGCCCTCCCTGTGGAAGCGGACAGGTCGGATGGAGGTATGTGGCAGGAGGCGGTTGTGCAAATAGAGTCAAGGAAGCACCCTGAGGCAAAATCACAAATCATGGTCACACGATACCCCACCTAACGACTGCTGAATTCCTTAACAACAAGGGGAAGTGAGATCCTAAGTTGGCCATGATTTAGCAATAGTGCTGTTGGTCTCAATTGTGATTGATAGGTGAGGACTACTGCGTAACTCCATTAATAACCTTTCCAGGAAGAATCGAGTTGGAGAAAGCAAAGAGCAAAACATTAGAGCAGCGGTTCTCAACCTGTAGGTCAGGACCTCTTTGGGGGTCGAATGACCCTTTCACAGGGGTCGCCTAAGACCATTGGAAAACACATATTTTCATGGTCTTAGGAACCGAGACACCAATTTTATGGTTGGGGGTCACCACAACATGAGGAACTGTATTAAAGGGTCGCGGCATTGGGAAGGTTGAGAACCACTGCATTAGAGCAATAGAACATCTGTGGGGCGGAGGGAAAGTCTCTTTCTGCTTAGGGGCAGTAATTTGGGCTTTAATACCTTCATCTTCCCCGGAGTTTCGGATAAGATGATTATCAACTCACCCAGAAGTGTGGGACTCAGCAGCGGGTTGACAAGCTGGGGCAATATGGGATTCAGACGCCCCGAGGCACTGGGGGTACCCTCAGTAGTTGTCGGTGTGGTGTTAGTGGAGGTAGGTGCCACCGGAGTGCTAGCCAGGCCAGTCTGCGGTGAAAGGACAGGAAAGGTCTGAGACAGGAGCAGAGTCACAGGGACAAGCCCCTCAGGTGATTTCAGGAGGGAACTCATCAAGCTGTTATTCAGGCTCAGCCACCAGCCTTGACCCTAAGCAGGGTTTCTTTCATTTAAAGCAGGTGCAGAGCACTTTAAATATCGGTGCTTTGATTATCCCACAATTACCGTATTTTTCAGAGTATAAGATGCACCTTTCTCCCCCCCTCCCCCCCAAAAAGGGAGTGAAAATCAGAGAGCGTCTTATACACTGAATACAGCATTTTTGGCTTGCTGAAACCCCGCCCCCCTTGCAAAAAATGGACGTGCAGAGGGTTTGGGAGGCTTGCAAAGTGCCTCTGGGGGCTTGGGAGAGCAAAAATGAGCAAAACAACCGGCCCATTTTTGCCCTCCCCCCAGCCCCCAGGAGCTCTCTACAAGCCTCCCAAAGCTATGCATGCCCTCCTTTTTTCTTTTCCCCCCCAAAAAGCAGAGGGTTTGGGAGGCCTGCAGAGTGCAAAAACTTTTTATTTTAATTTACCTGTTCAAAATTATGGTGTGTCTTATACTCTGGTGCATCTTCTAGTCCGAAAAATACAGTTGTTCATAACTCTTAATGCAAAGTCCCCTTGAAACCACACTTTCTTACATAATGCCTTCTAAAATAACCATGCTCCTTGGTGCCCTTATACCAGAGAAATGCGTGCCAGCCCAACAATAAATCATGTCCTTCTAGGTCTAAAAGCCAAGTCTATCTTAACGTTACCCAATCTTTAACCCACATCAGGTTTGTTGCTTGATAATATAATCCCCAATCAGGTAGTCCCATACCTCCCCTCATTTTAGCATCTTGTAAGATTTTAAGCTTTATTCTTGCTCTTTTTCCCTGCCATATGAACTTTGAGACCATTTTGTTCAGATCTTCAAAGTAGTCCTTGCCCAATCTAATTGGGATTGTCTGAAATAAACACTTTCTTAATACATACAGTCAACAGATCAGTATTATCTCCATAGTAGCTGGATAGATCTTGTGAAGGCTTTGCTAGAAAGCAACGACGTATATTCCTTCCAACCTTTCAATGTGCCTAAGAGAGCCTTCAACCTAGGATCCAATCCCACAAGACCCTCGTAACGAGGGGGACCGATGCCCTTCCCGTCCGATCCTATCCTATCCTCCATGAAATGAAAAACTTCTAAAAGCAACTGGCCCCTTGCGCCAACGTCTTACCTGCGTGGGGCTCGGTCCTGTGTCAGAAGAGCCCAGGCTGGTTGCCAACAATGCCGAGTTTAACGCTAGGACAGCAGAAGGGGTGGAAAGTGCTGGGAAGAGCAGGGGGTGCAGAGTTTCGGGCAAGCTGGCGAAGGGCTCCAACAATGGCTCCGTGGTCGCTGCTTCCCGCTGCCCTTCACAAGCCGCCTCTGGCAGCGCCAACAGTGACGCCAGGAGCCCACTTGGCTGTTGTAGCAAATCCAGGCTGGGCAGCACCAGAGGCAACAAGGGCTGTCCATCTGGCTCCTCCTGCAGGTTAAGAGGGGGAAGTGGCATCTCTGGGCCCAAGGTCAGCGAGAAGGGGAAGGAGCCCAGGGGGAAGAGCCCAGGAGGTAGAGCATTCCCAAACGGCAGTGCTTGTTCCTGTGCCAGGAAGGGGAACGGATCGGTGCCTGTGGGCAGCGGGCAGCCCACGCCCCCACCTTCCACTGTGCTGGTGGTGACAGTAACCGGGCTGGGTGTAGGAGGGGCTTTGGGGGTCACGAGTGAAGCCAAAACAGCAGCACCTGCAGGAAAGAAAACAAAGGCATCACCCATCACAGGTATGGACACACCCCTGCCCCAAGGGATGCTTGTTCCCAGAATGCACTGCACTGCACTTGGGAGATGGCCCTTGCGAAACACCTCAGAGCACCTGCCCGGTGTCATCTGTAGCCAAATTCTCAGCAGACACTTACTCCACTTAATTCTTTGCGCAAGTATTTACAGTGGACCATGAGGGTTTGCGAGCAGCTTGTTTTGGATGCCAGGTTTCCTGTATATTTTAAGGGATATACCGAAGGGAAAATTCCTCTTGCTAAAGGCTTAGGAGTTTTATCCTTCCTACTCTTCGACCTCAGAGTTAGCAATTGTGCTTGAATAATTCTAACAATTTAATTCAGAGACCAGTGAAATCTTCTGTGACTATAGAGGCACTTATCGGCCAACCGTTCAGTTTTGCCTGCTTCTCCTCTGAGGAAGTGTTGACTTTTAAGACCGCCATCAATAGCGGTCTTAATCTAGAGCAGGGATGGTGGACCTTTTTGTTGTTGGGTGCTAAAAATGCAAGGGCGCATGGGTAATAGTGCGTGTGCGTGCCAGCACTCATAATGCAAAGAGCCCCCCCCCCCCTTCAACGTGCCACACTTCTCGCCTCCAAGCTGAGCTTGGTATTTCCTCCAGGAGGGCTGGGGGAGGCAATTTTCAGACTCCTCAGACGCCCGGAAAGCCTCCAGAAACAAACGTCCGGTAGGTGTTCTTGCCCTCCCCAGGTTCCAGACGCTTTTCTGAAGCCTGGGGAGGGCGAAAAGAGCCTCCCCAGGCTCTCTGGAAGGCTGAAAATCAACTGGCTGGCACGCACATCTACACTGGAGCTCATGGCTCGGGTGCCATCAGATACGGCTCCGCGTGCCACCTGTGGCACCCGTGCCATAGGTTCACCATCACAGATCTAGAGATATTAGGAGATATTTAGCTTTCACGTAATCAAAGGGCCGGACCGACATTTTGGACTAAGCCACTGTAGGCTTCGCTTTCGCTGGAAAAGACCCCGCGATTGGGGAAGACTGAAGGCAAAAGGAAGAGGGGACGGCAGAGGATGAGATGGTTGGATAGTGTCATTGACACAGTGGGCATGGATTTGGGCAAAATCTGGCAGGTAATAGAAGACGGGGCGTGCTGTGGTCCATGCGTCGTGAGAAATCAGACATGGCTGAGCTACATCAAAAGTACTTTGTTCGGATTGACAGGATTGGTTCTAATGCAATAGCAGAGTTGGAAGGGACCTTGTAGGTCTTCTAGTCCAACCCCCTGCGTGGGCAGGAACCTTATACCATTTCAGACAAATGGCTATCTAACATCTTTTTAAAGACTTCCAGGGTTGGGGCATTCACAACTTCTGGAGGCAAGCTGTTCCAGAGGTTAATTGTTCTAACTGTCAGGAAATTTCTCCTTAGTTCTGAGTTGCTTCTCTCCTTGATTAGTTTCCACCCATTGCTTCTCGTTCTGCCCTCAGGTGCCTTGGAGAATAGTTTGGCTCCCTCTTCTTTGTGGCTCCCTCTGAGATATCGGAACACTGCTATCATGTCTCCCCTGGTCCTTCTTTTCATCAAACTAGACATACCCAGCTCCTGCAACCGTTCTTCATATGTTTTAGTCTCCAGTCCCCTAATCATCTTGGTTGCTCTTCTCTGCACTCTTTCTCAGCACTGATTTGCAAAAACGTACCGTATTTTTTGGAGTATCAGACACACCAAGGTTTTGAAGAGGCAAATTTTAAAAAAAATATTTTGCAGTCTGCAGACCTCCACAAAATGGCCCGTTTTTCGAAAAAACAGGCCCGTTTTTTTAAATAAAAAAAAGTGCATGCATAGCCTTTAGGAGTGCTCCTGGGGTACGGAGGGGAGGGGGGTAAAAATAGAGTGCTCCTGGGGTACGGAGGGGAGGGGGGTAAAAATGAGCAAAAAACAACCTGTTTTTTGCAAAAACGGGCCCATTTTCTGTCCCCAAAAAAGGGCATTTAAGAGGCTTATAGAGGCTTTAGGAGGCTTATAGAGTGCTCCTGGGGGCTGGGGGGGCAAAAACAAGCAAAAAAACGTCCCGTTTCCCGCTCATTTCTGCCCTCCTCAGCCCCTAGGAGCACTCTGGAAGCCTCCATAAGATTATGCACGGCGATTTTGGCGAAGGGGGCGGGGTTTCGGAAGGCCAAAAATGCTGTATTCAGTGTATAAGACGCACCCAGATTTTCACCCTCTTTTTTGAGGGGAAAAAGTTGTGCGTCTTATTCTCTGAAAAATACGGTAGTTTTTGTGTTAGCATAGTATAAGCCCACTTGACTGTAGCTTATTCAGCAAGCCTTAATTAAAATAAAACTGGTTTCATATAACACATGAATCCAATCAATGTTTCCTTTACATTTGTGATATAATTATAAGTGTTACTAGGGCAGCTTTGGAGAGCTACTCTTCCTGAACCTTATTTTCCTTTTTTAATTGTCCCTACTATGAATGCCACTGTTCCGGGGGGGGGGGGGGGGGGTGTAGGTGGGGTGGGGAGTGCACCTTCGACACCTGTTCCTGTAGAGGGGGAAATAGTAGTTAGGCATTATGTTAATGGCAGGAATAACCACTCCTCGCCACTGCCCCTCCTCCATTCCTCAATCTGTACGTTGCAAGACGGGAAGATAAACAATTTAACTGGCCCACCTCCTGATAATCTGGCAGTAAGAAGCAGCAATTTATCTAACTGCAAAGCACAAGGATTAAACCACGGCTAGTTGTTCACTGCGCCCTTTGCCCAAGGTGTAAGAAGCCACATGTACCACAACAAAGGTTGGTTTGAGTAAACTTTCACAGAATAGGGTATACCACAGACCGTCTCCATAGCTATTTCTGCCTAAGTAACATTAGACAACACAAAGGCCTACGTTCAAATGTGTAACATTACACAAAACAAAGACCTATGTGACCAATTAATGGGCACCTCTGATTATTCCATGCCTACCTCCTCCATTTCATACATATCTCTTTTGCCCCAAACATTAACCCAGTGTAGGGGTGGGCAAACTTTGCAACTTTAAGTCTGAAGGACTTCAGCTCCCAGAATTCTCCAGCCAGCAAAGCTGGCTGGAGAAGTCTGAGAGCTGAAGTCCTTCAGATTTAAAGTTGCAAAGTTTGCCCACCCCTGACCCAGTGGTTCTCAACCTGTGGGCTGGGACCCCTTTGGGGGTCGAACAATCCTTTCACCTAAGGATTGTTCCTTAGGGTTGCCTAAGAAGAGCAACCAAGATGATTAGGGGACTGGAGACTAAAACATATGAAGAACGGTTGCAGGAGCTGGGTATGTCTAGTTTGATGAAGAGAAGGACCAGGGGAGACATGATAGCAGTGTTCCGATATCTCAGAGGGTGCCACAAAGAAGAGGGAGTCAAACTATTCTCCAAGGCACCTGAGGGCAGGACAAGAAGCAATGGGTGGAAACTAATCAAGGAGAGAAGCAACTTAGAACTAAGGAGAAATTTCCTGACAGTTAGAACAATTAACCTCTGGAACAGCTTGCCTCCAGAAGTTGTGAATGCCCCAACCCTGGAAGTCTTTAAAAAGATGTTAGATAGACATTTGTCTGAAATGGTATAAGGTTCCTGCCCACGCCGGGGGTTGGACTAGAAGACCTACAAGGTCCCTTCCAACTCTGCTATTGTATTGTATTAAGACTATCGGAAAACACATATTTTCGATGGTCTTAAGGAACCGAGATACCAATTTTATGGTTTGGGGGGGGAGGTGTCACCACAACATGAGGAACTGTATTAAAGTGCCACGGCATTGGGAAGGTTGAGAACCGCTGCTGTTGTAAATACCATTCGAACCAGAATCCGTAACTGGTGACAAGCCTTGATTATAAATTCAGGGATTGAACTTTGCGTGATCAGAAAGGATCAGGTGGCAAACCAGCTCGGGCAGGGCCGCTTGGTTCAGCAGAGATAAGATCTGCTTTCCTGGCCAAGAAAAAAGGAGGCAAGACAATCAGGAGGCGTGGCTGCCATGGGGCCGGCAATTCCCTGCCCTTTTTATTTCCCTTTAAGAGAAAAAGAAAGCAAACTCTCCGGGGCCTTCAGACAGCTGTCACTCAGCTGCAGCTCCCAATTTGGGGAAGGGCAAAACCACGGTGAGGACCACCTCCACTTCCACGTACAAACCTACCTGGGGGTCCATGGGAGGCAAGCGGGGAGGTGGGAGGTTTTGGCTGTGGGAAACTCCCTGAGATCTGTTCGGAAGACGCAGAGGCCAGCTGACCAAAGAGGCTGAGGAGTTGGCTGTTGAAGTCCTGGAAGGGGGGCAAAGCACTGGGACTGTCGCTAGCAGGGGCCTGGAGAAGCGGGGGCAGGCCTGGCGTAGGTGAACTCCCGGGAGGCGCCAGCAGACTGAGCAGAGAGGCCAGCGGCTGTACCGGGGTGGCTGAGCTTGGGGGTCCGTTCCTGGCCTCTCCTCCGGGGGGCTGGTCCCGAGGCCAGGGGTGACGGGTCAGGGTCTCCTCGGGATGGGTGACCCCCGCCTGCCCTGCGTGGGAATCCTTGAGCAGGCGCAGGACAGTGGGGGAGCGACGTTGCCGCCGAGGTGTCCGCCCGCCCACCACCGACAGCAGCAAGCGGTTGGGTAAAGTGCTGGCAGCCAACTCGTCGGGACGCCCCCTGCTGGCCAGCTGGGCCTTGGCGGCTGCGCTCAACAAACTGCTGGCTGGGAAAGAGCCTGGGCCTTGCGGAGGAAGGAGCAGCAGGCCAGGCGGTCCTTTGCCTTCCGGGGCAGCTCCTAAGGGCACTGAGGGCAGGTTATTGCTGCTTTGGTTGGTTAAGGCGTTGGTCGAGGGTGCTGCGTCCAAGCTGGAGGGCCTGGAAGCCAGGCGGTGTCCAGAGGGGCCCTGCTCGGAGGAGGCGGAGGAGTGCCGTGACCGCTGTGGAGAAGGCTCAGCGCTGCCTGCTGACGAAGAAACGGAGGAGAGGCTGGTGGGGGCAGGCGAGCCGGCAGCACTCGCCTGCGACCCAAGAGGGATGGAACGGCCGCTCCAGGGGCTGCCCTCTTGACCAGACCCCATCTCATCTAGGAGGGGGAAGAGGAAACTGTTGGATGAATAGGGCCGGGGAGATGCATCTGCTGAGGTCTTGCTGGGCGGGAAGGAACCCCCGGCAGCATTCAGTTCAGACGGGAAGGCTGGGCGGGCACCGCCATTGACCGTGGGCGGCAGACGGCCTGGGAAGACATCCCCAAAGAAAGCGTTGTGATGGCGGGGAAAGGAAGAGCTGGGACCGGACCAGGCACTGCCATAACGATCAGAGGGACATTGCAAGGAGAGATCCGGCCCCTTGGGCAAGCTGGTTGGAGCTTTGCTGGAAAGAGTCTGCTGCAGGCAAGTGCTGGGCCCTGGCATGGCCAAGTGTGGTGGCAGAGTCATTCCAGCCCCTGTAAATAGAGGGGAAAGGCGATTATTCTCCCAAAGGAAGGACAAATAGGAAGCCCCAATTTACACCAAAAGCCTGGCTAGCTGCTTGGATGGAATGAGGACACAGAGGATTTGATAGGAGGGGCAAAAAATAATAATAATCTAAAATCAAGCTTCTTTTAAACAAGTTGGGACATCTAAGTTTCTCCACAATCTTCATCCCATTTCACATCTTCAGAGGCATATTTGTTCCCCCTTTTAAGGCACACTTTTTCCCCCCACAATTGTGCCAATAATGCCATTATTGTGGAATTATTACTATCAATGGTATTATCATTGTTCTTTATGGTTCTTATTTTTGTTGCTAGTCCAGAACCACAATTGCAGGATGGGCAGCTATCTACATTCCCAGATTAAATCAATAGGATTATTGTAAAATGCGCAAAGTTGTTGGATGTGAGATGGGCAGCAAATAAATGTTATTAAGAAAAGGAAGGGAGGGAGGGAGGGAGGAAGAGAAAGAAAGAAAGAAAGAGAAAGAAAGAAAGAAAGAAAGAAAGAAAGAAAGAAAGAAAGAAAGTGGATGGTAGAGCTCAGCATGGCTTCTGTTTAGAAGGTTAGTCCAGAATTCTTATTCAGACTTGATACGCAGCAAATAAATTTTATAAAAGAAAGGAAGGAAAGAAGGAAGGAAGGAAGGAAGGAAGGAAGATGGATGGATGGTAGATCCCAGCATGGTTTCTATTTAGTAGGTTAGTCCAGAATTCTTATTTAGACTTGATACGCAGCAAATAAATTTTATAAAAGAAAGGAGGGAAGGAAGGAAGGAGGGAAGGAAGGAAGGAGGGAAGGAAGGAAGGAAGATGGATGGTAGATCTCAGCATGGTTTCTATTTAGAAGGTTAGCCCAGAACTCTTATTCAGACTTGATGGGCAACAAATACATTTTATAGATAGAGATGATAGATAATGAGATAGAGATAGAGAGATAGAGAGATAGATAGAGATAGATAGATAGATAGATAGATAGATAGATAGATAGATAGATAGATAGATAGATAGATAGATAGATAGATAGATAGATAGATAGATAGATAGATAGATAGATAGATAGATAGATACTTGGCCGGGCTTCTATTTAGAAGGTTAATCCAGAATTTTCACTCAGACTCTTGCTCATCCCAAGCAAGAGGCCAAATGAGAAGCACTGGGACGAAGAACAGATGAAGAAAAGAAGAATACAACAGAGTTACCTGGCCCCAGAGGTTGCAGGCCCAGCGGTCCATGGCTCTCCATGCTGCGATAAAGTGTTGCCATTGCCACAATTTTCCGCCGGTGATTGCACAGCTTGGTCATGTCTTGGTCTCCCTTGCTGCCTTCACTCCCAATCACCATGGCTGCAGGGTCGAAGTTGAAAACCTAACCGTAATGGGGAAAGGTTGAATGACTGAATAGCCGCCCTTCCCTCATCTGACAAAAGATGCTACGGCAGGGATTTGCCCATTCTTTGGTTCTAGTAGGAAACAGGACTGTAACTGAATATCAGAAACCCCATGAGGTCCTCAGAAGGACCTTCCACTGATTTCAGGGGGATTTAAGAGGAGGAGCACAACCTCCAGCCTCTGATAATACACGCTATGATCATTTAAACCTGCATTTAATCTGAATGAAATGTAACCCGACTGAGCATTTTCTAGGCTTCCACTCTTACTTTTTTGAGCGCAAGTCACAGCCAGCTGCTCAAAGACCAGGTATGGTGCTTGGCTTGGAAGAAGCTGCCTTCCCTGGCTTTAAGGGCGTGCAGGACCACAAACCAATTGCGGCCGGACAATTTCTATACGTGTACTTATGGTAGCTAAATGTAATTAAAATAAAGAGCACAAAACGAACCACTTAAAAGGGGAGATTAAAATTGACAGTTAAAAGACAAAAGGAAGAGTGTATTTCGATTGCTCTTAAGACCAGGGGTCTCCAACCTTTGCAACTTTAAGTCTGAAGGACTTCAGCTCCTCATTTCAGGCCTATATATCCTGTGGCTCCCAAAGGAGTATCCCTGGAGGAAAGGGTTTTTCAAAAGAAGAACGACCGGGAAGCAACCCAAGGGTGTATCCTAAAAAAAAACATTTCCCCCCTAGAAATTCTCATTCACTGTTTTCACATTGGCTAAAATGGTACCTAGAACATGTTAGCTGTTCTAGATTTTGGTGGTACAACCAAAGTTTCTTGCTTCTTGGCTTTCTATTCCCTTTCTCCTCCAAATGGTCTATAGCAGGGGTCTCCAACCTTTGCAACTTTAAGTCTGAAGGACTTCAGCTCCCAGAATTCTGGGAGCTGAAATCCTTCAGACTTAAAGTTGCAAAGGTTGGAGACCCCTGTCTTAGACAGAAGGGGGTTTTCAATGTAGTTGTTCAAAAACTCTATTCCTTGAAGTCTGTTTTCTTTGGCCAGTTAAGAGACTGAGAGTGGTGTCTGTTGTGTATCTGTGTGTGTGTTTAAAAGAGCCTCTCCCACAGACCTTAATTGCCAATCAAGCATATAATGAGGGAGTCTATCTCTAGCCTACTGACAATAAGACCTCCCAAAGCACACCCAGTAGTTTAGCACAGCCTTCCTCAAACTGGTGTCCTCCAGATGTGCCATAATTCAGTTTCATATACAGTCCCAACCAGCCTAGCCAACAGGCCAGATTACAGAAGCTGGAAAGCTAAGGCTGTAAACCATGCTCTTCGTTGATCTATCACCTGACTAGCAAGAAATATGTCCCAGCGATAAAGCACATGCTTTGCATGTAAATGTTCCCAAGCGCCACTCCTGACACCTGCACGGAAGACTGAGAAAGACACCTGGCTGAAACTAGAAAGCTCTAATCAGCCAGCTAGAAAAACCTAGAAGGACCCACTGATTTGCTGTTAAAAGTCTTTCCTACATTTCTTGTTGTTAGTCTCTTATGCTTTGTGAGGATGTTTCCACTCGGGCAAATAAAAACAGGCTACCCCAGAATCTTTCAACGTCAGATCTTAATCAGCTCCTCTCTTCAGCCCTCTCTACCTTGTGCATGTTGAGGGGACACTCCAGTCCACACTTGCAAGTGCCGTCCGCCAGCAGATACGTACGAGTCTGCTCCAATGAAGCCAAGCTCGTCCCGCTAGGACTAGGAGGAAGAAAAGAGGGGCAGGACAGATTAGCACAAAGGCAGCACTGGATCAGCAGAGGAATACATGGTCGGGGGGGGGGGGGCTGTACCTGATATAGCACACTCTGCCCTCTTCCACCCTGCGCTGCCAGCCCACGGGCACAGGTGTGACTGCCGGGCGCCCACCTCGATCCACACCAGAGCAATCATCGCCGCCATTCATTGTGCTCCCTCAGCGCTTGGGCACCTGGAAGAACTCGTGGTGATTAGGACGGAAGGCACCATAGTGGTTAAAGAGCATCGAGACCAGCCGTAGGAGAGGATCCCAGCTACCGTAGTATTCGTGGGGGTGGAAAGGTAAGCGATGGGCAACCTTAGTTCCAAGATCCGGGGCTGTATTCTAAGCCAGGGGTCTCCAACCTTTGCAACTTTAAGTCTGAAGGACTTCAGCTCCCAGCAAAGCTGGTTGGAGAAGTATGGGAGCTGAAGTCCTTCAGACTTAAAGTTGCAAAGGTTGGAGACCCCTGTTCTAAGCTGAGAAGGATGAGGCCTACTTGTACAGGCCCGACAGCACTGAAGAGCTGCGGCGTCTTAAGGTATCTGCTACCTTTATAAACATGAGATTTCACCCTTAGCCTTGCTCAAAAACCTGGCATCTGAAACTGGGTCCCCACCTCTGAAGTCTCCCAACTCCCCAGGTAAACCCTCTGGCAGAATAAACAGCCTGCCACGGAGCCTTTCCTATCAGGGAAAGGTGAGATTAGCTCTAGGACTGCGAGAGGCTTTGTGTCATGGGTAAGAGTTATTATTAGCTGAGCCAGCAACAGAATGGCTTTGGGCCAAGCAACACAAACCAACAGAATCACACTTGGGGGACTCTGCTACCTCAAATTGCGGGTAGGGGGGGAGCCCCGTTTTCTTTTACAATGGATTGTATTATTATAGGATTGTATTATTATTCTCCTACAATAGGATAATAACAACGCCCAGTATAATTCCCTACTAATTTATACAGTCCAAAGTAGCACGGTCTTAGAAGAGCTAACTCCTAAGATTCTATTCTAAGATTCTGGGGAGAGGCAGAAAGTTTGGGGGCTCATTCAAAAGAAAGAGAGCAAACAGGTAGCTGGAGAGAATAAAAGGAGGAGACAGAAGGGTGGCACAGCCTGAACTAGGACACTGGCAAGACAAGTCCTAAACCAGCAGAAGATCTGAAGGGAGTCAAACAGATTTGCATTATCCAAGTCCTCTCACCCTCTCCCTTCCCAACCGAGAGGGCAGCTCTGCCCTACTAAACAAAATCGGGAGAGCGCCATGAAACAGCAAACAGCTGGCTGATCCTTTAATCCAGCTCTGCTATGCAGATGGCTCCTACCTGCTCATGGCTGCAAACCTCGCGGCAGGCGATGTTAAGGCTGGGTGTCTTCCCTTGAGGCACTCATAGTCAGTCAAGTGGCGTCTCTTCGGAGAATCCAGATGGTGACCTGTCCAGCAAGCTCACGCCACTCAGGAGCCACACTAGCCTACCCCTGGAAAGGAAGGAGAACATGACTTTGAGGCTCCTCAAGCACGGAGAAAGAGGGAGATAAGATTCTCTACACTTTTTGGATCAAAAATATCCGAGTCAAATACTTTTTTGGAGGGGACTAACGTTAGGACACCATCTTCTATATAAATAAAAATGTAACAAGAGTTTGTTCAAAACCGCTAATCTCCGAAAGTACTGCATCGATCCCTTCCAAATTTTTACACAATGTGCCTTTCGAATATGGCACCAATGATATCTATATAGATTGTGTAGATGTCACACCTGTGCCAGGTACACGCAACGCAAATGTAAAAAATTGTAAAAAAGGTAGATGGATACAGAGAGAGCAGTGGGCCACAGGTATTATGTCATCCTTTATGACATAAAATACTCTGTCCATAAGATTCAAGGAGAAATACAGTAGGTAGGTAGGTAGGAAGGGGGATAGAGAGAGGGAGAAATATAGTAGGTAGGTAGGTAAGCAGCTATAGGGATAGAGAGAGGGAGGGAGAAATGCAATAGGTAGGTAGGTAGGTAAAGGGATTAGAGAGAGGGAGAAATAAGGTAGGTAGGTTCATAGGTAGGTAGAGGGATAGAGAGGGAGAAATGCAGTAGGTAGGTAGGTTGGGGGTTATACGGTGGTTGTGTGTATGTGTTTGTGTGTGCAGGTGTAGGTCTACACACAGATTGGTTGGCCATTTAACCAGACTGGGCCACAGCAACGCGTGGCCGGGAATGGCTAGTTTTAATATGTTACTACTATTCCAGTCTGGGTTAGTAAAAGTTCTTGTTACTTTAAAATGAATCACACTATTATTTGGTGTTGTACAAGGAAGTGACAGATAGACGCCCAAGGAAAACAAGGCCTACCATTAGAGTCTCAGTTATTACGGAGTATTAAAATCCCAGTTTAAAGGGGTGGGGGAAATGGAACATTTGCCAACTTGAATGTAACAGTAGGACAGAGCTTAAAATATAAGGCGGTGGCTACCCTTGGGGAACTGACCTGTATATATTGACACATATGAAATATATTTTACACCATCGAATCATGCTTTCTGAAAATGATCTGCACAAAAGTAAATCCTTAAGAGACAACAGTGTTTCTCAACCTTGGCGACTTGAAGTCCTGTGGACTTCAACTCCCAGAATTCCCCAGCCAGCTGTGCTGGCTGGGGAATTCTGGGAGTTGAGGTCCACAGGACTTCAAGTCGCCAAGGTTGAGAAACATTGCTCTAAAGATAGTCAACTTGGAATACACAGATATTTTGAGTAACAGTTCCTGTATGCCACACAACCCAGTCAAGATGGTCAGAATCATGGATTCTGGGCACTGTAGTGGACTATCATGGGGGAACCACCACAGGGGTGGTGAGTTGCTGGCGGTTTTACTACTGGTACGCAACCCGCGCATGTGTGCTGTTCAATGTAAATTGCTCTTTGCGCATGGTGCAGTCACTGAAAACCAAAATGGCAGCGGCCCAGAAGTGGCAAGGGAACTGGTTTGGGGGCGTGGCAGGCCTGAATTTCACTACCGGTTCGGCTGAACTGGGCCGAACCGGGAGCAAGGCACCTCTGAACCACCAGGCTATCTTCCGTTCTTGGACTATATCACTACAGATTTTCTTAACTAAACATGCAGCAGAATCCAGGTTCAACCTCTGGCAGGTTCTGACAAAGAAATCTTGCCTAAAACATTGGCAGAACACGACTAGTCCATGTTGATAATACAGTACTGTAGTGGATTCGTTGGACCAACGGCCTGATTTAACATAGAGCAGCTTTCTATATTCTTCCTGGCAAATAAAGATTTAACCAATCAGAGGAAAGGGTTTCAGTCCAGCCCATTCCACGATGCATGCCAAATCCGGAAATCATCTCTACTAATCTGGAATACTCTTCCTTTAATGCATGACTGATAATGAGTGACATAAAAGCGAACCAAGGGCCATTTCCCACCTAGACTACTGCAATGCTCTCTACATGGGGCTTCCCTTGAGGTTCGCCCGGAGACTCCAGTTAGTGCAGAATGCGGCCGCGCGCGGGATCTTGGGAGCACCAAGACACTCCCACATAACACCTCTCCTGCGCGAGCTGCACTGGCTGCCTGTGGCCTTCCAGGTGCGCTTCAAGGTTTTAGTGACCATCTTCAAAGCGCTCCATGGCATGGGTCCTGGTTATTTGCAGAACCGCCTCCTGCCACATACCTCCATCCGACCTGTCCACTCCCAAGGGGAGGGCCTCCTCAGGGTGCCGTCCGCTGGACAATGCTGGCTGACGGCTCCCAGGGGAAGGGCCTTCTCTATGGCGGGCCCAGCCCTCTGGAACGACCTGCCCCCTGACCATCGTACCATCATGGACCTTCGCCTCTTCCGGCGAACATTAAAGACTTACTTTTTTCAAGCGGCCGGCTTGGCATAGTGTGTTTTTACTATCATTTTAATAGGGTCTCTTATTATTTTAACACAGGTTAAATTTATTTAATTTAATTTTAAAATTTATCTATTGACTGTATTTATATGTATTTTATCCTTTATTATTCCTGTGCACCGCCCTGAGTCCCTATGGGAGAGAGGGCGGTATACAAATCAAATTAATAATAACAATAATAACAATAATAACAATAATAACAATAATAACAATAATAACAATAATAACAATAATAACAATAACAATAACAATAACAATAACAATAACAATAATAATAATAATAATAATTGCTTTGGCTGCACATCTAAATCATATGCTAATTTTTTTTATTCATAAGAGTGGCATTTTTGGGTAGATAGAAAGATGTAGACAAGATATTGGTTTCTCCCATGCCACAAAGAAAAGAAGTTTCTACAGAAACATGTCGATGCTGGCTGAAGCTTAGGAATGAAAATTCAGTGTATGAGTAATGGATCAAATACATTCATTTGTTAGTAGCCCACATAATGCCTGTGGGTTAGTGGCCCATCTCCATATACACAAACGTGTTGGTCTATGTACAGACAACTAAGCATTTATTTTTAGAAAGCTCTTCGGCTGATTGGCCGAAGGCAAATCTTTGTCACCTAAAACAGGGGTCTCTAACCTTGGCAAGTTTAAGACTTGTGGACTTCAATTCCCAGAATTCCTCAGCCAGCAGAGCTGGCTGAGCAATTCTGGGAGTCGAAGTCCACAAGTCTTAAAGTTGCTAAGGTTGGAGACCCCTGATCTAAAATGATTAGAATCAATGCTTAATTTAGAATTCTGAACGTTATTTATTTTACTTATTTATTTGAGACGTGGAGACTCTGGAAAGAGTCTTATTTATTTATTTATTTGAGTCTTATTTATTTATTTATTTACTTATTTATTTGAGACGTGGAGACTCTGGAAAGAGTGCAGAGAAGAGCAACCAAGATGATTAGGGGACTGGAGGCTAAAACATATGAAGAACGGTTGCAGGAACTGGGTATGTCTAGTTTGATGAAGAGAAAGACCAGGGGAGACATGATAGAAGTCTCCCAATATCTCAGGGGCTGCCACAAAGAAGAGGGAGTCAAACTATTCTCCAAGGCACCTGGGGGCAGGACAAGAAGCAATGGGTGGAAACTAATCAAGGAGAGAAGCAACTTAGAACTAAGGAGAAATTTCCTGACAGTTAGAACAATTAACCTCTGGAACAGCTTGCCTCCAGAAGTTGTGAATGCCCCAACCCTGGAAGTCTTTAAGAAGATGTTAGATAGCCATTTGTCTGAAATGGTATAAAGTTCCTGCCCACGAGGGGGTTGGACTAGAAGACCTCCAAGGTCCCTTCCAACTCTGCTATTGTATTGTATTGTACTTCTATCCCTCCTTTATTATTTTTACAAATAACTCAAGGCGGTGAAAAACATCTAATACATCTTCCTCCTATTTTCCCCTCAACAACAATGTTGGAATGGGAGAAAGTGACCGGCCCAAAGTTACACTGCTGGCTTTTATAGCTAAGGCAGGATTTGAATTCACAGTCTCCCCGCTTGCTAGCTTAGTCTAAACTGGCTCTCACATTAGCTGAAAAATCTACACTCATCAGGCTAGCCAAGGATTAAACAATAGGGAGACAACATATTATATTTCTCTTCACTGCAGTCATAAAAAGTGACTGAAAATGATACCCCAATTAGAATTAATTACTAATGGAGGAAAAAAACAACAGATTAATTTCATGTATTTGTGTGAAACCAATATTTTTTAACCACGGTTACTACATCAACCACAATGAAGCCAAGACCAAATGAATCACATGTATACAGTTAATATATTCTTAATATGCTATGAAACCCCCTTCATGGATTACTGCCTTGTCGTGGCGAAGGGGCTGGCGTAGCTCAGTGAAGCTAGGAGCTTTGCCGTGCAGAGCCACCCAAGATGAACAGGTCATAGCAGAGAGCTCTGACAAAATGTGATCCACTGGAGAAGGAAATGGCAACCCACTCCAGGATCTTTGCCATGAAAACCCCATGGACAGTACCAAAAAATGGACTCCAGAGGATGGTAGAGGACAGGAAGGCCTGGAGGAACGTTGTCCACGATGGGTCGGACACGACTTCGCAACTAACAACAACAATGCTATGGACCAGATCACAGCTTGAACTGCTTTACTTAGTGCCTTTTAACAGGAGCAGAAAACAGAAGAGAAAAAAGAGAATCTGTACTAATTCTACAGATCAGGTGAGTGTAAAAATGCCTAAGACAGGATCAGCCATTAAAAAGCTGGCAGTGCCTTTCACCACACATAAATTGATAGAAACATATCTAAAGAATTCAAAAATCCAGAGGGGGAAAAAATACTAGGAATGGTTAATAAACCTAACACAGGGGTCCCCAACCCCTGGTCCATGGACCAGTGCTGGTCCGTGGCTTGATAGGAACCGGGCTGCAGTGAGCGGTGCAACTCTTAGAAAGGGCCAGAGAGGAGGAGGAGGGGGTAGCCCCCTGAGCAGAGCGCGTGCCGGGGGCGGGAGAGCGCAGGTGCGGCCGCTTGCACCGTTGGGGGCCCGAGAGGGGCACGTGAGCTGACTCACACACACCCCGCGCGCGCATGCACCACCTGTTCCTCCTCTCCCCCGCTCCGGCCGAGCCATGGCCACTGGTCCACGGAATTTTTTTAACATGAAACCGGTCCCTGGTGCCAAAAAGGTTGGGGACCCCTGTGCTAACACATTGATTGGCTCCTCCCATTTACTCACTGACATTGCTAAAGGTAGACTGGGTTAAAGCAGTATAAAAGCAGATTTCCTATTTCAGAGCAGGTGAATGTAGACAATTTTTGCTTGTGTGCCTATGTCTTTTTATTTCGAGGAAACACCTGAAAGCATTCTGGGAGCTGAAGTCCTTCAGACTTAAAGTTGCAAAGGTTGGAGACCCCTGCTATAAACAACAGGGGAAAATCGGAAGGCTGTTCATCTTATCATCCTTAAAGACAGCTCTATTCCTGAGACCGGGGCCCTGTCATACTAGTTGCTGCCCTGAGTGAAACTTAACACCTACATCTAAAGTGGCTGTCAATGCAACAATGAGGTAAGGGCAGTTCCTACATCCAAGTTAAAGGGCCCAGGCCTTGTATTGTGACTGACTAAGGCGTAGGTACTTCTGGTTCTGTTGCAAAGAAATCAACAGTATATAGGTTTTAGTATGTATTATATACCAAGTATATATTTTAAAATGTTAAGACTTGGCCACATGGTTTTTGGATGTTTTCAAGTTATTTGATTCTTTGGAGGGGAGTTTTTAAAGCGGTATAAAAAAATTACACTGACCGCCCGGCAGAGGATAACAAGTCAAAAAACTATATTCAAAAACCTGATTGCCACAGTTTAATGGAAGTTGGCAACATGGTCAGGATCGTGTAATGCAGGATAGATATCCTCCATCGGGATACAGGTAGTCCTCAACTTATAACAGTTCATTTATTGACCATTCAAAATTACAACGGCACTGAGAGAAAGCGACTGACCGTTTTTCACTCTTACCACCCTTGCAGGATCCCCGTGGTCACGTGATCAAAATTCAGACACTTGGCAACTGACTCCAATTTATGACGGTTGCAATGTCCTGGGATCGTGTGATTGATGACCTTTGGTGACCTTCTGACAAGCAAACCCAATAGGGAAGCCGGATTCACTTAACAAATGCGTTGCTAACTGAACAACTGCAGTGATTCACTTAACAAGCGTGGCAAGAAAGGTCATAAAATGGGTCAAAACTCATTTAACCCGTTTGAGCAACCTAAACTTTGAGCGCAATAAGTTGAAGACTACCTGTAATCAAATGTATGCAGCAAAAAGATTAGACTACTTTCTTGATTGTATAACTGCCCTCTGATTAACTTTAAACAAGGCAAGTATTGTTTATGTTCTGCAAGGTGCGTTTACCTAATCTAGTTATTTTCAACAAACCCATCCTGCACATTTTGAACAATTGGTAATATTGTAGAATCAAACCTAGCTCTTTTGGGGGGAGGATGGGGTGGGGAATACAATACCCGGTGCCTTCCAGTTGTTCTCAACTACCTATCAGCCTCTCTGATCCCTAGCTACATAATAATTGCATGTAATTCTGGGAACTGTTGTCCAAAAATATCTGGAATGTAGCATACTCTCAAACGCATCAAAATAAATAAATAAAAAGTAGAAATAAAAAATCAGAAGCCTGGCTGAAAATTTATATTGTGTCATTAATTATTCCTGCCTAGATTCCTGCAAGTGAATTCCCTGCACTAGAATCCCTTGCCCTTATCCGAAATAAGGAGAACACATGGGGATTTTGCATAGGAAGCAAAGTGTAGCTTTCAAAATTTTTAACAATGACCAAGGAGTTTGCCCTACTTGATAAGCAAATTCCTACTGAAGAAGATCAAAGGTGCTATCTAGTTTCCAATTTTTTCTTCTTCTAAAGTTAGTAACTGATGCTTGGATGGGAACAGCCAGAGCAATTCTGTAATCTGAAGAAAAGGATTCTAAGAGAGTTATGTTCTAACTCTTGCCTTTCCCAACCTGGTGCCCTCGGGGTACGCTGGACCACTATTCCCACCATCCGCTTTACGCAACACATCATCTAGACGGAAAAGCTTTCGGCACATTTCGCTTCCGAACTTTCTTAAACGATCCCGAGAAAGTCTATTAATCTCCTTTTATTTTTGTCCCGATATTGAACGAGGGTCAGGAAACGCTCCCTAAACCACTTTTCTGGTGACTTTTTAACCTTTTCCAACACACTGGAGGAGGCGAGTCCTCCTTTGACTTTTCCGCACACAGGTCGGTGGAAATACAGAAATCAGATTGCAGGAGAAAACCCTCTTAAAAGAGGAATTTGTGGGGAAATATATTGGTGGCATGCGCCTCTTCGATCTACCCTTTTTTTCTTTTGCCACCTGCAGTTAGGAGAGCCCAGAAAAGCTGGAAGGAGTACCCAGTCATCTTTGGGGATTGCCCCTTCTTCCTTGGGTCACAGACAACCCCCCCCCCCCCACTTAGTCCTTTGAAGGATGGCTGAACTTTTCCCACCATAGCAGTAACCGAAGGTCTAGGAGTGGAGGTTTGCAAAAAGAGCATAAGAGAGAACATAAGGCAACCAAGCACCCCCGGCAGCCTTTCTTCCTTAGCTTTGTGCAATCGGGGCTTCAAAGGGAAGCACCCCCCCCCCTTCCACTTCCACCCCACTCCCCAAAGGCATGATATTCGTTCCCTTTTGGTTACAGGAAGAGTCGTTTTAAGAGGTGGCGGCCAAATCGCCCTTCCCCAGCAGCTCCTCTTTTAATGGAAAGGCTGGGCAACTCCGGCAGAAGTTTGAACTGTCAAGAGAAAAGCTGCAGCGGGAGATCGGCTCGGGCTCCGGGCGCTCCCGGCTCCCCTCGCCTGTGCCAATGTGCACCCGACTTCAGAGTGTGCCCGGGAGTGGGGGGGGGGGCGGCCCTTGGGCACTTACCTTGGTTCATGGTGCCCCCTCCCCAGAAGCAGCTGCAAGCTCCAACTTGTGATCGCGTCTCTCCAGAAGAGGGGGGGGGTACGCGCTACGGGCGGCCAACCCCCCCACCTGGGTGGGTGCCGGGTGGCTGCGTGGGTTGGGCGGAGGGGGGGCTCAGGGTGCAGAGGATCGCTGGTGCTCTCCACCCCCCACCCCCCAGTGCCTACCTCACTCCCTCCCTCCCTCCCCCCTGGACTCAGTGCCAGGAAGAGGAGGGGGTAGAGCACGGGAGCTTCCTCCCTGGCATGCGCACTGGGCTCCGGGTGAGGGTGGAGGTTGGGGAGTCGGGGGAACAGCCCTGGGAATTCCGTTCCCGACCTCCTCCGCTCCCTGCGCTTCAGGGCGCAGGAGCTGCGCTTTGCGCGCAGGGCTGGCAGTAAAATCTGGCCTGGGCCCTTTTGGGTTGGCGCGAAGTCCCGGTGCGGGAATCGGAGCGGCGGCAATCCTGTGCCGCCTGGGGTTTGCGGCCTTTGCCTTGCCTTTGCCCCGCTAGCTCTTAAGACGCTCGGAAACCAACTGCTTGTCTGGAAGGTTTGGGCTGCCTTTTGGAAAGGACCCGATCCCGTTCCCGTTCCGCGGCGATCTTTTTTTTAAATGGGAAGGAAGGATGAAGTCCTTACGTGGCCACCCTTGTTTTTGCCTCCGAACGGAGAAAATGTGTGTGTGTCCTGTATATGCAACTACATTAAGTAAAGGCAGCGGTCTAAGAGGTACAATACAATAGCAGAGCTGGAAGGGGCCTTGGAGGTCATCTAGTCCAACCCCCCTGCCTAGGCAGGAAACCCTATGCCAGGGGTCTGCAAAGTTGGCTCTTTTAAGACTGGTGGACTTCAACTCCCAGAATTCCCCAGCCAGCCATGCTGGCTGGGGAATTCTGGGAGTTGAAGTCCACCAGTCTTAAAAGAACCAACTTTGCAGACCCCTGCCCTATACCATTTCAGACCAATGGCTATCCAACATCTTAAAGACTTCCAGTGGTGACGGAAACTGTAGGACGGTGAGAAAGTTACAGGTGGCACGCGGAACCATTTCTTAGGGCACGCAAGGTGTTGCCCTGTCAGCTCCAGCATGCAAAATGTGTGCTGGCTAGCTGATTTAGGCCTTCTTTTGAGGCTGTTTTTCGCCCTCCGGAGGCTTCAGGCAAGCCCCTGAAGCCTCTGGAGGTGGGGGGGGGAGGCTGTTTTCACCCTCCCCAGCCTCCTAGAAAGCCTCTGGAAGCAGGGGGTCATGCACACAGCATTATGGATGTGGCACGCCCACGCACAAACACCCCGCCCCCCCTGTGTTACCCCTGCTTTTGGCACGCAAGCCAAAAAAGATTAGCCATTGCTGCTCTAGGGAATCTCCTCCTCGTTCTGGGGAGAAAAGTAGAATCCAGAGTTGTTCTACCACAATGGGCAGGAACTTCCAAGGAAGAATTAAAAACGGATTAATATAAGTTGCCTAAAGTCACAGGTCTGAGATGGATGGCTATAGAATAAATATACAAATTAATTTAACCGTGATTCCTTCAACCTAATTGACTGTATTTAGATAACTGACTGGACTAATTACCTTGGTAACAAACAGCTTTAAACAAAACCTCAGTTTAGCCTAGCCTTTTATGTGGAGGAAACTGTTGTGTTCTCACTTGGATAAAGTGGGGGATAGCAGGAGAAAACTCTTTGTCTCCATGCCTGTGCTGCTAGCTTTCCAGAGGTATCTTACTGAATAAAAGAAAATCTTGAATAGATTTCCCACTTGATCCAGCAAAGAAGCTCTTTTGAAGTAATATTAAAAAAATTACTTCTTTGGACAAATGAAAGGGCCACACACAATTCCGTATTCTGTTTCAAACTGACAGAGAAGGAGCCTACAGATTTTCATGCAGCTTGCCTTTGCCTCAGAAGTTGAGGTAGAGAATTAGCTGTTAAGTAATAATTGATAGAGATCCAGTGCAAATAATTTAGCTTTCCTAAATGCTCTGAACTGATCATTCACTACTGTTGACTTATGGCTGGGCGTTCAAGGGATGATGCAAGTGAAGTGTTTCCACTACCAGATACAGTTTTATATGGGATTTCAATGGTGGGATGCTCTTCAGATGTTTTACTAATCTAACAGAACAGTTTAGGGTTCTGGACTTGATTCCCAAAGCATGCTTTGAAGGCAAGAACATAACAACCATCCAAAGTGCTGCACAGCCGATGATCTGTTAGACATAGATAGAGGTAAAAGGCTGTACATATTCAGCTAATTAAGCATGAGCACAATTGGATGTTAAACACAAAAAATATCAAATGGAGATCAAAGCAATACATATATTAATTATGAAAAAATTAACAAAGCAATAGAAATATATGCAAAATACACATTAAGCAGACATTGGGATCAAGGAAAGGTGTTTCTCTTCGGAGAAAAATGTGTTAAAATGTATTGGTATTAGCATATCACCAAGCATGGTAAATTATGATTTGTGGTTCTCAGGAATGGAACAGAAGTGACAAAAGGTTATTTCATATTAAATAATTAAAAGGGAAATTATTTCTACAAGACTTGATGACTTATACTCCATAAATCACATTAAGTCCAATCACTATTCTTCAAAGGCATCCAACAACATTCTGGCCAAAATAAAAATATTGTGTTATACAAGTAGTCCTCGACTTACAACAGTTTGTTTAGTGATCATTCAGTTACAATGGCACGGGATAATGTGACCTATGACCGTTTTTCATAGTTACCACTTTTGCAGCATCCTCATGATTGTGTAATCAAAATTCAGATGCTTTGCAACTGGTCCACATTTATGACTTTCGCTGTGTCCCAGAGCCATGTGATTCCTTTTTGAAACCTGACAGTCAATGGGAAAGTCAGATTCGCTTAACAACCAGGTTGATCTTATCAACTGCAGTGATTCACTTGACAATTGTACCAAGAAAAGTCGTAAAATGGGGCACAACTCACTTAACGAATGTCTCACTGAACAACAGAAATTTTGGACTCTTGCGGTTGTAAATCAAGGACTGCCAGAAGCAGACATCTGAGTTGGTCAGCGGTCATATTTGTGAACAGATGTCAAAAATATAATATACAGTGTAGTTCTATGTAGGAGAAGGGTGAGAAATTAGATCCAGTCATAATCCCAAAGTTATTCAGAGCATATAAACATTAGTTGACAATTTATTCAAAAGCATGCTTTTTATTAATACCTTTACTGATCTAATTTTTTAATTCTAATACAGTATAGGTTATAAATATTCCCAATCTGCAATGCTGTAATTATGAAAGAAAGGGGCCATATTTTAATGTGGATTTGTATGCTAGAGGTTTAGGCCCAAGTCTATACAATTTTGCAGTTGTTTGGTAGTATGCACATGGATTCTTTAGGAGTTCTTGTGGGAGCTCTGAAGGTTCCCAGAAAGCTTGTCCACCCTCTACTAGACATCCCCTTAAGCAACATTGAGAGAAAACTGTATATTACAATGTGTGTTTCTATGGCTGTGCCAGGCCTGACTAGCATTTCCTACAGATTGTCACCATAGAATGTTTTGCAATTCAGAGCTCCACTTTCAATGCTATTTGTCAGGCAAAGTGACATATAGAGGTTTGCTGATGGGAAACTCAGATTCTGGCTCACAAGCATAACAATCAAATGAAATATCAAGTAATTCAAATTACATTGCCAATAAAATAAAGTTAGCTTCTCAAATTCAGTTTCAAATGAAATCATAACATTCCATTTTAAAAAGGCAGATCCTTTTTCTTAATCGGATGCGTGTTTATATTAATTACTTGCAATTGGATTCATGTTTATGAAACTTATTCAAGTGGCTTGAATCGCTTGAAGAATGAAATCCATTCTATGTATTTAGCTACTTGATAACCAGAGCAGTTGAGCTTTTTTCATATTGTTTAAAATGATAAAGTCATTTGGCAATCCTATCTGTGCCAAGGTGGAAGTAGCCTGAATTTTTGTGCGGACCAATTGCGACTAATTTACCTAAAGTACTTTCGACATTAAATATATCATTTCTATGTGTCCTTGCCGTTTTATTAGTTTGTTTCTCCTAAAGCAGGGATGTCCAAACTTGGGAACTTTAAGACTTGTGGACTTCAACTCCCAGAATTCCCCAGCCAGCATAGCTGGCTGGGGAATTCTGGAAGTTGAAGTCCACAAGTCTTAAAGTTCCCAAGTTTGGACATCCCTGTCCTAAAGCATTGTTAGAATCGGGCAAAGCTCTGCTGCCTCCTTTCTTTGACTAGATCTGAGGTGGAAAGAGACACAATCTGGATATACATGTCTTTTGGCGACCTCTTCTCTTCCCCAAGGAATTGCTTGCTTTTTTATTTGAGGTGCAAACATTTAAAATGTGACCAGTTAAAATGACTGGTTTAAAACGTTCTGGTGAAGAATTGCTTATTACAGACAGCAGATTGTTTTCAAAACCGCAATCATTTACAGGAGCTGGGGTTTCCGGAATTCCTATATGGCAGCATTAAAAACCAAGGGAGAGAAAGAATGCTTTTTCTTCACAACTCTCGTTTTATTCAAAAGCAAAAGGCACACGCAGGCTCACGCCTATCAATTCACCCAGTATCTTGAACCCCATCGGCAGCTCTATTTATTTCATTTACATTCCAATAATGCCCTCCCCCCACTTTTCAGGTGATGATGATAGTAACAATAACAATAACAATAGGATGGAGCAGACTCGAGCGACAATGGGGCCAAGCACCGTATGTGCAAGGACAGCTCAGGGAAGGCCCTGACGCTGTTTCCCCAAGGGAGAACTGGCCCTTTAACCAAACGGTGGGCGTGGCGTGACGTCATAAAAGCTGATCAGGGGGCCTCCTAACGTAATTCGGCCTAGTTACTACTGGGAGACTTGGGCACAGGCTCGTTGGAGCGTGGCGGGGGGGGGCGGGTAGGGGGTTGGGAAAAGGGCAAAGGAAGCAAGGCCGGCCCTGTAAAGGGGATCTAGCAGGGCCAAGGTCAGGACTCCAGTCTGGGACTCTCGCTGCCGTGACCGCCAACGGTTGCCAGGACATTGCATCATCCCCAGCGCATGACTCACCCACTTAAAGACTCGTGACCCTGAAGGGAGGGGGGGACATTTCGGGAGGAGTCATTTCCGGGTGCGACGCGGCAGTATCCACCGCGGCGGAGACGCGTCACCCAACGCTGGCGAAGGCGGGGCGCCGCGAAAGGACGACGACGGCCCATTGGGCGGCGGCTCCCTTCGTTCCGCCAATGGAGAGGCGCGGCGTCGCCCATTGGGCAGCAATGGCGCAAGGGTTGCGTCATGCCGAGGGGGGCGGGGCGCCCTCTTAAAGAATCCCGGCGACCATCCCGAGCAGGAGGCGGGAGGAGGCATTTGGGAGCCGGCGGGAGTCGAGAGCGGAAGACGATGAGCCGCGAGAGAAGAATGAGCCGCAGCCAGCAAGTTGGAGAGAGGATCGCGGGCGAGAAGGGGCCGCGTGGGAAGGTGCGCCTGCCTGGGAGGGCGGAGAGAAGCGCTTGGCCACTCGGGCTGCCTGCGCTTTCAGGAAAGCGGTTTTCGGGCGCCCCGATGGAGGAGGAGGGTTTGCATGGCTGGAGATGCACGGCGGGTCCAGCGCTCTAAGCCGGCCTCCGCTTTGCAAGACGCGATTCGTCGCTATTCGTTCCCTGGATCCCTGGCCAAAATTGGTCCCTTTTTTCTCTCTGCCCGACCACGAGTTGGAAAAGCTCGTTTTCTTCGCCCTGCATTGTAGCGATGGTGCATCGATCCTGGCTTGTGCCGGGTCTGCTTTCTACTCGGAGAGAGAGATCGGAGGTCGAACCGGTGGATTTGCTCATCTCAATGCACGCTCAGTTTAAACAGAACGGGCTATAAGATTTGTGTATCCTGTAGAGAGATGGAGAATTTGAGTTTATTTATTTTTTCTTATTAAACAAAAACACAATTTCGTTAGTAGGGGGGGCATGTTGCAAAGCCGGTGTACGGTACAGGGCGTGGAGGGTTTCCCCCAAGCAACTCCCAATTTATTTCCTAGGAAATTTGAGTGAGGTGCCCAGATTTCCTGGGTGGATTTAAGGATGGTGTAGCTGGGGTTTTGTAGTGGAGCCAAGCGTTCTGCTTTTCCTGGCTGGCTTATTCGTTCCCCGTGCAGAGAAGGGAGAGCTGGTGGGGCTTGTTTTCTCTTCTAAAACAGTTTGAAACTGTGGGCGCTCGGCCAGCTCCGAGGCTACATCCTTTCCCACACCTGTGGACTGGCAAGTGACCCTGAGGACAAAGCATTTTTTAAAATAGCAACCTTCCCCCACCCATCCCATTGGAAAATGAAATCCTGCCTTGCTGAGACCTTTGAAGACTTTATCAGGATTTATTAAACTATTAGCCATTCCCTGCCGCACGTTGTGGCCCAGTCAGGAGGGATACAACCAGAGGCTGAAGTTCCCCCCCTCCTCTATCCCTCTACCTACCTACTGTATTTCTCCCTCTACCCCTCTACCTACCTACTGTATTTCTCACTCTCTCTCTATCCCTCTACCTACCTACTGTATTTCTTCCTCCCTCTCTCTAGCCCTATAGCTGCCTACCTACTGCATTTCTCCTTGAAATACAGTAGGTATTATGACATTTTGTATTATGTCATCCTGTGGCCCACTGCTCTCTCTGTATTCATCTACCTACCTTTTTTTTTACATTTTTTACATTTCCGTTGCATGTACCTGGCACAGATGTGACATCTACACAATCTCTATATATATATCATTGGTGCCATACTTGAAAGGAACGTTGTGTAAAAATTTGGAAGCGATCGGTGCAGTACTTTTGGAGATGAGTGGTTTTGAACAAACTCTTGTTACATTTTTATTTATATAGAAGATTGGAGGCATCTAAAAGGGATGCATTCTTGCCGGTAGTTGAGGACAATGCTGCAACATTTCCTTGTCAAGTTTGGAAAATCCCCCCCCCCCCTTTACTCTGGTTACTTGGAATGCCTGTTTCTCTCATTCCCCGTGGACCATTCTGCACACGCATAAACATACATCTTTTCCACTAAGTTGCATAACAGTTCTTGGATCCCTAATTCTCCTACTTTCTTGCATCACTCGGGGCTGATGAAAACCAGTGGTGTGTCCCCAGGGTCTCCTGTGTTCCTGTGTGGTTCAGCCGGTGTGTTGCTGCTTTGCTGTTTGATTTGGGGCATTGCAGAAATCTCTGTAAGGGATGCATGGCTAGAATGGAAGGCAGCTAGCCATGCATCCCCTACAGAGGGGATGCCCTGGGTGTTAAAAAGAGTACAGTCACACACTCCCAGTGTCCCTGTCCGTGAAGCTCATTGGAAAACAGATTTGGAGTATAATGCATGCCGAGGGCATCAAGCTGTAGGGATGGAAGGAATATTTTTTTTCATAATCAAATGAGATTTCTTTTGTTCGTATTTTAATAAAAGAGAACCTCTAACCACTTAGATTTGGGAAGTGTAGATTCTGATTCTTATAAGTGTTTTATAATTGTTTTATTTGATCTGCTTGCAAGTGTCTGATTGGCAATTTAGCGTGTGACCCCCATGCTAATTTGGCCGCCTCTGCTTTACAAGGTGGGGATAGGGTGAATATAATATGAGTTCAGTGAAAAAAAAGATGAGCTGCATCCAGATGTTTTTCCATTTGGATTTGCCCTTTTTAATTAAAAAAGAACCCTATAGTGTTGGAAATAGTGCATTCGGGGAGATAAGGCGGTATATAAATTTGATAAAATAAATAAAATAAATAAATAAAATTTAAATGCAAAGAATTAAAAAATGGTCTTGAGTATGAGATGCATAAACATGCTATTTCCAAAAAGCCTAAAGACTTTAATAATTGCCTTGGCTGCAATCTAAATCATGACACAAAGGAACAGGTCTCTCTCTGGATAAGAGATTTGTCCAGCTCCTGTTATGTAGAAGCATCTAAAATATATTGAGATTCTCTGATGGTTGAGAAAAAAGGGAACTAAAATGCAACATATAGGTATTTATCAATGAGCTTGAAAAAGGAGATAATGCTTTGCTTGTTTTAAAGCAGGGGTGTCCAAACTTGGGAACTTTAAGACTTGTGGACTTCAACTCCCAGAATTCTGGGAGTTGAAGTCCACAAGTGTTAAAGTTCCCAAGTTTGGACACCCCTGTTTTAAAGGATAGGAGTGTGGTGGGGGAATCGTAAAGGAAATTTGTGGTGCCCCCATTCCACTCTGCTGTTTAGTGTCAAAGGGCAAATTTGGGGGTAGGGCTTTCCTTGGATGGGTGCAGGGGTGAAATCAACAATCAACTACTGGTTCGCAAATGCACGCACAGAGCATCGAAAATGGGCCGTGATAACGTGGGTGGGCTGTCACTGTCGCTACCGGTTCACCTAAACCGGATAGAACCGGCTAAATTGCACCACTGGATGGGTGTAACATGTTTATGATACACGACATCCTCTTTTACTAATAATCACAGACTTTTCTCTTATTCTTTCAGTTTCGAACAAAAAATCGCACGTTAATACATCACCACACTTGAAAAAAAAAGGTAAGAATCCAAGAAAAGCGGAGAATTGTACTAAACTTCAAATAGATTCATTTTAAGAACTCTGCATTTTTTAGCGTAAGAACTGTTGAATTCAGTGGATTCGCTCCAGAATAGACATGTTTTAAGATTGGATTGTAGAGTCTTCTGGCTTTCAAGCCTTCAAGGTAGGCCAGGGCAAGAAACAGGTCATGGCAGGGATTCTAGAAATGCCCCTTGTAGGATAGAATAACAAGAAAGCCTATCTTAATTTCTCTCTACCTTAATGAAACAAAATCAAGGTTTGAGTCATTTCTCATCCCTTTCTCCCTGGGTTTCAGTATTTTTTTCTGAAAGCCGTGCCCCGTTCACCGTTTGCTCATTCCTTCTTCATTTCCCTTATGTATATAATTATCACTAAGAAATTTGTAGAAGAGTAAGAACAATACCAATTTTGAAAGACACAAAACTAAGTAACGTGGATGAAAAAGTACAATGAAAGAAATAGAGAAGAGAAAGGGAAAAAAAGCTGTAAAGAAATAACTTTCAATCTTCTTAACACCAGTTACAAGTACCTTTAGATTTTGCCCTCTTTCCGTAAGGTTACATCATAATGTCCTTCTTTCCATCATCTATCCTTTGTAATCATCAGTCACAAGTTCATTTTTTTTTCCAGCAGAAAGTCCAAAAGGGCTTTCCAGTCATTAGGAAATGTAGTTGATCTTTAATCAAACAAGCCAACCTCTGCTAAATCTGTCCTCTCTACCAGCCATTCCTTCATTGTGCGTATTTCAGAGTCTTTCCATTTTTGTGCCTATAATAATCTCAATCTTCCTTAATGCTTTTCCAATTGTCTATCTGTTAGTCCCAACAAGAAAAGTTCTGGTTTTAATTGAATATTAATCTTTAAAATTTGTGGTATTGCTATGTATACTTGAACCCCAAAATTTTGTGGCTGTTTTGTAAAATCTACCCAACACGATAAAGCGACCTTTGTGCGTTTCACATTTCCAATCTAAATTTTCCTCACTCCCAAATCAGATCTACTTCCTTCACCATGAGATAGGCGCAGTGAATGGGTTAGTACACCAAGGATCCACTGTATCTTTCAAGTTTGGGATTTGCAGTTTCGACATTTCCCTGCCCCATTTTCATGTGACCACATTTTGGGTGCTCATCAACTGGCCCACATCATGACTCTGATTTATGTCATTTCCCCTCCCCACCAAAAAAACCAGATAGAGTTTACTTTGCAGGAAAAAAATCCCCATAGTGAACAATGGGCTTGCTTAATGACTGCAGTATTCATTTTATTACCTCTGCAAAAAGATCATAAAATGCCGACCTGCTTTACAACTGTCGCGACAACAACCCAAAATTGCAGGCTCAATTATAGATGTAAATCGAGGATTAGCTGTGACTCTTTCAGGAGTGTCCAGCATTGCTGATCTTTATAACCTAAAGAATATTACGTTCAGCAGAAAGGTTGAATTAAAAATAATAATATATTATTCAATTACATTCATTCACTCTTTTAAAACTGGTCCTTTTTCAAGACAGTTAGTTATACTGTAAAAATACTTAACGTTCATTTAGAAGAATCTGTAAATCAAGCTCTTCATAACAATATTAATGTTCTTACAGATACATGTTAACATAGTTTACTTACTGTTCTTTCTTTGACCCCCCAAACTGGTGCATTTATATTGCACAATATAATATATCTGTACAATTTACAAATATTTATGTATCATAAATAAATGTCCTTAAGATACTTCAAATCTCTGTTGTTCATATGGTTGTTATCAGTTATTTGTTGAAATGTGTCTAGAATGGTGGGCTTATTCATGTAAAGTTTCGGGGTCAGTGGGGAGGGCATACATGTTTATGTGAATTGAGAATGTTGATAACTTGAAACCTTTAAAGAAGGAATTTTTTTAACCTTTCAAAACAATAAATAAATGCTTACCAGTTTTGGAACACAGAATCGATGTAGAATAAATGAAGTTTGTACTTAGAAAGGCACTTTAAAACAAATAATTGGTTTTTGTGGGTTGCTATAGAACAAACAGTGGTTTTTGAAGATTTTGCAATTGTTTCCTTGTGAAGACAGTGATAGTGCTTTTCACTAAAAATATTCCAAATGCCTTTAAAATTAGAGCCAGTTTTGGTGCAGGGATTAAGGTGATGGACTAAGAAACCTGGAGCCTTCGAGTTCTAGTCCTTCCATAGGGTGACTTTGGGCCAGTGACTCTCAGCCCAACACAGTGGCCGAAAATCATGGCAATCTGCTCATGTTCAAGTTGATAGAATCAAGATCACATGAAGTGTTAATACAACTTTATAATGCCTTGGTAATGCCACACTTGGAATACTGCATTCAGTTTTGGTCGCCACGATGTAGAAAAGATGAGACTCTAGAAAGAGTGCAGAGAAGAGCAACAAAGATGATTAGGGGACTGGAGGCTAAAACATATGAAGAACGGTTGCAGGAACTGGGTATGTCTAGTTTAATGAAAAGAAGGACCAGGGGAGACATGATAGCAGTCTTCCGATATCTCAGGGGTTGCCACAAAGAAGAGGGAGTCAAACTATTCTCCAAAGCACCTGAGGGCAGAACAAGAAGCAATGGGTGGAAACTAATCAAGGAGAGAAGCAACTTAGAACTGAGAAGAAATATCCTGACCGTTAGAACAATTAACCAGTGGAACAGCTTGTCTCCAGAAGTTGTGAATGCCCCAACCCTGGAAGTCTTTAAGAAGATGTTGGATAGCCATTTGTCTGAAATGGTATAGGGTTTTCTGCCTGGGCAGGGGGTTGGACTAGAAGACCTCCAAGGTCCCTTCCAACTCTGCTATTGTATTGTAAGTTGTCAGTAGACACAGACCTGCTTGGCTGTGAGCAGCTTTTATGTAAGGCTAGGCTTATTTTCAAGATGCCTGAACTTTGCTTTAGTAGTGTAATATGTTTCAGAGTATACCTCACACAGGAAAAGCTAATTGGACGCAGAGGCTCTGTGTGCCACCTAACTTCACTCTGCAAGCCTTCACTGCTCAGCTATGAGTCATTCGTTTGGGCAGCCTTGCTTGTGGCTCTGTTGATTGCTCATTCAGAGCCGACACAAATGGATGGAGTGCTCTGCTCTGAGCATGTCCCAGCTGGCCTCGAGGCCAAGGAGGAGAAGAAAGTTCCATAGGAAAGCTTTGCTGGCCCTCCCAGCCTGTCTTGTGATGATGACTCACCTCTTATTTCTCACAGTGCAGGAGGTTTGGTTCTGCTAGCCTCCGCCCATTGTTAAGACATCTGGAAAACCCCTAGCACAGTGTTTCTCAACCTTAGCAATTTGAAGATGTCCGGACTTCAACTCCCAGAGTTCCCCAGCCAGCATTCGCTGGCTGGGGAATTCTGGGAGTTGAAGTCCGGACATCTTCAAGTTGCCAAGGTTGAGAAACACTGCCCTAGCTCCGTGGTCGGCAAACTGTGGCTCGCGAGCCACAAGCGGCTCTTTGGCCCCTCGAGTGCGGCTCTTCCTCCACCCAGCCATAAGCAGACTCCGTCTATTGTATGGGAGGCGGCTGCTGCCCCCGAGCCCTGCGACGTGCAGCTCCCGCCATCCGAGGTCGCCCGGCAGGCGCGTCAGGCAGGACGGCCGGGCATGTCTCCACCAGCTTCCTCTGACAGCCACCGCGGTGCACATCCCAGGGCTGCCCATCACACGGGGCTGGGAGGGAGGTGGGCGTGCGGTGGCCGGATGGCCTCGGCCGCGCTTAAGGTAGCCGCAGCCTCAGGTGCTCCCCCCGCCAGCCCGCTCGTGGCGGGGGGAGGCAGCCGTAGCCGACATGCTGGCTCCTCCGCTGCTTCTCGGGGGGAGGGCGGGACTGACAGACACACAGAGAGACAGAGGGAGAGGGAGGGAGAGACAGACACAGAGAGACACAGAGGGAGGGAGAGAGGGAATCAGAGAGAGACAGACAGACACACACACACAGTGACAGAGATGGGTGGAGGGAGAGAGACAGATACAGAGAGAGAGAGAGACACAAACACACAAAAAGAAAGAGAAAGAAAAAGAAAGTGGGAGAGAGAGAGAGAGAGAAAGAAAGAAAGAAAGAAAGAAAGAAAGAAAGAAAGAAAGAAAGAAAGAAAGAAAGAAAGAAAGAAAGAAAGAAAGAAAGAAAGAAAGAAAGAACTTATGACCACAACTGAGCCCAAAATTTTGGTTGCTAAGTAAGACCATCGTTAAGTGAGTTTCACCACATTTTCCAAGTTGGCCATACCCACCTGGTCACATGACCACTGAGCCACTCCCACAAAACAGGCCACACCTTTTGGCACTCAATAAATTTCAATCGTGGTACTGTTGATATTTGGCTCTATTGACTAATGAGTTTGCCCACCACTGCCCTAGCTTATCGCCCTGTGCAGTATGAACTTAATACAGTATTGAATTCAGAGCTTGAATAAAGCACAGGTAGTCCTCGACTTACGACCACAGTTGAGCACAAAATGTCTGTTGTTGAGTGAGACATTTCTTAAGTGAGGTTTGCCCCATTTTACTACCATTTCTTAAAAGTGAATCACCGCAGTTGAATAAGTTAGCAACCTGGTTGTTAAGTGAATCTGGCTTCTTTCTTGTCAGAAGATCACAAAAGGAGGATCCCATGACCTTCGGACACATTGAAGGTCATAAATATGAACCGGTAGCCAAGCACCTGAATTTTGATCACATGATCAGGGGGCGTTCCAAAGGTCATAACTGTGAAAACTGCTCATAACTCATTTTTTTCAGCGCTGTTGTAACTTTGAATGGTCACTCAATGAACTGTTGTAAGTCGAAGACTACCTATTTCAGCTCATAGCAGGTATATGGAGAAAACACCATTTCCCTGCCTGAGTGTGTGTGTGTGTGTGTGTGTGTGTTTCCCAGTAGGACATTTACCTCTGAAATGGAATGCCTCGTGGTTACATGGATACACGCTGCAGTTTTGCTCATATGTATCTGCATTGTAAATATAATAGACCAACTTTAGTCCTGTATCGAAAATATTGTCTACATTGACAGCTGCATTTCTTATTCTGAAGAAGTCCTGCCAAGTTCAGAACTGGCTTGTCAGGAGATATGGTCAAGTTACATGCAAGATTTGTATCTGTTCTATTCAGGGTTAGAATAGAATAGAGTAGAATAGCAGAGTTGGAAGGGACCTTGGAGGTCTTCTAGTCCAACCTCCTGCTTAGGCAGGAAACCTTACACCACTTCAAACCAATGGTTGTCCAATCTCTTCTTAAAAACTTCCAGTCTTGGAGCATTCACAACTTCTGGAGGCAAGTTGTTCCACTGATTAATTGTTCTGTCAGGAAATTCCTCTTTTGTTCTAAGTTGCTTCTCTCCTTGATTAGTTTCCACAAGAAGCAATGGATGGAAACTTAGCAAAGAGAGAAGCAACTTAGAACCAAGGAGAAATTTCCTGGTAGTTAGAACCATTAATCAGTGGAACCTCCAGAAGTTGTAAATGCCCCAACAGTAGAGGTTTGTACAAAGAGATTGGACAACCGTTTGTCTGAAATGGCATAGGGTCTCTTGCCTGAGCAGGGGGTTGGACTAGAAGACCTCCAAGGTCCCTTCCAACTCTTCTCTTCTTTTCTCTTTTCTTCTAGTCCTGAATAGAACAGATGCAAATTTTACATATCACTTGACCATATCTCCTGACAAGATGGCTGACGCCTCCCCAGAACTTAGCGATTGGTCTCATCAAAGAGCTGCTCTGCCTTGTTAATGCAGTATTCAGCCTTTCCCCAACCTAGTTGCCCTCTTAGGCCCTGCATTCTGGTTGGTTCTCCTAAGAGTGCTGCCCAATTGCAATTTGAGGTGGCTTCCTCCCACCCACCCCTCTCACAACCCATGGCCGATTATATTGCCCTCTTTCAATTTTTGCTCATAAAAGAATTTGCTCGGCTTCGGGTACATTAAGCAGATTTGTAGGGGGTCCTTTTGGGAACACGAGAGAGGTGGTTTCCTAACGCAAGAGGTGAAAAGGTCTTCTACTTGCCCCTTGTTGTAGGTGACCTGAATTAAAATGGATCTCTGGAGAAACGTTTCTTTCCCCCAGAGCAAGGCTAACTTGCTGAGCTGTGTAGCAATCTACAGAGATGTTAATCCAGTGTTTTTGATGGCACCCATAACTTTTTTTATCTTTCAGAAGCAGTGTGGCTTTCTCTGAACCATGATGGCAGAATCCCTGCCCTTTCCACTGGGCACACCAGTGCCCACCTGGGAATTGGAAGCCTGGTACCAGGACTTGCAGGAAGTGCTGTCCTCTGATGTATCCAACAGGACAGACCCCTCTGGGGTTGAACAGGAGCAGGTGAGTCAGCTGGCTTTTCTTTGATGCTTCCAGGAGCGGGGAGTCCTGCATTCAAGTGGGTGGTTGGGTTCCTTTATGGGCTGGCTCTACCTTGCTCTATTTTTGTATCCTAAATCTGCATTGGAGGGATTGTAGCCACTACCATCGGTAACAGATTTTATAACTCTTTAAAAATTGACACATTCATTATAGCATAAAACCACGTTCCCCAGTCAGGTGCCTTCCAAATGTTCCCATAATTGCTCATGCTGGCCAGGTTTGGGGAGTTGTAGTTGCGCACACACCTGGAAAGCAACAAATAAGAGGAAGATGCCCTTGTATTTTATTTCATTTATGATTCCTCCCCTCCATTAAGTGATGATCTGCAGACTTTTGTTCTAGAATGCTACAGTTTCAAGCTAAAGTCTCAGTAATTCAAGTTACAGTCTAAAGAGTTATTTGATGTATTTCAATTTAAAAAATGCCTGTAGCTCCCTCAGGTCTTTCCAGGGTGGGCTTGTAATCTCACCTTGTGTGCTCAGAAGCCAATTGTAATCTTTCAGTAAATGTATAATTTGAGTAGTGGGCGTATGGGAGTGTTCTTTCTGACTGCCTTCCACTATAAGCAGTGTTTCTCAACCTTGGCCTTTTAAGATGAGGACCTCAACTTCCAGAATTCCCCAGCTAGCCATGCCAAAGTTGAGTAATACTGCATTGGAGACTAATTGCACTGAGCTCAGATTTAAGTAGGTAGGTACAAGTCAGATGGTCCTATTAAGTGTTTCATTTGAGCTGCTTTTGACTCCTGTCTTTTCTGCCATGGCTCCTATCCTGAGGAACGTCAATCACCCTCCACCCCCACCCCATTCATGCTGGTCCCAACCTGTTGGCCTTCCAGAAGACCCCCAAAACATGTTTTTTTCTAAAAGGAGTTTTTTAGTTGAGGTTTTCAGTACGTTTTTATGTATTTTGTTGTTATGTATGCTGCCAAGAATTACTATATGAGATGGACAATTTATATAATCCACCCAGCCTTCTGAAAAGTCCTGAAGACTTGGCTTTCCCCCCAAATACTGGGATAGGATGAAGTGACTGCAATGTCAGAAACTTGGTTTGGTGCCAGGTTTTTGTTTTTAAGGCTTACAGTTTTAATGTTTGATTCTTGATTGGAAGCCGCTCTGAGTTTGGTCTAAGATGGGCAGCTATATAACAATTTTAAATAAATAGTGATAAATAAAATAGGCGAAAGATGATATTTTAAAATGCACCATGCTAAATTTATAGCACTCATTGGTCAGTCATGTGTTCAGAAGCAAGTCTTCCAGAAGATTACTCAAATGTGAGATGGATAGTATATAAACGTAATACATGTCTTGACTTGTTACTGTGCTTGTTGAGGTGTGTTGTTTCTTAAACTCCATGTCATCTTAATAATACGCATGCACACAGGCTTAGAAATTATTCTTTCCTTAGAAATCTATTATTCCACAAAGACCCTGTCAAATAATGCCGGGAAATTTTAACTAGAGGGGGCTGATATGAGGATATTCCTTTTATAATAACCAAATTTTGATATTCTTAATCTGTTTGCAGTCCTCTTTCTAACTCCAAGAGCATCAGAAATGCGAATGGAGGCAAGGGCTTAATATCAACATGGCTGCAAGTATAAACTGTCACCTTCATTATCTTCTGTCAGCCACCAACCTGGTTAAAACTCATTACTAGAAGTTGTGGCAGCATCCAGCTGCACTACTAAGTGTGAAATTTTGGAATAGGATCCCCCTTTTTCTCCAATCACAAGAGCCCCTTGCCTCAGGAGCAAACCAGCAGTCCTTGTTTAATGATCACAATTGGGATTGGCAGATGTGTCATTAAGCGAAGTGAAACTGACTCTACTTATTTTACTTCAGCTTTTCTTTGCTTTACATGCAAAGGTCATAAATGGGAGGACTAGTCACAAAGTTACTTTTTCATCATGGTAACTGAATGGTCGCTGTGTGAGATGGTCGCTAAACAAGGACTGCCTGTACTCTTTACACTACATTACTAGGAAGTAATAGGCATGGCTTGGCTACTCTGCATTTGGGAGGTGTCGTTTTTTTGCTGTCAGATCTCAGAAGTTCAGTAACGAAAAGATGTGTTACTTTGGCAATTTGGTATCTCCCAATTTGTCTTGGTGGAGTTATTTGAACCGAAGTTGGATATAGTTCCATTTTTTTAATCTGAGGTAGAAATTTATACAACACACGGCCCTGATGTGTTACATAGAACTTCTGTTCCACTATGTGATGACTTTATCCAACACTTTATCCAACAGTTAAAACATGTGGGCAAGGCAGCTAAGCAAATGGGGGCTTCACAGGAAGGAGGAGTTGTGAGTTATAGAATTTTCATAGGTTGTCAAGTTGTGCATTATAGTTTCCATGACGGCATCCATCTTTTCTGAAGGGCTGTATTCATGTTTTCTCAGGCACCAGAGATCAGATACGAAATGCTGCATAGCTAAAACCTTCAGGTTAAATCAAACATTGCAATGCTTTGTGTAACCCCCCACTTCCCTTCCTTACACCGAAGGACTGAATGGATTTTTTTTCCTCCCACTATATTCAGACTTGTGAAACAGAACAGGCAGGAAAGGCAGCCAGCAAACAAAGCCTTGTTGTCAGTTTGACAGCTAAGAACTTGGTTTTTTTAAAACTCCACTCTGCAGCCTGCCACAGGGGCTTTTATTGGAGATGGAGGCCAACAATATGCATCCTCTTTTAACCCACCTCTTGCTCCGTTTCTTTTTCAGAAGGAATTCGATGGCTTTGATGGGGCTGCTCTCTTGTGGAACTTGGAGACTTCCAATTCCTTGGAGCTTAATGGGGATATAACGACAGGAAGCTATGAGTTGGAGCCTGATCTCGCAGCAGAACTTTTGGAGCAACTGGGCCAGGAGCCCCCGGGGCCAGCAGAGTCCGATTCTAGCCACAGCTCTCCTGCACAGACGGGCACAGATGACGATGAGGGGATGTCTACTAGCCGGAAGAGGCGGCAGAGTGGCCAGCCTCACGGCGGCAAGAGGCAGCGCGGCAGAGAGCGGGAGCAGCAGAATGAGCGCAGAGTGGCAGAGCTGATGGCACACAATGAGCATCTCCAGCAGGAAATACAGCGCTTGACCGCTGAGGTGGAAGCTACCCGAGCAGCGCTCATCCAGCGGATGGTGAGCCTAAAGACATGATGGGGTCCTGGGACACTTTCTGGACTGAAAAATTATTTCTCCTTGCTATGGACCGAAGTGTGCAGGGCTTCATCCTTTCCAGATGGGAGAGACTGTGCAGCATGCCGAAAGGGAGAGGCACTTGTCGACACCTTAAAGCACATCAGTGCCCTGCGACACTGAGAACTTGAAATACTTGTTCTTACTCTGTGTAGCCAAGTGGACTTCCCTTGCAGAACTGTACTCTGTGGGGCCCAGATTTTAGGCAAAGAGGAGATCCCTGACTTTCCTTAGAGACTGACTGTGGCAGTTGTGGAACTGACTTTGTTTTTTTAATAGTGACCTCTGTTCCTGTCCTTGCCAGGAGATTGCAGGGAGGAATGCCTGCGTGTATCGTTCTGTACAACAGTGCTTTGTACTTGTATAAAGAGCAATAAAGTATTTATTTTGTCCTGTGTAATCCAACAGTTTGAAGGTTCTGGAACTGTTCGTGGGAGTCACAGAAAGACTAATAAGAGGAGAAAATTAAACGGGACCACAGTTGCTAACAATTGTCACAAACCCAAATGAACCTGAGACGTCTTGATTGTGATCACAGCTCCGCCGGTCACTTTTTCTTTTTCCCTTTTCCTTCTACCACGAGGTGCTGCTTCTGCATTTCCACCAACTCTGAGACCACGACATCAACTTGCTCTTTCCTGGCACCCTGGGCCTTTACGTATTTTACGTGGTTACCCTAGATAACAAAAATGCAGTGAGTATACAGCAGCCTTGTTCAAGAGGAAATTCCAAGTTAGGAACAACATAAGCTAAGATTTTCCTGGAAATTCAGACAGAATGTGTTCCTTTAACAGCTTCTAAAAATGTATCTGTTAAAGTTTCAAAGAAATGGGGAACAGAGACAATGCTGGTAGAAAAGCACACATGGAAAACACTACATTTCATATATTGTAATGATGAACTTTTAAGGGAAATATGTATGTCTAGCCTAACAAAGAGAAGGATTAGGGGATCATGATAGCTGTCTTCCAGTATAGGTAGTCTGAAACGTTTGACAATTGAGGTCAAAATTTATGTTGCTAAGTGAAAAATTTATGTGAGTTTTGCCCCATTTTACGACTTTTCTTGCCATATTTCTTAAGTGAATCATGCAGTTGTTCGTTAATAACACAGTTATTAAGTGAATCTAGGTTTTTCCATTGACCTTGACTGTCAGAAAGGGATGACATGACTCCAGGACACTGCAACCGTCATAAATACGAGTCAATTGTCAAGAAGGTAAATCACATGATCAAGGGGGATGCTGCAACAGTCATAAGTGTGAAAAATGGTCATAGGTCATTTCCCGTCTAGTCTTGTAGAATTTTGATTGCTAGGGTCACTGGACATCTGAGAACAAAATGTGGATTTTCTCACAGAACGGCTACCATGATAGGAATAGCTAGTTGCAGAACACCCGTTTAACCACAGCATGCTTATGTGTAAACTACAATTTACAAGTCAGATTGCCTGGAGTCATGCTACATGCTCAAGCCAAAGAAGCAAACCTCTTATTAGTATGTTGTGCAAATTCACCACACCGGAACTAGAAAAAAGCTTAACACAATCCACTCACAACCTGCACCATTATTTTATTATGTTATCTTAGAAATAAGTGGTACCTAAGTGTGCTCTTATACAGGCAAAACACTCCAATAAACTGTACAGGGAAACCTAGACCTTAATGATAACTACACTTGTTATTAACCTCATCCCCAACATTTCAGAATCCAGTCTTACCTGTTCTCCTTCCTGATGTTCCTTCCCTCCCAATGTTTTCTGGATATTTGCAGCTGCTTTTTGCTGGAAGCCAAAGAAGATAAAAATTATTAAATGAGCCACACCTCTCAACTTTTTAACATCTCTTACTCACCCCATGCTTCTATGATCTCCAAATCAAATTATGCTTATTGACAAGAAGGGAAAACAATAGCACCAGATGCACCAATACAGCTAATTTCAGGAAGTGGAGAAAGGGCATGCACTGCTTGCTAAGCACCATCCATAAAAGGAATACTATGGCGTCAAAATGCTAAGGTAAAAGGCAGAGACAAAGGACTGGTGTGTTATTGTAGCAACAATATTTTGGTGGAAGGAGGGTTGAATGTGCAATACAAGCCACAAAAGAATGATGATGATGGTTAATCAGCCATAGGTCTGTGTGTGCTTGGAGGAAGGATTCAAGTTATGGCTAGAGCACTTCAGGAATTAATGCAAGGATTTGATTCTCTGGTAGAAGCCTAAAATCTAAAGGATGCTTGTGGAGACCCAATAGTAATAATTTATTAAATGTATATGTTGCCCAATTCCCAGTGATTCTGGGAAATGTATAAATTGTTTAAAACAAGAAAAAGAACAAACAACAAAATAAAAATAGCAGGGTGACAAACTGGGTAGGAGGAAAGGAAAACAACCTGGGTTAAAAGGAAACTTCACTGATCTTCACACCAAAGCCCTGGGTGAAGGATCTTCAAAAACACCAGCAGGGTAGGGGACATTTGTATTTTCCAGAACTTAGTTGCTGTTAAAGAGAAGGTTCGTTTCCAGGATTGCAACAGATGGCATTGCTTAACTGAAGGAACCTGGAACGTGCCAGCCCAACCAGATCAGATTGGCCAGGCAGATATTGTGGGAGACAGGTGAACCCCCCTCCCCCGAGTACCTAGACCCTGTATCACAAAATGCTATCCAGTTAACAAATTTTACCTTTGGCTTCAGTGGGAAGTCTTCAAACTGGAAAACAGCAGAAGGGAACCACAGAAAGACCAGAAAGAGGCAGGAATAGTAGTTAGGTGCTACAGCAGAGGAAGGATTTTGCAAGCAACCTAGAGTATCTAAACCAGATTGCCCAACAAAGAGGAGGAGGAGGAGGAGGAGGAGGAGGAGGAGGAAGAGGATACAACAGCTACAGGAGAGATTTACTAATATCTTGAGTTGCAACAATTTGTTTAATGACGATTCAAAGTTACACGTTAATCCCCTCAAATATATACGTCAGTCCTGAACTTACGAATATTGCAGCACCATGGCAGTCATTCACCCTTACGAACGACTGCAGAGACACTGCAACATTCAACCTGCCTATTCCCCCCACCCACCCACTCCTCACAATTGCTTTCCCTTCCCCCATCCTGCTGTGCCAGGCTCACTTTGCCTTGCAAAAATCTGTCTCCTTTCTGCTGCAGTTTCTTTGAGAGCAGGGTGATTTTGCTTCCAACATCAGCTTGCAAATATTTCCCGCACACTGAGAGTGAAATGTTCTGGAGGCCGTGATCACGAGGCCTCAGGCCACCATTCTCTGCTAAAGCGGATGAGTCCCTAAAGTCACGCAAGATCATGGCGCCCAGAAGCTTCCAGTTTCCGTGCAAAACATTTGCAAGCCGACAGATCGCTTTGAGGCAGCAAAATCCCGCTGCCTCAAAGCATCCCGTCGGCTTGCAAACGTTTTGCATGGAGACTGGAAGCTCCATGATTTTGTGTGGCAGAGAGGCTGGAAAGGAGACAGCTCGCTAGATGTCAAGGTAAGTGACCCGGCACAGCGGGATGGTGGGAGGGAAGCAATTGTGGAGAGCATGAGGTATTCTCATTGGGTCAGTGGAGGACTTGGGTAGTCTTAACCAGGTGGTCTGCTCCATCAGCCTTCTCCACCCTGAGATAGCTCGTGCACGACTGTGCGTGCGAATGTGTGGGCAAAAGCAGGGAGTTTTCCCGTGCATTTTATGTGGTTCACTCAGGTTACGAATGTAATTGGCAGGCTCCATTACATTCGTAACATGAGGAATAACTCTACCTGGGAGCCCATCCCAACCTAGTCAACAGCATCCATGTAAAATGCTGTCAACAGGAAAATTAAATCACAGATGCAGAAAAGTATAAGGCCGTGATGGCGAACCTATGGCACGCAGAGCCATTTCTGAGGGCTCAGCTCCAGCACACACTGGCCAGCTGATTCTAGGCCTTGATTTTCAGCAGTTTTTTGTCCTCTGGAGGCTTCAGGAAAGCCTCCTGAAGCCTCCAGAGAGCG
Organism: Rhabdophis nuchalis; assembly: GCA_039707465.1. Classification (NCBI taxonomy): domain Eukaryota; kingdom Metazoa; phylum Chordata; class Lepidosauria; order Squamata; family Natricidae; genus Rhabdophis; species Rhabdophis nuchalis. Next base: position 190,710,349 of record CM077646.1, read on the forward strand.
AAAAAAGGACTTACCAGGCCCACCGGAAGTTGGAAAATGGGCTGGTTTCCGGCCTCCGGAGGGCCTCTGGGAGGGGGGCATTTTCGCCCTCCCCAGGCTCCAAGAAAGTTGTGTATGCATGCGCGGGGCAGCAGGGTGGGGTGTCACGCACGCATGCACAGGAGGCATGGCATGGGGGCAATAAATTATGGGAGTGGGCACCCGAGTGCGTGCAATGGTGCGCAAGCGCATGCTTTTGGCACCCAAGGCAAAAAAGGTTCGCCATCACTGGTATAAGGGGTCAAAGTAGGAGAACTGACTGGCAAAGTACATTGCAATATTTCTTTTCCACCATTCTGAAAGCAATATACATTTTTAAAGAATATCTCAGTGTATGTTTCCCCAAATGTTTTCAGAGTATGAAAGGGTCAAAGAAATGGCCACCAGCACAGGAGCTGATCAATCAGTTTGTACCAGAAGGGAAGTGTTTTTGCAGGTAATGAGTACTTTCCTCTGCAGCAAAGAAAAGAGTAATGAAATTATCACTACAGATCTAACATTTGTAAGACTAAACATGAATGAAAGATCTGGGGGGAAATAAATTAACAACAGCTAACACCTGTAAGTATTTTAAAAACGTGTGCTTTTGTGCCTTAAAAAAAAAAATTAGGTCTTTTAACTTTTAAGAAGGTATACTCGTATTATTAACTTTACAATACAGTGAAACCTAACTATCCAAACCTCAATGGGAAGGATCCAATTCTGCTTCATTATAATGTCATCACACAATTGTGTAAATGATGCAATCTGTGACATATGATTGGCCCTCTCCTCTCCCAAACAGGTCATTCAAATGAGGCTTTGCTGTATGTCTGGCTCCCCATCATAAGACTGTGGAAGGCACACCATAAATGGAAAGATCTGCTTTTCCCTTCGTCAAGAGATGCCGGAATTTGGGACCTAGCAAGATCCTCTGTGTGAAGGGACACTCTCACTCTCTGCTGCTCAGTTTCCTCATTTTGGTGGTGTATGAACAATCCCTCTTTAATTCTTTGTTCCCAGTCACCGGTTGGCAATGACAGTACTACAACTCAGCAATTGTGAATTAAAACGAGGAGGCCACTGGTAACGTGAAGAGTGTATATCTGCATTTCACAAAGAGGATGTGATTTCATCCTCCCCCCCCCCCCAGTAACTACCGTATTTTTTGGAGTATAAGGCACACCAAGATGTTGAAGAGGCAAATTTAAAAAAAAGTTTTTGCATTCTGCAGACCTCTCAAAAACGGCTCGTTTTTCGCAAAATTGAGCCTGTTTTTTTTAGTCACAAAAACTGCATGAATAGTCTTTAGGAGGGTTGTAGAGTGCTCCTGGGGGCTGCCCCCCTCCCCAAACGAGCAAAAAATGGCCAATTTCTGCCCAAAATGGGCCCATTTTTTGTCAAAAAAGGGGCATGCATAGGCTTTAGGAGGCTTATAGAGTCCTCCTGGGGGCAAAAACGAGCAAAAAATCACCCATTGTTCACTCATTTCCGCTCTCCCCAGCCCCCAGGAGCACTCCTAAAGACTACGCATGGCCAATTTTACAAAGGAGGTGGGGTTTCCGGAGGCCAAAAATGCTGTATTTAGTGTAAGATTTTTAAAAGGTGCATCGTATACTCTGAAAAATACGGTACCTTATTTCCCTGAAAATAAGCCGTCCCTGAAAATATTGCAACACAGCAGCAGCCATGAGGTGAGCACACTTGTTGCCTCCTGCACCTCAAAAATAATAAGACCTCCCCGAAAATAAGGCCAAGCACTTATTTCGGGGGGGAGGGGTCAAAAGAAAATAAGACCCTGTCTTATTTTCAGGGAAACACAGTATGAAGCATGAGTTATGAGGAATTGTAGAAGAGGCAGGTGTACAACCTAGCGATCGACAAAGAGGCTTTTGCTTTGTGGGAAAGGGGGTCCTCGACCACAGCAGCTTTAAGTGCACGCTGCTTGTCAGGTTTTCTCCCTCATCCTGTAGAGAACAGGGGCATCTGGCTACTGATCTCCCGGCTCATAAAGTTGTGAGATACAGCGAAAGCATCCCAACTGTTTTAAGGAGCCCCAGAAGAGGTGTAGAGATGTCTCTCTCACTGTCAAAGGCTTCCCAAGAAGTCTGGAGGAATCAGTTCATTCCACCCTTTCTTACCTGTCCTCCACTGAAACGCTTCCTCAAGTTCTCAATTTGTTCAGCCTCCAACTTTTGGAATAAAGGAGTCACCTGGAATGAAATGTAGAAGACCATGAAAAATCTGGGGTGGGGGAGTGGGGGGTTTGCTTTGTAGCCTAATTACAGGCATAAAAGGCTATATGTGTTCTATAGATTTATCATCTGAGCGCTGTATCTGGTATCCTCATTCATATAGTTGCATATAAATGCTTGGAATTCTATGGACAGTATCTGATAAAGGTACAAAAGGGTGGATGGGTAGCATGGCGTAATTTATGTTCCCAACAGCGTCACTTCTGTCTGTGTAACAAGCTAGTGCAGTGGTTCTCTTTGCGGGTCCAACGACCCTTTCACAGGGGTCACCTAAGACCATCGGAAAACACATATTGCCAAAAGTGTTCGCTCACCTGCCTTTATTTGCATATGAATTTACAGTAAGTGACATCCCATTCCTAATCCATAGGGTTCAATAGGACGTTGGTCCACTGCACACTGTTCTTGAGCTAATCTGAAGGCCACATGAAGTTTGGAGGTCTGTAGCGATTGACTGCAGAATGTTGGCGATCTCTTCGCACTATGCGCCTCAGCATCCGCTGACCCTGCTCCGTCCGTTTACGTGGCCTACCACTTTGTGGCTGAGTTGCTGTCGTTCCCCAACACTTCCACATTCTTATAATACAGCTGACAGTTGACTGTGGAATATTTAGGAGCGAGGAAATTTCACGACTGGATTGGTTGCACAGGTGGCCTCCTATCACAGTTCCACGCTGAGCTCCTGAGAGCGACCCATTCTTTCACAAATGTTTGTAACAACAGTCTGCATGCCTAAGTACTTGATTTTATACACCTGTGGCCATGGAAGTGATTGGAACCCCTGATTGATTATTTGGATGGGTGAGCAAATACTTTTGGCAATATAGCATATTTTCAATGGTCTTAGGAAGTGAGACACCAATTTTATGGTTGGGGGTCACTACAATATGAGGAACTGTATTAAAGGGTCGTGGCCTTGGGAAGGTTGAGAATACCTGAGCTAGTGTTTAATATTAATATTAAACAATTTATATAAATTATATTTCACAGTATCACATATTTGCCCGGATTAAAAATTGCTGGATACCACTGAGACCTGGGGAGGGGGATGGATTTAAATCAGGGACCTCCAAACTCCTCAGCTCATCAATCCCTTCTTAAGGTTTCAGAATGTTCATCATCCCCAACTAGGCCTAGTGCAGGGATGTCCAAACTTGGGAACTTTAAGACTTGTGGACTTCAACTCCCAGAATTCCCCAGCCAGCTATGCTGGCTGGGGAATTCTGGGAGTTGAAGTCCACAAGTCTTACAGTTCCCAAGTTTGGACATCCCTGGCCTAGTGGGTAAGGCACCAGGCTAGATAGCAGGGGGACCGTGAGTTGAAATTCCCTCTTAGGTGTGAAAGCCAGCTGGGTTGCCTGGGGGGAAGAGTCACCTTGGGGAGGAAGTTGTGTTGGGCATGTTCGTTGCTGTGAGCTATTTGTAGAAATAATAAAGGCGGGATACAAATAAATAAACATGAAAACAATTTAAGAAATACGGCTTTATCTAATAGTATTGTGATAAAAACATCGATCCCTTTGATCATCCCCTTGACCTTCGGGCTCTATAATACTGACCACTCTGGAGAACCCCGATAGCCACATGGAGCAATGGAAGAAACTTTGAGACCATGAAATTAACTAATACAAATAGTTCTAAAGTTTTCTTTGTGGCTTGGCTGCCTAGAATATATACAGAAGCTATTTTCCTCATTTCTTTCCCCCATGATCCAAATCAACAGTTTTTAGGAACGATGAAAGGAAAGAAGCTCAAGCTTGTAATAGAAAAAGTATGATGTGTTTTGACTGAGACTTCCCAAGAGCAGGAAGCAAACTCCTTGTCCTGATTAAAAAAACTATTTTATTAATTTACTGTGAATTCTGTTCATTCACATCCAGCAAAGTCTTTCAAGGGAGGATTTATAGTCACAGACCTTATCTGGCTTGGAGAGCTGCCAGGCCAATATCTGCAAAATTCGGCAAGGAGTCTCGGAGAGTCTCCTGCAAACTACACTCTCCTTTCGCTCCTCTTTTATTTCCTCTGGGAGGGGCCATTCATCATCCACCTGGGCCTTACTCCCAAGTCGGCCCCTGTTCTTTAGCTGTTCCCTTCGTCTGGCAACTCTGTGCATGCGTACACTGGGAACAGGCTCCAGCTGTTCCTCTGCCTCATTGATATCTGACTCTGAAGGCAGCTGATAACTGGAATACGGCTCTGGCCCCCTCTCTGCCTCCGACACAGAGCCCTCATCAGAGCCTTCCCCAGACTCCAGGGCTGGCCCATGTTTTTCCCCAACCTCCTCACTGTCTGAATCTACTGCCAACTCCGCTAGCCGCTGGCGGGCCACAACATAATGATATCTATATATCTGTATCGGTGTCTGTGTGTGTGTCTGTGTGTGTGTCTGTCTGTCTGTCTGTCTGTCTGTCTGTCTGTCTCTATCTATCTATCTATCTATCTATCTATCTATCTATCTATCTATCTATCTATCTATCTATCTATCTTTATTTCTTATATGAATCCTGACTGCGTCTAAGCTGGTATTATTTATCCTTTTTTTCAGGTGTTTGGGAAAATTGGTCCTTAGCATGGCATCCATCACCTACCACGTGGCTTCCATCCCACAGCACGTACCGTGCCAATTTGATGTCCAGCCGGCAAGGTGCAGACGAAGTCATTGGTCACAACATTAAAGCTGGATGCAATGCACAGCTGGTCCTGGATTGTAGCGCTCACATTGGGCATGTAAGGTTGCAACACAACTGATAGCAAGCTTGCAATGTTTATAGCCACCCCTATCACGGTGCTTGCCCGTTTTCTAGGAAGAAGAAAAAAAACATCTCTAAGAAGTAAAAAAAATAACCCAGCAAAGCCAAAAAATGGTGCAACCACCAATAGGCAACACTGAAGGTTTGGTCTAGTAGTCCTTAGCCATGAAACCTGGCTGGGTGATCTTGGGACAGTCACTCTCTCTGTTGTTGTGTGGAAATTAGGAGAAGGAAAATGTGTTGAATATGTTTGTTGCCTTGAGTCATTTGTAAAAATAATCAGGTAGGATACCAACCCCCTCCCCCATATTTAAATAAATATCTGAAAATAAAACCCAGCTCACGAGAATAAAGGCAGAGAAAAGCCAATGCATTTTTCTCCCCCACACAACTAACCTAATTCAAATAAGCTATATCCCAAAGTTGGAAGGAGAATTCCATTAGTTAGTTCTTCTTGAAGCAGTCCATCACAAAATAGCACGGGGGTAGTCAACCTTTTTATACCTACTGCCCACTTTTGTATCTCTGTTAGTAGTAAAATTTTCTAACCGCCCACCGGTTCCCAGTAATGGTGATTTATAAAGTAGGGAAGTCAATTAAATTAAAAAAAGGAAAATGCTTCAGTTTCGGACAAAACCCTTACCGCCCATCATGAAAACTGGAAAGTAGGGACCAGGTTGACTACCACTGAAATAGCATTTCCCCAGGATCAGACACTCACTTATCTGCAACACTGCCTTTGATGCATTTCCAGGGCTCATTGACCTGAAGGTACTGGTTGCCATGGCGAGCAATATTCAAGATGCTGCGCAAGGCATCACGGATCCTATGAGAGAGAGAAGAAAACCAAGAGATTAGTTGTTGTTTTTTTATATTGAAAAAGTTTTATTGGTTTTTACAATTTTTCAATCGGGTAAGGTAAAGGATACAAAAGAAATTTTGAGAACTTTCGCGTCGGAGTTATTGGCCCTTCCAGGGCTTCATAATAAATCGTTAAAGAAAAACATTTTTCATAAATACTACGAGGTGAAAACAAGTACATACTTCTAAATTCTCAATTCCATGCTGTCATCCGTTTGCAAAAATCCAGATACAGATGTTATACAATATTAATCAAAAGTCAAAGCAAAGTTATTTTTTTGATCTAAGTCTCTTGGCAATTGTGTCTTCTGTCTCTCCCTCCAGGCCCCCAGCGGGCGGGGCCGTGGCCCCCCCTGCCCCCCCTGGATCTTCCCCCAGGAAAGAGGAATGTTTTTTAAGAAAGGCTTCCGCCTCAGCAATTGTTTTAATCCTTATTCTTCCTCCTTCCCAGAACACCAACATTCCTTCAGGCATCGCCCACTTGAACCAAATCCCGTGGTCATACAATTTTTTGGATAAGAAGGAAAATTTCCTTCTCATCTCTCTAATTTTTTTAGGGATCTGCTTCAAGATAGCGACTACGTTTTGCTGGTAAATTAACGGACCACCTCTCTGCGCCTTCAAAATTCCCTCCCTAGTTGACCTCCTAACAAATTTAATATGTATCTCTCTGGGTACCTCATTTATCCTGGCATATGCAGAATTTATTCTGTAGACTAGGTCAATGTCCCCCCTGATCTTATCTTTGGGTTTATTTAAATAATCTGCTAAAATTGTGCTCATGAGTTCAGAAAGACATTCACCAGACTCTTCAGAAATGTTCTGAAATCTTAAAAAATATAACATCCTTTCAAAATCCATCCTAGACATATACCCATTTAATTCTCCAATCTCACTATTAACATTTTTAAGCTCTCCCTTTGCCCCAGCAACTTCTACCACTGAGTTATTCATGCATATCTTTCAGGTTTTGTCTAAGCTACAGATTACACAGCTCCTAAAGTTATTGGCAGACACAAGATTTCCAGGACGTACTTGACCTTCTCCAACAACTGGTTGTATTGCTGCAGCTCCAAAGTGATGTGAGCCAACAAGCGCTTATCATCCTGGGTTAAGTCCATTGTAGGAACGCAACCCCCGAAAAATTTGCACACAAAAGTGCCTGCCCTGAAAAAGGAAACAAAGACAAGAGAAAGCACTAAGAGGATACATAAAAGTTTGGTACATTAGAAGTTTACAGAAAGCGAGATTCATTCTTATCTTTTATTTCCAACTATCACTACTCATCTGGGCAACTCCTGGACAGTCCAATAATGAAATATGTCTACACACAGATGTCTTAATCCATTGGTTACTTGACACTTTTCCTAACCCACATTATGTAGGTCACAGCTATAGGCCTCTCACCATAGAAGACCCCAAAAAAGGGATTTACTATAAACAGAGATTTAAGTAGTATGGAACTCCAGTGCAAAATGCTTCCTCCCTCCCTCCCAACCCCCACCCCCAGCCCCTCATTTTCTTTTTTTCCAGGGCCTCCTGCTACTAAATTCTTGTTCTAGCCAAAGTAGGTTTTCTTTTTTTTCTTTAGGCCACTTGAGTCTTGATTTCTCCTTTTCATTAACATTAAGTTTAGACAAATAGTGATGTCTAAATGTAACTCCATTGAGCAACACAATGATTGCTGAATGTCTATGGAGATTCTCAGTCATCCAGGTTATGATTGTCCCAAACATGCTTTTTAAGAAGCAATTGGACTTTCTGGTTTGCCTTTGAAGACATTTCGCTTCTCGTCCAAGAAGTTTCTTCAGTGCTGACTGACTTTAGTTGAAGTGAAACATCTTCAAATAAAAGCTCAAAAGTCCAGTTGCCTCTTGAAAAAGCACCTTTGGAACAATGATTTCTGTTTTGCAAAATTGTCTCTCAAAATTATTAAAGAATGCCTTAAATTTTATAACGTCATTACATCTTCTGAGATTTCAACAATCTCATACAAGAACACCAAACTATCACACAATACAGCTTTGCCCACAAATGGTTGCTAATATGCCTTCTTGTTAGGAAATAGTTTTGTTATTCATTTTATTGACCGACATAAAAATCTGTCCATCTATGTGAGATGTTGATGTTTCTCAGAATTAAAGAACCATATGGGTCACTGCACACAAGATGTGAAAGGAGCCCGAAAAAGTTATTGACCTGAAGACACAGTGAAAGAATGGAAAAAATAATCCTCATTCACACGCACGGAGTCTTTTCAATTTCAACGCTCTTCCTATTCTGCTGCTTCACTCCTCATCCTAACTCTAGGTGGGCCTTTGCAATTAGCTAGTAAATAGTTTACCTGAATCTGGTGTGGTTTTTTAATACTGCTCTTTAGCTCACCCTGTACCTAAAGCAAAGCTACCACATTGATGTATTGAATTCACACTATGGACCCATTCTTCTCTTGCCTGGATTTACCTATTGATAAAATTGCCAAGGGTGTTCAGGAGCTCTGAGTTGTTTTTGGTCATGAGATCATTCCAAGAGAAGGCACTGTCTTGGCTCTCTGGCCGCAAGTAGAGCAGGTAAAAGCGCCAGATGTCTGCAGGAATGCCAGTCTCCTTGGCCATATCGCCAAAAACTCCCACACCACGGCTTTTGGAGAATTTGCCATCCTCATAGTTCAAATATTCTACAGAAATAAAAGAGGGTGAACTTAGGAACTCCATCAGGGTTCCTCTGTTGAAGAAAGGGAATGCGGTTGGTCAACTTTTGGTTCTAAGGAACCCAACAAGACTAGAAGCCAGGAATGAAAAAATGACGCTTGTGGTTAATTCTCTCCCCCAGAAATTACCTGTTGCAATTAGATGGTTAACCAGAGTATAATTATCACCAGTGCCAAGCAATGAGCAAGGAAATACAACACTGTGGAAGGGAACATTATCCTTGGCCATGAAGTTATAAAGCTGAATCTGAAGGGAAAGAAGAAAGAGTGAAAAGATGGTATAAGAGCCATGGTGGTGTAGTGGTTAAAGTGCAGTACTGCAGGCTACTACTGCTGCCTGCTGGCTGCCTGCAATTGGGCAATTCAAATCTCAGTCTCAAGGTTAACTCAGCCTTCCATCCTTCCGAGGTGGATAAAATGAGGACCCAGATTTTGGGGGCAAGATGCTGACTCTGTAAACCGCTTAGAAAGGACTGTAAAGCGGTATATAAGTGCCATTGTTATTGCTGTAAGGCACACTTCTACCTCGATCTTCTGACAACTCCCTCTCATCCTTTGTAGACTCAAATGAGTAATGATTGTGCCAGCATATTATCATGATTAATTTGCTAGGGTGAATTGAAGAATTTAAGAAGAATTTTGGTTCTTAAGCAGTGAGCGTGTTTAATACAGTGGTACCTCGGATCACGAACTTAATTCGTGAAATGACTCTGGTCGCGATCCGATTTGGTTGTGATGCGAGGCACAATTTCCCATAGGGTTCAATGTAAATCCGATTAATCCGTTCCAACCTTGTTTTTTGGTTGTGATGCGAGGCACAGTTTCCCATAGGGTTCAATGTAAATCCGGTTAATCCGTTCTGACCTTGTTTTTAAAATGTCCGCGGCTCCGGTTCGTGAAGCGAAACGGAGGTCGTGAATCCGGGCATTTTTACGAACTTTTCCGTTCGTGATGCGAGGGCGGAGTTCGTGATGCGAGGCAGAGTTCGTGAAGTGAGGCGGAGTTCGTGCAGCGGAGCATTTTTTACGAACTTTTCCGTTCGTGCAGCGAAACGGTGTTCGTGAACCGGGGCACATTTTTTGGGAAATTTTTGGTCGTGAAGCGAATTGGACATGATGAGAGGCGTTCGTGGTCCGAGGTACCACTGTACTTAAAATAACTTATGTACTGGAAGGATGGAACATTTGCCTGATTTCCCTGCCAGAAATGTATTTATATTATACATATTAGAGAGAGATATATATAAATGAATACGAAAATTTCATAACAATGTATTCTTTCATATTATAAATAAAAAAGATAAAGTATTATAAATATTGTAAAGATGTATTTGTAGTATTATACATATAAATATATATTATGATACAAAGAAAGGAATCAGCTTTCAGAAGGAAGTGACTGGATTAGCCCACCTGTTTTGGGTTCTTCCACCATTTCTCCCACTGGTCAGTGTAATTAGCTGTGATGGACAGATAGCCAATTGGAGCATCAAACCAAACATAGAATACCTATTGAAAATAGGGAAGAGGTAAAGGAAATATCTACATAAGCAGTTGAGATTTGGGCTTCATTCTGTACCACTTGCACATCTCCTGGACATTAACTACAGATAGTTCTCGAGCTACAAATGTAATGGAGCCTGCCCATTCCATTTCTAACCCCAGGATTCGTGGGAGTGAATCTCGTACCTTGAATGGAATCACTCCCTCCTTTTGCCGACGCATATGCTAATTGAGTGTGTGGTTGTTAAGTACACATGAGGTATTTCAGGATGGGGAAGGCCATGTGGGGGTCCAGTGATGGAACAGGCCACCTGATTAAGATCACCCAAGGCTTCCCCAGCCTACTGAAATACCTAATGCTACCCACAATTGCTTCCACCCACCCACCCAACCTGCCATGCCGATCACTTACTCCGAACCTCCATTTAGGCCTGCACAGTGCTTGGCAAGGTCTGTGCAGGCCTAAACGGAGCTTTGTTTTGGCCGGCAAAGTGCCAGGTGAGGTGTGCAGAGGCCTAAACACAGCATCAGAGGGACAGGCCTGCACCTTTGAAGTTCCATTTTGGCTGGCAAAGTGCAGAACGAATGTTGTAGAGCTTCTGCAGTTGTTCGTATGGGCATATACACATATAGAATCTAGGGAGAGGTGATCTTCACCCATGGACTTCAAAAGTATTTTTCTACACTGGTGATGGTTAACCTTTTTGGTGCGAAGTGCCCAAAGCGTGAAGACACATGTACGAATACATGTGCGCATGCGCCAACCCCAAAAAGGCAATGCATGCATCCCTGCGCATGTGGAATTCACAATCTTTACAGTTTCTCTCCCCAGCGGGTCCCAGCTTTCTCCTGCACTTCTGCCTCCCATGCCTTCAACGATCTTTAGTTTCTCTCCCCAGTGCATCCTAGCTTTCTCCTGTATTCCTGCCTCCCATGCTTTCAACAATCTTTACAGTTTTTCTCCCACAGGCATGGGCAGCAGAAATGGCACAGAAAGCAGAAATGTAGGAGAAAGCTAGGGCGCGCTAGGGGGGGGGGGGGAAACTGCAGAGATCAGGGAAGGCCCCGCCCCCACACATGCACGGTAGAGACCTGAAGACGGGCTGGCCAGCGGTTGGTGCACACGGATGCACAGTGCAGCTGGGCTGGGCCGACAGCTGGCATGCCCGCATAGAGGGTTCTGCATGCCACCTGTGACACGTGTGCCATAGGTGCACCACCCCACTTCCAACTTAAAGATAATGACTGGGGGGTGCCTTATCTTTCTTTTGGGTAAGTACAATTAATTCACATTATGATATTATTGCTCTTGTTCTTACTTCAAAACAGAAGTTCTGTACAAACATTCAGTTCTCTAGACCAGGGGTCCCCAACCCCCGGGCCGCGGACCGGTGCCGGTCCGTGGCTGGATGGGAGCCGGGCCGCAAGACTAGAGAGGAGGAGGTAGGGAGGAGGGGGCTGCCCCCTGAGCAGAGCGCGCAGGAGAACGCAGGCGCGGCTGTTCGCACCGTTGGAGTGTGACTCTTCCTCCACCCTCGTCGACGGAGGGACTCCTGGACGCCGCCGGACCGGCCACCGATTCCCTCCCCTGCTGGCATGCCGGCCACTCGTTTTCATCCAGGGACTGCGGAGGCTCTGCGGGCTGGGGTGGGAACTGGCGGGTTGCTCCAGCGGCGCAAGGAGTCCCTCCGTCGACGAGGGTGGAGGAAGAGCCCCCACCATCCTCCTGCGTTCTCCCGCGCGCTCTTCCCAATGGGCTGCCCCCCCTCCCTCCTCCTCCTCTCCAGCCCGGCTCCTATCCAGCCACGGAGCCTGACCGAGCGAACGAGCGACCAAGCCTGGCAGGCGGGATGAGGAGGCTGGGGGCGGGGGGAGGGGACGACGACGACAGACACACATAGTGAGACAGAGGGAGGGAGGGAGAGAAAGATAGACCGAGACACAGAAGGAGTGATTGAATGAATGAATGCAAGACAGACAGACAGACACACACACACACAGAGTGACAGAAATGGGCGGATAAAGGAGAGACACAGAGAAAGAGAGAAAGAAAGAAAAAAGTGGGAGAGAGAAAGACAGAGAGAAAGAGACAGAAAGGAAAGAAAGAGACAGGAAAAGATACAGAAAGAGGGAAAGAGAAAAAGAAAGAGAAAGAAATAGAGAGAAAGGGAAAGAGAGAAAGAAAGAAATAGCGAGAGAGAAAAAGAGAGACAGAGACAAAGAAAGAGAAAGAAAGAGAGAGAGAGAAAGAAAGAAAGAACTTATGACCACAGTTGAGGCCAAAAGTTTGGTTGCTAACCAAGATCATTGTTAAGTGAGTTTCACATTTTCAAAGTTGGCCACGCCCACCCAGTCACATGACTGCTGAGCCCCTCAGCCGGTCCGCAGAATTTTCTTTAAAATGAAACCGGTCCCTGGTGAAAAAAAGGTTGGGGACCCCTGCTCTAGACTATAATTTACATACTATAATTACTGGTTTGCTTGTGTGAACTTTATTTCTAAGCTATTCACATTTTGTGTGTGACATTCAATCACACAAAAAATGTCTCTCACTGTTCCATTCCTTACCTTCTCACGGAAGCCATCAAGTGGAACTGGTGTGCCCCACTTCAAGTCACGAGTGATGCAACGTGGTTTGAGGCCATCCCGGATCCAGGAGCGGGCGATGTACCTTGAGTTGGGAGTCCAATCCCCAGTGGACTGGGACAGAGCCAACCATTTTTCAAGACTCTCTTCTAACTAGTTATTGAGAGGTTAGAAAAAATAAACAGGATTTCTGTCTATGATATTTCAGGATGCAGTACTTGCCACGAGGATACAAGTGGTAGGCAAATAATATCACATCTCAGCTTAAATCAATTTTGACCTTTGCTCTTTTGTAATGCTTATACACTACTCAATATATACTAAATAACAAGTAAAAACAAAATAAAAAATAGTATTTAAAGAGAAACACACCCTTATACATAAATTTTTTTTACATGCTCAGTTGTGGCAAATACAATATTCAAATATCTACAGTAATAGAAGGTATATCAAAAATGTATCAGAAAGAATTCTTGCAGAGAGGATACGACAGAAATAATTTATCCTTTTCTGTTCTTTTACCCTTTAAAACCTCCCAAATATAGGGTTGATTTTTCTTAGTTGTCAAAGTTAAGAACCTTCTGAAGGCTTGAGACATCAATTTTGTCCCCCAATGCAAAACAAACCAGAAATTTATATTAATACAAAAAATAAAACTGGATCCAAAAACCAAATATAGTACTGCTCTATCTTCCAAAAGGTCATACAAGTAATTAGTAACTCTTTTAGCTACTTCTCTTCAGTTTTTTAATGGAATGCTGACTTAGAAATCACTATTAATTCTTCCAACATAATAATAATAATAATAATAATAATAATAATAATAATAATAATATTGTGTGCCCTTTGCACAGTCACTCATGCTCTCGTGACATCCCGACTGGACTACTGCAATGCTCTCTACATGGGGCTCCCCTTGAGGTGCACCCGAAGACTTCAGCTTGTCCAGAATGCAGCCGCGCGGGCAGTTATGGGAACCTCTAGGTTTTCCCATGTAACACTGCTCCTGCGCGAGCTGCATTGGCTGCCTGTCGTCTTTCGGGCGCGCTTCAAGGTGTTAGTTATCATCTTCAAAGCGCTCCATGGCACGGGACCTAGCTATCTGCGGGATCGCATCCTACCCCATACATCCCTGCGGCCGATTCGCTCCCACAGAGAGGGACTTCTCCGGGTGCCGTCCACTAGGTTATGCCAGCGAGCGACGCCCAGGGGAAGGGCCTTCTCTGTGGCAGGCCCGACCCTCTGGAACGACCTTCCCCCCGAAATTAGAACAACCACGGACCTCCGCTCCTTCCATCAAAAATTAAAAACACACTTCTTCTGCTTGGCCGGCCTAGGGTAATTAAACTGTTTTTAGGGGTTTTTAGGGTTTAGTTTTAGTTTTTATATGGGATTTTAGCGCAGGGTTAGTTTAATTCGTTTTAACATTGTATTGTGTTTGTGGTTTTTATTTGTATTTTTAAATTCCCTGTGCCCCGCCTCGAGTCCCTTCGGGGAGAGAGAGCGGGTTATAAATTAAAAATTATTATTACTATTAATTCTTCCAACAGACCTTTTATTGAATCATGTCATATGTACATTGTATATATTTTTCAAAATGTGTATATTGAATGAACGAATGTTTGAATGAATCCAGCTGAAGAGGTCAGCACTACTATTCCAGCAATGTGACAACTGGCCACATCGCTCATGCTAACCACCGCATCTCTTGCAAGATGGCACATTTAAGAGTCCAGTGTGTTGGAAAGTTTAGGTCTTAGTAATGATTTACCTTCTGATGAACATGACTATGGAGAACTGCTTGTCTCAATTTGGCCCCTACTTATGAAAAATACATGCTTGGACCTCCTTCGTTCTTTCTAGTCTCTTTCTGTTATCTCCACTTATACATTAAACTTGGGTTATTAGGTGTATTTGGATTTTACCAACTATCATGCAAAGTGATATTTTACCCAGCTTATTTGTTTCATTCAATGTCTTCCTTTTTATTATTTATTCATCCTTTCTATAACTTGCTCTTCTGGAATACACCTGGGATTTGTGTTTTTTTTATCTTAACATTAGTAATCCAAGTAGTCCTTCGTTAATGATTGTTGGTTGAGTAACTTGTTTAAAGTTATGATATTGGTGAACAAGAAGTCTTATGAATGGTCTTCAAAGTTACAGCTGTAGCAGAATCCTCTGACAAATATCTTGATTTGGGCACTTGACAACTGGGTCACAATTACAATGGTTGTAGTGTAGCATGGTCATGTAATTATCATTTGCAACTTTCATTGCCAGCTTGTAACATGTAATATCAATATAGGAATCCAGCAGGAAGTTGCAAATGGAAATCACATGACTTTGTTTAATGAACATGTGACATTTAATTAATGACTATAACTGCCATTGTTAAGTCAGTGCCCTTATGTAATATTGCATTTTATGACTATCGCTTAGCGATAGAGTTTCCTATCCCAATTACGATTGTTAACTGAGAACTACCTTGAGCCAGGTAGGAAGTGAAATTTTCTGATGCCCTTCAATGGATCAAAATAGTTTGCTCATCTGAGGAGAATTAATTTTCCTGAGCCTGTACCGGGCTTAATTATAGTCATTATTAATTTTCCCCCTATCCGAACATTACAACATGTTCTGAAATAGAAGGGTGAGGGGTTCTATCTTAGATATGCCTTTATCAGAATTTGTTGCATGACACATGTTGTTCAGAGCAGTATTTTTCAGATAAGTTATCATTTGATAATTGGGGTTTTATAAGCTTTAAGATTCAACTTTGGCCAGTACTCCCCAGTTCTGATGGTAGAAATCATCCCAGTGCAAATGTAGCTATGAATATTCAGCAAATGTGTAGAACACTCACATCAATTTCCAGAAGCTGCAGTTTCTGATGAAGACCTTCACTGATGGGCAAATAGTGGAGAAATTATTTGAACTGTACAGGGTTCCTGTACTATCAACTTCATTTCTGTTTCATAATGGGCCAATTTCAGTCTAAGAAGATTCTTCAAAGAAGCCCACTTCAATAATCATATCAAACACTGGCATAACTGGTAAACTAGTTTAAACTGGGTAAAGAAGCTGTGTCTCCAGATACAAAGCTGAATGTAGAAATGCATCCATCTGCTCAATTCTAGAGTTCATTTACTTGTCCTGAAGAAGAACGCCTCTGTCTGATCTGGATTCAGTGTAAGTTTATTGACAGCTTATCACACATATTTATTCAAAGAATCACAGAATGCTGCCTTCTAAAGACAGGAGAAGAACAGAGGGCTCACCTTGGGTAGATCCAGGAAAAGGTGCTGAGAAGATTTCACCACAGGGGTTTCTTGGCAGACTTTGCACACTGGTTTCTGTCAGAAGACAAAGAAGAACGCAATGCAAAATAATTTATTCATCAAACTATCTAAATGGAATCACCACATTTCATAGCAGCTTATATCTAAAAAAGCATTTAGCTCCTTTCAAGAAAAAGCCAACTATCCAGAACAAAGACTATGCTACACAGAGGTTGCTCACATCAAACAAAGCAATCTTTTGTAGTTAGGTCTATGAATAGAATGGATATTGTTAAGAAATTAGCAGCAATTCAGTTAGAGCCAAAGGAAACAACATTTTGTTTTAAAATCCTGGATTTCATCAACTCCTTATTGGAAAAGAGTCTACTCTGAAGATCAAGTTGAGGCTTCTGTAAGAAATTACCTATTCAAAAGGAAATTATCCGTAAGATTATGGATTGTGCAGAAATGAGTAAACTGACATTTGAAATTAGAGAACAAGAGGATGAACAATTTTATAAAATATGGAATCTGTTTTATCAATGGTTAGACAAAAGAAATCAGGAGACATAATATATAAAAGAATTGCTAGATATAGAAGTCAATTGTTATGATTGGTAGATATCGTAATAAGATGAGATTATATTATTCTAGAAAGATATTTTGTATATTAACTAGATTATTAATGAGATACATATATAACAGAAAATTTGGATAAACCCTTGGTCCTACATAGAGAAAATATCATGGGTGTTTATGTATTTTATAGTAGCAATGTATTTTTTAAAGACAATTGAGAATAATGCTATAAAACAGGAATATATGGAGAATTTTTTCTTTTTTCTTTTACTTGTTGAATAATTATAGAAAAAGACTGACTTTTATATGCAAACACTGGATGGAAAATTAATAATTATGTTTGTAATTGTAAAGACCGATGCACAAAAACTCAGGACCGAACGACATGTTGTACAAAGCCGAAAATGATTGAATGTTTTTACTTGTTTTTTATGTTGAAAATAAAAATTTATACATATAAAAAAAAAAGTTGAGGCTTCTGTAAATGTTTTTTTTTTTAAAAAATACCTTAAGTTCAGTGGCATTTATGAGCTTGCCACATTTATCGCACTGATCTCCACGGGCTTCTTCATAGTTGCAGAAAGGGCAGATGCCTTCCACAAAGCGGTCTGCTAGGAATCTCGCACATTTCTCACACTTCAACTGGTCCACTGTCTCTTTCAGCAGATAGTTGCGCTCCAGCAACTGTTGGAAGATGCTTTGTGCTATTCTGAAGGGTGAAAGAAGGGGAGAGGTAAGGAACAGCTTCTGATCTTCACTCAAATATTTTGAAAAGTGTAAAGAGTAGCTCAGAAACCTGAACGCCTGTGAAGGCAAAGCACTGAGTGTCCTTAATTTGTCTGAGTTTCCAAACAATGTTGACGTGCCAATTCAATTTGCATTTGCACTAATATAGTGGAGGGCAAGCAGACTGGCAGGTAGGCAAAGCACCTCGTACCTTGGAAACAAAATCACCCTTTCTGATCTTACCAAGGTCTTATTCCATGCGGAAGTATATCCAGCAGTGTATGTTGATCTGCAAGGTGTGATCCATGGCTCTATTGTTAGTTTCCCTCTGGATGGATGAGTGCCAGTCAGTGTAAAGTACAATAATATCTGGATTTAGTACTGAGCCCTGATTCATTTTAGTTAAGTTGTTTATTAGTGTTTACATGGCAGAATTCTAATAAATAGGGTCAAAGCAAGGCACTAAGTTATAATGGAAACATGATCTAGTCCAATAATGCAAGCAAGGATGGGTAACTGAATGCCCTCCAAATGTTCTGGAATGCAAATTCTCAGTAACTGCAGCCAGCAGCCTGGTAATTTAAAATAACTGAAGGGCAATAAAATTGGCTATTAGATTGTCTAGGATTTAGAATGAGTAAATCAAGTCAAAGAAATCCCAGAACTAATCAAGTTCATTTGTATTCAAGAAACATGGGTTAATTATTTTTGAGTTAGTGTAACCATAGCTTATTAAAAAAAATGTTTAAATGTCCCAGCATATCATTATCACTTAATGCTATCGAATTATATCAATTAACCCTTTTAAATATTTTTGTATTTTTATCAATTCAGTTGTAAAAATGAAAATCTTGACAAATTTTTGGCATCTATTTACTACAAAATAGGATGTTTTGTAATTAATTAAGAAGCTAATAAATCAGGAACATAGTTTCATTTGAAATTTATATTCATTTTGGCCAACACAGAAAAGAGGATGCAGGGCATATGATGATCGGTATCATTTTCAGTCCTCCCATATCCTCATTGGTGACACATGAATGAAATCTACAAAGTTTACTCCAAAGAAAGAACTCACACCCCAAATCAGTGTGTGCAATGGACATTTCTGAGGTTTTCATCCATTACTTCTCAGTGATTCCCTAATTTGGCTTGACAAGGAAACTACAGGCCCACAACAAATGTCAACTAATCATTAGAGATTAAGGGGAAGGTGTCACGATAAGATAGCAAACTGAAATTGATACAACTTGCCAGAATTGGGCAGTCATTTACTAACTCTGTGATTGGTAATAGTTGCTCTTCCCTGATAATGTCAAGGCTATGCTTGGAGCCCTTTGGGCCAAGAGATGAGCTAAAAATGCTTCAAATGAATAGCAGTTCTTGACTTTGAACATTCAAAGTGTTCATGTTTGCCACACTTTCAGAAACTAGCTGCAGAAACTACCTTCAATCATCTGTCAGTCTTTTGGCCAGCTCCAAAACAGGAGACAAACTTTATTGCAGGTACAATACAAAAGTTAGGTAACACGAAGACTGTAAGACAGAGAGGGAAGGAGGGGAAAAAATGTTGCTTCATTTCTGTGCTTCTTTTCCCCCCCCCTGACAATTCTTCTAATTGCAGCACTTACGTGGTCTGTTGGGCTGTGGTTGTGCGACCAAAGTAGTCAAAAGAGATGTTGAACCACTGGTAGATTTGTGCATGGATAGAATAGTATTTATCACAGATCTGTTGTGGTGTCAGTCCTTCCTCCATGGCCTTTGTCTCTGTTGCAGTACCATATTCATCAGTACCACATATATAGAGGGTGTTCCAGTTGCGTAGACGACAGTATCTAAAAAACATAAATGCTACCTGTTTCAAAAAGCAGGCGATTTATTGTTATCAAAAAGAACTAAGGTCTCCTATGATCTTGTTTTATTTTTATTTCTCACATTTTTAAACCACCCATCTCCCTCAGAGAGGCGCTCTGAGTAGTGTACCACAAAATACCACAATATATAAAGGTTAAAAATAAATAAACTAAGGTTTCATAGGATCTTGTTTTATGTTGTCTGGACCATCATTCATTTTATGATTGTAAACTGCCCAGAGTTACCCTGAGGTAAGATGGGCAGCTAATGAATGTTATAAATAGAAACCAGAGCACATTATTGCTATGCAAAAAACCTCACACCCAACATTTCCAGAGAAAAAGCACAATCTTGGGAAGCAAGAAGGGCAAAGGCAGAATTCAGAGACACATGGTAAGGATAATTCATAAGTTCACATGGACCAGGAGTCTGGCCTGAGCGTGGGTGCCTGAAAAAGAGATGCTTTAACTTACCTGGCAAAGGTATCCGCACTGAGAACACAGCCAATGATATTTCCAAGATGAGGCACATTGTTTACATAGGGCAGCGCACTTGTGATTAGCACATTCTTCATGCCTTCCACAGGCAATCTGGGGAGGGCAGACAAATTAACTCACAGATAAATTCAGATTTCTGACTTGCTCAAACAACTAAGGTGGGATGGAGTAGGGGAGAGGTAAGGCAGGTGGGGAGATATGCAATATACTGAGGCATCTGCAATTTAGAGTGATTAACTCTCTGTAGGTGAAATTAGCCTTATGCAAATTCATGAGCTTGCAGATCACAACGCTATGAATAATTTAAGAATTGACTTTTAACTTCTAGAGGTGTACAGAAACTCCATGAGAAATTAGTAAACATCAAGAGGTGAATAATTTGCAGCTTTCCAGACATTGCCAAAACTCCAGTTCCAGTCAACACTGCCAACGATCAAATTATAATACAACAATATCCAGAAAGCTTTAAGTTTCTATGTCATTAAGGCAGATAATAATGGATGCTATCTGGAATTATATGGTTGTGTTTTAATAATGTTAAGGTTGGGAAATAACTCTTCATATTGACAATTCCCATGATATATTTAGCCATGTGTGTATTTGCCATTTGGGTCTTTAGGAGACAAAAGAAAAGTTGAGCTGTTTATATTGATTTATTCAACATATGTCGCCGGTCTCTTCTAGAGGCGACTTTAGCAACTTACAATGATTAAAAACCATTAAAGAAATAAATAGCAGCAATTAGTTTAAAATTGCCAAAGATAGGAGGAAGACAGCAAGTTACACACACGGATGGACAGTCTCTGTTTTAAGAACTTCTTTGGTATCCCTCATTAACATTATAAGGACATTGCAGCCCAGCAAGATTCTTACATAGGGTGTAGTGGTTTCCAGGGGCTAGGAAGGCTGGCGGGTCCTCTGGTCCAGATTTCAGCAATGGCTTCAATCTCCACATCAGACAAATGCTGCTGGGCCGATTGATCTTCCTAGAGAGAAGGACAAACATCCTGTAAAGATGTCTGATATTCACCAACCAGCATCCATGAGTTACTAATGGACCATGGGTAATTGTCAGGGAATACCAATGTCTAAAATAACAACCATAGCATAGATCAGGGGTGGGCAAACTTTGCAACTTTAAGTCTGAAGGACTTCAGCTCCCAGAATTCTCCAGCCAGCAAAGCAAAGCTGGCTGGAGAATTCTGGGAGCTGAAGTCCTTCAGACTTAAAGTTGCAAAGTTTGCCCACCCCTGGCATAGATCCTTCCCTTGGCCTACTCCCCACCTTCCCCCAAGGTAATGCAGTAATATTTGAGGGTAATCGGTTTAACAAAACAAATTCTAAATGGGTGAAATCATCCCTTGCCTACACAGGACTACCTGTTTCTGAAACCACAGTATTCCCCATTTCAAATCCGATTTGACAACAACTGAAGTCACTTTAATAGTATGGAATCCCTTGAGCCTGTGAAGTATATGTATGCTAAAGTCCATCCAAGATAATGCTGGGCCTTTGGAGTCTCGTTTTCTTCTTGATTCACTACTTTCATAAGTGCAAGGAATGTCGTAATAAAATGGCCTGCAATTTATTAGGCTAGAGCAGGGGTAGTCAACCTTTTTATACCTACCACCCACTTTTGTATCTCTGTTAGTGGTAAAATTTTCTAACCGCCCACCGGTTCCACAGTAATGGTGATTTATAAAGTAGGGAAGTCAATTAAATTAAACAAAGGAAAGTGCTTCAGTATTGGACAAAACCCCTACCGCCCACCATGAAAGCTGGAACGCCCACTATTATTATTATTTATTAAATTTTTACTAGTGGGTGATAGGGACCAGGTTGACTACCACTGGGCTAGAGACTTAACATGCTGTGGTATTAAGTGAGAACAAAGCAACTGCTTCACATAGGAAATGCAAACAGGAATACCTTGGCTTCATTGGTAGCTGATTTCTCAAAAGACAAACTGGGAGCAGGATGTTTCTGTAGATAGGCTTTAAGTTCCAGCAATCCCTTGGGTGTCCATACAGATGCCACTGCCTTTCTGCAGTACTCCTTCAAGTTCATGTTCTGGAACCAACTCCTCAAAGCTTTCAGCTCGTCTTGAATATTAAATTAGAACACGGTTATTTCCAGAGAACCCAAAAAGAACTCAAAAATTAGCAAAGGTGCCCTTTCTAACCCTTAGGGCACTTAGGAGTTGCTCAGAAAGGTCAGCAAGGGCAGACAATCTATCCCCGAAAAGAAAGATCTAGCCTCCCAATTATTAGTCTTCCCTCACACTTGCAATTCAACAGCAAAGGTGAACAGCCCCTGGGCAGCATTTCAATGCAATCATGCCACAGAACCCTGTGGATGATGGCCTGGTGCAGAAGACATTTTCCAAAGACAGGCTGGTTGTTGTTGTTGGGTTTTTTTAGGAGTATGGGACTTCGTTTTACCCATTATCTAGGTGCCTCCATATTTAGGGAAAGGAGAAAGTGAGAAAAGGAACTCTTCTCCAACAAATATGAATTGATAAAGGAAAAACAAAAAATGACTTGTGTAAATTAGCAGCCAAATGGTAAGCAAACATTGATACCTCCTGTCAAAGCAGGAAGGTCATCTTTGGGGCCTTTCCCAGCTTTGGGAGATAATAGGAATTGAAACCCAACAATTTGGAGAAAGCTGAATTCAGCTGTGGGCATCACTCACTTGGTAAAAAGGAATCATCTCTTAACAAAGGAAACAGAGACCCCCATAAGACAATATCAGCAGCTGACTCAACATCCTGGATCAAAAAAATCAGAAAAATTAGTTCCGTCTGGTTATGCAGTAGGAGCAACTTGAATATTTCACTTGCATTGGAAAAAATATTTCCCAAATATTCAAGATAGAAATTTCTTTAAAAGTACACATGTAAATTCTTCTCTCCACCATGAACCAAGAGAAGCTAGCATAGCAATGAACACTTCAGTTTAATTGGCTTTACATAACATATAATATTTATTTACATATTCCAGAATTCTATATAAGATAATATACAACAATAAAATTAGTTCTGAAGTAACTCTGTAAAGAAAAAGAAAAAAACCTAATAGATACTCTGGTGTTTTTCCCCAATGAAAACAGATCTGAAACAAAGGTGAGCAATCTGCAACCTATACATGGGTCTCTAAACCTTTATTTTGGGAATCTTTGGAGTCTTCCTGTAATTATTATTGCATCACGCTTTGGGTCAGAAGGATCGAGACATTTCTGGGTTGAAAGGATTAGATGGTGACATCATTGCCACCTGGGGGATGCCCAGTTGAGGGCTCCTTCCAGCAAGAGCTGGAAGGAAAGACAGGGGCTCAGCCCTCCCCACCGCAGCACTCTGGTATTGAACACGGGCTTGCTAACTTCCAAACCAGCATCCTAACCACATGAGCCACCATGTTCCTATTAAGATAACAAAATGGGATCATAAAAACTAAAAAAAAACAAACACTATTTACTTATTACTACTTTTGATAGGTAATCAAAATTCTCACAGAAAATAATGCATCTTTAAAAGAAACCTGTCTCCCACAAGAACCAAAAAAGAAAAAAAAAAGGCTGAAAATATGCTCTTCTCTGAAAAGATTACTCTGTTGATGAGAATCGCTTCACCTATCAAGGGCCTTGGCATTTCCCAAAGAAGGAAGAAGTTGCCCCACACTAACTAAACTTTGGATATATACATTTTGCTTTAAGCATGAAAACAGACGTTAAGCACCCAGAGGATTTCAGCTCTTCGTTTCTTAATTTTCTTAAGCCATAGCTTTTAATCCTTATAATTTACTAAAGTAACTCCCCACATACACAATGCTTGTGAAAATCTCAAAACCTGCAAGAAAGGAATGAGAGGAATTATGGTTCTTCATGTCCTGTTCTGATCCTGGGTAACACTTTTATGAAGATACTAGCCATTCCCGGCCACGCATTGCTGTGGCCCAGTCAGGAGGGACACAACCCAAGGGTGGAGTTTCCCCCCCCCCCCTCTCTATCCCTCTACCTACCTACCTACTGTATTTCTTCCTCTCTCTATGCACCTACCTACCTACCTACCTACCTACCTACCTACCTACCTACCTACCGTATTTCTCCCTCCCTCTCTCTATCCCTCTACCTACCTACCTACCTACCTACCTACCTACCTACCTACCTACTGCATTTCTCCCTCCCTCTCTCTATCCCTATAGCTGCCTGCCTACCTACCTACCTACTGTATTTCTCCTTGAAATACAGTAGGTATTATGACATTTTGTATTATGTCATCCTGTGGCTCATTACTCTCTCTAAATCCATCTACCTACATTTTTTACATTTCTGTTGCATGTACCTGGCACAGGTGTGATCTACACCATCTATATATATCATTGGTGTCGTATCTGAAAGGAACGTTGTGTGAAAATTTGAAAGCGATTGGTGCAATACTTTCGGAGATTAGCGGTTTTGAACAAACTCTTGTTACATTTTTATGTATATAGATAATCCATATAAAACATAACTGTACTGTGCTTTAAATTTAATATTACAAAAAGCTAAGGTTTTATAACAACCAGGTATCATTTCAATTCTCCCACATCTCAGCTTCTATGTCAGCCAGTACTGCGAAGATTGCTTACAGAGGTTCTTACTTACCCCAGTGAGGTAAGAGGTACCCTTTTTGGTAAGAATCTGGTCAAGGTAATCCAGTGGCTTCCGAATGATGCCCAAAACATCCTCTCCTTTCTTTTCTTGTACCACATGGAGATACAAGGCTGCAGACAAAGCAGGCTGCAGACAAAACAGAGGAAAAGGAAGAATTTTAATCTATCTTCAACCTCCTTCTATTGTCTTTTGTCACTGCTTCAATCATGTTAGTAAATTCATACTGTTGTATTTCTTTATCAAAGTTATATCTCATCTTTCTTGCAGGAACTCAGTGACTTCCTCCTCCAATTTTCTCTGCAGCAAGCCTGTAAAGTAGGCTGGGCTGAGAGAGTAAGTGATCAGTCCAAAGGCACCCAGTGACCTTTCATGGGAATAGATTTGAGCCTCGGTCTTTCCAACCTAATCTAACACCTTGTCTAATATCTTAACCACTATAATGGTTTTTTCTTAAGGGGAAAAAAATGAAACACAGCAGCATCATTGGGTTATTAGACTTCTACACCTAACTCAATAGCCCAACGTGATCACAAAATTGTATGGATAAAGAAAAAATAACAAGTACATGCAAACTTTGGATTCTTAACATCTGGTTTTATCTACTTCTAGTGGTGCCTCCAAGGCACCTATCCATTTTTCTCTACAAACAGATTTCCTGTTTGTAGTTGTTTGTGTTGACTGTTTACATATCTTAATATTCTGTTGTGGCCCAGCAGGATCCGGCTGAGCTGCTGATGGACTCAGATAGCGAGGAACCATATGAGTCTGCCCTGGAAGATGAGGAAGACCCTGGGCAGGGTTCAGCCAAAGACTTCATTATCTCAGTAATTGAACAGTGGCAAACAGCCAAGCCTGTGTTCTGGTCTATTCACAGGCCGGGGGGACAGAACAGTATTCTATCACTCTTATATAGTAATAGATAGAATGGTAATCAGGGAAGGGCCTAAGCAATGTAAAATATGGCTTTTTCCTTATCTCACTGTCTGAGTTCATGTATTATACTAAGATATAAACTAGGCACAAGTAAATATGCCACAAGCATCTAATTTCCCACTCATTGATTTCTCCAAATTCTCTGGCACTTTATCTGCAATAACATATTTGGATCTCACAAGACCCTCCTAGAATGATAATGGATAACCTGAGTAAATAGGGGGGAGAACTAATTTGTTCTCTGTTATATAAGATGTTTGCAAGTCTTTTGTGACAGTCATTCTGTGAATGTGCTCATCACATGCTTTTAGACTTTTAGTTGTTTTCCAGAACTAAAATATTTCACCAGTTCGCCATAAACTGTGGCTAACAAATATTTGGCTTAGTTTCACCGTAACATACTAAACCAAATGTTTAGTTTTAAGGCCAAACCACACAATCACTTAACGCAGTGCACGAGACATGTCATTTGATTTGTTCACTCAACACAGTATGTCACTGCACAGTTGGTTTAGTATGTTTGTATGAAACAGTATGAAGAGATAGTGAGAACTAGGCAGAGGAGGTGTTCAGTAAGAGTTTGCTAGCTAGGTGGACCAGGCAGACAAACATGACCCACTGAAGTTGATGAAATCAAGGAACTGAAACATTGCTGGGACAGGGAGCAATATCAGCTTTCAACTTAATGGCAACCAGAGACACATCTTAATTTCTTTCTTTTAAACAAAATGCTGCTTTTTATTCCAAAGTGAAAAGAACTGCACTAAGTTAAATACTCTAAAGGCTACAGGAAGAAACATAGCTTCGCCCCAATGCATACACAGTAAGTGATCCATCCTACACTGGCAAAAGAAATGTTACAAAGAAACATACTGTACCTGTCACAGGTTCTCTGGTATCAATTGGCTCCTCTCCACATAGCCCACTCATATAGCTGGACACAATCTAAACCATCACCTGAACAAGAGCTCTTCCCTTTAAGAAAAATGGCTTATCCAGGCTACCCCAAATATACGGCTGTTTTACTCACCTCTAGCTCAGTTATATCCCATTCAAAAAACTGATTGGCAAAATCACTCTGCTCATTGCTTAAACTGCTTATTTCTTTTCCAGATAGGCGGAAAAAGTATCTAAAAGATAAACAAATAGAAGAAGGTGAGTATTCTCAGCCAATGCACTTCCAAGAATTTTTTTGTAAAAGAGCCTTTATTCTACCATGAGGTACTGCTATCTCACAAGAGGCTAACATTAACACTTCCCACTCGAGATTTATTTTCTTCTGGCAAAAGTTTCTTCTTTCCTATGCCTAAAATACAGGTGCTCTTGAGTAAAGCTCAATTCCTTGTGACTATATATATGTATCTATTTCCTTGGTAGGTTTACGAAAGATATTTCCCTCTGCCAGGAGGTTTTTTTTTAAATCTTCCAGTCTACCCTGCCGTTATTTGGTGTGCTCATTTTCCAAATACTCATTAGGTCTAATCCCATTTAGCTTTAAAGCCAAAGAATGACATCCAGATGCAACAACCTGCTGACACTTTCTATACAGTCCTTGTTTAACAACTGCCTCCTTTAGCAAACTTTCCTGATTACGATGGTATTGAAAAAGTAATTTTGTGACCTTGTATTTTTACAAGGTCTGTAAAGCAAAGGAAATTTGAAGTAAGATTGTAAGTACAGGAGTGGTTTCACTTAGCAAGCACTTCAACTTTGACTAAGTTACTAACTAGGACTACCTGTGCCTAGTTTTGCAATTTCATTACTTATTTTGCACCCATTACTTATACTGAAAGTAGAAAGCCAATAGGGAGCAATGTTTAGAAGCTAAAGACCTCTATCCAAGAATCCTCATGAGGGTATTATTTTCAAAAACATATATTCTGGCTTCCTTCCTACAAATTGGCATAGAAAAAGATCACTCACTAGCCATCCAAGATACTCTGCTATATCTTGGATGTGCTACATGCACCACACTCCATCTGCAGAAGTGGCTCAAATGGTTCATTTCATCCAAGAACAACGAAGTAGCTTAAGAAGAACAAGACTGTCTGGCATTGCTAACAACAATATCCCATTGTACCTTTCTGCTTTTTAGTATTGGCTGATGAGGCATTTGACTCATAATAGAGCCAGCCCTACATAACATTTATAACTATTCATTGGCTGAGGTTTTAAAATGTATACCGCTGTTATCCCCTATACAAGTTAATCAATTACCAGGACAGTGTGGGAAGAGCAGAAGATTTTCCTTCCAGCTCCAAGGAACTGACAATAGGAAAAGGCACCCTTACCTTCTTTCTCTATGTTGCACTATTTCAGGGGTCTGCAAAGTCGGCTCTTTTAAGACTGGTGGACTTCAACTCCCAGAGTTCCCCAGCCAGCATAGCTGGCTGGGGAACTCTGGGAGTTGAAGTCCACCAGTCTTAAAAGAGCCGACTTTGCAGACCCCTGCACTATTTCAATTTCCCATCACATTTTGGGTGATGGAAACAGACCTCATGTCAGTATCGAGGAAAGAGAAGCATGTTTGATTCTTCATACAGGTAGTCCTCAACTTACCACAGATCACCATTCAAAATTACAGCATCACTGAAAAACATGATTTATGGCTGTTTTTCACACTTATGACCACGGCAGCATCCCCACGGTCATGCGATCAAAATTCAGATGCTTGGCAACTGATTCATTTTTATGACGGTTGCAGCGTTCAGGGATCATCTCATCATGTTTTGCGACTTCTGATAAGCAAAGTCAATGGGGAAGCCATATTCACTTAACAACCGTGTTACTAACTTAACAACTGCGGTGATTCACTTACTTATCGTAAAATGCGGCAAAATTCACTTCAATGTCTCACTTAGCAACATAAATTTTGGGCTCAGTTGTGGTCGTAAGTCGAGGACTACCTGCACTTTCTTATGTTAAATATATATTAATTTCTTAAATTATCATTCATTTCTTGAATTACAACTATCTATTTCTATGGCAAAAAAGATCACATTAAATACTCTGGCAACAATGCCAAGTCTCTATCACTTAGCATGTTTTAGGTTGACTGATATTATAGGAAAATTACCAGTTGGTAGCTGGACATGTGAAAATAGCTTTCCAAATCCATAACCCAAGTGTTTATGTAGCACAAAGACAGTTTTTACAAGATATTTTATTAGCATCCCTTTTTCTTCTAATTCAGTCCTGCTCCTACATGCCCATAATGTTTATCTAGCACCAGGTAATAACCCGGTGTTGCCTGGGCATTTACTTATCGGGGGACAATGTCCAGACCAAATGTAATTTCTAATGTTGGATTTTCCCCCTTACCAGAGGGGAACAGTACTGTGAAACCGTTACCATGGCAACTCCACTGTGCTGTACAGTAGAAGCCATTTTATGGCAGTGCAGTAGAAGCCATTTTATGACAGTACAGTAGAAGCCATTTATGACAGTACAGTAGAAGCCATTTTAAGGCACAACAGGCCATATCTTAACAGAATACATACACCTGAGGGGTATTAGGATGTCTTACCCCCACAGTATTTTTTTCCAGAGAGTCATCTGTGTACCAGGTTTGGTTGAAATTGCTCAAGGCGTTCCAGAGTTATGCTGGAACATACACACACACACACACACACACACACACACACACACACACACAGCCATTTAGATGGATAGATGGATGGATAGATAGAATACAATCACATTAGGTTTTGCCAGAAGCTTATCCTGGAAACAGAATGATCAACACTCCATTACTTACTGAGAAATTACATTTGTGGAGAAGAGGAAGGATCCATTTTCCAGTTGTAGAGCTGGCAGCTGAGGACGGGTGAGGAATGGTACTACATGAGCTACCAAAGAAGAAGAAAAACAAATTAGGCAGAAATTTTATCTGCATCCCAAAATCAAATCCTATTTAATACAACATGTATTAAGATGACATACCAATAGGAGAAGTGTGTGCTTATATTGTGCATACATACTATGCTGGGTATACATACAGAGCAGGGGGTTAATAGAACATGGTTACTTTTACTTGAAAAGACAATTTCCCCCCTTCTTGAAGATTGAAAATGATGTTCCCAAAATTTGGCAAAGTTGTTTTCCAAGGCAAAATTACTAGATAATAAGGCAGGCTTTGTTGAATCAAATTTCTGCTTATGGTGCTACTATTTAAATATGGAGGCCTTGCCAAAAAGAGATGACAGGGAAGAAAAACAAAAAAGTCTTGCCACCCCATCAAAGATACTTAATGAATAAGAAGAAATTGCACAGCCCTTTGTCAGGAACGGCATGAGATCTCCTGCTTAAGTGGGGAGTTGGACTAAAAGTCCTCCAAGGTCCCTTCCAACTCTGTTATTCCATATATATATATGGAATAATATATATATTATTGAGCAAGATGGCGGCGCGCTTAGACGCAGCGGCTTTGAGCTCCTGGTGTCACAGCAGACTTTTCCATCAAAAACTCACTCTGAACCTACTGTGAATTATAAAGAAACAAACATATCAACTGGTTGTGACACATCAGTTAAAGAAAGAAAGGATTACTCGGATTTTTTTAGGACAAGTAAGAAAAACAAGTTTCAGGCAGAGAAATCCTCAAGAAGAAGCCTAGATCTGGGTAGTGGAGAATTTTTAAAACCTAGGTTGTATCATAAACAAAGCCTTGATGAAACAATGATCGCAGATTCTTCACGAAGTTTATGTTCTGTAACGGTGGCACCATCATTATCTCTTGGGAATATACAAGGGCAACTGCAAGAATTGAAATGAAGAAGCGGAGAGCACCACCCCTACCAGTTATTCCATCCTTTTCTACTGGGAAAGCTGAGAGAGAAGAAAAAATGCCAAGTGCGATTCCTCAAAGTTCATTGCAACAAGAAACAAAAAAGAAAAAGAGACGTGCTCCTCTTCCACCAACTCCTAAAATGCCAAACAGATTTGAAGAAATGGATAATAAAAGACAAAATACAATCGATCCTTTTCAACTGTCATTTGTCGGCCATTTTATTTCAACTGTCATTTGTCGGCCTTTTCATTTGCCTGGAGAGAGATTCCTATTGTGGCTATCACTGCTTTCTGTATTCCACCTGGCGCTCAAACCAATTTCATTGTAATTTTATTATTACAATGACAATAAAGATTATTATTATTATTATTATTATTATTATTATTATTATTATTATTATTATTATTATTATTATTATTATTATTATTATTATTATTATTATTATATATTCCTCATAAAACTAACACACATATTTTTAAAAATCACACAATGGAACTCATGGCTTCCTGTCTAGATGGTATCTGGTGATGAGCCGAAAGGCAGAAAAGGAAACAGTATGTCTCCTCCCTTAATTGGGGCCCTAACAGGGTGTTGTGGAACAATTATAGATACTAATCCTCCTGTCTCAGCTGATGCAATTGGGAGAGCCTGGCTGGCTGAATGGTTACAGGCTCCTGCCTGATATGCAATACAATCCCGGTTCGAAACCCAGTAAGAGTATGACTAGCTGATGAGAGCTAAAAAGCTCAAAATAGATCTATCCGAGTCTCTGATTTATTTATTGATCAGCTCATAAAACTAACACACATATTTAAAAAATCACACAACGGAACTCATGGCTTTCTGTCTAGATGGTTTCTGGTGATGAGCCGAAAGGCAGAAAAGGAAACAGTATGTCTCCTCCCTTAATTGGGGCCCTAACAGGATTTTGTGGAACAATTATATATATATAATATATATATATATATATTCCTTATATTCCTTACATATTGAAATACACTTGCTAAGTTCAGTTATCTTTCATCCAATCCATCCATCACTTGCTACTTCTGAATGCATCATCACAAATGCATGTTGAGATTCTCCACTCTCATCCATGTATTCAGAAAACGTGTGCATAAACACACCAGAGCGCCTACTGTCCCTGTCCTACTGTTTATTTATTTGTACTCATTTCTTACATATAAGTATAATCTTTACTGTCATTGTATTTAAATACAACGGAATTGGTTATGTATCTGTAACGTATATACGTATATACTTATACCTGCTTATACTTATGTGTGTATATGTTATATTCATACTTACACTTGTTGTTTTTTTCACATAAGCTTGGCAAACCAAATAAAATAAAAAAATTAAAAAACCCAAAATATAAAAAATAAAAACCCAGTGTGGAGCAGCGGCCAAAAAAGCCAACACAGTTCTAGGCTGCATAAACAGAGGGATAGAATCAAGATCACCTGAAGTGTTAATACCACTTTATAATGCCTTGGTAAGGCCACACTTGGAATACGGCATACAGTTTTGGTCGCCAAGATGTAGAAAAGATGTGGAGACTCTAGAAAGAGTGCAGAGAAGAGCAACAAAGATGATTAGGGGGCTGGAGACTAAAACATATGAAGAACGTTTGCAGGAACTGGGTATGTCTAGTTTAATGAAAATTATTTATTTATTTTTATTTATTTATTTTATTAAATTTATAGACTGACTATAAATTTTATTAAATTTATAGAAGGACTAGGGGAGAAATGATAGCAGTGTTCCAATATCTCAGGGGTTGCCACAAAGAAGAGGGAGTCAAACTATTCTCCAAAGCACCTGAGGGCAGAACAAGAAGCAATGGGTGGAAACTAAGAGAGAGAAGCAACATAGAACTGAGGAGAAATTTCCTGACAGTGAGAACAATTAATCAGTGGAACAGAAGTTGCCTCCAGAAGTGGTGAATGCCCCAACACTGCAAGTCTTTAAGAAGATGTTGGATAGCCATTTGTCTGAAATGCTATAGGGTTTCCTGCCTAGGCAGAGGGTTGGACTAGAAGACCTCCAAGGTCCCTTCCAACTCTGCTATTGTAAAAGTGAATAGAGTCCATCCCAAAACCATGGAAAGTCATAGGGGAGCAGGGAAATTAAAAAGGACTTCGTGCAAAGAGGACTAAAGGAAAATCCTAAAGAGGAGTGGGGGAAAGTTTATTAATATTGTTGCTGGCTGCCTCTAATTTTAGGTCAATAAATGCCCAAATCTCTAGGATTGGAAATCTTGCAATTAAAAAAAACTTAGATTTTTCGCCCAACCGGCGGACCCTGCGAAGAGAGGCTGCCGTTTCTTGGTGGAATTACCGCCCTCCTGGCACTCACCCTCTTGCGGAAACCACTGCACCTCCACGGGCGCGCCGGTGGCTTTGGCAGCCGCCAAGACCTTCAGCCCACCGAGGCTGCCTTCGCTCAGGCACAGCTTCATGCTCCGTCCGGGCTCTGCCTCCCAGCCACGCTTCGTCCTCAGCTGATGCAACGAAGCCGGCCCTGACATGAAGGCCCACTCCCCGTCCACGCCCTCTCCCGCCTTACGTCGCGTTGGAAACGGGTCCCTCCTCCCACCCAACCCGTTTCACGCCCATTTTGGGGCCTGCGCGCTCGAGCGCATTCTCTCTCCCTCAGCAAGGCCGCACCCTTTGGGACTACCAATCCCGGCACGCATTGCCCACCCAACCGGAAGTTTTGAAGGACAAGGCCCGAGCCTAAAAAAAAAAAAAAAGGGAAAAGCGGATGTTGCGTAATAATAGTACACTCAGATTGTTCGCGGGAGGGTAAAGTGGTGTAATGTGATGTTTCTAAGTTGTGTTGAATTAGCTCCTTTGGCTAATAAAGCCCCTGGTTAAACATGCAGTTCATGTAATCAAGTTTATACTTATATCTGTTATCTAATTCATGCTTGACGAAATAAATAAAATAAAATAATTCTAGAACAAATTAGGTCTAAATCTGGACTAAATTTGTACTATTTAAGTAATTAAACAGCAAAGCAACTATCAATTGAAGACTGCAGCAGTAATTTAAGTATAAAGCCGAAAACAGCTTGCCCAGGAGGAAAATTTTTTTTATTTATTAAATCAATTTGACGTTCCAAAGATTTTCAAATGTTGCCCAAGAAAGAGTAATGAAAAACTTGAAAGCTTGCACACTCTTCTAATTGGACTTGCATTAATAAAGTTCAGACTCTAATAGGATTTTATAATGTGTAAAACCGCTAGTAACCAGATGGATTATGTGACATGATGTCAACTCAGCAATCATATAGATTTACCCCTAACCTGGTTCTCTAGTGGTGCACACTTTGCCACTGTAACTTTAGTTGTATTTTAGTTCTTCCACCTTTCCCAATATTATAGCTTTCTCCAGAGACCTGTCTTCACATAATGTGTCCAAAGTAAGTTAATTTCAACCTGGTAAGCCTAAATTGGTGGAAGCAAATTTCTAGTAAATTTAGGGCCTGGATATCTGATTTTTAATATAGTTTTACAATATCTGTATATCGATTGTTTCTTAATTTCTAAAGAAGCCAAACAGGCATAATTGAACTGGAAGTTTATTGATTAGATTTTTATCCCACTTTGCATTTAGGAATTCAAAGTTATCAATAAATTTACATGGCTGAGGATATATTACACCTTAACCATCATTTTTTACATAAATCATAATAATGGTAGAGGAACCTTGTAGATGGATGTCTATTCCATTAGTAGGCCAGTATGTATGTGAATGTAATAAACCTAGTGCTCAGTGATATCAAAAAGAAATTACTGTAAATTAAATTAAAAAATTAACAGAGATTTAAGTTTAAATTTACAATCATGTCTATTATAGACTTATTTCTATTTATAAATAAATAGGTAACAGTGATATAATGTATCTTGTATTAGGTAAAAGTAAAGGTTCACCTCGCACATATGTGCTAGTCGTGCCTGACTCTAGTGGGTGGTGCTCATCTCCATTTCAAAGCCAAAGAGCTAGTGCTGTCTGAAGACGTCTCTGTGGTCATGTGGCCGGCATGACTAAACTCTGAAGGCACATGGAACGCTGATACCTTCCCATCAAAAATGCTTCCTATTTTTCTACTTGCATTTTTACATGCTTTCAAACTCCTAGGTTGGCAGAAGCTGGGACAAGTAACAGCTCACTCCGTTACCCAATGCTAGGGATTCGAACCGCTGAACTGTTGGCCTTCTGATTGACAAGCTCAGTAACTCCCCCCCTTTGCTAAAACGGGAATGGGTATGGCAGGCGCATAACACATGCAAGTTTGATACCCTTGCCATAGAAAGTTGGGAATTCAAAAAAGTGTAGGGTGATGCTTCAAGAGGGGAATTTTAGCAGTGGGGAGTAAAAAAAAGAAAAGAATAAAAGCAGCTTTTTTTTGAGAAGTGAAATAATTTGGTCAAAATCAAGAAGTGATAATTGAGTGACTGGCAAGCAAGCTAAGACGTATGTTCTGTGATCCATCTGGTTAGAAAGCCCCTTGAGTTAAAAATAGGTTTGAAGCAGAACACCCAAGGTGGTATACATAAATTGCATCCATGTCATATAATCTTGGGTTTACTTAGACATAACCTTCTCTGATTATGGTAGCCGTTAATGAAAAGAAGGACTAGGGGAGACATGATAGCAGTGTTCCAATATCTCAGGGGTTGCCACAAAGAAGAGGGAGTCAAGCTATTCTCCTGAGGGTAGAATAAGAAAGGGTGGAAACTAATCAAGGAGAGAAGCAACATAGAACTGAGTAGAAATTTCCTGACAGTTAGAACAATTAGTCAGTGGAACAGCTTGCCTCCAGAAGTTGTAAATGCCCCAACACTGCAAGTCTTTAAGAAGATGTTGGATAGCCATTTGTCTGAAATGGTATAGGGCTTCCTGCCTAGGCAGGGGGTTGGACTAGAAGACCCCTTCCAACAAGGTCCCTTCCAACTCTGGTATTGTATTGTATTGTATTGCATTGCATTGCATTGCATTGCATTGCATTGCATTGCATTGCATTGCATTGCATTGCATTGCATTGCATTGCATTGCATTGCATTGCATTGCATTGTATTGTATTGTATTGTATTGTTACTGCTGTGCCTAGGATTGAAACTGCTGTCTTCTTGATCTAAATGAGATCACACTTGTTGCAAGGCTATGTGTTTTATAAGCCCAAATGTTACAATAGGACAGTTTCTCTGTTTGCGTCTCAGAAATGGAGCCTCCTTCCTGCTTTGTGGTGCACATAAGCAACGCAGCAGCCCACAGGAAACTGTTTACCTCTCTGAAGGCGGATGTGTGTGGTACCTGTGCTTTATACACCAAATGCTTTTAAAGAAGGGAAATACCTCTCCATTCTCTCTCCATTTCTGCGAAAGATGAAAAGAATGACTAGGGAACGGGTCCAAGACTGAAATCACAAGCTGTTATCCCAGGATAGTCATCTGCCTCATTGTATCATGGGCTCAGGTACACATAACTGTTGTGGGATAATGAGAAGTTTATTAAAGTCGGGCTATAGTCTTATTTTTTTCTCTCTCTCTCTGCTTCGTGAATTGAAATTATACTCCATTTATTCTGTCTTGCTGGCTAGGGAATGAGGTTTCCCATTTTAAGTGGGCAAGCAGTGGTGCCGGTGGGGAAGGGGGGCTTCTCTGAACAAGGCAGCCATATGAATGCAGTACTCGGATATGGGAGGAAATGCAGAAAAAATAAGGAAGTGGGAGTTTGCATTCTTTCTTATTCCTAGCTGAAGTTTCTTTTATGTTCCCTCCAACAGGAGAATGTTTCCATGATTAGTGTTTTCTAAGGCATATTTTCTCATGAGGACTGGTTGTCAAAAAACAGGAAAGGCTTGTACTGGGGTCAGCTAACATTCCCAAAAAGCTGTGGAAGAAGAGTTATCTGTTGTAGACTCATTGATGCAGGACAATCTTCTTCAGATTTAAGGCTAATTTAACTGTCAGTGGCTTAGGTTTCCATTTTGCAAGCTGGGCTCTATCTTGAAAGATTCAGGATCAGCTAGGACTGCAGCTCTGATTCTTCTTTCACGTATGTTTTTTCAAGTAGGTCTTCTACTTGTCGCATAACCCCTGCAAAGAGAAATGGGCCAAACCCTTTTCACGTTTTCTGGAACTGGGGAATCTGTTCCTTATCTGTATTTCTGAACGCCATCAGTCTGCTAAACAAATAATTCCCTCACCACTGTCAAACTATTCACTAAGGCTGAATTACTGTTACTATTAGTCTTCTCATCATTCCTATCTCCCATCTCCTCCCACTTATGACTGTATGACTGTAATTTGTTGCTTGTATCCTTTTGATTTATATTGATATTGATTGTTTCCTGATTTCTTATTTGTAACCTATGATTATCATTAAGTCTTGTATCTTAGGATTTCTGACAAATGTATCTTGTCTTTTTATGTGCACTGAGAGCATATGCACCAAAGACAAATTCCTTGTGTGTCCAATCACACTTGGTCAATAAAGAATTCTATTCTATTCTGTTCTGTTCTGTTCTGTTCTGTTCTGTTCACAATTAAAATAACTGCAATGTGCAGTTAGTTAAAAATAGTGTACAGTGCTATTCAAAGCAGTGTTACTTTTCTGGGGGGGAAAAAGAATTCCACTGTAGCTTATGTATAGTTCATCGGGAGTTAAACTCACATATGTATCTATAGGTATAAGTGTGATTAACAAGTATACAAAATGCTGTTGACCCAACAAAGGGAATCATAACATAGCATGTGTGGTTTCTTTTTAGTGTGATTTGTGAATGCATTGTTTCTGAGGTGTGCATGCAAATATATGATAAGGATAGAAGAACTGGAAAGCAACTGAATGGATAAAATTTGAAGGATTTGCCCTAATTCGCAAAGACCCAGTGCTGGGAGTTTAGGTCAATAAGGGAGGGGCTTTAACGTACCTAATACTCCTATTGCTCCCCAACAACAACATTTTGAGCTGGTTGAGCTGAGAGATCTCAACTGACCCAAGGTCACCCAACTAGCTTTTGTTCCTAAGACGGGACTAGAATTCAGAGTCTCCTAGTTCTCTGCTAGCACTTTAATCACAACACTAAACTATACCTTTTTCAATATATCCCCTTGCCATGCATAATATAGTGGCTAAAGAAAATATTCTTGCAGGACCTGGAATTTTTTTCCATTGTTGTTCCTGTCTTATGGAATACTGTTGCTCCCAAGATTAGATTAGCCCAATTCTGCAGGACCTACGAGACCGTCTGCTGCCCCATACGTCCCTATGACCAATTCGCTCCCATAGAGAGGGTCTGCTCCGGGTGCCGTCAACCGGGCAATGCCGGTTGGCGACGCCCAGGGGAAGAGCCTTCTCTGTGGTGGGCCCAACCCTCTGGAACGACCTACCTCCCGAACTCCGTGTCATCTCAGACCTCCGCCTGTTCCGCCAGCGTTTAAAAATGCACTTCTTCCATCAAGCCGGCCTGGCATGATTTTACTTGACACTGTACTGCTTTTTAGCTGATCAAAGTTTTAATTTAGGGGTTTTAAATTGGTTTTAGTGCAGGGTGGGTTTAATTTAGTTTTAAGAATGTTAGTATTCTTGTACATATGTATATTTATATTTTATATTCCCTGTGCGCCGCCTCGAGTCTCTGTGGTGAGATGGGTGCGGCTTATAAATACGAAAAATAAATAAATAAATAAATAAATAAATAAATAAATAAACAAACAAACAAACAAACTTTAGGAAGGGCCTTTTCCTATGGATGTTGTCTATGGGAAGGGAATATTAACAGGAGCCCATGCTGTGGTCATTGTTCCTTCTAGACTGGTCCAATTCCTTGGCTGCTGCATCTGATGCTATGTTTTATAGTTTGTGTGTTTTTAAATGCTGCAAGCCTCCTGAATCACTATTGAGGGATAGGTGGCCATATAAATCAATTGTACTATAAATCATTTAAAAATGGCAAGAAATCTAAAAAAAAAGCATTTAAACTCAACAGAAACTGGCCCTAAAAGATGGGTTTGAGTCATTCTTCAAGCAGTGATGAATAGGCCACTTTTCAGTTGACTATTCTATTCAACAGGAAACAATAAAAGGCTACAATTTATAAACAGGAAGCTTTCATCTGAAGTCAGAATACCTAGTTATACTTAAAGATTGTTTTGTCCTTCCATCTGGTCCTGCATTTTTTCAATCAGTTTTCTCCCAAGCTGCATATACCCAGAGAGTTCAATAGCACTCAGGAGCATCAAGATACAACTATCGTTTGTATTGATCTGAGACAGTGGGAGTTGTAGTCAAAGTATCTCAGCTTGGAAATAGTTGTTTGATAGTTTACAAGACCTAGAACGTAGCTCTCACACCTGTTGGTAACCATTGGGGCATTTAGAGAGGTAACATTATGCTGAAGTAGCTGCTTTCACTGTAGACATTCTGACTGTGGCATTTTGTACAGATTGTAGTTCCTGGGATATCTTCAAAGACAGACCCAGGTAAAGCATGTTACAGTGGTGTCGATCAATGGTGTTTTGAGAGTGGGACTCACTCTATCCCGAGCTTCTCAATCCAGATGAATTAGTATTATTTATTGCAGGGAGAAGTGTTGGAAGAAGAGAGATCATCATTTGAAGTTCCCAACAAGTCTCAGGACAACTTGGGGGGTGGGGGTGGAAGTGGGGGGCTAGTGAGACATTAAAGGGCATTTCAATCTAGCTGTCAGACCTGATGTCTTCCAGCATGATCTTGTGTTGCATCTCCCTAATGACAATCTGGAATGGAGAAGAAGGAGACATCGCTGTGCACGGATTGGGAAAAAAATATTTAGGAAAAATGTTTAAGTGAAAGCACAAGAGTTCTGACTAGTACTTTTGCTTTCAAACATGGAACCCATATATATGTAATTTGATAGATTCTGTCTTTCGTTCTCTTGCACTTTTTTAATGCAACAAGAAAAACATGTTTCTTCTGAGAAGCGACATAAGG
This sequence comes from Rhabdophis nuchalis, assembly GCA_039707465.1. Classification (NCBI taxonomy): domain Eukaryota; kingdom Metazoa; phylum Chordata; class Lepidosauria; order Squamata; family Natricidae; genus Rhabdophis; species Rhabdophis nuchalis. The sequence continues at coordinate 190,749,325 of CM077646.1, forward strand.
GTAACTAGCCACACTATCACCTCTGAATTCTGTCTTACATCCGCTTTCAGTAACTGGCCAAGGTTACCACGTCCTGGAAGCCAACCCAATGCCATCACAGTAGACAGTATTTTGAAGCTCTTTGGCTTTTTCAACCTGTCCCTTTAATGGTATAGCTAGATCTGAACTTTGGGACAATAATCTAAAGGCCCAGAAAGAAGGACAGCAAAGAGATTAAAGTTCAGCTTGGCTAGCTCACCCTCACCACACCAGCCTTTCTTCTTCTTCTTCTTCTTCTTCTTCTTCTTCTTCTTCTTCTTCTTCTTCTTCTTCTTCTTCTTCTTCTTCTTCTTCTTCTTCTTCTTCTTCTTCTTCTTCTTCTTCTTCTCCTTCTCCTTCTCCTTCTCCTTCTCCTTCTCCTTCTCCTTCTCCTCCTCCTCCTCCTCCTCCTCCTCCTCCTCCTCCTCCTCCTCCTCCTCCTCCTCCTCCTCCTCCTCTTCCTCTTCCTCCTCCTCTTCTGCTGGTCAAAAACATTTTATAGAATGAGTATTTGTTTTGTTGTTTTTATTTTAAACTAGCCGTTCCTGGCCACGCATTGCTGTGGCCCAGTCTGGTTAAATGGCCAACCAATTTGTGTGTAGATCTATACCTGCACACACAAACACATACACACAACCACCGTATAACCCCCAACCTACCTACCTACCTACCGTATTTCTCCCTCTCTCCCTCTACCTACCTACCTGCCTACCTACTGTATTTCTCCCTCTCTCTGTGGCCCACTGCTCTCTCTGTATCCATCTACCTACTTTTTTACAATTTTTTACATTTCCGTTTTGCGTGCACCTGGCACAGGTGTGACATCTACACAATCTATATATATCATTGGTGCTATATTTCAAAGGAACGTTGTGTGAAAACTTGGAAGCGATCGTTGCAGTCCTTTCAGAGATTAGCTGTTTTGAACAAACTCTTGTTACATTTTATATAGATATTTGTTTCTCATTTTATTTCTACAGCAGTCTTATTCCCAACTGATTGTTTTCAATGCGGCGTCCCCATATATCATGAGTTCTTGTCTCTATAAGTGTGAAATCCCTACCAGTTCTTTTTTTTTTTTTTAATTGAAAAAGTTTTATTGGTTTTACATTTTTCCATAGGATGGGGTAAGGGATACAAAGAAATTTTGAGAGCATTCACGTCAAAGTCGTCGGCCCTTCCGGGACTTCAAAATACATTGATAACAATAAAAAAACATTTTCCATAACACTACAAAGTGAAAGCAAGTACATATACCTAAATTCTCAATTCCATGCTGTCAGACATTTACAAAAAATCCAGATACAGATATTATGCAAAATTGTTCAGAAAAATCAAGGCAAAGTTATTTTTTCGATCTAAGTCTCTTGGCAATTGTATCTTCTTTTTCTCCTCCCTGGCCCCGAGTGGGCGGGGCCGTGGCCCCCTCCGTCCCCCCTGGATCTTCCCCCAGGATAGAGGAATGTTTTTTAAGAAAGGCTTCCGCCTCAGCAACTGTTTTAATCCTCACTCTTCCTCCTTCCCAGAACACCAGCATCCCTTCGGGTGTCACCCACTTGAACCAAATCCCATGATCAAACAATGTTTTAGACAAGAAGGAAAATTTCCGTCTTGCATCTCGAATCTTTCTAGGAATCTGCTTCAAGATAGTGACCGTTTTTTGTTGGTAAATTAAAGGGTTCCCTCTCTGTGCCTTCAAGATTTCCTCTCTGGTTGACCTTCTAACAAATTTCACATGTATCTCTCTAGGCACTTCATTTATCCTGGCATATGCTGAGTTAATTCTATAGGCTAGGTCAATGTCCCCCCTGATCTCATCCTTAGGTTTTTGTAAATAGTCTGCTAAAATTGTGCTCATAAGATCAGGGAGGCATTCACCAGGTTGCTCAAAAACATTCTGAAATCTCAAAAAATATGTCATTCTTTCCATATCAATCCTAGACACATGCCCACTTGTTTCCTCAACCTCTTTAGTAACATTTTTAATCTCTCCCTTAACCCCCACCAACCCCCCTTCCAGTTCTTCAGTCTTCTGTGTGTTTTCCAGCACCTGCTTCCTTGTATCCAATAGTTCCTTCTTGAAATTAATATTTTCAGCCCTCTGGGCCTGAATTTCATTTACCAAAGTTTGTATGACAGTTTCAAGAGAAGCCATCCGTTGTTCTAAACTTGCCAGTGCTGTTTCTTGATCCATGATTAACTGTTAAAGTCAGTGCCAGCCAAAATGGCGTTTTCAGGGTGGGGTTGGTGAGACTAACCGGGAGCCAAAAGTTCAGATCAAGGTTGAAACGTTGTAAAATTCAGGAACCAAGAGAGAAACAATTTTCCAGCTCAATAATTATAATAACGAAGGTAATCCAGAAAGGAATCACAAATCCAAAAAAAAAATTTCTTCATTAATATCCAGAGAGAGTCCCACTTGTAAAGAGACGCTGGGAATTTTCCATAGTTAAAATAGTCAGGCAGGGACAGAGAAAAGCCACTTTCCACCGCCCATCTCAGAGCCCAGAGGAGAGAGTAGAAAAATAATTTTTTTTTAACCAACCAGACCTAGACACAATGTTGCAAGTAGTCACATACCACTTTCCCTTGTTAGAGACAGTCCGGATTTAAGATTTCCGCTTTCTCTTCCAGAGAAGCCATTTCCAAGTGCCGCTTAAGTCCGAGGGGGGTTTTTTGGAAACAAACACCCCCCTCCCAGTCCATTCAGCCTGGCTGGCAGCAGAAAAAAAGTTTTTTTAAAAACTCACTCTCTCCTCGCAGCTGAAGCCTCGGGAGACCTTCCGACCGAGACGATCAACCCTCTTCATTGTTGTAAATGGCGCCGTCTTCCTTAGGCGAAGGGAGAACCCCCCGCAGCATGTTCTCCCTCACCCAAGCCGCGCCGGGAGCCACTTCCTCCACCGCCGTGGGGGGAGGCGCCCCCCGACGAGCCGGCTTTATGGGAGACCCTCAAACAAGAGGAGTCTCGCCCCCGTGGGGGGGCAGAAAGAGATACAAAGCGGCGAGCGAGCGCTAGGCTCGCCCGTCGCCGCAGGAGCCGGAACCGGAAGCCCGAAATCCCTACCAGTTCTTGATCACAAAAGTTGATCATTCACACCAGTGGTGGGTTTCAAATTTTTTAGAACCTACTCTGTAGGTGTGGCCTATTTTGTGGGCGTGGCTTGGCAGTCATGTGACAGGGTGGGAGTGGCCACCTTTTAAAATGTGGTGAAACTCATTTAACAACGCTCTTGCTTAGCAACCAAAATTTTGGACTCAATTGTGATGATAAATTCTTTCCTTCCTTCCTTCCTTCCTTCCCTTCCTTCCTTCCTTCCTTCCTCCCTCCCTCCCTCCCTCCCTCCCTCCCTCCTTTCCTTTCCTTTCTTCCTTCCTTTCCTTTCCTTCCCGTTGGGTCACTGGCAGCGGCGGGCCAGATTTACTTCCAGGTACACCGGTGGAACCTCCTCTCACCGGTTCTCTAAATGTCACCAACCGGCTCTCGTGAGTAGGTGCGAGCCTGCAGAAACCCACCACTGATTCACACGTGAAATGGGCCCTCCTACAGAGGATAGAGTGGTCTTTACAGAGTTGGTCGCCCCTGATTCTGAAGAGGATCTGCTGCGTTGAGGGGAATTTCTTGGTCAGCATAAGCTTTTTATTTTTATTTTTTATTTTATTTAAGTTTATATCCCGCCCTTCTCCACAGAGGACCCAGGGCGGCGCTTTGCCTAGGACAGGGTTCTGCAAAGTCGGCTGGGGAACTCTGGGAATTGAAGTCCACCAGTCTTAAAAGAGCCGACTTTGCAGACCCCTGGCCTAGGAGGGCAAAAACACCATGAGAGATCCTTTCAAGAACAAGATTAGGGAGTCCCAGGAGGCTGGTGAAGGCAGTTTTACTTTCCCTCCCAGCTGATTCTCTTTGACAAGCAAATCCCACCGGGAACAATTTCTGCTTAATATGACTGTGCGTTCATTCTCTGCAAGAAGATGCAAGCGCATTGTTACTTCCTGTTGCAACAGCTACTTGAGTGCTTCTGATGATTTAGATTCTTCCGAAGTAGAAGAGGAAAGAACTAACCCACAAGTTAAAAAAACCCATACTGTGATTGTTTTTCCTAACCTGATGGCTCTCCTGAAAAGTCATCTGTGACTTGACTTGGTCCATGGATACAGAAATATTGACATGCAATCTCTGAGAAAAGCGTCTAATAGTTGGAAGATCTTTTGGGGCTGAAGATAGATGTAGCTACTCCCTTCTTGGTTGTAGAACTACTACCTCTTTCTGGCTCTACTTTCTTCTGAGTATTATTTTCCATTCATAAGTCTAGCATTTTCTGCACCATTAATTTTTTTGTTTCATTAAAAGGATGCCAAATGTCTGATGGTTTATTCTTCGCACTCATAAAACGTCACTCGAACCCAGGGGTGAAATTCAGCAGGTTCTGACAGGTTCTGGAGAACCAGTAGCGGAAATTTTGAGTCGTTCAGAGAACCAGCAAATGCTACCTCTGGCTGGCCCCAGAGTGGGGCTGGGAATGGAGATTTTGCAGTATCCTTCCCCTGCCACCCTCACCAAGCCACGCCCCAAGCCACGCCCACAGAACCGGTAGTAAAAAAAATTGAATTTCACCACTGCCCGAACCCCAACGGTGTAGGATGGGTTCGAGTGAGAATGATTGGCCCCAAATCACTCAGCTGGTTTTCATGCCTCAAAGGCCTAGAACTCCCAGTATCCTGATTTCCAAGCCAGCACCTTAATCACAAACTCAAACTAACTCTACCACAGCAATAAATTATTTTTATAGCAATAGATCAAGAAAGTCAGTCTAAGTTTGCTTTTAACCAATTCACGTAGTTCTCAACTTACAACAGTTCATTTAGTGACCGTTCAAAGTTACAACAGCACTGAATATAGTGACCTATGGCTATTTCCCACATTTATGACCATTGAAGCATTGGTCATGTGATCAAAATCCAGATGCTTGGCAACTGATTCACATTTATTTATTTTTTTAATATATTTTTTATTTTTTAAGCATACAGAGAGAAACAAAACATAAAATATAAAACTTTCCTCAATTTCGTTAAGCATGCCGTTTGGTTACAAGCTTTTGTGCATCAATCTTTACAATTACGTATACAATCACTGGTTGTCCATCAAGCATAGCTGAATACATCACTATCGTTGAGCATTATATATTTGATTACAATTAATATTTCTTTATCTATATAAATAAAAATGTAACAAGAGTTTGTTCAAAACCGCTAATCTCCTAAAGTACTGCACCGATCACTTCCAAATTTTCACACAACGTTCCTTTGAAACACAGCACCAATGATATATATAGATTGTGTAGATGTCACACCTGTGCTAGGTACAAGCAACAGAAATGTAAAAAATTGTAAAAAAGGTAGGTAGATGGATACAGAGAGAGCAGTGGGCCACAGGTATTATGTCATCCATTATGACATAAAATACTCTGAGGGAGAAATACAGTAGGTTGGTAGGTAGGTAGAGGGATAGAGAGAGGGAGAAATACAGTAGGTAGGCAGGTAGGTAGGTAGAGGGAGAGAGGGAGAAATACGGTAGGTACAGTAGGTAGGTTGGGGGTTATACGGTGGTTGTGTGTATGTGTTTGTGTGTGCAGGTGTAGATCTACACACAGATTGGTTGGCCATTTAACCAGACTGGGCCACAGCAATGCGTGGCCAGGAACAGCTAGTTTTAAATAAATCTTGTTCCCTTAAATCCTATTTCATAACAATAAGTCTTCATAAAGTCACCTGTCTCTTTCTATTGTTCTTACAAAACAAAAGAATTTTTCAGCAATTTATGTTGTACATCATTACTTTCAATTATGCATAATATCGCCAATCATCCATCAAGTGTACGGTACTTGTGTATCATGTAATCAACCGCCGATAATATTCTTTCATTGTTAAAGCAAGTAATTACTAAATATTCAATTCATATATGTACCAATTTTTCATTACATCATTATAATCTATTTGACAACAAAATATTCAATTCATGTCTTTACCAACTGATTCACATTTGTGATGGTTGCAGTGTCCCAGGATCATTTGCAGAGGTGGGTTCCTACCAGTTTGGACCAGTTCGGCCAAGTAGGTAGTAACTTGCCCTGCCACACCCCCATTTCTCTCATCTTTTTTTTTGCTTTTGCACATGCGCAGAAGCGGTTTTTTAGTACTGCGCATGCATGCGTAATGCACATGTCCCTGAGCGAACCGGCAGTAGCAGCAGCTGGTCATTTGATCACCTTTTGCACCCTTCTGATAAGCAAAGTCAATGGGGAATCCAGATTCACTTAACAACTGTGTTACTAATTTAACAAGTGTTGTGATTCATTTAACAAATGTGGCAAAAAAGTTGTAAAATGGGGCAAAACTCACTTAATAAATTTCTCACATAGCAACATACATTTTGGGCTCAATTGTGATCCAAGTTGATGACTATCTGTACTTAACTCAGCTTTTCTATTTTTTTTCTTCCTGGGAAAATGAGATTCACCCTCAGCTATTTTTGGAGTTATCATCACAAGATATTACATTGAATTAGAGAGGAAACTTTTACTCTTTCAGTATGTTTCTTATTTTAGTAGTCCAAATTTACATAAATCAGTACAGTCTAATATTTTACCTACTAAATAATGCACAATTTACAAAATTTCAAATAATATCCTCAGACCTAACAAGTCACAATATCTAAGGCGTTTATTTAATTGGCACTGTACATCAGTTACATTTTCACCGCCTCTAAATTTAGTGCTGCAATTATTTTCATCATAGGTGACAAGTTAGCAGGCTGAGGCCCAGAATTGCTGGCTCTTTTGGATCAACCTGACTTGGCAAGATGTTTTCAAGTCGGAGGCGGTTCTTGGATGGGTTCAATCACCCCCACAGCGAATCTTCTCTAGATTCTCCAGGCAGTGTGGTGCTGCAGGCTCTCTATGACTATCAATACAAATCTGAAGATGGGAGGCAGGTGACCATTGAGGAAGGGGAGATCTTCCACCTTGTGCACAAGGCCAATGAGGATTGGTGGCAGGTGAAGCGGTTTGGCCAGTCCAAGCAGAAGAGGCCCATCTTTGTCCCAGCATCCTATGTGGCTGAAGTGACATACGATGAACTACAGCAAAATGGCTTCTTGCACCCTGGCATCGTTTCAGGAAAGGATGGAGGTCCAGGTGAGTTGTTTTTTGAAGTTCAAGGGATTAAACCACAGTTGGGCAACTTCAACTCCAGAGAGTTGGAACTCTCAAGAAATTTTATTCTATCTCTGGAGTTTCCACCACCACAATAGCAGAACACTGGATGGACATTCCAGTGGTGGGTTCCTACCAGTTTGGACTGGTTCGGCAGAGTAGGTAGTAATTTGGCTGCCCACGCACCTGAAGCAGTTCTATTGTCGGTGGTGCCATCTTTGTTTTTGCTTCTGTGCATGAGCATAACAATCTCCTTTACAAAAATGTAATTCACCCGCCCGCCTCTTCTTACGTTCTGCGCATACGCCGACCTTTTTAGGTGTAAATGCACACACGTGAGGAGCATTTTTTTGCACCCCGAACCGGCAGTAATGCGGGTAGCAACCCACCCCTGGGACATTCCCATAATTTTGAGGTGGAAACATTACATACAAAAAATGCAGGATGTATTTTTAGGGGCTCAGACATCCTGTTTCAGAGGAAAAATGTGATACCGCTCTGAATCAGTCAGATATAGCATAGAAAATGGCCAGTATCTGTCACTCGGTGCAACTCAGATACCCACAAGTGAACAAGCATGCTTGAACTGCGAGAAACCAAAACAGCACCAGAGGGCAACAAAGAGCTATAATTTTGTGGGCACGTCTGTTGCCATCTAGTGGATGTATATATTTTTGAAGCCAAGATCTGGTAGGCTTAGTGTATTTTTCCTTTTGGAAATTTGGTTAGCCCTGGTTAACACAATTTCTAAAAATAAAGGAAAACAGAAAATTGTAGAGTTGTAACTTTACCTACTTTCCCAAGTCATTGAGTATTCTTCCCTCTCAAAAGGGAGCTATTATCCCCAGTCCTAAAAGAATGCCCACCCCTCGTGTGAATATTTATGAAGCTAAATATCCCTGACAGTAGTGCTGTGTGACTGGTCCAGGACACTATTTTGGTGGGAAAGTAGACCAATAAAGATGATGACTGGTCCGTGGCACTTAGTCAGTAAGTGACAGTGATAAAGAGACAATAAATAGAAAGATTGTTGGTTTAAAAAAACCTGACAATTGAGAGCGGGAGTTAGAAGAAAAGGACCAAACATCTTTAAAATTTCATAGTGTCACTGATTCCCAAAGATTCCCGCTGATATTGAAAAATCAGAAGCAGCAAACCTATGTCAATGAGCTGGACCCTCAGGAGCTTAGAAACAGAAAGGGGTGGCTTCAAGGGCTATGATGGAGATCTAAGCAGCTCTAATTAGAAAAGACTTTCAGGACAGAGGTTTCATATTCTGTTTCCACTTTAAGTCTCAAAAAGACTTGACCAGCCTTTCCTGAAATTCAAAGTTAAGCCTGATGGGGCTTAGTTCACACTTGGATTTTGACTATGACTATCGGATGAACTGGAAAGTAAAAGACTCATTATGGGAAAAGGTTATGGCTAGCTATTCGGCGGTTCGAATCCCTAGCGCCTCGTAACCAAGTGAGCTCCCATTACTTGTCCCAGCTTCTGCCAACCTACGTAGCAGCTCGAAAGCATGTGAAAATGCAAGTAGAAAAATAGGGACCACCTTTGGTGGGAAGGTAACAGCGTTCCGTGTGCCTTTGGCGTTTAGTCGTGCCGGCCACATGACCACAGAGACATCTTTGGACAGCGCTGGCTCTTCGGCTTTGAAATGGAGATGAGCACCACTCCCTAGAGCCGGGAATGACTAGCACATACATGTACAAAGGGAACCTTTACCTTTAGCTGTACTTTTCCTTGCAGACATTCCCAGTAGTAGGAATCAATATAAAATTAAAACAACAGTGGGCAAAAGCCAAAGTAATTTTCCATTACTATTATTATTATTATTATTATTATTATTATTATTATTATTATTATTATTATTATTATTATTATTATTATTATTATTATTATTATTATTATTTAAATTTCTATACCGCCCTTCTCCCTTCTGGGATTCAGGGTGGTGTACAGGCAGGCAGCAATAAAATCAGTGATATAAAATATAAAAAAATACATGAAATATATATTTAAAAATAATATGCCTGTTCTAAAACCATTAAAAAAATTACGCCAGGCCGGCCGCACGAAATAGATAGTTCTTCAAAGCCCGACGGAAGAGGCGCAGGTCTGTGGTCGTGCGTAGGTCGGTGGGTAGGTCATTCCAGAGGGCAGGAGCCGCCACAGAGAAGGCTCTCCCCCTGGAGGTCGCCAGCCAACATTGCCTGGCCGACGGCACCCTGAGGAGGCCCTCTCTGTGGGAGCGCACTGGTCGGTGGGAGGTATTTGATGGCAGGAGGCGGTCTTGCCTCCTGCCATCAAATACAAAACAACAGTAGGCAAAAGCCAAAGTAATTTTCCTTATGATCAGAAAGTTAATTTTCCTTGTGATCCTTAATTTGGATCTACCCTTGTTGAACCAAAAGCTTCACTGAACATGGAATGTGTGAGGAAAGGCCAGAAATATCCTTGCTGATTCTACTTTTCTTCCTTTCAGCATGCTTGGAAATGTCTCATTCCCTGGAGGATCTTTGGGTGCAGCCATCCCCATCATCTTCCCACACGGATCTATTGTCCTGCCGCAACCACCTTTCTGCCAAGATGAGAATCCATCGGCTGTCTCTGGGCAGGCGTCACAGCTTGAGTGGCCTGTCGCAGATGAAATGCAAAAGCACAAAGCAGTGGCAAAGTTCCGAGGAAGAGCTAGCAAGAAGTCAGAGATATTATATGGTGAGTTCAGCCTTTTACAGTATTTTTCTCAGAATTCATTTGTTTGCTTCATCCGTGTGTGCAGTTCAATGGGAATTGTTCTACGTGTGCGCAGAACTCCAAAAAAAGATGGCAGTAACTGTCATTACTGGGTTACTGGGTGGTTACTGGGAAATGGTTTTGGGGCGTGGCCAGCCTGGGTCACTGCCGGTTCTGCAACCCGGGCCAGCATACCACTACTGGTTCAGCTGAACTAGGCCGAACTGGTAGGCATTCACTTCCTACCAGATCCTGTCCTTTTGGCAGCATAGACTAAAATAGATGCTTCTCTGGAAATAGTTGAAACCTGCGGATTTAGAAGTCCCGCTGTATTTTTGTGGGTGTTAGAACAGAATCATCAGACTGTCCATAATACAACCCAGATCAGGAAGAAAGCAGAATATTTTGAAAACCTCTCCAGTACAAGCATAGATGTTCAGTGAAACTTTTAAAAAATCACTCTCAGTCAAGAGTGATTATGACACACCTCCAGAACGACAAATTTCTGAGAAAAGTTGACTCATATCCCCTTTAAAGCTGTTTAACAGTAAGCTTTCACTGCATTCAGTTCCAGTCCTTCCATCCTGACATATGTCATATGCTCTTCATGGTCTCTGACTGCTGTGGACGGCTGCGCGCATATTTTTTCTTCTGTCAAGATTCCATTAGATGCTTGGGTGAGAGCTGCTTATCTGAACATCTGCCCTGCTACCTTGCACAATTTCCTCTTTGTCTTTCCCTTGATTGGAAGGGGTGGTAGCCTCTGCCACCCACACAGGATGTGTGTGGGAAGTTAGTGGGAGGGCCAGCTGCTCTGCACACGCCCCTGAACCGCACAGCTGGCGCTGGCAGTAAGTACCCGGGGTATCGGTGCTTCCTAGAAAACTTCTGAAGGCCTCAAGACTTGAGGTAGGATAAAGGGGGGATCACCTCTATTAGGTGCATTTTAGAGGAAGACATAATCGGAATTGAGACAAAGTGAGGAAGAGGAAGAAACTCTCTGGACCGCTAGCAATATTCTTCCAGACTTCTGCCATGAAGCAACCCGTTTTCAACTTCCTCTTGAGCAATGAACATAGACAAGCAGGCAGAAGGAGCCACAGCTGTGACTTAGCTGGAGAGGGCACTCTGTAGAGAGATAGGCATTAGCAGGGAATCTGTATGGAGCTGGGAGCTATGGTATATGTATCTGTCAGTGGGATTTAATGGAAATTGTTTACATGGGCAGAAGGTAAAACAGCTGTGGCTCAGCATAAGCAAAGACCCACAGCTGCCATGCTCCTCCTATTCAGACAAGAGTAGCTAGAAGAACTTGATGATTATGTATCTTTGTTTATCTGCCTACCATCCATCCATCCATCCATCCATCCATCCATCCATCCATCCATCCATCCATCCATCCATCCATGAAATGTTTAAACTGCTCCACTCTGTTTATTCATTCTTGCATAGTTATTTGGAATTATCTGTCCCTGTTCCATAATTGAAAAGTGACTTGATTCCATCCTCAAAATAACTTTGTTAATAGACTGTAGAGAACATGAGAAAATGATGGGCCTCATTCTGTAGGGGGATACAAATTTAGATCTTCCTGACTCAAATCCAGCAATATACCCCAACCAACTCTTAGGTTGTACCTTCCAGATGTGGTGGATTTCAGTTCCCACAATTCCCAGCAAAGTTATCTGGGGATTCAAAGTTTAAAAAATAATAGCAAAGAGCAGGTCTTTCGTTATGTTTTTATATCCTTACCATCTCTTAAACAGGACTAGCTCTTTGTCTTCTTCGGGTTTAGAAGTCTAGCGTGATCACAATGATTGAGGCCCTGCCTCCTTTTGTCTGTGTGTCCACTGTAGTTACCCCAATGACTATTTGGGAGAAGGGCTCAAACCAACTATATCTCTTCCTAAGACATCTATGGCACTTTGTTTTGCTTTGTTTACTTCCTGAGGGCAAGGTTAAAGGCTTTTAATATCAGTAGTGTCTTCAATTTCTTCAGGCAAAACATAAAAATGCTGATTATTATCATATGAAGCCATCATTGACTGCAATGGCACAAAATAAGCTATTCTGTGCAGTTGCATTCGCTGTGCATTAGAATTCCCTTAGATTCTTGACATTTTTACTTAGAATTTGTTTCCTGGATTTATAGACTCCTGATTCCAATAGCTTTACAGCAATTTATAAACACTAAAACTTTGTAAAACCCATTAATCTGGCTTAATTTTTAGGGCACAAGTTAAATTAGGGGGAGTTGTTATTTTGTGGGAATTGGAGTAAATATTCTGTTCTTGCTCCTGCTCTTAGTTTTTTTATTAGAAGTCTCAAGTTGTCAAAACTAGAACTATCTAAAATGCTGACTCAACTAATGTGATTTCACTGCATGTACTGATTCTAAAATGCAACTAAAAGCAATAGGTGCCCAATATCAGTCTGGCTCTAGTCTGCAATTGCTCCTGGTAGAAGGTAAATGTTTAACTCTTTTGTCACATTGCGCTGTGACAGGGCAAATGCAGTGAGACACATATTACATAAATGTTGTTGACATACATACACACATTATGTATGTCCATGGGAACAAACTTGGAAAGTAAATGTGTTCTCTAAATCAGTAATGCTAATCTTTTCTGATCTGGCGGCATCAATTTTTATTCCCAACCTGTGATCTAGGTCTGCATATTTATTTATTTACTAGTCGTTCCCGGGCACGCGTTGCTGTGGCCCAGTCTGGTTAAATGGCCAACCAATCTGTGTGTAGATCTACACCTGCACACCTGCACACGTACACACAACCACCGTATAACCCCCAACCTACCTACCTACTGTATTTCTACTTACCTACCTACCTACTATATTTTTCCCTCTCCCTCTCTATCCCTCTACCTACCTGCCTACCTACTGTATTTCTCCCTCTCTATCTCTCTACCTACCTACTGTATTTCTCCCTCTCTATCTCTCTACCTACCTACCTACCTACCTACCTACTGTATTTCTCCCTCTCTCTATCCCTCTACCTACCTACCTACCTACCTACCTACCTACCTACCTACCTACCTACCTACTGTATTTCTCCTTGAAACTTATGGACAGAGTATTTTATGTCATAAAGGATGACATAATACTGCTCTCTCTGTATCCATCTACCTACCTTTTAAACAATTTTTTACATTTCCGTTGCGTGTACCTGGCACAGGTGTGACATCTACTCAATCTACATATATCATTGGTGCCGTACTTAATAATTTAATTAATTTAATAATTTATTACATTTATAAACCGCCCCCCTCTCCCCGAAGGGACTCGGGGCGGTGTACAGGAAAATTAAAAAACTATCTAAAAACATACAAGACATACTTGAAAGGAACGTTGTGTGAAAATTTGGAAGCGATCAGTGCAGTACTTTTGGAGATTAGCAGTTTTGAACAAACTCTTGTTGCATTTTTATTTATATAGATTTAAACATTTGGCTCTGTTCTCAACTAAACCACAAAAACAATTGAAACGATAAGTGGCCATGGCAGCTTAAAAAACCCCCAAACTGTGCAAAATAGGATAGGCTAGAACCGTGAGGGCAAACCTATGACCTATAAGCTCTCTCTGTAGGTATGTGAGCTGTTGCCCCGGCTCAATTCCGTCACGCATGCGTACGTGCCTCCTTCCAGCCAGCTGATTTTAAGGTTTCTGCCGCAAAGGAGTGGGGTGCATACAGGAGATGCATGGAGGGACACACATACATGGGGCGGATCATGCGCGGTGGGATCGCGCAGTATGGTCACACATACATGTGTGAAGGTCATGTGTGCATGCACGGGGTGGGGCGTACACAGGGTTTGCACTTGCATGCCCAGGGGCGGGGCGCACACAGGGGGGGACATGCACACATTGCATTATAGGTGCTCATCAGTGGTGGGTTTCAAAAATTTTTAGAACCTCTTCTGTAGGTGTGGCCTGCCTTGTGGAAGTGGCTTGCTGGCCAAGTGACCAGGTGGGAGTGGCTTGCCAGCCATGTGACTGAGTGGGAGTGGCTTCGCAGTCATGTGACTGGGTGGGCGTGGCCAACATGTAAAATGTGGTGAAACTCACTTAACAAAGCTCTTGCTTAGCAACCAAAATGTTGGCTCAGGAACTCTGGCATTTGAAGCACGCAGGTCTTAAAGCTGTCAAGTTACAAGACCCTTGCACCCCTAACCCTTTAGAAAAAAAACCCCAGGGGTGCTCAAACTTGACAGCTTTAAGACTTGTGGACTTCAACTCCCAGAATTCCTCCTCTCGCTCTTCCTCTTGAGGATGGGCGGACGGGCAGGGGGAGGGAGCTGGAACCGGTTCTAAATGGCCCTGTAGATTTGTGGAACCTCTTCTATAGAAGAGGTTAGAACTGGCAGGAACCCACCCCTGGTGCGCATGCACACGCTTTCAGCACTTGGCGCCCAAAAGATTAGCCATCACTGGGCTAGAACTTGGATGAATTGATCAGCAGGATTATAGAATTATAACCTGATCCCCTTAAAGGTTTTGACTTTTTTTCTCCCCTCCCAATTGAATAATTAAAGGTTTTGATGGCCAAGGTAATCAGTTTATTCTGAAGCTCAGGTGGCTCACTGCCTTTATGAGACCCACCACCACATTTCACAAATCTCTGAAATATCATTCCTCCGTCCTTGTGACCTGCAGAGAGGGGAAGCCCGGCTCCTTATGATGCACAAATCATTTTTTGATAGCTGGGGCTGGTTTTAATAGAAAAGACCTTCAAACATCTTCTTTTCCCCTAGAGGAAATGCCTCTTACTCTAGCCTTCTGCTCTGCTTTCTAGAGAGGAACCAGTGGCTCAATCTTGGGAGATAAAAAGAAAATAATGATGAAGACCGAAACCAAGGCTCTTCCCCATCCTGCATGAAGTGCTTTGTGGTAACCATATGCTACTTGACTGGCATGCTGGCAGGAGGCCACACCTGAAAGCACTATGATGCTGGGCCAGGAAAATAGCTTAGGAACTGCAGGAAGAACTTAATTAGGTCTCCAGAGACTGCAGACTATGGAGGAGGAAAGGGGTAGCATTGACTGTAATTTTGCCTGCAGTGCAGGCCACTGAGAGAATCCTATCCTGATAGAGAAGGTCTTTTCTATCAAAACCATTGGTGCTGACTCTTTGACGTTGAAAAAAAGCATTCTTCCTCCTCTTTACGAGGAAGCTGCTGTGGCCTAGAGGTAGAGCTCTTGCCTCACAAGCAGGACGTTGGGAGTTCGATCCTAGGTAGAGGCACATGTAGGGGTCTCCTGCTTGGGCAGGGGGGTTGGACTAGATGACCTGCAAGGTCCCTTCCAACTCTGTTAATCTGTTAAAGGCACATTGGGAGAGCAAAATCTGATTGGCTAGCCGGAAACTGCCAGAGAGGCAGTCAAGAGAGCAAGAGGGAATCAACAGCCCCTAGAAACTCTGTTGTCACAAAACTCTGCTCTCTCTCATGCTGGCATGAGGCCATCTTGAAAGTACGACCGCAGTGATGGCGAACCTATTCAGCATCAAGGGCCCAAACCGGAACGCCAGACCGCCAAAAACCTGAAGACCAGCTGGCCGACACGCACATGCCTGGGTTTTTTTGGCTCTTTTCAGGCTGTTTTGGCAGGGGCATTTTCAGACTGCTTTTCGGGCTGTTTTTCAAGGCCATATTTCAGGCCATTTTTGCGCCCTTTTCAGGCCCTATCTCAAGCCATTTTTTGGCTGGTTTGGGTCATTTTTCAGGCCCCTTTGAGGCCATATTTCAGGCCATTTTCAAGCCAATGGCCCCAAAAACAGCCCCCCCAAATGACCCCAAAAACAGCCTGAAAAATGGCCGAAAAGCAGCCTGGTTTTGGCTGTTTTGGGGGCCATTTTCTGGCACTCCAGCACCCACAAAGACCAGCTGGCCAGTGCACAGAAACCAGAAGAGCAGCTGGTGATAGTGCGCGTGCCACCTCTGGCATGCTTGCCATAGCTTCGCCATCACAGTACTACATGTTTGGACTACGATGGTGAAAATTTTAGGCTTGGCAGGTCAAAAATTCAGAAAATGCCTAACTTGACATGCTGGCTAGGGAATTCTGGGAGTTGAAGCCCACATATCTTAAAGCTGCCAAGGATGAAAAACTGGCCTAAACGTTTATATGTTAAGTCCTTCTAATATGCTAAGTCCTACGATGTCTTTTCATAGTGATCTGTTTTAAGCCAGATAATGACATTGTGGAAGAATTAGCTGACTTTGTGTCATTACCAAGGAGACACCCAAGTTTAGGATTCCTATACTCTTCAGGGAGGTTTCTTTCTGAGCACATATAGCAATATCAATAGCACTTAGACTTATATACTGCTTCATAATGCTTTACAGCCCTCTCTAAGCAGTTTACAAAGTCAGCCTAATTTATTTATTTATTTATTTATTTAATTTGATTTGTATACCGCCCTTTCTCCCATAGGGACTCAGGGCGGTGCACAGGGAAAATAAAAGGTACATTTAAATACAGTCAATAGATAAATTTAAAGTTAAATTAAATACATTTAACCTGAGTTAGAATAAACTTAAGAAACCCTATTAAAATGATAGTAAAAACAAACTATGCCAGGCTGGCCGCATGAAAAAAGTAAGTCTTCAATGCTTTACGGACGAGGCGAAGGTCCGTGGTAGTGCAAAGGTCGGGGGGCAGGTCGTTCCAGAGGGCTGGACCCACCACAGAGAAGGCCCTTCCCCTGGGAGCCGCTAGTCGGCATTGTCCAGCGGACGGCACCCTGAGGAGGCCCTCCCCCTGGAAGCAGACAGGTCGGATGGAGGTATGAGGCAGGAGGCGGTTCTGCAAATAACCAGGACCCATGCCATGGAGCGCTTTGAAGATGGTTACCAAAACCTTCTTCAAACCCATTTCGGAGAACCGGCAAACACCACCTCTGGCTGGCCCCACCCACCCGTACCCACCATTCCCTGTCCTATATTCCTTTGGTTTTTTTAGCTCAGCTGATTTGCGCGGCAGATCAGATTGCCGCGCCTCAGCTGAGCTAAACAAAAGCTCAGCTCACCAGCGCTGACACCAAGGGCGGTCTTTGAGTGCGTCACGTGCGCGCGCAAAGCGCTCTCTCACAGAACTGGTAGGAAAAGATTTGGAATCCCATTGCTGACTAGCTCCTATTTGTTGTGTCCTCGACCTGCGACCGGTCTCGAGTTGCGACCGGCCGCAGGTCTTCCAGGCTGCCTCTGGGAAGCCATGGAGACAGGCTGTAGCAAGCCGGCTAACCGACAGACGCGCCTGATTGGCTGAGGCGCGCCTGGCGGGAAGCCGGCTCTTGCCGCAGCCTGATTGGCTCCCCGTTTGACAGCTCCATATATAAAGAGCTGTCAAACGCGGGAGCCCCTGTCTACCGCACCTTTTCTTTATTGAACCAGTTTTCTCTTATGTACCTTGCCTAGCTAATAAAGCTATGTTATTGAGCAAACCTGATGTGGACCCTCTCTTTGACTGAAGATTTAACACTGGCGACGAAGGTGGGATCAGGCAGAGGTCATTTCGCGGTACGATCACAACGGGATCGTTTCCTCCGCTCGACCCCATCGACGCGGCCACGGAAACCGGGGCCTCCTCACGGGCCACCTCAAGTGCCTTCCTGCCGGCCAACGACGACCAGGCCAGGAAGCTCGCTCATCTCTTGGGCTGCGGCGGCCGAGACCTCTTCGAGACCGCACGCGCCGCAGCTACCCCGGCAATGGTAGGCAACCTGCCGCGGGACCCCTGGTGCAACGACGGTACGCTCCTGCACACCGCTTCTCCGGCAGACAAAGCCTGCAGAAGCAGCCAGGGCCTACGAGACGGCCGAGTCCTCGGCCCTCAACCGTGACCGGGAACTGTGGCCGTCTCCACGCGCGTGCCTTGTGTGCATGTGTTGTGGGGAAAGCCTTCCCCGGGACGACTGCCTGTTCAAGGCCCCATCTGTCGCCGCTGCGGCCATAGGGGCCATCGGCATCAGCGCCAGCCACCTGGAGGCTCCGCGTCGGGATCCCGGACGACCGGCAAGCCCACACCAGCGGAACCCCCGAGATGCCAGGCCTGCCGCCTGCACCAGCAGCGGCAGCTGTTCGGCCGCCACGCCCGGTTCGTCGACACAGCCCAACCGGGCCGGTCTCCCCATCTGACTCCGAGATGCCACAAAGCTGCAAGAGGCCTTCACCATTCAGGCCTCCCTGCCACCTCACACCGCTTTCCGGCAACCATCATCGGCCTGGCTCAAGCCGACCAGACGGCCAGGCCCCCACATCAATGACCACGCCTCCTCGCCCCGACTCACCAATCCAGATGACCCCGCCTCTTCGGGAAGGCCCCTCCGATGACGCCGCCCAGAGCTACACCCCGGCAGGGAGGAGCTTCAACGGGCACGTCCTCCTCCTCCGGCTCCTGTTGAGACTCTAGGACAATCTGGCGGACTGCGCATGCTCCACTCACCTGATGGACAGTTTTTCGCGCATGCGCGGATGGAGGGGGGAAAGGGGTGTTGTGTCCTCGACCTGCGACCGGTCTCGAGTTGCGACCGGCCGCAGGTCTTCCAGGCTGCCTCTGGGAAGCCATGGAGACAGGCTGTAGCAAGCCGGCTAACCGACAGACGCGCCTGATTGGCTGAGGCGCGCCTGGCAGGAAGCCGGCTCTTGCCGCAGCCTGATTGGCTCCCCGTTTGACAGCTCCATATATAAAGAGCTGTCAAACGCGGGAGCCCCTGTCTACCGCACCTTTTCTTTATTGAACCAGTTTTCTCTTATGTACCTTGCCTAGCTAATAAAGCTATGTTATTGAGCAAACCTGATGTGGACCCTCTCTTTGACTGAAGATTTAACACTATTCATCCACATCATTTCCCTATTTGCAAACAAGAGGGAAAGGGATGAGAAGGCTACCGTCTCTGCTTGCTTAGGAAAAGAGAGAAGATTAAGAGTACCTAAGCGGTCCAAAGATCATGAAGAGAATTACTTTACTGCCTTGTACTGATTGTTACACATTATTCTTCTCTTTCCGTATACCCTACGAATTGCAAGTTCTTGTCGTCACAGTGGGAATGTATTGATTTACTGTATTTGTTAGAGGCTTTTTTTTTTAAATCCCACCATTTGTTCAGGCACTTCAGGCAGCGTACATAAGTGCTACTTCCTCCCATTTTTCCTCACAACAACCTTGTGAAGTGGATTGGCTGAGAGATAGTTACTCAGTGAATGAAGCTTCTTCCACGGGACAGGAAGAGATCCCAAGCCTCACGTTCTGAATAAAAGGGGTAGAGTTAATCCTTTCCTACCAGGTCCCTTTTGCAGTGATGAAAACAGTATGTTAGGATAAGTCCAACTCTCGTTTATTTCCTGCTTCTTTCTAGCAGATGTTGGCTGATACTCCTCCACCTCTCCCGGGGGAGAAGCCTCCAATTTACTACAATCTGGAGGAGATGAAACAGTTACCAACAACACCTCCTACCCCACGCAGCCCACCAGTACAGATGCTGGAATCCTGGGAACGTCACATAGACTCCAGCTCCCTGCGTAGTTACTACTATAAGCCTGCAACAGGTGAAAAGTCATGGAAGCCACCCAGGAGGAGCCAAGAGATGGTGAGAATTGATTTGATTTTGATTTGATTTGATTTGATTATATTTCTATACCGCCCTCTCTCCCCAAGGGACTCAGGGTGGTGCACAGGAATATTAAATATATTAAAACAGAGTATATTAAAACAGAGACAATAAATACAATCAAGCATAGTTAAAAAATAGATTAAATAAATTAAATTTTGGGACCCGTGCTAAAATTCATAATTAAAACCAGACTAAAAATCAATAATAAAAACTATGCCAGGCCCGCCACATGAAAAAAGTATGTTTTTAATGCCCGACGAAAGAGGCGTAGGTCCGTGATTGTACGAAGCTAGAATTGTGGGGTGTGTGTGTGTGTGTGACAGGGGCGACGACATCCATGCTGCTTAGCCTCAGCAATCCAATCCTTACTTATGATTGGTTTGTGCCTTTACCCAGCAAGTGTTTTTGCTGCCAAATACTGAATTGATTTAGAGAAAGTCCTTGACTTGCAATTGGTCACTTAGAGACCGTTCCAAGTTCTGTCAGACTCTGAAAAAGCTACTATGGCCTAGATTCAGAATTACAAGATTTGGATCCCCTGTGGTCTCATGATTGCATTATGGTTGCTTGGCAACCAGCCCACACTTATAGCCATTTTCAGCATCCTGTGGAAATGTGACTGTGAGTGTTACAATGGTTTTCCAGAAACTGATGTTTATTTCCACCAATTTATTCCCATATCAAACAATGGGATCACTTAGCAACTGCTGTGTTCGCTTAATAATCACTGCAAGAAGGGTCATAAAATCAGGCACAGTCCTGTGGTAACCTGCTTTACAACGGTCATGACTTAAAACCAAAATTGTAGGCTCAATTGCAGTCATAGGTCAATGATTTCCTTTACTCTATGCCTTCAATCAAACGACTTTTCACTTTGCTAGTGTCTGTTTTAGTGATGTGATTTGATCCAAATGCTTGAAGACATTGCTGCCTTTGGGAGGAATGTTCTGGATTGGATTTGACAGTATTGTTGCTGGGGTGGGGGATATTCCAGAGCCTGTAAATCAAGCCCTGAGATGGCTCAGCTATTGACAGACACCTGCCACTAATACATCTCTTCCTTTGGAGTTTGATTGCTCTCTGGTACTTTTAGCCAGAATTTCATTTTGTTTACTGTTTACTCTTTCTTGGACTTATATGCTGCTCTTCTCCCGAAGGACTCAGGGCGGCGTACAACATAAAAATACATAATACAAAAGTTAAAAAAGGATTAAATAGAGAATACAATAACAATGAATTAACAATTTACAGTTAAATTAATAATAGAATGACTTAGAACAGGATAAAAATAAAAATAATAACAAAGGGAGTGCAGAGAAGAGCAACAAAGATGATTAGGGGACTAGAGACTAAAACATATGAAGAAGTTGCAGGAACTGGGTATGTCTAGTTTAATGAAAAGAAGGTCTAGGGGAGACATGATAGCAGTGTTCCAATATCTCAGGGGTTGCCACAAAGAAGAGGGAGTCAAACTATTCTCCAAAGCACCTGAGGGCAGAACAAGAAGCAATGGGTGGAAACTAATCAAGGAGAGAAGCAACTTAGAACTGAGGAGAAATTTCCTGACAGTGAGAACAATCAATCAGTGGAACAGCTTGCCTCCAGAAGCTGTGAATGCCCCAACACTACAAGTCTTCAAGAAGATGTTGGATAGCCATTTGTCTGAAATGGTATAGGGCTTCCTGCCTAGGCAGGGAGTTGGACTAGATGACCTCCAAGGTCCCTTCCAACTCTGCTATTGTATTATTGTAAAATAACTCTTTATGATTGATTTGATTTGATTTTTTTTTGATTTTATTTATATTTATATCCCGCCCTTCTCCGCAGAGGACCCAGGGTGGCGCACAGGAAATTTAAAAAACATACAGAATACAAAAATAAATACATAATTTAAAATATAGATTGGATATATAGAAGATGATAGAATGATTTATTTTAATATAATGGTTATATATTTAGAATACCTTGTTCAAAATGGAGAAACAACAGTGATAATCAAACAAAGGAAGCATAATAACAATGTATACAAAGATATTTGATTGACAGTATACAAATTTTGCTAAAGTTCAAGCGACGACTATGGAAAGGATGCAGAAAGACCCTATAATCCATCGACACACTATATGTAATTGAAGAGGTTTTTATGTTATATGTGTTGTATGTTTGTGTTTGTTTGAAAATTAATTTTTTAAAAAAAAAACACAATTTACAGTTAAATTTAAAATAAATTAAAAGTGACAATTAAAATTAATAATTTATTTTATTCAGGCCAAGCCAACTTGCTGGGAAAGCCAGCTTTTTAGGGCACGACGGAAGGACGGGAGGTCGGGGATTATGCAAATCTCCGGAGGCAGCTCGTTCCAAAGGGAAGGCGCTCACACAGCCAGATGCCTGAGAAATCCCTGTAATGAGAAATCATTGTGTGCTATGTCAGAACAGAGGGCATGTGGTTGCCAGCTAGTCTGTACAGTAAACCCCTTCCCATCCCCCTTCCCGACATCCCCTTGTCACGTCCCCGTGCACCTGAAGGCTCTGCCTACATCATCAGCTGTGGGTCAGCATTGAAGGAATAGAGGCCCGCGTTTGAAAGAAACAGGTGGCCGTGGATCAAATTGGTGAGAGCCAGAACAAGGAAGGGAGTAATTGGGCTCATGCCTGCCTCGTGTCCTTCCTCTCTTCTCTCCTCCTCCCCTTTTCTGTGTCTTTGTTTTGCCAGAGCTTGGTGCAAATAGAGGGAAATGATCTCTCAGCTCCAGCAGATCCTACTCCAGGAGCCAACCTGGACCAAACAGAAGACAGAGTGAGCGGGGAGCAGCCTGGGGCTCAAAGTCTCCACAGAAAGCTGGGACATACCAGATCCTTGATGTTGCCAGAGACATTGCCTCACAAGGTAAGGCACGGCCATGCGGGGATCTACTGGGATGGCAGGTTTTGGAGGGCCTTTGCTCAAAAGGTTTGCAGAATGGAAGGGTTAATCTATACACAGCTGGGGTGAAAGCAGAGGTGTGCATGAAGGAGAGGGCAGTCACTAGTGCGGGTAGGTGTGTGATTTTCAATATTGGAGTTAATAACCCTATACCCGTGATGGTGAACCTATGGCACGGGTGCCACAGGTGGCACACGGAACCATTTCTTAGGGCACGCGAGGCATTGCCCTATCAGCTCCAGCACGCATGTGTGCGCTAACCAGCTGATTTAGGCCTTCTTTTGAGAGCCTTTTTCCGCCCTCTGGAGGCTTCAGGGAAGTTCCTGATGGCTCTGGAGGTGGGGAGGGGAGGCTGTTTTCACCCTCCCCAAGCTCCTAGAAAGTCTCTGGAGCCTGGGGAGGGTGAAAAAAGCGTGCCAAAAGCAGGGGGTCACACACATAGCATTATGGGTGTGGCACAACCACGCACGATCCCCCTGTGCTCCCCCTCTGCTTTTGGCACGCGAGCCAAAAAAGGTTAGCCATCACTGCCCTATACGTTAAATAGCAATAGCACTTAGACTTATATACCAATGTTTTACAGCCCTCTCTAAGAGTTTTATAGCTGAAAGGAAGAAAAGGAAGAAATCAGCAAGGATAATTCTGGCCTTTCCTCGCACATTCCATGTTCAGTGAAGCTTTTGGTTCAACAAGGGTAGATCCAAATTAAGAATCATGAGGAAAATTAATTTTCTGATTCATGAGGAAAATTACTTTGGCTTTTGCCGACTGTTGTTTTAATTTTATATTGACTCTTACTACTGGGAATAATTGCAAGGAAAAGTACAGCTAAAGATAAAGGTAAAGGTTCCCCTTGCACATATGTGCTAGTCGTTCCTGACTCTAGGGGGCGGTGTTCATCTCCATTTCAAAGCCGAAGAGCCAGCACTCTCCGAAGATGTCTCTGTGGTCATGTGGCCAGCATGATTAAACGCCAAAGGCTCACGGAACACTGTTCCCTTCCCACCAAAGGTGGTCCCTATTTTTCTACTTGCATTTTCACATGCTTTCGAGCTGCTAGGTTGGCAGAAGTTGGGACAAGTAATGGGAGTTCACCTGGTTACGAGACGCTAGGGATTCGAACCGCCGAACTGTCAACCTTTCGATCGACAAGCTTAGCGTCTTAGCCACTGCGCCACCGCATCCCTTTGAGCAAATACAGCTAGCCATAACCTTTTCCTATAATGGGTCTTTTACTCTCCAGTCCATCCAATAGTCATAGTCAAAATCCAAGGGTGAACTAAACCCCACCAGTCTTAAGTTTGAAGTTCAGGAAAGGCTGCAGAAGAGAGGGAGGGAGAAAAGGTGGAGAGGGAGGGAGCGAGGGAGGGAGAGAGGGACTGTTTATCAGCCCTTCCAGATAGACTAGATTAGAAAAACCAAAGTTATGAACGTAATATTACTTTTATTATAATGTTTTATATAAAGTAATAGAATCTTACGAGTCTGAGTATTTTCCCTCCCTCCCACTTTTATTTTTGTGAGAACAAGGAAAGGTCCCGTCTGAGATACTCAAATTACATTTCTGCCCTGCACTTAGTTCTGTTTGGGTTGTGGCTCTTCCTCTTGTTCCTCAAGGTTATTCCTTCTGCCCATGACATTAGCAAACTCAGTTTGGCAATCACGCAGGCACCACTTGGCCAACTTCCCCCTTTATTTTTATTTTAATATAATTTTTTTTATTTTTTAAAACAAGGACAAAACAACACATATATTGTGTTTTTTCCTATTTACCTAAGGAGATTCCACCAGTTAATATGCTCAACACAATCAAGGTTCTTTGTATTTGGTCACCACAATGCAAAAAAGATATTGAGACTCTAGAAAGAGTGCAGAGAAGAGCAACTAAGATGATGAGGGGACTGGAGGCTAAAACCAGGGGTGAAATTCAGCAGGTTCTGGAAAACTGGTAGTGGAAATTTTGAATAGTACAGAGAACCGGCAAATACCACCTCTGGTTGGCCCCAGAGTGGGGTAGGAATGGAGATTTTGCAATATCCTTCCCCCAGGAGTGGGGAGGGAATGGAAATTTCGCAGTATCCTTCCCTGCCCCGCCCACCAAACCATGCCCACAGAACTGGTAGTAAAAAAAAATGGATTTCACCATTGGCTAAAACAGGGGTCTGCAAAGTTGGCTCTTTTAAGACTGGTGGACTTCAACTCCCAGAATTCCCCAGCCAGCTATGCTGAGAGCCAACTTTGCAGACCCCTGGGCTAAAACATATAAAGAACGGCTGCAAGAACTGGGTATGCCTAGTTTAATGAAAAGGAGGACTAAGGTTGACATGATAGCAGCGTTCTAATATCTTTTTTTTAAATAATTTTTTTTAATTTTTAAAGCAAACAAAGACAAAACAACACACATAAAATAATTTCATCAATTTCATTAAGCATGTCATTTGGTTACAAGCTTTTGTGCATCATTTTTTACAATTAGAATTAGAATCACAGGTTATCCATCAAACATATCTAAATACATCGCTATTGTTGAGCATTATGTGCTCAGATTACCATTAATGTTCCCATGGAGTATGCAACATATTCAATTCCAGTACTAATTTTCCATTGTTACCCCAAGTAGTTATTAGATATTTCAATTCATATATTCATTACATTCATTAGTCCATTTAACATACACAAAATATTTCCAGTATCGAATATTCACTACTTAAAATTATACAGTGTTCAGATCATCCACTCTTATATATTAGATTCGTTATTGTCCTTTATATATCATATAATCAAACACTCTATTTTATAACTAAAAACTTTCATAGAAATAGCTAGAACTTTCTAAAAAAAATATAGGTAAACAATTTCATTTCCAAGTTTTTTTTATCTAACCATTGGTAAAACAAATCCCATACCTTATAAAATTGCTCATCCTCTTGTTCTCTAATTTCAAATATAAGTTTACTCATTTCAGCACAATCCATTATTTTCCGAATAATTTCCTCCTGTATTGGTATTTTCTCGTTTTTCCAATTTTTTGCAAATACAATTCTAGCAGCTGTTAAAACATTTACAATCAAATAATTCAGGTCTTTATTGTATATTTTTGGTATGATTTCCCCCTTCCCCCTTTATAAAGTGTTTTCAAAAAAGAGAAAGAAAATGCAAGGAGGTGCCGTATATTAGCTACCTCACTATCTGCTACTCAGTTTGTTCAACCAGTTAAGTCTTGGATTTGGGCCTAAGCAGTGGTGGGATTCAAATTTTTTTACTACCAGCTCTGTGGGTGTGGCTTGGTGGGCGTGGTTTGGTGGGCATGGCAGGGGAAGGATACTGCAAAATCTCCATTCCCTCCCTACTCCAGGGGAAAGTTACTGCAAAATCCTCATTTCCTCCCGATCAGCTGGGACTCGGGAGGCAGAGAATAGATGGGGGCGGAGCCAGCCAGAGGTGGTATTTGCCGGTTCTCCGAACTACTCAAAATTTCCGCTACCGGTTCTCCAGAACTGGTCAGAACCTTCTGAATGCCACCTCTGGGCCTAAGGTTCAGCCTTGGCAATGCCCGCCAGCAGCGGGAAGGGAGTGGGTATCCAAAATGGTTGGTAAATAATCTTGCTTTTTCTCCGTACAGGGAAACCATCGGCGGAACCATTCCCAATATAGCTTCGACGCCTGGTTAGGAGAATATTCTGTGCCATCCCCTCCCAATGGCTCCATCACAGACAATGCTGAATTACTGCATGTATGTTACACCTATACAGGGGTATAATGGTTAGGGCCAATCTGACTAGGGGCAGAGGCAGCCCGGGTTATATTGGATCTCATCAATTTGGTCTGCCTTATGGAATACAGGTAGTCCTCGACTTACAACAGTTCGTTTAGTGACTGTTCAAAGTTGCAACGGCACCCAAAAAAGCAATTTACCACCATTTTTCACACTTAAGACCACTGGAGCATCCCCGTGGCCACATGATCAAAATTCAAGCCTTTGGCAACTGACCCATATTTATGAAGGTTGCAGTATGCTGGGGGTCACATATTTACCTTTTGCTGCCTTCCAACAAGCAAAAAAGCCAATGGGGAAGTCAGATTCACTTAACGACCATGTTACTATCTTTAACATCTGTAGTGATTCACCTAACAACAAGGCAAGAAAGGTTGTAAAATGAGGCCATGCAAATGTTTCTGCATGGCCAGAAAACAGAAATTTTGGGCTCAACTGTGGTTGTAAGTTGAGGACTACCTATAGATGTGAAGACATTGCACTATCATCTTACATTCCTGGGATGAATGGTATATATATATCCCCCTTTCCATCCATGGCAGCATCCTGGGGAGAACAATCACCGGATGGTAGAACAAGAAGCAATGGGTGGAAACTGATCAAGGAGAGAAGCAACTTAGAAAAGAAGGACTTGATAGCAGTGTTCCAATATCTCAGGGGTTGCCGCAAGGAAGAGGGAGTCAAACTATTCTCCAAACCACCTGAGGGTAGAACAAGAAGCAATGGGTGGAAACTAATCAAGGAGAGAAGCAACTTAGAAAAGAAGGACTTGATAGCAGTGTTCCAATATCTCAGGGGTTGCCGCAAGGAAGAGGGAGTCAAACTATTCTCCAAACCACCTGAGGGTAGAACAAGAAGCAATGGGTGGAAACTGATCAAGGAGAGAAGCAACTTAGAAAAGAAGGACTTGATAGCAGTGTTCCAATATCTCAGGGGTTGCCGCAAGGAAGAGGGAGTCAAACTATTCTCCAAACCACCTGAGGGTAGAACACGAAGCAATGGGTGGAAACTAATCAAGGAGAGAAGCAACTTGGAACTGAGGAGAAATTTCCCGACAGTTAGAACAATTAATCAGTGGAACAGAAGTTGCCTCCAGAAGTTGTGAATGCCCCAACACTGGATGTTTTTAAGAGGATGTTAGACAACCCATTTGTCTGAAATGGTGTAGGGTTTCCAGCCTAGGCAGGGGGTTGGACCAGAAGACCTCCAAGGTCCCTTCCAACTCTGTTATTCTATTCTATTCCTTGGTCACCATTATCTGAATGAATTTTCTCTCTTGCTTGGCCCCAGAGGCCAGCTGGGCCATGCCAGAGAAGGCCACCCACTGAATTTTGGAGTAGGTCTGTCCTGCTGCCTTCTTTCTTCATCTGGTTCAGCTGAGGTTGGGAATGTTGCCCAGGGAGAAAAATGAGATGTGGAGACCGAAGAGACAAAGGAGATGTTAAAGAGAAAGTAGCAGAATCAAGCTAGAGAAGTTGAGATAGAAAATGAAATTGTTGGGGAGGAAATCCCTAACTCAAACTAGGATTTGTGCATTCAGAGGGTAAGGTAAAGGTAAAGGTTCCCCTTGCACATATGTGCTAGTCGTTCCTGACTCTAGGGGGCAGTGTTCATCTCCGCTTCAAAGCCAAACAGCCAGCGCTGTCCGAAGACGTCTCTGTCATCATGTGGTTGGCATGACTAAACGCCAAAAGTACATGGAATGCTATCTTCCCACCAAAGATGATTCCTATTTTTCTACAAGCTTTCAAACTGCTAGGTTGGCAGAAGCTGGGACTAGTAACGGGAGCTCATTCTGTTATGTGGTGCTAGGGATTCGAACCACTGAACTACCGACCTTTCTGATTGACAAGCTCAGCATCTTAGCCACTGAGCCACCTATTTCAGAGAGTACACCCTGCCCTATTCTTGGTTTTGCCATCTCCACCTGTGCTTTTTAGCATGTGTGTACCAATGTGTTTCTTCTCTGTCTCCTTTGAAAACAAGATTGTGTCTCACTGCCCCCAATTGTTTTGCTTCTTGCAAATTGGGAACCTTACGGTTCTCCAGACGTCGTCAAACTACACATCCCCATTATTGTCTGTGTTGCTTGGGGCTGCTACGGGTTGCAACTCAGCCACCCTAGGAAGGTCCGACCTCAACAGATCCAGTAGGAAGAGCTAGGAGTGGAGCCCTACCTGGAGCCCGAGTTTGTAGGCAATAAAATATCTGCAGAGAAGTGGGAGTATGGGGAGTGGTGTGGATTTCAGGAAGGACAGCTAGGACCGCAAGAGTGTTGACACTGTTTCTTTTGGCAGATGGTGGAAAAATGTGGACAGCTGAACAAAACCAAGATTGCTGAAGGCGGTCGGAAACTCAGGTACCCAGTTAACATCTCTGCGGCAGGAGGGAGGTTGAGGAGGGGTTACTTCCTCATTGTCCATATAGGAAGAATCTGGGGCATTTGTGCTTATCTCGGTCCTCATTTGGCTTCCTCACCAGCTGTAACTGAAGAGCATTTCACAGCAGAGGGGATTTTGACAAGCAATGTCCTGGCCTGAATAGACAAAGAGGCCGGAAAGGGGCCTTCGTGAATAATGGACCTTCTCAGTCCTAGACATAAATCCGAAGTGGGGACAGGGGGCAAAAATAAGGCAGAGCTGAACCTTTTTGTAAGGGAGAGGAGGGGAAGCAAATCTAGGGAAATGGGAGTATGTCAAAGAAGATACAGGATACAGGAAGAAGATACAGGAACAACCAAATTCATTGTAATTTTAGTACAATGACAATAAAGATTATTATTATTATTATGCCTGGCCCGCATATACTTGTTAAATGACATGAACAGGAGTGGGCTTCAAAAATTTCAGCAATGGTGGCTGCACCATAGCAGGAGGGGGGGGGCGGGCATTTTTGCTTGCCCCAAGCTCCGGGGGCTTTCCTCGAGCCTCTGGGAGGGCAAAAACTGCCTACCCCGAATTCCAGAGGCCTTCCAGGAGGCCTGATTTGGATCTTGCATCCAAATCGGGCTACTTGGAGACTCCTGGGAGGGGTGGGGTGGGCAGGGCCAGCCAGAGATGGGATTTGGAGGTTCTCCAAACCGGCCATAACGTTAGCTATTGGTTCGCCCGAACCCGGACGAACCTGTAGCAGCCCATCCCTGGACGTGAACCAAACCTGGACCCAGGTCCAACATTCAGCTCTGTGCTAATGAAAGCAAGTTCAGAATAAATCTCAGCTCAGTGTATTGGCCTCTCAAAAGAAGGCCTTGAAGGAGGATGGTCAACAGGATGTCTCTTAAGACAAGATAAGGCAACCTTTATTGTCATTTGAATACATAGCAGAAAGAGGAAAGAGGAAACTTGAGAGTTGGCAAAGTTGATACTACTTGGAAGAAAACTGTGACTAAATCTAGAACGTTCTGCTTTGGATACCACAAAGCCTCCTCCCAGATGATAACAAGGAAAACAGGCCGTGGAGAGGATGGGTAGCATCCCTCTGACAATACTACAGACCAGTGGTGGGTTTCTGCAGGCTCGCACCTACTCGCGAGAGCCGGTTGGTGAAATTTAGAGAACCGGTGAGAGGGGGTTCCACTGGCGTACCTGGAAGTAAATCTGGCCTGCCGCTGCCAGTGACCCAACGGGAAGGAAAGGGAAGGGAAGGGAAGGGAAGGAAGGAAGGAAGGAAGGAAGGAAGGAAGGAAGGAAGGAAGGGGAAGGGAAGGGAGGGGAAGGGAAGGAAGGAGGAAGGAAGGAAGGAAGGAAGGAAGGAAGGAAGGAAGAATTAATTAATTAATTTATCATCACAATTGAGTCCAAAATTTTGGTTGCTAAGCAAGAGAGTTGTTAAATGAGTTTCACCACATTTTAAAAGGTGGCCACTCCCACCCTGTCACATGACTGCCAAGCCACGCCCACAAAATAGGCCACACCTACAGAGTAGGTTCTAAAAAATTTGAAACCCACCACTGCTACAGATCCCTGTTCTAACCCCAATTCATACTGCACCAGTCTATTATTTCATTAGCAATTGTTCAGCAAGAAAGGGGCAGCGTGGGATTTCTCATTTGTGATATGATATGAAAATTCAAAAAATGTTTTTGTTTGGGGGGCCAAAAACTATCAGCAAAATTGCTCTTCCTTGGTGTCTCCTCCAATACTTGGTCACTGGTGGAGACATTGTCATTTATGCAGGGGTGGGCTGCTGCGGGTTCACACGGGTTCGGGAGAACATCTAGCTAAGAATCTGCCCAGTTGGGAGAACCCACCAATCCCACCCCTGGCTGGCCCTGTTGACTCTGCCCCTCCTCTCCCACCCCTTCCCTCCCAGGAGTCCCCACGCAGCCCATTTGAGATGTCAGGTAAGCACAGGGCTCGTGCGGAGGCTCGGGGAGGGTGAAAAACGGGCCTCCTCGAAGTTCCAGAAGGCCAGAAATGGGCCCGTTTCCAGCACTGGGAGGGCCTCCAGAGCCTAGGGCCGTGATGGCGAGCTTATGGCACGTGTGCCACAGGTGGCACGCGGAGCCATTTGTCAGGGCTTGTCCTGCCAGTGGCCAGCTTGTCCTGCCAGTGGCACGAGGCTTGTCCTGCCAGTGGCCAGCGTGCCATTTTTCACCCTCCGGAGGCTTCAGGAGCTTTCCTGAAGCCTCCAGAGCATGAAAAACCAGCCCTCCGGGCAAACCAGAAATTCAGGAACAGGCTTCCGGTTTGCTCGTAGGGCCAGTTTTAGCCCTCCGGAGCCTTCATGGACCTCCAGGGGGTGGGGGGGGGGTAGGGAGGCTGTTTTTGCCCTCCCCAAGCTCCTACAAAGCCTCTGGAGGCTGGGGAGGGCAAAGAAAGCATGCCCAAAATGAGGGGGGAGCAATGGTTGTGCGCACATGCATGCTGTGGTCACGCATAGCATTATGGGCGTGGCATGCCTGCACATGACAGACCCCTCCCCCATGTGCTCCCCCTGCTTTTGGCATGCGAGCCAAAAAAGGTTTGCCATCACTGGCCTAGGGGAGGCTGTTTTCACCCTCCCGGAGGCTCGAAGAAAACATATCCTCTCACTGTGGTGCAGTAGACTAGGGGTCTCCAACCTTTGCAACTTTAAGTCTGAAGGACTTCAGCTCCCACACTTCTCCAGCCAGCAAAGCTGGCTGGAGAAGTCTGGGAGCTGAAGTCCTTCAGACTTAAAGTTGCAAAGGTTGAAGACCCCTGCAGCAGTGGTGGGTTTCTGCAGGCTCGCACCTACTCGTGAGAGCCGGTTGGTGAAATTTAGAGAACCGGTGAGAGGGGGTTCCACCGGCGTACCTGGAAGTAAATCTGGCCCGCCACTGCCAGTGACCCAACAGGAAGGAAAGGAAAGGAAAGGAAGGAAGAAAGAAAGAAAGAAAGAAAGAAAGAAAGAAAGAAAGAAAGAAAGAAAGAAAGAAAGAAAGAAAGAAAGAAAGAAAGAAAGAATTTATCATCACAATTGAATCCAAAATTTTGGTTGCTAAGCAAGAGCGTTCTTAAATGAGTTTCACCACATTTTAAAAGGTGGCCACTCCCACCCTGTCACATGACTGCCAAGCCACGCCCACAAAATAGGCCACACCTACAGAGTAGGTTCTAAAAAATTTGAAACCCACCACTGCCCTGCAGTAGACTGACTAGGTCACACCCACCCAGAAACTGGGCAGAGAACCCATTGCTAAAATTTTTGAAACCCACCCCTGCATTTATGGAACTGCAGAGGTTATTCCAAGCAAACCGATCCTTGCAGTGCCACATCCCTGTATGTGGGAGCATTGACCTTGACTGTTCCAAGCACCTTTTGACCCTTTTAAACTCGGAAGCCTGGGGGCAGGTTGTATGTTTTGTTTGTGGCTTTGGTGGTGCTGGGCTCCAGTTTTTCTTGTTTTCCTCTACCTCCAGAAAATGCTGGGCATCATCGTGGCTGGTATTAGCTGGGAACAGCCTCATGTTCTACAAGGACCCCAAAGTGACTGCTGCATGGGTGAGTGCAATAGGAGACAGATGCTTAATTGGCAAATCAGGAAAGGCAGCCTAAGGTCTTATTTATTATTTTATTTATTTATTTGATTTGTAGACCGCACCCTCTCCCCGAAGGGACTCGGGGCGGTGCACAGGACTTTAAAAACATATATGAATACAACAATACGATATTAAAATAAAATTAAATAATTTACCTGCGCTAAAAATTTTAAATTTTAAAATCTTAAAACCTTAAAATCCTTTATATTAATCCCAGCAATCCCTATTAAAACAATTTAAATTTAAATTACAACCTAGGAAGGATAGATTAGGCCAGGCCGGCCAGATGAAAAAAGTAAGTTTTTAGCTTTTGGCGGAAGGAACGGAGGTCCGTGGTTGTTCTCAGTTCGGGGGGTGGGTCGTTCCAGAGGGTCGGCCCCATCACAGAGAAGGCCCTCCCCCTGGGCGTCGCCCGCTGGCACTGCCTAGTGGACGGCACCCGGAGAAGTCCCTCTCTGTGGGAGCGAATCGGCCGCGGGGATGTATGAGGCAGAATGTGATCCCGCAAATAACTAGGTCCCGTGCCATGGAGCGCCTTAAAGATGGTAATCAATACCTTGAAGCGCACCCGAAAGACCACCGGTTGGCAGTCTGACTTGGCACCAGCCTCACACTAATTTTAAAAGCTTTTTGGAAGAGGTCAGTTTGGTCTCTGGAACGGTCATACATGCCCCCCTTTGAGAAATCATTGGCTGGGAGGAAGAGAGAGAGACTTTTGAATGAAAGGGGTGATTTTTACCCATTTCGAGATCTGGTAGAACAGGGATGGCGAACCTTTTCGGCACCGAGTGCCCAAACCAGAACGCCTATGCAATGTAAGTGCATGTGTGCATGCCGGAGCACTGGAAATCCAAAGATCAGCTGGCTGGCATACGCAAGCCTGTTTTTTGGCCACTTTTAGAGCTGTTTTGGGGGCTGTTTTCAGGATGTTTTTTGGGTCATTTTTCAGCTGGTTTTTGGGCCAAAAACAGCTCAAAAAACAACCTGGAAATTTCCTGGAAAACAGTCTGTAAAACAGCCAAAAAAATAGGCCATTTCCTGGGCTGTTTTTCAGGGGAATTTCAAGCGTTTTTTCCCATTTTGACCCAAGAAGCCTTCCCTGGACCCAGCGTTGTTGGCTAATTATCATCCGGTCTCCAACCTTCGCTTTCTTGCGAAGGTTGTTGAGAGTGTGATGGCACAACAGTTCCCCCGGCCCCTAGAGGAAACTGTCTATCTAGACCCGCACCAGTCCGGCTTCCGACCTGGACACAGCATAGAGACGGCATTGGTCGCGCTGGTAGAAGATCTCTGGAGGGCCCGAGGTTGCTCCTCTATCCTGGTCCTATTAGATATCTCAGCGGCTTTCGACACCATCGACCATGGTATCTTATTGCACCGACTGGAGGGGTTGGGATTGGGAGGCACCATTTTGCGGTGGTTCTCCTCCTACCTCTCCGACCGGTCGCAATTTGTGTTGACAGGAGGGCAGAGATTGACGTCAAGGCCCCTCACATGTGGGGTGCCTCAGGGGTCGGTCCTCTTGCCTCTCTTGTTCAACACCTATATGAAGCCGCTGGGTGAGATCATCCGTGGTTTTGGGGTAGAATACCATCAGTAGGATGATGATACTCAGCTGTACATTTCTACCCCTAACCACCCCAACGATGCTGTTGAAGTGATGTCCCAGTGTCTGGAGGCCGTGCGGGTCTGGATGGGGAGTAACAAGCTTCGACTCAACCCGTCCAAGGCCGAGTGGCTGTGGTTTATAGCCAGTTGGTTATAAATATCTGTGGTTTATAGCTGTGGTTTATAGCTGTGGTTTATAGCCAGTTGGTTCCATCTCTGGCTATCAGGGGCGAGTAATTAGCCCCCGCGGAAAGGGCCCGCAACTTAGGCGTCCTCCTGGACTCACGGCTGTCCTTGGATGACCATGTGACGCCCGTGGCCGGGGGGGGGGGGGCTTTTATACGCCAGTTGCGCCCCTTTCTAGATCGGGACGCCCTTCGCACCATCACTCAAGCCCTCATTATGTCCCGCCTAGACTACTGTAATGCTCTCTACATGGGGCTCCCCTTGAGGTGCACCCGGAGACTCCAGTTAGTAAAGAATGCGGCTGCGCGGGGTACTCCCATGTAACACCTCTCCTGCGTGAGCTGCACTGGCTGCCTGTGGCCTTCCGGGTGCGCTTCAAGGTGTTAGTAACCATCTTTAAAAGGCTCCATGGCACGGGGCCTGGTTACTTGCGAGACCGCCTCCTACCACATACGTACCTCCCTTTGGCCTGTCCGCTCCCACAGAGAGGGCCTCTTCAGGGTACCGTCTGCCGGTCAATGCCGCCTGGTGACCCCCCAAGGGGAGGGCCTTCTCTGTGGTGGGTCCAGCCCTCTGGAACGACCTGCCCCCTGAACTCCGCACCATCACAGACCTTCACCTCTTCCGCCGGCTGCTTAAAACGCACATTTTTCATCTAGCGGGCCTGGCTTAGATCTAATTGTCTCAAATTTAGTGACTGAATTTTAATATACGTTTTAATAGTTTTAATCATATTTTAGCACAGACACACCAAATTTAATTCTATTTTAAAATTTGACTGTATTTATATTTTGATTGTTTGTTGTGTATTCTTCTGTGTACCGCCCTGAGTCCCATTGGGGAGATAGGGCGGTATAGAAATGGGATTATAAAATAAATATAAAATAAAAAATGGCCAGAAAATGGCCTGGAAAACAGCCCAGAAAATGGCACAAAACAGCCCAAAACCAGGCCATTTTCCAAGCTGTTTTTCAGGGAATTTTCCTGAAAATTTTTAAGAGCCTGTTTTTGACCCTAAAAACGGCTGGAAAATGGCCTGGGAAAATGGCCCAGAAAATGATCTTAAAAATGGCCACATGCACACCGTAAACCAGAAGAGCAGCTGGCGATGGTGCACGTGCCCACAGAGAGGGCTTTGAGTGCCACCTCTGGCACATGTGCCATAGGTTCACCACCACAATGGTAGAACTTAGGATAACTTCATTGTCACTTTTAATGTACATTAATCGGCATACGTTAAAATGAAATTTCATTGCATACAGTAACATCTGGCATAGTCTTTAGATGTGCCCACTGACAATATTGTTCAGGTGTTAGGATATTCATCCTTATGTTGGGTTGACAATATATATAAACCAGTATTCTTAAAGACTATATGTAGCTTTAAGAACTATGTTGAATTGTGATTGGCTGTGCTTCTCAGCTCTACCATAAAAGGAAGCTCAGAAGCATTCCCTTTTCGATTCCTTTTGATTCCTGTGCTTACTGTTTGCCCCTGAGGAGCTGAAGCTGAAGACTGAAGAAAGAAGTATTTGTTTTGCATCACTGTAAGATAACTGTGTGTTTTGGTGAAGGACTGTTAATGTTTGAGAAGTTAGTATCACTGGTCGGAAGAAGTATTTTAGTTGCTACAAAGTAAAGTATTTATTTTCTTACTATCAGTGTTTTAGAGTTTGTGTGTGGTTAAAGCAACGTATTTCTTTACTGTCCGGTGTATTACACTATTCCGCATTTATTTTCCAACGGGGGTGTTTGTTACCCCTAACACTGGTTACAGGACCAGAGTTGTAACACTGATACTGAACCCAGAGTGCTAACATAGCCTTTAGATGTGCCCACTGACAGTATTGTTCAGGGATAATGTGTGTCCATGTGTATACTGTATGTTTCTCTTTCTCCATTCTCTCCCATTCCCCCTCCATCTCTCCTCCCTCCCTCCCTCCCTCTCCCTCCCTCCCTCCCTCTCTCTCTCTCCTACCTATCATCTATCTATTCATCCATCCATCAATACAAAAGTCTCTGTTGCTGTGATAAATCAACAGTCGAGTATACATGGATTAGTTCCCATCTTCCTCATCCCTTCCCAGTGACTTCCGGCACAGGTTGTTTGGGAGTTGGGTATAGAGTACCCCCTAACCCCTGTCCTTTTCCCGCAGACTCCATCTGGTAGCCGGCCTGAAAGCAGTGTGGATTTGCGTGGGGCTCGTATAGAGTGGGCTCGGGATTTGTCCAGCAAGCGGAATGTCTTCCATGTAAGTGTGGAAACCTAGCCCATCTTGACCTGAGATATTTGTAGCGAGATTTTATACAATTGGGGACTAACCTTGCTTGTCTTACTGTAAGCTTCTCAATTCTTCAGAATTGACTCACAGTGATCCTGTTTTAAATCAAAATTGTTAGTTATTACAGGGGTCTCCAACCTTTGCAACTTTAAGTCTGAAGGACTTCAGCTCCCAGAATTCTCCAGCCAGCTTTACAATTGCTCATTCTCTATAGCAGGGGTCTCCAATCTTTGCAACTTTAAGTCTGAAGGACTTCAGCTCCCAGAATTCTGGCTGCAGAATTCTGGGAACTGAAGTCCTTCAGACTTAAAGTTGCAAAGTTTGGAGACCCCTGAGTTAATATACTCTGGTTACTCTGGCTGTACTTCACTATAATTCCAGGTTCAGTTGTAACATTAAGTTATGCTTTCCTGGTTTGTTCACTTAGAGGAACATAGCAGGAACAAGAGATTATATGAAGCTGTTGTCGTAAAATTAAATTAGGATTCCTGCTGTAGTCTTAGGTGGGGAGGTTCTGTTAGAAAAGCATGAGATTGTGTTAAGTGGAATTGCTGCCTAATCCAATTTGTTCTCTCCTCTTTTCTTCTCAGTTTCGCACTGTGACTGGCAATGAGTATCTCTTGCAATCGGATAATGAAGCTGTCAGCCAGGACTGGTATCAGGCAATCAAAGGGGTCATCCACAGACTAGTGAGTGAACGATACCAAGAACTCCAAGTTATCTCATTCGCTTCCTTTCTTCTTTGAAATATTGCTATAGAAAGAAGCTGTTCCTAAATTCTTTCACTCCTTCCAGGGTCTGGATTGCTATCCAGCTAACATTGCCCAAGTGGCAAGCAGCCTGGAGCCTCCTAGACCTGTGATGACGAACCTATGGCACACGCCACAGGTGGCATGCTGAGCCATATTTGCCGGCACAACCATGTGAATGCTGACCAGCTGATTTTTGGCCTTCCAGAGGGCTGGGTGGAGGCCGTTTTCACCCTTCCCAGGCCTCTGGAGCCTAGAGAGGGGGGAAAACAGGCCCAACAGCCCAATCGGAGGTTCAGGGGTCGCTCACGCATGCGCAGGTGGGTGGACGCATGCGTGTGATAGCATGTGCACACACAGTTTTGGCACACCTTTAGAAAAAGGTTAGCCATCACTGTCCTAGACTAAAATCTCTCCTGGTTTTTGTCTCTGTGTGGGTGCCTTCAAGTCAGTTTTGACTCTTGACATATGCAAAGACAATATTATATAGGGGTGGGGGGGTTTTGGCAAGGTTTTGGGGGAGTGATTTGCCCTTACCTCATTCCTAGGGCTAAGGGAGAGTGACTGGCCCAAGTTCATGTAGCTGGCTTCCTTGCCTACAACTCCCACCGTCCCCGTTTTAGTCTTGTATCTTAATAACTACACCAAAATGGTTTGGAAGCTCCCATCATATCTTACAATTGTTCGTGCTTCAATGGGTGTTAATGGGCATCAAAGTCCCCCAAGTTTTTAGAGTGCTAGATTGCCAACCCTTCCTCTACAAAGTTTAGGACTACTCTCAAGCAAGACAGGAGGTCTTTGTTTCAGGTTTAGGTTATGATTGAACTCATTATATCTGCAGTGAGAACCTATTGCCCCAGAAAGCAAAATCTATTGCTGGTGGGTGGGTGGGTGGGAGGACACATCCCTATAATAAATAAATATATAAATTCTAATGTAAATGGAATCAAAGGCTCTGCATTTCTCCCTCATGCAGATGAAAGTAGTGTATTTTTCAGAGTATAATACGCACCGAAGTATAATACGCACCAAGGTTTTGAAGAGGCAATTTTTTTTAAAAAGTAGGTAGGTAGATAGATAGAGGGAGAGAGGGAGGGAGACAGAAATACAGTAGGTAGGGAGAGAGAGAGAGAGTAGGTAGGTAGATAGAGGGATAGAGAGAGAGAGAACTACAGTAGGTAGGCAGGGAGAGAAATTAGGTAGGTAGGTAGGCGGAGAGAGAGAAATACAGTAGGTAGGTAGGGAAAGAGAGTAGGTAGGTAGATAGAGGGATAGAGAGAGAGAAATGCAGTAGATAGGTAGGGGGAGAGAGGGTAGGTAGGTAAATAGAGGGGGGAGAGAAAGAAATACAGAAGGTAGGTAGGTAGAGGAATAGAGAGAGAGAGGGAGGGAGAAATACAGTAGGTAGGTAGAGGTAGAGGGATAGAGAGAAAGAGATAGAGAGAAAGAGAAAGAAATATAGTAGATAGGTAGGGAGGGAGAGAGAGAGAGAGAGAGAAAGAGAGAGAAATATAGTAGATAGGTAGGGAGAGAGATAGAGAGAAAGAGAGAGAAATATAGTAGATAGGTAGGGAGGTAGGGAGGGAGGGAGAGAGAGAGAGAGAGAGAGAGAGAAGATAGGTAGGTAGGTAGGTAGGTAGATGTTTCCAGGTATACTTATCCATGTGCTGGAGAAGGAAATAGCTGACAATCTGCAGCACCTAACTTTGTTCCTGCTGGCACAGCATTTAATCCACATAATTCTCATCAATCAGTTAAAGAGCTTTCCAAAAGGGAAAAAAAACCCTTTTTGCACTCTGCAAACCTCCCCCAAATGGGCTGTTTTTCGCAAAAATGGGCCTGGTTTTTTTTTCAAATAAAAGGCATGAATAGCATTGGGGGGGTAAAAAAGAGCAAAAAAACCAGCCGTTTTTTTGCAAAAACGGGCTGGTTTTTGGTAAAAGAAAATGCATGCATAGCCTTATGGAGGCTTATAGAGGGCTCCTGGGAGCTGGGGGGCAAAAAACGGACCATTTTTTGCTTGTTTCTGCCCTCCCCAGCCCCCAGGAGGTCTCTGAAAGCCTCCATAAGGCTAGACACGGCCATTTTGGTGAAGGAGGCGGGGTTTCAGGAGGCCAAAAATGCTGTATTCGATGTATAAGACGCACCCAGATTTTCAGCCTCTTTTTGGAGGAAAAAAGGTGCGTTGTATACTCCGAAAAATACAGTATATGTTCAACAATCATTCTTTGTTGGTCACTCACTCACTATCTTCCCTCTTCTTTCTGAGCTTGTTAAAGTATGAAACAGATTTTGATGAGGGCTCAGAATTAGTGGAATGGTGGTCAATGCTGAGTGCAGCCCTTTCTCTCCCCCTATTTCCATATTTATCTGGAGCTCTTGATCAGAGGTGGACTCTCACTGACTTGGGTGTGGGACTCTCCTGGAACACGGAAAAAGTCGGGCTAATGTTGAAGATGGAGTGTTCCTTCTTCCTTCAGGCTTCCATCCTATCACATATAATTGGACTGATACACTTAGGATTTCATACTGACGTGCCACTGTGATTAAACGCATGGCAGAAGGAGGAGAGAAGTCCTTTGGGTTTATTGTGTGGTATGCATGAAGAACTACAAAATCAAT
This sequence comes from Rhabdophis nuchalis, assembly GCA_039707465.1. Classification (NCBI taxonomy): domain Eukaryota; kingdom Metazoa; phylum Chordata; class Lepidosauria; order Squamata; family Natricidae; genus Rhabdophis; species Rhabdophis nuchalis. Next base: position 190,789,071 of record CM077646.1, read on the forward strand.
AAAGGACAGACCACAAAAAGGATTCTGTGCATGGTTTGTCCTTTATTGGGCTGGTACTTCTTGGTGTGTCCCACCCAATGACTCCAATCGACTTCTCTCTCTCCCTCTCCCTCTCCCTCCCTCTCCCTCTTCCCCATTCTCTTTCCCTCTCTCTACTCCTCTCTGCCTCTCCCTCTTTCTCTCTCCCTCTCTCTCCCTCCCTTCCTCCCTCCCTCTCTCCCTCTCTCTTTCATGGTTTCATGAGCAATGAACCCAATTGAATCAGGACTCCGAAGCTCCATTCAGACTTTGAAGACCTCTTATTGAGTACATCGTATCGACCCTTAGAAAGTTGAAGCTAGCTCTGGGTAATTCCCACGCTTCGGAGTAATAAAAAGACTAGAAATTTCCCACCTCCTCAGGTGTCCTGGGTCACATTAACCAATCAGTCCAGCGGGATCCTTCCCCCTCGGTCTCAGCAGATGTTCGTTGCCATGACCTTAGTTCACATGCTGCGTCTGGTAGAAGTTTTGCCTAGTGCAGGGGTCCCCAACCTTTGCAACTTTAAGTCTGAAGAACTTCAGCTCCTAGAATTCTCCAGCCAGCTTTGCTGGCTGGAGAATTCTGGGAGCTGAAGTCCTTCAGACTTAAAGTTGCAAAGGTTGGGGACCCCTGGCCTAGTGGACTCAGGCGCTGCATTCCAGTTCTTTCTAACTCCCCTCCCCCCAGAGAATGGCAACTAAGAAACAAAGCAAAGTAAATATGGCATCTGCCGTAGTCATTTCGACGTTGATGCTCTCTTACCGTGGGGTTATCACAGTGGCACTGTTCTGATCTAGGCTTCGGGATAAAACATAAATCACAATCTTAGTCCCCAAAACCGTCTTTTATTTATATGGCTGTAAATTATGGTCATTAACAGTCCGCAAGGCTTCACAAACAGTCTGTGAAGGTCCCGACAGATGTCTGCTTGAGTTGCCACAGTCTTTCAGGGGAATATTGACAAACACTCACCTTATCTCCTTGGGGATGCTGCTAGAGACCTGATTGTCAAATGCAGAGCAAGGCCCAACTTAGCACAGAGTCAAACAGAACTTTTCAAAACTTGAACCGACCAGATGAACTAATTGCTTCCTGCAAAAGCTGACATCCCGTTCGCTCCTCTTTTATGTCTTACGAGAGGGGCCAATCATCTCCAAGCCTTACTCCCAAGTCGGCCCCCTTTTCTTAATTGTTCTTGTCTTCTGGCAGCTCTGCGCATGTGCACACTGGGAACAGGCTCCTGTTGTATTTCTGCCTCTGATGTCAGACTCTGGAGGCAGCAAATAACTACCAGATAGCCTTGGTTCCCTCTCTGCCTCCGACGCAGAGCCCTCGTCTGAGCCTTCTCCAGACTCCAGGACTGGCCCATGTTCCTCCCCAACCTCCTCATTGTCTGAATCGGCCGCCAGCTCTGCTGGCCGCTGGCGGGCCATAACAGGCATGTCATTATGAAATTCTAAGCGTATCAATCCAAATTTGTAGATCTTTGAAAAAGAACCCTTTTGTAGTTGATGTCAGCTGTCAGCCTCTGCTTTGCTGCTAGCTTTGGCTGCCATTGAAACGGGGAGGGAGGGGTTTGGTAATTTGGGAATGGGACTATATGGTGCAGGAGGGCGTTTTGGAGATGGGAGTATGTTCTCACCATCTACTTTGCATACCTCTGGCTGGGGCCGTGCAGTGGTCAAGGCCAACAGTGTTGCATGCCATCCTGATGATGTTCCTGGAGATGCAACCCACATGACGCCTAAGGGGATTGTGCATTGGACAATGGGGTGGGGGTTGTTGGGGGAAGGGGGCTGGACACATATTGATATGTATGATTTCGCGCGCTGGGATCTCAGGCCTTGCTTTACCTCGCTGCTATCTTTTCATAACCAGTAAAAGTACTCTTAATTCTTTCCAATGGAGTTGAGTGGTTTCTTTCTTGGTTATCATTAGACGCAGACCTGACATTAGTGCACTTGCCCACTTTGCCCCCATCCTATCTGGCTGCTCATTTCTCTGGATTGAGCTCCTTCCTTGCTCCACTGCAGGATCAAGAGAACCCTCTGGATGAGCCGCTTCTGTACCCACTCTATCGGTCAAACAGTGCCGAGCTTGTGGATTTGAGCTGGGATGATGAAGACGAAGTCTCCAAGGGTGAAGTGCCAGCAGGTTTGTGACCAGCAGATCTGGGGGCGGGGTGGGGGTTGAGGGTGCTAAAAGCTGTCGAAAGTAGGGCTATTGTGTCCTAGGTGCGGATGAGGAAGTGGCAGCTGCCTTAACTTCTTCTCCGTGGCTTCTGTTCCTTTCTCCTCCAGCCCCTGGGAGTCCTGGCCGAGTCTACAAGAAAAGAGTCAAAAGCAAGCTGAGGCGCTTCATCGCCAAGAGGCCGCCCCTGCGAAGTTTACAGGAGAAAGGACTGATCCGAGGTAACAATGCAGATCCCTGTAGTTTCATTGCAACGGAGGCTGGGTAGAGGTTATGGATTTTAAAAGGTACAGAAAATCAGCACTGCTATGTACTTATTTTTGTACACTATCAGGTTTGGGGCACACTGTCATAATTCTTTGAGTGCCAGTTTGAAACAAATGACTTGCATTTTGACCAGGATTCTTAAAATAATGACCCATAAACAAACAACAAACATGTGTGTGAGATTTTTCTGAACACATAGGGATAAGCTTCTGGTTTCCGGCATGCGCATGCGCACTAGCCACCTGGTCTTCTGGTTTCTGGCACTCATGTGCTTGCGAAAACCAGCTGGCTGGTGTGCATGCGCATGCCAGAAACTGGAAGAGCAGCCACCCGATGAGCATATGCGCACTAGGAAGATGCTCTTCCCGTTTCCAGCGCATGCATACACACCGGCCACTTGGTCTTCTGGTTTCTGATGTTAATGCGTGCACGAAGACCAGCTGGCATGCCAGAAACCGGAATATTATTTTCCCGGCGCACGCATGGACACTGGGCAGCTGCTCTTCTGATTTCCGGCACTCCTGTGCATGTGAAGACCAGCTGGCTGGTGCACTGGAACCCAGAACAGCAATGGGCAATGGCTCATGAGCCCAGAGACACGTGCTACTTCTGACATGCGTGCCATAGGTTCACCATCACGGCTTTAGGCTCTATGAAAATAGGGTTAGGATTGTACAAATTGTTCATCTATATTTATTTCTGGGCAGAGAGATAAGTGTAGTTCCCCTTGAACAAAGTATCTTCAATTGCTTCACAGTTTCCATTTCTATTTCCAGATCAAGTCTTTGGCTGTCGGCTAGAAGCCCTGTGCCAGCGAGAAGGGGGCACAGTACCCCGGTTTGTCCAACAATGTGTGGAAGCTGTGGAACAGAGAGGTAGGGCAACCAGAATGGTTAGCGGGCTGGACCACCTTTCTTACTATCTGAGGCTGCAACGGCTGGGCCTCTTCACTCTAGAACTACGGCACCTGAGAGGTGACCTGATTGAAGTCTATAAAATCATGCACGGTGTGGACAAAGTAGAAAAGGAAAAACTATTTTCCCTATCGCACAACACTAAAACTAGGGGGCACTCCATGAAACTTTTGATAGCTAGACCTCAAACAAATAAGAGGAAGTACTTTTTCACCTAGAGGATCACTGGTCTATGGAACTCCCTGCCAGAAGAAGTGGTGACAGCTGTCAGCCTCGACACCTTTAAGAAAGGATTAGACGAGTTCATGGAGAACAAAGGTATCCATGGTTATCATTATGGATGCCTAAGGACACCCTCCGGGTTGGAGAGATAGGCAGGATATTTCTCAATGCCATTTGCAGGGAATCATAAGCAGGTGAAGACATCTACTTGGGAATACCCTGAAGCAAATGGGGAGCCACTGTGGGAGACAGAATGCTGGACTGGATGGGCTGTGGCCTGTTCCAGCAAGGCTGTTCTTATGTTCTTATGTTCTTAGGGTATCCCTGAGGTCACCACTCCATCTCTGTCTCAGCTAGGATCTTCCTCCCATTTCTGCCACTCCATAGATTTAAGTGGGGGATCCACAGCAGTTCTGTCATTCTTTTTCAGGGCTGGATGCAGATGGAATCTATAGGGTCAACGGGAACTTGGCCATTATTCAGAAGCTGAGATTCATAGTTGACCGTGGTGAGTACTTAAAGAATGATAAGTGGTGAACATGGAGTTATAGGAGGCATGTCTAAGCCTCCGAAATCATTCAGCTACCACCATGTTGCTTTACTTTAGGTGAAAAGAGATAAGGTATTTCAAGGCTAGTGGGTTTGTTGAAAATGCTATGACTGCTGTTAACATCATACAATATGTACTTCTTTCTCTAACCTCAGAGGTAGAAAACATTTATTGGCTACCCTTATGACATTACAGTAGCTACTATACTGTCCTCATATTGTCCTCATATTCCCCCCCCTCTTTTTTTTTTTGCAATTAGTTGAAAAACTGGGAAAACAGTCTGTCTCTGTCTGTCTGTCTGTCTGTCTGTCTGTCTGTCTGTCTGTCTGTCTGTCTGTCTGTCTGTCTGTCTATCTATCTATCTATCTATCTATCTATCTATCTATCTATCTATCTATCTATCTATGTATAGCTAGCTAGCTAGCTAGCTATCCTCATCTATAATTTTCACATGTTACAGGTATGTGTGTGCATATGTATGTATGTATGTATGTATGTATGTATGTATGTATGTATACAGATGCACACACACACACACATTTTTGTGTTGCATTTTTACTGATAAATAAATGAAGGGCATACCAGGTGCTTTAACATAACACTTAATATACATACATACATACATGAAGAAACAGACATTGCGATCTTCTATTATAGCTACATGTTCCTGGAACAATATATATATTTCTATATAAATAAAAATGTAACAAGAGTTTGTTCAAAACCACTGATCTCCGAAAGTACTGCATCAATCACTTCCAAATTTTCACACAACGTTCCTTTCAAATACGGCACCAATGATATATATAGATTGTGTAGATGTCACACCTGTGCCAGGTACAAGCAACGGAAATGTAAAAAAATGTTTAAAAGGTAGGTAGATGGAAACAGAGAGAGCAGTGGGCCACAGGTATTATGTCATCCTTTATGACATAAAATACTTTGTCCATAAGATTCAACGAGAAATACAGTAGGTAGGTAGGTAGACAGCTATAGGGATAGAGAGAGGGAGGGAGAAATGCAATAGGTAGATAGGTAGGTAGAGGGATAGAGAGAGGGAGAAATGCAGTAGGTAGGTAGGTAGGTAGAGGAATATATATAGAGAGAGGGAGAAATACAGTGGGTAGGTAGGTTGGGGTTATACGGTAATTGTGTGTACATGTTTGCGTGTGTAGCTGTAGATCTACACACAGATTGTTTGGCCATTTAATCACACTGGGCCACAGCAATGCGTGGCTGGGAACAGCTAGTGTGTGTGAGTGTATATATTAGTTAGTTAGTTAGTTACATTTTTGTTGCTAAAGAAATGAAGGGGGACTAGTATAGCTCTATTTCAAGCTATTTAGCTCTCATCAGCTAAGCCATACCCTTACTGGGATTCAAACTTGGGCTGCTTACTTATTAGGCAGTTGTATTAACCTCTAAGCCACAAGTTCACCTCCCTTTATCAGCTGAGCCAGGGGAGTTCGAATCCCAGCAAGGGTATGGCTAGCTGATGAGAGCTAAATAGCGTGAAATAAATCTATACTAGTCTCCCTTCATTTCTTTAGCAGCAAAAATGTAACACAAAAAGGTTTGTCATATAAGCGACTGCCTGGACAAGGCTCCTGGAGTGAGGCTGAAAGGCGAAAGGGAAGCAGTATGCTCCCTCCCATATTTGGGCAGATCAGGTGCTTTGACAGAATATATATCTCCTTGAAGAATGGTTAACAAGGCATCTTTGAGATAAAATGAGGAACTCTTGTTTCCATGTGACAGTCTTCTTCTCATCCCTAGCCTGTTGATGATGTCAGCTAATTTTTGGTTTTTATGATCCAATGTGGAAGTAATTGTTTTCCATGTCAGAGAGGTCCTGATTTATGGCATTCTCCACTTATCCTAGTTCTGCTTGAGTGAAAGCAGGTATTCAGAACTATTCCAGTTGCTACAGCTACATTAAGTTTGCTAGACAATGGAGAAGATCTTAAACCTCTCTAACAAAAAAAAGATGAAAATTCTGTTTACCAGAGCTGAAAACAGGATAGAAAACAAATGACAAGAGTTGGATTCCTGTTCTGTCCGAAGCCTTCAAATAGACAAGAACACAGACTTGGCTGTTGGCCAATGTTAATTAGGCAAGATAACCAGTCTTTTGGCCGAGAGCCCAGAACATTCACATCACAAGCTTAACTCTGCAGCAACCTTTCCCACAGACCTTCAAAACTCCTTCACAGAACAGGCACGAGCTGAATTCACAGACAGGCATTCATGGCTCCTTTCCGAATGGTTGTTTCCTGCAAATGTCCCTTCCCATGGCCTCACCTATAAGCTCTCTTGGGAGGGGCCAATCAACAACCACCTGATGCTTAATCATCGTCTGTGAGCCTGCTTACAGAGTTGTTGCCTCCGCCTCTCAGCTCTTCTCACTCTTGTGTCATGGACAAACTGCCTTTGACACCCCCCCCCCCCCCCACTGCTCCATGACCCAGGCGCCTCCTGGTGGCTAACCAGCCTCTCTGGTTCCTGCTCTGACTCTGAACACCCCCCAGGGTCTTCCTCAGCTTCCAGGGCAGACTCATATTGTTCCTCGCTATCAGAGTTCATCAGTAGCTCAGCCGGTCCCTGCTGGGCCACAACAGGTTCCTATGGACGGCAGGGGGAAAAAGCAATTGAAAAGCCATCTTATGTCTCAGCATTCCATAAACTCATCCCAAATGTATGGACACATTCTGGCTACCTTCAAACTGGTCTCCACCCTTTGCTCCAAGATAATTGTTTCTTCCTGTGGCATCCCCAGTAACCATTGTGCTGCTTTGCAGAACGGGCAGTGACATCCGATGGACGCTATGTCTTCCCAGAGCAACGTTGCCAAGGTAAATGTTTCTGTCCCTCAATCTTTGAAATAGCAACCCTGCCTGGTTACCCAGAAGTCATGGAAGAGGAAGGGGATTTTAATGAAACAGGGTTAGGTTTTGAATGCAGTGTGCAAATTCTGAATTCTTACAAGTTTCCTTCAAAGGGAATAATTTAAAACATTGCAACAATCCCCAATGGAGTTTCTGTTCCTTTTAAGGTTAAAGACCCAAACCAATGAGGGGGGAAGAAAGAGAGAGAATGAGAGGGAGGGGGGAGGAGAGAAAGAGAGAGAGAATGAAAGGGAGGGAGAGAGAATGACATAGAGAGAAAGAGAGAGAGAGAGAGAGAGAGAAAGAATGAAAGAGAGAGAGAATGAAATAGAGAGAAAGAGAGAGAGAGAGAGAGAGAGAAAGAGAATGAAAAAAAGAGAGAATGAGAGAGTGAAAGCGAAAGAATGAAAGAGAGAGAGAATGAGAGAGAGAGAAAGAGAGAGAATGAGAGAGAGAGGAGAGAATGAGAAAGTGGGGCGGGGAGAGAGAATCCTATGTTTGTGGCAGGCAGTCATATGTTTAATCTGAAAGTTTCAGGACCCACGGAGACAAGCATACTATTTTTAATAAGATTTCCAGTTACATAAAAGGAACCCTGGAACACAGAAATATATGGGGGGAATATCATTTGGGAAAAATGAAGTGTTGGAAATGTAAATGTATCTTATGCTTAAAATGCATAGTGTGGTTTGATTTGTAACTGGTTATATCTGTTGGTGGCTATTAACGGCCCAGCATCCTTGTGTAAGATGAGCAGCCATATTTATGTGGTGAAATAAATATTTCTCTTTGGACTTGGATGGTCCTTCTTTTAGTTTATGGGCTACAGACTCAAGTTGGATTTGTTGTCTTAGCTACAATTAAGTTGCTTTGATTCCAAAGAGAGAGGCAGTCAAATCTGGGTTTACCAAATGTCTTTTCCCCTTCCTCCCCAATCCCTGCAGTTTCTTTCAGCTGTCCCAGGAAAAGGGACATTAGCTGTATCAGATAGAGCAAGGAGTCTCCAACCTTGGCAACTTTAAGACAGGGGTGAAATCCTCCCGATTTGGCCTGATTTGGTTGAACCGACGGGGTGATGGGCATCAGTTCTTCGAACTGGTGGCAAAAATTCCACACCTGCCTGGTTGCCCTGTCGCCCGATCGCTGTTCACCTCTTCTGGCCACTCGCTCCACCCTTCTGGCCATGGATCCTCCCACCCAATCCGAACATTTTCCCCTCCATTCACAGCAGAGCTGCTGCAGCCTGTCCCTTTCAGGTAGACCCCAGGAGGGAGGGGGCTGGTGGGGGGACCTACCCTCTGGAACGACCTACCCCCCCGAACATAGATCTACTACGGACCTCCGCTCCTTCCGTCAGCAATTAAAGACCTATCTTTTCCAGCAGGTCGGCCTGGCCTAACCTACCGTACCTAGCCTTTAGTTTTTAGTAGAGAAATTATTTAATTGGGTTTTATAGGTATAGTTTTTAAAGGGGTATATTTTAGCACAGGGTGTAAGTATTTAATATAGTTTTAATTATTTATTATTGTTATATGTATATGTTTTTTAAATTTCCTGTGCACCACCCCGAGTCCCTTCGGGGAGAGGGGGCGGTTAATAAGTCTAATAAATAATAAAATAATAATAATAATAATAATAAAGGGAGCAGCAGCAACATTTGGATTGTCTCTGCCACAGAATTCAATGTTAAATGCAGCAGAGACAATCCGAACGTTTCTCCCTCCATTCACAACAGAGCTGTTGCAGCCTGTCCCTTTAAGGTAGACCTAAGAAGGGAGGGGGCTGGAGGGGCATAAAGGGAGCAGCAGCTCTGCTGTGAATGGACTCATACACACATTTTTTCCTATCGGGTTCTGTGGGCGTGGCTTGGTGGTGGTGGGGTCCTGTGACTGAGTGGGTGTGGCCATGAGTGACATTGAGTTGGCCATGCCCACTCAATCACAGAACCTCACCACCAAGCCACGCCTACAGAACCGGTATTAAAAATGTTGAATTTCACCACTGCAAAAGCAGGGACAAAATGAAATCTGAATGACAAAAATTAAAATAAAATTTTAGCTATTTTAAATAATTAAATTGAATTGCTAAATTGCCCCATGACAAATTATCCCATGGCAAGTTGGCCATGGTGATTTGTCCTGTGTTGGCCACAGCGAGTTGTCCCATTCTGGTTGATTAGGGTTCATATCTCAGCCCCTTAATCCGTTTGGTGACTCTCTCTACCAACAAAGCGGTAAGATGTCCCATTGAAAAAGGTCCCATTGATATGACTCTGCCCTTTTTATCTTTCTTCTTCCTTATTCCCTAGAGGAGAAGTTGAACCTGGCCAGTCCACAGTGGGATGATGTGCATGTGATAACAGGGGCTCTGAAGCTTTTCTTCCGAGAGTTACCTGAATCCGTGGTGCCCTTCAGCCACGTTGAGGAATGTATAGCTTCTGTCAGTAAGTCTGCTTCCTATTCCTTGCCCTGTTGACAAACACAAATATATGACCCCAGCAGAGGTTAATTCTGAGCCTGGATTAAAAACCTGGGGCTTTTCTGTCATATTGCAACTCATTTTTAGAGAAGGTGCAGTGGTGGTTTCCTACCGGTTTGGACCGGTTTGGCTGAACCGGTAGTGCTTTGGCGGCTTGGGTTGCTGGAACCAGCAGTGACCTGGGCCTGTCACGCCCCTGAACAGGTACTCAGGGCGGCGCTATAGGTGCCACCATCTTGTTTTTTGGTTCTGCGCATGCGCAATACAATTTTAATTGCACTGTGCATGTGTGCGGCGTGCACACGAGCAAACCGGCAATAGTGCCTGCCAGAACCCACCTTGAAAAGCTGCTATATAAAATGAAATTGTCTATCTTGGTTTTCCCTCGAGGAAGAAGGGGTGGGGGAAGGAAGACATCTCAGCCTTTCCTAATACCAATGTAGTTCAGATTATGTACAGATAATTTATTTATTTATTTTCCTTCGGGAACATAATAAGATCATTGAATGCAGAGGATCCAAAATTACTGTCTTATTTTAAGTTGCGCCCAAATGTCATGTTGCTAGAGGAGATGGGAAATCTTAAAATCCTAATGATCAGTATGAAAAATACCTTTTTTGCCCCTTGCCCTGCATCATTTTTCAAATTCTATTCCTGTAACTTTCAGCATAAATCCGTGAAAGCTCTCATTGGTTACCATTTCAGACATCATCAGTGCAGGTAGACACTGATGATGTCAGTGCAGGTAGACATTGACAACCGGCTTTTGTACAGTAGTAGATGGTTTTGGAAAATTATATTGCATTCTGTGTGTTTTAGACCAGGGGTCTCCAACCTTTGCAACTTTAAGTCTGAAGGACTTCAGCTCCCAGAATTCTCCAGCCAGCTTTGCTGGCTGGAGTATTCTGGGAGCTAAAGTCCTTCAGACTTAAAGTTGCAAAGGTTGGAGACCCCTGTTTTAGACCATACATTGGCACCTAGTCATTACATTGCATATATCATTTGGATACATATGTATACATGTTATATATGTGTTCTGTCCCAGGCCTTGGAATATACAAGAACAAAGGCTTGGGTGTCTGTCACGATTAATGAGTGAGAGATAAGCAAACCCCCTTGGCTGAGAGCCCAGAAACTAAAAGCACAGGCTTGACTCACAGAAATCTCTCCACACGAACATTCGTGACTGTCTCACTAAACGGCTACTGCAACTGAACAGTTGTTTCCTGCAAATGTCCCCTCCCATCGCCTCACTTATAAGCTCTCTTGGGAGGGGCCAATGAACAAGCACCTGGTGCTTAATCACCTTCTGTGTGAGCCTGCCTACGGAGTTGCTGCTTCCGTTTCTCAGCCCTTCTCACTCTAGCATCAGAGACAAACTGCCTTTGATCCTCCCCACTGCTCCATGCCTCAGGCGCCTCCTGGTGGCCAACCAGACTCTCTGGTTCCTGCTTTGACTCTGAACATCCCCAGGGTCTTCCTCAGCTTCCATGGCAGACTCATATTGTTCCTCGCTGTCGGAGTCCATCAGCAGCTCAGCCAGTCCCTGCTGGGCCACAACATATATGTATATATTATTTGTACCCTGCCAGAGGGAGGGAGATGGGTGGTTTCTAAATATGAATGAATGAATGTCAGTGCTTGTACACAGGCACGTACACATGAAACATTTGAAGTTGGTTTTTTTCGTAAATATAAAGCAGAGGAGGAGTGATAAGGAGGTGACTGAACAGGTATCGATCTTGCCGTGTTTCTTCATGTTTTGGATACCGGTAGTTGAAAAAGAATGATTTGTTAGAGCCGAGATTGTGCAGTGGTTAGAGTGCAGTACTGCAGTCTACCTCAGCTGACCGCTAGCTGCAGTTTGGCAGTTCAAATCTCACCAGCTCAAGGTTGATTCAGCCTTCCATCCTTCCAAGCAGGGGTGTATTAACCATTAAGCAGACTAAGCATGTGCTTAGTGCACCAAGCCCAAACAATATGCTGACTTTGTAAAACCGCTTAAAGAGAGCTGTAAAAGCACTATGAAGCGGTATATAAGTCTAAGTGCTATTACTATTGCTATCGTTGTGTTCCCTTAGCTTCCTCTAGTCACGCATCCTGTCATGATAGGGCATGAAACAGTTTTCTCTACTTATTCCTTATCACTCATAAGAATTCATTATTTGTTTGAGCCATTGACCTCAAGCCCACCTTTTTTATGGTTAAGGTGGGGTGGTACGACTATTGTATCAACAATCCTATTGTCAACTTTGAACCAAACCTGGCAGTAGCCATTTTTCTGTTCCTCAGTTGCCACACAGAAGGAGAAGTGGGAAAGGAGGTTGAAACGTCTTACTAGACACGACAGAGAGCTTTCTCATGAGAACCAAGGTCGTCTCTACCATTTAACCCAATTGGCCAACATGGTCTGTGACATTTGGGGATGGGGTTATCTCCTATTTTAATTATGCTGAAACTGTGGGAAAGGTTTAGAGTTGGTCTTCCTTTAGAGCTGTGCCGATATGATGTTTTCAATAAAGAAGTTCGTTGAGGAGGATTTTGGGAGGATTTCCTTGGGTTCATTAGTTGAAGCCTTGACACCTATCATCCCAATTACAATTCATTTTCTATTCCAAAATGTGCTTTGGATGTAACTCTGATAGCAACACAGAATATTTCTGACCTGCCCTTTGGAAGCTAGAATGTCTTTCATTCTAAACGTTGCCTTCTCAGCTGGGAATTTCCCCCCCCCCCCTTTTCTCTGCAGAGTTGTCCGATCACAAGGAAAAAGTGGCAAAGATTGCTGGGCTGATCCAGACTCTCCCTCAACCAAACCGGGACACTCTGCATTACTTACTTCAGCATCTCCGCAGGTAAATTGGTCACCTCGAATTTGTCCATTAATACTTCCTTCCTGGCAGAATCAGGCTTTTGTTACAGGTAGTCCTTAGCTTACAACTACTATTGAGCCCAAAATTTCAGTTGCTAAGTGAAACATTTGTTAGGTGAACCTAGCCCCATTGTATGACCTTTTGTGACACAGTTGTTTAAGGGAATCATTGCAGTTGATAAATTAGTAACACGGTTGTTAAGTGAATCTGGCTTCCATCTTGGACTTTGCTTGTCAGAAAGTCACAAAAGGTGTTCAAATCACCCTGGCACACTACAACTGTCGTAAATATGAGTAAGTTGCCAAGCATTGGAATTTTGATCCCATGACCATGGGAATGCTGCAATGGTTATGTGTGAAAATAGTTATGTCAGTTTTTCAGTGCTGTTGTAAATTTGAAGAGTCACTAAATGAACAGTTGTAAGTCGAAGACTACCTGAATTAAGGCCCCTTTTTTTCTTTTATAGCAAACCAAACGAAATCACTAGAAAGAAAGAAAAATAGCAAAAGGAAACTAATATTTAAACTTCTTTTTCAAAGGTAGGAAGCAAAGCCGATGAATTGAAGAGCAATTAATTACGTCCTTGAACAAAAAGCAATAAAAAGAATCTATTAATTAAAAATAGACTACCCTTAAAAATTACATTCTATTATGCATATTTTAGCTCTGGAAGGTAAAATTGAAAATTCAGCCAAGGATCAGCATTTCAAAAGAAAATTTGTTTATACACACATGAATTTTCCTGCATCTGAGTACAGATAGTCCTTGCCTTAGAACCATTCATTGAGTGAATGTTCAAAGTTACAATGACACTGAAAAAGTGAGTTGCGACTGATTTTCACGCTCACAATTGTTGTAGCATCCCCATGGTCATGTGATCAAAATTTAGATGTTTGGCAACTGGCTCATAATTGCAGTGTCCTGGGAACATGATCAACTTTTGTGACTTTTTGACAAGCAGTGTCAATGGGAAAGCCTGATTCACTTAACAATTCACTTACTAACTTAACAGCTGCAATGATTCACTTAACTGTGGGAAGAAAGAAAAGTTGTTAAATGAGGCAGCACTTACTTAACACCGTTTTTGCTTAACAACACAAAATTTGGGTTCAATTGTGGTCGTAAATCAAGGACCCCATATACAACACTATTGGACTATTCTGTAGCTGAGTACACTCTCAGTCCAATAGGAATATTATTTGGCTGAGCGTTATCAAAATCAGTGGTTTTGCTGTTGCAATGTGTACCTCCTTGGCAGCTAAAAACATATAAAGAATGGTTGCTGGAATTAGGTATGACTAGTTTGATGAAAAGAAGGACTTGATAGCAGTGTTCCAATATCTCAGGGGCTGCCACAAAGAAGAGGGAGTCAAGCTATTCCCCAAAGCACCTGAAGGCAGGACAAGAAGCAATGGGTGGAAACTAATCAAGGAGAGAAGCAACTTAGAACTAAGGAGAAATTTCTTGACAGTTAGAACAATTAATCAGTAGAATAACTTGCCTCCAGAAGTTGTGAATGCTCAAACACTGGAGGTTTTTAAGAAGATGTTAGATAGCCATTTGTCTGAAATGGTATACCATTTCTTGCCTAAGCAGGAGGTTGGACTAGAAGACCTCCAAGGTCCCTTCCAACCCTATTCCTATTCTATTCTAACCTGCAGGCTTTACATAGTGCCACTGATCTTGGGCCTCGTTTAAAGAAGTTGTTCCAAGCAGTCCCATCTCCTCCTAACCTCAGTTGCAATGGATTCCTCAGCTTCATACAGAATCATGAGAATCTCATAGAAAAGCTGAGTTGAATATTTGAGTTAACATCTCCTAGTGCATCAGGTGAGGTCTAGAGCCTCATATTTTCCTTCTGAAAGAGAACCTAAATGCAACTCATTTCCTTACATGAATGGTTGAGCAATTGGCTGTAAATTTGATCCTGGAGCTAACTTTGGGAATATGGGAATAGAAATTATAGAATATCCAAAATTTGCTTTGTGGGATTCCATACACTTTGTCTTCTCTCTCTCTTCTGATTTGTTGCCCTGACTGATTGTGTCTTTCATTGGTTATTTAGACGAACGGATGAAAAGTCAACAAATGTGATTTTCAGCATGTTTTGTTTTAGAAATGAAATCTCAATTACATCTGCCTATCTGCTTTAGCAATGGATGCATTGAACAGGACCAAAATAGTATGATGTTCTCATTTATGGTTTTTTCATTCAGGGTGATGGATCACTCAGATATCAACAGGATGACAACTCAGAACATTGGCATTGTGTTTGGGCCAACACTGTTGCGACATGAGCGAGATGTAGCCAGCCTCATAGAGGACATGGTGTACCAGAATCAGGTGGTAGAGTTGCTTCTTTCCGAATTTGCCAACATCTTTGGGACAGGTGCCGAATGACTTTGTTGATCCAGGATTTTTTTTTGGAATATGGATTTCTTTATTCTCAAGACATATGGGATCACAATCTGTTTCTGAAGGAAGCATTGATGCTGTGAAACTCTCTGCACCAATCACAGCAGCGTAGGTTACCATCATCGTCGGGAAAGATATTTTATTAGGAAAGATGGATCTCTGCATCTACTTCTTCAAGATTGTTTTGTTTTTTTAGTTGATCAAATTTTGTAGCTGGTGTACCTTAGTAAAAAAGATGTCATATTCATGCCCAATGAAACAACTGGTGAGAATCTAAAAGAGATATTATAGGACTGAAAGCACTTTGGCTTTAAACAATGAAGAAGACCTGTTCAGATGCAAATTTCAATCCAAACGAACATATAAAATGGAACCTTTATTCCATTAATTATTGGGCATTCTGGGCTGGAGTAGAAAGACTTTCATTAGATAAGTTGCCAGCCAGCCTAATCCCCTAGGTCAGAGGTCGACAACCTTAAACACTCAAAGAGCCACAAAGGTCCTAACCGAAAGCTCCCCATTCAATTCTGGAGCCGACCGGAAGTCTGGTTTCCCCACGATAGTCTCCTCCTAGTGCAGCGTCTTTTTTCCTCTGCCGACCAGAAGTCCGGCATACTTTTTCCTCTACCTGACCTAACCAAAAGCCCTAACCCTAACCCTATCAACTGTGGAGCCGACCAGTGACAGGGAGCCGCAGCAGAGGGATGAAAGAGCCACATGCGGCTCCAGAGCTGAAGATTGCTGACCCCTGCCCCAGATTTAGTCTCCTGTCTGATGTCACAGTGCCAAATAGCCTCTGTACTCTTGAATCTCGAATTCTTCAAGATTACTTTCCTCAACTGCCCATCAGATGTGTTGGACTACAAATCCCATGAACAGGCAAAATCTTTCTAAGGAGATGCCTTCTAAGTCATTATTACCACACACAAGCTTCCCCCAAAATAAAATGGAAACTTCCATTTAAATTGCTATTGTGTCTTGCCAAATAACCCGGGAATCATCAAAGGTAATGTTTGACTATTATTAAGAAAACCCCAGTTCTTTTACAAAATGATGGTTTAGAAATGGTTTGAAAAGAAATAAACATGATTGCATTCGCACATGTGACCTGTTTCTCAGTGAGATTTGTGATTGACCAAGGAAAGTGTCCAGTAATAAAAATATTGCCAGATGATCCATCTCTTCTGTATTGTTTTGACATGAGCCTGGCCTTTTAGGGACCTCATTTATTTTTTAGGTGTATATAGGGAAAATTTGCTGTTGTTTTTTCATGCCCTTGACAATTTTATGAATGTCCAGACAAGAAGAAGCCTTTCTCCATCTGTTCATAAAAACACTGTTTAGTTCTTGTCAGGAATCAAGCACAATTGTGTGGAAAAAAGGGAAAAAAATAATAAACCATGCATATTCCCATTCCTTGTCACACCTGAATCTCATGCATTGCCTCTTTTAGTTTTCTCAAATCATTGCATTGCTCCCTCTCAGACAATGAAACTTGAAAAATCTGACTCGCGTTAGAACCAAGCTCAAAAAAATTCATCGCAGCAGTTCCATGATTTACACTAGTGGTTTTCAGCCTCGGCAATTTTAAGATATGGAGAGTTCAAATCCCAGAATTCCCCAGCCAGCGAAGGTTGGGAAAGATTGGCCTAAATCCGTGATGGTGAACCTATGGCACGCATGCCACAAGTGGCACATGGAGCCATTTGTCCGGGCACGCAAGGCGTTGCCCTGTCAGCTGGCCATGCGTACACTGGCCAGCTGACTTCGACCTTCTTTTGAGGCTATTTTCTGCCCTCCAGAGGCTTCAGGAGCTTCCCTGAAACTTCCGGAGCATGAAAAACCAGCCCTACGGGCAAACCGGACATTCGGGAACACACTTCCGGTTTGCTCATAGGGTTGGTTTTAGCCCTCAGGGGCCTTCAGGAGGCTTCCCTGAAGGCCCCTTCCCTGAAGGCCCCGCATCCAAAACAGGCTGCGTGGAGACTCCTGGGAGGAGAGAGGTGGGCAGGGCCAGCCAGAGGTGGGATTTGGAAGTTCTCCGAACCAGCCATAACCTTAGTTATGGGTTCTCCCAAACCTGGGCAAGGGGGAAATTGGCCAGAGTTCAGATGCAGAATTGAATTGGGGAAGGGGGAAATCAGCCAGAGTTCAGGGTCCCCCCCCCCCCCCCCATTTTTCTCAGATGCTTTAAAGCAGTGCTTCTGAACCTTGGCCCACCAGAAGATGCACGGACTTCAACTCCCAGAATTCCCAGAATGCTGGGAGTTGAAGTCCGCGCATCTTCAGGTGACCAAGGTTGAGAAACATTGCTTTAAAGAGATCTCATCAGCAGCTTCCTTAAGCTGTTCTTGGCTATTGTGCTAAACAGGTTTAAATCTGGATACTATTTGGATGGAAACTCTTAGAAAGTATTTCAGCTGAAAGCTAGATTGGAAAATCAAAAGACCATTCTAGAAGAAAGCAGTGACAAAACACATCTATACCTTGGCCCAGACAAGAGTGCAATGATTTGTCTGACAAGTGCTAGCATTAGGTTATCCCTTTTCTTCCCATTGTATTTTTTGGCTTGTTTCTTTCCGTTGAAATGATGATAAAAAATTGCCTGTGGATTGGTAGTTGTCATCCATGGCCTTAGAGAAAAGTGAAAAGTTTGGGGGGGCCAAAGAAGCCATTTACCAAAATGAAGGCTTAGTTGATGACCCTCAATGTCTTGCGTGGCTTGCTATGTATATAAATAAAAATGTAACAAGAGTTTGTTCAAAACCGCTAATCTACGAAAGTACTGCACCGATCGCTTCCAAATTTTCACACAACGTTCCTTTCAAGTACGGCACCAATATATATAGTGTAGATGTCACACCTGTGCCTGGTACGTGCAACGGAAATGTAAAAATCTTTTTAAAAGGTAGGTAGATGGACACAGAGAGAGCAGTGGGCCACAGGTATTATGTCATAAAGGATGAAATAATACTCTGTCCATAAGATTCAAGGAGAAATATGGTAGGTAGGCAGCTATAAGGATAGAGAGGGAGGGAGAAATGAGGGTAGGTAGGTAGGTAGAGGGATAGATTGAGGGAGAAATACAGTAGGTAGGTAGAGGGAGAGAGAAAGAGGGAGAAATACGGTAGGTAGGTAGAGGGAGAGAGGGAGAGAGGAAGAGGGAGAAATGCAGTAGGTAGGTAGAAGGAGAAATACAGTAGGTAGGTAGGTAGAGGGAGAGAGGAAGAAAGAAAGGGAGTAGGTAGGTAAGTTGGGGGTTATACGGTGGTTGTATGTACATGTTAGTGTGTGCAGGTGTAGATCTTCACACAGATTGGTTGGCCATTTAACCAGACTGGGCCACAGCAACGCGTGGCCAGGAACGGCCAGTATTTAAATAAATGAACAACTTAGCTTTGCTTTCATTTTTTTTCCTGAGGAAATATGTTTTATTAACCTTTTATTGGTGCTTTTTTCTCCTCTAAAAAAGAGAGAGAGACAGAGAAAAAGATTTATAGGTAAAAAATATTCGCACGCATATATACTATGTACAAACTATCAAAATACACGTGATATGCCTAGAATTTGTTCCCCTGCTTTTAATACTTCCCTTTATCTTCCCATAGAAGATAATCTCCAGGGAGAGACAGGCACTGGTTTGGCTTTAGGCTAAAGTATAACAGAAAGATACAAAAGGAAAGATAAAACAGAGGCAAGGTATATTCTTTGGTTTCTTAGGCTTAGTTTTATATTTTTGCTATGAGGAAAATGCTGAGGGGAAGGACACGAGGACAGTTCATAGGTGGAACTATGCAGGGGTGGGTGGCTGCTGGCGTTACTGCTGGTTCGCAACCCGTGCGCAATGTACATGCACGTGCCGGAGGTGTACTGCATGCGCGAGCACTCTTCAATGTAAATTGTTCTGTGCGTATGCACAGAACAATTTACAGTGAAAATCCAAAATGGCAGCGGCCAAGCGGCAGCGAGGAAACCAGTTAGCGGGGGTGGCAGTCCTGGGCCGCTGCTGGTTCTGCAACCCAGGTCTGAATTCCACTATCGGTTCAGCTGAACCGGGCCGAACCGGCAGCAACCCACCTCTGGAACTATGAGAGAAGATATTGCCTCAATGGGAGAGGCATAACTTAGCGAATCATCCCTTAACATCCCATCTAGGTCTCCTGTCAAAAACCCTGAAGAGCTCCCATCAGCACATGGATAATTCTGAGCCGGGCAGTCCAAGGTTCAGCTTTGGTACAAAATAGCTTGCTTTGTTCTGCTGAAGATTCTTTAAAGGGGGAACCCCTATCTTTTACTTGGAAACAAGCAAACAGCAGGAATGTAAGGAGACGAGAACTGACGATAGCTTGAAAACAGATGTATTGTTGGCCTTCGTTTATATATTCACTTTTTCCCATTGCTTGTGTGTGGTCTTTCCCTGTCATTTTAGTTCAACAGATTTTTAGAATATTTACTAAAATCCTCCAAGGCTAATTAAGCAGAGTAGGTGGGGGGTAAGCTTCTAAGCGCCAGAAAATGATATTCCCCATTAAACTTTTAATGTGACGATTCTGCTTCCCTACTGTCTGCATCAATACGCTTCACTTTGCCCAATTTGCTTATATTGTTTCCCCAAAAATAAGACAGGGTCGTATTTTCTTGTGATCCCCCCCTCCAAAATAAGCGCTTGGCCTTATTTTCAGGGAGGTCTTATTATTTTTGAGGTGCAGGAGGCAGCGAGTGTGGTAACCTCATGGTTGCTGCTGTGTTGCAATATTTTCGGGGAGGGCTTACTTTAGCGCATGCGCTCAATTGGCTTCTTATCCAGGGAGGTCTTATTTTTTGTCTTATTTTAAAGGAAACAGGTATGGATTTGGAAAAACCAAGAGGGCAAGAATGTAAAGTTTGCTGACAGATCACAGTAAGCTTCAAAATTATCTTCTTGGACCTTGTATAGCTTTACTTCCTGGATGGTTGCAAGCAGAGAATAGGCTGGATAAGTCCTATCTGATCTAACATAAATTCATACCTGAAGAATTTCAAGTGCTTTTCAAGTGCTGCAGATCTGAAGTTATCAACATGCAACTAAAAGACCTTTGGAGAAGACGCAGTAGGGAGAATTTCTTTTTCATACTACCATTAATATTGCAGGAGTTGCCAAAGTTTATCCAAAGTTTCTTTCAGACTGGGTGAATGCATGTGGAGAGAAACGATGGGATGAATTGGGACTTTAAAAGCATAGAGGTGGCGGTTCTCTAGTGTACAACTGGAAACATTATCTTGAATCATGGTGACACAGTGGCTAGAATGCCGACTGCCTAATGGTCTACGACAGTGGTAGTCAACCTGGTCCCTACTACCCACTAGTGGGCGATCCAGCTTTCATGGTGGGCGGCAGGGGTTTTGTCTGATACTGAAGCACTTTCCTTTTTTAAATTTAATTGACTTCCCTACTTTATAAATCACCATGACTGTGGAACCGGTGAGCGGTTGGAAAATTTTACTACTAACAGAGATACAAAAGTGGGCGGTAGGTATAAAAAGGTTGACTACCCCTGGTCTACAAGATATGTGCTGCTGTGTTGCTTCTCCAACCTCTAGGCCAGTTTAGTTTTACTTAGGTACGGCAAAAATATTTAAAAGCATATCAAAGTTGTATTTTCAATGAGCAAATATAAAACTATTTACTGTTTACAAATTCAAAAGTAGACCATTTACTGTATATAATCAATACATGATGGAGATGCAATACCGAATCTCTCTCGGGATTCCTGGATATGAGAACTGTGGTGGCACAATGGTTAAAAGGCAGTATTGCAGTGAACGCTGCCCACCGCCTAGAGTTTGATTCTGACCAGCTCAAGGTTGACTCATCCTTCCATCCTTCTGAGCTTGGCAAAATGAGGACCCAGATTGTTAGGGGCAATATGCTGACTTTTGTAAAGCGCTTAGAGAGGGGTGTAAAGCACTGTGAAGCAGTACATATGTCTAAGTGCTATTGATATTGCTATTTTTTTTAAATCTAACTCCTTACTTACGGTCACTGCAAATTTGCTATCTTTAACACAGTATTTCGGATTTTCCTTATTGTAATGATCTGTTCAGTTTCTCTTTCACGGTTTTCAAATTAAGGGATCAATCATGGCAACCTAGCATTGTCCTTGTGGCCAAATTTCTACTACCAGCAGCCCACTGGGTGGCATGTTTTGCCAGAATCTAAGGCGTGTACATTGGTTTTCAAGAACATATAAAGCTGTGGCTTGCATACGTGGTTAGGCAATTACAGCTTTAAGACCAAGAGCTCAGAAATGGCTTCAGAAACAATGAATTGCTGTGGTAGCCACTTCTGGTTGAAATCATAAAAGGCGTTATGAAATCCAGTGGTACATGTGCTTGTGTCAACCAGCCCTAGCTCATTTGGGATCAAGAGGAATTTACCTTTAGGCTGGGTTAATAAGTGAACTGCATGCTGGGTGATTATTTTCTCTTATAAATTAATCTGAATTTACAAGATTCTTTTTTTCCACAGGCATTTTACGCTTAACGTGTCAATTTGTCCAACTTTCTGTTTAGCCTTCTGCAATGGATGTGAGTTTATTTGTGACACGTGGTGGATACGTTAGTGCAGGGGTCTCCAACCTTTGCAACTTTAAGTCTGAAGGACTTCAGCTCCCAGAATTCTCCAGCCAGCAAAGCTGGGAGCTGAAGTCCTTCAGACTTAAAGTTGCAAAGGTTGGAGACCTCTGTGTTAGTGGATTCTCTTTTTGCCTACTTTCTCAGTTCCCCAATGTGTGGCATCACAAACCTTTTCACACTGAATGGGCACCACAGCAACATCCATTTCCCTGAGGTATGGGTCTTTGTTCTGACCCCCCTTTCTTTACCAGACTGGCTGCTTGACTGAATGACTCTTGGCTGCTTGCCCGAACTGACCTTGAACAGACCCGAAGCTACTTAAATTGACTAGAAACTAAACCTGCAACTCAACACGAGGAAATCCAAACCTAGAAATGAACCGTTGTTCTCTGCAAGGATTTCCTTAGCAGAGGCTTCCTTTTAAGCCCTCTTGGAAGGGTCCAGTCATTAGGCAGCTGGAACTACTTTACCTCCTCTGAGTTCATCTCTGCTGCAACTGAAGCTGCCTTCTTTCAATTCGTCTTAACCTAACATCAGGGACAAACTGGCCTTGATCCTCCCCACTACTCCAAGACCCAGGTGCCTCCTGATGACTAGCCGGGCTCTCTGCTCTCTCAAGGTCGCCCTCCTCCTCCAGAGCAGACTCATAGGACTCCTCACTAGAGGAGTCCATCAGCAGCTCATCCGAAGCCGGCTGGGCCACAACAGGTCTTTATGAAGGCTGTTGTTGCAAACATATGCCTCCCACACGATCATCTAGCTTTTTTCAAACATACGTCTAAAACATCTTTATCCCAGACCTTAGAAAATACACATATAGAACTTCTCTCTGTATGGAATCATGAGCATAAATTTTCCATGCGTCTTCAACCCCATTCCAGCCGAGCAAGTCGTGCGCATGACAAGAGCTGGCGAAGGGCCTGTGGCGTAGATTTAAACACAGTGCAGAGGGGGGGGGGGCTTCGTTGCAGTAGGGCCAGGTGCCATAAGAGGATGGGGAGAGGCACGTGTGAAACTGTTAGGTAGGTGAAAATAATTAAGGCAAGAGTTCTGGCAGGACAACAGAATACGAGCACCTTCCTAGCCTTGTACTTTTATTTTATATTTCGAGTTTTATTATGGCAGTAATTACCGGGTGGGCACTCACGGCAAGAGATAAACAGGTGGTACTTAGAACTGCCAAGTTAACTTTTGCTAGCTTGGCAAATTGGGAGCTGAAATGTGGGAATGGAGCTGAACGTGGTCAGGGAGAGGATTGAAATTTTTTTAGCAACTGGTTCTCTGCCTGGTTGCTGGCTGGGTGTGGCCATAAGGGGGGGCATGGCCTACTCAGCCTCCTGCATCATGGTGGGGTGGGGAATTTTCGCCCTCCCCAGGTTCTGGAGGCTTTATTTGAGCCTCCAGATGGGAGAAAATGGCCTCCCCTGGGCTACGGAGGCCCTCCAGAGACTGGAAACAAGTCTGTTTCCGGAGTTCCGGAACTTCCGGGAGGCCCATTTTTCACCCTCCCAGAGCCTCCGTGCGGGCCCTGCACTTACCTGGCATGATGAACAAGCCGTGTGGATACTCCTGGGAGGAGCAGGGCAGGGTAGGTGGAGCCAGTCAGTCCTTCCAACAATTGGTTCAGCAAACCAGGTGCAAAATTAACATCCGGTTTGCCCGAACCAATCTGAACCGGCTGAATCCCACCCAGTATTATGTATTGGGATATGACCCGAGACTCCGCAACTTCTAAGGGTGGGACAATTCTCATCCTCCAGATGTTGCTGGACTCATTAGCCCAAACCAGCATGGTCGAAGGCCAAGGAGGGTGCAATGTAGGTTCCAGCATCTGGGATGGTTCTGCAATCATGCTTAAAAGACTCCACGCGGCAACAGTTTTAATATGCTGTTCCTCCAGATGTCTTTCCTCCTCTTGTGTATTTTATAGGACAGAACAGGCGACAATTCCGCACATTTTTGCAGCGCTGCATGTATCTAAACTTGCTTTTATAAATATATCTATCTATTATAAATATATACGATAACAGGCTTAAGGTACCCTATCAGCCAACTCTGAGGCACTGTGCAAGAAATGCATTGGAACATCCTTGTTTCTTAAGAGATTCAAAAAGAGGCACTTGGGAAGCTTATCAAAAACACTGGTTTCCTTTGGGAAAGGGGATTTAGCGGGAAGAAGAGATGAATGACCGTAGATAAAAATCTAGGTTGTCCTTGAGTTGTGTTTTTCTCACTAAGGGACTGGGATTAACACGCTTCCTTTCCCATTAGCTGCCCATCTTTCAGCCCATCCGATCAGCAGATCAGCTTACCTAGGGGGTTATAAGGATGGAAAAAAAAAAAAAGTAAATGCTATTTTGTACCAAGGAACCTGGAGGTTACGAGTTAGAATCAGCAATCTCCCCCAGTGAGTCCAGCCCGGTAAGAGGCATGCTTGTCTCTCGTATCAGCCTGATTCTGATAAATAGCAGTCTTCGTCGTCAGAGCCTTGTCTAAACATACTAGGAAAGGGTATTAAGGAACTGGTTCTCCCCTGCCAATGAGTTCAGCATGGAATTCATATCCCCCACCGCCATGTTGGTCGGGCCTCCGGGTGGGGTAGGGCTAAGGGCCTCTGCGTCATCAAGGATGGCGGTGAAGTCCAAGTGGGTGTTTTCTAAGTCCAGAGTGTCCAAACTGTTAGACACCTGCTCCTCGGGCAGATAAGAGAACGAGTCAGATTTAGGGGCCTCCAGCCCAGGAGCATAAGGCCCACCGGGATCCTCGGCCACACAGCTGGGGGGCTGATGGTGCCTCTGGTGGGTATTCATCAGCTTGTGCCCAGGAGCTTTGCTCAGCGGCACGTGCATTGGGACGGGAAAGCCCGTTTCTTCAGGACCGTGAAGAGGGGGTAAGCGCATCATATGGTGGGAGCCACCATCGCTGGGGGTTTCATAAGAAAGGCTAGCTTGATAGCTCAAGTTGCTTTGTCGATTCAGTGGCTTTGGTCCACCAGGCGGATGCGGGACCATCCTTGGATTATAACACTGGCTGTTGGGGCTTGAAAGTGCTTTGTTTTCCATAGCTGGCGATGGCCTGGCAGGGTAGCTTGGGTATTTTACACCAGGGTAAGGCTGGTGTTGCTGGCTCTGTCCGTTCTCTGCACCATCCATGATGTTGCTGGCCGGCTGCTCTCCCCACATAAGGGCTTGTTGTGATTGCACATAACTCCGTACCATCATCTCCTTGACTTGCAACATCGGGGTCTGGGATCTCCTGCTCGGGGGCTGCCCCACGCCATAGCAAGAGCCCTGCTGGCTTTCGGGATGATATCTGCCATCTCCACAGACTGGTTGAGACTGGTGGTATAACGGCTGCTTCATGCTCTGGCAGGAGGCGAGAGCAGCCGCCGCCGGTTGGAACTGTTGCTCAGCTTTAATATGTGCCTGGCCAAACTGCAATGTCCCCTGTCGGCCATGATTGGCAGGCTCTGCTCCCATGGGCTTAGCCTCAGGGATTGGATACTGGGTGGAGGGGCACTGCCCCATGCCGGGGATCGATGCAGGATTTATCCCTGAGCTATTGCTGTCCCACTGCCGTCCAGCATGGAAAGCCACGTTCATCTGGCACTGAGACTGGATGTAGTCTGGTTGCTCAAAACCGCCTTCTAGCTGCTCGTGAGTCACTGGACTCATCTGCAAATCACCCACCAGCTTCAAAGTGCCGCGATGAGCGAGATTGCTCTGCAGCTCCATGGCCGTGGTTTGGTAAGGGTAGTTCCGCTCCTGGTAGCTAAGATAAGGTTCCATCTCCAGCACTTCCGGCTCCCCAGCTGGGATGGCACTCTCCATAGCGGCAGCTTCCAGAAAAACATTCTCGCTGATGCTTGGCGGCCGTGGGGAGAAGAGATGGCGGGGAAGATTGGCCTCGCTGCCCCCCGTCACTTGTCCACCGGCTCTCCCTGCACTTGCTGGGCTCATATTGCCGAGGCTTTTAAACCTTTGCACTCTTGGGACCGGGTGGGCTTCCGCCACAGCCTGCGTGGGGTCGCTGGCTCGCCGGCCGCTGTGGCTGAGGTGGGGATGGAGAATGCTAGTGCCGCCGTAACCATGGTAATCGTTTGTGCTGTGCTCGGGCACAAAAGGAGGCAAGCACGAGCTAGAATAATTCCCTACGAGATTTGACTGAGCCGCTCTGTCCATATGGGGGAGAGGGGTAGGGGGTGGCCCACCCGTTGCTGCGGCATATTTGGCCTTGAGGCGGTACTGTTGGGCTGGGGTGAGGTTACCCAGCCCTGGAAGTCCTCCTCCGCAATGGCTGGCCTCGCTAGAGCGTCTTGAGGCATCGGGGGATATGGGGTCATACATGTCCGGTGGGCCTAATCCATTGGGGGCACCCCCGGCTGGCAGATAGGGTGATACCATGGAAGAGCGACGGCTGACGGTGTAGGCCGAACTGACAGTGCTGGTAGTGCTACCTCGGCGGTCTCCTGCCACCGTTAGAGAAGGCAGGTCACTGGAGGAGAGCTCCATGACGCGCCGGTGAGAAGCCGCTGCAGAGGGGGCCCCACACAAGCCAGGCATCTCTCTTGCAGGACCTTGCAAAAAAAAAAAAAAAAAAAAAAAAAGACAAAGCAAGCAATTAAAAGGACAGAGCATGCAGCCCACCTGTTTTGCGGTTTTTAAAATAAATTCCAACGATATATCGCTAAGCAGAGTGGATCATCTCCCTCCCTCCCCTCTCCACCGCATCGGTTGACACAACACTGTCAAACTGTTTACTAAGTCTTCATTACTATTACTATTAATCACCTATCTCCTCCTACTTATGACTGTGTGACTGTAACTTTGTTGCTTGTAGCCTTAAAATGTATATTGATTGTTTGCTAATATGATTAGATTGCTTATTTGTACCCTATAACTATCACTGTGTTGTATCTTTTCATTCTTGATGAAGGTATTTCATTCTCCTTATGCACACTGAGAGCATATGCACCAAAGACAAATTCCTTGTATGCCCAATCACACTTGGCCAATAAAGAATTCTATTCTATTCTATTCTATTCTATTCTATTCTATTCTATTCTATTCTATTCTATTCTATTCTACTCTACTCTACTCTACTCTACTCTACTCCACTCTAAAAAAGGCCCTACAAACAAACCGGAACAGTTTGCACCTATTTGGGAGAACCGGTTAACTTTCTGTTCTGTCCCAGGCTCCGGAATATACAAGAACACAGGCTGCCCTGACTAATGAGATAAGCAAACCCCCTTGGCTGAGAGCTCCGAAACTAAAAGCACAGGCTTGACTCACAGAAATCTCTCCACACGAACATTCATGACTGTCTCACTAAACGGCTACTGCAACTGAACGGTTGTTTCCTGCAAATGTCCCCTCCCATCGCCTCGCCTATAAGCTCTCTTGGGAGGGGCCAATGAACAAGCACCTGGTGCTTAATCACCGTCTGTGTGAGCCTGCCTACGGAGTTGCTGCTTCCGTTTCTCAGCCCTTCTCACTCTAGCATCAGAGACAAACTGCCTTTGATCCTCCCCACTGCTCCATGCCTCAGGCGCCTCCTGGTGGCCAACCAGCCTCTCTGGTTCCTGCTCTGACTCTGAACACCCCCCAGAGTCTTCCTCAGCTTCCGGGGCAGACTCAGACTGTGCCTCGCTATCAGAGTCTATCAGCAGCTCAGTCGGTCCCTGCTGGGCCACAACAACTTTCTAAGCAGTTCAGAGAACCAGTTGTTGGAAGAAATCTCATTTTGTTTTTTTCCCACTTTACAGGGCTAATCTTGTAAGGAAGGCAGGAAGCAAACATTCTGGTGTTGTTTGTAGCCTAATTTTTATTGCCCTACTAACAGAAACTGCCTCTCCGGTTAACCCTTTTTACATTATAACAGCTAAGGCCAAGCGCCCTTCGACCTGAATGACGTTGAGTTGGCCACACCCACACAGTCACATGATCACCGAGCCGCACCTACCCAGCTGGTCATTAGGGCAGAGGACTAATTGTTAACTTATTGGAATCCCACCACTGCCTTCTAGTGGCCGTGGAGGTTCCAAACGTTCCCCACTTACCTGCCCCGGGGATGGAAGGAAGCTTGACGCCCTTCATTGAGAGGGGCTTACGTAGCTGCTTGAGTTTGTCAATGCGCAGGTTCTCCAGCTTGTGCAGTGCTGAGAGCCCAGAGGTTCCCATGGGCTCACATGGTTCCTCCAACGCGGACAAGTCCTCTAAGCTTCCCCCCGCGTTTGCGTTCATCTCCACGCCACTGTCGTTATTATTAGCACTGCCCAAAGGGGAGCGTTCGCTGCTGCAGGACGATTGACCTCCAGGGCTGGGCTGCGGCTTCTGGGTGGAGGTGGAAATACAGAAGCATCTTATTGAAGTGATGGGTTCAGCTCAAGCTTGCTTTCTGCGCTAACTACTTCACATTCCTTCTTAAGGTGTGTCTTGGACGGCGAGCCAAAGTTTTGTGCAAAAGGAGGCTCAGTGTCAGCCTTGATGGACAGCTGCTACTGGATACACAAGAGGGCTACCGGTTTCAGCATCGCTCACTGTTTGATCTGGAAACTAACCTTTCAGATGACCTCATCTTATCTTGCAGTTTAAAGCCAAATTTTCTCTCTCCTCTCTTTGGAGATAAGTGCACTTGTGACATGACGCACACTTATGCCCAAGCATTTATAGTTGCGCTAAAACGGCCACAGATTGAACTAAAAATTGCAAGGCAAAATAATCTTGAGTTCCGCACACAGAAGAATTAAAATTGGGGAACTGTGCAGCTTTGGGTGTGTGCGTGAATGTTGCACCCCACAAATTCTGCTTCCATTAACTGCAGGCGTTTGCCACATTGCAACAAGTCTCAGTTGTTACACCCCAATTAAGAGAAACCTGATTTAAGTTTCTTTTGACTATTGAAGGTGGCACAAAAGTCTGCTTTCAAGCCCCTTCCCCCTTTACAGCCATGAAGATTACTGTATTTTTTGGAGTAGTAGACGCACCTTTTTCCCTCAAAAAAGAGGGTGAAAATCTGGGTGCGTCTTACACACTGAATACAGCATTTTTGGCCTCCTGAAACCCCGCCCCCTTTGCAAAAATGGCCGTGCATAGCCTTTAGAAGGCTTCCAGAGGGCTCCTGGGGCTGGGGAAATGAGCGAAAAATGGCCCGTGCTTTGCTCATTTTTGCCACCCCCACCCCCAGGAGCACTCTATAAGTCTCCTAAAGGCTATGCATGTCCTTTTTTTGACAAAAAGCAGGCCCATTTTTGTGAAAAATGAGCCATTTTTGGGAGGTCTGCAGAGCGCAAAACCTTTTTTTTTTTAATTTGCCGCTTCAAAACCTTGGTGCATCTTATACTCTGAAAAATACGGTAACCTGTGGGGTTTTTTTTAATTTAACATAATTTTAAAAAAAAGATTTTCGGGATGACGCAAACACACAGTACCAATTTCTGGGCATACACAGTTCAGATGTGGAGAACAAAGTGCTTTGATGTCCCTTTCTTGTCTCCAGATCTGTTTTCCATATGTGCAGATGTTCATTCCAGAACATTTCACACAGCTTTGCTTTTGCTGTAAAATACATACTAAGAGTCCACGCTGGTGTGGGAATGCCGTGTTCCCTGAATTCAAGAAAGTCTGCCCCTTACAAGAAATCAAGGCCCAGAGGGCAGAAAATATCAACTTTAAAAAGGAATTATTGGATACACGGAAACAAGTGCTGGAGAACACACAGAAGAATGAAGAACTGGAAGGGGGGCTGGCGGGGGCTAAGGGAGAGATTAAAAATGTTACTAATGAGGTTGTGGAAATAAATGGGCATGTGTCTAGGATTGATATGGAAAGGATGACATATTTTTTGAGATTTCAGAATGTTTCTGAGGAATCTGGTGAATGTCTCCCTGAACTCATGAGCACAATTATAGCAGACTATTTACATAAACCTAAGGATGAGATCAGGGGGGACATTGACCTAGCCTACAGAATAAACTCTGCATATGCCAGGACAAATGAAGTACCCAGAGAGATACATGTTAAATTTGTCAGAAGGTCAACCAGAGAGGAAATCTTGAAAGTGCAAAGAGGAGGTCCGTTAATTTACCAACAAAAGGAGGTTGCCATCCTGAAGCAGATCCCAAGAAAGATTAGAGAAGCAAGAAGGAAATTTTCCTTCTTGTCTAAAAAATTGTTTGACCACGGGATCTGGTTCAGGTGGGTGACGCCCAAAGGGATGCTGGTGTTTTGGGAAGGAGGAAGAGTGAGGATTAAAACAGTTGCTGAGGCGGAAGCCTTTCTTAAAAAACATTCCTCTGTCCTGGGGGAAGATCCAGGGGGGGCAGGGGGGGCCACGGCCCCGCCCGCTGGGGGCCTGGAAGGAGAGATAGAAGATACAATTGCCAAGAGACTTAGATCTAAAAAATAACTTTGCCTTGATTTTTTGAATAATATTGTATAACATGTGCATCTGGATTTTTGTAAATGACTGACAGCATAGAACTGAGAACTTAGAAATATGTACTTGCTTTCACTTTGTAGTGTACGGAAAATGTTTTTTGTTAATGATCTATTTTGATGTCCCGGTAGGGCTGACGACTTTGACGTGAATGCTCTCAAAATTTCTTTGTATCCCTTACCCTATCCTATTGAAAAATTGTAAAACCAATAAAACTTTTTCAATATAAAAAAAAAGAAAGTCTGCCCCTCAAGATCGGCCCAAAGCTGCCCATCAAACGCCAGTCCAATATCCTCTTCTCCCACCCTTCTCTTCATGTCCACCCCATGCTGCTCACCAAATGACACTCAGGTACCACGAGTTTGCCCTCTTCCTTCCTGACCTCACTATCTTTCTCCTGCTTCATGTCACCATGCAGAGCCAGAGTCCGACTGGTGGGTACAGTGTCTCCGCGGTGCTTCTTGGTGACGTGAGCATCTGGCCCGTGCACTGTCTTGACATGTTTCCGCAGGGAGCTGGGATCGGTGTAGCGTTTGGTGCAGCCGGGGATCTTACAGACGTAGGGTTTCTGTCAGAAGACAGAAAGACCATTAGGGTATACAGATACTTTCGGGGTGAAGAATGCTTCTTTATCTTTTTTTTCTTTTCTTTGTATGACAAGGTAATTATACACCCAATGCCGAATTGTGTGGCCTCCTTTTGGGAGCCCATTTACCTCAGCGGTTAAAGTCAAGGCTTACCTCAGGCAGTGGTCCATACCTCATTGGAATGTGTCCGGTTTTGGTGCTTGGCCCTGTCAGAAGCGTTAGAGAAAGCTTTATTGCATCCTTCGTGCTCGCAAACGTAAGGCTTCTCACCCGTATGGGAGCGCAAGTGGGTCTTGAGGTTCTCCAGCCGCGAGTAGGCTTTGTTGCAGCCTTCAAACTGTCAAACAAGAGCAAGGAGAGAAGACAATGGGGGAGCCAGATTCACTCAACAATTGGGTTACTGTTGTGGCCCAGCCGGCTCTGGATGAGCTGCTGATGGATTCCTCTAGTGAGGAATCCTATGAGTCGGCTCTAGAGGAGGAAACCCAGTTTGTCCCAGATGTTCAGGCTAAGGATTGAGAGGTGGCAATTAGCAGAAAGACGCCATCAGAGATAATCAGTATCAGCTGCCTAATTGCCTGGCCCTTCCCAAGAGGCTTTAAAAGAAATCCTCTGTGAAGAGTAGGTTTGCAGGAAACAACAGAGAAGCTACAGAGTCGGAGAATTGTGTCGTGTAATCTTTCTGTCTAATTCAGGTTAGTTCAGGCAAGCTGCCAAGTAGCAGTGCGTCTAGTTAATTAATTTGTGAAGGGAGGGAGTCAGAACAGGTTGCTAACGTACCAACTGCAGCGTTTCCTTTCACAACCGAGGCAAGAAAGTAAAATGGGGCAAAATGCACTTAACAAATGTCTCACTGAACAGCAGAAATTGTGGCTGTAGGTAGAGGGCTTCCTTTGCTTACAAGCCTGACGCCGGATGCAAATTCGAAGATGGTGGCATTTGCGTCACGACGGCATGATGCACGTTGGCTGCCTGCCTCCCTTGCCTTGTTTGCTATGCCCATGCGCCAGGCAACCCTGCTTCTCTTTTTAGGTAGGCCAGCCAGCTCCAATGCCAGCTCTTTGTGCTTTGTCCTACTTACTGTGCACTTATGAGGTTTTTCCCCCGTATGGCGCCTCATGTGGACAACCAGCATATACTGCGCTTTGAAGGGTCGTTGTTCCCGTGAGCAGTCGTGCCAATGGCACACAAATTCCTTCTTTTCCCCATGGATATGCTCATTGTTAATATGCTGCGATGTTGGAGAAGAAAAAGAAGCACAGAGGCCCGAATTAAGTGGCAGTGACTATTTCAGAATTCACCTGAATTCAGGAGAACAGGAGAAGTTTGAGTTTGAGTTTTATTGGTTTTTTACACCGCCCTACTCCCGAAGGACTCAGGGCGGTGTACAGCCAGAATAAAAACAAATATACAAAAGTTAAAAAAGCTTTTAAAAAACATATTAAACCTTGGCCGAAACGTGGGGAAAAAACCCCAAAACTAACCCTGATTAAAATTAATAAAAATTTGAATTTAATTAAGTTGTTTTAGATTCCATCCATTGTACATAGGACTGCGAACTAGGGAGATTCAATTAAATTATTTGGGGAGAAAAACTCGTTTGCTTTACACACATGCAATTCAACATTTCGCTACACATATCAGTAAGATTCTTGTATCCCTTTTATTGTAATATATTAACCCTTTCTGGGTTAATATACTGGATATTTTGCAATATTCTTTGTTTTGTTTATTGGCTGCATTGTGGTATATGGCTTACAGAACTATTAGGAAGGTAAGTAATAAAGGAAAATGATAAAAGCCTGGCTTTTAAATTGTATCAGACATTGCACGTTTTTAGCTCCTAATGTTGGTCTGCTCAGCCCTGAAGCTTCTTCGGAAAGTAAAATATTTCTTCATCTAACCTCTTTTGTAGGACTGTTGTGAGGGGAAAATGGCATGATTGCACATAAATCCTAATGGAAATAAAGAGCAAGGTTTATCACATAAGTTGTGTGATCTTATCTATATAAATAAAAATGTAACAAGAGTTTATTCAAAACTGGTAATCTCCAAATGTACTGCACCGATCGCTTCCAAATTTTCACACAACGTTCCTTTTAAGTACGGCACCAATGATATATATAGATTGTGTAGATGTCACACCTGTGCAGGTACATGCAACGGGAATGTAAAAAATTGTTTAAAAGGTAGGTAGATGGATACAGAGAGAGCAGTGGGCAATAGGTATTATGTCATCCTTTATGATATAAAATACTCTGTCCATAAGATTCAAGGAGAAATACAGTAGGCATGTATGTAGGTATGTATGTAGGTAGGTAGAGGGATAGAAAGAGGGAGAAATACAGTAGGTAGGTAGAGGGATAGAGAGAGGGAGAAATACGGTAGGTAGGTAGAGGGATAGAGAGAGGGAGAAATATGGTAGGTAGGTAGCTAGGTAGGTAGCAGGATAGAGAGAGGGAGAAATACAGTAGGTAGAGGGATAGAGAAAGGGAGAAATATGGTAGGTAGGTAGGTAGGTAGAGGGATAGAGAGAGGGAGAAATACAATAGGTAGATAAGTAAAGGGAGAAAGGGAGTAGGTAGGTAGGTGGGGGTTATACGGTGGTTGTGTGTATATGTTTGTGTGTGCAGGTGTGGATCTACAAACAGATTGGTTGGCCATTTAAGCAGACTGGGCCACAGCAATGCGTGGCCGGGAATGGCTAGTGTATTAATAAAAATATCATTTTTCCATTTAATATTTCGCACATATAAAAGATTTTTAGGATCCTTCACTGTCTCTGAGCATTGAATAGAGATGAGGAACATAACACAGGGTCAACCCACACCGTAAACATCAATTGGTGATAGCATGCTATAATTCTGTGAATATGCTTAATGCCTTCATCGTAATTCCCTTGTTAAAACCATCTAGACCAGTGGTAGTCAACCTGGTCCCTACCGTCCACTAGTGGGTGTTCCAGCTTTCATGGTGGGTGGTAGGGACCAGGTTGACTACCACTGGTCTATATTATATTTATTCAATTTATACCCCGCCCTTCTCCAGACTGACTCAGGGCGGCGCACAGGAAAATTAAAAATACATACAAAAGATCATATAAAATTTAAAAAACTAATTCAATGGATCCTGCGCTAAAACCAAATTAAAATCCCCAAATTTAAAAACTATCTAAAAGTCAGTTTAGGGGGCTACGCTAGGCCGGCTAGATGGAACAAATGTGTCTTTAGACACTTGCGGAAGAGGCGGAGGTCGGAGATGGTGCGAAGTTCAGGGGGTAAGTCGTTCCAAAGGGCTGGACCTGCCACAGAGAAGGCTCTTCCCCTGGGTGTCGCTAGTCGGCATTGTCCG
The DNA here is from genome assembly GCA_039707465.1 of Rhabdophis nuchalis. NCBI lineage: Eukaryota > Metazoa > Chordata > Lepidosauria > Squamata > Natricidae > Rhabdophis > Rhabdophis nuchalis. The sequence continues at coordinate 190,822,878 of CM077646.1, forward strand.
GCCGACGGCACCCTGAGGAGGCCCTCTCTGTGGGAGCGTATTGGTCTACTCTAAGGGATGTATGGGGCAGGAGGCGGTCTCGCATATAACTAGGCCCCGAGCCATGGAGCGCTTTGAAGATGGTCGTCAAAATCTTGAAGCGCACCCGAAAGACCACAGAAAGCCAGTGCAGCTCGCACAGGATTGGTGTTATGTGGGAGTGTCTAGGCGCTCCCATAATCACCCGCGCGGCTGCATTCTGGACTAACTGCAGCTTTCGAGTGCACCTCAAGGGAAGCCCCATGTAGAGAGCATTACAGTAGTCGAGTCGAGAGGTCACGAGGGCCTGAGTGACTGTGCGAAGGGCAGCCCGGTCCAGTAAGGGGCGCAATTGGCGCATCAGGATAGATAGATAGATAGATAGATAGATAGATAGATAGATAGATAGATAGATAGATAGATAGATAGATAGATAGATAGATAGATTTTATTTTTCTATACCGCGTCCTCTCCCCAGGGGGACTCGGAGCGGTGCACAGGGAAAATTAAAACACATAAAATATATACATAAATAAATACAATAAAAACAGATTAAATCAACTGTCCCTGCACTAAAATCCCCATTTTAAAATTAACATTCCCTAACCCCTGAGGTAGAGACTAACCTAGGCCGGCCAAGCAGAAAAAGTGAGTTTTTAATTTCTGACGGAAGGAGCGGAGGTCCGTAGTTGTTCTAATATCAGGGGGAAGGTCGTTCCAGAGGGCTGGGCCCACCACAGAGAAGGCCCTTCCCCTGGGCGTCGCCCGCTGACAAAGTCTAGTGGACGGCACCCGGAGAAGTCCCTCTCTGTGGGAGCGAATCGGCCGGGAAGATGTATGGGGCAGAATCCGATCCCGCAGATAGCTAGGTCCCGAGCCATGGAGCGCTTTAAAGATGAGAACTAACACCTTGAAGCGCACCCGAAAGGCGACAGGTAGCCAGTGCAGCTCGCGCAAGAGCGGTGTTACATGGGTATACCTTGCGGTACCCATTATTGCTCGCGCGGCTGCATTCTGGACCAGCTGAAGTCTTCGGGTGCACCTCAAGGGGAGCCCCATGTAGAGAGAGTTACAATAGTCCAGTCGGGATGTCACGAAAGCATGAGTGACTGTGCGAAGGGCGTCCCGATCCAATAGGGGGCGCAACTGGCGAACCAGGCGAACCTGGTAAAACGCCCTCCTGGCCACGGCTGTCACTTGATCTTCCATGGGTATCCAGGAGGACACCCAAGTTGCGCGCCCCATCCACAGGGGCAAGATGTTCGCCCCCTATGGCCAGCGATGGAATCAGCTGGTTGAATCGGGCAGCCGGAAACCACAGCCACTCGGTCTTGGTCGGGTTGAGTTTGAGTCCGTTACTTCCCATCCAGATCCGTACGGCTTCCAGGCACTGGCACATCACCGCTACAGCATTGTTGGGGTGGTTTGGGGTAGATATATACAGCTGAGTATCATCAGCGTAGAGATGGTACTCTACCCCAAAGCCACGGATGATCTCACCCAGCGGCTTCATATATGTGTGGAACAGGAGAGGCGAGAGGACCGACCCCTGAGGAACCCCACATGTGAGGGGTCTCGAGGTCGACCTCTGCTCTCCCGCCAATACAAATTGCGATCGGCCAGAGAGGTAGGAGGAGAACCACCGTAAAATGGTGCCTCCCACCCCCAACCCCCCCATGGTATCGAAAGCCGCCGAGAGGTCTAATAGGACCAGGATGGAGGAGCAACCCCCATCTCTGGCCCTCCAGAGATCATCGACCAACGCGACCAATGCCGTCTCGGTGCTATGCCCGGGCCGAAAGCCGGACTGGCGCGGGTCTAGATAATCAACTTCCTCCAGGTGACGGGGAAACTGTTGTGCCACCACACTCTCAACAACCTTTGCCAAAAAGGGAAGGTTGGAGACTGGACAATAGTTGGTTAATAAAGCTGGATCCAAAGAGGGCTTCTTAAGGAGGGGCCTCACCATAGCCTCTTTTAGGGAAGCAGGTAAGGCACCCTCACTTAAGGATGCGTTGACAACCTCTTGGAGCCAGCCTCGTGTCACCTCCCAGGATGCCAGTACAAGCCAGCAGGGACACGGGTCCAATAAACATGTGGTGGCTCGCAGTCGCCCACGTAACCTGTCCATATCCTCGGAAGTAACGGAGTCAAACTCCTCCCAAACAAGATCTGTCTCGTGGCATCCCACTGGGCCATCAATGGAGGCTAACTCATTCTGTATCTGAGCGATTTTCTCCTGCAGAAAAATCACAAATTCCTCTGCTCTACCCTGTAGCGGGGCTTCCCGCACCCTCTGTTGAAGGAGGGAGCGGGTCACCCTAAACAGGGCGGCAGGGCGGTTTTCTGTGGATGCTATGAGAGTGGCACAATGATGACGTTTGGCCACTCTCAGCGCCACAATGTAAGTCCGTAAATGGGCTCTTACCTGTGTCCGGTCAGATTCAGAACGGGTAGACCTCCATCTTCTCTCTAGGCATCTCTTGTGGCGTTTCATCACCCTCAGCTCCTCGGTAAACCAAGGAGCCAGGGTAGCTCGCCGCCGCAAGAGAGGCCGCAAGGGCGCGACCCGATCCAAGGCTCCCGTGGTCGCAGTATTCCATGCGGCCACGAGGTCCTCCATCGGGGCACGGGTCAGGGGTACAGGAAGTGGCCCAAGCGCCGCCTGGAACCCATCAGGATCCATCAGGCGCCTGGGGCGGAACCAAATAGATGACTCAGGTTCCGCCTCCCCGCGGTGAGGGGCAGCGGTTGGAAAGTCGAGCCGGAGAAGTGAGTGGTCTGTCCATGACAAGGGTGTGATGACTATATCCCCTATACCCAGATCACTCTTCCATTGGCCTGAGACAAAGATGAGATCCGGTGTATGTCCACCCTCGTGAGTGGGGCCTTGAATTAGTTGGGTCAGGTCCATGGCCGTCATGGAAGCCATGAACTCCCGAGCTACCCCGGATGATTCGCCCGCCGATGGCAGATTAAAGTCCCCCATGACTACAAGTCTGGGGGTCTCAACTGCCATCGTAGCGATCACCTCGAGGAGCTCGGGCAGGGCTGCTGTTACATAGCGGGGGGCCAGGTATACAACTAGCAAGCCCAACTGCCTCCCTAGGCCCCACTTCACGCAGAGGGACTCACAACCGGTAGTCTGTGGCACAATGGTCTCTCTCGGCTCTAGACCTTCCCTAATAATAACCGCTACCCCACCACCCCTGCCTAGGGCCCGAGGCTGATGAAAAGCGCGGTAACCTGGTGGGCACATTTCAACGAGGGGGAGTCCTCCCTCGTGGCCCAACCAGGTCTCCGCAATTCCTACCAGGTCCGGCTCCCCCTCTGACACGAGGTCATGGATGAGGGGGGCTTTGTTGACCACGGACCTGGCATTGCAGAACATCAGCCGTAGGCCCTGGCTCTGTACACCGACCACCTAGCCTGCGGGGGTTGTGGCACTTGACCGTTTGTAGCCATCGGCCTCGTGCCCCCAACCGGGAGGATAGAACTTGTCTCCCATCGGATCTGCCTCTCCCTGCCACCCTCTCGATGGGTAGGCCCTCCATGGAAACGACCCCTGTATCTCCCCTCTTAGCGGAACCATCCGCCTCCCTCCGTCGTCTGCTGGCTCGGCCCGTTCCCTTCTTGCTAGTCTCAACCTGACTATCCCCTCCCCCCTCCCTGGTACCCCCTAAAATAGACAACAGCTTTTTTACTAAAAAACCCCTACACCTGCGCTTTCGCCACTTCTCCTGACTTACTAGTCCCTCATCAAAGTGTGCCCTTGATAACACAGCGGGCCATACCTGCGAGAGGGGGGACTCTCGCAGCGAGAGAAGGCAGGCCCTTGAGTACATGCTAGATAATACAGAGACCACGCTGGATAAATACCTGATGGAAAGCCCCCCTGGCCACGGCCGCCACATGGTCCTCCATGGACAGCCGGGAATCCAGGAGGACACCCAAATTGCGCGCCCTCTCAACCTAGATGGTTTTAACAAGGGAATTACGATGAAGGCATTAAGCATATTCACAGAATTATAGCATGCTATCACCAATTGATGTTTACAGTGTGGGTTGACCCTGTGTTATGTTCCTCACTAGTGGGCGTTCCAGCTTTCATGGTGGGCGGTAGGGGTTTTGTGCGATACTGAAGCACTTTCCTTTTTTTAATTTAATTGACTTTCCTACTTTATAAATCACCATTACTGTGGAACCGGTGGGTGGTTAGAAAATTTTAACTAACAGAAAAAGAAAAGTGGGTGGTAGGTATAAAAAGGTTGACTACCCCTGATCTAGACTTATGTAGCAGACCCAGGAGACCTACTTTGGTGTCATTTTTTCAGGCAAACGAATATTGCAGTAGTCACCACCATACAAAGACAGGACTGTCAGTAGAATTCTCTATTATTACTGATTGTTAATATAGTGGTACCTCATAATTCATTGTTAATTAGTTCCGGGAAGCCTGATGAGTACCAAACACATTTTCCCAATAAGACAGGGGTGTCAAACTCAATTTCATTGAGGGCTGCATCAGGAATGTGGTTGACATGGGGGAGAGGTGTGAAAGTGGCTGACTGGGTGGGCGTGGCCAGCTTGACACCACTCCCCAAATTGCTGGCATGTCTCCTCTTCGCACTGGGTAGACTGGGCAAAAGCCTCACTGGCTCAATGTTTCCTCTTCGATTTTGCGTAGACCGGGCCAAAATTATGAGGGCCGGTTCCTTACATTTTCCAGGACGGCCCCATGGACCGGATCTGACCACATCGTGGGCCGGTTCCAACCACATCGCAAGCTGGATCCAACCATCACGGGCCGAATGTGGCTCGCAGGCCTTGAGTTTGACACTCCTGCCATAAGGAATAATGTCGTGAGTCACAAGGCAGCCATAAACGTCAAGTTCTAGTTTGAATGTTGAGTACTAAGCAAACGATGAATACCGGGACAAAATGTCTGCATCAAAATGCATTGAGTACCAAATTCGATGAGTTTCAAAGCAGTTGAGTACCAAGGATTGGTGCTCAACCTGCCCTCTTGCCAGAAAACTATATAAAAGTAAAACAGGCTTCCTTCTGAGATGCATTTCAAGTAGAATATCGGGACAGGGTTTTTTCCAGTTTATTTAAAGACCCCTTTGTTACCCTGTCAACTCACATGCACTAGCTGTTCCTGAGTGTCAAACTCTTTCGTGCATCCTTCCCAGTGGCAATTGGTTTCGTACACTGCTTCGGCTTCCACCTTCCCGTCTTCCTTTTCCAATTCATCTCGTGGATCAAGCACACTTAGTAGGGGGTCCTGGGGTGGAAATAAGAGGCATATTCAAAGATACCCTGGAAAATTCACTGGGAATTTTCTTTCACTTCCAATTCACCAAAAGAGAACAGATACTCTAACAAAGGTTCCACGGTCTTGAGTATCATCTTGGTTTCTTCTCACCCACCACGTGGCTGACGTGAAGCTTTGAGGGCCAAATGAGGAGCCATCGTTTACTAGTTCAGCACACGTTCGGCATGTAAAAAGGTTCTCATTCAGTCCATCTCAGGGAGTAAGACTAGGTAAGGACCCTGGGTGATAGCTGCCTACTGAATGGCAGAATCAAACAGCTTCTAATGAGTTTCACAGGGCTGTCCACAGACCTGGATTTCAAGAGAGGAAGGCAATCCGAAACCTGTGTGGGCACGTCTGCCACACCTGACAGCAGATTCTTAAAGAAGCCGAATCTCAGGCTTGTGTCTCAGCGTCACGTGATCACAGGAAAAGATGTGCTTGGCTTAAGGAGGTGCCAGTGAGTGCAATTAATGAGTAAACAGAGTAAAAACGTAATTTATTGGCATGGGTGGGTTTCTTTTACAGTTGGATTAAGGACCTGATTTCTCGCCATACCACTGCTGATTTAACTGCAGTCCTCCATAACAGTATAGTAAGAGTCACTGCTGGCTGACTCTTGGGGTAACCGCACCCGATACAAATATCCCAGCTGGAGCTGGTGCCAACCAACTACTCAAGCCCTTCCGGCTACTCATGGTGGGATTGTTCTCCTCCAGGGCACTTCCTATGGATAAGCTGCACATGCAGAACTGTTGCTCTCCTTCACACATGGTGTTTTTATCTGTAATGTTTTTGATTTTATTTGCAGGCACAAGAAAGAATCCCAATGTAAGAAATCTCTCCAAGCTCCCTATAAGGAAGGCTGTGCCTTGTCATTTTGGTGCTCAGTTAGCCTTTTCTAGTGTCCATTATTAGAGGTAAAAGTAGCGATGGTGTGTAATAACCCTACTGTGATTAATCTAGTCATCTGTGAGCTATGGATGTTCAGGGGGGGGAAAAAACATCATACCAGCACGGTTGTGTAACACTGCCTCTGAGACAGCACCAGTGGTGGGATTCAGACAGTTTGCACCTATTCGGGGAAACCGGTGGTTAGCTTTCTAAGCCAGCGGTTCTCAACCTGTGGGTCGCAACCCCTTTGTGGGTCAAACGACCCTTTCACATGGGTCACCTAAGACAGGGGTCCCCAACCTTTGCAACTTTAAGTCTGAAGGACTTCAGCTCCCAGAATTCTCCAGCCAGCAAAGCTGGCTGGAGAATTCTGGGAGCTGAAGTCCTTCAGACTTAAAGTTGCAAAGGTTGGGGACCCCTGGCCTAAGACCATCGGAAAACACATATTTTCGATGGTCTTAGGAATCGAGACACCAATTTTATGGTTGGGGGTCACCACAACATGAGGAACTGTATTAAAGGGTTGCGGCATTGGGAAGGTTGAGAACCACTGGTCTAAGCAGTTCGGAGAACCGGTTGTTGGAAGAAATCTCATTTTGTCTTTTTCTACTTTACAGGGTTAATCCTGTAAGGAAGGCAGGAAGGCAACATTCTGGTTGTCAAACTGTGGCTTTCTTGACAAGCCTTCTTTTCTTTTTGGATTTCAGGCCTGCCACTGGTGTTGCTTCTAGCCTAATGTTTATTGCCCTGATTACAGAAACTGCCTCTCCGGTTAACCCTCATTACATTGCAACAGCCCATCGACGTGAGTGACTTTGAGTTGGCCATGCCCACACTGTCACATGACCACCGAGCCCCGCCTACCCCGCTGGTTATTAGGGTAGAGAACCAGTTGTTAAATTATTTGAATCCCACCACTGGACAGAGCAGCCTCCTGTTCATTCTCTTCCTCCTTTTCAACTTCGCAAGCTGATCCCCCAGGCTATAGGTGAAGAGAGGGGGTGCACCTGTGGGCCTGTGACCACATTACTGAGGCCTGCTGTTACCTGTGTCCCCGTAGAGGCAGGGCTGGAAATGTCACCCTCCGAGCACTCCTCCAGGCACTTGGTGCTCAGGGCATCCAGCGGGCTGCCCAGGCTGGACTCTGACTTCAGCTGTGGGAGAGAGACGGCGAGAGCTCCAGGTGATGGCACCCCCTCCAACTATAGCCCCAGCCCCAAACACTGCCCCCTTAGTCTCCGCAGCCCCCTCCCCCCATCTTCCTCTCCCAAACTCTTCAACAGATCTTTCTAAGTGTGATAGGGCACCCCTAGCGGTTTAAGTATTGGTAATGGCAGGCTTTTCTCTCCTCTGTCTCTTTCCTGCAGGTCTCGGTATTCCGCATAACAAGTTAGAAGTTGTTGTCTTTGAGGTGTAACATATCTGCCTGTTTTAGGGTGACAGGTTGCAAAGGGCTGGATGGACACCCTCTTACCTGGCAGTGCTTCAGCATCCCACGTGGGGGTGGCATATGGTGCATCATCCCCGGCCGGCCAGTCACGTGTTCATGAGGCCCACAGGGAACTGCGGTGGGGTTGTGGCCAAAGGACATGCCTTGAGGTTTCTGGAAGCCAAGTGAAGGGCTGTGGGGATGAGAAAAAGCATAAGCACTTGCCTCGCAAGAATTCATTCGCCAAGTTTTAGAAGCGTAACAAGGATTGCGACTTTCAAGGCAGTGCAACTAAAATGGCTACTGTGCAGTGGTGGTGGTGGGGAAAGTAACTTCATGGACTCTGCGCTGTGGTGGCACAATCGTTAGAGTGCAGTGTTGAAGGCTAACTCTGCCCACTGCCAGCAGTTCGATCCTGATTGGCTCCAGGTTACCTCAACCTTCCATCCTTCTGAGGTTGGTAAAACGAGGACCCAGATTGTTGGGGTCAACAGGCTGACTCTGTAAACAGCTTAGAGAGGGCTGTAAAGCACTGTGAAAGGGTATACAAGTCTTATTGCTATTGCTCTTCGGGCCTTTTCCTTCTTTAAAGCAAGATAAACTTCCAATTCTTCTCAGCATAAACCTTAGCGCTGTTAAAATTTCTGATAGTGTATGTCAACAAATTATTTTGTGTCTATACTATTTTTTTTTTATTTGTTTCCTGTTCCCATACACATCTAGTTTATCTTACACTCAACAGACCTATCCTCTGAGTATAATTCTGCTGTTCTTCTGGTTTTTATTATTTAAAGTTTTGTTTGTTCTGGTCTTCTTTAAAAAGCAATCTCATGATGCATTCATTGTAATTTACATATACTCTGCGCTCTCTCTCTCTCTCTCTCTCTCTCTCTCTCTCTCTCTCTCTCTCTCACTCACTCACTCACTCACTCACTCATTTTCTATGCCTATCTGCCTACTGGACAGCATAGCTATCCTTTTGAAAACATGGATTAGAATTTTTTTAAATCGACAAAAGAAATTCAGTCCAGTCTAAAGGATTGGAAAATTGCGGGATAAAATACTAAGATGACCTTTTTCAATCCTAGCTGCCTGTCCATTTCTGTGCATACCTTCTTCATGTTAAAAGTTTTGGGTCTGGGGTGGAGTTTTCAACAAAGGCCAATCTTGTAAATTCCCAGATGTCAATCTCGGCTTGGTTCTGCTACAGAGTGACTCTAGTAGGGCACTTAATTTGGTGTCATTTTGGGAAGATGTGAATCTTTCTGCATAGTAAGTGTTACGTCCCTAAGGAGATACATCTGGTGGGACCCAGAAAAAGGGCTTTCTCTGTGGTGGCTCCATTTCTCTGGAACATCATCCCCCTGCAGATTAGACTGATGCCCACTCTAACATTCTTTGAGAAGGCCATGAAGTTGTGGCTTGGCCAGTGGGCCTTGGAAACCAAGAGCAGGATGGAGCCCTTTCAGTGGTGGGTTCCAACCGGTTCGGTCGAACCGGTAGTGGCTTGGCTACCTGGGTCGCTGGAACTGGCAGTGACCCAGGCCTGCCACGCCCCCGAACCAGTTCTATGGCTGCCGCCGGAGGCACTGCCTTCTTTGTTTTTTGCTTCTGTGCATGCGCAGAGCAATTTTTATTGCACTGTGCATGCGCACACAGGGCGCATCGAGCACGCGCATGCACGAAGCGGCCACGAGTGAACTGGGAGTAGTGACTGCCAGAACCCACCACTGAACCCATGACATGGCTAGTATAAATGTGTGCTTTTGCTGGGGTGGTGGTTGTTATTATTATTTTTTTATTATTATTTTAATTTCTTTTTATATGGTGTTTTCGTGTCCTTGTAAGCCACTTTGAGTCACCATGTGCGAGTAGGCGGCAACATACATTTTCTAAACGAATAAATAAATCTACAGCATATTAAACGAAGAGCACTTCGACTTCCTATGCTAGTCAGCAACTGGTGCTGCAGTCTCTGGAGGCTGAATAACATGGTCTACCTGACAGCACCGATGGAGAGGTGCCCATAGGAGCCCCCAACTGAAGCACAGCGAGAGTTGATGTAAGCCACCAGAGAATTGGGAGAGGTGCGGATGACAGTTTGCAGGTCAATGCTGGCATCTGAGAGTGGCGAGATGGACAGGGCCCGCTTTTTGGTCAGCTTGGCTGTGCTCCGGGGTGTAGAAAAACGACTACCTGGGGAAGCACAGGAAGAACAAATACAATATAATACAATAGCAGAGTTGGAAGGGACCTTGGAGGTCTTCTAGTCCAACCCCCTGCCTAGGCAGGAAACTCTATACCATTTCAGACAAATGGCTATCCAACATCTTCTTAAAGACTTCCAGTGTTGGGGCATTCACAACTTCTGGAGGCAAGCTGTTCCACTGATTGATTGTTCTAACTGTCAGGAAATTTCTCCTCAGTTCTAAGTTGCTTCTCTCCTTGATTAGTTTCCACCCATTGCTTCTTGTTCTGCCCTCAGGTGCCTTGGTGAATAGTTTGACTCCCTCTTCTTTGTGGCAACCCCTGAGATACTGGAACACTGCTATCATTTCTCCCCTCGTCCTTCTTTACATTAAACTAGACATACCCAGTTCCTGCAACCATTCCTCATATGTTTTAGTCTCCAGTCCCCTAATCCTCTTTGTTGCTCTTCTCTGCATTCTTTCTAGAGTCTCCACATCTTTTCTACATCGTGGCAACCAAAACTGAATGCCGTATTCCAAGTGTGGCCTTACCAAGGCATTATAAAGTGGTATTAACACTTCCCATGATCTTGATTCTATCCCTCTGTTTATGCAGCCTAGAACTGTGTTGGCTTTTTTGGCAGCTGCTGCACACTGCTGGCTCATATCTAAATGGTTGTCCACTAGGACTCCAAGATCTCTCTCACAGTTGCTACTATTGACCAAGGTACCACCTTATACTGTACCTGTGCATTTCGTTTTTCTTGCCTAATGTAGAACCTTACGTTTTTCACCATTGAATTTCATTTTGTTAGATAGTACCCAATGTTCAAGTTTGTCAAGATCCTTCTGTATCTTAAGCCTATCTTCTGGAGTGTTGGCTATTCCTGCCGACAAAGGAAACTCCAATGAGACAATCAGCCCCAGGATGGTTAGTATGAATTGGCAATGGTTGTCTCTTGTTTCAAGCAGGATTCCCTCCTAATCTTTATTTGAAATGGCAAGAATTGGCCTTGCGATCTTCAGCCTTCTAAGCATGAACTAGATCCCAGGGATATATAATTTGGCCAAGAAAGAAGAATATTCCGATACGCGATCCCAGGACTTAGATCCTGGTGAAAGCAATGTGATGTAGTGGTTAAAGGGCTGGTGTAGAACTAAAGAGTTGTAGGTTCAAGCTTATCTTCAGCCCTGGAAGCCCACTTAAGAACTTTGGGTTTCTCTCTCTCAGCCCAACCTAACAACAAGAATGCCTTTGTAGGGGAAAATGAGAAGAGGCAGAGAAGAAGTAGTCCTTGACTTATGACCACAATAGAGCCCCAAATTTCTGCTGCTTAGCAAGACAGTTAAGTGAGCCGTAGCCCATTTTATGATCATTTGCCACAGTTGTTAAGCAATTATTCAGTTGTTAAGTGAATCATGTGGTCGTTAAGTGAATCTGGCTCCCCCTTTGCATTTTTTTTTCAGAAGCCAGCTGGGAAGATTACAAGTGGTGATCACATGATGCTGGGACTGTTGTGGTCTGCCAGCGGCCAAGGAGCTGGCAGCAGATTTGGTCAGCGAGGAGGTTGGGGAGGAAGATGGGCCAGTCCTGGAGTCTGGGGAAGGCTCTGATGAGGGCTCTGTGTCAGAGGCAGAGAGGGGGCCAGAGCCATAGGCCAGTTATCAGCTGCCTTCAGAGTCAGACATCAGTGAAGGAGATGCATAGCTGGAGTCTGTTCCCAGTGTGCACATGCGCAGAGTTGCCAGACAAAGGGAACAGTTAAAGAACAGGGGTCAACATGGGAGTAAGGCCACAGGTGGACGGACGATGAATGGCCCTTCCCAGAAGAAATAAAAGAGGAGAGAAAGGGGAATGGAGTTTGCAGGAGACAATCAGTTCACTTAATTGGTTCGTGACTCTCCGAGACTCCTTGCCGAGTTTTGCAGATATCGGCCTGTCAACTCCCCAAGCCAGATAAGGTCTGTGACTGTAAATCCTCCCTTGAAAGAATTTGCTGGATGTGAATGAGCAGAATTCATAGTAAATTAATAAAGGCATTTTTGTCGGGACAAGGTGTTTGCTTCATGCTCTTGGGAAGCCTCGGGACAATGCAACTGTCATAAAAACACCATTTTGATTATGTGACCATGGGAAAGTTACCATTTTGATTATGTGACCATGGGAAAGATGTAATGGACGTAAACGTGAAAATTGGTCATTTCAGTGCTTATGTAACTTCTTAATAATAGTTGTAAGGGGAGGACTACCTGTATGTTTCCTTGAGCTCCTGAAAGAAAGGCAAGATATAAAGCCGAGAACCAAATAAGAAAAACATGGATAAATAGGAAAATACATTTCTTTCCTGAGATGGAATGGGAAACCTAAAGCCCTTTGGATGTGCCAGAATTATAACTCCCATCACTGGCTGATATAAGCTGTAGCATTTAGAACAGGGGTGTCAAACTCAAGGCCTAGGAGCTGGAGCCGGCCTGCAGGATGCTTAGATAGCCCGCAGTGTCTCTGCCAGTTGGCAAAGGGCTGCGGGAGGCTGTTGCAGCCGAAAACGCACCTCGGGAGCCCGTTTTCTCTGGCAAAGCACTTCGGCCACCATACGCGCCCCCGACATGAGTGATGGTGAGCTGGCCACACCCACCCTGGCCATGCACACTCTTGCCTCCTGAAGTCAAACACAACCCTGATGCGGCTCACAATGAAATCAAGTTTTACACCCCTGATTTAGAAGGTTTCTGTTCTTGACTCACAAAGCATTGTGAGACTTTTTTAAAGAAAAAACTTCTTAATCCTTGGGCTACATCTTACCTCTGGTCCAAAACCTAAAGCAGGGGGAGTCAACCTTTTTATACCTACCGCCCACTTTTGTATCTCTGTTAGTAGTAAAATTTTCTAATGACTACCACTGACCTAAAGGATGACTGATTGAGTTCAAGTGAAATCAATTTATTACAGTCATACGGTCAGGTATGGTAAAATAGCTAATAATAGAACTGTTACATACTCCTATGTATGAAGTGGAAAAAGAATATCATAAGATCTAAAAATAAATAAGAACACCTATATATAAATAAAAATGTAACTATGAGTTTGTTCAAAACAGGTAATCTACGAAAGTACTGCACCGATCGATTCCAAATTTTCACACAACGTTCCTTTCAAAAACGGCACCAATGATATAGATATAGATTGTGTAGATGTCACACCTGTGACAGGTACATGCAACGGAAATGTAAAAAATTGTTTCAAAGGTAGGTAGATGGATACAGAGAGAGCAGTGGGCCACAGGTATTATGTCATCCTTTATGACATAAAATACACTGTCCATAAGATTCAAGGAGAAATGCAGTATGTAGGTAGCTGGTAGATAGAGGGATAGAGAGAGAAGGAGAAATACAGGAGGTAGGTAGGTAGGTAGTAGAGGGAGAGGGAGAGGAAGAAATACAGTAGTAGGTTGGGGGTTATACGGTGGTTGTGTGTACATGTTTGTGTGTGCAGGTGTAGATCTACACACAGATTGGTTGGCCATTTAACCAGACTGGGTCACAGCAACGCGTGGCCGGGAACGGCTAGTATATAATAAAATAATGATAAAAATAGTATCATAAAGAATAATGATGAAAGGAATATCCAAACTTAATTGACAGTGCAACGTATAATGCAGATTGTAGCACAAAACTGGGCAACCTGGGAGTCCTTGTCCAAAGGACAAAAGAAATAAGAGTAAGTAGAAATCGCCCTCCTTGCCTGGAAATTTCTTCAGGTTTGGATAAATGTCTTCAAGTTTGTCTGGAATCTGTCTTTATTTAGGGAGCAGCATAAAGCATATGGCTTAGAGTTTCTGTTGAGCCATAACCAGATGGAATTCTCTTACTACAGTATCTACGTGTCAGGCTTTCAAAATAAAGAGAAGGTTCTTTGTTTATTCTTTTTTAAAGTTTAAAGTTTATTTTGAAGGGCTGGCATTCCTAAATTTAGAAACCTCCACGGAGTATATCTTTGGTACTGATTCTACCATTTTATTTAGTTTTAAATTAAATGAATGAATAACCATATTTTTCGGACTGTAAGACGCACCAGTGTATAAGACGCACCAAGATTTCGAAGAGGTAAGAAGAAAAAGGTTTTGTCCTTTTGGGTGAGGGAAGGCAAAAATGCCCCCGTTTAGTTTTTTCACTCATTTTTCACCAAAACGGGAGCATTTTCCCCTTCTCCAGCCCTGCTGAAGCCCGCAGAGTGCTTCTGGAGGACGGGGGAAGGCAAAAATGTCCCTGTTTTTGTGAAAAATGGCCCATTTTTCACAAAAATGAGATGCGGGAGGGCGGGGATTGGGGAGGCCAAAAATAGCTGTATTCGGTGTATAAGACGCGCCAACTTTTCCACGCTCTTTTAGGGGGAGAAAAGGTGTGTCTTATACTCCGAAAAATATGGTAATTACATTAATTAAAATAAAATATAAATATATAGTAATATAATTTATACCCCAAGGATTTTATTTATTATGGGCCGTGAGTTGCTAATTGAGGGACTTCTATTTTTATTTATTTATTTTATTTTATTTATTTTATTAAATTTATACCCCGCCCTTCTCCAAACGGACCCAGGGCGGCGCACAGGGATGTTAAAACACATATAAAACATATAAAATTTTAACGAAAATAAATGTATAAATTTATACAACGAAATAAATGTATAAATTATTTTATATAAATACATAAGAACTGCCAAGATGTTTTCAAGAATTCTTCAATAAAATTTTGGATATTAAAATGTCTGTCTGCCTGTCTGTGTCTGTCTGTCTGTCTGTCTGTCTGTCTGTTCTGTCTGTCTGTCTGTCTCTGTCTGTCTGTCTGTCTGTCTGTCTGTCTATCTATCTATCTATCTATCTATCTATCTATCTATCTATCTATCTATCTATCTATCTATCTATCTATCAATCCACCATCTATCTATCATCTGTTTGTCTATTTTTTAACAAATATTATGATTCAAAGCTTTATTTTAGATAGCTAACATGATTGTTTATTTCACCAGCTCATGTGTGAAGTGTTATATTTTTTAAGTAATAACAATACTACATGGTTTTGCCATCAGAATAATTCATAAGAAAAAGCAGGGGGGAAATGAAAAAAAAAAGAACCACTAATTGTCTTATTTGTCACATGAAACAATTCACATCCTTGCTACCCAAATGATTTCCCAGGCAGGTAGACTCCAATATGGCTGCAGAAAATTCTTCAAAGAGGAGTTATACTAGACAGACTTCATCTTCCTTTATGCAGGGAGTCATGTGGGGCATTTCAGAGGCATCCCAGAAGCGGTAGAGGCCAAGGAGGTAGCAGTTCATCTACTAAGAAGCTCACCTCACACATCAATATGGAAATTAAATGGAGTGAACTAAAAGGGGTGCCTTGCCATTGCAAATCTAGATAGCAAATCTAGACCATGGCCAATCTAGACAGCGTACTAAAAAGGAGAGACATCACCCTTCCAACAAAAGTGCGTCTAGTCAAGGCTATGGTTTTCCTAGTTGCAATGTATGGTTGTGAAAGTTGGACCATAAGGCAGGCTGAGTGCCTTTGAACTATGGTGCTGGAAAAGACCCCTGCGAGTCCCTTGGACTGCAAGGTGATCAAACGGGTCAGTCCTAGAGGAGATCAACCCTGATTGTTCTTTAGAAGACCAGCTCCTGAAGATGAAACTCAAATACTTTGACCACCTAATGAGAAGGAAGGACCCATTGGAGAAGAGCCTCATGCTGGGAACCATTGAGGGCAAAAGAAGAAAGGGATGACAAAGAATGAGGTGGCTGGATAGAGTCACTGAAGCAGTAGGCGTGAGCTTAAATGGACTCCAGAGGATGATAGAGGACAGGAAGGCCTGGAGGAACGTTGTCCATGGAATTGCGATGCGTTGTACATGACTTTGTAACTAACAAAAGGGGTACCTTAGATAAAATAATTATTGTTGGGGAGAGGAAGAGGATATATCCTTGGCTGGTCATGTAATAATCTATGTCCGCTAAAAGATTCCCATTTTCCACAGTCCCCTAAAAAAACACAACCCTTACCATCAGTATGAGAAGGATGTTCACCTCCAGGTACCAATCCGTAGGTGTGGTGATTCCCCACTGAGTTGTTTTGGTGATAGTATGGTAAATCACTGATGCCTGTGAAGGAGAGGTAAAACAAAGGAAACCGTAGATATGGAGGGAAAGAGATGGAAAGGTGAAACAAGTAGATAGAAACATGGAAACTGAGACATCATAGAAATGACCTGTTGGTTAAAACCAAAGACCACTTAGTTTGATGATCTATTTCCATCAGTAGTTAGATAAATACATCTGGGAATTTACAAATGAGGCCTTTTTCCACTAGTTCTGAACACAGCAATCCCATTTAGCTACTATATTTAGCAAGCCAGATGTAACACAAATTCTTGCATTGTAGAATACAATTTCGTTCCATTTCATTTGATTTCACGTTCTATATTTTCCCCTCGCCACTTCTATTCCAGAAAAGTCAATTGAGTTTCCTTAATCCCCACTAGGCTCTTTTTGGTATGGAGCTGAGGATAGATTTAGATATAGATTTATTGGATTTATATGCCGCCCTTCTCCCAAAGGACTCAGGGTGGCGTATAACATAAGAAACGTATAGTAGAAAAGTTTAAAAAAATTAAATAAAAAATCCAATAAGCAAGAAATTAATAGACATTATAAAATCAATTAAAATTGGAATTAAAATGAATATGTTATTTTGTTTAGGCCAGGCCGGCTTGCTGAAAAAGCCAGCTTTTTAGGGCGTGCCAGAAGGACGGGAGGTCGGAAATTATACGAAGCTCTGTGGGCAGCTCATTCCAAAGGGAAGGCGCTCCCACAGAGAAGGCTCTCCCCCTGAGGGTCACCAGCCGACACTGTCTGGCTGACAACACCCTGAGGAGGCCAACTCTGTGGGATCGTACTGGTTGATGGATAGAGGAATCACCTCTGAGGTTTATTTCCCTAAAATATTTTTTTCTACTTTTGATATCTCTTCCTGTGTAGGATGACATTCTGTCTTGCATGAGCCATAACATTCTCCTGCTAAAGACAAAAATAGAATAGAATAGAATAACAGAGTTGGAAGGGACCTTGGAGGTCTTCTAGTCCAACTCCCTGCTTAGACAGGAAACCCTACACCACTACAGACAAATGGTTATCCAACATCTTCTTAAAAACATCCAGTGTTGGAGCATTCACAACTTCTGGAGGCAAGTTGTTCCACTGATTAATTGTTCTGTCAGGAAATTTTTCCTTAGTTCTAAGTTGCTTCTCTCCTTGATTAGTTTCCACCCATTGCTTCTTGTCCTACTCTCAGGTGCTTTTTGAGAATACCGCAGCTTGAGTAGAATAGCTTGACTATTCAATAGTTTGGATACTTGAATAGCTTGAAATTATGATGGAGTCTTTTGTACTTGCCTATGGCACAAACAAACTTTTACAATCTCTTCCCTCTGCCCTAACATTACCATCAAGATCTAATTACCTCTAATATAGGTTCTTCCTTGTCAGGGAGATATATAAACTCATATCAACTCAATGAGATATATCTGGAATAGCACTACTTTAGACTCATAAAGCATTAAAGGAGACTCATAGATTTGGTTAGCATTCAACTTGAAGTGAATCTCACAACCAAAGGCTTCCACCACAAGCTCGCCTAGACTCTTAGGCCAACTGACATGGAAAGGGCCCTTAAGAAATCTGGAAATCCCTCTTAAATAGGATGTTGTGGGCACTCTGTGAGGCTCTTTCAGTCACACTGACCTTCTACCATGGCACTAGGTTGGCCTTGTCCATGGAGAGGCCGAAGGTAGCAGTGTTCCACGTAGCTATTAACCGGTGGGTTCATCGGATTGAACATAGTTTGTCAGAGGCTGAACACAGTCAGAGGAACATCTGGCAAGGTGGGGTGAAAATTGGCACTGCTTTTGATGAAGAATCCCGATCTGCGAGAGAGACAATTTGTTATTATACATGTGTAGGGCAAAAGCATTTATGTGTAGAAATATTTGTAAGCTTATTACTGATTTATTCTGCAATCATCTCAAGATTGGCCCAACAAGCATCTGTCTGTCTGAAAAGATACTTAGTTTGTAGCATTGTCAAGGAGAGAAAGACATTGTGATATGGTGTTTAGGAAGTCAGACTGGGACCTTGGAGTTTTAGATTCAAATCCTTATTCAGGCTGGAGGCTCACTTAGATAACTACCAGGTGGACAGTTCCATAGTAAAGTTTAAAAGGAAGACATAAGGGATAAATACAGAAGCGTTCCAAATGGAAGACAAAACAACATGGATACTGGCCTCTGTAACATTCTGTGAGGGAATCAAGATAATTCCACTGTAAAATAATAATAATAATAATAATCTTTATTGTCATTGTAATAATATTGTAATAAAATTACAATGAAATTGCAAATCCTCATTCGGAAGCACCGTTATTCTCAGAGAAGTAAGGATTGAAGAAAGACTACAACAATCATATATATATATATACTTTTATTTACGGTCACAGACCAAAACACAAGCACTACAGCAAGAAACGTTAAAAACAACAACAACAACAACAACAACAGCAACAACAATAATAATAATTATCATAATATCATAACAATGGATCGCCAATAGCTTAACTACAGCAATCATTTAGGGAGGCTTCTGATGTCATAAAAATCTTCTTTGCCATTAATACAGGTAATCCTTGATTTACAACTACAATTGACCTCTAAATTTCTGTTGCTAAGTGAGACATTTGTTAAGTGAATTTTGCCCCATTTTATGACTTTTCTTGCCAGATTGCTAACTGAATCTTTCTCTGATTCAGTTAAGTGAATCAATGCAGTTGTTAAGTTAAACAGGTTGTTAAGTGAATCTGGCTTCCCCATTGACTTTGCTTGTCAGAGGGTTGCAAAAGGTGATCACATCGGTATCACCTGGGACATCGGTAGCCAGGTGTCTGAATCTTGATCATGTGACCATGGAGATGCCGCAATGGTCTTAAATGTGAAAGTGATCCTAAGTCACTTTTTTTTTTAGTCCTGTTGTGAGATTGAACAGTCATTAAACAAGCTTTTGTAAATCAACGACTATCTGTATGCATTTAAGCAGGCTTTTTAATACAATAATACAATAGCAGAGTTGGAAGGGACCTTGGAGGTCTTCTAGTCCAACTCCGCCTAGGCAGGAAGCCCTATACCGTTCAACCCCATGCCTAGGCAGGAAGCTCAATCCAGTCTCACAAGAGTCACAAATTTAAGTTTTACATGTTTAGCAAAACTTGGGTGGCAATCTTGTGCTGCATGCTGGCACAAAAACGTATTGCCCAGTTTGCCTTTGCTGATATTGCCGGGCTTCTGTATTCTTCGCCTTTATTAATCACCAAATAGAACCACCAAATTTCCATTGCCTAAGACAATCATCTGCATTTCATTTGGTGTGTATGGCAATAACCAGCACTGCTTCTGGATTCCGGTAGAGGGAGCTCGTTTGTAACACTCTTAACAGAATCAGATTTCATAAAATAATTGCCTAGCCCTAGCCTGACACTGCTAAAACAGGTTGGCTATAACATCCACCGTCTCTAACCGGCACAGCTAGTTGTGCCATCTGAAGACAGCCAGCGTTGTAGTCCAAGGCATTTGCAAGATATGTGTTGCAAAAGATTAACTCTCTAGTTTAGTTTAGTTTAGTTTAGTTTAGTTTAGTTTAGTTTAGTTTAGTTTAGTTTAGTTTAGTTTAGTTTAGTTTATTGGTTTTTTATACCGCCCTAGTCCCGAAGGACTCAGGGCGGTGTACAGCCAGAATAAAAACAAATATACAAAAGTTAAAAAGCTTTTAAAAACATATTCAACCTGGCCGAAACGTGGAAAAAGCCCCAAACTAACCCTGATTAAAATTAATAAAAATATGAATTTAAAAAACCATGTTTTATGCCAGCCCAGCTTGTTGGAAAAAATAGGTTTTGAGAGCACGGCGGAAGGTGCATAAGTCAGGGATAGTTCTTAATTCCGGGGGCAATTTGTTCCAGAGGACAGGTGCTCCCACGGAGAAGGCTCTCCCCCTGGGTGTCGCCAGTCGACATTGTCTAGCCAACGGCACCATGAGGAGACCCTCTCTATGGGAGCGTACTGGCCGGTGGTAGGCTCTCGGTGGCAGAAGGCGATCTCATAAGTACCCAGGCCCTAAGCCATGGAGCGCTTTAAAGATAGTAACCAACACCTTGAATCGCACCTGGAAAACCTCTAAAGCCAAAGGCCATGCATGACAAATATGAATGTGTATCTCTACTCCCTGTTAGGTATACACCAACTCTGATCCAAAGCAATTGGAAAGAGTTGAGGGATACATTTCATTAATTTTTTTTTTTTAAAAGAGGCAGATGGTACTAGAGATATTCTCTACAATATGACAATTAGCCGTTATAATCTATACTCTATCTGCATGTTTAATATTTGAAATAAAAATGGTTAAGTGTTCTTATTTATCACATCTTCATCTTACGCCTTAGAGCGAAAGTTCTCTCCCATCTCGTTTTATCCTCAAAACAAACCCTGAAGTAAGTTTGGCTCAGAGATTATAATTGGTGCAAGATTAACCAGAGAAGCTTTTTGGCCGAGTGGAGATCGGAATCAAAATCCCTCTGCTCTTAACTGTAAATCATACCACCAGTTGTGTTTTGGAGTATTCCCTCCGCACCACACACTCAGGTGTTTGTCCTATTTTTTGCTTTCCCTTTCCCAAGCAGTAAGACGTGCTTGCAAATGCAGGACAGAAAGAAGGAAGGTATTGCTAAAGATCACACAGTATTAGATAAACTTTTGATAGAGACAGAAAACAAGCTGGTCTAAGTACTGTATAGATTTTTATTGGACTACTAGCCGTTCCCGGCCACTCGTTGCTGTGGCCCAGTCAGGAGGGACACAACCCAAAGGTGGAGTTTCCCTCCCTCTCTCTATCCCTCTACCTACCTACCTACCTACCTACCTACCTACCTACCTACCTACCTACCTACCTACTGTATTTCTCCCCCTCTCTCTCTATCCCACTACCTACCTACCTACCTACTGTATTTCTCCCTCTCTATCCCTCTCCCTACCTACCTACCTACCTACCTACCTACTGTATTTCCCCCCCTCTCTCTCTATCCCTCTACCTACCTACTGTATTTCTCCCTCTCCCTCTCTACCTACCTACCTACCCTCTCTCTCTATCCCTCTGCCTACCTATCTACCTACCGTATTTCTCCCTCTCTCTCGCTATCCACCTACCTACTTACCTACCTACCTACCTACCTACCTACCTACCTACCTACCGTATTTCTTCCTCTCTCTCTATCCCTCTACCTACCTACTGTATTTTTCCCTCTCTCTCTATCCCTCTACCTACCTACCTACCTACCTACCTTATTTCTCCCCCCTCTCTATCCCTCTACCTACCTATCTACCTAATGTATTTCTCCCTCTCCCTCTATCCCTCTACCTACCTACCTACCTACCTACCTACCTACCTACCGTATTTCTCCTTGAAATACAGTAGGTATTATGATATTTTGTATTATGTCATCCTGTGGCTCACTGCTCTCTCCATCTACCTGCATTTTTTACATTTCTTTTGCATGTGCCTGGCACAGTTGTGACATCTACACAATCTATATATATCATTGGTGCCGAATTTGAAAGGAACATTGTGTGAAAATTTGGAAGCGATCAGTGCAGTACTTTCAGAGATTAGCAGTTTTGAACAAACTCTTGTTACATTTTTATTTATATAGATAGACAAACGCGAGGAAGAAATTTGGCTATAATGTGGAATTGGCTAAGTGGGAAAAACTTTGGATACTTAATCGGAAACTAACATTGTCAACGGCGTATAAAAAAAAATCTCTATAAGATATTCTACAGGTGGCATCTCCCCCCAGCACGGCTCTCCAAAATATATAAAAATTTGGCCCCAAATTGTTGGATGTGTAAAAAAACACCAGGCACCTTTTATCATATGTGGTGGACATGCAATGAGGCCAAAGGATATTGGAAAATGATTCAATCATGGTTGGAACCAATGGTGGGAGACCAAATATTGTTTAAACTAGAGATTTTTCTCCTAGGCATAATACTGGAGGGGTTTAAGAAAAATGTACTCTATCTAATTATACACGTACTAACTGCGGCACGCATAACTTTCGCACAATATTGGAAAAAAGAAAATACACCATCAGAGCTAGATATAATCAGAAAAGTGTTGGCTTGTGTGGAAACAGATAGGCTCACCCTTGAACTTAAAAATAAAGAGGAATCAGAATATTTTGAAGTTTGGAACAGATTCTACGATTGGTATAAGACAAGGTGACAAGACTAGAACAAACTGTGTATATTGTGATTGGATAGTTAATGGTTGAGACTTACTGTGTATAATGTTAATGTATAGCCACTTCGACTCTGCGGTTCTGCATTATTTTTAAATGTAAAAATAATGAAAATATATTCCCCCCCAAAAAGGAAGAAGTGTTTGCAAAACAAGCCAGAGAACGATACCAAATACAGTTTCTCAAATGCTGTACCCAGTCCCTTTCATGTCCGATGGGCGGCTGAACAAATAGGGTATGTGTATGTGCGTGGCTGGCTGAGGAACTCTGGGAATTGAAGTCCACAAGTCTTAAAGTTGCCAAGTTTGGAGAGCCTGCTTTAGAATATAATGACAGTACTCCTTGGATTTCCTTCTGCGCTTATGGGCTGGGAGGACCCTGGTTCAGAAGCCCCATGTTTTTGCACCACATGCCATGGTTTAAGGGAGGTCTATGGCAGATGAGCTGATGGCTTTGGAGAAATTGGCATTCGTTCTTCTGGAATTTTAGGGTGAGGGTTTTTCCTCCATGAATCTCCTTGGGGACTTCTTGCCCTGGCTCCTTAGATGGCCTCTTTCCATGCTAAAGGCAAGACCTCATTGTCCCTTTCACCAGCCTGGGCAATGAGCTGAGGTGCAGCTGCTGCATGACACGGTGACCTTTGATCTTTTCCTTGCTGCAAAAATCATTAAGGAGGGGAACTAATGTCTAGGGACCCCATTGGCTGCTTGGAAGGAACATTGGTTAACTTCTTGACCACAGGAATGAGTCCTTCAGGTCAAAACAACTGGCTATATAGAAGTGCTGTTAGGGCTGATCTATACCAGCGATGGTGAACCTTTTAAGGCTTGTGTGCCATCGGGGGGGGGGAGTGCAGGGGGCGAGTGCACCAGTGTGCCACACCCATAATGCAATGCATCCCCCCCATGCACATGCGCACATGACAGGTGCTCTCCCCCATTTTTTTACATGCTTTTTTCGCCCTCCCCAGGCTCCAGAGGCTTTCTAGGAGCCTGGTGAGGGCGAAAACAGCCCCCCGGAGCCTTCAGAGACCTTCAAGAGGCTTCCCTGAAGGCTTCAGAGGACTAAAAACGGCCCTATGAGCACCGGTTTGTCACTTCCGGTTTGCTCATAAGGTCATTTTTAGTCCTCTGGAGGTTTCAAGGAAGCTCCTGAAGCCTCCAGAGGGCCTCCGGGGGGGGGGGGGGGTTCACCATAGATTCGCCATACTTGCCATAGGTTCGCCATCACTGATCTATACCGATGTTTCCCTCAGCACTGGAACATGTGGCTTACTTGCCTATCATGTGATACATTCCTCAGTCCATTCTCCTGATATTATTTCTCCTTCTTTCTAGTCTGTTTTTCCCATCCAACTTGCTTTGTGGGTTGTTAGGATAATTATCCTGATGTTGGGTTGACTATATATATATAGTTGGGTTGACTATATATATATATATAAATGCTATATATATATATATAAAAGCCAGGATTATTAAAGGGTATATGTATCTTTTAAGACTATGTGGAATCTGATTGGCTGTGCTTCCCAGCTTAATCATAAAAAGCAGCAGGAAACAGAGTTCATCCCTTTTTTTTGCTTTCCTTGCTTCTTGATTGCCACTGAGGAAGGAGCTGAAACTGAAGACGGAAGAAGAATCATTGTTTTGACTGACTGTAAGATAACTGTGTTTTGGTGAAGGACTGTTTATTGTTGGAGGAGTTAGTATCACTGTTTGGAAGAAGTATTTTAGTTACATCAAGAGTAAAGACTATTTTTCTACTATCAGTGTTTGAGAGTTCTTGTGTGGTTTAAGCAACGTATCTCTTGCTGTCCGGTGTATTGCACTATTCCGCCTGTTTTTTTTTCCAACGGGGGTGTTTTACCCCTAACATGGCTGATGCTGCTTTCCAGTGACCACTGACCATACAATACAATACAATAGCAGAGTTGGAAGGGACCTTGTAGGTCTTCTAGTCCAACCCCCTGCATGGGCAGGAATCTTATACCATTTCAGACAAATGGCTGTCTAACATCTTTTTAAAGACTTCCAGGGTTGGGGCATTCACAACTGCTGGAGGCAAGCTGTTCCAGAGGTTAATTGTTCTTACTGTTAGGAAATTTCTCCTTAGTTCTAAGTTGCTTCTCTCCTTGGTTAGTTTCCACCCATTGCTCCTTGTCCTGCCCCCAGGTGTCTTGGAGAAAAGTTTGACTCCCTCTTCTTTGTGGCACCCTCTGAGATATCGGAACACTGCTATCATGTCTCCCCTGGTCCTTCTCTTCATCAAACTAGACATACCCAGTTCCTGCAGCCGTTCTTCATATGTCTTAGTCTCCAGTCCTCTAATCATCTTGGTTGCTCTTCTTTGCACTCTTTCCAGAGTCTCCACGTCTTTTCTACATCGTGGCGACCAAAACTGTATGCAGTATTCCAAGTGTGGCCTTACCAAGGCACTATACAGTGGCATTAACACTTCACGCGATCTAGATTCTATCCCTCTGTTGATGCAGCCTAGAACTGTGTTGGCTTTTTTGGCAGCTGCTGCACACTGCTGGCTCATATTTAAATGGTTGTCCACTAGGATTCCGAGATCCCTCTCACAGTTGCTACTATTGAGCAAGGTACCACCTATACTGTACTTGTGCATTTGGTTTTTCTTGCCTATATGTAGGACCTTACTTTTTTCACAATTGAATTTCATTTTATTAGACAGTGCCCAATGTTCAAGTTTGTCTAGATCCTTCTGTATCTTAAGCCTATCTTCTGGAGTGTTGGCTATTCCTGCCAGCTTGGTGTCGTCTGCGAATTTGATGAGTTCCCCATTTATCCCCTCATCCAAATCGTTGATGAAGATGTTAAAGAGTACTGGGCCTAAAACAGAGCCTTGGGGGACTCCACTGCATACTTCCTTCCATGTAGATGCAGTTCCATTGAGGACTACACGTTGAGTGCGGTTGGTCAGCCAGTTACGAATCCATTTGGTGGTGGTGCTGTCTAACCCACAATTTTCTACTTTATCTAATAGTAGGTTATGGTCTACTTTATCAAATGCCTTACTGAAGTCCAGGTAAATTATATCAACAGCATTCCTCTGGTCCACTGATTTTGTTACTTTGTCAAAGAATGCAATTAGATTTGTCTGGCATGATCTGTTTTTGACAAACCCATGTTGGCTTTTGGCTATTACTTTGTTTGCTTCTAGGTGTTCACTTATTTGTTGTTTAATTATCTTTTCCAGAATCTTTCCTGGTATTGAGGTCAGGCTGATGGGTCTATAGTTTCCTGGATCTGTTTTTTTTCCTTTTTTGAAAATGGGAACCACATCTGCTCTTTTCCAGTCTTCTGGCAGTTCCCCGGTGCTCCAGGATCTCTGAAAGATATAGTTCAGTGGTTCTGAGATCTCGTCTGCCAGTTCCTTCAGAACCCTGGGGTGTAATCCATCCGGTCCTGGTGATTTGAACTCGTCCAGGGCAGACAGGTGCTCACTTACCATTTTCTTCTCTATTTCAACTTGTGTTCCTAATCTGATATTTGTGGTGCTGTTTTTGATTGATTGGACTGTTTTATCCCTTTGTGTAAAGACAGATGCAAAGAAAGAGTTAAATAGTTCTGCTTTCTCCCTGTTGCTTATCATCTTCTTGCCATTTTCTCCCAGCAGTGGACCAATTGTTTCCTTAACTTTTTTCTTATTTTTAACATGTTGGAAGAAGCTTTTTTTGTTATTTTTTACTTTTTTGGCAAGCCTTTCTTCATTGTGAGCCTTAGCTTTCCTCACTTCATCTTTACAGGCTCGGGCTATTTGCTGATATTTTGCCTTGGTTATGTCCCCCTTCTTCCACTTTTTATATTTATCCTTTTTGTCTTTCAATTTGTCAGAGAGTTCTTTATGCAGCCATGCTGGTTTCTTTTGGGAACTGTTATTTTTCTTCTTCATTGGTATTGCGCTGGACTGGGCTTTTATAATCTCATTTTTCAAAATTTCCCAAGCTTCTTGAGTTGTTTTCCCCTTGAGGATTCTCATCCATGGAATCCTTCCCAAGCTCTCTCTGAGTTTGTTGAAATTAGCTCTCTTGAAGTCTAAGACTCTAGTTTGACTTTGTTCAACTACTTTTGTTTGCATAATGTTGAATTCCAGTATTTCATGATCGCTTGCCCCCAAAGTTCCTGTAGCTTCTACACCTTCTATCATTTCCTCTCTGTTAGTGAGAATTAAGTCCAATATTGCTGATCCCCTTGTTCCCTTCTCTACCTTTTGGGAAACAAAGTTGTCTGCTAGGTTTGTTAGGAACCTGTTGGATCTTCCACTTGGTGCAGAGTTTGTTTCCCAATTGATGTCGGGGTAGTTAAAATCTCCCATTACTATTGCAGTGTGCTTCCTACATACCTTAGTTAGCTGGTTAGCAAAAAGTACATCCACTTCCTCTGCTTGGTTGGGTGGCCTGTAGTATAGACCTATGACAATATCATTCCCCCCCCAACCTTTAATATTGACCCAAATACATTCAAGATAGTTCTCATCATTGTTGTGCTCTATTTCTGTAGAGATGTAATTATTTCTTATATATAGTGCAACTCCACCTCCTCTTTTATTTGGTCTATTTCTTTTAAATAATTTAAATCCTTCTAGCTGTATGTTCCATTTGTGGGTTTCATCCCACCAAGTTTCTGTAATGGCAACAATATCGTATCTGCCCTCATTTACTTGAATTTCTAATTCACCCTGTTTATTCCTCATACTCTGTGCATTGGTGTATAGACATTTGAGTCCATTTTGATTGACCCTGTGTTTTCTGTCTACGAAACCTGTGTTATGCCTGACTATGGTTCTCTTTGCCCCTATTTCTTTGCCACTTGTATGGTTCATGTACATGGTATGGCACCCACTGTTAATTGTTTGGTTTTGCTTGACAGCAGTGTTGATAATATTACCTGCACAATTATCTATGTTACACGCACTGATAACCCTATGAATTTTAGTTTGCTGGGGACAGAAATATTCTTTATCTATTGATTCTCTGTCCCCACTATTCAGTTTAAATGTTTAGCCAGGAAATCTGTGAATTTAGTGCCAAGTAACTCAGTCCCTTTCTTGGATGGGTGCAAACCATCTCTTTTGTACAGTTTATCATTGGACCAGCTGCAGGCATCATGACTAATAAGACCAAAGCCTTCCTTTTTACACCACTCCTTTAGCCACACATTAAACTCTGCTATGCGCTGGCCCTTTCCTTTTTGTTCCTTGTATACTGGTATAACCTCTGAGAAGATAAGCCTACAACCTGTACTACTAAGTTCGTACCCCAAACTCTGGAAATCATTCTGCACAGAAGCTACATCTTTTTGGGACAGATCATTTGTGCCAAGATGTATAATAGCATCAACTTCACAGTCCTTACTTGCATTCGTGACTATCTTAAGAATACGCCTCTTGTCTCTGCTGGCTGTAGCACCCGGTAAACATCTGACATCTTTCAAAACCTCCATATCCTTACCTAAGTTTACATCTCTTACGATTGAGTCACCAATCAGGAGGTGACTTCTCTTTTTGGGTACCTTGCTCTTGTTGTGTGACTGATGCATGATCCCTGGTTCACACTTTTGCATTTCTGAAGTAGGTTCTTCACTTTGGACCACAATCCGCTGCTTATTTGAGTCGTCATTATTACCTTGACCTGTCACTTTAGTGTCCCCATTAAGATCAGCAAGGGCGCTATATCTGTTATGCTGGGACACAGCGAAAGTTTTGTGTTTGTGGGTCACAGCTCTCACCCTGCCAGATGTGTAATCCCATCTTAGTTTTAGAACGCCGATGAACAGAAGTGACTTTGAAGATGGAGGATGTGTTTCGCATCATGGAATTGGAAGAAGAAATTTGTTTTGAGAGGTTAATTTTTTTACAACATACATATAGAAGACTGCAGCTATAAAGAGCGACACAATTTAAGTATAGGTGTTTCTAGCTGGTATCAGACAGCAGCATGGTTCTCCACCTACCCACTCCACCTTTCTTGGCTTTTTGATGCTATTGGCAGCCTACTGTACATACGTGGACTGAAAACAGAAATAGTAAAGCATGTGAGATTTCAAGAACCATCTGCATTTCTCCCCAAAAAGTGGGGGCTGTGCGGAGTTGATAAATAAGAACCCAAAACAGCAAGTCAATTTGAAAAGCCATGACTCATAAATGAAGTATGGCTTCTGATGTATATCCTGCCCTGGGAACAGGTATTTCAGGATTCAGATTGCCCACTTTCATTTACTTTTTATAATTCACAGGAAGAAACTGCAGGCCACCAGATCATAAAAGGGAACCTTAATCCAGTTTGTGTTAAACTGTCTCAGTTTTATATAGCTTTGTACTCCTAAGACTCCTTTTGTCACTAATACTCCGATCAACCTCAGGTCTGGAAAAATGTCCTCATGCTCCAATTTAAATATTCATCCATAAAGGAGGGATGAAAAGAGAGCTTCATTCTTGTGCGCGCACTCACTCACAATCAGTGAACTAATGTGCTGAAGGATGATGGCCAGATGAATACCTGGTAGGCAGAATTTTTCCTCCCCAACAACTGTGTCTTATACTCCGGAGAGTCTTATACTCCGAAAAATATGGTACTTTGACTTGAATTCATTTGAATTATTTCATAATTTGTAGGTAGTTATTTTCCCCTTTTTGAAAATTAATGCACAATCCAACGAATATACAGAATATTCAACTATGACATGGTAGTTGGAATACCCTATTACATGTTATGTCATATATCATATGAAAAGGCATTGTGAGCTTATGCATCTGATGAAGTGAGGCACATCTTATGAACTCTCATAAAACACGTTAGTTGGGAAAAGGTGCTACTATACTTTTTCTGATCTCCGAACACCAAGAATTTGTGAAAGGTTCATTTTTCCATTGACAAGAATTCTACCCCACATGGCCTGACTGTGAGCCGCTAGTAGGTCTTCCAAGAGGAAAGATGGCTTGACAACTTTGAAGCTACCCTTTATAGGAATTGCTCAGATTTTGTATAATGCCCTAACAAATGTACCCATTAGGAAGTTAAGAATATGGATGCAGGCAAGCGTGTGCAAGTAATTTATTTTATCTAAGTAATGTTACTTCTTCAAGACTTGCAGCGGCTTGAGGCAGAGCAGTGACTTTCTTGCTCTTTGTTCTGTGCAGTGAGGCTGGCTCAGTCATGATAATCGTAGACCATCTTCAAACTGCTCTGGAGAGTAGAACATCCTTTAGAAGCGACACTGGAATATAACAGTCATTTTTAACCTCAGTGACTTTAAGATGTGTGGATTTCTTTTGATTTGAAGTAGGCAAACCCGTGTAAAGTAAAACCAGATCTAGAGATTAGAGAAGCTGTACAGAAGATTTATTGGGAAGCAATCTTTAAAATACTCTGTTCATCCCCATTGGATATATTATTCATTCTGTCTGGTAAAAATGCATGATTAGCCAGTTTATATGCCCATTTTCTAATTCATATTGGCAGGAGAGAAGGTAAACTCCAATAGCAATGGCTAACCTGAAAATAAGCTGTGTTGGAAAGAAAAATACTTCTAAAGAAGGTGAAAATATGTAGGGTCTTTTCTTTTAAAAAAAAATCCGTATTATTGTTTAGATCATTTAGTTCTTTTTATATAAATTATCTTGGAGATCATCCAGGGTCAAAAGATGTGGAAGAAATTACCCAATAAAGTATGCTACATTGGTGTTCAATTACCGGTTTCTTTGAGAGGCTGGGATTATACAAAGAACGCACACCGTATTTTTCAGAGTATAAGATGCACCTTTTTTCCTCTAAAAAGAGGCTGAAAACCTTGGTGCGTCTTATACTCCAAAAAATACGGTAGTTACAAAAGATAAATCAAATCAATTAAGACAAATAATTGCTTTTCATTGACAAAACAGAGTCAATCTGAATTTTGCCCCGCTATTTTGTGTGGAGTCTCTTTCATTGTTGCTCTCTAGAAAGTTACTCACCATTATACCAATTTGCATATATATTTAAAACATTTATATAGCCTCCCATCTTATAACCAACTCTGGGTGGCTCCCAATCCAAAGTAAAAACAACATGAAAAGCATCATAAAACTATAAAACTAAGCACATTAAAAACATTAAAGCAAAAACCTGGCACCAAGTCATATTGTCTTCTATCCCTGCACCTTGGGGAAAAGCCAGTTTTTAAAAGCATCATGGGAGGCCAGAGGCCTGCCAAACGTCAGAGAGAAGTGTGTTCCATAAGGCAGGGGGCTACCCTAGAAAACCTACACTTCCTGTGGCAGCTCCTGCCCTCTGGAATGACCTACCCCCTGAACTACGGACGATCACGGACCTACGCCTCTTCCGTCGGGCCCTGAAGACCCATTTATTTCGTGCTGCCGGCCTGTCGTAGTTTTTAAATTGATTTTAGTAGGGGTTTTTAATTTGGCAGGCCAATTTATTTAATTATATCTTAACATTTGATCTTAACTTTTATATTACTCATTTTTACTGTTGGCTGTACACCGCCCTGAGTCCCGAAAGGGAGATAGGGCGGTATATAAATGCAATAAATCTTAATCTTAATCTTAATCTTCCTAGCTCCCATCAGATGGCAATATTTAGGGGAAAGGACTAAGACTGTGTCTACCCTATCTGATCTGGTAGGGCAGGTAGATGTCCTTAGGGAAATGGGTTCTACAGATAACCTGTCCCTGTGCCAGTTAGGGCTTTAAAGGTGATAACTAGCACCTTGTATTGCACCCAGAATGAAACTAAAACGAAGCCAATCTGCACAACAGAGGAGTTACATGGGCAAATCCAGGGCCCCCCATTACTGTGTGTGGGGCTCCATTCTGGACCAGTTGAAGTTTAGGAGTGGTCTTCAACAGCCATGTGGAGTGCATTGCAGTAATCCAAATGGGAGGTGACTAAAGTACAAATAATCCTGAGTAAGGCCGCCAGGTCCAGGAAAGAGCACAGGTGGCACATTAGATGAATTTGTACAACCTCCCACCCTCCAGCCACAGCTGCCACCTGCTACTTGGGCAGGACTTGTGGGTCAGGAGGAGAAGCTCAGGGGGAAGTGCCATCCTGTCCAGAGTTAAAGGTGAAGTATTTTGTGCAACGGGCCTTTTGTTTCAATATTACATTTACTTTTATGCCTGATTTCTTTAATTATTGATTAAACCTATCTCCTGAAATTTCCACTGCAAAGAGAAGACCAAATATAAAATCATTATCAAAATAGAAAAGCCAATCAACTGAAAACCCTGCAAAGATGATATTTTCAAATAATTTCCCCTGTAGCAAAAAATATATATGAAGAGTTCCCTATAAAAAAGGAGGATGGAAGCTGATGCACTCCTGCATAACAAATCATTAGGCAGCTCTAAATTAAAAAAAAAAAACCCAGTTTGTCTTTCTTGATATAGATATAGAATAAGACAGAAGCTAGGGGTTTATTTTATCCTAAAGATTTCTAAGAAGAAATTGGGACCACCATATTCTGAAATGGTATGTACAGGGCTTCCTGCTTGAGCCTCTAAGGTCCCTTCCAACTCTATTATTCTGTTCAGTTTATAATGCCACTGAGATCTAATAGAAGAGGTGCACATTCCATCTCTAAGTTCCACCTATGAAGAATTAACCAGATTTCTGTCCTGTGCCTAGATCAGAACTCCCAACCGGAAGGAATCCACGCACTCTGCTTCAGACTATAGAAGAACAGAGTTGGAAGGCACCTTTAGGGCCACTAATCCAACCTCCTGCTCAAGCTAGAGACACTATATCCTATCGGACAAGGGGCTGTCCAGTGTCTTCTTAAAAGCCTCCAGTGATGGAGCACCCACAACTTTTGAAGGCAAGCTGTTCACTCACGTCCCTCAACCGTTGCTCTGCCTTCTTGAGGAAAAAGTGCATTATGACTTCCCTCGGGGAAAGCCTCGTCATCCTCTTCATCCTCTTCCTCATGAACACATTCAACACCCAGTCTACTGTTTCTCTCTGGCTGCAAATACAGCATACGACAGAGGAATGCTGTTTCGGGTATTATACACTTGAAAGCAACCTAGGGCGCAATTTATTGCGGAATGCAGATGCAAAAAACCTTCTGACTTCTCCAGATTTTGCCTATAATGGATCTGACACAATTATTATGTACTCCCAAGTACCAGAAACTTTTCGGCCAAACATGTTTCGGTGCCATGTCACTGGGAAAAACAAATCTAAACCTGCAGAGACAGAACTAATAACATTTACATGTTCAGAATTGTGGAGAGCTACAGCTCTTTCTATCCCAGGTAGAACTCAATATCATCATCTAACACCAATCCTGAACTACATTTTGGTTTTGAGCACTGCTTAAGCGTTTACCCTTATCCTTTGGGCACTTTTAAAAAACGCTTTTGCTTCTTCACCCATCACATGTTCATAACAGCTTTCCTAATTAAGAGTTGCAGAGCACTCAGAACCTTGAAGGCCCCTTTTGTGCCATTTGGATTTGCCCCAATAAAATTCAGAGTCGGTTTCGGGTAGCAGAAGGGCTAACAGAGCTCTCTCGGCATTTGAATGGTTTGGAGTAACCCCAATTGTTAACTGTACTTGTCCTACACGACTACAATGCATTTGTTTCCTTTGCGCAAACAGGATCTCTATGAGAATCAGCACACTGTTGTCACTCGAGGCACAAAGGATGAAACGCAAATCATCTTACTTCAGGCACATTATGTGAAGGAGGCTCCAATGCTGGGAACAGTGGAAGGAAAGAGAAGAGGGGACCAGCAGCAATGTGGATGGACTCAGGGACAGTGGCACCATTGGAAGACCTAAAGGACATGGTTGGAGACAGATTGCCTTGGAGAAAATCTTAACTACCGGTATGTCTGCAATAGTGGTGAATATCTGTAGTTTGGGTGTAGGATGAAAGTGAAGGTTTGTTCTCTGAGCTTGTGGGTTAGTTTTTGAACATTTCATTACCAGGCTAGATAACATCTTCAGCATCTTCCCCAAAACTCTGCTGGAGATGTTACCTAGCCTGGTAAAGAAACATTCGGAAACCAACTCACAAGCTCGGAGAACGAATCTTCACTCTCATCTTATCTGTGTCTTTGCTAACAGTCGACACAAACTCGATGCCCTATACGGTAATCAATAAATTATGTTTGATAAAATATCGACAATAATAAATGTTCAGTATGTGGATGTCAAAGCACCCAGATAATGAATATACACAGTCCTGCTTCTATATTTCGTATCTATCCTCTGATTGAGCTGCGTTTCTAAGAAAGTGGAAAGTTGAAACCAGTTTGTGTTAAGTTGAAACACACTTCTTGTGTTAAGAAGAACATAGAATAAGAGTTGGAAGGGATTTTGGAGGTCATTTAGTCTAACCTCCTGGTTTAGCAGGAGATATTACACCATTTCACACAAATGACTGTCTGGTCTCTTCTTGAAAACTTCCAATGATGGGGGACCCCCATCCAAACGCAAGCCATTCCACTGGTTGATTGTCCTCACTTTTAGTAAATTTCTCCTTATCCTATGTTGCTTCTCTCCTTGATTAGTTTCCATCTATTGTTTCTTGTCCTGCCCTCAAATGCTTTGGAAAATAGTTTGACATCCCACCCCCCCTTCTTTGTGGCAGCCTTCAAATATTGAAACATTGCTATCACATTTCCCTTAGTCTTTCTTTTTACTAGACATACCCAATTCTTGTAACTGTTCTTCATACCTTTTAGCCTCCAGCCCTCTAATCATCTTTGTTGCTCTTTTCAGTACTTTTCCTAGTGTTTCAGCATGTTTTTTTTCAAATTGTAGTGACCAAAACTGGATGCAGTATTCCAAGCGTGGTCTTACTAAGGCTTTGCATAGCGGTACGAAGATCAAGATCAAGATCTTGATCATTGCAGGAGCTGGGTATATCTAGTTTAATGAAAAGAAGGACTAGGGGAGACATGATAGCAGTCTTCTAATACCTCAGGGTTCACCACAAAGAAGAGGGAGTCACACTATTCTCCAAAGCACCTGAGGGCAGAACAGGAAGCAATGGGTGGAAACTAATCAAGGAGAGAAGAAACTTAGAACTGAGGAGAAATTTTCTGACAGTTAGAACAATTAGTCAGTGGAACAGCTTGCCTCCAGAAGTTGTGAATGCCCCAACACTGGAAGTCTTTAAGAAGATGTTGGATAGCCATTTGTTTGAAACTGTATAGAGCTTCCTGCCTAGGCAGAGGGTTGGACTAGAAGACCTCCAAGGTCCCTTCCAACTCTGGTATTCTATTGTGTTGTATAAGATGCAATGGGTGGAAAGTAATCAAAGAGAGAAGCAATTTAGAGTTGAGGAGAAATTTCCTGACAGTTAGAACAATTAATCAGTGCAACAACTTGTCTCCAGAAGTTGTGAATGCCCCAACACTGCCAGTCTTTGAGAAGATAGCCATTTGGATAGCCATTTGCTTGAAACTGTATAGGGCTTCCTGCCTAGGCAGGAGGTTGGGCTAGAAGACCTCCAAGGTCCCTTCCAACTCTGCTATTGTATGTCTATGTAGTCCCTTTCTCCCTCCAAGACGCCAGTTTCATGATCTTTTGAGGCAGAACCAGAGGGGAGGATGGGAAGAGAGGGAGGGGAAAAACGTGTAAAAGTCAAAGGACCAACAAGTACACGAACCAGCGGGGAGAGAACAAAACCCCCCTCTCCCCCCTCTTTCTTGCTTCGCTTGCAAGCGGCGGAGCGCGGCTCGGAAATTTTGCCGGCCGTTCCGCCAAATCCGGGCTCCGTGTTTTGCCGCCAGCCGAAGCCCTTCCCAGCGAGGTGGGTGTTCTCAGCGCGTTTGTTATGACTTGGAAGCCGATAATGGCAGATCTTACAGACAGCTCCATTCCTCCCGCCGCGCGGCTTCGTCGGAGAGGAGTTGCGCGCGCCCGCCCGCCTAGGACTTAAGGGGCGGCGGGTGAGGGGAAGGGGGGGGGGGAAGAGTAGCGTTTGAGTCTCTCTCACCCCCGCCGCTATCAAGCACGACAAAGCTAACTTGGAACTGGACTCTCAGCGCCCGAGCGTTAATGCTCGCCGGTGGTCGGGGGACCACGAATCCTGGAAAGCACCGCTGGCGGTTGCGATGTGCAAACCAACATGGGAGAAAAGTTGAGGAGGAGGGTGCTGTACTCCTACAGCCCCCTAGCTACCAAAGTTCCCAGATGGCGAGGTCGTGAAGACTTAAGGAGGGATGCGAGCAGGATGTTATCACACACACACACACACACACCCCTTGCTGAATTTGACTCGAGATGCAGCAAAGTGATTTTTTTTTGGAGAAAATAGATTTATTTCACTCCTGAGCTTGTATACAAGAGACCGCCTTGGGCCCCTAGCAGGGTTTCTAAGCCTAGGTACACTATATTGCCAAAAGTATTTGCTCACCCATCCAAATAATCAGTCAGAGGTTCCAATCACTTCCATGGCCACAGGTGTATAAAATCAAGTACCTAGGCATGCAGACAGTTGTTACAAACATTTGTGAAAGAATGGGTGGCTCTCAGGAGCTCAGTGTGAAACTGATAGGATGCCACCTGTGCCACAAATTCAGTCGCGAAATTTCCTCGCTCCTAAATATTCCACAGTCAACTGTCAGCTGTATTATAAGAACGTGAAAGTGTTGGAGAACGACAGCAACTCAGCCACAAAGTGGTAGGCCACGTAAACTGACGGAGCAGGGTCAGCGGATGCTGAGGCGCATAGTGCGAAGAGGTCGCCAACGTTCTGCAGTCAATCGCTACAGACCTCCAAACTCCATGTGGCCTTCAGATTAGCTCAAGAACAGTGCGCAGTGGACCGATGTCATATTGAACCCTATGGATTAGGATGGGATGTCACTCATTGTAAGTTCATATGCAAGTAAAGGCAGGTGAGCGAATACTTTGGGCAATATAGTGTAGATGACTTCAGTTTGGGCAGTAGGCAAACCACCACACAGTCAACTTGGGCACCTAAAGAGGGAACCCAAAGGTGGTTTTTTCAAGAGGCAACTGGACTTC
The DNA here is from genome assembly GCA_039707465.1 of Rhabdophis nuchalis. Classification (NCBI taxonomy): domain Eukaryota; kingdom Metazoa; phylum Chordata; class Lepidosauria; order Squamata; family Natricidae; genus Rhabdophis; species Rhabdophis nuchalis. The sequence goes on from CM077646.1 coordinate 190,859,132, forward strand.
CTTGTTTTCCTTTGAAGACGTTTCACTTCTCATCCAAGAAGCTTCTTCAGAGCTGAAGAAGGAGGAGAAGCGAAACGTCTTCAAAGGAAAATAAGAAAGTCCAGTTGCCTCTTGAGAAAGCCTACCTTTGGGATGACTGAGAATCCACATAGACCAGGGGTCGGCAAACTTAAAACCCTCAAAGAGCCATTTGGACCCGTTTCCCACAGAAAACAGAAAAGCCCCAAAGGTCCTAACCGGAAGCCCCCTGTTCAATTCTGGAGCTGACCGGAAGTTCAGTTCCCCCACCATAGAGTCTTCTCCTAGCGCGGAGTCCTTTTATTTATTTATTTAATTAATTTATTTATTAGATTTCTATCCCGCCCTAATTCCCAAAAGAGGGACTCAGGGCAGCGCACAGGGACTTAAAAACCAACAATACAAAAGTACAAATTCTACAAAATTTAAAACAACTATTAAACCGTTTAACCCGTGCTAAAAGAGACAATCAATTTAGAACCCAAATCTAATAAAATATTTCCTCTACCTATCATAACCGAAAGCCCTATCAATTGTTGAGACAACCGGAAAACCTTCCCCTTGCCATAGAGTCTTCTCCTGGTGCACTGTGCTTCTCTCCCCCCCTCCCCTCCGGAAGCTCCTCTCAAAATTGTGATGCCAATTGGTGACGGAGCCGCAGCAGAGGGATGAAAGAGCCACATGTGGCTCCAGAGCCACAGATTGCTGACCCCTGCCATAGACTAAAGAGGCAACATTAGATAGGCCTGTCAGAAAAAGAATTTTCAGTCATTGAAGACGCTCCAAAAATACTTGTGTAACAATGGCAACAATTTAAAAACAAATGCTGCTTTAGGACTCTACACCATGCTGGAAGACAAGTCATTCGGATCACTCCCACGTTGGAAAAGACAAGCTAGACCTAAGAAGGACTTGCCAAAGGCAGGGCTTTCTGCCCGCTGTAAATCAGGCTCTTTTCCCATCTCGGCGTAACTTTAGGGAGGAGCGTTGGCTCTGTGGGGCAGACTCTGGCATTTCCAATTCAAAGGATCAGGCAGCAGGTGAAGGGAAAGACTTTTCTTCTTGAGACACCGTAACTGACAATCCCAGTCAGAGTGGAGACACGGCCAGGGTTAGGTGTCCCAATAGGCCGACTTGGCAGACGCCTGTTTTTCCACATGTTCCTGTTTTTCAATTCCCCAGTCTTCCCTCAGAAGGGCATCCTTTGAAAGGCGCAAAAGGAATGCTGCGGTGTGACTTCAGAAGAGCATATCTTCGCCATCCCTCTCCAGGCAGAGAATGCCAAGCCCCTGCTTATATGCAGCCATGCCAATGGTCAACTTGAACGGGTACAGAAAATATAGCAGGGTTTGGGAATAACATCACAAGCATCCACGTTCTTCCTTTTTTTTTTTTTCACCTTAAAAAAAAAAAAAGAGTTGGACAGTGTTTTCCAAATGGGGCCTAGAGAGGTTGCTAGAGTGAGTTAGGCCAGGTTTGGGGTTGATATTTAAATGATCCGGCAGGTTCCTGCCTGCCATCTATTTGAAAGGGATTCCTTGTTCCTTGAATGTGGAGGGCAGTTGCCCTGCAGGGAGCAGCAATCTATATGTGCTGGTTGATGTTGTAGAAATGTTGCTTTTGGTAAAGGAGCCGTGTAACGCAGATGCAAGAAGCTGATAGTAAATGGGTGTGCTTTGAAAAAAGTTTTGTTTCATTTCTTGAGTTTCAAAGTCCGCTGAATCAGCCAGAGATTTTTATTTATTTTTTATTTGGGGAAGATGAAGAAGTTAGAGACCAAATTCTTTGGGATGTCCCTTTTTTAAAAGGGAAAACCCATCAAAATGAGTAACAGATAAGTCAGTGATGGCGAACCTATGGCATGGGTGCCACAGGTGGCGCGCGGAACCATTTATTAGGGCACGCGAGGCGTTGCCCTGTCAGTTCCAGCGCGCATGTGTGCGCTGGCCAGCTGATTTAGGCCTCCTTTTGAGGCCGTTTTTCGCCCTCTGGAGGCTCCAGGGAAGCTCCTGAAGCCTCTGGATGTGGGGAAGCTCCTGAAGCCTCTGGAGGTGGGGAGGGGAGGCTGTTTTCACCCTCCCCAGGCTCTTAGAAAGCCTCTGGAGCCTGGGGAGGGCGAAAAAAGCGTGCCAAAAGCAGGGGGTCACGCACAAAGCATTATGGGTGTGGCACAACCACGCACGACCCCCCCCTGCGCTCCCCCCGCTTTTGGCACCCGAGCCAAAAAAGGTTAGCCATCACTGAGATAAGTCATGCTGACTCCAAACCTTTCCCTATCCCTCTCGCCATGCTTGTAGTAAGATAGGATGTGATTGAAATTTAACAATCAGAACTAGAATGTTGATATCCTCTTTTCTTGTCCTTTGTTAATCTCTCCGTTTCCGAAAGATCCGGGATAGAGACAAGCTGGTTAAGGACAGCCTTAGGCCAGGTTGAAGTTGAGGTCATCTAGGGAGAAGGAACCGGCCATTCGAACGCCAACAGACAGAAGGCCTTAATCTTGCTCTCCACTCCTCCCATTTGAAAAATTAGAAATACTCCAAAGCAGGGGTGTGAAATTGGCGGCCTGTGGGCCTGATGCGTTGCGCACAGTCCACAGTCCACCCCAGCCCCATGAAGGGGGAAAACATTGCGAAATGTCATGTGACAGTAATGTGAGGTGGCGAGTTTGATGCTCATGCTCCAAAGTATTTTTCTCTTTCTAATCTAAATGGCACTCAGGGACCTGATGGATTTCAACAGATTCATGCATAACAGGTGTTTGGGACCATATCGTGAGAGACTGAGAATTAAAGAAGCAGAAGAACAGAACATCTGGAAAGCATCTTGCCCACCATTGATCTAACTTCAAATAATGAAGGAGGGCATACATGTGCTTCCCTACATGTGTTATCCAGAAGGTAGTAGGCTGAAACTGAAACCCAAAGAAACCCAGATAGCATTCTGTGAGAGGGCTCCTGTGAAAGTCACATTGGAATGGTGTAGTGCTGTGATGGCGAACCTTTTTAGGCTCATGTGCCATAAGGGGGGAGCGCAGGGGGTTGTGTGCCGGCGTGCCGCACGCTAATGCAATGTGTGCACCCCAGTGCGCATGTGCGCATGACATGCACTCCCCCCCCATTTTTACATGCTTTTTTCACCCTCCCCAGGCTCCCGAGGCTTTATAGGAACCTGGGGAGGATGAAAACAGCCCCCCCGTGCCCCCGGAGGCCCTCTGGAGGCTTCAGAAGCTTCCCTGAAGGCTCCGGAGGACTAAAAAAGGCCCTACGAGCAAACTGTAAGTCACTTCTGGTTTGCTCGTAACATCATTTTTAGTCCTCCGGAGGCTTTAGGGAAACTCTTGAAGCCTCTGGAGGGCCTCCGAGGGGAGGGGTGGGGCTGTTTTCGTCCTCCCCAGTCTCCTATAAAGCCTGGGGAGGGCGAAAAATGGCTTGAAAAATGGCTGAATCAGCGTGTGCACGCTGGCCAGCTGACAGGGCAATGCCTCGTGTGCCCTGCCAAATGGCTCCGCCTGCCACGTGTGAATTGAATTGACTTGAATTTATTCGACTTATTAACCGCCCCCTCTCCCCGAAGGGACTCGGGGCGGTGCACAGGAAATATAAAAACACAATATATCACAAAATAAATACATAAATACTTAAAACTATATTAAATTTACACCCTGTGCTAAAATCTACCCCATTAAAAACTAATCCCTAAAGCCCAATGTAAAATTTCTCTGCTAAAAAACTAGGCTAAGTACGATAGGTTAGGCCAGGCCGGCCTGTTGGGAAAAGTAGGTTTTTAGTTGCTGGCGGAAGGAGCGGAGGTCCGAGATAGATCTAAGTTCGGGGGGAAGGTTGTTCCAGAGGGTCGGGCCCACCACAGAGAAGGCCCTTCCCCTGGGCGTCACCCGCTGGCATTGCCTAGTGGATGGCACCCGGAGAAGTCCCTCTCTGTGGGAGCGAATCGGCCGAAGGGATGTGCGGGGTAGGATGCGATCCCGCAGATAACTAGGTCCCATGCCATGGAGTGTGGGACGCATTCCATAGGTTCGCCATCACTGGTGTAGTGTGACCTTAAAAGAGCACATCCTTATTTTACCTTTCAAATCTTGAAACTCTTCCTGTACAGTCAGGACATCAGTGAAGGTGAATGGGTTAGAGTCCATTCAGGCTGAGGTGATTACTATCCATAAAAGAATATGACCTTTAACCCCGGATTAAAGTCTGTAGCCTAGGACTCTAATTCTGTATTTCTAATAGGCCAGTCTGATTCGCCACAGTTAGAACGTCCAGATCTGAGCTGCCAAAATCTGGGCAACTTCTCAATGGCAGCAAAGAGATAAAAAGAATGTTCTTTGTTATCCTTTAATGGCCATACCGATGTGATTGCCACACTTTAGCCTTGGACATCCCAAATTAATTTGTGTGTGCAACTGCACAGCAGACAGAATCGAGCAGACATAAATAAAAGACAAGCTTTTTAACCCTAACTAAGTTTTCTTAATCTTGGCACCCTGTAGGGATGAGGACTTCCATAACCAGAATATCCACCCCTGAATGTAACCGATTGCAATTTTCTCTTATGCCCCGCCTCGAGTCCCTTCGGGGAGAGAGAGCGGGTTATAAATTATTATTATTATTATTATTATTATTATTATTATTATTATTATTATTATTATTATTATTATTATTATTATTATTACTATTATTATTATTATTATTAGTTTTTATTGCAACTCATGAGGTACAGTATCTCAAATCAAATCTTTATTATAGTCATGGACCAGTAGTATGAGATAGACCCGTGAGTAAAAAAGATTATAAAACATTTGAAAACATGTTACTCTTTCATGTCACCTTTTATATGTATAAAACAAACCTACTAAATATTACTAAAGGTAAAGGTTCCCCTCGCACATATGTGCTAGTCGTTCCTGACTCTAGGGGGCGGTGCTCATCTCTGTTTCAAAGCCAAAGAGCCAATGCTGTCCGAAGACGTCTCTATGGTCATGTGGCTGCCATGACTAAATGCCAAAGGTGCAGGGAACGCTGTTACCTTCCCACTAATATTACTACTATTATTAATAATACTGATGTTAGGCAGAGTCACCATGCCCTGAAGACATACCCAGACCATAACAGTTAAGAGGACTCCATTACTTTATTCTTTGTCTCATGGTGATTTTGTTTCAACAAATCATAAAATAAATTTTGTTGCACTTCTTTTGTACAATGACAATAAAGACTATATACTTCCCCCTTTCAGAATTTAAATGTCACAAGAAACTCTGCTTAGTTTCAACCAGCTGAGAAAGAAGATGCATCTGAGTTCCAGGCTTGTTCAAGACATTTTAAAATCTTGTCTGAAATAGACCTAATTAGGTAGCCTAGTTTGTTCTGACAAGCAATGGGTTCTTATGATTTCAAGCAATGTGGGCTCATTTGTATCAACTTAAAATCCTTCTAGCGAGATATGTTTAAATAGTCATGAGGTGGACTCAAATCAAATCTTTATTATACTCATAGACCAGCCAGAGGTAGATTTAAATAGTTTATTTTAAAAAACAAACCCTCTCCCTCCAATCAACCATTCTGGTATGCTGGTTTATTTATTCTATTTGTGTTTTACTGAATGAATAAAGACAGAGATTTGGTCTTGCATAGAAAGAATGTGTCTTACTGTTGAAATGCTCTCTACATGGGGCTTCCCTTGAGGTGCACTCGAAAGCTACAGCTAGTCCAAAATGCAGCCGCGCGGGTAATTACGGGAGCCACCAGAAGCTCCCATATAACACCAATCCTGCGCGAGCTGCATTGGCTTCCTTTCGGGTGCGCTTCAAGGTTCTGACGACCATCTTTAAAGCGCTCCATGGCTCGGGGCCTAGTTATATGCGAGACCGTCTCCTGCCCCATACATCCCTTAGACCGATACGCTCCCACAGACAGGGCCTTCTCAGGGTGCCGTCGGCCGGACAATGCCGACTGGCGACACCCAGGGGAAGAGCCTTCTCTGTGGCGGGCCCTACCCTTTGGAACGACCTACCCCCTGAACTCCGGACCATCACCGACCTCCGCCTCTTCCGCCAATGTCTAAAGACATACTTTTTTCATCAAGCCGGCCTAGCCTAACCTCCCATGGGGACTTTTAGAAAAGTTTTAAATTGGGTTTTTAATAATTGGTTTTAGCATAGGATTGGAATTATTTAATATATATTTTAAATTATTTATCTATTTTCTATTTTGTATATCTTTTAAATCTCCTGTGCGCCGCCCTGGGTCCTCTGCAGAGAAGGGCGGGATATAAATGTAATAAAATGAAAATGAAATGAAATGAAATGAAATTAGCTTCTTTAATGGCTATGTTTAGTAGCATTTCTCTCTCCTATGGCTAAACATGTCCACAACTTATTTGGATATAGAACACCAATCTATTAAAAAATATAGAAATAGTCTGTTAGTTTATCCAGCTCACACTAAAGTCTTATCTGTTCTGTCCAGGAGAGGTTTAATCTAGAATTTTCACAACCATGGAATCAAAAAGTGTCAGTGAGTGAAACAGAAACAAAGTACTGAGACTATTGCTAAGTGATGGCCTCTTCAACAAATTTGCAGGCCCTGACAAGCCTTGGCAGATAAAACTGTAGATTCTTTCTGTGACAGCCGATTAAAGCGGGTGATCTGATCTCAGTTAATAGAGCTGGATCTCAGGAGGGAAAATCCACTAACCACAGGAACATATTTGTGTGAGGTGGCCCATTCAAGGATGAAGGCTAGTGAATAAGAAACGAGATCTGTGAAATGTGGGATCATGTTTCACTTCAACTAAGTACCTGCTATAGCAGGGTATCGTTTCATTGAGGGCCGCATCAGGGTTGTGTTTGGCCTAAGGCAGGCATGTCCAAAGTCCGGCCCGGGGGCCATTTGCGGCCTGGGGGTCAGTTTAATACGGCCCTCCAACAGCCCTCCCTGCTCTGTGTAAATGTGGCCCTCCCTTCCTCCCTCTGTCTCTGGGGCTGTGTGGCTGGGAGGGAGGTGGACGGAGGTTACGGACGCCTCCTCCCGCAGCGGGCGAGGGAGCAGGCGGGGTGAGCACCCAAGGCTACCATCATCTTAAGCACCACCGAGGCTGTCGCCCGGCAGGGGCGTCAGGCAGGGAAGCCGGTCGCGCCTCCATCGCTGCACGTTCTGGGGCTGCGAAGCTGGGAGGGAGGTGAACGCGCGGCCCCAGAAAGTCCGCTTGGTGCCTGCCGGAGGGAGCCGCGATGGAGACGCGACCGGCTTCCCTGCCTGCGTCAGGCAGGGAAGCCGGTTGCGTCTCCATCGTGGCTCCCTCCGGTGGGCACCACGGCTTACGCACAAGGTCGCCCGGCAGGGGCATCAGGCAGGGAAGACGGATGCGCGGCCTCAGAACGTAAGCCATGGTGCCTGCCGGAGGGAGCCGCGATGGAGACGCAACCGGCTTCCCTGCCTGACGCCCCTGCCGGGCGACAGCCTCGGTGGTGCTTAAGATGATGGTAGCCTTGGGTGCTCACCCCGCCTGCTCCCTCGCCTGCTGCGGGAGGAGGCATCCGTAACCTCCGGCATAGAGAGAATGACACAGGGAGAATGACACAGGGAGGGATTGAATCGGAGACAGACGGGGAAAGAGGGAGGGACAGACATACAGAGAGAGGGAGGGAGGGAGAGAATCAGACAGAGTGACACACACAGAGGGAGGGAGAGACAGATAGATAGAGACTGATTAAGTGAGTGAGAGACAGACAGACAGACAGACACACACACACACAGAGTGACAGAGAGAAAGAGAGAAAGAGAAAGAAAAAGAAAGAAAGAGAAAGAAAGAGAGAAAGAGAGAGAAAGAAAGAGACAGAAAGAGAGACAGAAAGAAAGATAAAAAGAGAGAGAGAGAGAAAGAGAGAGAGAAAAAGGGAAAGAAAGAGCGAAAGAGAGAGAGAGAGAAAGAAAGAGAGACAGAAAGAAAGAGAAAGAGAGAGAGAAAGAAAGAGAGAAAGAGAGAGAAATGGAGAGAGAGAGAGGAAGAAAGAGAGAGAGAGAAAGGGACAGAAAGAAAGAGAAAAAGAGAGAGAGAAAAAGAGAGAGAGGAAGAAAAAGAGAGAGAGAAAGAAAGAGAGACAGAAAGAAAGAGAAAAAGAGAGAGAGAGAGAAAGAGAGAGAGAGAAAAAGGGAAAGAAAGAGCGAAAGAGAGAGAGAAAGAAAGAGAGACAGAAAGAAAGAGAGAGAGAGAGAGAGAAAGAAAGAGAAAGAGAGAGAAATGGAGAGAGAGAGGAAGAAAGAGAGAGAGAGAGAGAGAAAGGGAGACAGAAAGAAAGAGAAAAACAGAGAGAGAAAGAGAGAGAGAGAAATGGAGAGAGAGAGAGAGAGGAAGAAAAAGAGAGAGAGAGAAAGAAAGAGAGACAGAAAGAAAGAGAAAAAGAGAGAGAAAGAGAAAGAGCGAGAGAAATGGAGAGAGAGAGAGGAAGAAAGAGAGAAAGAGAGAAAGAGGTAGGTAAGTTTTTTTAAAATTTATTTTCAATACATTGTGAAAACTCAACTGTCAGTTGATCTTAATGTTATGAAATGAAAAGTATGTCATTTGCAATTAACTTGGCATAAAATAATTTATTTGCATTTAATTGTAATGGTTCAAAGAATGTTCGGAAAAATGTTCGGCCCTCCACCATGTTCACTTCATCCAATCTGGCCCTCTTTGAAAAAAGTTTGGACACCACTGGCCTAAGGTGACCAGATATTCAAAGACCCAAAGCGGGACACCGTCGACAGGCAGGGGGGGGCGTGCACGCTCTGGCGCATCACACACCTGTTCAGAGGGCGTCAGGGCCGAGGAGGGGGCGCTGCGCACGCTCCAGCGCATCACGTGCGTGGGCAGAGGGCGTCGGGGTCGGGGCACGTTCCCAACCACCCCCGCGGGGCCCTCTTTAAAGGCAGCGGCGGCGGCCTGGCCCAGCAACGCTGAGAGCCGCAGGCTCAGGCCGCCGCCGCTGCCTTTAAAGAGGGCGCCGCAGGGGCGGGTGGGAGCGCCCACCCCACCCCGACGCCCTCTGCGCAGGTGCGTGACACACCGGAGCGCGCACGCCCCCCCTCCTCGGCCACGACGCCCTCCCCGTCCGAGCTGGCACTCAGAGGCGCGCGCCTCAACGCGTACAGAGCGCCCACCGCCTGCCCGCAAAAAGTGGGACATTTTGAAGAGGCGGCGGGGCGCGGGACATCTGAAGGTGAACTGGGACTGTCCCACCAGAAGCGGGACGTCTGGTCACCTTAGTTTGGCCGGAGTTGGCGTGGCCAGGGTGGGTGTGGAAAGCCCAATGTCACTCATATCGGGGGGCACCTGTGGCCAAATGCTATATAAAGCAGGACTTCCTTCAAACCCTCCCTCCCTCTCATAATCTCCTTCCTTCCTTCCTTCCTTCCTTCCTTCCTTCCTTCCTTCCTTTCCTCCCTCCCTCCCCCTTGAGCTCCGTTTTTGCTGACAGAGGCACCATGGGCTGGTCCTTTGCCGTTTCCAGGTTGGCCCCGCACCCCGTGGTCCAGATTCGGCGTGGGCCTTGAATTTGACACCCCCCTCCCGGGCTATAAGATCTTACAAAAGTCATTTACCCAAGATTTTAATTGTCCAGCTGTGAAATGAGAGTAGTAGGGAACTACTGGACATAAGTAAAATTATAAACCAAGGTCGTAATGATGGAAGAGAGTAAATTAGAAATTAAAAGTAGCACCCTACTGCCATCCTTTTCCATGTCAGCAGTTCCAAGTCTTTAGGGCAGATATTCAAGAGTATCTGATGTATGAGGAAGCTACACTTTTTGCCATATAGTCCTTGCATCAAAACAGTGACTTATATGCACAGTATCATATAATTATAAGTGATCATGACTACGGACCACATTCCTTAAGTGTGCAATGATTTTTTTTTTTGTAAAAATGAACACAGCATCATTATAAAACAAGTTTAAAATGTACGTAATATTTTCAGCAGTTTTGCTGAGGGGACTGGAGGCTAAAACATATAAAGAATGGTTGCTGGAATGGGGTATGCCTAGCTTGATGAAAAGGACGACTAGGGTGATATGATAGCAGTGTTCCAAAGTTTGCCACAAAGAAGAGTGAGTCAATCTATTCTCCAAAGCACCTGAAGGCAGAACAACAAGCAATGGATGGAAATTAATCAAGGAGAGAAGCAACCTAGAACTAAGGAGAAATTTCCTGACAATCACAATTAATCAGTGGAACAACTTGCATCCAGAAGTTGTAAATGCTCCAACACTGGACATTTTTAAGAAGAGTTTGGACAACAATTTGTCTGAAATAGTATAGGGTTTCCTGTTTTAGCATGGGGTTGGACTAGAAGATCTCCAAGGTCCCTTCCGAGTTCCAACTCTGTTATTCTGCTTTTAGCAATTGCAATCCTCCAGGCTAATCTGGCGCCTGCTCATTTTCAACCATGGTCACAAAAAAATCTCACAAAATTATTCCAGGTTTTAGTTTCAAGGTATTTACTACCAGCCTTCACTGTTACCTCCAATTGTCCCTTTCCCAAAATTAGAGACTGACCTGCAAGGAAGCTTATATTATTGTTCTCATATATGCATCCAGATGCATATCTCCGGTTGCACTTTGTACACTGGAAACAATAATTGAGGAGGGGGGTGTCGGGGAGTTTAAAGCTCAAGGTGTATATGTAAATTTTCTCTTTTGAGGAAATTGAGAAAGAGCAACTGACTGCTGAGACTGCAATAAGAGGAGACCAGGGTTAAAGCAGCTGTCTGTTTAAGAGAAGATGTTTCACTGCAGTACAATCAGTAAAGAACTTAGATCAACTCCTGGAGGAAAATGAATACCAATGACACCTTCCCTATGGTTCTTTCCTTCTTTAATGGCCAAGCCAGTGTACAAAGTGCAACCGGAGATCTGGGTTCAGATTTCCCGTTCCACCAAGACAGTTTACCAACAGCAGATAGGAAACATATGATGATCTCATTCTCTTGAGTTCTCATTGCTTAGACTTACTGGGTGGCCTTGGGCAAGCCTTGTTGGTTGCCTACAATTTTGCTGGCAAGGTTCCTGTAACTCTTTGCAGCTGCGTGACAAGACTTTCCGCTCATCCGAAAGCAGCTGAAAGCATCGGGGTCTGGTAGAAAAAAAGCGTTGACAACCCTATCTGTTGTTTTCAGTTATTCATCTGTAGGAAGCGTAAAAAGGAATGTGGGAGAGCTGTGAGGAACATATAACGACTGCAAAGCCCTCTGTGTTTCCAAAGTTGTCATGCAGTGCTCTCCATGTTTGCCTATATCCATAGCCACGTAGATAATGGGCACTGTAGATGATGGTGTGGCTTTCTAGCTAGATTTTCCCCTCCATCACAAATAAATAATAAATGAGTGCACCTATCCTCATTCTACTGTGAGCGTTCTCACTTGGTCACTCAGATCTGGAGATTTATTGAACTTGGAATTGTTCTTACTCGCAGTAGGTGGGGGCACAAACTGGACTTTAGTTCCTTGCAGAAAGCTAAGCAGGGTTGCACTGATTAGTATCTGAATAGGAAATCACTAGGGCAGGGGTGTCAAACTCATGTCGTCATGGTGGCATTCACCTGCAGAGATTGTATTCAGCAGGTTCTGACCAGTTCTAGAGAACCTGTAGTGGAAATTTTGAGTCGTTCGGAGAACCGCTAAATACCACCCCTGACTGGCCCCGCCCCCATCTGTTCTCTGCCTCCCAATTCCCAGCTGATCTGGAGGAAATGGGGATTTTGCAGTAACCTTCCCCTGGAGTGCAGTGGGAATGGAGATTTTACAGTATCCATCCCCTGCCACGCCCACCAAGCTATGCCATGCTCACCAAGCCACGCCCACAGAACCAGTAGTAAAAAATTTTGAATGCCTAAGGCAGGACTGGAACTCCCAGATTCCATCTTTCTAGCCTATTGCCTCAACACTAGACCAAACTGGCTCCAACTTTATAAAAAACAAAAGGTACCCCTGTCACTTTTAGCATTTTAGTGCTGTCAGAATAAGATTTCCTGATCCAGGGAACTAGGCAGTTTGGCTGTCCTACTTGGAAACAGCTGAGTGTTGGCCTCTGGCAACATGCCAAGTGGATTTGAAGACACCGGCCAATTTTATTTTGTATCCCAAACCCAAAATTATCTCACATTTTAATGGGCGTAATCCCATATATTTGTACGCTGAATGGCAGTTGCTGCCTTTAACGGATTTGCACAGTGCTGGTTTTGCTTCCCTAAATGAGTTGATGTGGCTACGTGCCCTGTTAAAGGAGTAAAAAATGTTTATGCACAATAGTAAGTACAGGTACAAATAACCTGCTAATTATACTGCAGAAAATGCTTGTTGGGGAAGAATACTCACCTTCATAATTGCGACCAGATTGAAAAAATTGCATGCAAACTCAGAATACAAAATTCCTATGTTGCTCCTCCATTCACTCTTTAAACGGTGATAGATTGCACACATGTGCCTTCCGGTCTCCAACCCACATGCATGCTGAAAACAATGTGGAGTTACTCTCAAGTCACTGTTCTCCAACAGACCTAGCCAACCATGTGTCCATAGACACAGGTTGCTTCGTGTTCCTGCTGATTTCAAGCCCACCATGGTCTTATGCAGGGATTTCACTCCGCAGTAGCGCTAAATGCCCAAACACTTCACCCTGGGGAGCTGCACCCGCGCGCGGCACTCTCTAAGCAGGTTAAGTTCCTCTCGGGATCTGAGAAATCACTGAGGAGATTTATTTCACAGCTCATCAGGCCCGGCGGGTCCTTGAATAGGTGAAATGCCACCCAGAAGGCCATTAGTCCCCCAACCCAAAGGCTATTCGTTCCAGCCTTGCGTAAGGCAGGCTGAAAACAAGATATGGGCTGCAACAGGAGATGGTCTGGCTGGAATCACTATGGACATCCGAAGGGGGCCATGGGGCAGGCCAGCCTAGCTGCAGCAGTGATGACAGGGGCTGGAATGAGAGCTCCCTTGTCTGGCGGTTTTAAAAAAAAGGGGGTGGATAGAAAACTAGAGGGGAAGAAAGGTGAGGTGGGGAAAATGAGAACCGGCTGACTAAGAAGGATGAAGCGAGGAGGGTGGGGGGGAGGCTTGCCTGTGTGTGGCATTTGGGAGTGTCTCCCTCCCTCCCTCCTTCCCGTCACTTCTTCCAAAGGGGAATGAGACAGAGAGGAACCCCCCACCACCACCAACCCCACCACACACCCCTGTGAGAGGGGGGGGGACGGAAGGAGGGGGAAAGAGACAGAACCCTTTCGCCCCGCTGGGAGAAATGGGATTCATAGTACAAGAAGGGACGGGACCTTCCGCTTGAGTTCCTCCTTTCAGAGCTCATCTCTTCCCATTGTTGGGATGTCACCAAGGAAGAATACGTGAAGGGGGCGCGGGGGGGGGGCAAGAGGGGGGCTCGGAGGGTGCTGGGAAGGGTCGGGAGCAACACAAGGCGGCGAAGCAGATACAGGGACAAGGGCAAAGGAAGGGCCGCTGTCCTTGCTCTTGCCCCAGAGAGGCGGGCAGAGCTGAGAGCTGGGCAGAATTTTCTTGAGGATTCTCTTATTATTATTTATTTTGCCCATGATCTGGATGTTAACAGATGCTTTTAGATCGGCACTGTTTTTTTAAAAAAAAACACACCCATGCACAGGCACCCCCCACTTTATGAAAAAGCCTAACGATCAGAGTCCAGCTGGATTAAATCAAGTTTGACTGTACAATCCAACATCCTGTTGCCAAACCCAGCAAGTGAAATGCTTCTATGGGGCTGATAAGATGGGGCAAGAAAATAATTACCCTCCCCAACTTTTGCCCTTAGTGACTGGGACTCGCAGGTAGACTGCCATATAACATGGAGGCTTGGTTTTAATATGGAAAGTATTTACGTCCCGTCGCTGACACCTGTTGGCAAACTTATCCAATGTTTTCTTCAGCCATCAGAGTCAAATTACACATTATATTAAATCTGTAGTGTGTAGCTCTCTGGGTGTTTTGTTTCACTTGAAAGTAAGTGTAGGAAGAGGAGGAGGTAGAAACTCAGATTGGAGCTGTATCCTCCCTCTCTCTCTCTCTCTCTCTCTCTCTGGTTAGGGAGGTGGTGGTTTCATTCTTCTTTCCTTAGCCACAATTACTCAAAAATTACTCCCTGAGTGCAGCAATTATAGCTAGTAAAAAACGTTCCCACTGGCACTGAAAAGGGAATGATTTCCAGGGAAACACAATATAGCCAAGAGGGTGGGATGAAATATTTCTATATCCTTGGCTGATTTCAAAAACGAATACCTGCTTAATACTTGGAGGGGAGACCACCTGAGGATTCCAGAACTTTTGGCTAGACTGGAAAGTCAAAACACCTCTCGGGAGAAACTGAGGCAAACCATTACTGTAGTTGTGCCAAGAAAGTTGCATAGGTTCTGTCACCAGGAGCCGAGCGTGACTTAAGAGAGGGAGAAAAAAAATCTGGATATTGTCCTTGCTTTCCTCTCTACAGTGGCCAGGGAGATGCATTTAGGGCAGGGGTAGTCAACCTTTTTATACCTACCGCCCACTTTTGTCTCTCTGTTAGTAATAAAATTTTCTAACCGCCCTCCGGTTCCACAGTAATGGTGATTTATAAAGTAGGGAAATCAATTAAATTAAAAAAAAAGGAAAGTGCTTCAGTGTCAGACAAAACCCCTACCACCCACCATGAAAGCTGGAATGCCCACTAGTGGGCGGTGGGGACCAGGTTGACTACCACTGATTTAGGGAGTGCACAAGTACAGTTAGTCCTCGACTTATAATCATTCATTTACTGACTCTTTGAAATTACGACTGCACTGGGAAAAGTGACTTACAATTGGTTTTCGCACTTGAAATTGTCTCAGCATCCCCATGGTCACGTGATTAAAATTCGGGTGCTTGGACACTGGCATGTATTTATGACAGTTGCAGCATCCCAGGGTCCTGAGATCGCCATATGCAACCCTCCCAGACAACTTCCGACAAATTCGGTGGAGAAAGCTGGATTCGTTTAATGGCCACTTAGCAACTAGAGTGATTTGCTTACCAATCGTGGCAGAAAAGGTTGTAAAATTGAACACAACAGTGGCCTTGCTTAGCAATAGAAATTCTTATCCCAATTGTCATCATAAATCAAGGGTGACTTGTATGGACAGAGGGGCACCCTCACCTGCACACTAACATTTCACTGAGCTTTCCATAATGACTTCCAAACTGATCAATCATTTTCAGCTCAAGGGTTATCTCTACGTATGAATTTTGACAGGAAATTCATAAAGCAAGGTGATCCAACTGGTGACTCTTAGAGGAGATCAACCCTGACTGCTCTTTAGAAGCCCAGATCCTAAAGATGAAACTCCAATACTTTGGCCACCTAATGAGAAGGAAGGAGTCACTGGAGAAGAGCCTAATGCTGGGAATGATTGAGGGCAAAAGAAGAAAAGGACGATAGAGAATGTAGTGGCTGGATGGAGTCACTGAAGCAGAAGGCATGAGCTTAAATGGGCTTCAGAGGATGGTAGAGGACAGGAAGGCCTGGAGGAACGTTGTCCATGGGGTCGCGATGGGTCGGACACGACTTCGCAACTAACAGCAACAACAAAAAGCAAATACCCATCCGAATCCTTCTGGTACTCTTTCACCTCCCTTCTAACCCACAGTGCTTGCCACTAACAATCCCAAAAAGGACACACCAATGTCAAACCTACTCGTGCAGGTTGTTCTATAAACAACAAACCTATCCTTTTAATTCTTTGCTGGAAAAAAGTATCTAGAGGGCAATAAGAACGTCAACTCCTAGCCATGATACTGTGAAAATACTGACTAAATGCAGAAACCGACTTTCAAGCGTGTGCTGAAAATCTCGGTTCTTTTAAATTGTTTTCAAATAGCCAAATGTCAAATGTGTATTATTAGTGCACAAATTCGAGTAGCGATGAGTAAGCACTGCCTGGTGAAAATCACAGAAGGTAGAACAATTTTTTGCAGATTGGGTATAGGCTTCAGGTGATCTGGTCCTCTTTCTGCTACGCTGCTGATAGGCGGAAATCTAACTTTTGCAAGACAAGGAGAAAATATTATGAGAGTACTTGTACTGCTGCTTGTTAATAAAAGTGTAACTTTATTACCTAGTAGCTTCCCTAATCTCATGCCCTCCATAGTTGCTAGACAATGTAGCCTTTGGCTAGACTGACTAAGTAAGACAGGAATTTAATCCTAATGAATCTGGATGGTATAACAAAGCAGGAGAAGGCCGTTGTTAAATTTAGCTATAGATTATTTTTGCTTTTATGCGTCAAATTTCCATTTATCTTTCATCAGTGCATGTAACATCCTGCAAACAGAATTAACTACTGTAGTTCTGTTAGGGATACTATGAATTTGAAAGGTGTTCTGGTGTGGTTGAATTAAAAATGCATGAGGGTTTCCCCCCCTCTCTAATTCAGCAGCTGTGACACAATTTATTTGTATTTTAAAAAGTGAAAATCCAAATAATCAGAAAGAAATACGTGGGACTATAGTCCCTGCCTGATTCCTCCTTTTCTACCAAACAGCTGTTCAACAGGATTATTTTCACTGTTCAAAAAAACTTCTGTGCATGCTCTTGTCTCGCAATCTGCTAGTGAAAGGAACAATTGACAAGATTACTTCAACAGAAAAGCAACACTGAAAATGGGCATTTGCTCTGACTTTACATATTTGTTTGGCCATGCAAGAATAAGGCCTTCCATTGCAACAGCTAAGTATGTTAGGATTAGAAAACTTTTCCCAACTTTTGTATATTTCTTGAGATGAATGAAGTTTGGAAAACTAAGAGTGTTACAGCAAAAAACAACATTTCTTGTCTTTCTTATTTATTGCTTTTTCAAGAGACCTTCAAGGCAATGCTTATTGCTTTAAAAAAACCTATAAAGCCATAACTATTATATTTAAAGCTTGGTTTGAAGAAAACATTATTTAGTGTATATGGTCTAATCAAGCACATAGGAAATTAAAAGAACAGACAACTGAAAAATGAATAATAGAGGCTTGCAGTTCCAGACGTGACTAATATTTCAGATTAATATGTGAACATTTTCAGTCACTCTCATTTCTGGATGTTTGGTCTCATACACAAATCATATCTACCAATTTTTCTAGCTACCCTTGTACCACTTCTGTCATTTCTTCTACTATCCAGTTTATCTAGCTGCACCATCCCTTCCAGGCTGATGCTCCTTTCCCATTGGCCTTTGGAAATAAAAGTGTCCTTTGAGTTGAGTGCAAAAACTCACAACTTTATAGATGTGGCTATATAGATTTCTTGGTGGTACTATGGAAATCCTTTGCCACTGACTGCCCCCTTTTGGGATGGTTTTTCAATTTCCTGCTGTAGTTAACAATCCTGCTATTCCCCGGTGGTCCCCATCTGAGTGCAGGCCTGATCCTGCTTAGCTTGCAAACCCAGACAAGATCAGTCAGAGGCTGCCACGGGTTAAGATGCTTTGGTTTAACCAACAGTATTACAAGCTACACTGTTTTCGTGTCTCCCCTGACTTCTGTTCTATTAGAAGCATGGGTTTTTCTACCAGACTTGGATTTTAAGGCTTGAAGTAGGATTGGACTGAAGCAGAAGGAAGGAAGGAAGGAAGGAAGGAAGGAAGGAAGGAAGGAAGGAAGGAAGGAAGGAAGGAAGGAAGGAAGGTAGATAGATCTATTTTGGAATTCTATTTGATCTCAATGCTTGTTGACATTAAGAGAATGTAACCACTTGCAAAATATCTTCATTCACCAAATCCTTTATATTAATATAACGCAGTATTGATCAGGACATATCATTTACCATCCCCAAGGATTAGCATCTTGACAGAAGCTCAACAGTTCCCAATTATCATAATAGTGACATCAGGAGATTAATAAGTCCCCGGAAGGAACTCATCCTTTTTAGCTAGGCTGAATCGTGAGAGATTACTAAAGGTAATCCATAATTTGGGTGAGAAGAGGAGGAACTTTCCAGATGAGAAGGAAGGCAACCACCTAGAGCAGGGGTGTCCAACTCACATCGTCACATGACGTACTGTGACCTTTCCCCCTTCGCTAAACCAGGCATAAGCCTGGCCAGTGCAGGATACATCTGGCCCAAGGGCAGTGAGTTTGACAGCCCTGACCTAGAGGGAACTTCAGAATCTGTTGTGGCCCAGCCGGCTCCGGATGAGCTGCTGATGGACTCCTCTAGTGAGGAGTCCTATGATCTGCTCTGGAGGAGGAGGGCGACCTTGAGAGAGCAGAGAGCCCGGCTGGTCATCAGGAGGCACCTGGGTCTTGGATTAGTGGGGAGGATCAAGGCCAGTTTGTCCCTGATGCTAGAGTGAGAAGGGCTGAAAAAAGGAGGCTTCAATTGCATCAGAAGCGAACTTGTAGGATTTGAATTAGTCCCAGCTGCCTAATGACTGGCCCCTCCCAAGAGGGTTTAAAAGGAAGTCTTTGCTAAGGAAGTCCTTGCAGAGAACAACGTTGGATTTCTAGGTTTGTGTTTATTCGTGTTGATTTTCAGGTTCGTGTTTAGTCGAGTTAGGAAGCTTCGTATCTGTTCAGAGTCATTCAGGCAAGCAGCCAAGAGAGTTAGTGGCAGGCAGCCAGTCTTGTGTTAGTCAGAGTAAGGGGGGTCAGAACAGAATCAAACCCAAAAGAAGGCAAAGGGAGGCTGCTTCCCTACTGTTGTTCCCAAAACCATATAGGGAGATGGATGCAACGCTTAAACAAGTTTAGGAGCCTGGTGGTGAGATCCCAACAGCCCCTTCCACTGGAAACATCCCTCTGGTTACTAAGGAAGAGGATCTAATTTCCACAAAGAGATCTGGAAGGACAGCCATGGCCACCTATAAGACATACCAAAGTCTGTGCACAGATAATTCCAGTATTAAAAGTGCAAAGAAACCATACAGTTGAACAGAATAAAAGAAGCATGAATCAAAGAGAACTTGACCTTGTTGAAATAAAAATGAAAAAAAAACCCTTTAATGAATTGGAAGCCTTGGATAAATTTGGAGAAATCAGAATCAATCACTTTAATTTAGATTATTATATAATTCGGCATGAATGGCAACTTGTTTGCTGTTACGACTGGGGGCCAAGTGTCTCACAATCACAGGGATTGCCATTTGCAGGGTTTTTCAGAACAAGCTTTCATCCTAGATGTCTAGAAGGATAGAAAGGAAGTTTTAAACATCACAAAGGACCTCTAAGCTGAAATACTAACTTCCATTTCATTTATTAAAATACTATTAATGATGTATCTCTTACATTTCTGAGCTTTTTTTGACACTGGTCTGCACTGTCGGAAAATGCACGGGAGTCTGCATTTCCGTATTTTCTTCCTTTTCGGATCTTCAGGTCCAATTTGAAAAGAAAATACATTACTCCACTAGAATATTGATATTTCTACCTGTAAAATATAAATGATTAGAATTCATTTTTATAGAACTATAGCCAGAACAATTCTAGGGGCCAAAGGCAGGACCTTTGCCTAGGCCCTAGGTCAGTGATAGTGAACCTTTTTTGGCTTGCGTGTCATAAGTAGGGGGAGCGCAGGGGGGGTGCAGGGGGGGGTCATAATACAATGCACGAACCCCCAGTGCACATGCACGCACTACAGACGCGACCCCCCCATTTTTTGCATGCTCTTTTCGCTCTCCCCAGGCTTCAGAGGCTTTATAGGAGCCTGGGGAGGGCGAAAACAACCTCCCCCGCCCCCCCGGAGGCCCCCTGGAGGCTTCAGCGACCTTCAGGAGGCTTCCCTGAAGCCTCCGGAGCACTCAAAATGATGCGCTGCTGAAACCGGAAGTGACGTCTGATTTGCTTGGAGCGTCATTTTGAGTGGTCTGGAGGCTTAAGGGAAGCCTCCTGAAGGTCGCTGAAGCCTGCGGACCACTCAAAATGACGCTCCAAGCAAATCAGATGTCACTTCTGGTTTCGGCGGGGTGTCATTTTGTGTGCTCGGAGGCTTCAGGGAAGTTCATGAAGCCTCCGGAGGGCCTCTGGGGGCGGGGGGGGGAGAGGCTCTTTTTGCCTTCCCCAGGCTCCTATAAAGCCTCTGGAGCCCAGGGAGGGTGAAAAGAGCATGCAAAAAAGGGTGAATTCAGCTGGCCAGCGCACATGCTGACAGGGCATCGCCTTGCGTGCCCTGACAAATGGCTCCGCATGCCACCTGTGGCACGTGTGCCATAGGTTCGCCATCACGGCCCTAGGTTGTCTCTGAAAAGAATGCAAATAGATACGATTTTGTTTCGGTTGCCTACTGTATGAATCAATCTGAGAACTACTGATGCATTGAATGCAAATGTATTTGTCAAGCTAACCAGTTGCTTGTATCTGCTAAATTGAATTGAAAATTGAACTACGTTGCACTAAAATAATTTTAGCTGGAATTACCTATCTAGATAAATAATCTTATCTGGTGAAAATATACTCATCTAGTAACAGCAAATGAAGAAATCAACAAGTAAAGAATTTATTGTTATACAATTCACGTATGTAAAGTCCCCTTCCAATCAAGTTCAACTTGGGTGACTATGTGGACATGTCCATGAAGTCTTCTTGCCATATCAACAAGCGATAGTTCACTATTTTCTTCTTCAGGAAACTCTTTTAACTTGCACCCTTGGTGTTTCTTGGAAGTCCCAGGACTAACCAGGTTCAACACTCCTGAGTTGTTCAAGATCAGCCAAGGTCTTACAACAAAACAAATAGTTTTGCAGCTCCTTAAAAGCTGCTGTAAGGGATGTAAAGGAAAGAATGGGCACAGTTCCTGGAGTTAGAAATGGCTACATTCAAGAACCAGAAGAACACTGGTCACTTCTCCGAAAATCCCAGGAGCCTCCATTATTTAAGAATTTTTAAAAAAATCCTTATTGCTAAACTACAATTTGCAAGCAAATGTGGTTCTATTTCTTTTGTGTTCAGTCAGAATCAGGTCTTTCTTGCTAATACTGGTGTATGTTAACATAACAAAGTAAAAAAAGATTGTGGGATCATTAGAATTCTGCAGTGTCACAAATGTCTTCTTATTTCTTGGACTTCATAATTCATACATTTTAATTTACTATTAATTAATAATAAGTTAATTATTACAACACTAACATTAACATACATATCTCCCCCAGAGATCATATACGTTTGTATGTGTGCAGTTGCAGTCTCTCTATATAATCAACATATCCTACGTGTCTATGTTGTAGATTTTATATTTGTGCTGGAAGTTTTAAAAGATGAAAACGTGTGCACAATATATTTACATGTAATGGTCTTTCTGTTGTCATCCAAATTCTGCTACTATTGCTTGCTGGAATCAGTTTCCCAGTTTTCACGTAACAGTAAATCGGAGCAGTAGCCTAATTCCATTTTTCCTCATGTAGAACTTTGATAGATAGGTAGACAGACAGACAATTTGCCCGCTGGTATGCATGCTTGTTTAAAGGCCAGCAAATCCGAACAGATTCATAGCCGTTTACAATCAACATTTTTTTAAAGAACAGCCTATAAAGATGTCTCGGAGTTGAAGGCGAAGCCATTTGGGGGCTGCTGAAATGTTTAAAAATGGGCCATACCCAAATCAGATTCCAACAAGAATAAGATAACAAGCCAAATGAGGTGGGAACCCTAGAAAGAAATTTGAAAACTTTTATAGCACAGTCGGGAAACTCTCGTCACCTGGGACCAGTGAATTCCAAAAGGAGGCAGGCCAGAATAGAAGCGCAAGAAGCGTGGAAAAGCAACACACACTTCCAGAGGTGTGAAAAATTGGCCAACGAGGGAAAATATGTGGGAGAGGCAGGTGATTTGAGTCGGCGAAAAGGTTGTGTCTCCCTGCCACCAATTCAGGGCATACATCCAAGCCTCTGGGAAGTGCCACTGCACTTAGCCTGGAATCTGTGTCACTCCAAGAGATGTTTTCCCTCGTCATCTTGTTTGACACACAAACACTGCTCTTCCCCTCCACTCCACTTGCTTGCTCCCTTCCCTATTCAACAAATGCCAGCTAATTCCTGAACAAACTCCACTATTTGCCTTCGCACAGCCTTCCGCCACAGTTCCCCCGCTGCAGGCAACACGACCCACAAGAGGTTTGAAGTGCCATGTTGACAAATCTTGCCGCCTGCCTGAACCAGGAGGGGAGGAGGGGACCGACACCCAAGAGCTCCAAATAAGGCCAATTTCTCTAATGTTAAGAACATAGGAATATACACTTCCAGTTCCTGTATCTTTTGCTGCAGTTCCTGCTCCACCTGGGGCAGGAAAGTAAATTGGTCCGCTCCTGCATTTATATAATTCATTCTCCAACTCTCAGAACACATGGAGGGCAGACCGCACAATCTACCCATGAGTAGTTAGGATCAGCATGCCTGTCTGATGCAACAGAAATGTAAGGAGCTAAAGAGGGCCTAAAGGAAGAAACTACTCCCGAAAAGCCATCTGATTTGAGGAGTGCAAAGAGCAAATATGTGTGACAATATTTTTTTTTTATAAATGCGTCACTTCATCATTGGTGCTTAGTATTTTTTACCTGCTACCAGCCATGTGTCCTTTTTCAAAAACTGGCAACCCAGTTTTGGTGCCCTGAGAAAAAGAAAGGGTGCCTAGTTGCGGGGAAGAGAAGGAAAATACTGAATTTGAATAGTTTGCTGCCAGCCATCTGGCAGATCAAACAAAATGCGGTGTGTCTGTCCGTTGCTTAGTTTCAGAAAGACTCTGCCGGATCAGAGGAAGAGATGGGAGCTTTTTCTTATTTTCTCTGGAGAGTTGCATTTTCGTAGAGGGAATGTGTGGTTCGGTAGCCTGTTGGTTGAAGGACTGAATTCACACCATTTCCAGAGCCATGCAAGAGTTCCTTCTCTCTTTCAGGAGAGAAGCAAATGGACGAGAGGGGAGGAGTAGGAGAGAGGGAAGTGGAGAAGAGGAGATAGAAGAGGGGAGAGGAGAAGAGGGAAAGGGAGGAGAAGGAAGTAAAGAGGGGAAAGGAGAGAGAGAAACATATAGAATGTTATGGAATAATTATGAAAATAATGACTACAACTATGGTGGACAACATTATGTACTTGAAAGAGATTTTAAATGTATGATTAAGAGAATAATGGACTTGATTATTTCCACAGTGTCTACAACTGATGTACAGTTACATGATTTTTATTTCTATTTTTTTTACTAACTTAACAATTGCAGTGATTCACTTAACAACTGTGGCAAAAAAGGTTGTAAAATGGGGGCAATGATCACTTAACAAATGTCTCATTTAGCAACAGAAACGCTGGGCTCAATTGTGAACATATGTAATACAATACAATAGCAGAGTTGGAAGGGACCTTGGAGGTCTTCTAATCCAACCCCCCTGCCTAGGCAGGAAACCCTATTCTGTTTCAGACAAATGGCTATCCAACATCTTCTTAAAGACTTCCAGGGTTGGGGCATTCACAACTTCTGAAGGCAAGCTGTTCCACTGATTAATTGTTCTAACTGTCAGGAAATTTCTCCTCAGTTGTAAGTTGTTTCTCTCCTTGATTAGTTTCCACCCATTGCTTCTTGTTCTACCCTCAGGTGCTTTGGAGAATAGTGTGACTCCCTCTTCTTTGTGGCAACCCCTGAGATATTAGAAGACTGCTATCATGTCTCCCCTTGTTCTTCTTTTCATTAAACTAGACATACCCAGTTCCTGCAACCGTTCTTCATATGTTTTAGTCTCCAGTCCCATAATCATCTTTGTTGCTCTTCTCTGCATTCTTTCTAGAGTCTCCACATCTTTTCTACATCGTGGCAACCAAAACTGAATGCAATATTCCAAGTGTGGCCTTACCAAGGCATTATAAAGTGGTATTAACACTTCCCATGATCTTGATTCTATCCCTCTGTTTATGCAGCCTAGAACTGTGTTGGCTTTTTTGGCAGCTGCTGCACACTGCTGGCTCATATTTAAATGGTTGTCAAGGACTACTTGTATCTATTTCTCTCTCTGTGCCTCTCTCCCTCTCCCTCTCCCCCTACCTAGGAATGATATGGCAGTGCCTTTGTAAAACCACATGGGTCATAATAATAATTTGAAACTCTAAACGGGATAGAAAGATGTGTGATTATTATTATACATCTGATCCCTGAGAGCAATCTGCAACTTTTTCTGCTATCAGATGCACAGGGTGGCTTTGGACCATTCATGGTCTTTCAGTCCATCATTTCTCACTAAGGGTGTTCCTTAGAGAAAAGGGGAGGTGGGAGCAGCACTACGGGTGCTGTCTTGAGCTCTTTAAGGCAAGGTAGGGCATACCTTTAAAGAAGAAATGAACAAATATCTTGGAAGAGCCTTTGCTGACGCTTTGCTCTAAATCGGAGGCCAGGAAGGGGAACAGGAGAGAAACACAGAGGTGTTTGGGCAACTGTCTTGAAAAATGCTCTTCTGGTCAAGATTTGCCAGATTTCAGCCTCAATGTTTAGGTTTTTGGCTTATATCAAATTGTAGGAAAAATCGTTCTGCTGAAATAATCATGTACCGCTTCTTTGTGAATAATGTTGTTCCTTAAGGGTTTTTTTTCCTGTCAATGTATAAATTTGAACAAATATAAACGTACATTTAAATGAATATTCTGTAGTGGCAGTGATTGCCGTGATAGCCTTTTCTTTTAACTTGGGTTAAAAGAAATTTCCTATGGCAGGCCCTGCTCTCTGGAATGACCTGCCCCCCGACCTTCGTACAATCACGGACCTGTGCCTCTTCCGCCGGACATTAAAAACACACTTGTTTCATGCGGCTGGCCTGGCATAGTTTTTAGAGTTTTTAGTAAGGGTTTTAAATCTAATTTTAGCACGGGGTGTTAAATTTAATCTATTTTTATTCCATTTTACTGTATGTATTGTTACTGCTTTTACTACTTCCTGTGCACCGCCCTGAGTCCCGTCAGGGAGATAGGGCGGTATACAAATGCAATAAAACTTAAACTTACACTTAAACTGGGTTTAAATAAGGTTCATGGGCGTGTGTGGGGGGGGGGAGGTTTTGGTAGTTTTAAAAACAAATGAGGAAAATATACAAAAAGTGAAATAATGAAGGCAAAAATATGTATTAAGAAATATTATAAAATATATTATTTAATCACTGTTATCGTTAGAAAACTTTATCTGCTATGACCAACATTAAAACTCCTGTACATATCCATCCATCCATCCATCCATCCATCACGAAAAGGAAACTGAGCTGTATAAGAGGAAAATAAATTTGCAATACGTCTATTAGCCAAATCCACTGGAAAATAAATACAAAAGGATAATAGAGAGAAGGAAATTTATACCACAATTATGAGAGGTGAGCACCGGTTGAATGAGATAATGCTCGCAACACATCTCCTTTTCTTGGCAATAGCTTTTGCACAAGTTAAATTAATTTACAACTTAATTTGATTAAATTAAATTAATTGTGCTATTAGTCTTAAACTGCTGATCTTGCTCAGCAGTTTTGAAATCTGGCTCAGGGCTGATTCACATAACCACATTTACATGCTAAGTTGTGGGTACAGTGAATTTGCAGTGTACCATTTTAATGATCCCAAGTGGTTTGGATGCATATGAAAGGACTATATTGGCTGGTGCAGAAGGCGTCCCCTTTCAACTGCCAATCTTCCAGCAAAGATATCAGGTGAAATTTCCTACCCACCTTTTCATTAAACAACAGACTTGCTCTGCGTTGTAATAATAATGCGGTTTTAAATATGGTTTAAATATTTGAACATGTGGATTAGAAATTCTTCAAAAGATTTGCCCACATTTGTGTCAACTGATCAGGAATGCGATGTGAAGTCTATTTTGTACTTACAATGATGTTCATAAATGGCACAAAGCAGGTATACAAAACTCCCCCCCCAACACACATTATTATTATTAACAATAATAATAATTAATATTCGTATGTGGCTTGGCTCTGTGACTCAGTGAATTTAAAAAAAACATTAACTGTGAAATACTTTTTCCTTGATTAGGTTTCAAAATATTTAAGAAAGGAGGAAAAAAGTATTGTCATATAAGGTTTTGTGATATTAGACAGGAAATAATGGAATAGTAAGTAAATTGAATTAATATTATGTATGGATTGAGCAGGGAAGAGAGTGGACATGCCAACTTTATAAATTTCAAATGGTGCTTTCCCTGAAAGGCCAGTTGGTGAAAATGTAGGAGTATGTTTTCATGTATAAAATAACAACACAAATGAGATGGAGAGAAAATTGTTATTGAGTTGTTGTTTTTTCCTAGCTCAGCTGTGGTGTTTTTTATTCAACTAGAGCAGTGATGGCGAACCTATGGCACGTATGCCACAGGTGGCACGCGGAGCCATTTGGCAGGGCACACGAGGCATTGCCCTGTCAGCTGCCCAGCGTGCATGCGCACACTGGCCAGCTGATTCAGCCATTTTTAAAGCCATTTTTCGCCCTCCCCAGGCTTTATAGGAGCCTGGGGAGGCTGAAAACAGCCCCCCCCCCACTCCCCCTGGAGGCCCTCCGGAGGCTTCAAGAGCTTTTCTGAAGCCTCTGGAGGACTAAAAACGATGCTACGAGCAAACCGGAAATGACTTCCAGTTTGCTCGTCGGGCCTTTTTTAGTCCTCTGGAGCCTTCAGGGAAGCCTCCTGAAGGTTCCTGAAGTCTCTGGAGGACTAAACATGATGCTATGAGCAAACCGTAAGTGACTTCCGGTTTGCTCGTATCAGCGTTTTTAGTCCTCCAGAGGCTTCAAGGAAGCTCCTGAAGCCTCCAGAGGGCCTCCAGGGGTGGGGGTGGGGGGGTGTAGGAATCTGGAGGGCCTCTGGGTGTGTAGGAGCCTGGGGAGGCTGTTTTCATCCTCCCCAGGCTCCTATAAAGCCTCTGGAGCCTGGGGAGGGCGAAAAAAGCATGTAAAAATGGATGGGGTGTGGCTGTCATGCGCACTGGGGCGCACGCATTGCAGCATTGCATTAGGGTGCGGCACGCTACCACATGACCCCCCTGCGATTCCCCCTTATGGCACGCAAGCCTAAAAAGGTTCGCCATCACTGAACTAGAGCTTGACAACCATTAGTTGATAATAACATTGAGAAAAAGTCACATTACAGCTTCTCACTTTGTTTTCTTATTTAGTTTTGCTGGCTTTTTCTGTTTATGGCAGTATTCAGTCTTGGGTGCCTGGTTGTACTTGTTATTTAGCTTATGACAGAGGCGTAGCGTGGGGGGTGCAGGGGGGCCCGGTCGCACCGGGCGCAACATCTGGGGGGCGCGCTCGGGCAGCCCCCTGCCCAATCCAAAAAGCCCCCTAGATGGCATCTCTTGGGCGGCATGAATAATACATTTAAACACTTCAAAACCCACGTTTGATCCCCGGCGCGGCTCGACGGATGGCGTTGGGCTCGGAGCTGTCAGAGCTTCTTTTGCAACAGTTTTGGCTTTTGGGGAGGTGGAGGGGGAACAATGAAAAGCAAAACGCAAAAAAATCCAAATTGTTGCAAGGAGCGCCATTCCTTTCCTTCCCGACGCAGCGAGCACGCCAAAGCTATGGGAGAGTGGGGGGAAGGAGGGAGGGAAAAGAGGAGGAGGAGGAGGAGGAGGAGGCGGCACGGGGGGGAGAGGAGGTGGGCGCCCGTTGGCAAAGAGAGAGAGAGAGAGAGAAAGAGAAAGAAGAAGAAAGAGAGGAAAGAAGAGATAAATTGGGGAGGGGGAGGCAGAAGGAAGTTTCTCCGCTGTTTCAAAGCGCAAATCTTTCCCCCTCGATTTGGATGGGCTCCCTTCCCCGAGTGGGAGGGAATGAGGAGGGGCTGGGAAGGCAGACTTTCCTTCCAACTGGTGCTTTCTGCAAGAGGGGGGGGAGGGAAGAATGTGGAGAGGAAGTGCGGAGAGAAGAGGAAGGAGGGAGGGGAAGAGAGAGAGAGGAGGGGGGGGAGAAGAAGAGGGAGGAGGAGGAGGAAGAAGTGGAAGGAAAAGCGGAAAGAGGGAAGAATGTGGAGAGAATGCCAAAAGAGGAAGACGAAGGGAGGAGGAGAGGAAGTGGCGGAAGGGAAAAAACGGAGGAGGAAGGAATGCAGACAGAGAGCGCCAAGAAGAAAGAAGAAGAGGGGTGGAGGCAGAGAATGAAGGAGGAGGAGTAAGAAGAAAGAAGGAAAAATGAAGAAAAGGAGAGCCACCAAGAGGAAGAGGAGGAAAAAGTAGGGACAAGGAAGAAGAGGATGATGATGAAGAAGAAAAGCAAGAGGAAGGAAGAGTGAAGAAAGAATGGAGAGAAAGACAAACCACTCAGGGACTACAAGAACATCGATTTACCTATTTTTATTTTACGGATGTATTTGTGTTCCACTTTAATAACTCCAGGCACTAAAACAGACTTGCAAGCCCTTCCTCTTTTTCCCTCTAACAATCCTGTGAGGTGGGCTAGGAGAGAATTAAATCCCCATGTTCAACAACCGTCGGTCGCTAATGTTGAGCAGGGGACTCTGCAATCCTCATACATGCAGACAGTTGCCCAGCTCCCAAATTTTGATCGGATTCAAAGCGTAAAAGCAGTGAGATACCAAATAGGTGAATTTTATGATGCTTTTTTCGAAATATCAGAAATTTCCGAAGATCAACAAATTAAAAGCGAGGCAGAATCTCTTGGAAATGCAATGAAAGACTATAATTTTTTAGTATCACTGGTTTTTTGGTACGATTTACTGTTCCAAGTCAATTATGTAAGCAAGGAACTTCAAAGTAAATCTGTAGAAGTATCCATTGCACTTTCTTTATTTGAAAAACTTTTAAAATGGTTAAGCGACTACAGAAATACTGGATTCAAACAAGTTTTAGTTCAAGCAAAAATTCTTGCACAAGATTTGGAAATATCTACAGAATTTCGAAATAAAAGGCTTCGGAAAAGAAAGAAACATTTCAATTATGAAGGGGATGATGAACCTATTGTAGATCCGATAAACGCATACAAGATATCTTTTTTAAATTTTGTTTTAGATAAAGCTACAGAATCACTAAAAGATCGTTTTGAATAATTCAAAAATCATAATGACTTATTTGGGTTTCTGGGAAAATTTCAAAATATGGAAAAAGAAGCACTTCAAAAACATGCAGCTAAATTAGAAATTTCTCTAACAGATTCTAGGTTCACAGAAAATGATGCACCAATAGTGAAGGAAACTGATATAGATGGAAAAATGTTAGTTGAAGAAATGGAAGCTTTAAAATCTATCCTTCCATCAGAATTTTTTGAAAATCCATTTAAAATGTTCAAATTTTTATCGGAAAATGACAGAGCAACGGCATTTCCAAACTTGTTTATTGCTCTCCGAATATATTTAACAATTCCAGTGAGCGTTGCTTCTGGAGAGAGATCATTTTCCAGGCTAAAACTAATAAAAAACTATCTGAGATCGACAATGACTCAGGATAGATTAAATAGTTTAGCAATTATGTCGATTGAAAGTGAAGAAGCAAGGAAATTGGATTTTCAAACTATTTTAGAAGAATTTACAGAACAAAAACTTAGAAATATGTAAATTCATATATTCATATTCAATGATGTAAATTTATATTCAATAAAATGTAATTGTTTTTGTATTTTGCATATTTTTATTTTTTAATGTACGTAGAAGTTTACCTATCTTATGATCCATGATATTTGATTTATATATATATTGAATTTGCATTTTATTTAAATATTTAATATATAGAGGGCCCCGCAAAAAAAATCCAATCGGGCCCCGCACTTATTGGATCCGGGCCTGCACATACACACACAAACACACACACGCAGAGTGACAGATGGGTGGAGGGAGGAGAGAGAGACAGATACAGAGAGAGAGAGAGAGACAAAAAAAAGAGAGAAAGAAAAATAGAAAGAAAAACAAAGTGGGAGGGAGAGAAAGAAAGAACTTATGACCACAATTGAGCCCAAAATTTTGGTTCCTAAGCAGCACCGTCATTAAATGAGTTTCACCACATTTTCCAAGTTGGCCACGCCCACCCAGTCACACGACCGCTGAGCCACTCCCATAGAACAGGCCACACCTTTTGGCTCTCAAAAGAAATTTCAGTCGTGGTACTGTTGATATTTGGCTCTCTTGACTAATAAGTTTGCCCACCCCTGCTTTAACTAATCTAGTGGAAGAGACTCGAGTGCTAAAATCCACGGGTTAGTGGGCGCAAATTACTTGCCTTGCCCCGGGTGCTGACAACCCACGCTACGCCACTGGCTTATGAAATTTACTTTGACAAGCAGATCAGGTTATACAAAATTCAAGATTGTTACGATATTCAAATAAGGAGGTTGAAGTGGAAGAATGAAGTCATATTTCATCCCTTCATCAGAGAGAAGTTCCACACTTTCTATCAGGAAAAAAAGTGTTTTGTTTCTTTTTTCCCCATTTGTATATTTTTTAATCGAATTGCTTTTTCCTCAGATGCTGCTACACAACACAATGTTCCTTAAACTGTTCAACACTGATATACTATGTTCAAGAAAAAAATTGAGCTGCATTATTTTAAAAGATCACAGAATTCAACCTTTTTGGTAAATAATGTTTTATTTCATTTCATCATTTTTATTATATTTTGGTAAGGACTGAGGAGATTTGGCCCTGAATGTGTTACTTGAATTCCAACAGACTTGAAAAAATGAAATTCTACATTTTAAGATGCAACAAGCAAAACTTGCCCTAGGCCTTTAAAATCAAATTCCTTCTGTTACTTAAATGAACATCATTTAATATGAACATTTATCACGCTGGTATAAATATCAATGGGATTCAAGATTCTGTTAATTATTATCCGTATTGCAAGATAGAAATCATACAAGTGTTGACAGTTCTGTGATGCTGATTGTTACTGCACATTAATACTTTCGAGTAACAATCATTATGCAGCAGTTAATACTGTGAAAAAAGGATAATTGGAAAGTCACCAGCTGTCATATCTCATATAAACATATACAAAAGAAATGCTATTCAGATACGCAAATAAAACAGAAAAAGGAGCGAAGAATGAATATATTTCTAATTTAGACTAAACGATATAACCGGGAATATTTAGTGAGTGATCCATATTAAAGGAGATGAAAGAATGGCTGACTGCAAATGCAGATAATAATCTTCCATTTCTTTTTGTTACCATCAGGGTTTTATTTTGCACCCCAAGGCCATCTGATTTAGCAAAGTTGCAACAAAGTGCCTCATCAACAGTATCAGCAGCTCTACCCGAGCTTCTCAATGTGATAGCCGAGGTGGCGGTTGGTACCCCCAGGCTGTTAGTCATGGGGGATTTCAACCTGCCATCAGCAGGTGAGACATCTGAGATGGCACGGGAGTTCATGGCCTCCATGACGGCCATGGACCTGACTCAGTTAATTCATGACCCTACCCACACTGGAGGACACACACTGGACCTTGCTTTTGTCTCTGGCCAGTGGTTGAGTGATCTTGGTTTAGGGGAAATAGTCATTGAACCCCTGTCATGGTCAGATCACTCTCTCCTTCGGGTCGACTTTCCAACCGCTGCACCCCACCGCGGGGAGGCGGAACCAGAATCGGTGAGATGGTTCCGCCCCAGGCGCCAGATGGACCCTGAGAGGTTCCAGATGGAGCTTGGGCCGATACCTGAGACCCTGTCCCACGACTCGACTGAGGACCTGGTGGCCGCTTGGAACATTGCGGCCATGGGGGCCCTGGACCAGGTCGTGCCTCTCACCCGGCGCTGAACCACCTTAGCTCCTTGGTTTTCCGAGGAGCTGAGGGTGATGAAGCGTCGGAAGAGATGCCTAGAGAGTGGTTGGAGGGTCACCCGCTCCGAGTCTGACCGGACACTGGTAAGGTCCTATTTGAAAACCTACCTAGTGGCGATAAGAGCAGCGAAACGTAATTATTTCTCCGCTCTTGTCGTGTCTGCAGATAACCGACCAGCCGCCCTGTTTAGGGTGACCCGCTTCCTTCTTCATCTGAGGGCGCGGGATGCTCCCTTGCAGGGTCGAGAGGAGGATTTTGGGCGTTATCTGCATGATAAAATTGATCAGATTCGGGACGGGTTGGCCTCCGACTGGACTAGTTCAGATGGGCTGACGGAGGCAGGTCTTGAGAATGTCATCTGGGAGGAGTTCAATCCTGTGACTCCTGAGGACATGGACAGGGTGCTGGGGCGGCTGAACACCACCACATGTTTATTGGACCCGTGTCCCTCCTGGTTGGTACTGGCCTCCTGGGAGGTCACATGAGGCTGGCTCCAGGGAATTATCAATGCTTCTTTGAGGGAGGGGTTTCTGCCGGCCGCCTTGAAAGAGGCGGCCAACTATCATCCTGTCTCCAACCTTCATTTTATTGCGAAGGTTGTTGAGAGTGTGGTGGCACGACAACTCCCTTGGCACCTGGATGAAGCTATCTGGACTCATGCCAGTCCGGCTATCGGCATGGGTACAGCACGGAGACAGCATTGGTCACATTGGTTGATGATCTCTGGAGGGCCCGGGATAGAGGTTGTTCATCTATCCTGGTCCTGTTAGATCTCTCAGCGGCTTTTGATACCACCAACCATAGTATCATGCTGCACCAGTTGAGGGGGTTGGGGGTGGGGGTCACCGTTTTATAGTGGTTCTCCTCCTATCTCTCTGACCGGTCACAGTTCATGTTGGCAGAGGGACAGAGGTCGACGTCAAGGGGCCTCACTTGTGGGGTCCCACAGGGGTCAGTCCTCTCGCCTCTCCTGTTCAACATTTATATGAAGCCGTTAGGTGAGATCATTCGTGGTTTTGGGGTGGAGTTCCATCAGTACGCTGATGACACTCAGCTGTACATCTCTACCCCAGACCACCCCAACGGTGCCATGGAAGTGATGTCCCGGTGTCTGGAGGCCATGCGAGTCTGGATGGGGAGGAACAGGCTTCGACTCAACCCATCCAAGACCGAGTGGCTGTGGCTTCCGGCGTCACGGTATAGTCAGCTGATGCCATCTCTGACCATCGGGGGTGAGATATTGGCCCCCGCAGAAAGGGCTTGCAATCTGGGCGTCCTCCTGGACTCTCAGCTGTCTCTATAAGATCACATGACAGCTGTGGCCAGGGGGGCCTTCTATCAGGTCCGCCTGATACGCCAGTTGCACCGCTTTCTGGATCGTGATGCCTTACGCACAGTCACCCAAGCCCTCGTCACCTCCCGTCTGGACTATTGTAACGCTCTGTAAATAGGGCTTCCCATGAGGTGCACCCGAAGGCTCCAGTTAGTTCAGAATGCGGCCGCGTGGGGGATTCTGGGAGGATCTAGATGCTCCCATGTGACACCTCTCCTGCGTGAGCTGCATTGGCTGCCTATGGCTTTCCGGGTGCGCTTCAAGGTACTAGTGACCATCTTTAAAGCGCTCCATGGCAAGGGACCTGGCTACCTGCAAGACTGCCTCCTGCTGCCAAATACCTCCCACTGACCAGTTCGCTCCCACAGAGAGGGCCCCCTCAGGGTGCTGTCGGCCAGACAATGCCGGCTGGTGACCCCCAGGGGGAGAGCCTTCTCTGTGGCAGCTCCCGCCCTCTGGAATGACCTACCCCTGGACTACGGACGATCTCGGACCTACATCTCTTCCGTCGGGCCCTGAAGACGCATTTATTCTGTGCTGCCGGCCTGTCGTAGTTTTAAAGGGATTTTAAAGTAATTTTAGCATGGGATTTTAAATATGTAGGCCAATTTATTTAATATTTTTTAATATATTCTTTTAGATTTTGTATCACCTATTTTACTGTGGCTGTACACTGCCCTGAGTTCCGAAAGGGAGAAGGGCGGTATACAAATCAAATAAAACTATAAACTATAAAACTCATAATGACTAGAAATGTGACCTTCCCAAAACGCTTCAGAGAAAGTGACTTTCATTTAATCTCTTGATTAGTGTAAATAGGTAAAGCTAAAGTTTACCCTTGCACATATGTGCTAGCTGGTCCCGACTTTAGAGGGTGGTGCTCATTTCCATTTCAAAGCCAGCGCTCTCTGAAGAAATCTCTATGGTCATGTGGGTGGCGTGACTAAATGCCAAAGGAATACTGTTACCTTCCCACGAAAGGTGGTTCCTATTTTTCTACTTTTTACATGCTTTAAAACTGCTAGGTTGGCAGAAGCTGGGACAAGTAATGGGAGCTCATTCTGTTACGCGGCGATAGGGATTTGAACCGCGGAACTGCCAACCTTTCTGATTGACAAGTTCAGTGTCTTAGCCACTGAGCCACCACATTAAGTGCAAATAAATTAGTATAAATATCAATGGGATTTGGTCACTTGGCAGCTCTTGAGGGACGGCTTATCTGCTCCTTTGCTTTCCTAAACTATTGGTGGAAGCCAATAGTTGGCACATGGTCACATTTATAGTACCTGCACTTGCAATTTGCTTTTTAAAAAGAATGGCTTCCTTGGCTTCACTTCAAAGGTTAATTTGAAACCATTCATTTATTTGAGGTATGGATATTTTTGTTATTTTTCACAGTGTGCAGGAAACAATCAGTGGGATTTGCAACTGCTGTTGCAAGGCTCCAATTCTTAGGCCCCTAGGAATCCTGGCGTAAAAACAAAATCTCAAAAAATATGAAAAACGTGCAGTACAATTCACTCCTACCTTACACAATCGGTGTTTTACAATGCTTGCAACATCAAAGCAGCAGGCCAGCAGCTAAGTTGCAGTACGTAATAATTTCCATCGTTTGCAAGGGCTCGCACTGCACAATGCACGATACTCAGAAAACATTTCTTTTTGAAATGCATTCCCTTGCAATTGGAATACCTATGGGTTCATGAGCTCATGAACTCATGGAACCTGGGAGTCCTGCAGAACCCCAGGTGAGAAAGATTGCTCCTGATTTGATCGTGCCGGTTCAGCTATGCAACTCCTGTCCCAGTTCTACAATACCCTCCCTGATTGGATCCTCCCTCTCAGGGCTTGTCTGCCAGTCAAACAAGCTGAAGTTGGAACAATGGGGTTCAACAGAAAACCTTGTTTTCCAGGGGAAAAGGACATAAACCCTCCTCTGTGACCACGCTATGATTTGTGTAGAGGAGGAAGGGAATGCTAGGAGAAGATGATCTGCAGGACTTCAACTGTCAAGACCCCATTGCCTTTCCTCAATGTGGCCTTGGGGTTCTGAGCCCCAATACCCATTTTTCGTGGCTACAAATACAAACAGTGCCTTACCCACCAGACCAGTGGTGGGATTCAATTTTTTTTACTACCAATTCTGTGGGTGTTGCTTGGTGGGCATGGCAGGGGAAGGAAACTATAAAATCTCCCCACTCCAGGCAAAGGTTGCTGCAAAATCTCCATTCTCTCCCCACTCCAGAGGAAGGATACTGTAAAATCTCCATTCTCTCCCCACTCCAGGGGAAGGATACTGCAATATCTCCATTCTCTCCCCACTCCAGGGGAAGGATACTGCAATATCTCCATTCTCTCCCCACTCCAGGGGAAGGATACTGCAAAATCTCCATTCTCTCCCCACTCCAGGGGAAGGATACTGCAATATCTCCATTCTCTCCCCACTCCAGGGGAAGGATACTGCAATATCTCCATTCTCTCCCCACTCCAGGGGAAGGATACTGCAAAATCTCCATTCTCTCCCCACTCCAGGGGAAGGATACTGCAAAATTCTCATGTCCTTCCTATCAGCTGGGACTCGGAAGGCTGAGAATAGATGGGGGCAGGGCCAGTCAGAGGTGGTATTTACCGGTTCTCCGAACTACTCAAAATTTCTGCTACTGGTTCTCCAGAATTGGTCAGAACCTGCTGAATGCCACCTCTGCACCAGATGTAGGTAGCCTTTTAAGTCCAGTAGAAATATCAATCTTTATTTCTAAGGTTCTACTGTGTTGTCTACCTTCTTGTTCCATGGCTACCCACAACTGTCATTATGCAGGCAGCAGTGCCCTCCAGCAAGTCGGGAGAGAAGGGCAGGGATCACTCTGGTGGGAGGCAGCAACAGCTAGGTACATGGAAAGGTGGGAGAGAGGTAGCAGGAAAGGAGAAGAGCCACTCTCAGCCCAACCGATCTCAAAAAGTTGTTGTAGGGAAAAGAGAAGGAGGATGGAATATCACATATATTCGCCACCTCGAGTTACTTATAAAGCAATAAAGGTGGGATAAAAATCTAATGGACAAACAAACATTTCCTTTCCCTGCTCGTTGCTCCCTGTGCTATTAGTAGCATCACCGAGAATTTTAGATTCTGATTGATAGGTTTGTACAACAGATTGCAAGTTTTCCAAAGTGATGTGCGCAATGGGTTCTTCTGACAATACATTGAATTGCAGTACACCCTCCCTACCCCCCCTACCCCCATTCTTCATGCACAGAGTGTTAAACCAGCTATATATTTTGCATGGCTAAATATTTAGTCTACAGGTAAGTGGTTAATTCATGCAGGAAAATGGTCAATCAATATTCATACACCATTTTTAAGGTCCAGCTTTTATTATCAGTTGGCAGAATTCAGAGATATGTTTCTGGTTATCCATGGTTTGAAAGATAAGGGAGCCCTGTGCATGCTTTCTATTCTTCACTGAGATTCTATTCAACCAATGAACTCAGCTTAATTAATGATTTGCTGATTTACTCAGAGGTGGGATTCAGTCAGTTCACACCTATTTGGGAGAACCTGTGGTTAACTTTCTAAGCACTTAAGAAAACCGATTGTTGGAAGAAATCTCGTTTTGTTTCCCCCCCACTTTATAGGGCTAATCCTGTAAGGATGGCAGGAAGGAAACATTCTGGTGTTGTTTCTAGCCTAATCTTTATTGCCCTGATTACAGAAACTGCCTCTCCGGTTAACCCTTATTACATTGTAACAGCTAAGGCCAAGCACCCATCAACGTGAGTGACGTTGAGTTGGCCATGCCCACCCAGTCACATGACCACCAAGCCATGCCTACCCAGCTGGTCATTAGGGCAGAGACATTAATTATTTGAATCCCACCACTGGATTTACTCAAACAGAAAGTTGCTCACAAACTAAAATCAAAACCCCAAATAGGAGATTCCTGTTCTTGGATAAACAGAAAGTGATTTATTCAGATCTGGTGATTTATTCGCAATTAAAAATGTTACACTATGCACAGAGAGCCACAACTTCGATATGTCCAAGTTGGACGTTTGGATATAATCTATTCGACTAATTCACTCACCATTATACAATATTTCACAGAACTCTTTACACATTAACTTGCTAGGTTGTTATCCTTCTTCTGACATTTTATTGAGACAGTAATTTTTAATTTAATCTATTAGTATAATCTCTGTATTATTTGGACATAACTATAGTGGAAAATTCATCCCATCATCCCATCTGTCCATTTCACTTTGCATCTTGATTTCAGAAACTTCTCATGGCCATTTATTTGCGGGCAGTCGAAACAAAATTTTCCCACTGGACCAAACCTCTTTTTGCTGCCTCCAGAAGATTAACACCTCCCTTGTTCATCCACTGTTGGTGGCACCCCATTTAAAAGATCTGTCAACACATCCCTATTTAACTGCACACCATTTTTCCCCCTAAGTGGTATGAAGCTGCATCATACTGTAGATCAAATATTTCCATCATTTTATTATGACTTGAATATCCTAGTTAAGACAGAAAGAATACAGGCAGTCCTCAACTTACAACCATTTGTTTCGCCACTGTTCGAAGTTGCAACAACACTGAAAAAAGTGACTTACGACTGGTTCTTGCACTTATGACTTACGACCAACGCAGCATTAAACATTTGGGTGCCTGGCAACTGGCATGTATTTACAACAGTTGCAGTGACACAGAGTTCATACAATTGCCATTTGTGACTTTCCCAGCTGGTTTCCGACAAGCAAAGGAAATGGGGGAATCTGGATTTGCTTAACAACCATGTGACTCAAAGACTTGGGGGGGGGAAATGGAACTTTGATGCGATACATGTTGACGGCAGCAAGATTATTTTATGCTAAAAAATGGAAGGACTCTTCAACCCCAACAATGGATGAATGACTGCAAAAATTGATAAATTGAATGCTTCCATCAAAAAAAACAAAAAAACCCGCAAATACCTGGAAACCGCTTCTGGACTTTGTGCTTGAGGTAGAAAAAAAATGAAACCTTGATTTTGGGCTTTATTTTTTTTTATTTAATTATTTTTCAAATTTATATACCGCCCTATTCTCCGTGGTAGGACTCAGGGCGGCGCACAGAAAAAGTAAAAACCACAACACTTACATATAATATAAAATAGAAATTAAATAGTAAAATCTGTGCTAAAAATAGTTAAGACCACTAAAATATTAACTTTAAAATTAAACCCTTAATCTATGCCAGGCCGGCCAGATGAAAAATGTGCGTTTTAAGCATCCGATGGAAGAGGCGTAGGTCAGTAATGGTGCAAAGATCGGGAGGCAGGTCGTTCCAGAGGGCCGGACCCGCCACAGTTAGATAGATATGGTGTTATGGAAATGGCTAGTTTAAACTACTATGTAAAACTAAAAAAGTTGTGGTTTGATACTATTACCCTATTCTACTACACCAAAGGGTGTTGGAAGTCAATGCCTTTTCTTTCTTTCCCCCCCTTCTTTTCCACACTTTTCTTTCCCTTCCCTATTTCTCCTTTTTTCTTGCTTTTTTTGTATGTTGTATCATAAATGAATAAAATTGCTATAAAGAAAACAAAAAGAAAAACAACAATGTGACTCACTTAACAACTGCAGTGATTTGCTTAAACAACCGCAACAAAAAATGGTCATAAAATCCGCATAACTCACTTAGCAATCAATTTAGGAAATTCTACTGATATGCGCGATAGAAAATATATACAGTACATATGCAATGTATCATATTGCACCTCTTTCAAAGAAGAGTGGAGCAGATCACTTAGTTTACACATGGCTGCTTACCCTAATGCTGTCCATATTGTCCATACGGTGTTTTCATAATAGATATTATCATGCGTTCTCTAATTCCCAAAGTTATTACTGACTGACTGAGTCGGGGCCATTTCCATAACTACTCCAAAAAATTAATGCGCCATAACATGCTCTGAATGCATGTGGCAGCTTTTACAAGATCAGTTCAACATGCTACAGCCCACAGCAGGAAAAACCCTATGATTTTTTTGAATGCTAAATTCCTCAGCTGGCTACAGGGCAGCAACCTTAAACAGGGCAGCAATGAATTTGGACCAAGTCAGCATATATTTTTCTCAAGGCTTTAATGTCAGGAGGATTCACGCCTACCATCTTTTTTCCCTTCCGCCCACAGAACTGGCCAAAGGCTTTAGGTGGGGCAGGGTCGAGAGAGAGTTACTCTGGAGTACATCAACATTTAATTTGATTTATCACTCCCTGGACAAACCGAGGAGGCACAACTTCCTGCGTATATTATATATGATTACGGCGCAATGTGAAAATCCCACATCTGCACATGGATGAAGCATTCGCCACATGCCAATGAAGTAACTCCATTCTGGTAAATGCTGACTTTATCCCAATATATTCCTGTTGGTCACTGTGCTCTGAACCCATTTCACTGGCTGAATACCGATTACTACTACTATGGTACACTACACACAGTTCAAAATCCTACCAAATGGGACCAAGAGTTATTTGAAAAACTAGAAAAAGGGAAGCCTTGTACAGGTAGTCCTCAACTTACGACTGCCATTGAACCCAACATTTCTGTTGTTAAGTGAGGCATTTGTTAAGTAAGTTTTGCCCCATTTTACTTGCCAAGTTGTTAAGTAAATCACTGCACTTGGTAAGTTAGTAGCCCAGTTCTTAAATGAATCTGGCTTCTCCAATGGAATTAGTTGGCAAGTATCTGAATTTAGACCACATGATCATACGGATGCTGAGATCATAACTGTGAAAAACGATCATAAGCCACATTTTTCAGTGCTGTTGCAACTTTGAAGGGTCACTAAACAAACTGTTATAAGTTGAGGACTACCTGTAGATGCAAGAAATCAGTTCATAAGAGACAGGAGAAGATATACTTTATGGAAAATATGCTTCTCTAAAATTCCTTAACTGGACATGACAACTTGTTAGAAGTTAGCTGATCAACTTAAAAAAAAACAACCTCAGCAAAAACAATCCGTGTATTTCTCCCTCCAAAGATGCTGTGTAAATTATGAGCTATAATATGAAATTGTGCTATCTGTATTAAATGACAAATGACAATATAGCTACTTCTATATCCTTATTCAGGGATGGTGTAGCTCAGTGGCTAAGACTCTGAGCTTGTTGATAAGAAAGGTTGGCCAACCTAGCAGTTCGAAAGCATGTAAAAATGCAAGTAGAAATATAGGAACCATCTTGGTGAGAAGGTAAGAGCGTTCCGTGCATCATCGGTGTTTAGTCATATCGGCCACATGACCATGGAGACATCTTTCGGCTCTTCGGCTTTGAATGGAGATGAGCACCGCCCCCTAGAGTCAGGAACAACTAGCACATATGTGCAAGGGGAACCTTTACCTTTACCTTTATATCCTTGTTAGCGTCCATTGGGAAATAAACTCAGGCCAAACTAGATCCGGTAAGACTTTTATCATGATCAGTGAAACATAGTTTCAACGAAAAAGGCATTATTTAATACGGCACACTGTTAGATAATCTGAGCAAATTTTCCATAAATTTATATAATATGCAATTTGTCTTATTTTGCATAATTTATCCAACTAAAGGGGAGGAACCAGGAACTACCCAAGGCACCAAAACACTGCAACCACTGAAAGCTGTATACAACTATTGTGTTGGCTTCCAACATTTCAACTAGATTTACCTATATACTGGTTCTTCCTAATTGTAATACACTTTAAATAAGGATTACACACTTGGTTTTGAAAAGGAAAATTAACTTCTCCATTCACTGGCCCCTGGAAACCACAGCTCATGTGAACCTGCTTCCACTAGGTCCCTATGTCACTTAGACTGCTTTATCTATTATTAAAAATCAAGGCATCCTAAAAGTACTTAATGTATCCCCTTGGTTTTTTCATTTATAGTGGAGTTGATCTGAATGTCTCAGGAGACCGTTTAGTGATATACCCAGTGCTACATGACATTCTGGGAAAAGACCAATTGGGGAAAATTGTCTCGAGCACACAAGGGAACAAGGCAAAAGAGATGGATGTGGCTTCCATTGACGTCTTAGCCAATTTCAATATGGAGTTTTAAAAGAGTTGAAGTCCGCGGTATAACACAAAGTTAGACAAGAGGTTTACTTTCCATCTACTCCTAGTAGTCACCTTCACACAGGCATCTAATATCTATGTATTGTATTTTGTATTTATTGATTTAATTCTATGTTCGCCGCCCCGAGTCCCTTGTTGTGAGATGGGAGCGGGTTATAAATATGAAAAATAAATAAATAAATAAATAAATAAATGTTGGCCTTTCGGTACCCTTTTATTTGCGAATACGTATCAAATTCATTATCACAGTTTTTCCTGCAAGGCAGGGTAGGGTTACAACGTAATATCTAATTGAACAGATGGGAAACTGAGATCCAGGTAAATCAAAATACCTGCCCAAGAAAGAATTGCTAAATGCATAAAGTTCAAAAGGAGAAATGAGTCATCCATCCCTCCTCCCTCCACCCCAGATCAAGACCAATCATGAGCTCTTCAAAATGAATTTTTCATTTGATTTGTTATGTTAACCACCATACTTGCAGCATCTCCCAGGGCAGGGTGAACTC
The DNA here is from genome assembly GCA_039707465.1 of Rhabdophis nuchalis. Classification (NCBI taxonomy): domain Eukaryota; kingdom Metazoa; phylum Chordata; class Lepidosauria; order Squamata; family Natricidae; genus Rhabdophis; species Rhabdophis nuchalis. The sequence goes on from CM077646.1 coordinate 190,900,850, forward strand.
TGGGCCACCCCTCATTTAACATCTAAAGATACTTGGGAAGGTCTTGTGGACTCCAACCAAGAGATTCCATCTTAGCATTCCATCTTCAACTACCTCAAACTCCTGGACCTTCTGAGAAGCCCATATGAAATAGGGCATGACGCACCAGCCATGACGCACCTAGAAGATGGTTATCCAAAGTTCTATACAGTTTTCAAAAGGGAGGCTTCCTTTTTAATTAACATGCCCATTAAAATAAAGATAAAATGTCCTTCAAACTGAGTTCATTTCTTAGCGACTTTATGAGACAAGCCCATATTGATTTCTTGGCAGCAAAATCGAAGTGATTTGCCAATCTCTTTTTCCAGAGGGTTTTTTCCCCCTCCAACTTCCCAAATTTCAAAGCCTTCCACCCCATTTCAAAGTCATCAAAGCTACTAGTTTTACAAACTGACTTCCTCTTGACATACTTCAACTGCCAATTAGAGGGCTGTTTTACCTCAGTGAGAAAGGACAGGTCAGATTCACTCTAAGCCAGGCGTGTTCAATCTGCAGCCCATGGGTTAGCTAGTAATGTGGCCCTACAAAATAATAAACTTAAACTATACGTAATACTAGCCGTTCCCGGCCACACGTTGCTGTGGCCCAGTCTGGTTAAATGGCCAACCAATCTGTGTGTAGATCTGCACCTACACACGTACATACAACCTCCGTATAACCCCCAACCTACCTACCTACTGTATTTCTCTACCTACCTACCTACCTACCTACCTACCTACCTACCTACCTACCTACCTACCTACCTACCGTAGTTCTCCCTCTCCCTCTTTATCCCTCGTTATCCCTCTACATACCTACCTACCTACCTACTGTATTTCTACCTCTCCCTCTTTAACCTTCTACCTACCTACCTACCTACCTACTGCATTTCTTCCTCCCTCTCTATCCCTATAGCTGCCTACCTACCTACCTACTGTATTTCTCCTTGAATCTTATGGACAGAGTATTTTATGTTATAAAGTATGACATAATACCTATGGCCCACTGCTCTCTCTGTATCCATCTACCTACATTTTTTACATTTCTGTAGCGTGTACCTGGCACAGGTGTGATATCTACACAATCTATATATATCATTGGTGCCATATTTGAAAGGAACGTGTGAACATTTGGAAGCGATCGGTGCAGTTCTTTCGGAGATTAGCGGCTTTGAACAAACTCTTGTTACATTTTTATTTATATAGATATAATATATAAAACATATATATTATATACACAAACACACACATGCAAGTGCATGCATATTATGCAGCCCAAACAATTCCTCTTCACTCAATGTGGCCCAGATGAACCAAAAGGTTAAGCAACTATTGTAGGAGATGGCCAGGCGTAACCGAGGTGTCAGTCTTGAATCCCTTCAGGCCTACAAGAGGTCCAGCCCACCTTGAATTCTGTTGACATGTTTGCTGCATGCAATAAAGCTATATTCATCTGAACAGCCTTGACTCCTGATTTCCTGGGCTTGACACCCATATTCTAAACCAGGGGTGTCAAACTCAAGGCCCAGGGGGGCAGATCCGGCTAGCGGGGTGCTTAGATCTGGCCCACGGGGTTGCCCTGGAAACAGTGAAGGACCAACCCTTTGCCAGCAAAAACAAATCGGGAAGGCCGCAGTCCAGGGCCCTCATGAGCTCTGTTTTCATTGGCAGAGGGTTGCAAGAGGCCGTTGCAGGTGAAAACGGAGCTTGGGAGCCTGTTTTTGCTGGCAGAGCGCTCTGGCAACCACACCCCCGAAATTGAGTTTGACACCCCTGCTCTAAACAATCCTGCAAAGACTCCCTATCTGAAACCCCGAACAGCTGCTTCTACTCAGTATTGACAAGATCAGGCTAAACAAGCCACTGGAGGGTATAAGGTAGGTTCCTATAACACGTTATGAGTTCCTACCAAGCTTCCATGGGAGATCCTTGAGAAAGCATTATTTCCTTCCAGAGGAACACTTCACACTTTGTAACCAAGAACTTGTATGAGTTTGCTTTTTGTCTCCTTTTTTGATTTCTCTTTTTGTGAGATAGCTTTAAAATAGTAAGTTATAGGATAGGGACTGTCTTATAACTCATTTTGGTAATTCAGCTTAAGAAACATTTCCGCTAAAGAAAATAATAAAATGTTTAAGTGAATAAATAATCACTGCTAATCAACTGCATTAGGTTGGGTGACAAATATTGTATTTATGCTATTCATAATTTTATTTTGCAACATTATTTAACATAATGTTAACGCCTATATTTTTATGGAAAATGCTCTACCCCTTTGGTGGTTTAAATTTGCACTTTCTGTTTCCTCTTTATCTTGATTTATATGACAATTGCACAGTAATAGTCTAACAAAATGTATCCATACACGTTTATAATTTTGTCCTACGTTTTCTGATTCACTTTTCACTCTCTTCTCCTTCTCTGACCTCTAACACAATCAAGCATCACAGCACACCAAGAACACATCCCTATGTCCCACTAAACATAGTAAGATGCCCATTACAGTACCTCTTTTCAGAGGGCAGATCTTCATGAGGCAGCCTTAGTCTTATCTATAATCTTTCCAGACTGATGTGAGCATTTTGAGGTAGGTCCAGCCAAGGAACAAGCATGGCCAGGATACCAGAAATGTTGTTTATTGTGGTAAAATAGAATAACAATTGGGGCGGGGGCCCCCCCATGATGGCTCAGTGCTTAAGTCGCTGAGCTGAACTTGTCAACTGGAAAGTAGACAGCCTGGGTTTGAGACCCAGGTGCTGTGTGACGGGGTGAGGTCCCATTATTCGTCCCAGCTCCTGCCAACCAAGCATGCATATATGAGTAGATAAATAGGTACCACTTCAATGGGAAAGGTTATTGTGTTCCATAATTGCATGCTGGCCACATGATGATGGAAACATCGATCAGCCAACGCAGGTTCCCTCGGCTGAGAATTGGAGATGAACACGGCCCTCTTGAGTCAGTCACGATTGGACAGGGGAAACCTTTAAACCTTAGAATCTTGAAAGTCTGCCCAAGTTTCTCTTTGTCCATTTGTATAATAAACGGAATCAAGACAGGGTCATTTCGAGCTTCCTTCTCATCTTTTCCTTTCAATGGATCCCCTCATATTATATCTTCTTCCTATCTTCCCCAAGATCAATTCTAGGGAGGAACGGGCTACGACTCAACCCGTCCAAGACCGAGTGGCTGTGGTTTCCGGCGCCACGACATAGCCAGTTGGTTCCATCTCTGGCTATTGGGGGCGAGTCATTAGCCCCCGCAGAAAGGGCTCGCAACTTGGGCATCCTCCTGGACTCTCAGCTGCCCTTGGATGACCATGTGACAGCCATAGCCAGGGGGGCCTTTTATCAGGTTTACCTGATACGCCAGTTGCGCTCCTTTCTGGATCGTGACGCCCTGTGCACGGTCATGCAAGCTCTTGTCATTTCCCGCCTAGACTACTGCAATGCTCTCTACATGGGGTCCTTGAGGTGCACCCGGAGGCTCCAGTTAGTGCAGAATGCGACCGCGCGGGGGATCTTGGGAGCACCAAGACACTCCCACATAACACCTCCCCTGCGCGAGCTGCACTGGCTGCCTGTGACCTTCCGGGTGCGCTTCAAGGTCTTGGTGACCATCTTTAAAGCGCTCCAGGGCATGGGTCCTGGTTATTTGCAGAATTGCCTCCTGCCACATACCTCCATCCGATCTGTCTGCTCCCACAGGGAGGGCCTTCTCAGGGTGCTGTCCGCTGGACAATGCCGACTGGCGACTCCCAGGGGAAGGGCCTTCCCTGTGGCGGGTCCAGCCCTCTGGAACGACCTGCCCCCCGACCTTTGTACTATCACGGACCTTCGCCTCTTCCGTCGAGCATTAAAGACCTACTTTTTTCATGCGGCAGGCCTGGCATAGTTTGTTTTTACTATCGCTTGTTTTTACCATCGTTTTAATAGGGTTTCTTAATATTTTAGCATGGGTTAAATTTGTTTAATTTAGTTTTAAATTTATTTATTGATTGTATTATATGTATTTTATCTTTTTAATCTTTTATTATCCCTGTGCACCACCCTGAGTCCCAATGGGAGAGAGGGCGTTATACAAATTAAATAAATAAATAATAAATAAATAAATACATTCTGTTACCTAGGTGCAGTTGAAGGTGGCTAAAGCCTCCATCCCAGGCATCCATTCATACTTACCCAAGTCCACTCCTACGTACTTTAAGAAGAGTGAGTGAAGGTACTTAATCCTACTTGCAGCTGACATTGGATGGGAGGGAAAGCAAAGCTACGGAATTCCACCAACTGCTGCCCTCAAATTATCCTGCAATAAATCTGTATGGACAGGACCTCTTGCAAACCTCATTATTCTGGCAGATTATTGCCCAACCACCAGGGCAGTGGCTGGCTGTTTTGTTTCTGCTGCTTAAGGATTGGAGGAATACACATTAATGCCTTCGACATTTTTAGCAATCTGTCTGTTCAAACCCTCTATACTTTCAGTATCACACACAATTTAAGACACTTGCCCTAAATCTAGTATGTGAGCAAGCTGCCATGTTATGAATAGTCTCGTTCAATACACATAGACACAAAAATTTGAAAGGGGATAGTATGCCTCAGTTCAATATAGAGCTCAGTTAGAATTAGGGCTTAACCCCTTAAACACATTGTTGTTGTTGTTGTTAATATTATTGTTGTCGTTATTGCTGTTGTTATATTCTATCTTTATTATTTTTATACAATATACAATACAATAGCAGAGTTAGAAGGGACCTTGGAGGTCTTCTAGTCCAACCTCCTGCCTAGGCAGGAAACCCTATACCAGTGACGGCGAACCTTTTTAGGCTCGCGTGCCATAAGAGTGGGGAGCACAGTGGCGTCTTGTGCCGGCGTGCCGCACTCATAATGCAATGCGCCCCCCCCCAGTGTACATGCATGCATGATAGGTGCTCCCCCCCATTTTTTACATGTTTTTTTGCCCTCCACAGGCTCCAGAGGCTTTATAGGAGCCTGGGGAGGGCGAAAAGAGCCCCCCTGGAGGCCCTCCAGAGGCTTCAGGAGCTTCCCTAAAGCCTCCAGAGAGCTGTTTTTGCCCTCCACAGGCTCCTATAAAGCCTGGAGAGGGTGAAACGTGGCTTTAAAAATGGCTGAATCAGCTGACCAGCACGTACATGCACGCTGGCCAGCTGACAGGACAACGCCTCGTGTGCCCTGCCGAATGGCTCCGCGTGCCACCTGTGGCATGCGTGCCATAGGTTCGCCATCACTGCCCTACACTATTTCAGACAAATGGCTATCCACATCTTCTTAAAGACTTCCAGTGTTGGGGCATTCACAACTTCTGGAGGCAAGCTGTTCCACTGGTTAATTGTTCTAACTGTCAGGAAACTTCTCCTCAGTTCTAAATTGCTTCTCTCCTTGATTAGTTTCCACCCATTGCTTCTTGTTCTGCCCTCAGGTGCTTTGGAGAATAGTTTGATTCCCTCTTCTTTGTGGCAACCCCTGAGATATTGGAACACCGCTATCATGTCTCCCCTGGTCCTTCTTTTCATTAAACTAGACACACCCAGTTCCTGCAACTGTTCTTCATATGTTTTAGTCTCTAGTTCCTTAATCATCTTTGTTGCTCTTCTCTGCACTCTTTCTAGAGTCTCCAAGTCTTTTCTACATCGTGGCGACCAAAACTGAATGCAGTATTCCAAGTGTGGCCTTACCAAGGCATTATAAATAACTCAAGGCCGTGAACATACCTAATTTTCTTTCCTTCCCCTATTTTCTCACAACAACAACCCTATGTGGGTTGAGAAAGAATTACCAAATTCACCCAGCCAGTTTTCATGCATACGATGATACTAGAACTCATGTTCTCTTGGTTTCTAGCCTGGTGCCTTAACCACGAGATCAAACTGGCTTACATAATTCATTTCCAGCTATCTAGGGGAGTTTAGCTGACATAAAACATAACGTTCATTCAGGACATTTTATGATCCCCTGCTTCATGTTTTCCGGTCAACTGAAATAAAAGTGATGTCGCTTTCAATCATGATACCCTGTTTTTGATACATCCTTTTCCAATTGATCTGTCTACTGCCGCTTTAATTTCTTATAAAAAGTAAGCTATGCTGTGAGTCAAGCTCTGTTCATGCTGACCTCATAGACCTCATTCAAAGTCTTCTTGGCCACACCATGGAGGTGGTTTACCACTGCTTTCTTTGGAGTTATTTTTCAACTTGCTGGTCTATAGTCCTGGCATTTCATGATGGTCTCCCATCCAGGTGCCATCTTGCTTAGCTTTTCAAAATCCGCCAAAGTCGACTCAGAAGTGCCGTTTAGCTGGGCTAAATGCCTTTTAGCATTAGATCAAAACATGTTCAATTCCCCCAAGCTTCCCGTGATAAGATTTAATTATGTTTTTCATATGGAATCCTTAACTTTCTGGAATAATCACCTAATTTGAGGAGTTGTATGTTATTTCATGGCTTTATTTATAAGCCACCACTTAGGAAGCAAAATTATATCTGCGGCTGAAGGTGTCATTCGGAGTAGTATGACTGTGAGAAAAAAATCTAAAAATGGCTGCTGTCAGAGAGAATAGTCTATGGTTCACGAGGAGAAATGATTGACGCCATCTTTCTCTAGCACATTCTCTCCCCCTGTTCAGCTTGACCTTTGGCACTGGGGGAAGGAGGTTTTTACTGGAAAGTCCGTGACATATTTTTCTGAGATAAAGACATCTGGAGAAGAGGAGGATGGCATGTAGGAAGAAAAGGTTACTGTTCCCTCCTGTATATTTCTTTCCAATCTTGATGTCTCCTTAGAGCAGGGGTTTCAAACTCAATTTAACTGGGGACCGCTGAAGACACAGTCTGGGTGAGGCTGGGCTGCATAAGGGATTCACTCCCCCTGCGGGCCACACTAATATTATACTTTCATCTCACAGTGGGGGCCACAAGATACTGTCCTGCGGGCTGCAATTGGCCCATGGGCCGCAATTGGCCCACGGGCCGCGAGTTTGAGACCCCTGCCTTAGAGACTTTTTTTTTCATAAAAAAGATGCATAATTTAATGTCATGCTTCTAGTACCAAGCTTGTTTTGCTCTGAAAGACAGGGCTGAAGATTGCTCACATCAGTCACTGCTATCTTTTCTGCAGATTCTAATTCCGAGCATGATGTATCATTATGGAGGTATAATAGAGAAATGGGTAATCCTGGTTATATGGCTGTTACCAATCCTAATTCATACCTTCCTCTTATATGTGGGTGGATGCAAGATGGTAGTGAAAAATTCCCTTATCTTCCAACATGCACTTTGAATTGTCACACCACCAATGTCTTCGATCTCTATTAGAATTGTTCGCTCTGGTTATCATCCCATTTTACTACAGAGAATTTTTCAAGGTTGGGTTGATAAACCAAAGCAAGTTGTGTGTGAGTGAGTGAGAGAGGGGGGGGGGGGAGTGAAAGAGAGAGAGACAGAGACAGAGAGAAAGACAGAGGAGACAGAGAGACAGAGACTGACAGACAGACCCAAAGTAAGTAAATCAGCTTCCATGGCTAAAGGTGGAGTAAAATCTAAATTTCCCTGATGCTAATCCAACACTGTAACTTCTATGTCACAATGGCACACATGTTGGCGCTTTCTCTACGGTTGGGCAGGCATTTGCTGGAGACATTTTCCATTTCAAATGCTGTCATGGGGCAAGGAAATGGGCTAAATTAGTGCAAACCCTTGTCCAATCCCCCCACCCCCAATCCTGTTCATGTCTTTTTAAAGAATATCCATTCAACTTTAAAGCAGCATGTTTCCTTCACTGTTTCAACAAAAGATCACGTGAAGTGTTAATGCCACTGTATAGTGCCTTGGTAAGGCCACACTTGGAATACTGCATACAGTTTTGGTCGCCACGATGTAGAAAAGACGTGGAGACTCTGGAAAGAGTGCAGAGAAGAGCAACCAAGATGATTAGGGGACTGGAGGCTAAAACATATGAAGAACGGTTGCAGGAGCTGGGTATGTCTAGTTTGATGAAGAGAAGGACCAGGGGAGACATGATAGCAGTGTTCCGATATCTCAGAGGGTGCCACAAAGAAGAGGGAGTCAAACTATTCTCCAAGGCACCTGGGGGCAGGACAAGAAGCAATGGGTGGAAACTAATCAAGGAGAGAAGCAACTTAGAACTAAGGAGAAATTTCCTGACAGTTAGAACAATTAACCTCTGGAACAGCTTGCCTCCAGAAGTTGTGAATGCCCCAACCCTGGAAGTCTTTAAAAAGATGTTAGATAGCCATTTGTCTGAAATGGTATAAGGTTCCTGCCCACGCAGGGGGTTGGACTAGAAGACCTACAAGATCCCTTCCAACTCTGCTATTGTATTGTATTGTAAAAGATGTGTCGATTATTGACTCTCTGCGAGGCCTCCTTCAATAATAACAACAATAATACTTTTTTTTTTAAAAAAAACCCTAAAATCCCAACCCCCAAGACCAGCAAGTATGTAGCTGTGAGGAAAAAAATAGGGAGAGGGCAACACTCTTTGATATGGCTTTGGCTTCACTTAAGCTGGCATGAATATTGCTATGGAGGCCCCCAAAACAAGAGGACAGTCAGACAAACATCTCCAACGCCTTCCGCTCAACAGCATCCCTGTCCTGGATGAGGATTAGGCTTGATGCATTTGGGAAGAGACAGCATACCTGTGCTGTGATTGGCAGGATGCCAAGGCTTTCTATATATATATCAACCAATCAACCCAATCACAGCAACAAAGCCAGCACTCTACCCCCTCCACCAAGTTTTATGGAAGGGCAGCATCTGTGCAGCCACAGACTGAAGCCTGATGATGGCGAGTGACATCTCGCCGAAACATTGCAAAGACAATCTCATTCTTACACAGGGAAACACACGAATACAACAAGACCAGCATATATACATACATACATACATACATACATACATACATACATACATACATACATACAATTGTTCCACAACACCCTGTTAGGGCCCCAATTAAGGGAGGAAGCATACTGCTTTCCTCTTCTGCTTTTCGGCTCATCACCAGAGACCATCTAGACAGAAAGCCATGAATTCCGTTGTGTGATTTTTTAAATATGTGTGTTATTGATTGATCAGTTCATAAAACTAACACACACACACACACAAACACACACACACACACACACACACATACATACATACAATTGTTCCACAACACCCTGTTAGGGCCCCAATTAAGGGAGGAGACATACTGTTTCCTTTTCTGCCTTTCGGCTCATCACCAGAGACCATCTAGACAGAAAGCCATGAATTCCGTTGTGTAATTTTTTCAATATGTGTGTTAGTTTTATAAGCTGATCAATAAATAAATCAGAGAAACTAGGATAGATCTATTTTGAGCTTTTTAGCTCTCATCAGCTAGTCATACTCTTACTGGTTCGAATCCCAGTAACACGGGAAAACACCCGAATACAACAAATCCAGCTTACTACACCCGTAAAAACCTATGAGTGTGTGTGTGTGTGTGTATGCACACTCCTTCAGCATGCATGTACGTGTGTGTCTTGCTTGGAGCAAGAGAAGAGGAGACCTGCGTGGTAATTTCTGAACAACAACAATCGGGGCCTATCAGGCATTCACAAAAATCACCTCCTGTGGATGTCAATGGCAGTTCCCTTCAAGGAGAGCAGCAGTGGTCTCTCTCTCTCTCTGTGTGTGTGTGTGTGAGCGTGCGTGTGTGTGTAAAACATGTGCAGGCGTAGGAGCCGAGCACAGCCAATGGGGAGGGAACGCCTGTTCCTGCTGAGAGTCACCCTCCTCCCCTCCCTCTGCACAGCCGCCTCTGGCCCACCCAAGTAGCCGCCGATGGGCATAAATTTGAGAACTGAGTCCTAGGACTGGATTGGAGGGAACCTTCCCCTCACTGCCTTCATGCCTGCCAAAAAACTCAAACCGAAACACATTCCCTCCTGGTTTGCCTGCCAAGAAATCACGGTGCAGGGCCAGAAGCAGCTCGGCTGCTCCACGTAAACATTACAAGGGGGTGGCAAAGCTACCGTCCCCCCTTTGGCCCTCCATTGCCAAAGCAACGAGGAGCTTTAATGCTTTTTTTTTTCTGGATTGCTCCCCTGCACATCTGGCTCCCTAGAGAGAACCAACCTCACACACCCACACACACACCCCATGCTTGTAAGTTTGGCTCCCGCAGGAGCCAAACACATGTGCACTATATGTATAATATTCTATACTTCGAAGAGATGGAAGAATTGGAAGCGAGCAAAGACTCCCTAACAAACCAACGAGAAGCATTTTGAGCCATTGCGGCAAAGTCTACCTAACTTTCCCCCCTACGGAGTACAGGTAGTCCTCGACTTACAACAGTTCATTTAGTGACAATTCGAACCGGCGACGGCACTGGAATTTTTTTCCCCAATTCCATCACTCAATTAACAATTTGATAAAAATCTCAAAAATCTTAAACATTACAGATGGACATTAGTTAATTGAGATCGGTCAATTCTGTGGTGGTACATTAATTTCCCGGATGATGTCAAACTTCAATTCCAGCATCAGTGGTCATAGTCACTTGGACTTTGTGGAATTGTAATTCAACAATACCAGGAGGGGCAACCCTATAAGACCCAGTGTTTTTGTTGATTCTATCAAAATGGGTTTTCACTTTAAATTAAAGTTTTAGAATAGAATAGAATAGAATAGAATACAATACAATACAATACCAGAGTTGGAAGGGACCTTGGAGGTCTTCTAGTCCAACCCCCTGCCTAGGCTGGAAACCCTACATCATTCCAAATAATAGTTATCCGACATCATTTTAAAAACTTCCAGTTTTGGAAATTTTTTCACATGATAGTATTTTCCTGTTACTACTAATTGTTTTTTGTGCCGAGAGTTTCCTAACTACAGTAGCCTTTAACTTACAAGAGTTGATTTAGTGATCGTTCAAAGTTACAGCAGCAATGAAAAAAGCGACTTACGGCCATTTTTCACACTTAGGACCGTTGCCGCATCCCCATGGTTTACATTCGGATGCTTGGCAACTGATTCATATATAAGACAGTTGCAATGTCCTGGGGTCATGTGATCCTCTTTTTGCGATCTTTTGACAAGCAAAAAAGTGAATGGGGAAGCTAGATTCACTTAACAACTGTGTTACCAATTCAACAACTGCAGTGATTCACTTAACAAATGTGACAAGGAAACTCGTAAAACGGGGCAAGTCCCACGTAACGAATTGCTCACTTAACAACATATATTCTGGCCTCAACTGTGGTTGTAGGTTGAGGACTACCTGTATCCTAACTAGAAATACTGCTAAATATTACATGGCTTGCAGTACAGCAGATTGACCTGTGGATTGGACTCATCTGGAGGGCACCCAGGTGAAGAAAACTGCTTTAGAGGAATCACTTCTAACATCAGAAGAAGGTTAACGGGATGGAGTAATGTGTGTTTTAATGCTTAACATCTTCATTACAGCTCCTAGATTAGGAATCACTAAAACAGTGATGGGGAACCTTTTATCCACTGAGTGCCCAAACTGCCAACTTGCCCATGTGTGGACATCCGTGCAAACCTGCTGCTTTGGCCTAGAGATGGAGCTCTCACCTCCCAATCAGGAGGTTGTGAGTTCAATCCTAGGTAGAGGCAGATGTAGGGTCCCCTGCTTGGGCAGGGGGTTGGACTAGATCAGTGATGGCGAACCTATTGTGGCTCGCGTGCCAAAAGTGGGGGGAGCACAGGGGGGTTGTGTGCGGGCGTGCCACACCCATAATGTTATGCGTACAACCCCAACATGCATGTGCACACGACCAGCGATCCCCGCTCCCCCCCCCCCCCATTTTTGGTGTGCTTTTTTCATCCTCCCCAGGCTCCAGAGGCTTTATATCAGAGTTGGAAGGGACTGGGGAGGATGAAAACAGCCTCCCCACCCCAGAGGCTCTCTGGAGGCTTCAGGAGCTTCCCTCTGAAGTGTGAAAAACCAGCCCTATGGAAAAACCAGAAGTACATTCCCAAACTTCCGGTTTACCCATAGGGCTGGTCTTCCGCGCTCCGGAGGCTTCAGGAAAGCTCCCGAAGCCTCAGGAGGGCAAAAAATGGCCTCAAAAGAAGGCCGAAGTCAGCTGGCCAGCGCGAGCATGCACGCTGGCCCGCTGACAGGGCAACACCTCGCGTGCATAGACAAATGGCTCTGCGTGCCAGCTAGGGCACGCGTGCCATAGGTTCGCCATCATGGGACTAGATGATCTGCAAGGTCCCTTTCAACTCTGTTAATCTGCAAAAACATGTGCAGTAGACCAACTGGCTGGTGGAAGGCCAGCAGTGGTGGGTTCCAGATCCCGGTGCAACTGGTACGGTGCAACAGGGCTGGGCGGCCACCACATAAACGCGTGCAGCGTGTGTGTGCATGCATACTTGCCACCTGCAAAGCTCCGCGAAGCCTCCGCAACACTCCAGCTGCTCGGTGGAGCATCGTGCAGGCACCATATGCTCTGTGCGCGTAAGCCCCGAACAGCTCAAATACAGGTAAGGAGCGCAGGCGGGCAGGCGGGCCCTCTGGAGCACCGTACCGGAACGGTACCTGGTGCTCCCAGCAGGCACCAGTATGCCCATACCAGGACGTAAAGGACATATCCCACCACTGAAGGCCAGGCATCCCAACACCAGCAGCACGGCAAGAGGTAAGATCTTTTTCTTTCGTGAGCTTCTGTTCCGTCATTTGCAGGGACACAGAAGCTCACCAAAGAAAAGCCACAGAGATCTGACCTGGGGTGATGGCACGTGTGCCAGCAGAGAGGGGTCTGCATGCCACCTCTGGTACGTGTGCCATAGATTCACCATCACGGCACTAGAAGGAAGTGAACAGTGATCACAATATTCAAGTCTTTCTGCTCCCAAACTATAAGATACCCTTTTATTTACGAGTTGACTGGCACATTGGAGTTGTGAATTCCATGGCACAAATAATTTAATTCCAAAATTAGAGTCTTCCACAGGCCATCGTAAACTAAAGATGCCCTTGGAGTCAAGTTCAGCTTGACTCCGAAAGACTGGACACATCTTTAGGTAGTCCCCAACTTACAACATTCACTTACTGACCGCTAAAATGTACAATGGCACAAAAAAAGTGACTTATGATCATGTTTCACACTTGCAACCGTTGCAGCATCCCCATGGTCATGTGATCAAAATTCAGAGATTTGGCAACTGACTCATATTTATGGCGGTTGGTTGCAGCGTCCCAGGGTCATGTGATCACCTTTTGCGACCTTCTGACAAGCAAAGTCAATGGGGAAGCCACATTCATTTAACAACCGAGTTACTAACATCAACTGCAGTGATTCACGTAACAATTGTCGTAAGATGAGACAAAACTCACTTAACAGATGTCTCACTTAGCCACAGAAATTTTGGGCTCAATTGTGGCCATGAGTCGAGGATTACCTGTACATTGTTTTCAAGGCAGAAACATTGTCTGCATAATATCTTTTAGACTTCCAATTCAGTTTGCAGGTCTGGGTATTCTTAAAGTTCTTTCAGCCAAATGCCAACCAGGTGCTAACCAAGACTCCATTTTGTCCCGCCTCCCCTCAGCAAGGTGATAGGCTGTTCCAGGGGCCAGTCAAGGAGGAAGAGTGCTTTCCAACACGACCTGCCATCTTCCACCAGGCAACATCAGTGAGAAAACCAACAGGAAATTGGAAGTCACTTCTGCTCTCACTGCTTTTTTGCCTGTCTGTAGTCATTTTGTTTCTCTGTTTAGGTAAGGAAGTAATTTTGAAAGGACAACCCAATGGTTACCATATTTTTCGGAGTATAAGACGCACTTTTTTTCCTCTAAAAAGAGGCTGAAAATATGGGTGTGTCTTATACATAGAATACAGCATTTTTTGCCTCCTGAAACCCCGCCCCTTCACCAAAATGGCCCTGCAGAGCGTTATAGAGGCTTTGCAGAGAGCTCCTGGGGGCTGGGGAGGGCAGAAATGAGCAAAAAACAGGGCATTTTTGCCCCCCCCCCCCGAAGCACTCTGCAAGCCCCCCAAGGCTATTCATGCCTTTTATTTGAAAAAAAAATGGGACAGTTTTGGGGGAAGTTTGCAGAGTACAAAAACTTTTTCCCCCTTTCGGAAGGGTCTTTAGTTACTTGGCAACTTTAAGACTTGTGGACTTCAACTCCCAGAATTCTTCAGCCAGCATAGCTTGTGGACATAGCTGGCTGGAGAATTCTGGGAATTGACGTCCACAAGTCTTAAAGTTGCCAAGTTTGGGAACCCCTGAGTTGGGGTGATTGATGAGAATTACATTGGTCAATTGCTGTGCCAGCAGAAACAAAGTTTTAGGTGCCACAGCGATTTCCTTCTACAGCACATGGATAAATACACCTGGAAACATCTACCTACCTACCTACTGAATTTCTCTCTCTCCCCCCTCTATCTACCTATATACCTACCTATCTTTTTTCTCTCTCTCCCCCTACCTATCTCCTGTATTTCTCTCTTTATTTTTCTCTCTATCCCTCTACCTACCTACCTACCTATCTACACTCTCTCTCTCCCTATCTATCTACCTACTGTATTTCTCTCTCTCTATATATATATAGATAGATATATCCCTTTATCTACCTACCTAACTACACACTCTCTCCCTCCTACTGTATTTCTCTCTCTTTCTCTCACTCCCTCTCTCTCCCTTTATCTGCCTATCTACCTAACTATTCTCTCTCTCTCTCCCTACCTACCTACTGTATTTCTCTCTCTTTCTCTCCCTCTCTATCGGTCTATCTACCTACCTACTTTTTTTTTTTTTTAAAGCCTCTTCAAAACCTGGGTGCGTCTTATACTCCGAAAAATATGGTATGTGTTGTCTACCAAACCCCACCCAATATATAAATGACCACTAAGATAACAAGCAATTTGAATAATGAAGAATACCCCATGGGATCCAGCTTACCTCCCATTACCTGGAACACATCCAAGTCATTACGGCTCTTTGGAAAGTCAGCAAAGTTGGGGTCAATTCAATTTTGGAGACTCTGTCTCCAAAGGGCAGATGCTGCAATAGAAAACACCCACTTTCTGGATCCCACAAGATGACATTTAGTTGACAGAATCTGAAGCATGTCTCTGCTGCTGGATCTGGCGAAGAGTAGCAATAAGTGGGCAGATTTGGTCCTGCAAATAATCTGGGTCCATGCTATGAAGGACTTTATAGATGACCGTCAGCACCTTAAATTGCAGCTGGAAACATACTGGGAGTCAGTGCCACTAGTAGAGCAGAGGTGTAATATGCATGCACCAAGGCACATCCATAACTCCCCGAGCTACTGCATTGTGGACCTGCTGGAGTGTCCACATCTTCTTTAAGAGCACCCAGAGACAATGCACATTGCAGTAATACACATGCCTCCCTTCCTTCAGTCATATCCTCTTTGAAATTGTAAGGGGAAGCATACCCCACTAATCCTTTGCTAGCACTATTGGGGGGGGGGGGGGGGAGAAAGTGGATCTAAAACAGGGGTCTCCAGCCTTTGCAACTTTAAGTCTGAAGGACTTCAGCTCCCAGAATTCTCCAGCCAGCTTTGCTGGCTGGAGAATTCTGGGAGCTGAAGTCCTTCAGACTTAAAGTTGCAAAGGTTGGAGACCTCTGATCTAAAAGATGGAATTTCCATTATGCCTAGTTCCCCCAATTATTTAGAACCCTGAGATTTTCATATAATACCCACCCAATTGATGCATTTCCTATGGAATGTATTCCCTGGGGGAATGTACTTGATCCCACTCTACAAATAAGTAGGAACTGATAAAAGCATAACTCTTCTAACAAGATTTCATGCATTTCTTTGTTAATCTTTGACTTCTTTTTGTGTTTTGATTATGTTGCCATTAGTCTATGTTTTATGTACTTTTTACAAATGCAAGGCACTTCGATTATGCAACTGATATAAATGAGTGATATAAATGCCAGTCTGTTACTCTCTTGCTCACCATTTTCTAGATGTTCCCACCTTCAGAATTTTAACAGTCAGAGATTATAGAGAGGGTTTTCTGGTGGTGGCACCGGTTCTGGCCCAGAAAACTTACTTTATCCTATCTGGTACCTTTCTAGCACCAAGGCCACATATTTTTAATTACGGTACTCTGGCTTTTTAGCCAAGATTAATTATTTAAATTCTGCTGAAAAGTGTCATGGTCCTGCTCCTTAAATTGATGTAACATTGCTTTTCTCAAACTGCATGTCGAATTGCATATTATTTTTTATTGTTTTGCTGACTCTTGTATGTAACTATGGAAAGCGGAAATAATATAAGCCCGAGTACAAAGGGTTAAACACGCACAAACATGTAAAATGTAAGTTTGCCAAAGCTTTAATGCTTGTCTGGAAGTCATGCTTTATTGAACTGTCTTAAACTAATGCTTTTATCTTTATAACTTCCTGCAAAATTTGGGGAGTTCATTTTACTGTATAACAGAAAATAAATATGTGCTCTACATCCAAGATTTTTGAAATTGGTACTTTGAACTGGCTGCAATACTATATTACTTATTGCCTGATCAAATTTTTGGGCAAGTAATTAAAAATGCATTTTGAAATGAGAGATGGGAGGAAATGCAGAGAATAGAAAAGAATAGAATAGAATAGAATAGAATAGAATACTCTTTATTAGCCAAGTGACATTGGACACAGAAGGAATTTGTCTCAGGTTTATATGTTTACAGTGTGTACATATAAAGAGCAAATCATAGGTGATACGCCATAATCATAGGTACAATCATTAATCATGTTACAAACAACAATTGATAAATCGTAAGAAGCCAAAATAAGAGACGCTATTAGGAAAGATGAAGATGAGAAAAGAGACCGTGCTCTGGGAATTAACTGTTCGGCAGAGTGAGGTATGGAGGGGGGCGGACGACAACTTCTTTATGTCTGGTTGTTTTGGCATACGATGTTTTATAGCGGTGTCCTGAGGGCAGAAGTTGAAATAGATTATGTCCAGGATGTGGGGGGTCTATAGATATTATTGTATATGTATGCATGTGTAGGGAATCACAGTGTTATATTCCTAGGCCTGACAAAGAACATCATAGAATTGTGCGCAGCAAAACTGATCACAAAAAACATGGGATCGTCAACAATGCATGGACTTGGTACTGTGAGTGGGTTATGACATTTCTTTTTTTATATTGAAAAAGTTTTATTGGTTTTACAGTTTTTCATTAGGGTAGGGTAAGAGATAAAAAGAAATTTTGAGAGCTTTCGCGTCGAAGTCATCGGCCCTTCCGGAGCTTCATAATAAATCATTAACAAAAAACATTTTTCATAATACTACAAAGAGAAGTGTCGTTGGCTTACCTGAACGATCTTCTCTGTGAGCTGCGAGGAGAGTCCAACGATGGGTTAATTCTGCCTGATTGCCCTGGACTGGATTGATTTTCTTGAAGCCACGCCTCCTCTTGTGTGCTTGCCAGAATTTCAATATAGGCGTGGACCAGTAGTTCGTTCCTGTTGGTCTCAAGGTGTTCAACACTCCTGGTGCAAGGTAACAGTCTATCAAAAGGTAAATGGGTGAAAAAACAGTACAAACAAGCAAGGTGTAGGAATCTACGCTAGGAGCAAGGGCGGGTTTGGACTCTCCTCGCAGCTCACAGAGAAGATCGTTCAGGTAAGCCAACGACACTTCTCCTGTGAGCTGCTTGGAGAGTCCAACGATGGGAAGTGCCCAAGCTAAGCGTTCCCAGGGCGGGAAGTAGAGTCACCGGTAGATTCCGTCGCTAAGTGAACCTGCTGCAAAATCCTGCGACCAAAGGCCGCCTCGGAGGAAGCAAACTTGTCCAACTTGTAATTGCGGACGAACTGGGACGGAGAGGCCCAGGTGGCCGCCCTGCAGATCTCACCAAGCGATGCTTGAGTAGCCCAGGCCGCGGAAGTCGCCGCGCTCCTGGTGGAGTGTGCCGTGATGTTCGGAGGCACCCGTTGAGCTTGATGAGCATATGCCGAGGAGATGCAGGATCGCAGCCACCTGCCAATGGTGGCTGAGGTGGCCTTCCTACCCATGTTGCGAGGCTGGAAGGTGACGAACAAGGCTTCCGAACGCCGGAAATCAGCTGTACGTCTGATGTAAGTCTTGAGCGCACGTCGCACGTCCAACTTATGCCATCGGCGCTCCCTGGGATGTACTGGTCGTGGACAAAAATCGGGTAAGACAACTTCTTGGCCACGGTGGAACATGGAGTTGACCTTCGGGACGAAGGTGGGATCGAGTCGGAGGACTACCCTGTCCTCATGGATAGCACAGAGGTCCTCCCTGACCGACAACGCCGCCAGCTCCGAAATTCTACGAGCGGATGTGATGGCCACCAGGAACACCGTCTTGAGCGTGAGGCGGTTAAGGTCACACCTTCGCAACGGTTCGAAGGGCGGGTCGATTAGGGCCCTGAGGACGATGTGCAAGTCCCATGTCGGATACCTGTGAATGACGGGGGGGCGAAGGTTGGTGGCCCCACGCAGGAAACTCTTGACGCTGGGATGTCTGGACAAGGATGAGTAGGACCCAAAGGTGAGCACGGTGGAAAGTGCGGCCACCTGACGGCGGAGAGTGTTAGCCGCCAGACCTTGTTCAAGCCCTCGCTGAAGGAAGTCCAGCACCTCTGAGATGGAGGCTGAAATGGGGTCGAGGCGGCGCAGTTCACACCAGGCGACGAAAGTCGACCAGGTGGCATCATAGATCCTGGTGGTCGAGGGTCGACGCGAGGCCTGAATGGTACGTATGACGCCTTCGGAAAAATTGGCCCGTTCTAACAGCCGCCGCTCACACGCCAAACGGCTAACTGCATCCACTGTGGCTCCGGGTGTGAAATGGAGCCCTGGATCAGCACCACCTCCTCCGGAGGAATCCTCCACGGCTTGCTGACAGACAGACTCACCAGGTCCGCGAACCAAGACCTCCTGGGCCAGTGGGGAGCGACGACGATCACTTCCGCCTGCTCCGCGAGGATCTTCCGGATGAGACCGGGTAGCAGGGGGAGAGGCGGGAACGCGTATAGAAGACCCGGGGGCCATCGGCACATGAGGGCATTGGTGTCCTCCGCCCCCTGACATCTGAACCTGGTGAAGTACCTCGGGAGATGTGTATTTGCCGCGGAGGCGAACAGGTCGACTGCTGGCAGGCCGAACCTCCATGATATCTCCAGGAACAGATCCGGATGCAACTGCCACTCTGAGTTGTCGATGGTGGCCCTGCTCAGCCAGTCCGCCTGGACGTTGCTCTCCCCCGATATGTGTTCCGCCTTGATGGAGGCCAGGTTGTCCTCTGCCCAGAGGCCCAGGCGTTCGGCCTCCTCCATCAACGACCTGGAGCGAGTGCCCCCTTGCCGGTTGATGTGGGCCTTGGCCGATACATTGTCTGTGAGGAGAAGAACATGCCGGTTCTGAATGGTCGGATGGAAGTGAAGAAGAGCGAGGCGAGCTGCTCTTAGCTCCAGCCAGTTGATGCTGTGCTTGAGCTCCTCCTGCGACCACGTCCCCTGAGCTACTTGGTTGTCCAGGTGGGCTCCCCACCCGAAGAGACTGGCGTCGGTGGTGATGACCACTCGGTCCGGCTCGCGGAAGAGACAGCCCTTGGCCAGGGACGCCGCCTTCCACCACTCCAGGGATGATCGTACCTGGCTGGGAACCGGGACTGGTCTGGGAGAATCGCTGTCCTTGGCTCTTTGGAACGGCAACAGACACCACTGTAGATGCCGAGAGTGCAGTCTCGCCCAGGGCACTATGGAGAGGCAGGAGACCATCTTGCCGAGGAGTTGTGACAATAGGACAATGGGAGCAGTTCTGGATGTCCTCACCTTCTGTACAAGGTTGAGAAGACTCGTCACACGTTCCTGGGACAGGTAGACCTGGCAGGCGACGGTGTCGATGACCGCCCCCAGGTGAATCAACCTGGTAGTGGGAGTCAGGTGGCTCTTCTGCAGGTTGATGGAGAACCCGTGCAGTTCGAGGGTTCTCATGGTCAGACGTAGGTCCCTGATCGCCTGGCGGTGGCTTGACGATTGAACGACGATGTCGTCTAGGTATGCTTGGAGACGAACGGGTCGCGACCTGAGCGATGCCAGGACTGCCGCCAGAACCTTTGTGAACGTCCTCGGGGCGGAGGACAGACCGAAGGGGAGGGCCCTGTACTGATAGTGTTTGCCTGCGTAATAAAACCTGAGGAACCTGCGGTGTGCCTTTCGAACCGGGACATGGAGATACGCCTCCTGGAGATCTATGGATGTTAAGAGATCCCCCGGTCGAATGCAGCTCAGGATGGACTGGAGGGACTGCATCTTGAAGCGTTTGTATGCCAGATGCTGATTCAGATGTTTGAGATCTAGGATTCCCCTCCAGCCCCCCGAATTCTTGGGAACCAGGAACAGGATCGAGTAAAAACCTGACCCCTGGTGTTTTGCCGGCACCTGTTCTATCGCGTTTATCTCCCTCAGGTGAGCTACCTCCTGCTCCATGAGAGACCTTCTGAGGGGAGAGGAGGGCGTGGGGCAGCGAATGAATCGCCTGGGAGGAAGGGAGGTGAACTCTAGGGTGAGACCCATCCGAATGGTCTGAAGGACCCACTGATCGGATGTGGTCTGCTCCCAGGCCGCCTGAAACAGTTGTAGGCGACCCCCTATGGGAGCTGTCCTCTGCGGGTCACTTAAACTTGCGGAAGGGCCGGGATCCGGACCCACCACGGAAGGGGCGCTTGGAATAGGATGAGCGACCTCTGTCATGAAAGGAATGTCTATCCTGACCTCTGTCAGCCCCCTGATGGTAGGGCCGATGGTACTGGCCTGAACTAGTGGAGGGCTCAGAGGCGCGAAAGGACTGCTTCCGAAAGGAAGCAGGGCCCTTGCGATCGGATTTCTTGGAGACTGAGGGCATGACTTTCTTTTTGTCCTTGTTCTCCACTAGTACGGGTTCAAGGACCTCCCCGAAGAGCTTCTCCCCTTTATAGGGGGCAGAAGCAATCTTCCATTTGGAGCGCATGTCCACGTTCCAGTGACGAAGCCAAAGAAGCCTTCTGGATGTCACATTAGATGCCAATGCCCTGGAGGCGAACTTGGCGGAACTGAGGGTGGCATCGGCGGTGTATGAAACACCTGCCATGATCTTACGTAACTCCTGTCTAGTTTTGGAGTCTCCCGCTGGTACTTTGGCAAGGAGCTGGCGAAGCCATTTGAGCGTGGCCCTCGACATAAAGGAGGCCGAGGTGGCAGTCTTAATTGCCCACGCAGCCGCCATGTGGGTCTTGTGGCAGGCCTTCTCGGACCTTTTGTCCTCCGCCTTAAGGCCTTCCAGGAGATCTGGAGGTAGGACAGACGTGGATGTAAGGGCCTGTACCGGCGGGTCCACTGGAGGCAGCTTAAGCAGGTCCTCCAGTGGGGCATCTACTGTATAAAGCTGCTTGTCTATATTACTGTGTGAAGCTGCAGTGCCCGGCTGGGCCCACTGGCGTTGAACCAGGTTGAGAAACATTTTTGGCACTGGAACTATCTCCTGAGTCTCCTCAGGTTCCTCAAAAAGACCCTCATCGTTATCAGAGACCACCTCAGGGGTCGGTGCAGGAGCCGTGACCTTCATGCGGGTGGAAACCTTAGCCTTGCCTAAAATGACTTTAAAGGTGGAACTGCGGAAAAGGCCTTTAAAGGCGGGTTTTTCCGGGGCAGCTTGTTCATCCCCAGAGAACTCCTGTTCAGGAGCCAGGTCATCCTCCGCAGAGGAGTCTCCACTATCCAGGGACGAATGGGGAGAGGGAGACCTGCGAAAGGCCTGGCGCTCAACTACCTTGGGGGTACTAGGTCCCTTGGCTCGCTTGCTCTTATGCTTCAAGCCATCAGCAATCCCTTGGGATATGGCCCTATCAATGATTGCCTGCATTTCAGCCGAAATTGCAGGCCCCTGATCTTCAACTGGTCTGGCCCTCTTAGGAGGCCTAGGGTGAGCTGGGGGAGGAGAAACTGGCCTGGAAATGGGGGTACCCTCTTCCTGAAATAAGTCATCATCACCCCCCAAGGAAGGTTCTGGGGAGGCATCCGAAGAGAATTCCTGTTCTTCCTCTTCCTCTGCAACATCTCTGCCCATCAAGGGAACATCCTCAAATTCAGCCACTTGTGCTTCTTGAACAATCACTTCAGTGATTTCTTTGGAATGTTCCTTGGCTTTACGTTGGGCCTTGTCAAATTCTTTGTCTAGGGCTTTTTGGCGCCTGGAGGCAGCCCTATCCTGTGCCTTGTCCTGCTTCTTGCCCCCGTTCTTGCTAAGGGCCTCAGAGGCAGCCTTACTGGCCTGCCTAACAAGCCCCCTGCCGGTGGATGCCCCTGGCTGTTCCTGATCTTGGGCAGATCTTTCAGACATCCCGGGGCTGTTAACTCACCACCTGAAGAATGAAGGACTCACAGCAGGACGAGCACGGAGCAGCAGGAGTAATTGAAGTGATGAGAGAACGGTAGATCAGCTCCTGGGAGACTGAAAAAACCACCCTCCGAAGAGCCGGATTTACTCGGAGGTAAAGGAGAGCCTGCCGGATCGTGGCCGGACAGGAGCGTTTCCCAAAGCCTCCGCTGGAGCCTGCAGATGCAGCTATGCAAGGATCTTTTGGAGCGTTCCTTGGAGCGAAGCTGCAGCCTAGAATCCTCGTCGCGCCTCCGCACACCGGCAAGAAACGGCGCCAGGAAGCAGCTGCTCAGCCTCAGACCAGGGGCTTCCGGCCGCTTTCGCGCCTAAAGTCGCCGCCCCCGCCTTCTCCTTGCTGCAAAAAGCGCCCGCCAATGGCTGCAGAGACCAAAAATGGCGGGCGCAGTTTGAACGAGCGGCGCGAAGCCGCTAGCACGCAGCCCGGCCGGCCAGAGACCGGTGTAGGGCTCCGATGCTCCAGCTGGTCAGCGCTAGATGGCAGGGCACTCTGGCCACTGTCCGAAGCGCTGCCAGGCTCCCCAGGCACTCCGAGCCTGGGGTCAGTCAGCCGAGTCCGCGCGCGCCCGGGCGAACCCAGGACGCGTCGGGAAGCTTTCTTCTTCAGTGAGCTAGAAGGGAAAAACTCACCAACACTTTGCAACCTAAAATAAATTTTAAAACTCACTTGGAGAGTCCAACTAAGTCCTGTTAGCAAAATTCTTTAGGAGAACCAACAGAACGTGTCCTATAGGGCTCAGACTGGATTGAAATTCTGGCAAGCACACAAGAGGAGGCGTGGCTTCAAGAAAATCAATCCAGTCCAGGGCAATCAGGCAGAATTAACCCATCGTTGGACTCTCCAAGCAGCTCACAGGAGAAAACAAGTACATATTTCTAAGTTCTCAATTCTATGCTGTCAGTCATTTGCAAAAATCCAGATACACATGTTATACAATATTACTCAAAAAATCAAGGCAAAGTTATTTTTTAGATCTAAGTCTCTTGGCAATTGTGTCTTCTATCCCTCCTTCCAGGCCCCCAGCGGGCAGGGCCGTGGCCCCCCCTACCCCCCTGGATCTTCCCCCAGGACAGAGGAATGTTTTTTAAGAAAGGCTTCCGCCTCAACAACTGTTTTAATCCTCACTCTTCCTCCTTCCCAGAACACCAGCATCCCTTCGGGCATCACCCACTTGAACCAGATCCTGTGATCAAACAATTTTTTAGACAAGAAGGAAAATTTCCTTCTCGCTTCTCTAATCTTTCTTGGGATCTGCTTCAAGATGGCAACCTCCTTTTGGTGGTAAATTAACGGTCCTCCTCTTTGCACCTTCATGATTTCCTCTCTGGTTGACCTTCTAACAAATTTAACATGTATCTCTCTGGGTACTTCATTTATCCTGGCATATGCAGAGTTTATCCTGTAGGCTAGGTCAATGTCCCCTCTGATCTCATCCTTAGGTTTATGTAAATAATCTGCTATAATTGTGCTCATGAGTTCAGGGAGACATTCACCAGATTCCTCAGAAACGTTCTGAAATCTCAAAAAATATGTCATCCTTTCCATATCAATCCTAGACACATGCCCATTTATTTCTACAACCTCATTAGTAACATTTTTAATCTCTCCCTTAGCCCCAGCCAGCCCCCGTTCCAACTCTTCATTCTTCTGTGTATTCTCCAGCGCTTGTTTCCGTGTGGCCAGTAGCTCCTTTTTAAAGTTGATGTTTTCTTCTCTCTGGGCCTTGATTTCTTGCACCAAAGTTTGTATAACTGATTCAAGAGAAGCCATCCTTAGTTCTAAGCCTGCCAGTTCTGATTTTTGTGCCATAATTAGCTGTTAAAGTCAGTGCCACTAAAATGGCGTTTTTTGGGTGGGGCCGTTGAGGCAAATCAGGAGCTGGAAGTTCAAATCAGGATTGTGAAAAGTTCAGGAACCAAAAGAGAAACAGTTTTCCAGATCAATAATTATAATAGCGAAGGCACTCCAGAAAAGAAATCACATAATCCAAAAAAATTCTTCTTTAATAACAAGAGGAAGTCCAAATCAAAAAGCAATGCTGGAAATTTTCCATAAGTAAAATAGTCATTCAGGGACAAAGAGAAGCCATCTTCCACCGCCCAGACTCAGAGCCAGAAGGAGAGAGTGGTAAAAAAAAATGTTTCAAGTCAGCCAGACCTAGATACTTTGTTTCAAGGCAAACCGCAGATCACTTTCCCTTGTTTCAAACAGTCCGGATTAAAGATATCCGCTTCCTCGCAACGAGGAGCCATTTTCAAGTGCCACTTTAGTCCGAAGGGGGGTCTAACAAGCAGACACCCCCCTCCAAGTTCTTTCAGCCCAGGCTGACAGCAAAAAAAATGTTTAAAATCACTCACTCGCAGCCGAAGCCCCGGGAAGCCTTCCGACTCAGACGGCCAGCTCTCTCCATGTTCAAAAAACGATGCCGCCCACCGTTGGCGAAGGGGAAACCCCCCGCAGCATGTCCTCCTCCACCTAAGCCGAAGACAAGGGTCGCTTCCCAGCTGCCGCTGGGGGAGGGCGACCCAGGCAAGCTGGCTTAACGGGAGACCCCCAAAAACAGGGCGTCTCGCCCCCGTGGGGGGGGGGGGGCAGGAAAAGAAACAAAGCGGCGGACGAACCCTAGGCTCGCCCGTCGCCGCTGGAGCCGGAACCGGAAGTCATGACATTTCTGTTCTAGGAGTCAACACACACAGCTTGATAATTAGATAGGGAAATAGTTTCGTAGATGGATAGACTGGGGGCAGTGGATTTTTCATTTATGTAAAAGGATCCCCCTATTCGTGCTCAACTTTAATTTGGGAACGACATGAGACAGAAGTGGCCCATTGTGAAAAAGGAGCAACAAGGAAATTTGAAAGATTGTGGTGGCGAAGCAAGAAGTTATGGAACAAGATGATTCAAACGCACTTAACTCTTTAACAAGGAAAGATGTGGAGACTCTGGAAAGAGTGCAGAGAAGAGCAACAAAGATGATTAGGGGACTGGAGGCTAAAACATATGAAGAACGGTTGCAGGAACTGGGTATGTCTAGTTTAACGAACAGAAGGACTAGGGAAGACATGATAGCAGTGTTCCAATATCTCAGGGGTTGCCACAAAGAAGAGGGAGTCAAACTATTCACCAAGGCACCTGAGTGTAGAACAAGAAGCAATGGGTGGAAACTAATCAAGGAGAGAAGCAACTTAGAACTGAGGAGAAATTTCCTGACAATTAGAACAATTAATCAGTGGAACAGTTTGCCTCCAGAAGTTGTGGATGCTCCAACACTGGAAGTCTTTAAGAAGATGTTGGATAGCCATTTGTCTGAAATGGTGTAGGGTTTCCTGCAGGGGGTTGGACTAGAAGACCTCCAAGGTCCCTTCCAACTCTGCTATTGTATTGTAATAGGAATGGAAAGTGCAAGATTCTTTACTATATCTCTCTGAAGGTTATACTGGTCTCTATTGTTCCCAAAGGGAGAACAGAAATTTGTGTTGATGAATCACGAAATAAAGATGTCCACCTCCTCACAGCGAGCGAGGGATGTTCCCCATAGGTGCCCCATAGAAGCAGCCCTGCTTCTATGTGCTAAGAGGATATGTAGAATAGGTGAGAGTGAGAGTTTCGGGGTAGGGATGGGATCAGATGCTAGAGAAAGAAGGCAGCATATGTATGAGCACGAAGTCTTGCTCAGGCAGGTCCAAAGTGGATGAAACGGGGAATATGGATACAAAGAAGGCGAGCAATGAAACAGCCAAGTAACAAAAGGCCAAACAAAAGAACAAAACATGTTATCTTTAACCAACAAGCCATTTTGAAACTATGTTAAGCAGTAATGTTCTTCTCCTCTCTGGAAAATGTATTTTCCTACATAACTATGTTCTACTTAGGCACATTGGTGGTTTAAAAAAAATTTGATTAGCTGCCCCATTGCTGGATGGGCGTGGCCTAGTTGGTCTCCTGCACCATGGCGGGGATGGTGGTTTCTGCCCTCCCCAGGCTCCGGAGGCTTTTCTTGAGCCTCTGGGAGAGCGAAAACTGCTTCCCTTGGGCTCCGGAGGCCCTCTGGAGGCTGGAAGCAGGCCCATTTCCAGACTTCTGGAACTTCCAGTAGGCCTGTTTTTTGCCATCGCTGAGCCTCCGTGCGAGCCCTGTACTCACCTGGCCTGATGAACGGGCCGGGCCGTGTGGAGACTCCTGGGAGGGGCATGGCGGGGTGGGGCGGGAGGGGCATGGCGGGGTGGGTGTGGCCAGCCAGGGGTGGCATTTGGGGTTCACCGAACTGGGCAGAATCCTAGCTAGAGGATCTCCCGAACCTGTGCAAACCCCCAGCAGCCCACCCCTGGCTGTGCATCATCACATGGAGTTCAATGTCCTATCAACAATACATAGTTCTCTATGTTAAACACCATTATATAGCCCGCCTCGCAAAATAATCCTTGGGCATGTCACTTGCTGAAACACCAATAATCGATTGCTAAGGATTCCTAACTTTACTTTCAAAAGAGAGTGTAGAACAGCTTAAAAGAGTTTTCCTTAAAGATTTGCTCACATGTGATGTTTAAGGTTGAAATGGAGTCCCTTTATCCTGTTAACAACTTACAATGTTTAAAATTAAACAAAAAGAAAAAAGAAAAGTAGCAGTGAAAAGACATTTGCAACACAAAAGAAAATTCTGATTTACATAGAGGCTTCTTTGGTTTGCATTACAAGGAAATTTAAATGAGGCACTTTTTTAACCCCATATGCAAACAACCTTCATGTCAACAATATAAAGTGCCTGAGATTCCTTGCAGTATAGTTACACTCAGTGGTTGGATTCACTTACCTTCACTACCAGTTCACAAATGTGAGCACGCTCGCGTTCTGCGCATGTGCAGATGGCCGCGCATTATGTCGGGGTGGGTGGGCGGAGCCTCCAGCTGCCACCGCTACCAGTTCACCCAAACCAGCAGAATACCACCACTGGTTACACTTTTAAAACTTAAGCGTTACAAATTCATTGCAAAGGTGTTTTTCCCATGTAGAGTTGTGTCCATTTGATTTAACTTTAGTATTCATATCTGGCAATACATTTCAAGCCAGACTTCTTTTTGATCATGCATGAATTCGCATGGTTATTCAAGGTTATGGCCGAACCTTCCCCACCCCCCAAAAAAACAAATATACAAAAGCAGTTCTGAAATGTAATGAAAAGCTTTTGCAGTAGCTAATTTTCTCAAAAAGATGATGCTTGATAGCAAATTAATGCAATTCTTTTTTTCCCCTGGGGCAAAATTTAAATTGAGTTTATATAATATTTTTTTGCTGTTGCTGCAAGTTGGTCGTATAGGATTGCACAATTAGCTACCACCTGAAAACTATCTGAAAACTTAAAGGAATTTGACTATGGAAACCTATGATTTCCACTTACCTCTGAAAGCACTCCTTATTTGTACTCACCATTTCAAAATTATGGTGGGGGACGGACAGACAGACCAATATATAGGGAAATTATTGCATTAATGCAATATACTTTTGGTCCTGTTTGAAGCACAAGTTCTATTTGGAGACTAAAATGAAAAAAAGATTAAATCATAGTAGGCATTTCTATAATAACCTTTCCAGTGGTGCGATTCAAATTTTTTACTACTGGTTCTATGGGCGTGGCATGTATTGGTGGGCGTGGCTTGATGGGCATGCAGGGGAAGGCTACTGTAAATCTCCATTCCCTCCCCACTCCAGGGGAAGGTTACTGCAAAATCCTCATTTCCTCCCAATCAGCTGGGACTCAGGAGGCAGAGAATAGATGAGGATGAGGCCAGTCAGAGGTGGTATTTACCGGTTCTCCAAACTACTCAAAATTTCCGCTACTGGTTCTCCAGAACTGGTCAGAACCTGTTGAATATCACCTCTGAACTTTTCTGAGCTCTTTTGATATTGTAGCTAATTGCTCATTATTTGATTGATCCAGTTGATATTTTGCTCTTTAAGCCCCATATTTTCCCACTGTTATCCATTTTTTGAAGGGTGATATATAATCTATTGGGAATACAAGTTTCCAGTAACAAGCTCTATCAAATATTTCTATGTTCTGAAAGCAATTCTTGAAATTATAATGTCTTGCAACCCATCAGTCTTAGGATAGTCTCCACAGCTAATAGTGCATGATAACATTGATATTCAGAAGATCCCTAATACAAGTAGTCCTTGACTTATAACCATAATGGAAACTTCCCAATACAATTGTGACGGTTGTAAAAGTCACATGACCAACCTGATTTTACAATCTTTTTTTTTTGTGGCACTTGTTAAGCAAACCAGTGGTTTACAATGGTTTCGACAAAAATTGGAAGTTAAATGCCAGTTTTCTGTAAAATCGTAGTAAGAGAGCCAGTTTGGTCTAGTGACATCAAATTAGAAAGTAATAGGTTGTTCTAATCCTGCCTTAGCCATGAAAGCCAGCTGGAGTTCTAATCCTGCCTTAGCCATGAAAGCCAGCTGGATGACTTTGGGCCAGTCACTCTCTCTCACCCCAATCCACCTCACAGGGTGGTTGTTGTGGAGAAAACAGAAGGAGGAAGGTGTATTAGATATGTTTGCTGCCTTGAGTTATTTGTATAAATAATAACGGCAGAATACAAAATAAAATTAAACAAATAATAAAATAAATAAAATGAAATGAAATTGTAGTCACATTAGTGAAGGATGCTTCAAACAGCCATAAATGTGGCCTAGTTGCTAAGCGGCCAAAGTTCAGTCATGTGATCATGAGGGGTTCAGATTATGAGTAGTCTTAAGGTAGGACAACCAATTCCAGGTTGTAAGTAGTTCTGAGGTAGATCCACTGTAACTTCAAATGGTCGCTAGGCAGCCAGTCATAAATTGAAGACTTGTTTCCAGTTAATCTGTCATGAGGACATGAACTACAGTTTGGGTGTTAAGGTTTTGGTCCGTGAACCTGCCTACTCCTATACTTGAGCAGCTGATTCCCAAATGCAACCTGTATCTCTGCCAAGCCCCTATGGAGCCTGATGTCCTGGCCAATTTTTAGTTTTTCTCTGTAGAAGAAGAGTGGCCCTAAGGCACGGGGCAAGTCTGTTTCTCAACCTTGCCAGTGTGACACACCCAGGGCATAGCCTTCATGCAGGCAAAATGCCCAACTAAGCTAGGCGGCCAGCTGGTCTCCCCACATTATACAAATCCTACAACACCCTGTGGGAGGGATTACGCGAACCCCCTATAACCCCAGCTTTATTCTCACAGCAGCCTTAGTTGAAAAAAAATATATTCAAATGACCACAATAAGTAAGTCAGAACTGCATATACATTGTGTTGTGGTGGTTGGCTGAAAATTCTATCCTTTTTAGTGTCTATATAGAGATACATTTCTTTAAATTCAATGTGGTTCTCACTTTAGTGTGAAGATCAATGAACTCCCAAGTACTGCTAAACCTCTAAAAACCTAAGTAACAGTACTAGGAGCTACAAATCCCTTGTTTCCAGAGGCCGCAAGTGACTAATGCTCTGGTAGAGAACTAAAATTGAAAATAGCCGTTTTAGTTTGGAACTGGAGGAGTAATGACAAAAGCTAGCAAGCAGTTAAGTATCACGTATATATCTCACTATTTGCCACCTATATTTGAACACACAGTGGGTTTGAACCTTGGGAATTATTGGAAGAGAATCCTTAAATTAAGAATTCAGTCAACATTCAAAACTTTTTCCTCCATTATTCAAAACCGCTTTTCAAAAAGTCTTACCAAACTTTGAGGACCGGCTTTAAATCCCTTCCTTCAGTACATAACTATGAATGGTTGTTGAATGAATGATTGTAATTCGAGGACTCCCTTATTATAAACTAATATCATTGAACAATCTTTATGTCATTTCAAGAAATTACCATTGGGTAATTTCATTGATTTTCATCTTAATAGGAATACTTTGAAAGTTTTTTTGAATACATTTTAGTACACGGGGTAATTTTTAAGTCCATCTAAATATCCCTGTCGTGATGGGTAACGGGTTTGTCTGTGGTTACCCAAAGAAAAACTACTTTGGATAATTTACCCAAGTTTGGGAAGCACTGTTCTAAAATATACAGTGCAATCTGAATGCATTGCTAAACAAACTCAGGACCAGATTAAAGGTAGGAATAAATGCATAGTTTTTAAAATGAAATCTCATGTGAGAGAATTCCAGGCACAGTGAGGGAGATATTCAGCTCTTCCGAGCAATTGAAACCTTGAGTTATTTAACTGGATAAAATGCTTTCTGTATCTGAAATATTCCTTCTCTCCAAACCAGGAACATCATCTTGATTTTGGAGTCCAGGGAATGTTATCCCCAGGTTTTGATTACCCAAGGAAACTGGCATATGAGCACCAGGGAAGTGCAAATCTGATAAATCTCAGAAACAATAAATGATTTCTCCAATAAATGATAATATTTGAGGGGGGGGAGGGACCCAATAATCTCTTTGCGTGACCTTTGGGATTATTCTTATTCATTCAGGTGAAAAGTTTGAAATTCCTTTTTTTTTTAAAGGTCCCTTCTCACATTTCTAGGGAGAGGGAAGACACGGGAATTGGAGAGCTCTGAGCGCATGTGTCGTTCCCAGCCCTTTTTGAGACTGAAACTGAATTCCACCCTCCATGTGTGAGCCAGGCTGGTCCTCCCCTAGTGACCTGAATGAGGGTTTTGTGTCCCCTCACTGTGACAGGAAAGAATCCCCTTTGCTCACCTCCGCTGTGTTGCCGACCCCCTTGTGTCTGGCCCACCGCCCTCATTCATGCTCTGCTCCCCTGATGCTGCTAATCCCCCAGCCCAGACAGCTGCCTCAAAGCTCATTGTTTCAGGTTCATGGGCTCTGAAAAGACCAGGATTCCAGAAACCGGGGCAGGCTGCAGTGCAGGATTCAAGGTGGTCTAGGGAAGGCTGTGGAAGATGGGAAAAGTGATTCCTTTTCATCAAGGTGCCTGAGTCCCCAGATTTCCAGATATTCATCTCTGCTGGATCTATACCCTCCAAACTTCCCACTTGTCATCATTTCACAAATCTATAGTATGCATTTAATTACTACATTCTCAAAATGGAGTGTACCTATCAAATACATCATCTTTCCTACCTGGTTCTAAATTAGAGGTGGAAGAATAAACATTAGAAAGAAGGCACTTTTAAGACAGCCAAATAAAAAAGGAATAACACGTTTTCTTCCTCTGAATAGCTCTGTGCCTGGCAGTGAGTGTAGGGAAAAAACAGAAGGCGGTGTAAGAATTCAATAACTTGATAAATATTTATAGGACCAGCCAAATATATTTACCTGAAGTGAAAGTTGTATGAGCCACAATTGAAAGTACCGCTTAATTAAAACTGCAAATGTCACTCGGAATTAAATTTAGATTTTAAAACATAAATTTTATTAGATCCTTTAAATGTTTAAGTTTCCTTAACAAATAGTCTGGTTAAATCTGAACGCAAGCATGTTTAAGTATATTTATCTATATAAATTGCTGAATTACCATGGATTGTGTGGGTAGCATTTGTTAAAATACAATTGGAAGTTTTAACGTTAATTTATTAAAAATTAACTATTAAATAAGAATTTCCGTGGTAAAGAACAGCTTTCCTCTCAACGCAGAGGCACCTTAATAGCTATAAAATGCTTAAGTAAAAATTTAGAGAGAGATTTTTCTACCCCTGACAATCCACAGAGAAACAGAGTTCATAGTCCATGGGAGAGAAGAATGTGAGACACAGTTGACGCCGGAAAAAGGGATCAAGCAAAGCCATTACAGATCGAATAACTACTAAAGATGCTAGTAAGCAGATGAAATACTTCACAGACTTTCTCAGAAGTCACTCAGCTACCTCCATATCAATGATTTTTTCTGAGGTACAATCAGGGGTGGGTTGCTGACGGCGTTACTGCCAGTTCGCTTTGTGCCCGCTTTGTGTGCAGTTGCCTATAAATTGTTTTGCACATGTGCAGAACATTAAAACATTAAAAAAGGACTAAAAACTATGCCGCCCATGGGCAGCGATGACCAGGGAAATGGTTTGGGGGCATGGCCAGCCTGGGTCGCTGCCGGTTCTGCAACCCTGCTTTGCGTGCACATGCACAGTTGACTATACATTGTTTTGTGCATGCGCAGAACATTTAAAAAGAACTGAAAACCATGCCGGCAATTGCAGCGGTGACTGGGAACCAGTTTGGGGGCGTGGCCAGCCTGGGTCGCTGCCGGTTCTGCAACCCCGCTTTGCGTGCACATGCACAGTTGACTATACATTGTTTTGTGCATGCGCAGAACATTTAAAAAGAACTGAAAACCATGCCGGCAATTGCAGCGGTGACTGGGGAACCAGTTTCGGGGCGTGACCAGCCTGGGTCGCTGCCAGTTCTGCAACCCCAGCCAATTCTGGCCGAACCAGTGCAAATCAGTAGCAACCCACCTCTGGGTACAATGCTAGTATTTTTCATATTTCAAAGAAATATAATGGCAAATATCAAACATCCACAATTACAATGGTTTAGACATCGATATAATTACATAGAAAATGGCTGGAATGCTATTATTACTTAACATTAAATTTAGTTCTTTCAGACACACCATCCCGCCCCCCAATTCAAACAAAGAATTCCCAAAATGCTAATGTCCGCAGTGCCTGTTAATAAAAGTCAAGGACAAGCAAAACTTCAAGAACCAGAGTTAGACTTGACAATTATGTAAGAATCTCCAGGCTCAGAGAGTGCTTGAAAAGTTAAAAATACAAATTTGACAAACAGTGTTACAGGGAACGTTCAGTGAAGTAGAATCAACAAATACTTCAAATGTAGTTTTCAGAGACATGTTAGGAATGTGAGACATTTGGAAAATTGAGAAATGATTTATGGTCGTGATGCAGGGGAAACAAGAGAAATGTTGCAATGCCTTGGCAAACATATTACTCATTTCATAAATAAAAACAATGCATTAATTAATAAAAGCAGCCTAGCATTCTAAAACATTTCTGTTCCATTAAAAAAAATTGTGTTTAATACATTAAAAAAAAAACAATTAAGGATTAAAACCCTGGAATTATCTTAAATAGGCCCTCCCATTCACTGTTGGTTTAAATTGTTTTCCAAAATACCTTTCCTATATGATTTCAGGCTTAATGTGGCATTTTATTATGGATTTGCTTGGTAAAAACAGATACCTTATCTGTTAATTGTGGTTTGAGGGTCTGCCTATTCTCTAAAATGTCTGGACATCCCTGTTTTTGCACAGGTCTATCTGAATAGACTACAGCAAAGATACTACACACTTTGGCCCATCCAGTGAGTTCTCCAATGTTTTGTTCTCGTTATTTTCTCTCAATTCCTTGAGACCCTTGAAGAACAGCCAAAACTGTATGGAAATGGGCTCTGGGTCAAATGAAAGAAAAGCTGACTATTGAAAAAAACACTTATAGTGTATAAAACCAACTTGTTCTCTGAAGTCATAACACATCAAATATTTGGATGACCAATAAGCTATGCTCGTAGGCAATAGCAATAGCACTTAGACTCCTATATCACTTCATGGTGCTTTTACAATCCTCTCTAAGCAGTTTTACAGAGTCAGCCTATTGCCCCCAACAATCTGGGTCCTCATTTTACCAACCTTGGAGGGATGGAAGGCTCAGTCAACCTTGACATATGAACTGCCGAATTGCAGCTAGCAGTCAGCTGAAGTAGCCCGCAGTACTGCACTCTAACCATTGCACCACCTCGGCTCTAATGTTATATGGGGAATATCTAAAGAAATTGGGGGTGGGTGGGAAGAGATGCTTCCAAGAGTATGATCAAATAAGAGAGGGTGTAGCCAGAGCTACAGAGAAAGAAACTCAGAAAGGAACTCAGCTTATCAGACTGTCAAAAGAAATGGTGGGAGGTTTATATTTTCAGACTTGCAAGATTCTGTTAATGTACTTTTTCAGTAACACTGAATTAGCTCTTCTTGTTGTGTTCTCTGTCTGGTGTACCTGGGAAGATTGATATGGGTAAGACAGATAGATAGTAAGAACAGAGGTGCCAAAACAATATTTGTACAATCCTTTGTGTTCAACGAAAGTGACTGACTGAAAATAAATAGCAGCTTTATAGATTCATGTAACGGGATACCACAAGAAGCTGAAGGATAGTTAATCTTCAACTTGAAACTTTAAAAAGTTATATCAAAAGTGATTTTTTTATATTATACTAGTCATTCCCGGCCACGTGTTGCTGTGGCCCAGTCTGGTTAAATGGCCAACCAATCTGTATGTAGAGCTAAACCTGCACACACAAACACGTACACACAACCACCGTATAACCCCCAACCTACCTATCTACTGTATTTCTCGCTCTCTCCCTCTACTTACCTAGCCTGGCGTAGTTTTTAAATTTGGCTTTTAATAGGGGTTTTACTGTGATTTTGGTACAGGCATTTTAGTTTAATTCATTTTTAAGACGTTTTATTGTATTTGTTGTTTATTGTCGTTTTATTAGTGCCTGTTCACCGCCCTGAGTCCCGCAAGGGAGATAGGGCGGTATATAAATACGAATAAAATCTAAAAAAAAAAATCTACCTACCTACTGTATTTCTCCCTCTATCCCTCTACCTACCTACCTACTGTATTTCCCCTTCTCTCTATCCCTCTACCTACCTACCTACCATATTTCTCCTTCTCGCTATCCCTCTACCTACCTACCTAATGTATTTCTCCTTGAATCTTATGGACAGAGTATTTTATGTCATAAAGGATGACATAATATCTGTGGCCCACTGCTCTCTCTGTATCCATCTACCTACATTTTTTACAATGTTTTACATTTCCATTGCGTGTACCTGGCACAGATGTGACATCTACACAATCTATATATAAATCATTGGTGCCGTACTTGAAAGAAACGTTGTGTGAAAATTTGGAAGCGATCGGTGCAGTACTTTTGGAGATTAGCGGTTTTGAACAAACTCTTGTTACATTTTTATTTATATAGATTGACATTTGAAAAAAAATACTCAGAATTATGGCTGCTGCACAACCTTTGCAGTCTTGTGATTGCAGTTTGGGATTTAGCAACTTTTATCTATGGCTAAATCACTGGGAGAACCATCTGGCTAAAATGAAAAATAGAAACGAGAGTTTAGTTAAAATAGTGGTATTAAATGTTCTCATCGCCTTCTCTTTATGAAAAATCAGATCAGGAGAGTTTACTTCTAGTACTGATAGTACTGAACCACAGTGAACAAAAGCAAGAGTCACAAAACCAGAATTGTAATAGAAAAGAAATGCATGGACATTTATAAAATTTCCAGCGTTGGAGCATCCACAACTTCTGGAGGCAAGTTGTTCCACTGATTAACTGTTCTAACTGTCAGGAAATTTCTCGTTAGTTCTAGGTTGCTTCTCTCCTTGATTAGTTTCCACCCATTGCTTCTTGTCCTGCCTTCAGGTGCTTTGGAGAATAGCTTGACTCCCTCTTCTTTGTAACAAACCCTGAGATATCGGAACACTGCTATCATGTCTCCCCTAGTCCTTCTTTTCATTAAACTAGACATACCCAATTCCAGCAATCGTTTTTTATATGTTTTAGCCTCCTGCTCACTAATAATTTTTGTTACTCTTCTCTGAATTCTTTCTAGAGTACAGATCCAAGACAGGATCAGAACATGTCCGCTAATCTTCATTTATAATCAGAGATCTAACAGAAAGATAAATACAAGCTAATAAAACATTAAGTCCAAGGAGGAATTCAATTTACAAAGCAAAAAGATTGAATAATATGTGGGTGCATTTTTCACAACAGCTACACACTTGGCTACCCTGTGAATTATATAATACCGTATACCCAAAACTAGGAGTTATATAAACTCATCTGTTCCACCCAGATATTCCAATGCTGGAGAACTTATATATTTTATAGCAAGTTCTTATAAAATGGACAGTATAATAAAATGTTATTTATTGCTTTGGTTCCTCTGGATTCATAGATAAATTCTTTGATTCAGTGGAATTTGGGAATGTTTATTATTT
Organism: Rhabdophis nuchalis; assembly: GCA_039707465.1. Lineage (NCBI taxonomy): Eukaryota > Metazoa > Chordata > Lepidosauria > Squamata > Natricidae > Rhabdophis > Rhabdophis nuchalis. The sequence goes on from CM077646.1 coordinate 190,937,313, forward strand.
AGGAATGCAGGTGGAATAAGCTTTCATTTGGCTCTGAAGAATTTACTATGCAGTTTTGGAAGGGTAGATATAGTGGGATAATTTCCTGGTACTCAGGTGAAACAATCCACCTAAACCTTGGTATTCTGTGGTGTCACTTTATTTTTGATACGGTATTTTTTAAAATCTTTGCAGGAGAATCTGGTTATGCAGCTTGTATCTTAAAAAGATAAAAGAACTCTTGATTTCTCTTCAGATCATGCAAACCTTTCACATCCCTCCCATATTAGAGAAGCCTGTAGCAATCTTCTCTTTGCTGCAAGAGATATTCAGAAAGAGGATCAGATAGTCCAGTGGTGGGATTCAGTTTTTTTTACTACCAGTTCTGTGGGTGTGGCTTGGTGGGCGTGGCAGGGGAAAGGATACTGTAAAATCTCCATTCCCTCCCTATTCCAGGGGAAGGTTACTGAAAAATCCCCATTTCCTCCTGATCAGTTGGAACTCAAGAGGCAGAGAATAGATGGAGACGGGACCAGTCAGAGGTGGTATTTACCGGTTCTCCGAACTACTCAAAGTTTCTGCTACCGGTTCTCCAGAACTGATCAGGACCTGCTGAATATCACCTCTGAAACAGTCTATTATTATAAATGGGGTATCAAGGTTCTATAAACTAATAGCTTTCTCCCCAATGAATCTGGTTAATAAGACTGTGAGGGTCTACTATTTTTTTTAATTGGGCATGGTTGATAAATAGATTCATAAATAAATCTACACTGAATACGAAAGTGAGAAACTAGTAGGAAGCAAAGTGGTTTAGGGATAAGGAGAGAAGGGACAAAGATTTAATTGCAAAGCAAATATTAAAAAAGAGTTGGGAAGAAGGGGAAGACCAAGATAGCTGTTTGTGGATGATGAAATTCTCAGAAAGAGAGAGATCAGAAGTTTAAAAACCAAAAGGCAATGTATAGGCCAGTGGATATGGTAGAAACAAGGAGAATTTGCAAAGATAGAAAATATAAAGAAGTGCACTGAATGGTCCGTTGGTAAATTAGCTTTTCTTTTCTCTTATCGCCTACTTACTTTGTTTTGTTCTTTTTCTGCCCATTGTGTAGTAATGTTGCTTGCCCCCAAAGACAAAAAGATGAGAACTCTGCCTGTATTCAAAAGTTAGAGGACTACACACCAAAAGAGATATAAGAATGAATGACAAAAATCTTTAAACAAAGATGAGATAAAAAAGATGTTAAAGTGATAATGAACAAAATGAAAAGAAGAAATTTCTAGGGCAAAAAGGGAGATTTTTCTTGAAACTATAGTATTTAAAAAAAGAGGTAAAGTAGGTGAAAGATTGACAGTAAGTCATTCTAAGCAAGTATTTCTCTGCCTCGGCAACTATAAGACGTGTAGGCTTTAACTCCCATACTGGTTGGAGAATTCTGGGAGTTGAAGCCAATCCATTTTAAAGTTGGCAAGATTGAAAAACATTGCTTTAGAATGCAGCTTGGCTCTAGAATGTTTGCCAGGCAAAGGATATTATTAAAAATTAAAGGTAAAGGTTCTCCTTGCACATATGTGCTAGTCGTTCCCAACTCTAGGGGGCAGTGCTCATCTCCATTTCAAAGCTGAAGAGTCAGCACTGTCCCAAGACGTCTCCATGGTAATGTGAGCGGCGTGACTAAATGCCAAAGGAACACGGAACGTTGTTACCTTCCCACCAAAGGTGGTTCCTATTTTCCTACTTGCATCTTTACAGGCTTTCAAACTGCTAGGTTGGCAGAAGCTGGGACAAGTAACAGGAGCTCACACCGTTACGCGGCACTAGGAATTCGAACCGCTGAACTCCTGACCTTTCTGATCGACAAGCTCAGCATCATAGTCACTGAGCCACCTATTAAAAATTACTTTTCCACATTTCAAACAGAACAGTGGGGATTTTTTTTTCTTTTTGAGATCAGATATAATAGATATCATCCTCTGGTTGCTAAAGAGCTTCTAATATTTATGTCCTAACCATGTTTGGAGTAGGGTAGGAGAGGACACAGTGATTACTATTAAGGCTTTTATGTGAAGAACAAAGGGATCTACCATTGCAATGCAAGGTCCAAAATGTCTTAGATTATCTTTCGCTTTGGACATGTTTCTCTTTCTTATATGTAGATGAAGAGATAACCCAAGTAATACCTTTAGAAGTATTACTTAGGGCTACCAAAGCTCTTACTCACTGGGAGAGGTCAGTCTTTAAGGCTGCCAGATCTGGATTGGAAATATCTAGACATCAGCTAGAGGGCAGCAGAGATTCACAGAAAATTGCTCTGCTGCCCTCTAGTGGTTATCCTGCTGTCCAGATGTGGGAGCCTGAATGGCAGACCCCTTTGTATGGAGAAAAAAAGGAGACGGAGAGACTAGACAGATGTTTCTCTGTATGTGTTTATTTTCTGTGTCTGTATTATATCCTGCAAAATGGCAAGTGATAAATTGGTGTCTCTGTGTTTGCATTTTTCACAAGGATGAACTGGTTGTCTTTGGCTTCTAAGCCCATGGATGGGTTTCTGTTGGACCTAAAATAGCGCTCTCTCTCTCTCTCTCTCTCTCCCTCCCTCCCTCCCTCCCCAAGTTAAGGGCATGTTTTGGAAGCAGAGTTCAGGACCTACTACCCTCCATGGAGCCTTTCATAGGTTTAATCTACCCCTGGTAGCAAAGATGTGAAAATTCAGCACCTCCTACTACAGGCCTCTTTTTTCTCTCTCCTTTTTTGCTTGAAAAATGCAAGCCCAGACACACAACTTCATGCATGAGTTGCGCAGAGATCGGTTTAAATGCATTGATTAGTCAGCAACACATCTAATGTGATGCCAGTACGTTTCACGAAGATCTTAGCAATGCTGCAGGTATGAAGCCCTATAACTTGAGGGCAGGCCTGGAATTAAGTCATTCCTAGTAGGCTTAGGCAAGCCTCCCCCCCCCCCCCACCTCAACCCCTGGCAGAATGATATTTTCCTCAACTTAAGAATGATTCAATTTTATAATGAATAAACCCTTTGCCTACCTCACACTATAGCTAGTCTGATATCCATTGCAAATACCCAAAGGTTAGAAGGATCAGATCAAGTTTAATCTGCAGAAGGTGTTACTTCCTTAGCTCACATAAAATTCCTCACCAAGTCTATTCTTCCCCTAACTAGGCAATAATACAATAATACAATAGCAGAGTTGGAAGGGACCTTGGAGGTCTTCTAGTCCAACCCCCTGCCTAGGCAGGAAACCTTATACCAGAGGTCTCATTCTCGCGGCCCGCAGACCAATTGCGGCCCATCTTGTGGCCCCCACCGTGATATGAAAGTATAATACAGTATTAGTATTAATATTAATATAAGGAATCCCTTATGCGGCCCAGCCTCACCCAGACTCTGCCTCCAGCGGCCCCCAGGTAAATTGAGTTTTGAGACCCCTGCCCTATACCATTTCAGACAAATGGCTATCCAACATCTTAAAGACTTGCAATGTTGGGGCATTAACAACTTCTGGAGGCAAGCTGTTCCACTGATTAATTGTTCTGGGAGGTGACACGAGGGCTAATCCTGGGAGGTGACACGAAGCTGGCTCCAGGAGGTAGTGAACGCTTCCTTGAGTGAGGGGATCTTGCCTACCGTCTTGAAAGAGGCGGTGGTGAGACCTCTCCTCAAGAAGCCTTCCCTGGACCCAGCATTGTTGGTGAATTACCGTCCGGTCTCCAACCTTCACTTTTTGGCGAAGGTTGTAGAGAGTGTGGTGGCACAACAGTTTCCCCGTCACCTGGAGGAGATTGATTATCTGGACCCGCGCCAGTCCGGCTTTCGGCCCGGACACAGCACTGAGACGGCATTGGTCGCGTTGGTCAATGATCTCTGGAGGGTCAGAGATGGGGGTTGTTCCTCCACCCTGGTCCTATTAGACCTCTCGGCGGCTTTTGATACCATTGACCATGGTATCCTATTGCATCGACTGGAGGGGGTGGGGGTGGGAGGCACTGTTTTATGGTGGTTCTCCTCCTACCTCTCCGGTCGATCGCAATTTGTGTTGGCAGAAGGGCAGAGGTCGACCTCGAGGCCTCTCACTTGTGGGGTGCCTCAGGGGTCGGTCCTCTCGCCGCTCCTGTTTAACACATATATGAAGCCGCTGGGTGAGATCATCCGTGGTTTTGGGGTAGAGTACCATCTCTACGCTGACGATACGCAGCTGTATATTTCTACCCCGAACCACCCCAACGATGCCGTCAAAGTGATGTCCTGGTGCCTGGAAGCCGTACGGGTCTGGATGGGAAGAAACAGACTCAGACTCAACACGTCCAAGACCAAGTGGCTGTAGCTTCCGGCATCCCGGTACAACCAGTTTTCTCCATCACTGGCCATAGGGGGTGAACATCTAGCCCCTGCAGATGGGGCTCGCAACTTGGGCATCCTCCTGGATACCCGGCTGTCCATGGAAGATCAAGTGACCGTGGCCAGGGGGGCGTTCTACCAGGTTCGCCTGGTACGCCAGTTGTGTCCCCTATTGGACCGGGATGCCCTTCGCACAGTCACTCATGCCCTTGTGACATCCCATCTAGACTACTGCAATGCTCTCTTCATGGGGCTTCCCTTGAGGTGCACCCGAAGACTGCAGCTAGTTCAAAATGCGGCCGCGCAGGCAATTCTGGGAGCCCCTAGGCACTCCCACATAACACCGGTCCTGCGCGAGCTGCATTGGCTGCCTGTGGTCTTTCGTGTGCGCTTCAAGGTGTTGATCACCATCTTCAAAGCGCTCCATGGCACGGGACCTAGCTATCTGCGAGATCGCATCCTGCCCCATACATCCCTTCGACCGATTCGTTCGCACAGAGAGGGACTTCTCCGGGTGCCGTCCACTAGGCAATGCCAGCGGGTGACTCCCAGGGGAAGGGCCTTCTCTGTCGCAGGCCCTATCCTATGGAACGACCTACCCCCCGACTTCAGAACAACTCCGGACCTCCGCTCCTTCCGCTGAAAGCTCAAAACCTATTTCTTCCAGCAGGCCGGCCTGGCCTAATTTTTCTTTCCTGCCTCCAGTCTGTATATTTAAATTTTTAATTGGGTTTTTTAATTGGGTTTTTTAATTGGGTTTTTTAATTGGGTTTTTTAATTGGGTTTTTAGGGTTTTTTAGGGTTTTAGGATTTTAGATTTTAGCGCAAGGCTATAGTAGTTTGTATGTTTTATAATCCCCTGTGCACCACCCTGAGTGATTGATTGTTCTAACTGTCAGGAAATTTCTCCTCAGTTCTAAGTCGCTTCTCTCCTTGATTAGTTTCCACCCATTGCTTCTTGTTCTGCCCTCAGGTGCCTTGGAGAATAGTTTGACTCCCTCTTCTTTGTGGCAGCCTCTGAGGTATTGGATTACTGCTATCATGTCTCCCCTAGTCCTTCTTTTCATTAAACTAGACATACCCAGTTCCTGCAACCGTTCCTCATATGTTTTAGCCTCCAGTCCCCTAATCATCTTGGTTGCTCTTCTCTGCACTCTTTCCAGAGTCTCCACATCTTTTCTACATTGATAATCTGATAATCTACATCAATAATCTGCAATCTGAGTATTTATTATTGAGGAGTAAAGCATGTGACGACAGGGTTGCTTCAGGGGTGGGATTGAAAATTTTTAGCAACCAGTGGGGGTGTGGCCTAGTTGGCTTCCTACAACATGGTGGGGGGCATTTTTGCCCTTCCCAGACTCCAGAGGCTTTCCTTGAGCCTCCAGAAGGGCGAAAACGGTCTCCCCAGGGTTACGGAGGACAGCCGGAGGCCGGAAACGGGCCTGTTTCCGGACCTCCGGTAGGCCCATTTTTCAACCCACCCAAAGCCTCCGTGTGGTCCTGCTTTTATCTCACATCCATAATGAGCCGCGAAGAGACTTCTGGGAGGGGCTAGGTGGGCAGGATCAGCCAGTTCTTTCAACTCCCAGTTTGATGAACCAGGTTAAAATTAACATCCAGTTCACCCGAACCGGGCCAAACTGGCTGAATCCCACCCTTGGGCTGCTTCCTTGACTAGATAATTTTGTAACTGTAATTATATTCGAATTTGTATACCGCTCTTTCCCCCTTACGGGACTCAGTGCGGTGAATAGGCAATGATAAAAAACAATAATAAAAACATCAATATAAATACCTATGCTAAAAATAAATTAAATACTAAGCCTGTTCTAAAATGCACAATAAAAAACCCAATAAAACCAGATTAAAAGCTACACTAGGCCGGCTGTACGAAAAAGATGGGTCTTCAGGGCTCGGCGGAACAGGTGCAGGTCCGTAGCTGTGCGGAGTTCAGGGGGCAGGTCGTTCCAGAGGGCAGGAGCTGCCACAGAGAAGGCTCTCCCCCTAGGGGTTGCCAGCCGACATTGACTGGCTGACGGCACCCTGAGGAGGCCCTCTCTGTGGGAGCAGACTGGTCGAAGGGAGGTATAATGCAACTTCTCTTACATGTTCACGATTATAATCTGATCTGAAGAGAAAGTTGGGTCACAGGCAATGGCTGCTATAGATTTACTGGGAAATTGCTGTACAGATCAGATATGCTCTATGTGGATTTTGTGTGTGTGTTGAACTCCTGGTGACTACCAGGACAAATCCCTGCTGGGTTTTTTTTTATGGCAAGGTTTTCCATAAGTGGTTTGCCTTTGCCTCCTTCCTAGGACTGAGAGAGACAATGACTGAACCAAGGTCAGCCAAGTTGCCTCCATGGTTAAGGCAGGACTAGAACTCACAGTCTCTTGGTTTCTGGTCTGATACCTTAACCACTACACCAACCAGGCACCTTCTATGTCTACACTCCAAAAGCAATCTGGATTTAATCTGTTTTCTTGCCTTTGAGGGATCCCGAAGTCCTTTTCTGAGAACTCTCAAACATGCTTATTGCTTGTGATGGCCAAGAGCAAATGAAGCCATAACTTTGTTTAATAGATTAAAACGTAATAGTTGCAGTCAATTATTGTGTTGTATTGTTTCTCTGTGTCATATAATATATGAGGGTATATACGTAATTTTGTATTTATTTATTTAGCCATGTTTATGTAGTGCATATTGGAGATGGTGACCCTTTGAAAGCTATATGCAATGAAATTTCATTTTAAAGTATGCCAATTAGTGTGCATTCAAAGTGACAATAAAGTTATTCTAAATCTGTCAATTGATTCCATAATCGATAATTCAAAATATGTTATATTATATTATCCAAAATAAAGATATACATAAAAATATATATTGTAAGCAATAATAATAATAATAATAATAATTTTAATTTCTAGACTGCTCCCTCTCCCCAAGGGGACTCGGAGCGGTGCACAGGGAAGTTAAAACAATAAATATACATAAATATACAAAACAATTAAAAGCAAATTAAACAGTAAAACCCTGCGCTAAAATTCCCAATGCCAATTCACTAAAACCCTATAACCCTATAATACTATAGTAGAGAGGCTACCCTAGGCCGGCCAAGCAGAAAAAGTGCGTTTTCAATTTCAGACGGAAGGAACGGAGGTCCGTGGTTGTTCTAATATCGGGGGGGAGGTCGTTCCAGAGGGCTGGGCCCGCCACAGAGAGAGCCCTTCCCCTGGGCGTCGCCCGCTGACAGAGTCTAGTGGACGGCACCCGGAGTAGTCCCTCTCTGTGGGAGCGAATCGGCCGTGAGGATGTATGGGGCAGGATCCGATCCCGCAGATAGCTAGGTCCCGATAATAGTATAGTCCGATAATAGTATTATCGGACTATATGCGACGATAGGGTAAAATGTATAGAGTGATAAAGGTATACAGCAGTGATGGCTATCCTTTTTTGGCTCCTGTGCCAAAAGCGGGGGGAGTGCAGGGGGAGGGTCATGCACGAGTGTGCCACACCCATAATGCTATGCGCATGACCCAGCAACCCCCCTGCTTTTGGTGTGATTTTTTCGCCTTCCCCAGGCTCCAGAGGCTTTCTAGGAGTCTGGGGAAGGCGAAAACAGCTCCCCCTGCCCCTCCGGAGGTGCTCTGGAACCTTCAGGAGCTTCCCTGAAGCCTCCGGAGAGCGAAAAACAGCCCTACCGGGAACCATAGGGAATGGTGACCTGGTTTGTCTGTAGGGCCAATTTTCAACCTCCGCAGCCTTTAGAAGGGTTCCCTGAGGCTCCGGAGGGCGAAAAATGGCCCTACGGACAAACGGGAAGTCACTTCCAGTTTGCTTGTAGGACCATTTTTTGCCTTCCGGAGCCTTCAAGGAAGCCCCCTGAAGGCTCCGGAAGGCGAAAAAGCCAAACCAGAAGTCACTCCTGAAGGCTCTGGAGGACAAAAAATGCCCCTATGAGCAAACCAGAAGTCTGTTCCTGAAATTCCGGTTTGCCTCCGGAGGGCGAAAAACAGCCTCAAAAGAAGGCCGAAGTCAGCTGGCCAGTGCACACATGCGTGCTGAAGCTGACAGGGCAATGCCTCATGTGCCCTAACAAATGGCTCCGTGTGCCACCTGTGGCATACGTGCCATAGGTTCACCATCATGGGTATAGAGTGTTATGGTACAACTATGGAAATTGTTGTATGTATGCCATACAATATCATGCATTTAAAAAGACATTATATTACATGATTAAGAGAATAACGGTAACGATTACGGAGTATAACATCATGTAAAGGAAAATGTACAACAAAAACATTTATTAAAAAAAGATAATCCAAAATATGTTGATTAGAGATTAAGGCCAACTGAAAACAGCAGAAGTTAATTTGAGCTATTGTGGATTTCCACATTTTGTTAGCATACATTGAGCTGCAGAATAGTTACTTTTCCTCAGTGCAAATTAGTATTTTTTACATCGATTACCACATACCGATTGTCCGAGCCACCTGTTGAATGTCACAATTTTCATTCCACAGTCAAATCTGTGGGCTGGAGAGCTGACACAGGGCATGCCGGTCCCACTACAAAGTAGGAATGAAGGGGCATCAGACCCTTGCCAGAAAATCACCTTCCCCTTCTGTAGCATTGGCCTATTGCAGTGATGGTGAACCTATGGCACGCGTGCCACAGGTGGCACGCAGAGCCATTTGGCAAGGCACATGGGGCATTGCCCTGTCAGCTGGCCAGCACACATGCGTGCACTGGCCAGCTGATTCAGCCATTTTTAAAGCCATTTTTCACCCTCCCCAGGCTTTATATGAGCCTGGGGAGGGTGAAAACAACCCCCCCCCCCTCCCAGAGGTCCTCTGGAGGCTTCAGGAGCTTTCCTGAAGCCTCCGGAGGACTAAAAACGACACTACGAGCAAACCGGAAGTCACTTCTGGTTTGCTCAGAGCATTGTTTTTAGTTCTCCAGAGGCTGAGGAGGGCGAAAAAGGCATGTAAAAAAGGGGGGGTAGTGCCTGTCATGCGTGCATGTGCAGTGGGGGGGGCACATTGCATTATGGGTGCGGCACGCCAGCGCACGACCCCCATGCACTCCCTCCCCCTTATGGCACGCGAGCCCAAAAAGGTTCGCCATCGCTGTCCTATTGCCTACTTCCTACATCTGCTATCTTGCCTTTCACTATTCCTCTGTCTGAAAAGCATCTGAAAATAGGTTGGAAATTAATCTGAGAAAAAGTGGATGTCAGATAGCCTAGCATTTCCTCCAGCTATATCTTCGGAAGGAAACCGAGGGGATGCAGTTAAACAGAACAGCAATGCCACATCTGGAACCAGAGGTGCAAGGCTGAAGGAAAACCTACCACCTGCCTGCTCTATTCTTGGCTCTTTTCTAGCCACATTTCTATTATGGGAGCGCAAAGCCTTCCTTCTAACTAGCAAGCCAAGCATTTCCTGGAACCAGGCAAGGGAAGCTTTGCCTTGATAGGTGGTCCTGGGGCTGGGTGGAGAGAGCTTTGGTCCGTCAGCATGTTTGCATTGGCGCTCATCACAAAACCTTTTGCTTTTCTTCTGCAAAACGCTGGAAGGAATTTCTATGCAGTAGGAAAATGCGTGCATGCACACTTGCCTATAAAAATATAGGTTCGATCGATACATCAATCTGTTTTAATTTCACCTGCTGGCATTCTTCCCTTACCAGAATCAATCAGGAGCTGGTGTCTTTTTATTGTTTTGCTTCTAAAATAACGTTCTCGCAAGATTCCTCAAAGTTTTCCCCATTATATTATGAAGGCTGAAGGACTTGAAGTGGTTCTATCTGAAATCCACCCCTTCTATTTGCAGATGTTACAGTTTCCTCAACTAAAATAGATCCATTAGCATTGTTCTCTGAGGCCGCAGTCCAGCTAGTTATTAGATGGTACAGGATTCTGGAATGCAGGTAGTCTTCGACTTACAACAGTTCATTTAGTGACCATTTGTAGACTTTAGACTTAAGAGTTAGGATAGCTTTATTGCAGGGATGAAATTCAGCATGTTCTGACAGGTTCTGGAGAACCGGTAGCGGAAATTTTGAGTAGTTCAGAGAACCAGCAAATACCACCTCTGACTGGTCCCAGAGTGGGGTGGGAATGGGGATTTTGCAGTATCCTTTCCCCAGGAGTGGGGAGGGAATGGGGATTTTGCAGTATCCTTCCCCCAGGAGTGGGGAGGGAATGGGGATTTTGCAGTATCCATCCCCTGGAGTGGGGAGGGAATGGGAATTTTGCAGTATCCTTCTCCTGGAGTGGGGAGGGAATGGGGATTTTGCAGTATCCTTCCCCAGGAGCGGGGAGGGAATGGGGATTTTGCAGTATCCTTCCCCCAGGAGTGGGGAGGGAATGGGGATTTTGCAGTATCCTTCCCCTGGTGTGGGGAGGCAATGGGGATTTTGCAATATCCTTCCCCCATGAGTGGGGAGGGAATGGGGATTTTGCAGTATCCTTCCCCCAGGAGCGGGGAGGGAATGGGGATTTTGCAATATCCTCCCCCTGAAGTGGGGAGGGAATGGGGATTTTGCAATATCCTCCCCCTGAAGTGGGGAGGGAATGGGGATTTTGCAGTATCCTTCCCCTGGTGTGGGGAGGCAATGGGGATTTTGCAATATCCTTCACCTGCCATGCCCATCAAGCCACGCCCACCAAACCTTGTAATAGAAAAATGAATTTCACCACTGCTTTATTATCCCTTTGAATGTACACCAATCAGCATACTTTAAAATGGAATCTTGTTGTATACAGGTCTCAAAGGGTCACCACCTCCAACATACACTACAGAAACATGACAAAATAAATAAATAAATACAAAATTATGCATATAACCTTGTATATATTATATGACACGGAGAAACAACGCATTCTAGTTCGGACCTATACATACACATGGCGAGAAAAACGAATCTTGCACGTTTACAAGACGGGTGGCATAGGGAACAAGTTATTGTAGCTATAATAGCATTGAAAGCAGCAACCTATGACTATATTTTTACATGACCATTTGCAGCATCCCCATTGTCATGTAATCAAAATTCAGACACCTGGCAACTGGCTCCTATTTATGATGTTTGCAGTGTCCTAGAATCATGTGATCACCCTCTGCAATCTTCTGGCAAGCAAAGTCAATAGGGAAGCCAGATTCACTTAACAACTGTGTTATTGATTTAATAACTGCAGTGATTTACTTAACAACGGTGGCCAGAGAGTTCATAAAATGAGGCAAATCTCTGAACCAAAGACTCGCTTAGTGACAAAAATGTGGGGCTCAATTGTGGTCGTATGCCGAGGACTACCTATAGAGGGAACCTGTGCCCATATTGTAATGTAAAGTTCGAGATGATTGATTAATGTATCAAATTTCCCTTTATATGTGAGGACGAAAGCAAAGGAATGTTAATTTATCAGTTTATACATTCTGAGGCTGTTCTGGTTGTAATGAATGACTCTAATAGAGAACAGGGGGGAAAACTATTAAAAGATTGTACTGTGGCTTTTCTCTTTAAAAAAAAACACCTTACAGTTTTAAGAGTTGTGTATTACTTTGTTTGACATATTGAAAAAGCTATAATAGATACCTAAATTCCCCTAATTGGCTTAGCGGCAAATTGAGGGATAGGTATTGGTAGATCTCCAAGTAGATTCCAATCAGTCTGCAAGGATTCTGACTCCCAAAGATTTAACACAGCTAACAAAAAGGTGCCCTAGACTGATGATGAAACACCTGAAATAAATGCAACCAAATGTGGCTCATCCTTGAGTCTACACAATGCTAATAAGACCAGCAAAGCATCAGTACTTCTCTACATTTATTTGTATCTGTAGACTTTGGACTAGCAGTTTTATTCAGAGCTCTCTTTTGAAGGAGTTTCAAACTGTGGTCTTGGGGATGCCCTTGAGACCATGTGTACTATAAGGCTGAGTGGTCTCGTTATGCTTTTTGAGAAAGAACATTTATAGTGGTACAGGGTGAGTTGTCATTAGTATGCTGATGGCATCCCCTTGTCCAAATGTCATCCCGGTACAAGCCAGGGATACCAGTGGAAAGCTTAAAGCAGTATCAGAGTCTGGATGGGACAAAATAGATCACAATAAATCCATCCCGTACTAAAATGCGTAATGTCATGAAACATTCAGGAATATCAACCCAAACCAAGTAAACTCCAAAGAGGTTCACACTCAAATTGGAAGAGGTGGTTGGCGATATGGAAGCCTTCTTGGACTCAGGGCTATTGTTTAAGCTGCAATGGGAGACCATGGCCAGAGAGATTTCAACTAGCTTCAGCAAGTGTGTCAGTTTTAACCCAACTTGACCAGGATACTTTGACAACGTTGACAAAAAAGGGGGACCCAATGGGTGAGTATCACACTGGAGGAGGCTACTAGACTGATAGTAAACCCTACCTCCTCCTCCGCCCTCTGCTTCCTTACCCATCCATCTCACATCACTGATTTCTCATTGTTTTCTTTTTTATTGTTTATTGTATTGTTCCATTACTTTGCTACTGGCATGTTTATACTTCATTTTTCTATTTGTATATGGTTGGAAGCCCCTAGAATAGCCCCATTGCAAGATAGGCAGCAAATCAATTTAACAAATAACTAAACTATAAGTCATGCCTGCATCTCCATACAGTTGAATTAGGAATCACAAGGCAGCCTTTGGAGATAATTCAGAAGCTATGGCGGGTCAAAAATGCAGTGGTAAGATTGTTGGCAGGGTAACCCCATCCGTAAACCCATGTTGGGAAATTAAGGCACATGAACAAGAAAGCAAATCTTTCTGTATGGAATTTCTTATAGTTGATTCCCTCTTTGAATTTTGGAGGACCATTAAAACAACTCTCTCCTACCTATGTTCAATAAGAGCCAATGTTTTGTGCCACTCATCTTGAGTGGTGGTTTTCTCTAATGATTTTAGTTGGTTGCTTTTTTTCTTTTTCTAAATGCTGTGGTGTGTTTACAATAATTAGAATTATTTAGTCAATAGCGATCCTATGGATACAAAAGCTGAACGTGGAATTACCAGAATAGAAACTGTATTGATGCATTTCCATTTTCATTGTTGAAGACACCATGGGTAGACCTGAAAACAAATAGATTATAGGACAAATCAAAATGTACTGTTCATTCAAACCACTAATGGCCAAGATCCAACTGTTATATTTTGGACATATCAAGTGGAGCCTCAGTCTCCTTGAGAAGTCAATAATATTCAGGAAGAATTGGAGAACAAACAGGATGATGGACACATTATTGAAGGCCAAGTTGAAAATACATAATGCTGGAAGGATTCATGTGATTGCTAAGAACCAACACAAACCTGATCACAATTAATCACTCAAAATTTGTATTATTATTACTATTATTAGACATTTATATGCTGCTCAGAATCTACAGTTTGGGGCATGGTACAAAAATTAACTAAATACATACTAACAAATGGACTTTTCCCAACCAAATTAGGCTGCAGCCATCAAGATAGCTTGGAATAAAATAAGGGTAAATATTAATGGAAGAACAGCAACTTCTGGCATAATTAAGATAAATGTACTTTTACTAGAGCTATGAAAGTGTATATGCGGATACCGGACCTAAAAACCAGTAGATGACTGCAAAGGTACACAGAAAGTTCTTAGCTGCCTTCTAGAGGTTGTCTGGATTTTTTCAGCCCTCAATTGGTTTGTATCTAAGGTTATTTGTGAGAAGTCATTTGTTCAAAGACGGAAAATAAGAGAGAAAGTGGGATGAGAAGAAAGATACCAAAGGGACTTTTGGTAGAAGGAAGAATACATATACCTTTCCATCAGGAGAACAGTGTGCATCCAATAGCTTGTAAGAGATGGGTGCACTCAAAGTGAAACCATTCCTCCCCTTGTTTTTCACTAATTTATTGGTGTATTTTCTTTCGTTGACACTGTTAACCCAAAAGGCCTGATTTGGGGCAGCTGAGGTAGAGATGGAAATAAATAATTTGGGGCTTTGAGGTTTTTGGAATCAAGAGTTTGCGCTACATGACCAAAGGACAAACCAGAAAGAAAAAGAGCAAATTTGGGGCCTGATGATATAGGAATACCACTAAGCTTTGAAGAACCTTGCAGTTTTGACAAAGGGTGAGTGTGGACAGCAACCTCAGTTCTTCTCATCCAAAAGGAACCTATAACTTGCTGAGTGGGCAGACTCAATCCAAGGCCTGAAGGAACTTCTCTGTTTAGATAGTTGCTGAAACCAGCAGCTCAGTGGTTTACCACACAATGCAGCTGAATGCAGATCTCAGGAGAATCAGATCAAGTCCCAACAGGCCCTAATAGAACCAGGAGTCTGATTTTAATCTCCTCTGAATTTAAATCAGAATCACCTCCTTAGGTCATCACAGTTGTGAATTGGTAACCATAGCCAAATCTGCCTAAGATTAAACTTAAACAGTAATATCGATACCTTAAACAAAGTGGGTACACCAGTGTTTCTCAATCTTGGCAACTTGAAAATGTATGGACTTCTACTCCCAGAATTCCCCAACCAGTGTGGAATGGCTGGGGAATCCTGGGAGATGAAGTCTACACAACTACAGATTGCCAATATTGGGAAACACTGGGGTATGCAATTGTTGTCTGTTATGTCTTTATATTGGCTTTAATGCCAGTGACGGGGATTTTATTTCATGAGTTCGATAGTGAAATGTCTCCTCTTAACCCAAACAGTTTGCTATTTTTCAAGTTATAACTGGATTGTATCCAAGTTCTAAGTTGTCCTCTAAACATCTAGAATTCTGGAAGGACATTGTACAGATTTACATGCAGGAGAGAAAGGAAAAGGAAGAGAAATGGCATTGTTTCTACTAATGATTCCATATAAGCAACATTGGGGGCCTTCATATGCATTAGGGGATATAGTCATCACGCCCTTGTCATGGTCAGACCACTCACTTCTCCGGCTCGACTTTCCGACCGCTGCTCCCCTACGCGGGGAGGCGGAACCAGAGTCTCCAATCTGGTACCGCCCCAGGCGCCTGATGGACCCGGATGGGTTCCAGACGGCGCTTGGGCCATTTCCTGTACCCCTGACCCGTGCCCCGATAGAGGACCTCACGGCCGCATGGAACAGTGCGGCCGTGGGAGCCTTGGATCGGGTCGCGCCCTTGCGGCGTGTCTTGCGGCAGCGAACCACCCTGGCCCCTTGGTTTACCGAGGAGCTGCGGGTGATGAAACGCCGCAAGAGATGCCTAGAGGGAAGATGGAGGTCTACCCGATCTGAATCTGACCGGACACAGGTAAGAGCCCATTTACGGACTTACATTGTGGCGCTGAGAGTGGCCAAACGCCATCATTGTGCTACTCTCATAGCATCCGCAGAAAACCGCCCTGCCGCCCTGTTTAGGGTGACCCGCTCCCTACTTCAACAAAGGGTGCGGGAAGCCCCATTACAGGGTAGAGCAGAGGAATTTGTGACTTTTCTGCAGGAGAAAACCGCTCAGATACAGAACGGGCTACCCTCCATTGATGGCCCAGTGGGATGCCACGAGACAGATCTTGTTTGGGAGGAGTTTGACTCCGTTACTTCCGATGATATGGACAGGTTACGTGGGCGACTGCGAGCCACCACATGTTTATTGGACCCGTGCCCCTCCTGGCTTGTACTGGCATCCTGGGAGGTGACACGAGGCTGGCTCCAAGAGGTTGTCAACGCATCCTTAAGTGAGGGTTCCTTGCCTGCTTCCCTAAAAGAAGCGATGGTGAGGCCCCTCCTTAAGAAGCCCTCTTTGGATCCAGCTCTTTTAAACAACTATCGTCCAGTCTCCAACCTTCCCTTTCTGGCAAAGGTTGTTGAGAGTGTGGTGGCACAACAGTTTCCCCGTCACCTGGAGGAAGTTGACTATCTAGATCCGCGCCAGTCCAGCTTTCGGCCCGGGCACAGCACCGAGACGGCATTGGTCGCGTTGGTTGATGATCTCTGGAGGGCCAGAGATGGGGGTTGTTCCTCCATCCTGGTCCTATTAGACCTCTCGGCGGCTTTCGATACCATCGACCATGGTATCCTATTGCATCGGCTGAGGGGGTTGGGAGTGGGAGGCGCCATTTTACGGTGGTTCTCCTCCTACCTCTCTGGCCGATCGCAATTTGTGTTGACAGGGGGGCAGAGGTCGACCTCGAGACCACTCACTTGTGGGGTGCCTCAGGGGTCGGTCCTCTCGCCTCTCCTGTTTAACACATACATGAAGCCGCTGGGTGAGATCATCCGTGGTTTTGGGGTAGAATACCATCTATACGCTGATGATACTCAGTTGTATATCTCTACCCCAAACCACCCCAACGATGCCGTAGCGGTGATGTGCCAGTGCCTGGAAGCCGTGCGGAGCTGGATGGGAAGTAATGGACTTAAGCTCAACCCGACCAAGACCGAGTGGCTGTGGTTTCCGGCTGCCCGATTCAACCAGCTAATTCCATCGCTGGCCATAGGGGGCGAACATCTTGCCCCTGTGGACGGGGCGCGCAACTTCTAGATGCCCGGCTGTCCATGGAAGATCAAGTGACAGCCGTGGCTAGGAGGGCGTTTTACCAGGTCCGCCTGGTTCGCCAGTTGCGCCCCCTATTGGATCGGGACGCCCTTCGCACAGTCACTCATGCTCTCGTGACATCCCGACTGGACTATTGTAACTCTCTCTACATGGGGCTTCCCTTGAGGTGCACCCGGAGACTGCAGATGGTCCAGAACGCAGCCGCGCGGGCAATCCTGGGTACTTCTAGGTTTACCCATGTAACACCTCTCCTGCGCGAGCTGCACTGGCTGCCTGTCGTCTTCCGGGTGCACTTCAAGGTATTAATTATCATCTTTAAAGCACTCCATGGCTCGGGACCTAGCTACTTGCGGGATCGGATCCTGCCTCATACATCCTCACGGCCAATTCGCTCCCACAGAGAGGGACTTCTCCGGGTGCCGTCCATTAGACTTTGTCAGGGGAAGGGCTCTCTCTGTGGCGGGCCCAGCCCTCTGGAATGACCTTCCCCCCGACATTAGAACAACCACGGACCTCCGCTCCTTCCGTCTGAAATTAAAAACATATTTTTTCTGCTTGGCCGGCCTGGGGTAGTCTCTCTCTATGGGGTTTTAGTTGTATAGGGAATTTTAGTTATAATGGGTATTTTAGCACAGGCACTGTTTAATTTGTTTTTAAGATGTTGTTTTGATTGTATTGTATTTATGGTTTTAGTTTTCCCTGTGCACCGCTCCGAGTCCCCGTGGGGAGAGGAGCGGTCAAGAAATTAAATAATAATAATAATTATTATTATTATTGCTTCAATTTCCTGGGGATACGCAGAGGCTCAATATGGCTGTTCATTCACTTGCTAGTTAAGATTATGTACAATACACAATCTTTGTTTATTGGAAATCTTGAGCCATTGGGGTCTTCTCAAAAGCAGTTCCTTTTCTTTTCATTTTAGGGATCACTACTGAAGTTCCAATCCTACATAAACCTTATACTAGTATTAAACAGTTGGGATAGCAGCAGCAACATTGGTGAAGAAGCACTTCAAACGTTCTTCTCATCAGTTTCGCTGAATTAGGCAGATCTAACTCAGCCTTGTAACTCTTCCATTAAAGTCTAGCTATAACTTTTAAACTTAATATATACATTATTAATATGTATATGATTGCAAGTTTTAGTCTTTTTTCTGGTCACTTGAAGACAACAGTTCCTTGAACATAGAGAGTATGCATAAGGAGGAATCCCAGGTAAGGAAGAACAGCAATGCTATGGCTTACTGCCATTGGCAGAGCTGGGGCATGTTAAGGAATGTAGTATTGACCACAGCAACATGAAGTAGCTCAGGAGATTAAAAATGCTGGTGTGCATTTGTTAGGCTATCAGTGTTCATGATCCCTGTGGTGGCATTGTGGAATGAATCCAATAAGAAGAATATCTGTAGCTCCAGGTGGAAATATAGGGTTCTTGGTGCTCTCTAAACTTGATTAATTACACACCTATGATAACATAATTACTGCAGTAACAGTCAAAGAACAGTAAGGATTCCACACTGTAGTGTAGAATGTCATGGCAATTCCTTCCACATTAAGGTTCAATAAAGTGTCTATTGTTTAATTCTTCTTCTTCTTCTTCTTCTTCTTCTTCTTCTTCTTCTTCTTCTTCTTCTTCTTCTTCTTCTTCTTCTTCTTCTTCTTCTTCTTCTTCTTCTTCTTCTTCTTCCTCCTCCTCCCCCCTCCTCCTCCTCCTCTTCTTTTCTTCTCCTCCTCCTCCTTCTCCTTGCCAAGTATTATTTTTATTTCATCTGAGCCTCTAAGATACTTAGATTCCTACCTTTCTTCCTCATTAAAATTTATAGCTTTAAAAGAGCAATTTGGGTCTTTAATTACTATACAATGAAGCTAGAATGAGTTAATTACAACATATCACTAATTGGCATCACTATTATTGTATCATTTAAACTAATTATGTTAATACTGTGTCAGTGAAGTAGATTGAAGACAGCCGTCTGTCTCATGGCGTATTTCTTACTTAGTGTTTTCTGATGAATGACTTGCCCAACCCAACCTCCCTTACTAATGATTCTTTAAAGAATATTTAATGATATAGCCTATCTTTTCTCCGATTGGTTTCCTTGCAATTTCTCAGATGGATTTCCATCAGGAGTTTTACAGGGCCATAATAGCTATGTTTCAGAAACAGATGATTCATGTATTTATTTCGTTCAGGCAATCCAAGCCATTCCACATGAGCCAGTAGAAGTCCAGCCAGCTTCAAATAATCTTGCTTGTAGACTAACTAATAACATATATTAGCTGTGCAATAATATGCACTCAGCTACATTGTGCCCTTATTTACATTATGCATAATTATTAGTAGATGAACACAACTAAGCATTTTTGATAGACACTGTTGACTAAGTTTAATGTCACATTATAGTGCCAACGTTACTCAAAGCAGCTTGCCTCCATTGATGTCATCCACATACCTTAAAATCTGCTGGCTGAGGGACAATGAATGTTCTAATCCGATATAGCTGCAAGGGCCCAGCCAGAAGTCTGTATTGCTTGCTTGCTTGCTTGCTTGCTTGCTTGCTTGCTTGCTCGCTCGCTCATTCATTCATTCATTTGACTTATTTGCCACCCATCTCAATTTGAAGTGACTCTGGGAGGCTTACAGCATTAAAAGCAGGAGTGGGATTCTACCGGTTCGGATCAGTTCAGGTGAACCAGTAGCGCCAACTATCAGCTGGGAGCGAACTGGCTCGCTTCAACTTTGAAGTGGGCCCATCCGCCCGTCCACCCCTCCGCTATACTCACCTATATTTCCTTTTCTGAAGCCCAGCTGATTGGGGCGGCAGAGTGGATTGCCGTGCCTCAGCTGTTTTCCTCGCCGGCGTTAATACAGAAGGTGTGTTTTCTGTAAACTGTGCACATGTGTAAAGCTCATGCCCAGCAAACTGGTTGTTAAACCAGTAGATCTCACCCCTGATTAAAAAAAGATAAATATTTCCCAAACCACAAAAGTGGAAATTATAATCAAAATTAGAATTATAGTTAAAATATGGGGAGGGAACAGGATATGTAGAGGGAGGGGGATTGCTTCTTAATTCATCAACTACTTCCAGTGTGATGTTCCCCTATGGGGGCCCCAAGTAATCTTCCAATTACAAACAAGTCTTTTTGTTAATATCAGTGAATATTTGCTTTACTTAAGAGCCCATAAGTTGCAAGACAGCCAATGGAGTTGTAATACAGTTAAGAATAGAGAAACAATTATTCAGAGTGAAACGTTCCTATGGAGGGGAGGGAGAAGGCATCCCTTGGCAATCTTTTCCCTATCTTTTGAAACGAACATGATTTTTGCTTCGTGAAAATCTTGGGGGTGGGGGGTGGAATACAGAGAAATCCATTCAAGATTTAATTTAAATATCTGTTTCAGCCCAGAAGGGATTTCAAAGGACACGCAGTCCCAACCCTTCTCTCTCATTCCTGCTATGGGTCATGTTAATTAAACCCCACCCGTTTCTCAAAGATCTTTATCAAGAGTACATTTTACAATCCTCCTGGTTAGGAGTACATTGTATTTTCTCCTAATAACTAAGCATGGGAAGAACACTAGCACCCCTAGTCAGATCATATGGAAATAATCATTACAGTTTGATGTGCGAACAGTTTTAGATCTCAGCCCACTCTCTGAGACCTCGATGCAATTCCTTTATACAGCAGACCCATAAACTGGCTTGACAATCAATTCGATCGGGGCAGAATTTAACTTTCAGTTGTTTCAGAAATAGAACAATGACCTCACCAAGTGCAATGATATGGAATAGCACAATACTGACCTATGTATTAAACCAAGGGTCTCCAACCTTTGCAACTTTAAGTCTGAAGGACTTCAGCTCCCAGACTTCTCCAGCCAGCTTTGCTGGCTGGAGAATTCTGGGAGCTGAAGTCCTTCAGACTTAAAGTTGCAAAGGTTGGAGACCCCTGTATTAAACAATATACAGTAGGCCTATGGTAGGAAGAGTATTATTGATGATTCAGACCAATGCGAGGTCCTTGCATTCTCAGGAACAGATATTTCTTTTTGCATCAAGTCAGTCAAATCAGAAAACAGTACTATTTTTACAAATACAGGTAGTTCTCAAATTACGACCACAATTGAGCCCAAAACTTCTGTTGCTAAGCAAGGCAGTTGTTCAGTGAGTTTTGCCCCATTTTATGATCTTTGTTGCTGCAGTTGGAAAGTGAATCATTGCAGTTGTTAACTTACTAACACAGTGGTTACAACCGGGGCTGTATTACATGTTAGGCAGATGTTTTAGCCACTAAGCCTCTAAGCCACCAGGTTCTCCTCTGAAGTTGGGCACCCCATCCGAATAGGCTGGTGTCTGAAGTGACCGTCACTCGGTCTGGGATCCTGAAGAATTTCCCCTTGTTATGGTAGATGAAGTCCACCAAATCAAAGAGCGGGAGACTTCCGCTGGCAGAAGGACCTGGATCTGGGAGCAGCTCATGAGCCTTCGCTGAAATGGCAAAAGAAACCATTGAAGGTCTCTAATGTGAAGACGCGCCCAGGGAACAATGCCAATGGCAGACACCATAGTGCCTAACAATATGGACAATGTAGCTGACCATTGGTCTTACCTGTGAATGGTCTTTCTCTAGATGCTGCGGAGTGTCCAAACGCGGGGTTATCCTCAGCTTGCTGCCCATTGGACTGAGTTTCACTTTGATGTGTAGCCACGCCTCTTGCCTCTGCATAGGGCCAGTTCTAAAAACGAAGGTAGACCAGAAAAAACGCAGAACAAACTGGAACAACACTAGTCTTAACCTTCAACGAAACATGGGACCAGTTCCCACCACGCCCAGGGTGGGATTTGGACACTCCGCAGCATCTAGAGAAAGACCATTCACAGGTAAGACCAATGGTCATTCTCCTAGATGCTGCTTGGAGTGTCCAAACGTGGGACATGCCAACGCTATGCTGTCCCTGGGAGGGGAGATTCGTCTGAGTGGGAACTGGGAGCATCAAGGACCCTCTGGAGAACACGTCTGCCAAAGGAGGCCTCCGAGGATGCAAACACGTCCAGCTTGTAGTGTCTGATAAACGGCACAGGCGAAGACCACGTAGCGGCCCTGCATATCTCGTCTATGGGGGCCTGGGTGGCCCAAGCAGCCGTGGTTGCAGCGCTCCTGGTGGAGTGAGCGGTAATGCGTGGAGGTACAGCTCTGGACCGGTGCTCATATGCCAGTGTAATGCAGGCACGCAGCCAGCGCCCAATCGTGGTAGACGTGACCTTGCGACCCATGGACACCGGCTGAAAGGAAACGAAGAAGGATTCTGACTTGCGGAATTCAGCCGTTCTCTTCTTGTACATCCGCACCGCCCTGCGTACGTCCAACTTGTGCCACCTCCTTTCCCTGGGGTGAGAGGGGTGCGGACAAAAGTCAGGTAGGACGAGCTCCTGAGATCTGTGAAACAAGGAGTTGACCTTGGGCACAAAGGTCGGGTCTAGTCTGAGAACCACTCTGTTTGCGTGGACCACGCACAAGTCCTCCCATACGGAGAGGGCCGAGAGTTCCGAAATTCGTCTTGCAGATGTGATTGCTATGAGGAACACCGTCTTCAAGGTCAGGTGGCGCAGTGATACAGAGTGCAATGGTTCGAATGGCGCCTCAGCCAGGGCCTGGAGGACGAAGGGTAAGTCCCAGGTCGGATATCTATGGACTGTTTGGGGCCGAATGTTCGAGGCCCCTTTCAGGAAACTACGAACCCCGGCATGTCTGCTGAGCGGTAGGGACCTACCGGGCGACAGGATGGTAGCGAGGGCAGCCACTTGCCTTCTCAGGGTATTGGGGGCGAGCCCCTTGTCCAAGCCTTCCTGCAAGAAGTCCATCACTTGAGGTGTGGAAGCCTCAGCCGCAGCGATGTGCCTGGCACGGCACCAAGCAGAGAAGGTGGCCCATGTGGTCTCGTAAATGCGAACGGTGGCAGGACGCCTGGAAGCCTGGATCGTTCTTATCACCTTGTCCGAATAGCCCATTCGTCTCAGAACGTCCCCCTCAAGTGCCAGACGGCTAGTTGGAAGCACTGAGGGTCCGGGTGACGAATGGCCCCTTGTATGAGTGACACCTGGTTCGGAGGAATGCGCCAGGCCTTCTCCACTGACAGACCCACTAGGTCGGCGAACCAGGACCGTCTGGGCCAATGGGGGGCGACCAGGATGACCTCCGCCCCCTCCGAGATGATTTTCCGGACCACCTGAGGAAGCAGCGGGAGAGGAGGGAAGGCGTATAGCAGGCCTGCGGGCCAACGACACCGGAGGGCGTTTGTCCCCTCTGCTTGCGGGCACCGGAAGCGGGTGAAGAACCTTGGCAGGTGCGTGTTTTGCGGGCTGGCGAACAGGTCCAGGACAGGCAGGCCGAACCTCCGGGAAATCTGCTGGAAGAGATCCGGGTGCAGCTGCCACTCTGAGGTGTTGATGGTGGTCCTGCTCAACCAGTCCGCCGTCACGTTCTCCTCGCCCGCAATGTGGTCCGCTCTCAGGGACAGGAGATGCCTCTCCGCCCACCTGCCCAGAGCCTCTGCCTCCGTCATGAGCGCCCTCGACTGTGTGCCGCCCTGGTGGTTCACGTATGCTCGGGTGGCGATGTTGTCCGTCAGGAGAAGGACATGGGACCCTTCTACGAGATTGCCGAAATGTCGCAGAGCCAGCCTGGCCGCCCGGAGCTCCAGCCAGTTGATGTTGTGGGCGAGCTCCTGCTGAGACCATCTGCCCTGGGCCACATGGTGATGCAAATGAGCTCCCCAGCCGTAAAGGCTGGCGTCCGTCGTGATAGTGACACGGTCCGGCTCCTTGAAGGGCGACCCTTCTCTTAGGGCGGGTGACCTCCACCACCTGAGGGACCGAAGTACTGGGGGTGGAACTGCCACCTGTCTCCTGGAGTTGCTGATCTTGCGTCGTTGAAAAGGAAGCAGAAACCATTGTAGCTCCCGTGCATGCAGGCGGGCCCAGGGAACAATGGCTATGCACGAGATCAGCTTCCCCAACAGCTGGGAGAGGGTCACGAGTGGGACCAGTCTGGAATTCTGGACCAACCCCACCAACTTCACAATGCTGCAGATGCGCTCCTGTGAAAGAAACACTTTGCAGGCCTTCGAGTCGATGATGGCACCCAGATGAAGTATGGAGAGGGTGGGCTGCATGTGACTCTTCTCCCGATTCACCGAGAACCCGTGGTCCTCCAGGGTGCGGATGGTGCAGTCCAAGTCCTTCAGGACCTGGTCCCTGGAAGGTGACATCAACAGGATATCGTCCAAGTAACAAACCAAACGCACAGGTCTGGATCGAAGATGCGCCGCCACTACGGACAGGACCTTCGTGAAGGTCCTTGGAGCCGATGACAAGCCGAAAGGCAGGGCCCTGTACTGGAAGTGCTGGCCGGCAAACTGAAACCTCAAGTATCTGCGATGTGCCGGGTGGATGGGAATGTGCAGATACGCCTCCTTCAGGTCTATCGAGGTCAGGAAGTCGTTCTGCCGGATGCATCCCAAGATGGTCTGGAGGGATTGCATCTGGAAGCGCTTGTATTGCAGATACCGGTTCAGCTTCTTCAAGTCCAGAATAGCCCTGACCCCCCCCCCCCCCGATGACTTGGGGACTAGGAAGAGGATGGAATAAAACCCCTTGCCCTCCTGCCCCCCCGGCACCGCTTCTATGGACGCAATCTCCAGTAGGTGACCGATCTCCGCCCTCATGAGCTGTTGCTTGTGCGGGGACCTGGGAAGGGGGCAGCGGATGAATCTCCGCGGGGGAAAGGACAGGAAGTCGAGGGTGAGGCCGTGTCGGACCACATTCCGGATCCAGGCGTCCGTCGTGGTCGCCTCCCACGTGGACGCATACTGCTGTAGGCATCCCCCTATGGGAGGGATCCCCCAGGGGTCACTTGCTCTTCTTGAAGGGACGGTTGGCCTGACCACCCTTGAAGGGCCTACGCTGACCTTGGAACCTGGACCTGTCCCTGTAGGCCGGCCTGTCCTGGGAACGATCTTGGGCCTGGGGGTAGGTTCTGGAGGCCCCACCCGAGGTAGAGGGAGCCTCCGTAGACCGAAAGGGCTGTCTACGGTAGGAAGACTGATTCTTCCGGTCCTGCTTCTTGGTGACAGCCGGCAGAATCTTCCGCTTATCCTTGGACTCGATTAGGAAGGAGTCCAAGGCCTCACCGAAGAGCTTGCCACCCTTGAAGGGGGCCGACGCCAACTTCCACTTAGCCTTCATGTCCGCCTGCCAATGGCGGAGCCACAGCAGACGGCGTGAGGTGACATTGGATGCTAGAGCCCTGGATGAAAACTTTGTGGAATTGAGCGAGCCGTCGCAAGAATATTCCACCGCCGCGATGATCTTATTGACCCTTTATCGCGATCTAACCTGTCTCTCAGGCAAGGAGGCCAACAGCTTCCTGAGCCAGAAAAGGGTTGCCCTACTAAAGTACGACGCAGAGGACGAGGCCTTCATGGCCCAGGCAGTGGCCTGGTGTGTCTTGTGGCAAGACTTCTCCATCCGCCTGTCCTCCGCCTTAAGTCCCTCCACCAGCTCGGCCGGGAGCGAGGATGTGGAGGTCAAGGACACAATAGGGTCATCAACCTGCGGGAGCGCCAGAATGGTCTCCATAGCGTCCTCAACAGCGTATAGCTTTTTATCCACGCCGCTGGGGTGCGCCATAGTAGCGGGCTGAACCCACTGGCGCTGGATAATGTCGAGGAACAGCTGGGGGGCCGGCACCAATTCTTGGGGAGGTGTAGGTTCCCTAAAGAGACCCGCCCCAGGGTGTCCAGGACCGATGACGATGGCATTGTCCTGATCAGAGGCCTTCTTATCAGATTGGGCCGGTAGACCCATCTGCACGGCCGACTCCCTAGCCTTGGTCAAGATAGCCTTGAACATGATGGGGTTAAACAGCCCCTTGGAAGCGGGGGCCTCCGGGGTGGAGCTCTCATCCCCTGAAAGGTCGGGAGCCCCCTGGGTAACCACCTCATCATCATCCTCCCCCTCGGATGCCTCGCTAACTGCAGAAGAGGCAGAAGGGGAAACGCCACCCCCCTGGGGAGGAACCACCTTCCTAGGTGCCCTGGGCTTGGGGGTAGAAAGGAGGGACAAGGAAGCCACTAATTGCTTCATGCAATCCGTGATGCCCTGCGAAATGGCCTTGGACACCACCTCCTGCATGGCCGCGGGCAGGGCAGTCTCAGCGGGTGCAGAACTGGGAGTGGCCGGAGCCACTTCTTCCTCATCTACTGACTCCTCCCCCTCCCCCACCATAGAGGACTCCTCCTCCTCTGGTTCCTCCTCCTCTAGCTCCACTTCCATTGAGGGGACTGGAGAGGCAAGGGAAACCCTCGAGTGAATGGGGGAAAACCCAAAATCCCCATCACCAGCCGGGATGGGGTGGATCTCCCTACGAGGCTGCGGGGCAGGGTGGGTCTTATCTGTCACACCCTTGTCCCGGGCAGAGAGAGCCTTCTGGAATTGCTGCTCTAGAATCCTCAGCTGTCTATCCGCCAGTCTCTCATCAGCCTTGGTGGCCTTGCGGGCTGCAGGCCTCTTCCCCTTGTCAGGACAGGGTGCAGAATCGCCCTTGGCAGCAGGGTTGGTCTTGCTACGCTTGGAGGCAGGTTCTCCTGTTTGCTCACTGGGATCAGCCATGGAGTGGCTGAAAGAACAAGAACAAACAATTAAATCCAGTCAAGGCACCCCAATCCCACCAGGGAACATCAGCAGAATCAATATACTCTTTTAAACAAGAAGAAACTGGAACCTGGTTTTGGCGCCAAATGCAGACCCAAAAGTCTCAGGCGTTGCAGATCTGCGCTGAAGTAGACCAGGGAATGGCAACTGAATCTGCCAATCTCCCTGCAGCCGCTGGGAAGGATCTCTTCTGCCGCCCCAGGGGATCCTGTCCGGGACTCCCAGAACTAGAACCCCCCCAGGAACGAAGCAGCGGCGATCTGCGAAGAGGAGTCGGGCTGCGGCAGAAAAATGGCGGCAAGTTTAAAACGCGCGCCTTTTTTCCTTTGCGAACGGCCGCCTAAGCTCAAACCGGCACTGGGGAAACAACGGGCTGAAAAACCTCAGTAGAGGCTTCCCTAGGGAGGAAAACCCCCGATAGTCAAGTTGGGGGGTCCTAACTACCTACCTAGCCCCCTTAAAAGCTTACCAGCAGCCGCTGGCAAGCCCTCCCAGTGCCAGGCCGCTCCGCAGAAAAAGCGGGAAACAGCCGCGGTTTGAACAGCCCGCTCCGCGCAACGAAGACAACGAAGACAGGAACGAAAATAAAAAATCACCTATCTAACACAATTACACACAAAAATAACAACAAAGGCTACACTAACTCACTGCTGGGGAGGTCAGATTGCTGGCAAAGGACTGCAGACTCCCCAGACGCGTCCGATAAGGGCGACTGAGTTTTTAGAACTGGCCCTATGCAGAGGCAAGAGGCGTGGCTACACATCAAAGTGAAACTCAGTCCAATGAGCAGCAAGCTGAGGATAACCCCGCGTTTGGACACTCCAAGCAGCATCTAGGAGAATAAGGATACTCTATGCTCCCTGAGAACCTGAGAAGCCAACTCTCTAAGACTAGTTTGTCTCTCTGGCAATAGAAATACTGTGCCCGACACAGTGTTTATCAAGGCTCCTAGCTGAATCAGCCTTGTGGTAGGCCACATATAGCTTTTGGCCAGATTGATTGAAAAACCCTGGCCTCGCAGGGTCAGCATGGTAATGTCTAAGTCCCTTAGGGCAGGGGTCCCCAACCCCCAGTCCGTGGACCGGTGCCAGTCCGTGACTTGATAGGAACCGGGCCGCAGGGCTGGAGAGGAGGAGGAGGGAGCAGCCCCCTGGGCAGAGCGCGCACCGGGGACAGGAAAGCGCAGGCGTGGCCGCTTGCGCCATTGGGGGCCCTAGAGGGGCGAGTGAGCCAACTCACCCCCTCCCCACGTGCGCATGCGCCACCTGTTCCCCCTCCCCCCCGCTCCCCCTCTACGCTGGCCGGTCTGCGGAATTTTCTTTAAAATGAAACCGGTCCCTGGTGCAAAAAAGGTTGGGGACCCCTGCCTTAGGGCACCAGAAGAGGACTGTAGCAACAGGTCATCTAGGTAGCATTGGATTCGCACAGGTACCTGTCTCAGGAACACTGCCAATGCCACCATCACCTTCCTGAAGACTTATTTATTATTATTTATTTAATTAGATTTCTAGACTGCCCCTCTCCCCGAAGGGACTTGGGGACGCTTCCCCATTGACTTTACTTGTCAGAAGGTCGTAAAAGGGGATCACATGATCCCAGGACACTGCAACCGTCATAAATATGAGTCAATTGCCAAGTGTCTGAATGTTGATCACATGACCATAGGGATGCAATGGTCGTAAGTGTGAAAAAAGAGTCATGTCACTTTTTGAGTGCTATTGTAACTTCTAATGGTTACCAATGAACTGTTGTAACTCAAGGAGTACCTATATTATAGTAAGGACAGAAACGTGGTCTTAATACCAGATTTTTGTAAATAAAGAGATGGTAATGCAAATCATAGAGTCATGGCAATGATTTGTTTTTTTAATTCCTCATGGATATATTTAAATTGGAATTAAACAGAAGTGCAAGTTGGTTTAAATTTTCATGCGTTAACATTTTCAATTAACTAACCTCTTTTCAATCAGCTGAATGTAGTCTTTTTGTTTATATTATTGAAATGCATTGTCATATAACTGATCAGCTAATAGATATTTTTCAAAACAATCCATTTCTTTGTTGATCATTTTATTAATATCACATAATTTATTTAATAGTCTTCCTAAGTTTAAATGTGAACAGAATATTACGGTAACTGTTCTTTTGAGTTTTCCATATATTTTTTAATTTAGAAAGAACAAATTATACATGTAACTTTATTAAAATGTTATCTTTTGTATTTAAAATCCCAAGTAATATAATGTCCCAAAGTGAAAATATGAATTATGTTATGACATGTCTGATATTTACAAATTGCTAATTGCATTTCAGATTTGAACAAGTTGTTTATTTTCAGTTTTTTAAAATATAAAATTGATTGGGGTGTAAATTGTTATTTAATTAATATGCAACATATTCATATAACATCTGTTCAGACAGCATATTGCTGACTAGTATAATTGATTTATAAAAGATTAATGATATTAAGAATTAAACTAAGCAAATTAAAAACTGGAGTTGTAGCAGCTGTATTTGGGCTTTATCCATCCATTGACAGAATAGCTGCCACCACTTAATTTTCTGCATCCTTTCCCATCTACGTATCTGCAGTTACAGTAGAGAGGAAGAGATGAGAAAACAACTAAGATGACAACTAAGATGTTCAAAGGGCCTGGAGTCTAAAACATATGAGGAACATATGAAGGTTGCAGGATTTGGGTTTGGCTAATCTAAAGAAAAAAAGAACTAGGGGTGACATGATAGTAGTATTCCGGTATTTGAGGGACTAGCACAAAGAAGAGGTGGTCAAATTATTCTCCAAAACACCGAAGACAAGAAATGATGGTTGTAAACTAATCAAGGAAGGAAATTAAGGAGAAACTTTCTAACAGTGAGAACACTTTACCAGTGGAACAACTTGCCTTCAGAAATTGTGGTCACTTGGTCACTGGAGGTTTTTAAGAAGAGACTGGACAGCCACTTATCTGAAATGATATGCTTGAGCAAGGGGCTGTACTAGAAGACCTCCAAGGTGCCTTCCACCTCACTTCATTTCACTTCACTTCTATTCTTCTAAATCCCATCTACACTATATTGCCAAAAGTATTTGCTCACCCATCCAAATAATCAATGAGGTGTTCCAATCACTTCCATGGCCACAGGTGTATAAAATCAAGTACCTAGGCATGCAGACTGTTGCTACAAACATTTGTGAAAGAATGGGTCGCTCTCAGGAGCTCAGCGTGGAACTGTGATAGGATGCCACCTGTGCAACAAACCCAGTCGTGAAATTTCCTCGCTCCTAAATATTCCACAGTGAACTGTCAGCTGTATTATAAGAACGTGGAAGTGTTTGAAAACGACAGCAACTGAGCCACGAAGTGGTAGGCCACGTAAACTGACAGAGCGGGGTCAGCGGATGCTGAGGCGCATAGTGCGAAGAGGTCGCCAATGTTCTGCAGAGTCAATCGCTACAGACCTCCAAACTTCATGTGGCCTTCAGATTAGCTCAAGAACAGTGCACAGTGGACGGACATCATATTGAACCCTATGGATTAGGAATGGGATGTCACTTACTGTAAGTTCATATGCGAGTAAAGGCAGGTGAGCGAATACTTTTGGCAATATAGTGTACGTGATTGGAAGTCACCTGGTAATACATTGGATGTGGCCTAGTATGATTAAATTTCTTTTGATATAATTTTTATTGAAGAAATTCTGAACAAGAGGAAATCGATACGAATATTAGAAAAGAAACAAGGAAAAATAGTGAATAAATAAGAAAGAAAATAGAAAAAGAAAATATAAGAAACTTCAAAAATCTTTTTGGGCAGCAGTTATAAATGCATTTACATTTTACTCTTTTTCACTAAGCTAACATCATAATTTCTTTCTTCCCCTGTTATTTTTCTAATCTTTAAACTCATAAATAATAAGTTCATTTTTCTCTTCTCCCCCTCAAAAACTTTATGAAGAGTTTCCAATCACCAGTAAATGTAGTTGTTGAGCTTAATTCTGCCACATCTGCTCGTTCTATCATTCTTCACCAGCCATTCCTCTATTGTGAGTATTTCATATTCTTTCCATTTTTGAGCATACAATAGATTTTTCAGCAATAAACATATATAAAATTAATATTCCATGGCTCTTTTCTAATTGACAGTCTATTGATCCCAGCAAGAAAAAGGTCTGGTTTCAATCGGATGTTGATCTTTAAAATTCTTTGTATTGTCATATGTATTTGAACCCAGAAATTTCTGGCTTTTTTGAAAGTTACAATAGACAATAAAAATAGATCAGGGTTGAACTGTTGAGTGTTTGTGCTCTCTGAGCTTGGTGGTTTTCATGCAGGTGTTTCATAACCAAGCTAGGTAACATCATCAGTGCTAGTGTATGTGTGTGTGGGGGGGGGGGTTGTTACCTCTTAAATATAATAGCTTGCTCTGCTAGTGTTGGTGAGAGTGTGATTTTGTTCCTTGGAAATTCCTTGATTTTTTTAAAAAGTCCACCAAGCATGATAAAATGACCCTTCATTTTATCTGCATTTCCAACATAAATTTGAAACACCTTTATATACTCTAGATACTTTTTCTAGAGTCATAAAGCATGGCTTATGAAAGTGTGCTTATGAAAGTAACAGGGAAAAATCAATCATTATTTTCAAATACTATCTAACAAGATACATAACATAAGCAAACAGGAAATGTACAATTACTAGTGAAAATGTTAATTTCAAAATTATCAAAAATAGAAAGAAGGCTAGAGAGGCAAAATTAGAAAAATAATAGAATACAAACGTTAAAAACAGAGCCATGTAAGCAAAAGAATTATATATTAGAGCAAAAATAAAATTACTGATTTTATTTTCCCATATACTAATTATGTATATTACAAAACTACAAATTAGCAAGAGATGATTTCAAATGAAATAATATTTTAACATATAAATAAATCATAAACAATAAACAATAAATAATAAATAATAAATAAACAAATAAACAAATAAACAAACAAACAAACAAACAATGAATGAATGAATACATAAGTAAAAAGTCGGTAGTGTCATAAATGTGCTGCAAAATAGTAAGGATTGATGTAGACTGATTAGATTCAGAAGTGACAAAAGAAATATAATACTGAAAGAGGAAATTGTTTAAAGATTTCCAAGACTTTGATCAGGAGTGCTAAAAACCTAAGGTACCAAGTAGCACATTCTAAATGTGTGTCAGGATCCAGCCCAATCTAAAAAAATAAGAGGTTCCTCTGAAGAAGACATTTGGGATTCTCCCTAAAACTACATTCCCTCAAAAGATCTGGAGGAAGATCTCATTGTCTAATAAAATAGACCTCCTAAGTACACTTTTGACATACACACCCATGATCTGAAACAGTTTCTCCTCCAGAAACCAGATAAACACTGAAATGATACATTTTAGGGTTAAGACATTATGCAAATAAAGTCCTGTCTGATGTTGAAAAAGAGATGCGATAGGGCAAATCCATATAAAGGGATACATTGGAATGTTTGCAAAGTCTTGTGTTATAAACTATTAAGATGGAAGACCACTAGTATAAATAATTTCAGAAACTAAGGAAAAGCAAAATAGAAAAAAAACATAACACTGAAGTAAATATAAAGCAAAGATTATGTCTTTCTCTTTCTCTCCTTTTTATGTTATGGATATATAACACCTGGAATGAATAAATAACGAATTCAGCCTTTTTCAGTTAGCTGCTTCTAAAATAGTTAGTAGGGACTCTAACTCTATATTGCAAATTCACATACAGAGGTATTAAACTATATATCCTGATACTTTTTAAAAAATATCAATAAAACTAAAATTAAATACCAATGGTATCCACAAATGAAGGCAAGCATATGTGGCTCAGGATAATGTTTCTGGATCTAATGTGGGTTAGTCACTGGTGTCCCAATCTTTTGGACTTGTGCTGGACCCCATCCTCAAGGAACTCCTCCCTCCCTCCCTCTCCCTCTCTCTCTCTCTCTCTCTCTCTCTCGCAGGTGCTCACATTTGCGAACTGGTAGGGAAGGTAAGTGAATTCCACCCCTGGTATATATGTATGTATATATGTATGTATGTACTATATACATATATACATGTGTGTATATGTATTTCAAAGAAGATTGTATCAACAGAAGGATGCCAAATATAGGAAAAATGTTTCATTGCAGATACGAAAGTGACAAATATATGTTTTCTTTAACTTTCAAGTTATATTTAGTGATGATGCTCCTGCTTCAAGAGATAAAATGAATAAGAATTATTAGCATTAGATACAGTGTGGAGATTTCTAATGTGTTTGAAGTAGTGGTGGAATTCGAAAAAATTTACTACCGGTTCTGAGGGTTTGGCTTGGTGGGTGTGGCAGGGGAAGGATACTGTAAAATCTCCATTCCCTCCCCACTCCAGGGGAAGGTTATTGCAAAATCCCCATTCCCTCCTGATCAGCTGGGACTCAGGAAACAGAGAATACATGGGGGCGGGGCCAGTCAGAGGTGGTATTTACGGGTTCTCTGAACTACTCAAAGTTTCCGCTACCAGTTCTGCAGAACTGGTCAGAACCTGCTGAATACCACCTCTGGTTTGAAGAGACTGACAAAGGAACAAGTAACTTTCTGGGATACAGAATTCCAAGTTCCTCTGAGTTTTCTTATTTATATAAAAATAGCTACTTAGAAGAACAGAAACAGTTAGTTGTTTATATTATTCCTGGCATAAAAACTAAAGATTGCAAACGGAGCTTAAAGAATAGACAAGCCACAGGATTTTACTAAACTAACAAATCAAGTTCATCATGAACTACAGCCAGGGTGACATGAAGAGAACTTCACTCATGCAATGGGATCTTTCTGTGCTCTCCTCCTAGTGCAGGGATGTCCAAACTTGGGAACTTTAAGACTTGTGGACTTCAACTCCCAGAATTCCCCAGCCAGCATAGCTGGTAGGGAATTCTGGGAGTTGAAGTCCACAAGTCTTAAAGTTCCCAAGTTTGGACATCCCTGTCCTAGTGTAACCTCTGGGCCTCCAAATCTGCTAGGCAACTTATCCCAATCTTCTGAAGCAGATTCCAAGAGTGCTGTGTGATTGTGTACGTGTGTGCATGTGTGTGTACTGGAGTGTGTGTGCTGAAGATAGATGATGCTCTAAACACATAGATAGCAACAACAATAGCACTTAAACTAATATCCTGCTTCATAGTGCTTTACAGCCCTCTCTAAGCTGTTTTCAGTGTCAGCATATTGCCCCCAACAATCTGGGTTCCCATTTTACCCACCTCGGAAGGATGGAAAGCTGAGTCAATCTTGAGCCTGGTAAGATTTGAACTGCCAAATTGCAGGCTGCCAGTAGTCAACAGAAATAGCCTGCAGTACTGCATTATAAGCACTGCGCCACGGTGGCTTATAACCAGATACAATTATGAATTATATTTAGAAAAGAAAATGAATAAATCCATAAAAATGGTTTATCCAAGTAAATTTTTTAACATTAAAACACTGAAATTTATTGCTAAAGAGTGGTATAATTCTACAAAATAAACTTGGTGTTATTAATATAAAGCATGTTTGTTTAAAATCACTACTAATGTATACCTGTCCGTACCTATATTTATACACGACCCTACAGAGGTAAATATTGTTAAATAAATTTTAACTCTCCTAGTGAAAATCTCCATTTAAAACTAAAATTTCATAAACTATTTTAAATTAAATTTTTACAAACCAAAATTAAAACAAAAGCATAGAAACAGCAGTTACAAAAATGAAATCCACAGGAGCTACCTTATTAAACCAGAAGCTAGGAGCTAAAAGCAAAGACCTATTAAAAGTCAATGCTTGGGATCAAAGCAATAACAAGACATTCCCTGAAATGGGTTGCAACAAGTAGAAGGTTCTGTTTTGGCTCTCCTTAGCTTAATGCCAGAGGAGAGCTGCTTAAATTAAGAGCTTGAGCCTGTGAAAGGACAATGCCTTCCATTTGCAGATGGTCTACTTTGGACCTGGCACACTATGACCGAATGTATCGCTATATTTTTATCTTTCTAGGCCTATTCAGCTTTTAAAAAGATAAATCAATTATGATCCATTTGGACAGAGGGACTTTCCAAGCTCTTTTCTACATATGTGAACCTAGTCCTTTTAATTGGAGATGCCAAGTTTTGGGTTCAGGACTTTCTGTCTTCAATGCAAATTTAGCTCCAGCTAAAGCTGGATTAAGAACCTGGTTTTGATTAAGAAATAAATCGTATCTTAAAGTGGCCTACTCAAAAAGATAAATGTATAAGGCAAAGTTAATGTCTGTGTCAAGCTCAGGAAATTAGGAGTCAAGGTGGTTCAAATTAATATAGTTTTTTTTGTGCAGTAAAGCTCTCTACAAGAATCTGAACTACTAAAGGTCAAAGCACATTGGTGGTAAATAAGAATCAATGGAATTCAAGGTGGGCTGGACTTCAATCACTTGTGGGTGCAAAGAGATTCCAGACTGATGACATGCTTGACCCCTCCCTTGGGCTCAACCTGGTCATCACAGTTTGCTGCAAATCATATGATAGTGCAATTGATCTGGAGATACCAAAAGGATTGGCTTCAACTAGTATTATTCTGAGTCAAGCAGAATACATTTTCCTCACTATTCTTTTCATGCTATTATGGAGTATTTTTCAACATAATATATACCCAATGTAGAAACACAACCTCCAAGATTTGCATTATACTAGCCTGGCTATGTTATTTGGATAGAAAATCCCACAAACCCATCCCCCTGACATTGGAAATGTATTAATAATAAACTATCTAGTTGACTACTTGTCTTTTCATGAGGTGGGTGTCTCACTCCCACTATTACAAGGTGCTGAATATCACACCAGTTAAGGAAACAATAGTTCCCTAAGACACTTCACAGTGGCCAGGTCATCATGTCACATCACGCTCTTACTCATGAACTGCAAGAGACTCCATTAATTAAATGAAGAAATTCCCAACAATTCAATGCAACCCCAATGCTGGGGTTCCACAATCTTTACAATGAAAAATGCTCAGTGCCCAAATCTGAAGTGCAAGCACTTAAGATGGAAATGAAGATCTCATCACTAACTATGCCCAGTTTTATCCACACGGCTTAACTCCAAAGCAAACATTTGCCCAGTGAGAATGTAACAATGCTGCGGCATTCATAACCACCTCAACATAATTAAGCAGCATTCTTTAGAAGAATAGAACGGCAATAAAACTTAGCATTACCATAGCATTTTTGAATTGTAGGCATTTTGTCCCTAAAGGGTTCTTATAGTGATCTTTTAAAAGCATGTGGCATCTATTATCTTGTAATCTGTACATTAATTCTATACAGTTCTTATCATCTTCATGCAGCAGGTTATGGTCCTGAAGTTAAATGCAAAGAGTGTGTTTAAAACTACCTAATGAGTTAGGCAGAATTCAAACCAAGAATTGCCTGATTCATCACACAGTTTCTTTGTGGTTGCATCACACCATCCTGAAGTGCTTCCATCCAGATAGATAGTTCCTAGTAGTATCATTTAAAAGTCATTATGCAACCACTCTGTCCTTTTTCTTTTCCTCCTAAACAAAAATGCACTTTAGAAAGAAAGAAGGCAGAAAAAATGACATAATAGGCATGTGTCGTGTGTTTGATTTTTTTTTTTTTTTTGGCTTCTTCTCTTTTAATTAATGAAAGAGGGCAATTTTGTAAAAAAAAAACTTATCTAGAAACCTTCAGCTCTGCATCTTGTCCTCCCATCATACCTTTGAGAGGATGGGCGTTTTACAACTCCCTTAAAAAATGGAATGATGAGGAGGACAGGAGCAGTGGATAATATAAACATTCACAATCTCAACTCTGTAAATGCAGTGAGGCCACCCTCCATTTAAATCACCCCTACTTAGAAGGCTTCCATTGAAATGAGTAGGGTGTTTTGGTCAAAACCAAAATAAGCATGTGTTAAAACAGCTGAAACCCAAACGTAACAGCTAAAGTTCTCGGCTTTAAAGACTCAAAGATAATTCAATACAATCTTGGATTGAGAAAAATGCAGTTAGAAAAAAGTTAGAAAAAATAACCCACATTGGGTGGGCTTGAGCCTATGTCCACTTAAAATATTGTTCCTCATCACCACTCTTCTCATTTTTCACTAATGGAGGAAAGATTGGATTTTCCTTAATTCTCTGAAAAGGAAACCTTACCCCCCCTCCCTCCCCCCATCTTAAATTCCTGGAGGAAAAGACAGTCTTGGAGAAGGAAGTGTGGGAAAACACTTTGCTTCTAATGGCCTTCTATGGTCATTATTTTGTTTTGTTTTTGGTAATGATCTTCTAAGTTAACGGGAGGGCAGGAATGCTGGCGAAGACAGTAACGTTTTGTTCCTAACTATATGGGGGTAGATGGGGAAAAGCATAAAGGGATTCAGTTAACACCCGTGCGGGAGCGTGCACACACACACACACACACACACACACACGCACACACGTCTTGTCAACAGATGGCTTCTGCAAAACAACACACATCGCCTCCTGCCCCACAAATATTATTACAGACCAAATGTCTCTCCTGACTACATACAACATACAACTACTCACTCTTTTAAATACCATCTAACCAAAATGCCCCAAAGTGGGGAGGGAGTGTGGTGGCTATTGTTTTCCTGTCCACTATGCCCCTTTTCATTGTGCCGTTCATTTCTAAATTACTATGCTGCATGATCTAACTTTTTTTTCCATGTTGTCTGAGACTCTTTATTTCTTTTACTGTTCATTAGAACTTCCTGTTCTAATCATTTGTTCAACTGTGCCATTCCAAAGTCCATCTAATAATGAAAGACAATAAAAGAAGCAATGTGAAGAAGCGATGCTAGCAATTTGAGCAATGTTGTGTAGTTCAAGATTAGTGTGTTAATTAAAAGTATGGATGATGAAGTAAATACTGTATATCAGGGGTGTCAAATTCAAGGCCCGCGGGCTGTATCTGGCCCGTGGGGTGCTTAGATCTGGCTCGCGGGGCTGCTCTGGAAACAGCAAAGGACCAGCACGAAGTGCCTCTGTCAGCAAAATGGAGCTCGGGTGGGGGCCCTCCATTTTCGCTGGCAGAGGGTAATTTTCTCCTAAATAAAAAACAGGAGTTGTTTGCAATGGCAAACCATCAGTTACCACATAATTTAATCAACAGGTGGCTTAGTCTACATTAAAAACTGGGTCAATGGCTTCACTTCCTCAACCTCTACTAGACAACCCTTCCATGTGACATCCTCTTAATAACCTTCTGGGAACGGGAAGACTTTAGGAACAGGCTAATGTCAATTTTAATTACAGTTGTGGCTAATTACCAGTCATTCTTCTAATGCAGTAAGTGAAGAAGATTCCAAACTGATGTAGGAAACGAGCAAACCAGTGCAGCCAATAAAAAAAGAGACAGAAAGGATGGAGTGTAAAGACAATCTATAAACATGAAAAATGATGTAAAGTAAAATGGGCTGCTTGTGTATTTATTTATTTATTTATTTATTTATTTATTTATTTATTTATTTATTTATTTATTTATTTATTTATTTATTTATTCACTCACTCACTCACTCACTCACTCACTCACTCACTCACTCACTCACTCACTCATTCATTCACATAGCCTTGATCTCATCCTTTAGGCTTTCTAATACATTCAAAAATTCTCTTCCTCTTCATTCCCTCCTTCCCCTTCCTTCCTCTTTACAACAATCCCAGTAAATGAAAGTTATAATGAAAATCTACAATTGGCCAAAGCTCATCCAGTACACTTTATGTCTGTGTGAAGATTTGGAGGGCCAAAGTCTACTCCGGTGCGTCTCAAACCTTTTCCTTCATTACCCAAAACTGCTTATCAGAAAGTCCTTTATACCGCTTATTGGGGGGGAAAACTTATTTAAAAGTTCTTGTTGAGCGTGGATAATGGGTTTCATGTGTCATTTACCCAGTACAAATTACCCAATATTTTACCTAAATTTGGGTAATTTCCCCAGGTTTGGGAAGCACTGGTCCACTCCATCCTAATGAAGCTTTTAACCTGGACACTCCATAAGGGTTCTTTTCCACTGTATTGTTCCAGATTAGGGAGAAAACTGTACCTTGTATATAGGAAAATAAAAGATTTCCAAACCAGAATTTGCTGTGAATGACTCATCTTTGGAAGAACTGCCTGTGAGGCATTTCTCCTTTGATACAAAGCCCGAGAAAAAGACTCTTTAAAGAAGTAACTTCTAAACAATAGCATGCAGCTTAAAGATTTAAACAGCATGGGGCTGCTTATTGGTGGTTTTAATACTCCAATATTACTTGGGTGTGGGAAAAAGCATGTGTGCCCATATACATCGTCATATAGGACAAGCATATGCATGCCTGTTTTGTGCATAAGCAAGGGAAGTTACACTGATGTCCCTTGAATGCTCTGAGACAATAGCCTTTTGAATTGGATGCATGGACTGGATGGAGATGGTTGGTATACAGTACAGGCATTGTGAAACTATTCTATTTATTTTACTTATCAAATATAGGTAGCTGCCCATCTCATGAACATGACTCTGGGTGGCATACATTAAAAAAAAAGAATATTTAAAAATAAAACTTAAAGCACCAAACAAATAAAACACAAGCATGGCTAAAACCGCAGGGGAGCGCCTTCAAGATCTTTCCTCCAGTAGCCATTTCATGCGCTCCCCACATCCATAGAAATCCCGAAGCCCGCCGACAAAACTGTTTTACGGGATTTCCAGAGAACCAATCGGATCAGGGCCAATCTATAACTATTGCTAACAAATTCTTTTTGGAAATCTACGATAGTGATTCACAGAAATCAAAAGCAGGAGATAAGATAAATGAAGCGAAAGCAATGGCACGTCAAAAAATAAAACTCAATAGCAAGGCCTCCCTACACACACAGATTTAGCAAATACAGGTACTCCTCACCTTACGAACACAATTGAGCCCAGAATTTATGTTATGTTGCTAAGGAAGAAATGTGTTAAGTGAGTTTTGGCCCATGTTAAGACTTTTCTTGCTACATTTGTTAAGTGAATCCCTGCACTTGTTAAAATTAGAAACACGGTCTTTAAATGAATCTGGCTTCTCCATTGACTCTGCTTGGCAGAAGGTCGCAAAAGTTGGTCACGTGACTCCGGAGGGGGCACTGCAACCGTCATAAGTATGACATTTGGATGTTAAAGATTCTAATGCAAAGCACATGACCATGGGGAGACTGCAACGGCCATAAATGTGAAAAATGGTCATAAGTTCTTTTTTTCAGTGCCACTGTAACTTTGAACACTAAATGAATTACTGTAAATCAAGAATTACCTCAGAGGTGGGTTTCTGCTGGTTCACCCTGGATTGGGAGAACCGGTAAGGGCAGCGGCGGGAGGCTCTGCCCACCCGCCCGGACGCTTCTGCGCATGTGCAGGAGTGTCGCATAAGCGCGTGCCCCCAAGCACGCACAAGCAAACAGGTAGTAAAATAAATCGAAACCCACCCCTAGGCTACCTGTCCATTATTTGAAACTTTGCAGTGGAATAGAATACGCTGAGAGTGCAGGAAATAAAATAAATAAATAAAAAATAAAATAAAAACTAACAGCCCCTAGGTTTTATCCTTAGCCTGCTGCTCTGTTTCTTGGAAACCTTAATTGCAGACAACTCAAGCCATCCAATGGATTTAGGACTGAGCTGTGAACTGGTGTTTCACACATGGACAACCTCATTCTTTGTTTATATGTACTTCCTCCTGTTTTCTAGTTTCTAATCAGAAGAAAAATCAGTCTTTGTCTTAAGATCTGCATAGTAATTGATCAGTGAGAAAAATGGCTGATCATTAAGGAACCCAAAAAAAGTGCAATTATCACATAATAAATACATATTTACTTATAATAAATATCTATATTGGCTGCAAGTTGAGGGATTCAACCGTGTTTGAAGTTGTTGGATTCCTTCCAACCTGCGTCATCTCGGCAAGCATGACCAACAGTTTGAGATTATAAGAGTAGAACAGTGGTAATCAACCTGGTCTCTACTACCCACTAGTGGGCGTTCCAGCTTTCATGGTGGGCGGTAGGGGTTTTGTCCGATACTGAAGCAGTTTCCTTTTTTTAATTTAATTGACTTCCTTACTTTATAAATCACCATTACTGTGGAATCAGTGGGCGGTTAGAAAATGTTACTACTAACAGAGATACAAAAGTGGGCAGTAGGTATAAAAAGGTTGACTACCTGTGGAGTAGAACTTTAACAGCATCTGATCAACCCATTCTACCCTGAGGAATCCACAGAAGTCCCTTAAGGAAAGTCTGAAAAGCAGCCGGGATGCATACTTTTACCCACCATGTTACTCTTTATATTTGAAATCCTCCTACAGTAAAATAGTGCCCCACTGTCCTTAAACGTATGAAAATGGTCTGAAGAAAAGACAAATAAACATTCTGGCAATATATGTAGCGTATGCAAGTTGCAAATCTGCTGGAAAGTACAACTGGTGTACCTGTCTACTCAGAAATAAGTTTTCTGAATTAAGTGGGATTTATTCCTACATATAGGATTGCCGAACTATATCAAGGCTTCTTTTAAGGCTTTCTGTGTGGAAACATCCAAAACAGTAGAGAAAATTATGTCTCGTTTCAGACTTACAGAAGTACCACACTAGTCCATAACTTTTATTCAGAATTAATTAAACTACAGTATCTCCTTAATGCCACAGCAAAGTATTAAGTATAAGTATAATCTTTATTGTCATTGTACTTAAATACAACAAAATTGGTTAAGGAAGATACTCTTACTTTGGAAGATGAGATAAAGAAAGTCATTCTTTAAAACTGTAATAAACTGTTATTTTTTTGTCTCATTTAAATGTGTTAATATAAAATATTCTGATTTGAAATAGCCATAGCAATAGCACTTAGACTTATATACCTCTTCACAACCCACTCTAAGCAGTTTACAGAGTCAGCCTATTGCCCCCAATATTTTGAGTCCTCATTTTACCGACCTCAGAAGGATGGAAGGCTGAGTCAACCTGGAGCCAGTCAGGATCAAACTCCTGGAGCGAGCAGTGAGACAGCCTGCAGTATTGCATTCTAACCACTGTGTCATCATGGCTGCACCATAGTTACCTTTCTGCTATGCTTTAACTATTGTTATATATTTAGGAGGATTAAAACGAGGCAGAAGCCTGGGCTTCCTTTTCCAATGTCTGAAAAGGACCAGAATAATCATTCCATCTTTACAAGGCAATCTGTCATTTGCCTATTCAGAACTCATCCTTTAAAATCCAATGGGATTAATCCAAGATAGGAGATAGGATAGTATTGTTAGGCAGCTTATTAGAATTCAACAGTTTACTTATTAAACAATTGTTTCAGCTTATATTTTTGCAATTGTGATGAAAGATTATTTTACAATAATCCTTGACAGTAATAATCTGAAGGCAGTCTTCAGTTTACAAGCATTCAGTTACAACAGCAGTGAAAAAAGTGGCATGACCATTTTTTACATTTTATGACCATTGCAGCATCTCTCTGGCTCCGTGATCAAAATTCGGGCTCTTGGCAACTAGCATATATTATTTATGACAGTTGCACTGTCCTCATGTCATGGGATTACCATTTGCAAACTTCCCAGCTGGTTTCCAAAAAACAAAGTCAATGGGGGAAGCCAGATTTGCTTTATGACTGCATGATTCACTTAACAGCTGCAGTGATTCACTTAACAATTATACCAAAACAGTTGTAAAATGAGCCACAACTCACTTAACAACTGCCTTGTTTTAGCAACAGAGATTTTGGGCTGAATTGTGGTCATAAACTGAGGATTACCTGTAGCTACAAACATGGGATTCAAAAATGAGAAATTTAATATTTCCCATACTGACAGATTTCATCCACAAATCTCTTATAATTAGAATGTAGCCATTCATTGGGTTTTGCTCTTCTCTGGATGTCCTTGGTATTTTGCCTGAGATGTACAACTATATTCATACCTACAGATCCGCAGGACTCTCTGCCCTTCTAATTGTTGTTAATAATGCCGACTGGCGACACCCAGGGGAAGAGCCTTCTCTGTGGCGGGCCCTGCTCTTTGGAACGACCTACCCCCTGAACTCCGCACCATCTCTGACCTCCGCCTCTTCCGCAAGTGTCTGAAGACACACCTATTCCATCTAGCCGGCCTAGCATAACCCCCATTACTGACTCTTAGATAGTTTTAAATTTGGGTTTTTTAAATTCGGTTTTTAGCGCAGGGTCTATTAGAATAAGTTTTTTTTTAATTTTATATGTTTTATATGTGTTTTAACATCCCTGTGCGCCGCCCTGGGTCCGTTTGGAGAAGGGCGGGGTATAAATTTAATAAAATAAAATAAAAATTAAAAAAAAATAGAGCTTGTCATAAGCTGGCTACGGTCAGTGCAAATTGGAGGATCAGAGAACTATAAAATTGAGAGTGGAGGCACAGAAGTGTACGAAAAAAAGGAAAAGGAACGACGTTTCCCTAAGTTTTATAGACTGGTGTTTTATAAAATTCCAAAGATGGGTGTTGGGTGATTTTTAGAAGCCTGAAATCATTTCTTTTGGCTTTCTCTTCTCCAGCAGTCTTTACTACACAGCTACACCTTCCAACTGGCAAACTCCAGTGGAACCAAACCAGTCATGAAATAAACAGATAGCATAGGAAACAAGCTTTCTACTCAGAGTTTATTTCTTATTACATATTTTAAGATTGATGGATGGATGGATTTTATTTTATTTTATTATTTTTGCAAATAGCTCAAGGCGGCAAATATATCCAATACACTTTCACATATTTTCCCCACAACAGTCACCTGAGTTGGTTTTTTTGTTTTTATTCCCACCTTTATGCCTATGGAAAGAAAACTGAGTTCTAATGGGTTTAAGTTGATAGTAGTTAATCATAATATTTGTAAAAGTAGTCTCAGGGTAGTTGGTATTGAATTCAATATGTTTTAAAGGCTTACATATTTAATAAAAAAACAGATGGTACCACAAGACAAGTGAAAATTGTGCATGTGGCTGGGAACGGCTAGTATTGTTCGTATAGAATCAACCTTTGCATCTTCCTACTACTGAAATCAAATGATAAAAATTAAGCGCAGGTGTCTACTTGCTGCTGTGCCCCAATTTATATTCTAGTCCAACACGCAAAATCTATAAGGATGTATCGTCAAGAAGATTAGTGCCACTGTTGGGAGCTATAAT
Organism: Rhabdophis nuchalis; assembly: GCA_039707465.1. Classification (NCBI taxonomy): domain Eukaryota; kingdom Metazoa; phylum Chordata; class Lepidosauria; order Squamata; family Natricidae; genus Rhabdophis; species Rhabdophis nuchalis. The sequence goes on from CM077646.1 coordinate 190,981,147, forward strand.
GAGCTGGGGCTATAATGAGTCCCATCACACTTAGATCGGCTTTGTATGGAGCTTCCTATATGACACCCTCATCTAGAGCATCTTGAAAACTACTACCTTCCCTCACAGGGATTTAGGAGATGAGGTAGTAAGCCATTCCTCAAATGGGTTGGCCAAGGACAGGAGTAGAGCATTTCTATGACATCATGGAGAGAGCCACCCAATTCTTACATGAAGCTTCATTCTTACATGACAGATCTCAGTATTCAGGTTTCAGGGTCTGGATGTACATACATAGTACTTCCTATGAGATACCTACGGTAGGATGCGGGCAGTTGGAGACTGCTTTACATAGTTGTTCCAAGTGGTGAGTTATTCCTTCTGTACTTCCATAAGTAGCTGTGGCAAGGAGATAATACTGGCCTTACAGTGTGGGCAGAGACTAAAGATAGTCCCACGTGGACACAGTGGCCAAATAAAGCATCTTTGGGATCCCTGCCTGTAAATCCACCCACAATGTATCACAAAAGCCATGTTTTGTACCATGCAATCATCTGGTTACAATTATTGGCACTGTTGGGGAGAGGGTAGTATCTTTCCTTTTGGTGGATTTTTTTTAAATTGTCTTGAGTTTTTTCATCCTCTACATTGTAAAAATACAGACTCTGAGAACCTGCCCCTTTCCTTTAAATGCTACCTACTAACCATCTTCGATTTTGAAAAAGTTTTATTGGGTTTTACAAATTTTATAAAAATAGGATAAGGGAATATAAGGAATTACAAAGACATTTTGAGAACCTCTATGTCGGAGGTGTAGGCCCCCTCCGAGGCTTCATACAAAAAAAAATAGATAATACAATAAATTTTTCATTTTTTCTACAAAGTGGAAAGAGATACAAATATTTCATTTTAAAATCTATGCAATCAATCATTTATAAACATCCAAATAAGAGTTGTACTATACAGAAAAAAGTCACTTGTGAGATCTAAGTTTTTTGGCAATCTTCCTCTCCCTGACCTCCAGTGGACGGAGCCGTGGCTCCCTCCATTCCCCCATTTTCGTCCTCCAGGATTGGGGAGTGTTTTTTAAGAAAGGCTTTCGCCTCTGCAATTGTTTTAATTCTTACTCTTCCCCCCTCCCAGAACACCAACATTCCCTCGGGCATCACCCACTTGAACCACACACCCTTTTTGAATAATCTTTTTGATAAGAAGGAATATTTCCTCCTTATCTCTCTAATCTTTTTCGGGATCTGTTTCAAGATGGCAATCTCATTTCTACTAACCATCTTAAAGTGGATTCAGAACATAAGTGAACTTTATCTGCTACACAGGATTATTTTATTTGACTTTCACAGGAGCATCCATGAGATTCCTTGATTAAGGTGAGGATTTCACCCCATAATCTTTTCCTGTTTCTCTTCCTTTAGATCAGGTCACCAACCTTTCGGACCTCAGGGACCACTAAATTCATAATTGTAAATCCCACGGACCACTAATATGATCTGCCTAATGACCGCCTGGGTGAGCGTGGCTAGGTGGTCATGTGACTGGGTGGGTGTGGCTGACTCAAAGCCACTCATGTCGAGGGGTGCCTCACCAGCCTCTACTCACCTCTCCCCTGCCAGACACTCCTCGCCTCCTTGCCCGGGTTCCTTAGGGCCCCAACAGGAAGCAGTTGTTGGAGCTAAGCAGCCACTAACAAAAAGAGTTGGCAAAACAGCTCAGTTCAAATTGGATCTGACTGAGAAGGAGGCTCAGTAGAAGCACCACACTGAGGACTACGAGCAGAGGCTTTCCAAGCAGAGATGGTCAGCCAGTTCCAGGCCATGAAGCAGTCCCACTGGAACAAGGCCCTCCAGCTCTTCGCCAACAGCGGTGCTTCCCTCCAGCCTTTGACCAAAACCCCACACCAGGAGGCCGAAGCAGACTCCAGGTCGGAATTTCTGTCCCACTCTGATCCACACAAAAAGACCCCGAAGGGGGAGACTCTCTGCAGCAACACAAACATTCATTGCACGTATCTGTCCCAGGGCACATAGTTTGAGGACACCTGATTTAGTGCAATATAAAAAAACGCAAAAAACTTTTCTGCGGACCACCAAAATTTTCTCGCGTACCACCAGTTGGTGACCGCTGCTTTAGATTATTGTATTGGAAAGGTAAACTTCTAAAGAAATGACTGCTGAAAACGAATAGGAAGAAAAAATTAAGAGTGGAGGAAGAAGAAATGGCTTTAGTTATTGATCAAGAACTCTGAAAATATACACTTCATTGTGCATCGCCTTTTTTTCTTGCCTCACTTCTTTTTACTAACATTTACAGTTGGTCTTTTTAATCAGGCCTTCCTACAATCATGTAAATATAAAGCCACTATAGATTGTGCAATCTTTTTCTATTTCTGTTCCATGCTACTTTATCTATAACTTTAATTTATCCATAATTCTTTGATGTTCACATTCGTTTTCTATATAGGTATTTAACCTGCCTAAATTGTTCAGAGAAGCAATATGGTAAAAAGCCAAATTCCAAACGGCATGTCAATATAAGAATTTGAAGTTAGCTCAATTACAAAATAATTAAGGTACTTTCTGTAATTTGGTAGTGATGGGGGAATACGTGTTAGATGTTTAACATCCCACATCTTTTTGTCAATACTGTGATCCTTTCCAGTCTTGCATTTTTCCTTTGGCAAGTGCTTGACCAATGAATAAATAACATTTTAGTTGTAGTTGTTCAAAACAGCCAGATTCCTATAGAAGTTATATAAAAATACAGCTTTAATAGAATACTTAGAGTGGTGTGTGGCTAGTTCAGCCATCGCACTAAACCATAATGGAGTCTTTTCATTTTAACTTGGCATGTGGCATGAACCTAGCTACTGTGAATTGTAAACCATGCGTTACTACTTGGCAAATTCCCCCAATTCAGGCAGTTGTGGTACATTCAATAATGGTTTAACCAGCTCCCAGTATGTGTAAGTGTGTGTTTGAAGGAACCTGCTAGGTATCAGTTTACTAGCATTAATATAGTTGGTTTAGACTGTAGTGCAAAATAGGTTATTCAAAACAGGGAAATAGAGCTTATTAGTATATTTAACAAGAATACAGATAAAAATAAGAAAGTTAATAGAAAAATAGTTAGGGATAAACACTAGAGTAGTGTTTGTATAAAAATAATAAGAGAGTAATGCTGTGCATATCTGCTTAGACTAAAAGTCCCTGGAATTTGGTGGGGCTTATTTCCAAATATTGCATAATATAACATGTCTTAAATATCCCTAATTTAATCTGTAAAAATGGGAAGAATGTATGAAAAACTAAACGTATTACGTAGAAAACTACATAAAGGCCCGAGAGCCCTTCATACATCATAGACAGATAGTGCCATCTGCCAAAGATGAGGTAAATTCATAATTTTCATAAAGCTTTAGGCTTCTGAATTATTAATTTAGCTAAGTCCTTCTGGATTTTTTTTAAAAAAATATCTCACTTGAAAGTCAGCTCCAAGAGAGAAAGGACGCTTAGGAGCCATGGGTTGGATAGTAGGTGTTCCTAGGTGGGGCGATTCCATAGCATCTATTATATGTCCAACAGAATAATCAATTCACCCTGAATGTGAGAAGCCGCCGCAGGCCTGTGAAACGTTCAGCCCCACCCTAAAGGACGCTTGCCTCCTCAGCACAGCAGTTGGATGAAGGTGGATGTTCCCAGATAACACCCAAAATAGCCATCGCTATCTTACCACTTTCTCTGCAGTCCAGGGAGTGTTTAGGTGTGTCTACCCCCCAAGACGGGAAGCGCACGATGTGGGTTCATGACACCTCCTTTTCAAAATGCAAAATGCCAGGTGGCTAGAGGCAACGGTTCAAAGGCAACATGACTAAGACAGCTCCAAGAAAGAAAGGAAGGAAAGAGGGTAGGTTGGGAAAGACAGCTAAAAAGGATCCATTCCGTGGTATGGAGGTATCAAGGCCATAGCAGTTTTCGACTTAAGAACCACAATTGAGGCCAAATTTCGGTTGTTAGTGAGGCACTTGTTCAGTGAGTTTTGCCCCATTTTTATGACCTTTCTTGCCACAGTTGTTAAGTGAATCACTGCAGTTGTTAAATCAGTAATACGGTTATTAAGTCAATCTGGCTTCCCCATTGACTTAGCTTGGCAGACGGCTACAAAATTGGCCCCAGGACACTTCAACTGTCATAAATATAAGTCAGTTGCCAAGCATCCAAATTTTGATCATGGGACCATGGGGATGTTGCAATGGCCATATGTGTGAAAAACGGTCATGTTGTTTTTTTCAGTGCTGTTGCAACTTCAAATGATCACTAAATAAACTGTTGTAAGTTGAGGACTACCTGTACCTATTTCAGGAGTATTACTCACATAGGAAACTGAAGCAGAGGTGGGCTCCTACCGGTTCGCACCGGTTCGGTGGAACCAGTGGGGGAAATGGCAAGTGGATCGCCGAACAGGTAGGAACAGCATGCTCGCCACGCCCCCAAACCGGTTCCCTAGTCACTGCAACATCTTTTTTTGACTTTTTCAAATGTTCTGCGCATGTGCAGACCTATTGAGAAGCAACTGCGCATGCGCGCCAGGCATGCATCAGGCATGCGCAAGAGTGAAGAGAGAGAGCACACACAAAATTGTGCATGTACCGAACTGGCAGTAATGCCGGCAGAAACCCACTCCTCAACTGAAGCTATGAGCAGGATCATACTTCTCCAAGACTGACAGTAAAATAGCAGGCCCTGAACAAAAAAACTTACAATCTAAATTTCACTTGCAGAAAAAACAACGAAGTGAATATGAAGATTATATTGAATATAGAGCAATGTCATGATTTAGGAAGCAGAAGAGGAGATTGAAAATTAGAGGAATATGTTTTTACAAATCTTGTGTGGCCTAGATCTAAATAGCCACAGATTTGCTAGTTTCTACAGAGTAAGAATCCCCCACTCCAAGTGGGGGATTGGCTTCAGTATGTTGGAAATATTTTTTCCCCAGCTTTGTATATAAGACTATGTAGCCACAACTAGAGATGTTAGAATTCTTGTTCTTGGTGCCCAACTTAATGTCAACTAAGCTACTTTGCACTTCTAATTTTTCATGCAGATTGGAATAGTTATTTTTCATTTTTTTTAAATTCTGACTCGCAGTCCTTGGCTCAAAAATGCGGTAAAATGTTTACATAATGGAATTACGTGCATAAATATCCGTGTGTTGGTAAATGTTTTGTACACAGACAAATGCACCTTTTCTTGCCTTTAAAAACTATTGCAGGATTGTGCTGAAAATTCACACAACAGACTTTTCAATAGAAGCAAAACTGATAAGTATTACAACCTAGACCCTGATCCTAACAGAAGTCCTCTATTTTAGGCATCAGCAATAGTACTACTACAGTCACATTATATTTCAATAATTAAGTAGTAGTCTTAGTGCTATTGTAGACATATATCTGTTCTACCACTGATGAAATAACCATGGAATGAAGCTAGCAAAAGTAATAAAGGCAATAGCCCAACCAAGTAGCAAAGCAGAAAAATATGCTGTGACACAAAAAACATAAGAAAGATTCAGTTCACATAAGTCCAGCCTATAGTTCCTGATCGAAACGTCTACTGGTAAATAAGCATGGGCAACGTTGTAGTACACACATATGGAAACATGGAAGATCTACCTCTATATCTCACTGACTTCAGTGTGCTTTGAAAGGTAAACTCAGCAGAAGTACAGGGTTTTTATTGAGGCTTTTTTCAACAGGAAAAAAAAAAGTGTCTACTGGAACTATCCATATTTTGCAATGCCAGGTTAATCTATTTCTTGCTTCTCCAAAAGAAACATCTCAACACTAGAAAGGCATTTCCATCTAATTCTACTGGTACTGGTTTTCTGCTTTAAAATTTTCTTTTTCAATTTATCTGCCATCTGGGTGGTCAAATAATACCAAGGATTCTTTTAACTATTTCATTTATTTAAAAGCTTCATCTTATACCAAACTGGGTGGCTTCTGATCAAGAATTAAAACAATGTCAATCAGAAAACAACAACTGTATTAAAACTATTAATACCATAAACATTAAAAACAAAACCCTGGCACCGAGTTAAGCTTCTGACATGCAGACACCTCATCCTATCCCAGCGCTTGGGGGGGAAAGCCAAGTCTTCAGTGTTTTCCGATAGGCTGGGAGGGTAAGAGCCCTGCCGAACCTCAGGCCTATATGATGGACCATAATACCCTGGGAATCAAACAACCTCGCTGAAGACTATCAGATTCACTTACACTCAATTATTTTGAATATATAATTCAGTAGCTATCTCAGAAGACTTATTCAAGAAGATGTAGAAGGTAGTAAGTAGGACTTTGTGTTTCCAGAAACAGCATGGGACAGCATGTGTCAAAAAGGCAGAGACTCTTACTCCTTTCCCATAGGACTTATAAGCAAAATATTTAACCAACCAATTAAAATTTGGTAGAGCTCACTTACAGCTGGTTTGGGTTGTCCTGGATCCCTTGGGATGTCTCTCCATCACACTTAGAAGCACAGATGCACTTTCAGAGCATGATTAGAGCCTGGGAGCGGCATTAACTAAGCCCTAAGTTGTCCTCAGCCTTCAGCCAGATGTTCACCCATGGCCTGCCTGTAACAATCTGCAAGCAACAAATTCAAACTCTGATCTCAGCTTTCTCTCCTTGTGTGTCCAAAACACTGGAACCAGCAAGTCTCTTACAAAACCCTGAGTGGACAGAGTGAGCTTTTTTTTTTCTTCCTCCAGCAGAACTTCCCACAAGATTTATTTCTTAGTGCTCCAAATTCCATCTCATCCTTTTCACTGCCCCCCCCCCCCAATCCATCACTCCCAGCAGATTGTTGTTAATGTGAGCTGCAGTCAAGAGGCATCCCCAGCAACCGTATCCCCTTTAGCAGTTCAACAAGTCCGCACAGGTCACTCCAGCTGCCAATTCCAGTAGACAGGGGAAATGGATTCTTAATTACTTTTCCAAGCCTGTCATGGAGGGCTTTGTTTCTCTTTTTCTCTGTTGTGTCACTAAATGTTGGAGATGAGTCACGCTAAGGGATTCCTTTTCCCTTTCTTTCTTTTTGCTAAAATGAACAGAGTAGCTTTTAAAACTGGGGGGGGGGGTATGAAAGCTCACCCAGCATTAAGAACATTCTCATAAACTACATTAACATCTGTGGTACACATTTTAACAAATTTAGGTATCTGCAGCTTCTTCTAAAGTGCCTCAGAAAGTCTAATTTTGTGAGGGCTTTGAAAAGCCCTTTGCAATTTGGAGCCTTTGCTTAACTGAAGTAATTTCCATTAATCAGGACACCTGAGCATTAAAAAGTTGTAACCAGTTGCTGTGAAAAAAATACCTCATGAATCCCATTTATTCCAGCTTAGAGTTTTGAACTCTTATTCTAGCTTAGACTTTTGAACTCTGGCGTGATACAGCTCTAGCCAATTAGTAAATGGATGTTGGTATTTTAAATGGGAATTTTAGCACAGGTTTCTTATTTAATTCATTTTAATTATTGTTATTGTATTTGTTGTTATTTATTTGTGATTTTAATTCCCTGTGCACCGCCCTGAGTCCATCTTGATGGAGATAGGTGCGGTATATAAATTGAAATAAATTGAAAATTGAAATTGAATTCTGGAATGAGACACTTGTGAATGTGGTCAGTAAAAGTGAACGAAAGACAATCATAAAGGAAAAAGAGTAAGAGTTAATATTGAAATGATCAAACCCAAATTGTGGGATGAAAAGGACTTTAAATGATAGCTGGGCAGCTTTAAAAATAGATTTGGGGACTCTTGTTTGTGCGCCAACAATTATGTCCTCCTCCTTCTCCCCAATCAATCCCCAAAGTTGTGGTCTAAAAACAAATGTGAGAGGAGGCCAAAATTAACAACTGTATAACTGTGTATTTTAAGATCTGTTTTGCCCAGCTGAAATTTACCCTGGTTCTAATAACTTAATTTCAACTACAGAATCCATCAGTTTCACCCCACACCAAGTTTTTGAAGTTTGAACTGCTTGCATAGGGGGGAAAAAGGTTTGTTAAAGAAATTTGCCATTGGTCTTATTAAAGAGATAGATAGACTTGAAATTTCTCAAGTGCCCCAGTCCCACGGACTTTACGTCAGCCACCAGCCACCAGCCACCGAGATGGGGAAAGCAAACCAAATTACGATGTGGAAACCAGGTTAAAAGAAAGGCTGTGTTTGGGATGATCTTGCTACCAACCTGTCATTTTTTTTTGCAAACCAATTGGTGATGGGTTTTGTTGCAGCTCCCATCCCTTTTTTTAAAAATTGGATCTTAAATGCTTCCAAGAATCTTTCTTTTTTGCCCTGTTTAATTCAAGTGACTCCTTTCCTCCATCCCTCCCCCCACCACCCAAAAGCAGATGGAGAAACGATCTGACACATTTTGTTTTCGCTTGACAAAGAAGCACGAAGAATTCCCAATTTCAGGCACCCACCAAGGAGGAAGCGTCCGAGCTAAAAAGTTATCGCGTTGCTCTAAATGGAGCGTTGTTGAACCAGGGAGCCCAACCACACCGTCTTTGCAAGGCTCCTTTGACTTGTTTTCTAAAGTTCCTGGAGATGACTCCTTTCTCGCTCAAAAAAACAAAACAAAAAAACAACAACCATTTTCCTTCCCCGCATTATTTCCCCCCCCCTTTGGAGTCATCAACGTTACCACCATCCGAACCTGCAGGTTGTCAAAGATGCCTCCAAGGCGAGCCACTTTTTTTTTTTTTAAACTTCAAAAGATTGCCATAACATAACCAGTTGCAAGTTAAACGCGCACGCAAAACTTACCTTTCCAAAGGGTGAGGCGGAATGCTTGGACGGGCATTAAGAGATCCTCGTATTCTTTATTGGGGTTCGGTGGCGATCCACTCCTGAGATCTGGCCCCCGTGCCGAAATTCCAAAATCCCCGTAAACTTTCTTCCCCAAAGAGCAACATCCAAAGGGGTGGGGGGTTGGGGGGAAGCGCTATTTAAAAAACAAAAAAACCCCAAAAACAAATCGCGACTCTCCCAGCAGCTAAATCGAGAGCGCTCTAACTTTCCTCCAAATTCCCCAAACTTCCCACATCTTGGGCTTCCACTTCTTTCGCCTCTATAAAAATAATAATAATAATAATAATGATAGTAATAAAATCCCAAAAAACCGGAGTCGGTGGAAAGCCGTTAAAAAGGCGATCGCGGGGCGCCGCTTCCCATGCCTGCACACCCAGGCGGGCATAAGCAGCACGCGTTAGAAATAGTCGGGTCTCCAGCCTGCAAGCCGGGACCACCTTGAAGCAGGAAGTTTTGATTTTCTTTCAAAACTTTCCCGATGCTTGCTTGAGCTTTCGCACATGGAGCCAATCAGCCGCAGCGTCTGCGCTGCTGTCTTTGGAAGGAGGGCTCTGCTGGGACCGTGTGTGTGTGGGGGGGGGGGGGGACTCGCTGGCGGGAACGGGATGGGGATGGGATGAGATGGGGATGGAAAAGGCAGTTTTGTTTTGTTTTGTTTTTCTTCGCGCGCGCCACCCCCCACCCCCCTTACAGCCGCTTTGCAACTTTCAAGCTGTTAAAAGAAGAGGGGAGCCTTTTTTTGGAGGGGGGGGGATAGTTTCTAAAGTTGTTGGCTGTCTTTTCCTTAAGGTGGGGATCTCTAGCAGCAGGAGAAGAGTAAGCTGAGCCCTGTGTGAGGTTTTTAGATGAAGGAGCCCCTCTCCGGCTTAGTTCTCACAGCATGCTGCCTCCGGTGCCAGAGCGCTCTGGAAAACCCGGCCTGGATTTTTTGCCCATTCATGCAGTGCACGCGCCGACATGGGCAATGTGTCATATGTGACATAGGCGGATGCAAACGACTGTGCGTGTGCCTTAAAGGAGTCCATCTCATTCTCCCCACTCCCACCCGCAAGTCTTTCTCTAACGGAGGACCCTATTTCAAGACGAAATGGGAAGAAAAGGTCGACTTGGCCCGGATCAAAAATTGTATTTCCTTTCAGGAAAAGCCCCTGAAACTTTTTCAGAAAAATATTGGGATATCCCTTTGCCAAGTCCCATCCCAAATGAAAGCTCATAATCCATGCCCATTTCTTCAGAAAGAGAAAGTTTGCATAAAAATAAATCTTACATTCATTGGGGGGAGAGGGAGCTCATTTCCCCAGAGGGAAGAACAAAATGTATTTCGATGTCTGAGGCAGGGCAATAAATACCCTCTCTCGTATACTTGGTAAATATTTGGGCACCCAAACCAGAATGGCTGCCCCTCTTGTCTATCCCATTTCTTGGGAGTCAAAATACATTAAGGCATTTGATGTTTGCAATGTGACTTTTTCACATCATCCAAAATGGAGGCTCCCTCATACAACATCTCATATAGTGCATGGGCCAATGTTACCGTTCAGTCCAATAAAATGAAAGTTTTATTTATTAGCAGCGATCAGGAAACATATAAAGCCATAGTACCTTTAGAATGTTCAAAAGAACACCCCGAAATACTTATTTTTCATGGGTGCCTGTGAATATATTACAATTGCAATAGTAGAGTTGGGACCTTGGAGGTCTTCTAGTCCAACCCCCTGCCTAGGCAGGAAGCCCTATACCAGTGATGGTGAACCTGTGGCACGGGTGCCACAGGTGGCACACGGAGCCATTTCTTAGGGCACGCGAGGTGTTGCCCTGTCACCTCCAGCGCGCATGTGTGCGCTGGCCAGCTGATTTAGGCCTTCTTTTGAAGCTGTTTTTTGCCGTCTGGAGGCTTCAGGGAAGCTCCTGAAGCTTCTGGAGGTGGGGGGGGGGGAGGCTGTTCTCACCCTCCCCAAGCTCCTAGAAAGCCTCTGGAGCCTGGGGGGTAAGCGAAAAAAGCAAGGGGTTATGCATATAGCATTATGGGTGTGGCACGCCCACGTACGACCCCCCCTGCGCTCCCCCCATTTTTGGCACGCGAGCCAAAAAAGGTTAGCCATCACTGCCCTATACTGTTTCAGACAAGTGGCTGTCCAACATCATCTTAAAGACTTGCAGTGTTGGGGCATTCACAACTTCTGGAGGCAAGCTGTTCCACTGGCTAATTGTTCTGTCAGGAAATTTCTCCTCAGTTCTCAGTTGCTTCTCTCCTTGATTAGTTTCCACCCATTGCTTCTTGTTCTGCCTTCAGGTGCCCTGGAGAATAGTTTGACTCCCTCTTTTTTGCGGCAACCCCTGAGATATTGGAACACTGCTATCATGTCTATTAATGGTTGTTGCTATTTATTTGTATGCTGCCTGACTCTTGGTGACTTGGCCAGCTTAAAGATTGTTAAAAACGTTTGTACACAACTCAAAAAGATGCCAAGAAAAATGGCAGTAAAAAGAAATTGCGGGAAAAGGGAAAGGAAAAAATGGGACACCAGTCATTCCCATCAAAGGCCTGGATGAAGAGTTACTTCAGGGCCCTTTCAAATGGGGCTGTTTGTATCTCAGAACCCCATTCCAGATGTTTCAAAATAAAAAGGTCCCTCTTGTTGCTATGACAGTATCGAAATAATTATATGTCATGGATCTTTTAGTTCAGCATTTCTTGTTCTCTGTTGTGGTGTCACAATGAGTTGTAAATAATATTTCAGTTGTTTTATTTTAGATCTATATTGTATTTAGTGATAAATACATAATAAATTCAAGTTCTGCTGTGGTTCAGAATAACGCTCAACATGTTGTGTGGTAACATCCATATTGCTCTATGCGGCATAGATATACAATACATTCGAATGGTGAACTGAGGAAGGGACTGAGCGAAACTTTGCAGCTCTCTTTGAAGCCACCATTGGTTTACCAAATAAAGGGAGAAGAAAACAATCTTCTGAATTACCATGGAAGTTGATTAATAAAGATACAATGAAGTCCCTGCACCAAAAGCTATAAAAGGAGCACCCAAAGGTGCTTGGTTTAAAAGGCAACTGAACTTTCTGTTTTTTCTTTGAAGACGTTTGTCTTCTCATCCAAGAAGCTTTTTCAGTCTTTTAGTCAGAGCTAAAGAAGCTTTTTGGATGAGAAGTGAAACGCCTTCAAAGAATAACCAGAAAGTCCTGGCTGAGTTTAAAAAATTCTTTTTTTTTGCTACTCTCTCCCTCTGGCTCTGAGATGAGCGGTGGAAGTGGCTTCTCTTTGTCCCTGCCTGACTATTTCAACTAAGGAAAATTTCCAGCGTCTCTTTGAAAGCAGGACTCTCTCTGGATTTTTGAAAAAAAATTTCTTTTGATGGATTTGTGACTTCTTCTCTGGAATACCTTCGTTATTACTATTTGCTGATTTGGGAAATTGTGTCTCTTTTGGTTTCTGAATTGTTTGCAACTTCACAGCCCTGAACTGAACTGAGCTCCTGATCTGCCCCACCAGCCCCACCCGGAAAACGCCATCTTGGTGGCAGTGACTCTAACTTTTAACCATGGCACAAGAAGCAGCACTTGTAAATTTGGAACAAAGGATGGCTTCTCTTGAAACCTCTATGCAAACTTTGATATCAGAAATAAAGGCCCAGAGGGCTGAAAATAGTACTTTCAAAAAGGAACTATTGGATACCCGGAAGCAAGTGTTGGAGAATACACAGAAGAATGAAGAATTGGAAGGAGGGTTGGAGGGGGCTAAGGGAGAGATTAAAAATGTTTCTAATGAGGTGGGGGAAATAAATGGGCATGTGTCTAGGATAGATATGGAAAGAATGACATATTTTTTGAGATTTCAGAATGTTCTTGAGGAATCTGGTGAATGCCTACCTGATCTTATGAGTACAATTTTAGCAGACTATTTACAAAAACCTAAGGATGAGATCAGGGGGGACATTGACCTAGCCTATAGAATTAATTCTGCATATGCCAGGATGAATGAAGTGCCTAGAGAGATACATGTGAAATTTGTTAGAAGGTCAACCAGAGAGGAAATCCTGAAAGCGCAGAGAGAGAAACCTTTAACTTATCAACGAGAAACGGTCACTATCTTGAAGCAGATCCCTAGAAAAATTAGAGATTCAAGAAGGAAATTTTCCTTCTTGTCTAAAACCTTGTTTGACCACGGGATTTGGTTCAAGTGGATGACACCTGAAGGGATGCTGGTGTTCTGGGAAGGAGGAAGAGTGAGGATTAAAACAGTTGCTGAGGCGCAAGCCTTTCTTAAAAAACATTCCTCTGCCCTGGGGGAAGATCCAGGGGGGACGGAGGGGGTCACGGCCCCGCCCACGGGGGGCCAGGGAGGAGAGAAAGAAGATACAATAGCCAAAAGACTTAGATCAAAAAAATAACTTTGCCTTGATTTTTCTTGAACAATTTTGTATAATATTTCTATCCGGACTTTTTGTAAATGTCTGACAGCATGGAAGGGAGAATTTAGGTAAATGTACTTGCTTTCATCTTGTAGTGGTATGGAAAATGTTTTCTATGTTAACTTTTTTAATGTGTATTTTGAGGTCTCGGAAGGTCCGACGACTCTGACGTGAATGCTCTCAAAATTTCTTTGTAACCATTACCCTATCCTGTTAAAAAATGTAAAACCAATAAAACTTTTTCAATAAAATAAAAAATAAAAAAAAAAAGAATAACCAGAAAGTCCAGTTGCCTCTTGAAAAAAGCACCTTTGGGGCAACCATGACCTGGATGACTGAGAATCTCCATAGATAGAAAAGGAGCAATTGAGGAAGACATGGACACTGATTCTCCCAGTGGACGGGGATAGAGCTGATCTTGATCAGGGAGAACATTAAACCTCCCTTCTGTGATAAAATGGAAGCACTATATTGGGTACATTAGTTCATCTGTATACTTAAGATGGGGGTTGGTTTATTTGAACAGGCAAACTTTGCTGGCAAAACAGACTGGAGTCTCCCATACAACCCTCCTCTGAATGAGATAATTCAACTCATTCATTCATATTGGGGTAAATCCAATCTATTGTCTGTATATGCTATTTCTAAGAACAATTCAGGAATGATAGCTAATACAAAATGAAAGTGGCTAGGTTACTAAATGAATCCTGGTTTATGATAAACATCACCCCCATTAAAACAAGTACTATCCATTGATTACATCTATATGCCACTTTTTCTCCAGCTGCGTGGACAGTTCTTTCCGTACCCATTTTGTTGTCACAGCAATCATGAATTAGGCCAGGTTGAGAAGTAACAACTGAACCAAAGACATCCCAAGTGTGCTCCATAGTGGACAGGAATCTGAATCTCAGTCACCCCTAGTTTTCTTGAACCTTAATCTAGAGTAGTGATTCCCAATCTTGTTTTGGCCATGGCCCACTTAAGCATCTCTAAAATCCTGATGCCCCCCACCCCCACCCCCCTGGACATATAATTCTTACTTTACTCAAAAAGTGAACTTTACCCATATGGAGGAAGCCTAGAAGGTCAGTAACTTGGTTTAAACAAGATTCAATCATTGATCTAGACTAGAGGCATCCAACTTCTTCCATGCAGAAGACAGTATCTGGACTATGAGTTGTTGTAGCTATTTTAGAGTTTTATTTGTTAACAGAATTAAAACTACCTTTGATTTATATGCAATTAAAATGCATGTATTTATGAATCTAATTTTGTTGTTATTTTCAAGTATATCTCACCTTTTTTATGATGCTGAAGATAATGTGCCCAATGTGACTTTTCATTAGATCCTCGTGGCAACAATGCTACGTGGCAATGGTGATGTGAGAGAGTCACTGGCTTATATGTATACAAGGGAGAGACATCACAATGTCATGATTTTAACATCATTTACATTATGATGTAATGAGCCATTGTGTTGCCATTTTGGTGTTGTGGTGGCTGGTTAGAGAAACTGCTGCCATTGAGGCCCACAGTTGAATGGAGAAAGACATCCATACAGACATATAGATAGATGGATCACCCTACACACCACACACACACACACACACCTTTATAGATCAAACACAAGAATGGGGATATAAACCTGAGCCTACCTGTTCTTAATCCAAAACTGTAGCCACTATGGGACACTGCTGGTTTTCTTTCCTTTTGCCATACAGAAAATTAAAATCTTGTACCATTTTTAAAAACTTTCTAAGGAATATATCCACATCTTTTGGGACTCAAAAATAGCCTTGGGATCTCAAGGTTATACACTTCTGCTCTAAATAGTATTCCATTATCTGTTTTCAGTTCATATCCCATTGCAAGTTTTCCAAACCCAATTTTAACATTTAAGCATTCTAAATAATCTATAACCAGATCACCCTAAGAACCAACTCTCCATCACTGACAAATCTGTTATTCAGATTCTCATCAGAGTCTCCATCCTCCTCCTCTGGAAGATGGGAAACCACAACAGAGTCATTTTAGTTGTCACTCTGGAACCAATGGCTGGCTTATATGATGTCCCAAAGAGACCTTTTAGGTAAGTTAATCAGTATTCAATTGGGAGGGATAATATGTGCGTATGTGTTGTGGGGTGGGGGTTCATGCACCTTTAAAAAAATGTTTTGATTCTTTTGTGTTGTGCCTTTGGATTTTTTTGGAGTTTTGCATTTTATATTTTAACTTTGCCTTGAATAATGTATATGTGGTTTTTTTTCTGTGTATGTATATATGTATGTATGTATGTAGGTCTTTGGTTGTTCGGGTTTTCTCCCGCGTAGAATTGGAAGTATCTTCACGACGTTTCGATGAAATCTCATTCATCATCTTCAGGCTGGTGCTTCCGGCTTGGTGCTTCCAGGAGCAAATGTATGTATGTACATACTGTATGTATGTATGTAGCCTTTAAGGTTCAAAGCACAGTTTCCAACCTATTTTAGTGTGTGTTTCAATTACTTTGCTTTTATTTGTTGCTATATGCTAATTCTAACCTAGCCTGCTGAGATTTGAATTTTAAAAGGGGTGGATAGTGCAAGTAGTGACACTGAAATAGCAGAGGTGATTGATTATGTGCCATCGTCATTTTCAACTTCTAGGGAGTACATAGATAACTTTTCTCCATGACAATGCATCCCTAACCTTTTCTTCCAGGTATTCCAATTGTTCACTATTCCCCTTCCAAAAAAGTACAATAATGGAAGGACATGATTGGGAACAGCATAAGAGAGCTAAGAATCCCTGGAAATAACTTCTCCCAGATCCTCCTCTATGTAACAGTAGCACTGGAAATAAGATTTGCTTAACACGGCATCCAGAATGCAAATAAAAGAATTACATGTATAAGTGGGGTTTGCACACTTTAATGGTTTGTTGTTTATAAAATTGGAAGGTGTCAATTAAATGACATGTTTCATATATTTTAACATAACGTATATTACAATTACATTTTAAAAGTATATTTTAACGTAAAGAAAATCAAGTAAAGATCTGTAGTTGGTTAAAATATATGAAACATATTTTCATATATTTCAACCACCTACAGACTTTTACTTGCTCTTCATATGAAAAAGTCTCACTCCCCTAACTCTTCATGGTTATTTTTTGCCATATAAGATACAGAATCCTCTTCTCCTGTTTATTGATCATTTGCCATCTTAGTTGATTACATCCTAAGTTTTTTTTTTTAATCTGATATTCTATATCCAGCAATGGCCATTTGTATCACTAGGAAGCTCGGGTATGGAGGAGATGACTATCATTCCCTAATTTCCCCC
Organism: Rhabdophis nuchalis; assembly: GCA_039707465.1. Taxonomy (NCBI): domain Eukaryota; kingdom Metazoa; phylum Chordata; class Lepidosauria; order Squamata; family Natricidae; genus Rhabdophis; species Rhabdophis nuchalis. Next base: position 190,997,770 of record CM077646.1, read on the forward strand.
ATGCTTTCGTAAGTAGAAAATATCCCTTATGAATATAGATGATATGATTATTATTTACATCCCTGTTCTCATCTATGCGTTCAAGGCGGTATGCCTAGTTTCTCAACATTTTATTCTTCTATATAACATCCACAGAGGCAAGTAAGGTTGATGAGCAACAACTAGTCACTCTGTAACTCTGTAATTTGGACCGGAGGGGGGGGGGGGTTCCTCTATGAAAAGGTGGATTTCTGCCAAAATTAGGTAGAATTTGGAACTCCATGTCTCCTGAAGCTAAATATGCTAGTGAAGAGGAATGAAGCTCCCTCAACCCAAAAAGCTGAATGGATATCAGCCTACGACATAAAAGCGCTTCAAGATCATTCAGTTTTGTTTCTCATTATCTTCAGAGTATTTTTCTACATGATAGAAAAGGATAATTGGACTTCTGCTCCATTGAAGATGGAGAGCATATTCATATATATAAAGGTGCGAGTCATATAAAGATGGGAGACCTGATGAAACCACCTTTTCTCCATAAAGACGCCCAATAAAGGCGTGAACATTTGTCAGGCTGTCTGGGGTAGTTAGGCATAAATAACAGCAATATCTGAAGGACAGCAGGAATTAATGCCGCTGTCCTTCCTAATAATGCTCAAATTATTGTTTTAATAAGAATACAGGTTTAGATTCATAATATAGAGGCAGATGAAATTTTTCCTCCTTTACCTCAAGTCCATGTATTCAGAAATGGGTGTCTTCGCTTAGCACAGGGGTCTGCAAAGTCGGCTCTTTTAAGACTGGTGGACTTCAACTCCCCGAGTTCCCCAGCCAGTATAGCTGGCTGGGGAATTCTGGGAGTTGAAGTCCACCTGTCTTAAAAGAGCCGACTTTGCAGATCCCTGGCTTAGCATATAAAGATGAGAGGGAGGGGAAGGGAGAGAGGGAGGGGGAGAGAGAGAGAGAGAGAGAGAGAGAGGGAGGGGGAGAGAGAGAGAGAGAGAGATCTGGATCTATGCCCAGCAGGTCCCTGTGCAATCTGGGAGCCACACCCAGCACTGAGCTCAGTTCTGTCATCACATCTGCCATTGCCTGTGGGTGGTTTTCGCTGCTTGCAGCATCCTTTTCTTGAGCCGCATGTTCTGCCTCTTAACCGATGAGAAATTGGAGCTAGCAGGCTTTCCCAGAAACAACCGGATTGTAGGCTGAGCGCTAGCAGATGCTCATTTTCTCCAGTGACTCTCATGCTCTGCAGGTGACCAGCGATGTGCGGAGTCAGCGTTCGGAATATCGTCGGTCCAGACAACAAGTGTATCCACCACCTGTGCTGATATTGCTAACCAATTAAATATGCCAGTAGAAGCATGCGGGGAGGGAAGGGGAGATAGCCTCCATCCAACTCTACCTCCCCCGCCCCTCGTTTCCTCTTATCAGATTTACAGGAGACAAATCCACAGCTCCAAAACAATTTTGTGGGACCTATCTGGATCTCTATTTATATTGATCACCTATTCCAAAGTTAAGTAAGGAGAGATAGTGTGCACACTTCTTTTACAAGATCTTAATTAATTGCTGTGCGATCTGCAACCATTCACAGATGGAAAAGTTCATCTTCCTGCTTAAAAAATAATAATCACAAGCTGATTTTTGTAAACCAATTTTCTGTTCATTGAAGACCCCTGGAGTAGCTAGCAACAGCTGGCATAACCCATGTACTATGGAATTTGTTGCCCTGAATTCCAAATCTTTAAAGGTAAATGTAGGCTGAGGATGGCCACAGACTTGCTTAACGGCTGCTGCAAAAGTTGTAAAAGTGGTCATGTGATGACCCACTTAATTTATAACCATAATTACAGGCTCAATTACAGTTGTAAGTTGAGAACCCCCTGTAAAGGCACATCAAATGTACGTTGGAAATGTGAACTTGAAGGGACATTTTATTATGCTTAGTGGGCATGTAAAAAAATTAACCCAAACAGACTTCGATACAGAGGATTTATAAGATATTCAGTTTAAGCTGCAACTTTTTCTTTAGACTTTACTAAGATTAATGGATAAACAATTAGAAAAAAGCCATGGAAGATTTCAATATATTATGACAGCAGCAAGATTACTGTACTGCATGCACAGAAAGGGAAAGATTCAACACTGACCTCTATGGATGAGATTTTGCTGAAATGGATGAATTGACTCATCAAATATGAGAGAAAAAGCATTCTCGACATTTAGTGCTGGCTAGAAACCTCCTGTGGATCTTTTGCGTTAAAAATTTTTTAAAAATGAAATTGTGACTTTGATGATTAGACAGGATAAATTATAGAAATAATGGTAATATGATATAACTTTAGAAACAGAAGTCAAAATATATTTCTATTTGTAACTGCTGTATTTCTTTTTTATTTTTCTTTAACTCATTCTTTCTTTCTCTAGTTTCTGGTAGCTTTTAAAGATACGTGTATCTAAAATGAGTAGTGCACCATATTTTGTGTGTGTGTGCATGCATGTGTGTGTGTGTGTGTAATATGGTGCCCTACTCATTTTAGTATCCTAGATGATTGCCTAATTTACGTATATGCCTGAGCCATCCCTACTTCTGTTAATAGAGTCCCACCATAATTTCTATAGATCTACCAAGCTCACTTATAATTTCCTTCTCTTGTCTCTGCTCTGAAGGCCATCTCTATTCTGAAAAACAGAAGTTTATCTAATTTGAAGTTACACATATTTCTGCTCATCAGAACTTTATTTATAGCACAACAATACAGTAATTACATATTGGGACATATTTCTTTTGGGTTGTCCCATATGTTACAATTGCTAGAATTGGTTCTTTAATGAACAATGACTTTGATGAGGTTTTGATCTACAAATCCTATCTACAGTGTTGATTCCCTTTTGATCCTGGCTTCTCTTGGCTTCTCCTGTTTATATAGGGGGAATAACGCTAGTAAGAAATCCTTATATATATTATAATATATTACACGAGAAGTCCTGTATTCCAGATGATTAACTTCCAGTTATAAGGAATGATGGAAGGCATGTGTTGGCAATACCTGAAAATCTATAGAGTTGCTGCTTCTATCCTAGAGGTATCTATACAGACATTTGTTTCGATAGGTAGGGAATTGGACCTCTTGAGCTGGGTTAAGCACACCTCAGCTCATAAACTAGCATTGTGTCAAGCCGGAATTACCAAGTGGGGATTGTTCTTTAATCTACTTTCTGTTTTGGTGTGAAGAATAATTAGAGAGAATTGAGTCATACTTGGCACCCAGTAACTGTTTCAACCTGACCTGGGTGATAATCCACAGCTTCTTCATATTCTAATGATCCCCTTAATCCAACCACATATTTTATCCATTGGCTCCTATTCTTTTGCCTCTCAATCTTGCCAAGCATAATTGCTTTTCTAATCCACCACTGCTTGCTTCCCATAATCAAAGTATATGACTTTCTGTGTGGTGATCATCCCCTCAAGAGAACAGTCAGTGTTTCATTAAGACAGATTAGTTAGTTCTTCCTGCAGCCCACCATATTCTTAGTAACTATACCATTCCCAGATTCATAATTTGAAGGTATTGTCTATATAGGAAGCCTTGATTTATGACCGGTCTCTTAGCAACTCTTTGAAGTTATGACATATCCCCAAAAGGTTCTTACAATCCAGTTCCAAAGTTCTGACAGCTGCCTGGCCCTGCAATCATTTGACTGCATTTCAGTATATATATTATATATCCGCAATCTATGATATTCTTGCTGAAAACCAGCATTTACTTCCAAGTCACAGCAAAAAACAATTCATAGTGAACAATGGGATTCGTTTAACAATGGCAACATTTGCTTTACGACCATAGCATTCGCTTAATGGCCATCACAAAAAAAGGTTGTAAAATTGCATTGGTGGCATGGATGACCTGCTTTACGGCAATCACAACTTGTGACCATAATGGCTAGGCTCCATTAACAGTCACAAGTGTATTTTCTTTCTCATTGTTCTGCTTCGATAACCGTGCATTATCATTAGAAAAAACAGTTTTTTGAACAAGTTGGCAAAACCTTTCCAAGTATAAAGACCAGAAGCTTCATCCATTTAACAAATTAGGCTGATGCAAATCAGTCTGCGTTTAAAGTTTTGGGTCGGGGGAGTTGTCAATCACTTGATACGAAAGAGTGCTATCTTAATCTTTAATGATTATGAGATTGAAGTACTTTTGGCAAATGCAGCAGATTTATAGTAGCATGATGGCATGGTAGTCTGTTACTGAAAATAATGTGTCCATTCATTTTCTTGCTTGAATGCTTTTGGGTGGTTGGGTCAACATCTGGAAGCGAGAACCGCAAGACCTGGCACCTGCTGCCCTCTAGAGGATACAATTAGCCTCAACACCTAAGCCGCAGCATCTGTTCACTGTTGCTTGTATTTCAATCAGTGAATATCGCAAGGATCTGATCAGTAAAAGTCACATACTGTAATACAGAACATGTGATTCTCCACCCCACCCCCCCTTCGTTCCCTGCAAGGAAACAGAAATGTGATCTGACTCTGCAGCTGGAAGAAAGACGAGCCACTTATGAGGAAACAATGAACCAGTGCAGAAAGAGTGCAGAGAAGAGCAACAAAGATGATTAGGGGACTGGAAGCTAAAACATATGAAGAACAGTTGCAGGAACTGGGTATGTCTAATTTAATGAAAAGAAGGACTAGGGGAGACATGATAGCAGTGATCCAATATCTCAGGGGTTGCCACAAAGAAGAGGGAGTCAAACTATTCTGGGAGGTGACACGAGGCTGGCTCCAAGAGGTTGTCAACGCATCCTTAAGTGAGGGTTCCTTGCCTGCTTCCCTAAAAGAAGCTATGGTGAGGCCCCTCCTTAAGAAGCCCTCTTTGGATCCAGCTTTATTAACCAACTATCGTCCAGTCTCCAACCTTCCCTTCTTGGCGAAGGTTGTTGAGAGTGTGGTGGCACAACAGTTTCCCCATCACCTGGAGGAAGTTGATTATCTAGACCCGCGCCAGTCCGGCTTCGGCCCGGGCATAGCGCCGAGACGGCATTGGTCGGGTTGGTCGATGATCTCTGGAGGGCCAGAGATGGGGGTTGTTCCTCCATCCTGGTCCTATTAGACCTCTCGGCGGCTTTCGATACCATCGACCATGGTATCCTATTGTATCGGCTGGGGAGGTTGGGGGTGGGAGGCACTGTTCTACGGTGGTTCTCCTCCTACCTCTCTGTCCGATCGCAATTTGTGTTGGCAGGAGAGCAGAGGTCGACCTCGAGACCCCTCACATGTGGGGTGCCTCAGGGGTTGGTCCTCTCGCCTCTCCTGTTCAACACATATATGAAGCCGCTGGGTGAGATCATCCGTGGTTTTGGGGTAGAGTACCATCTCTACGCTGATGACACTCAGCTGTATATATCTACCCCAAACCACCCCAACGATGCCGTAGCGGTGATGTGCCAGTGCCTGGAAGCCGTACGGATCTGGATGGGAAGTAACGGACTCAGACTCAACCCGACCAAGACTGAGTGGCTGTGGTTTCCGGCTGCCCGATTCAACCAGCTGACCCCATCAATGGCCATAGGGGGCGAACATCTTGCCCCTGTGGATGGGGCGCGCAACTTGGGTGTCCTCCTAGATGCCCGGCTGTCCATGGAAGATCAAGTGACAGCCGTGGCTAGGAGGGCGTTTTACCAGGTTCGCCTGGTTCGCCAGTTGCGCCCCCTATTGGATCGGGACGCCCTTCGCACAGTCACTCATGCTCTCGTGACATCCCAACTGGACTATTGCAACTCTCTCTACATGGGGCTCCCCTTGAGGTGCACCCGGAGACTTCAGATGGTCCAGAATGCAGCCGCGCGAGCAATTATGGGAACCTCCAGGTTTACCCACATAACACCGCTCTTGCGCGAGCTGCACTGGCTGCCTGTCGTCTTCCGGGTGCGCTTCAAGGTATTAGTCATCATCTTTAAAGCGCTCCATGGCTCGGGACCTAGCTATCTGCGGGATCGGATCCTGCCTCACACATCCTCACGGCCGATTCGCTCCCACAGAGAGGGGCTTCTCCGGGTGCCGTCCACTAGACTTTGTCAGCGGGCGACACCCAGGGGAAGAGCTCTCTCTGTGGCGGGCCCAGCCCTCTGGAACGACCTTCCCCCCAACATTAGAACGACCACGGACTTCCGCTCCTTCCGTCTAAAATTAAAAACGCATCTTTTCTGCTTGGCCGGCCTAGGGTAGTCTCTCTTCTATGGGGTTTTTAGTTTAAGGTTTTTTTTAGGATAGTTGGTATTTTATAGTTGTTTTAGCGCAGGATATGATTTAATGTGATTTTAACTTTGTACTTTGTTTTATGTTACTGTTCTTAATTTACCTGTGCCCCGCCTCGAGTCCCTTTGGGGAGAGAGAGCGGGTTAGAAATAAAATTTATTATTATTATTATTATTATTATTATTATTATTATTATTATTATTATTATTATTATTATTATTATTATTATTATTGTTATGTACTGACACCCGTTTGAATTCCCCGGCAACAGCCAGTCGCGTCTGATTGGCCAAGACGCGACTGGCTGTGGCTGAAGCGGGAGACGCGCGGATTGGCCGGCTCTCTGACAGCCCCATATAAAAGGAGCTGTCAGAGAGAAGGCGCGCGCTTTTTGTTCTGGTTAACTTACTGTTGTAGTTCTTGTTGGTTTTCCACTAAATAAAAGCCGTTGGATCAACCGGGTCTGGACCCTCCTTCAATTCACAACACTGGCGACGAAGACTGGGGCCCGGCATCGATCCTCCTACCGTATCTCTTCACCCTGCGGATCGAAGAGACTTGTGACTCCACCAGCAAAATCGGCCTAGTTTTGCCTCACAAACATGGCCACTCTCCCTCCCTTCGCGACCTACGACCCGTCGGCGGAATCCTGGGAGGCATTCTTGGCGCGCTTCGACTGCTTTCTCCTCACCGATGTGGCCGGAGAACTCACCCCTGAGAGGCGTCTGGGCCTCTTCCTCGGCTGCGGCGGCCGGACTGTTTTTGCCGTCGCGCGCAACATAGCCGCCCCCGCCGCGGTCCAAGACCTCGAGTGGGGTGTCCTGCAGGCCCGCCTCAAGGCCCATTTTGCCCCGGCGCCATCCAAAATTTCGCGCCGCTGTGCTTACCGGCAATGCCGCCAACTGCCGACGCAGTCGGTGGTTGACTTTTTGCAAGCCCTGCGCGCGGCCGCTCTCCTCTGCGAATTCCCGGCCCCGTTCCTGGATGAATCTCTCCTTGAGCAATTCGTTGCGGGGCTTCGGGACATCAAGCTCCGCCGCCGGCTCCTGGCCCGCTCGGACATTACTCTGGAGCAGGCCATTGAGGACGCCAGGGCCGCGGAACTGGCGGACGCCACGTCCGACCTCTACCTGGGCCAGCCTGCCCAGCCTATTCCCTCTCCGAGGGCCTGCCTCGTAAACGAACTCGCCCCGCTCGACCCCCTGGAAGACGGCTCACCTTTTGAAAGCGTCGCCCGCCTACAGGCCTCCGGCCGCGGCTCATTCAGGCCCGGCTCCTCACGCAAAGGGGCTGCTGCCTGTGCTGGGTGCGGCGGTGCGCATGCCAGGAGCGAGTGCCCCTATAAAGACACCATCTGCCGCCGGTGCGACAGACGGGGCCACATCGCCCGCGCGTGCCGTGCCGTCCTCTCCCGCCGGGTGGACCAGGGCCCCCAGCACCCCGTGCCGCCGACCCCGCAGGCCGTTCCACCCTACGGACGACGACCCCCACAGCGACGCCCGACTCCGGAGGCTGCCTGCTATGCCACGACGGACGTCGGGGACACCTTTCCCATCGCTGCCGATGACCGTAGGCGAATTTCCACCTCCTTGACCCTTGAGGGACGCCCCCTATCTATGGAGGTTGACTCGGGGTCGTCCCGGTCCCTCATTTCGTGGGGACAACTGAGGGCCTTGTGCCCCAACCTGTCACCCGGGGACCTTTCTCGCCCTGACGCCCTGCTCGGTGACTACCAGGGCAACCCCATCGCTGTCATGGGGCTACGCCGCGTCCGCGTCGTGTACGGACGGTTCTCCGGGGCCCTACCCATCCTGGTCGTCGAGCGACCCCTTCCCGCGCTCATAGGCCTCGATTGGTTCGACGCCCTGGGCCTCTCCATCCAGCGGGTCCACCGGGTGCCCGCCTCCTCGGCCGTTGAGGCCGTCCTCGCCGAGTTCAAAGATATTTTTGACGGCTCGCTGGGTTCCTACCGGGGTACCCCTGTCTCCCTCAACCTCGACCCCCAGGTTGCCCCAATTCGGCTCAAGGCCCGCAGGCTGCCGTTCGCCTTGAAGCCGCGAGTTGACGCGGAGCTTGATCGTCTCGTGGCGCAGGGCGTATTGGAACCCGTTGACCAGGCGAAATGGGAGACCCCTATTGTGGTCCCCATCAAGCCCGACGGGTCCATACGCATCTGCGCCGACTATAAGTCGACGATCAACCGCGGGCTTCAGGCGAACCCATATCCAGTTCCCGTGGTGCAACACCTGCTCCACTCCTTGGGGCAGGGGTGCATCTTCGCGAAGCTGGATATGGCTCAGGCCTACCAGCAACTACCGGTGGATGACGATGCGGCTGATGCCCAGACCATCGTCACTCACCGAGGAGCTTTTCGCTGTCGCCGCCTCCAATTCGGCGTCTCCGTTGCCCCGGGGATCTTCCAGAGCCTCATGGAGCGGCTGCTCCACGGGCTCCCGGGCGTCGTACCGTACTTCGACGACGTCTTGATAGCTGCTGCCAGCCTATCAGACCTCGCCGAGGTACTCCGGAAGGTCCTCCACATTTTTAGGGGCGCGGGCCTTAAATTAAAGCTCAGCAAATGCAAGTTTGCTGTGCCGAGGGTGGAGTTCCTGGGTTTCGTTGTGGATGCCCAGGGTATCCACCCCGCTCCTGCCAAGGTCGAAGCCATCCGCAAGGCCCCTGTGCCGAGCTCCAAGACGGAGCTGCAGGCATTCCTCGGCTTGGTCAATTTCTACGCCCCCTTCATTCCTCACAAGGCGTCACTAGCCGAGCCGCTGCATCGATTGCTCGATCGCTCGGCGGTTTGGCTCTGGGGCAGCCGCGAGGCGCATGCGTTCGCGGCTGTCAAAGAGCTGCTGACGTCAAGGGCTGTGCTGGTGCAATATTCTGCAAGCCAGCCCCTGACGCTGGCGGCGGACGCCTCCCCCTTCGGACTGGGGGCTGTCCTGAGCCATGTCCTGCCCGATGGCTCGGAGGCCCCCATCGCCTTTTACTCCCGGACGCTGACTCCAGCGGAGCGGAACTACAGCCAGATCGATAAGGAGGCTCTGGCTGTGGTCTCCGGGATTAAAAGATTTCACGAGTACCTGTACGGCCGCTCGTTCACCGTGTTCACTGACCACAAGCCACTCCTTGGGCTTCTGGCCGGTGACCGGCCCACCCACCCCATTCTCTCACCCAGGATGACACGGTGGACGGAGTTCCTGGCCGCGTACGAGTACGCGCTGCTTTACCGTCCGGGCAAACACCTGGGGCACGCTGACGCCCTCAGCCGCTGCCCCCTTCCTCAGGCGGACCAGGAGCCGGTGCCGGCCCTCTCCGTCCTATCTGTGGCCTACGCCGGGCTTCCCCTCACGTCTTCGGACGTGGCGGCCCGGACCAGATCAGACCCCGTCCTTTCCCGGGTCTCAACTTGGGTCCTGCGGGGGTGGCCGTCGGCCGCCGTGGCCGCCGAGTTCAGGCCTTTCAAGGCCCGCCAGCTGGAGCTATCGCTCCACAGTGGGTGCTTGCTATGGGGGGACCGTGTCATCCTTCCGCAACCCCTGCGCCGTCAGGTACTCGAGGCCCTCCATGCCAACCACCCAGGCATAGCTCGCATGAAGGCCCTTGCCCGGAGCTACGTCTGGTGGCCACGCATGGACGAGGAGGTGGCCGCCTTCGTTGGCGCTTGCCAGGCATGCCAATCCACCCGCCCTGCCCCTCCGGCGGCACCTTCCCGCTCCTGGGATGCTCCCAAGTCTCCGTGGGCTCGCATCCACATCGACTTCGCCGGCCCTTTCCACGGCCGGACGTTCCTGGTGGTGGTGGACGCTTACTCCCGCTGGGCGGAGGTCGTTCTCATGGCCTCCACCACAGCCGAGAGTACCGTGCGTGCGCTCCGGCGCCTATTTTCCATGCACGGGTTGCCGGACACCCTGGTCTCCGACAACGGCCCGCAATTCCACTCCTCCACTTTCCAGGAATTCCTGGCCTCCCTGGGGATCCGCCACGCGCCTACCGCCCCCTACCACCCTGCCGCCAATGGTCGGGCAGAACGGGCCGTTCGCTCGGCCAAGGAGGCCCTCGGCAGGATGGCCGGGGGGGACTGGCAGGCAAGGGTAGATGCTTACCTGCTAGGTCAGCATTCTACGCCTTGCCCGGCGTCAGGGAAAAGCCCCGCGGAGCTGCTGATGGGCCGCCGCCTGAGAACCGAGTTGGACCGACTGCACCCCCTCTACAACGAGGTGCAGCCGTGCAACCTGGGGGTCCCCCCTCCCCGCCTCTTCACCTCGGGCGAGGAAGTGTACGCCCGAAACTTTGCAGGAGACCCCCGATGGGTCCCTGCCACCGTTGACGCACTAACCGGGCCGTGCTCTTATAGGGTTCGGAGGCCCGACGGATCCGAGTGGCGGCGCCATGTGGACCAACTAAGGCGTCGCCACCCAGCGCCGGACGACCCGAACCCCCGGCCGACATCCGCAGACCCGGCGACGGACATTCCGCTACTCGACCTGAACCAGCCGGCCGAGCCCCGGCCCGTAGCGGGCTCCAACTCCCCAGCAAGGCCATCCCCGGGGCTGCCGTCGATGGAACAGCCCTGCCTGGGGGGGCCCTGGAACGCCTCCTACCATCATCAGACAACTCGGCCCCCTGCTCGCCCAAAATCACAAGGCCCACCAGGCCCGGCCTACACTTCCCCACAGCGCCGGGGGCTTGACTCTGTCCTCAAACCGATCGCCACGCCCCCTCGCCCCGTCCTACCTTTTTCGGAGGCTTCCGGCTATTCGCTAGGCCGCTCTGACGTTGTCCGGGACTACACCCCCGGCAGGGAGGAGCCCGATCGGACACGTCCTCTTCCTCCGCCTTCCGAAGTCGATCTGAGGCGCTCTGGGCGGAGTCGACGCAGCCCCGCCTACCTCAGCGAGTACGTATGCTAATGGGCCCGCATGCGTACTCGCTGGGGGGAAAGGAGTGTTATGTACTGACACCCGTTTGAATTCCCCGGCAACAGCCAGTCGCGTCTGATTGGCCAAGACGCGACTGGCTGTGGCTGAAGCGGGAGACGCGCGGATTGGCCGGCTCTCTGACAGCCCCATATAAAAGGAGCTGTCAGAGAGAAGGCGCGCGCTTTTTGTTCTGGTTAACTTACTGTTGTAGTTCTTGTTGGTTTTCCACTAAATAAAAGCCGTTGGATCAACCGGGTCTGGACCCTCCTTCAATTCACAACAATTATTATTATTATTATTATTATTATTATTATTATTATTATTATTATTATTATTATTATTATTATTATTATTATTATTATTATTATTATTATTATTATTATTCTCCAAAGCACCTGAGGGCAGAACAAGAAGCAATGGATGGAAACTAATCAAGGAGAGAAGCAACTTAGAACTGAGTAGAAATTTCCTGACAGTTAGAACAATTAATCAGTGGAACAGCTTGCCTCCAGAAGTTGTGAATGCCCCAACACTGGAAGTCTTTAAGAAGATGTTGGATAGCCATTTGTCTGAAATGGTATAGGGTTTCCTGCCTAGGCAGGGGGTTGGACTAGAAGACCTCCAAGGTCCCTTCCAACTCTGCTATTGTATTGTATTGTATTGTATTGTAACCATCATTTTCAAGAAGGAGGTTGCATATGTTTTGCCGAAATTGTCACTTCAGGTAGTGTATTCCATTTCTTAGCAAGGGAGTTGAACACCAATTGAACTTTTCCTCAGTATGCTTTTCATTGCAAATGTAATTGTTGCAAGGATGCCAGACCATCGCTCCCCAAACAGCTCCTCTATGGTGGGCTGTCTCAAGGAAAGTGATCGCATGGGGGACAAAGGAAGAGATACAAAGACACGTTGAAGGCTTCCTTCAAGTCCCTGGAAATTGACGCCACCTCCTGGGAAACCCTGGCACAAGACCGATCAACATGGCGCATGGTGAGATCATCCGTGGTTTTGGGGCAGAGTACCATCTGTACGCTGATGACACTCAGCTGTTCATCTCTACCCCAAACCATCCCAACAATGCCGTCGAAGTGATGTCCCGGTGTCTGGAAGCTGTACGGATCTGGATGGGAAGGAACAGACTCAAGCTCAACCTGTCCAAGACTGAGTGGCTGTGGTTACCGGCGCCCCGGTACAACCAGTTGACCCCATCACTGGCCAGAGGGGGTGAACATCTAGCCCCCGTGGATCGGGCACGCAACTTAGGCGTCCTCCTGGATACTCGGCTATCGATGGAGGACCATGTGACAGCCGTGGCCAGGGGGGCGTTCTACCAGGTTCGCCTGGTACGCCAGCTGCGTCCCCTATTGGACCGGGGCGCCATTCGCACAGTCACTCATGCACTTGTGACGTCCCATCTAGACTACTGTAATGCTCTCTACATGGGGTTCCCCTTGAGGTGAACCTGAAGACTACAGCTGGTCCAGAATACGGCCGCGTGGGCAATTTTGGGAGCTCCCAGATACTCCCACGTAACACCGCTCCTGCGCGAGCTGCACTGGCTGCCTGTGGCCTTTCGGGTGCGCTTCAAGGTGTTGATCACCATCTTTAAAACGCTCCATGGCACAGGACCTAGTTATTTGCGGGATCGTATCCTGCCCCATACATCCCTTCGGCCAATTCGCTCCCACAGAGAGGGACTTCTCCGAGTGGCGTCCGCTAGGCAATGTCAGCGGGCGACGCTCAGGGGAAGGGCCTTCTCTGTGGTGGGCCCAACCCTTTGGAACGACCTACCCCCCGATATTAGAACTACTATGGACCTCCGCTCCTTCCGCGAAAAATTAAAGACCCATCTTTTCCAGCAGGCCGGCCTGGCCTAATTTATGCTCCTCGCCCCAGTCTGAAGTTTAAATTGTTTTAATCAGGTTTTAATGGGATACAGTTTTAATGTTTTATAAAATTTTAGTACAGGGTTAACTATTTAATTTGGTTTTAATTATGTATGTATTGTTATGTTTTAGATGTTCTTAATTTTCCTGTACACCGCCCCGAGTCCCTTCAGGGAGAGGGGGCGGTTTAGAAATTTAATAAATTAAATTAAATTAAATTAATGCTGATCCACCAAGGATGCCAGACATCTGAGGACAGAAGAACCACCATAGCACAAGAGAAGCGAGCACTCTGCAAAGCCAGAGCTGCAAATGCTGCAACAATGGTGCCCACACATGTCTGCCCGACATGTGGCAGAACATTTCATGCCTGTATAGGCTTTACCAGCCACCTGTGGACACATCATGGACAGCCCACAACCTGTTGGATGTCCAGGTCGCCTTCAAACACGATGGACAAACATCAATTTTGGAGAAGAAGATCTGAGAGAGGAACATATTTTGGGCCTCTTCTAACCAAGAAGCTAAGAAGGGCGAGCAAAATCACACTTTTTCAATCTGAATTAAGTGACAGCTAATTATGCATCTGCTGCTGTGGCCTAGAGGTGGAGCTCTTGCCTCACAAGCAGGAGGTTGTGAGTTCGATCCTAGGTAGAGGCAGATGTAGGATCTCCTGCTTGGTAAAGGGTTGGACTAGATGACCTGCAAGGACCCTTCCAACTCTGTTAATCTGTTATTACAGGAAAAAAGTATGATTAAACAGTCCAATATCCTCTCCGGAGAATGGGGGGGGGGGTGTTTTCGCCCTCCACAGGCTCCTATAAAGGCTCCTATAAAGCCTGGGGAGGGCAAAAAAATGGCTTTAAAAATGGCTGAACTCAGCTGGCCAGCGTGCATGTGCTTGCTGGCCAGTTGACATTGCAACTCCTTGCGTGCCCTGCCAAATGGCTCCGTGTGCCATCACTGCCCTATACCGTTTCAGACAAATGGCTATCCAACATCTTCTTAAAGACTTGCAGTGTTGCGGCATTCACAACTTCTGGAGGCAAGCTGTTCCACTGGTTAATTGTTCTAACTGTCAGGAAATTTCTCCTCAGTTCTAAGTTGCTTCTCTCCTTGATTAGTTTTCACCCATTGCTTCTTGTTCTGCCCTCAGGTGCCTTGGAGAATAGTTTGACTCCCTCTTCTTTGTGGCAACCCCTGAGATATTGGAACACTGCTATGATGGTTACAATACAATACAATAGCAGAGTTGGAAGGGACCTTGGAGGTCTTCTAGTCCAACCCCCTGCCTAGGCAGGAAACCCTATACCATTTCAGACAAATGTCTATCCAACATCTTCTTAAAGACTTCCAATGTTGGGGCATTTGCAACTTCTGGAGGCAATTTCTGTTCCACTGATTAATTGTTCTAACTGTCAGGAAATTTCTCCTCAGTTCTAAGTTGCTTCTCTCGATTAGTTTCCACCCGTTGCTTCTTGTTCTGCCCTCAGGTGCTTTGGAGAATAGTTTAACTCCCTCTTCTTTGTGGCAGCCTCTGAGATATCGGAAGACTGCTATCATGTCTCCCCTAGTCCTTCTTTTCATTAAACTAGACACGCCTAGTTCCTGCAACCGTTCTTCATATGTTTTAGCCTCCAGTCCCCTAATCATCTTTGTTGCTCTTCTCTGCACTCTAGAAAGTCTCCACATCTTTTCTACATCGTGGCGACCAAAACTAAATGCAGTATTCCAACTGTGCCCTTAACAAGGCATTATAAAGTGGTATTAACACTTTATGTGATCTTGATTCTATCCCTCTATTATTCAGCCTAGAACTGTGTTGGCTTTTTTGGCAGCTGCTGTACACGGCTGGCTCATATCTAAATGGTTGTCCACTAGGACTCCAAGATCTCATCCACAGTTACTACTATTGAGCAAGGTACCACCTATACCAGTGATGGCGAACCTATGGCACGGGTGCCACAGGTGGCACACGGAATCATTTCTTAGGGCACGCAAGGCATTGCCCTGTCAGCTCCAGCACACTTGTGTACACAGGTCAGCTGATTTAGGCCTTCTTTTTAGGCCGTTTTTCGCCCTCTGGAGGCTTCAGGGAAGCTCCTGAAACCTCTGGAGGTGGGAGGAGAGGCTGTTTTCACCCTCCCCAGGCTCCTAAAAAGCCTCTGGAGCCTGGGGAGGGCAAAAAAAGCGCGCCAAAAACAAAGGGGCACGCACATAGCATTATAGGTGTGGCACGCCTACGCACAACCCCCCTGCGCTCCCCCCGCTTTTGGCACGCGAGCCAAAAAAGGTTAGCCATCACTGACCTATACTGTACCTGTGCATTTCATTTTTGTTGCCTAAATGTAGAATCTTACTCTTTTCACCATTGAATTTCATTTTATCAGATAGTGCCCAATGTTCAAGTTTGTCAAGATCCTTCTGTATCTTAAGCCTATCTTCTGGAGTGTTGGCTATTCCTGCCAGCTTGGTATCATCTGCAAATTTGATGAGTTCCCCATTTATTCCCTTGTCCAAATCATTGATGAAGATGTTGAAGAGCACCGCGCCTAAAACAGAGCCTTGGGGTACTCCACTGCATACTTCCCTCCATGTAGATGCAGTTCCATTGGACTACACGTTGAGTGTGATTGGTCAGCCAGTTACGAATCCATCTGGTGGTGATGCTGTCTAACCCACATTCTTCTACTTTATCTAGTAGTAGGTTATGGTCTTCCTTGTCTTCCTTACTGAAGCCCAAGCAAACTATATCGATGGCATTTCTCTGGTCCACTAATTTTGTCACATTATCAAAGAATGCAATAAGATTAGTCATGGCCATGTTGGCTTTTGGCTATTATTTTGTTTACTTCTAGGTGTTCGCTAATTAGTTGCTTGATTATTTTCCCCAGAATCTTTCCTGGTATTGAGGTCAGGCTGATGGGTCTGTATTTTCCTGGATCTATCGTTTTTCCTTTTTTGAAGATGGGAACCATATCAGCTCTTTTCCAGTCCTCTGGTAGTTTCCTGGTGTTCCAGGATCTCTGAGAGATATAGTTCAGTGGTTCTGAGATCTCGTCTGCCAGTTCCTTCAGAACCCTGGGGTGTAATCCATCCGGTCCTGGTGATTTGAACTCGTCTAGGGTAGACAGGTGCTCACTTACTATTTTCTTCTCTATTTCAACTTGTGTTCCTAATCTGATTTTTGTGGTGCTGTTTTGGATAGATTGGACTGTTTTATCCCTTTATATAAAGACACAAAGGTCTTCTAGTCCAACCCCTGCCTAGGCAGGAAACCCTACACCACTTCAGACAAATGGTTATCCAACATCTTCTTAAAAACTTCCCGTGTTGGAGCATTCACAACGTCTGGAGGCAAGTTGTTCCACTGATTAATTGTTCTAACTGTCAAGAAATTTCTAAGTTGCATCTCTCCTTGATTAGTTTCCACCCATTGGTTCTTGTTTTACCCTACTACCTTAGTAGTTTCATGTTAAATAGAACTTTGTAGGTTTGTCACTAGGAAGTCTTATAATCCTGATGATTGAATAAGACTCATGTTAAATGAATTTAGGAAGCTAAACTGTGGACACATGATGCAGACCAGTGGTGGGTTTCAACATTTTTAGAACCTCTTCTGTAGATGTGGCCTGCTTTGTGGGAGTGGCTTGCCGGACATGTGACTGGGTGGGTGTGGCTTGGCAGTTATGTGACTGGGTGGGCGTGACCAACTTGTAAAATGTAGTGACATTCACTTAACAACGCTCTTGCTTAGCAACCAAAATGTTGGCTCAAAAATTCTGGCATTTGAAGCAGGCAAGTCTTAAAGCTGTCAAGATACAAAACCCTTGCACCCTTAACCCTTTAGGAAAAAAATCCCCAGGGATGTTCAAACTTGACAGCTTTAAGACTGGTGGACTTCAATTCTCAGAATTCCTCCTCATCTTGATGATGTGCGGATGGGCGGGGGGAGGGAGCTGGAACCAGTTCTAAACAGCACTGTAGATTTGTGGAACCTCTTCTATAGGAGAGGTTAGAACTGGCAGGAACCCACCACTGATGCAGACTGACACATGTATGGAACAGATGACGATCCTGGCTAAAAGGGATGAAAGGCAAGGAAGAGATCAATAGCGCATGAGGTTCATAGGTGAAATTTATTTATTATTGAAATACTGGAAGATTCAGGAATGCACTCGCAAGATTTCCATAATGTCACAAGAGATAGAATGGCTTGGAGAAAGTTCATTCTTAGCACCATCAAGAATTGGCTATGAATTGATCTGGCAATTAAGCACAAAATGTTCAAGGGCTATGTTCCACTCGCCTTAATCAGGTGTTCCAAAAAGTGCTTCCCATGTGAGCACACCAGTTCATTCCTGTCCCTCCCAGATACTGTTGCTCAAATGAAGTCCACTTCCTGCAGACATTTGTGCATTTAGGGTGAATGTCTCCAGGAGAGGAGCCAACAATCCATAGTTATTAGGACAACATTCATGATAAAAGCAAACATTCTGAAGAAGAATTTACCTTTTAAGCACCAGTGGTGATGGGTGGGGCATTACCGGAGTGCTGTGTTTTTTAAAAGATTGAATAGGGCTTTTGTGATTGAGACTTCGGCTTCATCATGAAAGAAAAATGGGGATCTAAACCATTTATTGTGCTTATGGTTTTCAGTAACACTTCATCAAGTTTATTTAGAGAAACACAATGACTTTGCCAAAGTATTAAACTTAAAAGAAAACCTGATGCATACATTCAGGGAATAATTTTTCCCTTGAAGCTTAAATTAATGTCAGTTTGACTTCCACCACTTTTCAACATGAACAGGAGAAATGTAGAAGAAAACAAAGATAATGTTTAGCGTGTAAACTACAATTCCAGGAATAAAAGGCTGACCAACCCAATCATTTTCAAGGAATAAATGAGGCTTCCGAAACTCTATTTATACTTAGGTTGGTTGCAAGGTCCGCCAAATATTTAGATGAATTTGGCATTTTTATTCACCTGTCAAGTCCTCCTCAAGGATGTGAGATAGGCAGATGCTATTTGATGATGTTAAAGATATCATTGTAAATTGTATGCTGTTCCAAATAAAGTTGCCTTTTGCAGTTGACTGATGGTGATTTTAAGAATGGCATTCAAATATTGCTCCAGATGTTTTGGAATTGCACCCAAGCCACCTATTATTATTGGTACTATCTTTGCTTTCTTTTGCTATAATCACTCTACTGCTGTTTGCAGGTCTTTGTGATTTTCTTCTATTCTCTTTTACCATCTCCAGGACCATGGAAGCTCATGAGGTTAGAACACTGGGCTGACGGTCAGGAGCCTTGCATTTGTGGCCCATTGCTGTCACAAAGTGGGGCGAGCTCCCATCACACACTCCAGCTCCTGTTGACTCAGCGGTTTGAAAGTGGGCGACTGCAAGTACATACACAAGTACCACTTTGGTGGGCAACTTCACAGGGATGCGAAAGGAGCTCCCAGCCTGATGTCCTCCAGGCAACAGTGAGGTCACCAGCAAATCCTTTCACCATGGAAACACTTCAGTGCTTCCGACATGGAAATATTAGTATCTCCACCTAGTGCAAGTTCACTATCTAGGCCAGTGATGGCGAACCTATGGCACGTGAAGCCATTTGGCAGGGCACGCGAGGCTTTGCCCTGTCAGCTGGCCAGCGCGCATGTGCATACTGGCCAGCTAATTCAGCCATTTTAAAGCCATTTTTCGCCCTCCCCAGGCTTTATAGGAGCCCGGGGAGGGCAAAAGCAGCCCCACCCAACCCCCCCACCCTCCACAGAGGCCCTCTGGAGGCTTCAGGAGCTTTCCTGAAGCCTCCGGAGGACTAAAAACAATGCTACAAGCAAACTGGAAGTGACTTCCGGTTTGCTTGTAGGGCCTTTTCTAGTCCTCCGGAGCCTTCAGGGAACCTCCTGAAGCCTCCGGAGGTCCTCTGTGGAGGAGGGGGGCTGTTTTTGCCCTCCCCAGGCACCTATAAAGCCTCTGGAGCCTGGGGAGGGCGAAAAAAGCATGTAAAAATGGGAGGGGGTGCCTGTCATGTGCAATGAGCACTAGCGGGGGCGCACATTGCATTAGGGTGCGGCACGCTGGCTTTGACTCCCCTGCTCTCCCACCCTCATGGAACGTGAGCCTAAAAAGTTTCGCCATCACTGATCTAGGCTTTTTGGTCTTTCTTATGAACAATTATTAAGACTGGGGTGTTATGTATCTGTTTGAATTCTAAAGTCACAGAGTACTTCAGCTTCTTCATATTCCAATGCAGTAATGTTGCTATTTTGTCATGCCATTGTTTGTAATCAGGAGTTGTGGGTTCCTAACTGGTTTACCACCGGTTCTCTGCGAGGGTGTTTTGCATGCGTGCTGGTCACTTTGCTCCCATGTGCACCCGCCACATGTTGCTGCGCATGTGCAGTTGACTGAAAACTTTTCTGCACATGTGCAGAAACATGCTGGCAATGGCAGAAGAGACCAGGGAACCAATTCGGGGGTGGGGAGTGGCAGGCCGCTATACCACTACCGGTTCAGCCAAACTGATCCGAGCCAGTAGGAACCCACCACTGGTAATCAGGCTTGAAATGGTTAACTTGGTAGTGCACTGTTTCTCCAACATTTTGCAGAGATGGCATTTGACATTCTGTGAGAAAAGGAGCAAAGAGGTGTAGAATATGTAAAATCTGGTAGCCCAGGATTTTTGCAACCTCAGCATGGTAGCTCAAGTCTGGCATCAGTTTGGTGAAGGCTGTCATGTGGACTCCAGTAAAAAAATTGTCATTCCCCCCGTCTCTCTATATATATACATAGGTATATGCATATGCTGGTTTTGTTGTATTCGGGTCGTTTCACGTATAAGAATGAGATTGTCTTGGCAACATTTCGGTGAGGTCTCACTTGCCATCGTCAGGCTTTCGTCTGTGGCTTCGCAGCTGCTGTTTTTCTATAAATCTTGGGTGGGGGGGTTGGAGTGCTGACTTTGTTGCTGTGAGTGGGTTGATTGGCTGTGCAGTTGTATCATGATTGGTAGATTGGTGCTGATTGGTACTATCCATGTATTCCTTGTTATTTTGTATTTTAAAAGCCTGGGTGGTGGGTAGGGCTCGTCTGTTGGCCAGTGCTGTTTCCAGATGGCAGGCAGGAGGTATCATCATGTTTGTTCATGTTGTGGGGATGTTTCTCTATTTCGATGGCTTCCCTGATTATTCTCTTGTTGAGCTGTTCAGTTTTGGAGATTAATTTGGTTCTTTCAAAGTCAGTTGTATGTCCTGTAGCTTTAAAGTGCTGGTAGGGGGATGAGGTTGTAAGTTGGTTTTTTTACTGCTTTTTTATGTTCTGCGATTCGTGCATTTATTTTCCTATTAGTTTGTCCAATCAACCCACTCACAGAAACAAAGCCAGCACTTCACCCCCACACCAAGATTTATAGAAAAATGGCAACAGACGAAAGCCTGACGATGGCGAGTGAGAAACGTTGCCAAGCCAATCTCATTCTTACACAGGAAAAGACCCGAATACAACAAAACCAGCATACCTACACCCGTGAAAATCTACGAAAACAAACATACATACATACATACATACGTACATATATCTTCCCACTAGACGGCAATAAAGAGCCGTTGACTGACTAACGGATGAAGCCCAAGACTCTTTCTTGCTTTTCCTCTTCTTGACCCACAAGAAGACAGGGATTGTCATGTTCGGACAAAGGACCAACACTCTACCTTCCAGCTAAAAATAAGTGTGAAAAAGAGTGAGATTTCCCACCTCTTCTCTTTGGGCGAAATAGGATTAAGGGCAAAGCAGGTTCCCTAAGATGGCACGGGAAGAGTAAGAGGAGATAAACTTCAATGTGCTACTGGCCGCTCCTGTGTAACCCTTTCCCCCATTGCAAAGCAAAGTCAAATGCCACGTTGTGTATATTTGTGTATAAAGGGTAAGCAAACACGCACTGTTGTGTTGCAGGTATGGAAAATAAAACCTGCTCTTGGGCAAGGCTGGGGATGGGTTGCGTGTCTTGTCCTCACTGTTTCTTGTGCAAGTGGGGGGGGGGGGGGGAGCCCAAACACCCCTGCTTCTCAGAAAGGCTGAAGCTGTCCTTACCCTCTGTCCACCAGGACATCACACATTTCCCCACAACCATCTGTTCTTGCCTGTTCTTGCATCAGGACACAAATTGATAAGCAAACTTTCCTTTGAGATTAAAACTTAATCGCAATGGGCTGTACCTTGTGCAGCAACATGAAACATCATTATGGTAAATTTTAAAAAATTGCCATAGAGGTAATTAATTACCAAGTGGGGAGATGCGGTTCCTCCATAGCAGATCTGCCCTTTGGAACAACCTCCCACCTGAAATCAAAGTTAGCCCCTCTTTCATAGTGCTGAAAATGAATAACAGAATAATAAAGTTGGAAGGGACCTTGGAGATCTTCTAGTCCAGGGGTCCCCAACCTTTTTTTCACCAGGGACCGGTTTCATTTTAAAGAAAATTCTGCGGACCGGCTGAGGGGCTCAGCAGTCATGTGACTGGGTGGGCGTGGCCAACTTTGAAAATGTGAAACTCACTTAACAATGATCTTGGTTAGCAACCAAACTTTTGGCCTCAACTGTGGTCATAAGTTCTTTCTTTCTCTCTCTCTCTTTCTTTCTCTTTCTTTGTCTCTGTCTCTCTTTTTCTCTCTCGCTATTTCTTTCTTTCTCTCTATTTCTTTCTCTTTCTTTTTCTCTTTCCCTCTTTCTGTATCTTTTCCTGTCTCTTTCTTTCCTTTCTGTCTCTTTCTCTCTGTCTTTCTCTCTCCCACTTTTTTCTTTCTTTCTCTCTTTCTCTGTGTCTCTCCTTCATCCGCCCATTTCTGTCACTGTGTGTGTGTGTGTGTGTGTGTCTGTCTGTCTTGCATTCATTCATTCAATCACTCCTTCTGTGTCTCGGTCTATCTTTCTCTCCCTCCCTCCCTCTGTCTCTCTATGTGTGTCTGTCGTCGTCATCGTCGTCCCGTCCCCCCGCCCCCAGCCTCCTCATCCCGCCTGCCAGGCTTGGTCGCTCGTTCGCTCGGTCAGGCTCCGTGGCTGGATAGGAGCCGGGCTGGAGAGGAGGAGGAGGGAGGGGGGGCAGCCCATTGGGAAGAGCGCGCGGGAGAACGCAGGAGGATGGTGGGGGCTCTTCCTCCACCCTCGTCGACGGAGGGACTCCTTGCGCCGCCGGAGCAACCCGCCAGTTCCCACCCCAGCCCGCAGAGCCTCCGCAGTCCCTGGATGAAAACGAGTGGCCGGCATGCCAGCAGGGGAGGGAATCGGTGGCCGGTCCGGCGGCGTCCAGGAGTCCCTCCGTCGACGAGGGTGGAGGAAGAGTCACACTCCAACGGTGCGAACAGCCGCGCCTGCGTTCTCCTGCGCGCTCTGCTCAGGGGGCAGCCCCCTCCTCCCTACCTCCTCCTCTCTAGCCTTGCGGCCCGGCTCCCATCCAGCCACGGACCGGCACCGATCCGCGGCCCGGGGGTTGGGGACCCCTGTTCTAGTCCAAACCCCTATTCAACAGGAGATCCCATACCATTTCAAACAAATGGTTATCCAACATCTTCTTAAACACTTCCATTGTTGGAGCATTCACAACTTCTGGAGGCAAGTTGTTCCACTGATTAATTGTTCTAACTGTCAGGAAATTTCTCCTTAGTTCTAGGTTGCTTCTCTCCTTGATTATTTGCCATCCCATTGCTTCTTGTCCTACCCTCAGGTGCCTTGGAGAATAGTTTGACTCCCTCTTCTTTGTGGCAGCCTCTGAGATATTGGAACACTGCTATGATTTCTCCCCATGTCCTTCTTTTCATTAAACTAGACATACCCAATTCCTGCAATCTTCTTCATATATTTCCGCATTTGCAACCTAGTAGGATGTCATATAGTTTGGCTACATGTTGAGGTTGGTTTATTATGGTCTGATCTAACATTTCAGTTTGCCTATACTAAGGGCTTTTAAAATATATGTATATCTTTATTTAAATACTTAATGTGATTGTTTTGTCAGCTACTGGGCATCCAATGAAGTAAAAATAGATTAAATACCCCGTTTCCCCAAAAATAAGACCTCCCCAGATAATAAGCCCAATCGGGCTTTTCAGCACATGCACTAAAATAAGCCTTCCCCTAAAAATAACTTTCCTCTAAATAACTGAAGCATGGTTTACCCACCCCAGCCCCTTGAGGTCAAACACAAATCTGATGCTGCCCTCAATGAAATTGAGTTTGACACCCCTGTTTCAGTCTAATTCTGTGTTTAAGTTAGGAGCCTTATATAATCCCAGTTAAATGGTTGTCTATTTTTGAAAACCCTGTGGATCACCCACAATCCCAGGAGACAAGCTCTTCCACTGTTTAATTGCTCTCACTGTCAGAAATTGTCTTTTACTTTATAGGTTGGATCTCTCTTTAACTAGCTTCCACCCATTGCATCTTGTTCTACCCTCTGATATTCTAGAGACTGAATCAGTCCAGCAATTAAAGACACTGAACTGGAAAGCTAAGAGCCTGAGTTCAAGATCCAAGTGCCACACTAACAGGGTGAGCTCCTGTTCCTGCCCCACCTCCTCCCACCTAGCAGTTCTAAAGCATGCAAATGCAAGCAGATTAATCTGTACCACTTTGGTGGGTAACTGGATTTTGTGTGCCTTTCGTATGCAGTCATGCTGGCTACATGACCACAGAAAATGTCTTCGGACAATGCTGGCTCCTTTGGTCAAGAAACAAAGATGAGCACCATGCCCTAGAGCGGGGGTAGTCAACCTTCTTATACCTACCACCCACTTTTGTATCTCTGTTAGTAGTAAAATTTTCTAACCGCCCACCGGTTCCACAGTAATTGTGATTTATAAAGTAGAGAAGTCAATTAAATTTAAAAAAGGAAAGTGCTTCAGTATCGGACAAAACCATGAAAGCTGGAACGGCCACTAATGGGTGGTAGGGACCAGGTTGACTACTATTGCCCTAGAGTCAGACATGACTGAACTGGGAAACCTTTACCTTGTTCTTCCTTATGAAAGCCCCTCAGATACTAGAAAACTGCTAATCCTTCCCTTCAATAGGCTAGAGCAGTGATGGCGGACCTTTTTCTTACGGCGTGCCAAAATTATGCATGCGCACGTGACCTCTCCTGCACATGCACACGCAACCCCTTTCCAGGCTCTGGAGGCTTTCCTGAAGCCTGGTGAAGGCAAAAATGGCCTCCCCCGCTCCCCTGGAGACCCTCCAGAAGCCGGAAACGGATTGTTTCTGAACGTCCGATTGGGCCATTGGGGCTGTTTTTCTGCTCTCCCCAGCCTCTGGAAGCTTTCCTGAAGCCTGGGGAGGGCGAAAATGGCCTCCCCTAGCCCTCTGGAAGGGCAAATAATCAACTGGCTGGTGCATGAATGCATGCCGGAGCTGACAGTAGTGTGCCACCAAATGGCTCCGTGTGCCACCTGTGTCATGTGTGCCATAGATTCGCCATCGCGAGGCTAGAGTATCTAACTCCCTCAAACATTCATCATATGAGGCCGCGGGAAGCTCCTTTGCAGGGCAGAGCAGAGGAATTTGGAGATTATCTGCAGGACGAGCTGGCCTACAATGAGATAGATCTGGGCGGACCATCCGAGGCAGGTCTTGAGACTGTTTTATGGGACGAGTTCGACTTTGTTACCTCCAAAGACATGGACAGGTTGCCGAAGCGGCTGAATGCCACCACATGTTTATTGGACCCGTGTCCCTCCTGGCTGGTACTGGCCTCCTGGGAGGTTACACGTGGCTGGCTCCAGGAAGTAGTGAATGCTTCCTTGAGTGAGGGGTTCTTGCCGACCGCCTTGAAAGAGGCGGTGGTGAGGCCCCTCCTCAAGAAGCCTTCCCTGGACCCAGCGTTGTTAACTAATTATCGTCTGGTCTCCAACCTTCACTTTCTTGCGAAAGTTGTTGAGAGTGTGGTGGCACAGCAGTTCCCTTGTCACCTGGAGGAAACTGATTATCTTGACCCACGCCAGTCCGGCTTCCAGCCCTGGCATAGCACCGAAACAGCATTGGTCGCATTGGTGGATGATCTCTGGAGGGCCCGAGATAGAGGTTACTCCTCTATCCTGGTCCTGTTAGACCTCTCAGCGGCTTTTGATACCATCGACCATGCTATCCTATTGCATCGACTGGGGAGGTTGGGATTGGGGGGCACTGTATTACTGTGGTTCCTCTCCTACCTCTCCGGTCGGTTGCAATTCGTGTTGACAGGAGGGCAGAGGGTGACGTCGAGGCCCTTAACGTGTGGGGTGCCTCAGGGGTCGGTCCTCTCGCCCCTCCTGTTCAACACCTATATGAAGCCGCTGGGTGAGATCATCCATGGTTGTGGGGTAGACTACCATCAGTACGCTGATGATACTCAGCTGTACATATCTACCCCCAACCACCCCAACGATGCCGTCGAAGTGATGTCCCGGTGTCTGGAAGCCGTGCGGATCTGGATGGGAAATAACAAACTTCGGCTCAACCCATCTAAGACCGAGTGGCTGTGGTTCCCAGCGTCCTGGCATAACCAGCTGATTCCATCGCTGGTTATCGGGGGTGAGTCACTGGCCCCCGTGGAAAGGGCTCGCAACCTAGGCGTCCTCCTGGACTCATGGCTGTCCTTAGACGACCATGTCAAAGCCGTGACCAGGGGGGCCTTTTACCAGGTTCACCTGGTACACCAGTTGCGCCCCTTTGTTGACCGGGACGCCCTCCGCACTGTCACTCAAACGCTCGTTACGTCCCGCCTAGACTATTGTAATGCTCTCTACATGGGGCTCCCCTTGAGGTGCATCCGGAGGCTCCAGTTAGTGCAGAATGCGGCCGCGCAGGGGATTTTGGGAGCTTCACGATGCTCCCATGTAACACCTCTTCTGCGCGAGCTGCACTGGCTGCCGGTGGCCTTCCGGATGCGCTTCAAGGTGCTTGTTACCATCTTTAAATCGCTCCATGGCACAGGGCTTAGTTATTCGTGGGACCGTCTCCTGCCACACACCTCCCATTGACCGATCCGCTCCCACGGGGAGGGCCTCCTCAGGGTGCCAACCGCCGGTCAATGCCGACTAGCCGTGCCCAGGGGAAGGGCCTTCTCTGTGGCAGGGCCAGCCCTCTGGAATGACCTACCCCCCGAACTTCGCACTATCACGGACCTTCCCCTCTTTCGCCACTCACTTAAGACGTATCTTTTCCACCAAGCCGGTCTAGCCTAGAGCTTAGAGCTCAGATGCGATTTAATTTTAGCAAATTTGTAAAGAGATTCTAGAATTTATTAATGGGAATTTTTAGCACAGGTTATTTAATTTAATTCATTTTAAATATTGTCACTATATCTACTATTTTTGCTGGTAATTTTTAATTTCCTGTGCACCGTCCTGAGTCCATCTCGATGGAGATAAGAGCGGTATATAAATCAAATAAATAAATAAATAAATATGATTTACCCTCCAGACCCTTTGTTGCTCTTCTCTGCACACTTTCGAGGGTTTCAACATTTTTTTTAATAATGTGGGTACCAGAACTGGACTTGGTATTCTAAGTGTGGCCCCACCAGTGCAGTTTAAAGGAGTATAATAACTTCTCATTGTATTCTTCTGTGGGTATGTGGATATATAGTGGTTGTCCACTAGGATAACACAGGTTGTTCTGGTGGATGACCAATCAAGTATACCGGCTCATATTTAAGTGGTTGTCCACTAGGACACCTAAATCCATCTCGTGGTTACTACTGTTGATCCTGGTGGAATCTACTCTATCCTATTCCACCTGTGCATTTAGTTTTTCTTGCCTTTTCTCACCACTGAATTACATTTTGTTGGAGAGGGCCCAACGTTCATGTCTTTCAAGATCCTTCTGAATCTTGATAGATTGAAAAAAACCTCGAACTTACTGCATCTTTACTCTCTATGGAGGGAAGGCAAAACATAGTCAGACTTTAGAATTCTTTCATGTAGCCTCTATTGAAAAGTGGAATTCCAGTCATTATGAAAAAGACTAAAAGGCTGAGACATGAAAACCTACGTTACTTAGAAAAAAGGCAGATATCAACTAAGCCAGGGATGGCGAACCTTTTTAGGCTTGCGTGCCATGAGGGTGGGAGTGCAGGGGAGTCATGTGCTGGCGTGCCACACCCTAATGCAATGTGCGCCCCCCCACAGTGCTCATTGCAAATGACAGGCACCCCCTTCCTTTTTTACATGCTTTTTTCGCCCTCCCCAGGCTCCAGAGGCTTTATAGGAGCCTGGGGAGGGCAAAAACAGCCTCCCCCCCACCCTCCACAGAGACCCTCCGGAGGCTTCAGGAGGCTGCCCTGAAGGCTCCGGAGGACTAAAAAAGGCCCTACAAGAAAACCGGAAGTCACTTCCGGTTTGCTCGTAGCATCGTTTTTAGTCCTCCGGAGGCTTCAGGGAAACTCCTAAAACCTCCGGAGGGCCTCTGTGGAGGGTGGGGTGGTGGTGGGGGCTATTTTTGCCCTCCCCAGGCTCCTATAAAGCCCAGGGAGGGCAAAAAATGGCTTTAAAATGGCTGAATCACCTGGCCAGTATGCACATGTGCGCTGACCAGCTGACAGGCCAAAGCCTCGCATGCCCTGCCAAATGGCTCCATGTGCCACAGGTTCGCCATCACTGAACAAAGCTGATAGTTACGTACACTATTAGAGATAAATGGCAACATTTTTTCTAAGGAATGATGACTCTCTGAAGCAGGGGTGGAACCTCCTATAGAAGAGGTTCCACAAATCTACAGTGCCTTTTAGAACCGGTTCCAGCTCCCTCCCCCCACCCGTCCGCACATCATCAAGATGAAGAGCGAGAGGAGGAATTCTGGGAGTTGAAGTCCACAAGTCTTAAAGCTGTCGTGTTTGAACACCCCTGGGGTTTTTCTTCTAAAGGGTTAGGGGTGCATGGGTCTTGTAACTTGACAGCTTTAAGACTTGCATGCTTCAAATACCAGAGTTTCTGAGCCAACATTTTGGTTGCTAACCCAGAGCGTTGTTAAGTGAGTCTCACCACATTTTACAAGTTGGCCACGCCCACCCAGTCACATGACTGCCAAGCCACTCCTACCCAGTGGAATGGCCGGCAAGTCACTCCTACAAAGCAGGCCACACCTACAGAAGAGGTTCTACAAATTTTTGAAACCCACCACTGCTCTGAAGCCACAGTTAGCATAGCCAGTGATGTGGACTGGAGGAATATATAATTTAGCAACATCTGGAGAACTTATATTTACTATGCAGAAAAGAGTAGACATCAAGAGGAATACTATGCCACGAACACCCCTTTTCTTTTTCATTGCTTTACGATCACGTATGGAAGCTACGTTCCTGATGATTGCCAGCCTGGGTAACTTAACCTAGGCTATTTGTTTTAATCCAGAATAAACCACTCCTGTTTCACCTTCCCACTCAATCAGATCTTGCTTGAGGCTGCCCTCCAAATGTGGAGGGGACAAGTGAGTGAAGCTGATTTCCCCATTTTCTTGCACACTTATCAGGTCAATTTGCCTACTCAGAATTATGTTGTTTTTTTAAAAAAAAATCACACTACTTTGCACATTACTGACCTGGCACTAAGTAGCATCATTTTGAGATCTAATAGATCTCCATGAGAAGAATTTGGAATCTGTGGACTGGATGATTTCTCTCAGGGGTGTCAAACTCGATTTCATTGAGGGCCGCATCAGGTTTGTGTTTGACCTCGGGGAGGCTGGGATGGGTGTGGCCAGGGTGGGCATGGCCACATGATGTCACTCGTGTTGGGAGAGAGCTGAGTGCTCTGCCAGCGAAAATGGAGCCTTGAGCTCCATTTCATCTGCAACGGCCTCCTGCAACCCTCTGCCAGTGAAAGCAGAGCTCGGGGGGCTGGGGGGGCGCATGCACAACCCTCGTGAGCTACGTTGTCAGCTGCAACGGCCTCCTGCAACCCTCTGCCAGTGAAAGCAGAGCTCGGGGGGGGGGAGCGCATGCACAACCCTCGTAAGCTACGTTTTCAGCTGCAACGGCCTTCTGCAACTCTCTGCCAGCAAAAATGGAGCTTGGGAGGGCTGCGCACGGCGGGTCCATCGCTGTTTTCAGGGCAGTTCCACAGGCTAGATCTAAGCACCCCATGGGCCTTGAGTTTGACACCCCTGATTTATCTGAAAGAGGACACGCTCAGTGTATTTCAAAAGGATTTTCTCCTTTGGAGGCAATTCATGTAGTTGTTTTTTTTTCCCTAAAAGAGAGGGGGTAACGAACCAATGCACAATTGCTGTTTAGACGTCCTACCGGATTTTGTTAAACTGTGAATAAAATCGTGTCTAACAACATTTAATTAACATTTAACTTTTAATCAGTAAGTTTTGTATTAATAAGTTAAGATATTTAAAGAAAGGTTATCTAGGCAGTATCTGGTTCTTCCCTAGGACTGAATTTGTGTTGCAAGTTGAAGTGTTCCATTGGTGTGCATATGAACATTCCCAAATGCAGGACTCACCGAGCAAGCGTTCATTAGTAGGTTTCTTAATTGTAACAGGAATTTATAGAAAATTCATTCACAAAGGGTAGACAAAACCTACCACTTAACTAGATCCTACCAGGAGGGGATTTAAAGATCATGTATTCTTTCTTTCTTTCTTTCTTTCTTTCTTTCTTTCTTTCTTTCTTTCTTTCTTTCTTTCTTTCTTTCTTTCTTTCTTTCTTTCTTTCTTTCTTTCTTTCTCTCTCTTTCTCTTTCTCTCTCTCTCTCTCTCTTTCTTTCTTTTCTTTGTGCATGGCTGCTTGTGAAAAAGAGCAAAAGGGACCTGGCTTCAGAATAGCAAGAGAGTAGGCAGACTCATAGACAAAGGAAGGGGCACAGGGTAAATACTGATTTCTCCCCCATTGTTCCCTGATGAACAGGAAGTCATGCCATGCTGGCATTTCATGTGCCATTAGGTTTGGATCTCTTAACAATTAGCACCATGTGCAGGACCACAAGCTAACCACCCACATTTCACTTTAATTTTATTTTGCAAATTCAGTCCAGTTTAGAGTTGATTATGATATGTGAAACCTCACAGTTGGATTAAGTAAACCATGCTTCAGTTATTTAGGGCAGCGTTTTTCAACCACTGTGCCATGGCACACTAGTGTGCCGTGAGATATTGTCTGGTGTGCCGTGGGAAAAATTCCTGCCAGAATATCAGCTTTGTGTTCAGCCAAACAGGCCCAGGTTTCGCACTGAGTAAGTAAACAGAAATATGAACAATTATAAAATACTTTATTATTTCAAAGTAAAGTAATTATAAAATAATTTCTTTGTGTTTATTTGATTCCTATTCAAGAGAATTACTTTATATATAGTCAATATAGGCACAGAGTTAATTTTTTTAAACATTTTCTAATGGTGGTGGTGTGCCTCGTGATTTTTTTCATGAAAAAAGTGTGCCTTTGCACAAAAAAGGTTGAAAAACACTGATTTAGGGGAAGCATGTCCTGCAAACACAGCCTGTATGAATCCTATATGGAGGTTGCTTGGCAGATTTTCTAAAAAAAAAAATTTGTATCACAACCTGATGTGAGCTGAAAAATATTTCCTTGTCTCAATGCACATCGGATTACATCTTTTTTTCATTATTTCCCTACCTTGTGGTGCAATTAAGAGGGGTGGGGGAATACAGGTGGTCCTTGACTTACAACCACAATTGAGCCCCAAATTTATGTTGTTATGTGAGACAGTTGTTAAGTGACTTTTGCCCCATTTTGCGACCTTCCTTGCCACAGTTGTTAAGTGAATCGCGGTTAAGTTAATAACACGGTTGTTAAGTGAATCTGGCTTCCCCATTGACTTTGCTTGTCAGAAGGCCCCACAAGGGGATCACATGATCACAGCAGAATGCAACTGTCATAAATATGAACCGGTTGCCAAGCATCTGAATTTTGATCACAGGGATCATGGGGATGCTGCAATGGTTGTACGTGTGGAAAAAAAAAAAGGTCAGCAGTCATTTTATTCAGTGCCGACGTAACTTCAAACAGTTGTGAGTTCAGGATTGCTTCATTGGTGGGTTCTGGCCGGTACGCCCCGGTATGGGTGCCAGCAGGCACCAGTCTGGTCTGGTGCTTCGGAGGACCCACCCACCCACCTACTCTCCTTACCTCTATTTGAGCTGACTGGGACATTTGTGCATGCGCACGCAGCGTACGGTGCCTGCGTAACGCTCCACCAAGCAGCTGGAGCGTTGTGGGCGATGGGTGCACATGTGGGCACAGCGCGCGTGCACGCAGTGGATACAATACAATAATACAATACAATAGCAGAGTTGGAAGGGACCTTGTAGCGTGGGCAGGAACCTTATACCATTTCAGACAAATGGCTATCTAACATCTTCTTAAAGACTTCCAGGGTTGGGACATTCACAACTTCTGGAGGGAAGCTATTCCAGAGGTTAATTGTTCTAACTGTCAGGAAATTTCTCCTTAGTTCTAAGTTGCTTCCCTCCTTGATTAGTTTCCACCCATTGCTTCTTGTCCTGCCCCCAGGTGCCTTGGAGAATAGTTTGACTCCCTCTTCTTTGTGGCACCCTCTGAGATATCGGAACACTGCTATCATGTCTCCCCTGGTCCTTCTCTTCATCAAACTAGACATACCCAGTTCCTGCAACCATTCTTCATATGTTTTAGCCTCCAGTCCCCTAATCATCTTGGTTGCTCTTCTCTGCACTCTTTCCAGACTCTCCACATCTTTTCTACATCGTGGCGACCAAAACTGTATGCAGTATTCCAAGTGTGGCCTTACCAAGGCACTATACAATGGCATTAACACTTCACGTGATCTAGATTCTATCCCTCTGTTTATGCAGCCTAGAACTGTGTTGGCTTTTTTGGCAGCTGCTGCACACTGCTGGCTCATATTTAAATGGTTGTCCACTAGGATTCCTAGATCCCTCTCACAGTTGCTACTATTGAGAAAGGTACCACCTATACTGTACCTGTGCATTTTGTTTTTCTTGCCTAAATGTAGAACCTTACTTTTTTCACAATTGAATTTCATTTTGTTAGATAGTGCCCAATGTTCAAGTTTGTCAAGATCCTTCTGTATCTTAAGCCTGTCTTCTGGAGTGTTGGCTATTCCTGCCAGCTTGGTGTCGTCTGCAAATTTGATGAGTTCCCCATTTATCCCCTCATCCAAATCATTGATGAAGATGTTGAAGTGTACTGGGCCTAAAACAGAGCCTTGGGGTACTCCACTGCATACTTCCTTCCATGTGGATGCAGTTCCATTGAGGACTATGCCTGGGCCCATCGCAGCATACCGGTTGCGATGGGATCTGGAACCCACCACTGGACTGCTTGTACTTAGAAAACATGTGAGAGATGAATCTCCAGAAACATTTATTGCTTGCATTATTCATTTGGTCAATCGATCACTAGGGGGCATTAAGAGTAGATAACGCAGTTTTCAGAGATGGAAACTTTCTATTGGAATATGTAACTTTTAAAGATAAGCTGTACTTGTCCTTTCAGACCTTAAGCACCTGTATCTGGCTTCCTTTAATTAGCTTTGTTTGACTTGCACCACGGATGCTTTTCTAAATATGTACTCAGTGGATGTACTAGGGTTATCTTATCTCAATATTTTCCCTCTAAGATAGCCTTTCTTTCTCTTCTTTCACTGACTGATTGCAAATTACACCTGTCCTTCCCTCTGAAACATAGAAGCCATTTTTACCACCATTTATAGAATGGAATGGAATGGAATGGAATGGAATGGAATGGAATGGAATAGAATAGAATAGAATAGAATAGAAACAGGAACAGGAACAGGAACAGGAACAGGAACAGGAACAGGAACAGAATCACAGCGTTGGAAGGGATCTTAAAGGTCTTCTAGTCCAACTCCTGCATAAGCAGGAAACCCTATACCAGTGATGGCGAACCTATGGCACGTGTGCCACAGGTGGCATGCAGAGCCATTTGGCAAGGCACACGAGGCGTTGCCCTGTCAGCTGGTCAGCATGCATGCGTGCGCTGGCTAGCTAATTCAGCCATTTTAAAAGCCATTTTTCACCCTCCCCAGACTTTATATGAGCCTCGGGAAGGCGAAAACAGCCCCCCTGCCCCCCAGAGGCCCTCTGGAGGGTGAGAACAGTCTTCCCTCCCACCTCCAGAGCCCCCAGGAGCTTCCCTGAAGCCTCCAGAGGGCAAAGAATGGCCTCAAAAGAAGGCATAAATCAGCAGGCCAGCACACACAAGCGCGCTGGAGCTGACAGGGCAACGCCTTGCGTGCCCTAAGAAATGGTTCTGCGTGCCACCTGTGGCACCCGTGCCATAGGTTCGCCATCACTGCCCTATACCGTTTCAGACAAATGGGTATCCAACATCTTCTTAAAGACTTCCAGGGTTGGGGCATTCACAACTTCTGGAGGCAAGCTGTTCCACTGATTAATTGTTCTAACTGTCAGAAAATTTCTCCTCAGTTCTAAGTTGCTTCTCTCCTTGATTAGTTTCCACCCATTGCTTCTTGTTCTACCCTCAGGTGCCTTGGAGAATAGTTTGACTCCCTCTTCTTTGTGGCAGCCCCTGAGATACTGGAACACCTCTATAATGTCTCTCCTAGTCCTTCTTTTCATTAAACTAGACATACCCAGTTCCTGCAACCGTTCTTCATATGTTTTAGCCTCCAGTCCCTAATCATCTTGGTTGCTCTTCTCTGCACTCTTTCTAGAGTCTCCACATCTTTTCTACATCGTGGCGACCAAAACTGAATTCAGTATTCCATTTCAGACAAATGATTATCCAACATCTTCTTAAAAACTTCCATTGTTGGAGCATTTACAACTTCTGGAGGCAAGCTGTTCCACTGATGAATTGTTCTAACTGTTGGGAAATTTCTCCTTAGTTCTAAGTTGCTTCTCTTCTTGATTAGTTTCCACCCATTGCTTCTTGTCCTGTCTTGAGGTGCTTT
Source organism: Rhabdophis nuchalis (assembly GCA_039707465.1). Taxonomy (NCBI): domain Eukaryota; kingdom Metazoa; phylum Chordata; class Lepidosauria; order Squamata; family Natricidae; genus Rhabdophis; species Rhabdophis nuchalis. The sequence continues at coordinate 191,031,771 of CM077646.1, forward strand.
GCAGAATAGTTTGACTCCGTCTTCTTTGTGGCAGCCCCTGAGATCCTGCTATCATGTCACCCCTACTCCTTCTTTTCATCAGACTAGACAGACCCAGTTCCTGCAACCGTTCTTCATATCTCAGTGAATGTAAACTAAGGACAGGTTGACAGCAGAATGGTTTCCAACCCCCATCCTTCAAATGCAATTTGAAGAAGTATAATCTTTATTGCCATTGTACTTGTTTACAACCAAATTGGTTTTAAACTCACTGGTGCAAAATTATAACAGAAACAAAAAGAGAGAGAAAAGAAAAAAGAAAAAAAACTAGCGTGTGCATGGAGTGATTGTGGTTGTATTTAAAATCTCACAGCCCAAGGATAGAAGCTATCTTTAAACCTGTTTGTTCGGCTGGCTATACTTTGATGTCTTCTGCCTGATGGTAGAAGTGCAAAGAGACACCGACCAGGGTGTGAATCATCTTTGAGAATCTTCCTTGCTCTGCTAAAGCAGCGAGATCTGGCGATGTCATCCAGGGGTGTCAGAGGGCAACCAATGGTTTCTGATCACTCTCTGTAGTGCCTTCCTCTTCGCAGCTGTCAAACCAGCATACCACACGGTGATACAATATGTGAGAACACTGTGAACTGTGGATATCCTCGCTGTCACCAACTCTACAAGGCTAAGAACAAAGAGCATTTGGGGAAGGTCTAGCACAGTGATGGCAAACCTATGGCATGCGTGTCACAGGTGCCACACAGAGCCATTTGTCAGGGCACGCGAAGCGTTGCCCTGTCAGCTGTCCAGTGCAAATGTGCGTGCTGGCCAGCTGATTCAGCCTTTTTAAAAGCCATTTTTCGCCCTCCCCAGGCTTTATATGAGCCTGGGGAAGGCGAGAAAACAGCCCCTCCGCCGAGGCCCTCCAGAGGTTTCAGGAGCTTCCCTGAAGCCTCCAAAGGACTAAAAACGATGCTATGAGCAAACCGGAAGTGACTTCCGGTTTGCTCGCACCATCGTTTTTAGTCCTCCGGAGCCTTTAGGGAAGCCTCCTGAATAAGGTGACCAGATTTCAACTTGACTAAAGTGGGACACCATCGATGGGGGGGGCACAGCGTCCTTTCCCAGCTCCGCAGCCTCGCCACCCACTTCCCTCGCTGACCAGGGGGCATGTGGGCTGACCCCCTCCCTCCCTCCCCCCCCCCCCCGAGCAGGGCACCTGCAGGTAAGCATCTAGTGGGGCGGCGGAGCAGGGCTGGGCGGGCAGCAGGCACTCTGCACGTGCTCAGAGGCACGGGGTGGGGCAGGAAGTGGCGGGCTGGCGGGCAGGCCGAAGGGGAGGGCCAGCGAGGGAGGAGCCAGGCCCAGGCAGGCAGCAGGCGGCGGAAGAGGAGGACAGCCTGACGGAGCCCATGCAGCCCTGAACTTCTTTGCGCCGCGCTGCGATGCGCTGAGAGCGGAGGGCCGGAAGCCCCACCACCGCCCGCCCGTTCCGCCATGGGTGCCTGGGACAAGCCGGGCGAGGAGGTGGCGGCGGTGGGGCTTCCATCCGGCTGCTCTCAGCTCATCGCAGTGCGGCACAAAGAAGTTCAGGGTTGTGCGGGCTCCGGCAGGCTGTCCTCCTCTTCCGCCGCCTGCTGCCTGGCTGGGCCTGGCTCCTCCCTCGCTGGCCCTTCCCTTCGGGGAGGCCCTCCCCTTTAGCCTCCGGAGGACTAAAAACAATGCTATGAGCAAACTGGACTTCTAAAGCCTCTGGAGCCTGGGAAGGGTGAAAAAAGCATGTAAAAATGGGGGGGGGGACTGTCATGCATGCATGCGCACTGGGGTGTGTGCATTGCATTATGGGTGCGGCACACCAGGGCATGACCCTGCACTACCCCCCTAAAAAGGTTCACCATTGCTGGTCTAGTGAATCCTGCGGTGGGCAGAGTGGTGGTGGATTTGATGACTTCCTTGGTCCCTTCCGCGATTCTGTGGTTCTATGATTCTTCTGCATGATCGGAAAACGGCATTAGTATAAAGAAGTCCTTTGAGCCATCAGTCTCTGAGTCATGATGATGATGATGATGACGACGGTGATATTATACATTTATTCATGTCTGACTCCTGGTGATTCTATGGATCAGATCTCTCCATATCTTCTGATCTTGAGCTGCTTCTTTGACTTCTTTGTGCTTTGGCTGGTGTCCAGCCATTGTGTTTTTTGGCAGCCTGGTTTCCTTTTACTGCAAACTCTTCCCAACACAATTGCTTTCTCCAGTGAATTCCTCCTCATTGATATGGCCAAAATAAGTGAGTTTGTTTTGAACCTACAGCTAATCAATTTAATTGGGCAATGTTGACTTTAGTATTCTGTGAGAGAGAATAATGTTTTCCTCTTTGAGCCAGATATTCACTTGCATTTGCATTTTGCCATGATTTTCTTCTTTTTTTGTTGGTTGCGATGTATCAATATAACATTCTGCTGTGGCCCACCAGTGGCCGGCAGAGCTGGCAGCAGATTCGGACAGGGAGGAGGTTGGGGGAGAACATGGGCCAGTCCTGGAATCTGGGGAAGGCTCTGATGAGGGCTCTGTGTCAGGGGCAGAGAGGGAGCCACAGCCATATGCCAGTTATCTGATGCCTTCAGAATCAGACATCAGTGAGGCAGATGAACAGCTGGAGCCTGTTCCCAGTGTGCGCATGAGCAGAGTTGCCAGATGAAGGGAACAGCTAAACAACAGGGGTCAACTTGGGAGTAAGGCCACAAGTGGACAATGAATGGCCCCTTCCAGAGGAAATAAAAGAGGAGCGAAAGGATCACGTGGGTGATTATGGGTGCCTCAAGGCAATCCCACGTAACACCTCTCCTGCGCGAGCTGCACTGGCTACCTGTGGCCTTTCGGGTGCGCTTCAAGGTGCTGACGACCATCTTTAAATCGCTCCATGGCTCGGGGCCTAGCTACATACAAGACCGCCACCTGCCCCATACATCCCTTCGACCGATCCGCTCCCACAGAGAGGGCCTTCTCCGGTACCGTCGGCCAGGCAATGCCGGTTGGCGATGCCTAGGGGAAGGGCCTTCTCTGTGGTGGGCCCAGCCCTCTGGAACGACCTACCCCCCAAACTACGCACCACCTCGGACCTCCGCCTCTTCCGCCAATGTCTCAAGACTTATTTATTCCAACAAGCCGGCCTAGCATAACCCCCGTTTTCTGACTTTTAAATGTGGATAAATTTTAAATTCTTAGGGTTTATAATGGGTTTTAGCACGGGATAGAATTTAATAGTTTTTTAATAATATTTTTGTATTTTGTATGGTTTTTTAATATTGCCTGTGCGCCGCCCTGGGTCCTTGCAAGGAGAAGGGCGGGGTATAAATTTAATAAAATAAAAATAAATAAATAAAGAGTGGAGTTTGCAGGAGACAATTAGTTTGCTTAATTGGTTCGTGACTCTCCAAGACTCCTTGCCAAGTTCTGCAGATATCGGTCTGGCAGCTCTCCAAGCCAGATAAGGTCTGTGACTGTAAATCTTCCCTTGAAAGACTTTGCTGGATGTGAATGAGCAGAATTCACAGTAAATTAATAAAGGGGTTTTTTTTTGTTGGGACCAGGAGTTTGCTTCATGCTTTTGGGAAGCCTCAGTCAGAACACATTCCCAAATTGGCTTCTATTAAGTTTTCTCTTCCCAAGCCCCAAACCTGCATGAAAGCGCTGGTGAATCTGTGGCCATTCCCAGATTCTGCACCAATTCTCAGCAGGCAAAAACAGCCCTTTCAAACCAAAGTGATCAACTCAGTTCCCTTTTGGGAAAAGGGATGCGAGACGTCTCACCACACAGAGTCTCTCATATCAGTGCCTTTCTCGTCTGGTAAGAAGTTCAGGCCTGTGGTTTTAATCCCATCAAAACCCTCACTTTCCTCACTGTCCATCCATTGGGATCAAAAGCTCCCAAAAAATCAAAAATCTTTGCTCTCGGCCCGTGTTCAGACACATACAAGGACAAGAGGGGGCCCGGTGGGCACCTTATCCAAGACCCCTGTTTATTTTTACCTCTGAGGCCAAGCCCTCTTGCTCCGGCCTGTGGGTCCTTGCCCTCAGGTGTTGCCATGGCGCTTGGATGCAGGGCAGAGGTCCTTCCCTGGCGGAAGGGACAGGCAGCTATTTCAGGCAGTATGGACCTTGCCCTCTTGGAGAGTGCCAGAATATGACATAATACATAGCAGTGAGATTTGACTTCTGAGAGACCAAAGTCCATTGCCAGGTATGTCTAACTGTCTCAGCATTAACAGACAGGGAGGGGGGACCCATCCGGCGAAGTTCTCAAGGTTGAGAGGTAGTGATGGCTTCCTGCCGACAAAATCTTCGTGCAAATATTCTTCTTACATGCCCCGGTGGGGGGGGGGGGTTTCTCTCGGCCTCATGACACAACTGTGTGGGAAATGCAATTGAACAACCTCCAGGCTTGCCCCAAACATGGTTATGATGCTAAGCGTTGCGTTCAAGGAAATTATTAGTAGGACAGGAGGGAATTATTTGAAATTAATCCAGTCAGGCATGGTGTGGTTCTGTCAATGATGAATTTTTTTCTTAGAGATCATGTGAATGTTGCTCCTGTTTCCTTGGTCCTGATCTTCTCTAGGTGTTATGCTTTGCTGATACTTTGGGATTGTGTTTCTACGGCTTTTAGCGTAATTTTGATACTACATCGTCTATTACTTACATTAGCTTTCCTTCACTGACTTAGTGGCCTACAAATACACTAAATCACAATTCCCAGAATTCATGGGCATTCAAAATCGGCCAGTAGTGATCTAATAGGGGGAATAATCCCCTCCTCCTCTTCCTCTCCTTCTCTCTTTCTTTTTCCCTTTCTCTTTCCTTTTCTCTTCCTCCTCCTCTTCCTCTTATTGTACTTCATAGCAGGGGTGGGTTGCTGCCAGTTTTACTACCGGTTCGCAACCCGTGTGCAACGTGCACATGCACTGTTCATTGTAAATTGTTTGTCACACATGCGCAGAACAATTTACAGTGAACTGTGCACACGGAGTCACTAAAAACAAAAATGGCGGCGCGCCAGCAGCGGCGAGGGAACCAGTTCAGGGGCGTGGCAGGCCTGGGTCACTGCCGGTTCTACAACCCAGGTCTGAATTGCACTACTGGTTCGGCTAAACCAGGCCGAACCGGGAGCGACCCACCTCTGCTTCATAGGATATCTGTTTGCTGCAACAGTATACAGTCAAAATCAATCTCTCTCCCTCCCCCCCCTCTCACACGCACACGCACACACACAAACACACACACACGCACACCACCACTCCCCAGATATGCACACATACATACCTACCTACTTATCTACCTACCTATGTATGCATCCTCTGGTTTAAATTGTAAGCTTTTTCCTCTGGCCTTTCTAATTTAATGGCTAATTGGCTGGTTTCCCCAAGGATAGGCAGAAGGCAGCTAGGGTTTGTTGTTGTAAAGCTCCTCACTAAACTGGGAACTGTTAGTTCCTATAACATTGGATTCATTCCTAATGCCATCTCCCTTTCCAATTTCTCTCCCCTCCTGCCACTTTCTGTCTGGGGACCATTGTGCTTCCAGAGTTTCCTTTTCTTTGTCAACAACAACTAATGAGACCTCCTCCCTTACAGACACCCTCTTGACTCAGGTTAGTAAGAAGAACAGGATCTCCATCTCTTTGTGGGCCAAGGTTATTAAAGATTCAATGTCTTCTTCCTGAGACTGGACAGCAAGGAGGAGGTTTCTGCCCAAATTTTCTTCTTTTCTGTCTGGGTCCCCCCCACCCCACCCCTTTGGAACACTCCCCTCCCCCAATATTTAGTTGGGACAGTCTTGATTTCTTTCCCATCAGTTGTACAATTGTCTTCCACTCCCGAAACAAGATCTGCTCTTCATCAAAGGTAGAAATACTGACAGTGGGTACCAGTGGGTGACTGTATGGCTGGACTCCCAGAAGTCTGGGATGCATTTGGCAGCAGACAGAATGGGACCGTTCTCCTCCTCCCCTTCACCGTGCCTATTTTGCCCCCAGGTTTCCACCCCCAGCCATTAACCTCTGCCATCTCGTCTCCGCTGTTAGGACCCTAGCTGTTCGTGCCAGCCAATGGGACCCTCCCTCTTTAGTCCCACACCTTTCCTCACTTTCTCCCTCCGCCTCTCTCTCTTTCTCCCTTCCCTTCCTCTGAGCATTTCTCTTTTGTGTATTGCAGGAGGGGGGATGCAAAAACGTAACAAACCCATGGAGAGGAATGAGAAGAAACTCCACACCAAACACTTTCTTGGCTGGCGGTGAACTGTCACCTGAGCCCAAAGGCCCCGGGTGAAAGGCGTTTCTCCCAAAAGCCCCGTGAGGAAGGGTGTTGGACTAAAGAGGGAGGGTCCCACTGGCCGGCATGAACAGCTAGGGTCCTAACAGCGGAGACGAGATGGCAGAGGTTAATGGCTGGGGGTGGAAACCTGGGGACAAAATAGGCGCGGCGAAGCGGAGGAGGAGAACGGTCCCATTCTGTCTGCTGCCAAATGCATCCCAGACTTCTGGGAGTCCAGCCATACAGTCACCCACTGGTACCCACTGTCAGTATTTCTACCTTTGATGAAGAGCAGATCTTGTTTCTGGAGTGGAAGACAATTGTACAACTGATGGGAAAGAAATCAATAATAATTTAATAATTAATAATTTATTAGATTTATAAACCGCCCCCTCTCCCCGAAGGGACTCGGGGCGGTGTACAGGAAAAATTAAAAACCATATAAAAACATACAATATATCCAAAGTTAAAAACGAATTAAATTAACCTGTACTAAAATTTAAGAACATTAAAATTACAACCCAGCCAACCCAGTCTTGACAAATCAAGACTGTCCCAACTGAATATTGGGGGAGGGGAGTGTTCCAAAGGGGTGGGGGGACCCAGACAGAAAAGAAGAAAATTTGGGCAGAAACCTGGAGGCAAAATAGGTGCGGCGAGGCGGAGGAGGAGAACGGTCCTAGACCTGGCAGCAGATGACCTTAAGTGGCCTGAAACGACAACATATAAGCAGAGGCATGAGCTAAACGAACTCATCCGTGCACAAAATGTCAGGCCATTTTTTAGTGGTAGCTTGCATAGCAATGAAGATGTTGCTCGTCTAAAGTGATATCTGCCCTCACCAGTTCAAAATGGGCTAAGGACAGGCAAAGCTTTGCATCCAAGAGCTGGAACAGAGCTTTCTGAAGATGGCCATGAACTGTAGGCTTTTGCCAGAAATAAAAGTTTGGTGAAGTCATTGTTCAGGAACGCTTGTTATATGAGCTAGCTTAGCACTGGAGGGGAGACCACAAAATGGAATAAAGGAAACATCTTGATAAACAAATAGAATGGCATCTTTGAAATGCGTTAAGTCACTTATAAAGTCCAAGGAACCTATAATCCAATAGCAAAATAATATGGAATAGATCAGTGGTGGGTTGCCAATATTTTTACTACTGGTTCAGGCACGCAACGCTTCTGTGCAGAAGTGTCCGGACAGGTGGGCAGAGCCTCCTGCTGTGGCTACTACCGGTTCACCTGATCTTGGCCAAATCTGGAGCAACCCACCTCTGGAATAGGTAATAGAAAGCCAGATTAAAATGGCTGGTTTTTCCACAAAACCAATGGGGCATAAATAAAGCTTGCACAATCCACACATCAATCTACTGTAAAATACAAGTAGTCACATCAGGTTGTCATGGCAACTGGGGCAGAATTTCCATTGCTAAGCGACGTGGTTGTAATGTCATGTGATCACAAGCAACAATTTCATCATTCCCAGTTGCTGTCGCCATTCAAAGACATGCATATTGTTAAGCAGGAAATGGTGGGAATCTCAGGAGAGTGTGAGGATGCTGCAGGAGATGTGGAGGAGGTTGGGAGAGAGCTTGGGAGGCCCAGTGTAAGCTGTGCACTAGTGCAAGAAGGCTGGTGGGTGGACAGTGCAACACAAGTGTGAAGAACAAGAAGAAGCTTCTTAGATGAGAAGGGGGGGAAATCCAAGGTTCAAGAAAGCACCTTTGGGACAACCATGACCTGGATGATTGAAAATCTCCACAGACATTGAAGCATGGAGCTTGCATCCCTGGACTTGGATCCAAAATTTTATGGAGAAACTATGGAGATCCATCAAGGCCTCTGACCATTTCCCAGTATTGCTCTCCATAGATGTTATGATTTTGTTTACTCAGAATAAATTTGACCACGCACAGGTGACATAAGGCTTTGGAAACCAGGGAAAAGTTAAAAGCCCAGTCAGGGACAGAACACTCTTTCAGATAAGTTGTTGTTTGGGCAGGGGCTATGGATGAAAGATAAGGTCAACCTAATTGTTTGATGGAAAGAATATGCCCTGATAACCATCAAGGTCCCTGCCCTCACAGCCATTTCGGTAACTTTCCATACTAACTTCCTGGGATTACTCTGGAAATCCCAAAGAGGACTGCCCAATATTTATATCGCCATGTTCTTTGCTACCCATAAAGTCTCCCAGCAATCTTCTGAGGAGCTACTTTTCTGACCAGAGTAGCTGGGCAAAGTCTCAGTGAGTCCAGCCCAGTGGTGGGATTCAGCCAGATCGCACCTATTCGGGAGAACTGGTTGTTAACTTTCTAAGCAGTTCGGAGAACCAGTTGGAAGAAATCTCATCCCCCCCCCCCCACTTTACAGGGCTAATCCTGTAAGGAAGGCAGGAAGGAAACATTCTGGTGTTGTTTCTAGCCTAATTTTTATTGCCCTGCTTACAGAAATTGCCTCTCTGGTTATTCCTTATTACATTGTAACAGCTAAGGCCAAGTACCCATCAACGTGAGTGACGTTGAGTTGGCCACACCCACCCAGTCACATGACCACCGAGCCCCGCCTACCCAGTTGGTCATTAGGGCAGAGAACCGGTTGTTAAATTATTTGAATCCCACCACTGGCCCAGTCCCAATCTGAGGGCCAAAATAATGTCTCCTGGTACCTATCTAGTGTCACCACCCCCAAGTCTGCTGGAGATGGTGGACAATACTGTTGAATTGAATGCTCAGCTTGAAGAGACAGAGAGGTGCCAGTTCCTCAGTAGAGTCTTCTGAATGGACTATTCAGGAAGAGCTTTTCTCCAACAACTGTAACCAAATCTGAGTAGTGTCAGTTGTGCGGAAACAGACATAGAAACTCTCATCTGGGTACATTTAATCACTGGAATAATATCAGAATCCAATTCTTGTCTTCACTGATGGCATGATTTCACTTTGATCATCTCTTGAATGCTGTAAGCTGCTTAGAGGTGGTATTCAGCAGGTTTTGCACCGTTCTGGAGAACCGGTAACATAAATGTTGAGTTGTTCAGAGAACCGGTAAATACTACTTCTGACTGGCCCCGCCCCCATCTACTCTCTACCTCCCGAGTCCCAGCTGTTCAGGAGGAAATGGGGATTTTGCAGTAACCTTTCCCTGGAGTGGGGAGGGAATGGGGATTTTGCAGTATCCTTCCCCTGCCACGCCCGCCACGGCACACCACGCCTACCACTCCACGCCCACAGAATCAGTCGTAAAATATTTTGAATCCCACCACTGATGCTGCTGAATATTCTGAACCGTTCCATGGATTCTGGAACTGTTTCAGGAAGATGGCTAGTTTAGAAGTGTGAAAAATGAATAAATAAAGACTTGCTCTGAGCAAATGTTGGCCCTACATTTCTGGACTAATTTGCAGTGCTCTGATTTCATTATTTGCCACCGAATAGTACAGTGCTTATTAGGGCTGCACAATGTTCTGGATTCAAAGGCAAATATAGGTTTCAGACTGCAGTGGACCAGGCACAAGGACTTGGCTGCAGTTCCTTAAACCAGGCATGTTGCCTCATAATTGCAGGAAAAGATACCGTTGCTTTAAGGCAGGGGTGTCAAACTCAATTTCATTAACGGCTGCATCAGGGTTGTGTTTGACCTTGGGGGGGGGGGAGGAACAATGGTGAAATTCAATTTTTCTACTACCAGTTCTGTGGGCGTGGCTTGGTGGGCGTGGCAGGGGAAGGATACTGCAAAATCCCCGTTCCCTCCTCACTCCTGGGGGAAGAATATTGCAAAAATGCCATTCCCACCCCACTCTGGGGCCAACCAGAGGTGGTATTTGCCGGTTCTCTGAACTACTCAACATTTCCGCTACTGGTACTCCAGAACCTGTCAGAAACTGCTGAATTTCATCCCTGGGAGGGAGTGGGGGTGGGGGGAACGTGTTCAGGGTGGGCATGGCCAGCTCGACACCCCTCATGTTGGAGGCGCCTGTGGTGGTCCAAGCGCTCTGCCAGCAAAAACGAAGCTCAGGCTCAGGCACGCAGCCCTCTCAAACTCTGTTTTCGCTGGCAGAGGCATCATGGGCCAGTCCTTCGCTGTTTCCAAGGCAGCCCCAGATCTAAGCACCCGTAGGCCGGATACAGCCTGCAGGGCTTGAGTTTGAGATCCCTGCTTTAAGGAGTTGCAGGCAGATGCTCTGTGAGTTGCTTAGATGCTCCAAAGCACTTATTTAGTAATAGATTTCTGTTCTGATCCCCCCTTACTCCGACTAATACAAGACTGGCTGCTTGCCACTGACTCTCTTGGCTGCTTGCCTGAATGACTCTGAACAGATACGAAGCTTCCTGACTCGACTAAACACGAACCTGAAAATCAGCACGAATAAACACGAACCTAGAAATCCAACGTTGTTCTCTGCAAGGACTTCCTTAGCAAAGACTTCCTTTTAAACCCTCTGGGGAGGGGCCAGTCATTAGGCAGCTGGGACTAATTCAAATCCTACGAGTTCGCTTCTGATGCAATTGAAGCCTCCTTTTTTCAGCCCTTCTCAGTCTAGCATCAGGGACAAACTGGCCTTGATCCTCCCCACTACTCCAAGACCCAGGTGCCTCCTGATGACCAGCCAGGCTCTCTGCTCTCTCAAGGTCACCCTCTTCCTCCAGAGCAGACTCATAGGACTACTCACTAGAGGAGTCCATCAGCAGCTCATCCGGAGCCGGCTGGGCCACAACAGATTTCTATTCTAATTTGTACAACTCAAAGCCCATATTCAAAGCCTACCCCCCCCCATCCTTAAAGATAAGATGGATTCTTTAAAGTGAGATGGATTGAGCTGAGAGAGAGAGCGCCTGGCCCAAAATCACCTGATGACTGCTTACCAGAGGATTAAACTTCATGGATTCCTCTTTTCTAGTCCAGCACCTTAACCATTAGACCAACCTGGCTTTTGGCCTTCAATCTAAAGCACTGAACAATCCTATTGATTATACCTCTTGGTTTGCTGGTGAAAGCTTGGACACAATGTACAGGAGGACTACCAATAGGAACTCCTTTAAGAGGAACTTAAAGGCCTGGAGACCAAACCATATAAAGAATGATTGCAGGATTTGGGTTTGGCTAGTCTAGAGCAAGGGTGTCAAACTCGATTTCATTGAGGGCTACATCAGGGTTGTGTTTGACCTCGAGGGGACAGGGTGGGCGTGGCCAGGATGGGCATGGGCAGCTTGACATTACTCATGTCGGGGGCGCCAAGTGTTCTGCCAGAGAAAATGAATTCCCGAACTCTGGTTTGGGTTGTGATGGACTCCTGCAACCCTCTGCCAGGGAAAACGGAGGCACAATTGCCCTCCCAAGCTCTGTTTTTGCTGGCAGAGGCACCACAGGCCATTTCTTTGCTGTTTCCAGGGAGGCTCTGTGCGCCCTATCTAAGAACCTCACAGGCCAGATCTGGCTGCTGGCCCTTGAGTTTGACACCCTTGGTCAGTGGTGGATTCCTATCGGTTCGGACTGGTTCGGACTGGTTTGGCTGAACCAGTAGTGGGTTGGTGCCATGGATTGCAGGAACCCAGGCCTGCAACGTCTCCAAACTGGTTCTCTGGGCGGCGCCATAGGCGGCACCATCTTTTTTTTTTGCTTCTGTACATGCTCAGAGCAATTTTTATTGCACTGTGCATGCACGCACAGCGTGCATCAAGTGCAAGCACACATGCAGCCACGAGCAAATCGGCAGTAGTGACTGCCAGAACCCACCCCTGCCCCTGGTCTAGAGGAAAGAAGGACTAGGGCGGGGGGGGGGGACACATGATAGCAGCATTCCAGTATTTGAGGAGCTGTCACAAAGAAGAAGAAGTCAACTTATTTTCCAAAGCACCAGAAGGCAGGACAAGAAACGATGGATGGAAAATAATCAACGAGAAGAAAGCAAGCTGGAATTAAGGAGAAAATTCCTAACAATGAGGACCAGTGGAACAGCTGGCCATCAGACGTTGTGGGTGCTTCATCACTCAAGATTTTTATGAAGAGACTGGACTGTCACTTGTCTGAAATGATACAGGGTCTCCTGCTTGAGCAGGGGGTTGGACTAGAAGACCGCCAAGGGTATTTTGGTTGATTGAAATTGCCCCAGGCCCTGCAATTAATCTGGAGTATTTCAGTTGTGGGAAATGGTTTTGCCAACCAGGCAGAACAACTGATTGGCTGTAGGGCTGAAGTGATGATGAAGAAGCATTACCGAAGAGTAATCAGCACCAAGAAGTGCACCTCTATGCTGGGGAGGACAACCTCTCTGATACTGATATTGAAATGCTATTTGTAAAAATGGAGCAACATTTGGGAACCAAGAAATGAAACAGCAGCGACCCTATTCTATTTAAACCAGATCAGAGGTTGTATTCTGACCAGTTCTGGAGAACCAGTAGCGTAAATTTGGAGTAGTTCAGAGAACTGGTAAATACCACCTCTGGCTGGCCCCGCCCCATCTATTCTCTGCATTCTGAGCCCTAGCAGATCGGGAGGAAATGGGGATTTTTCAGTAACCTCCCCTGCCATGCCCACCAAGCCACACCCACCAAGCTACACCACGCCCACAGAACCGGTAGTAAAAAAATTTGAATCCCACCACTGAACCAGATGGTAGTGTAGAAAAGGGAAGAAGAAGAGCTGGATTCAGATTGCGGAGCTGGCCAAGTTCATTGTAATCTGCCCCCTCTTTGATCATTTCTCCCGCTTACTGGAGCTTCTTCTGTGCTTTATAGGTTATCATATGAGGATATTCTATATTTGATCATATTATCTTTTTAAAAAGCGGTATGTAGCGATCGGGTGGCTCACTTGCAACTCAGGGAGAGCGTGTTTTCCTTTAAAAGTGCAAATAAAGTGGTAAATAAATGGAGATTGCTTTGGGTCCCTTTTCTCCCAAATGCAATAGGTCAAAGGTGACATTCTAGCACAGGTGAAACAGTTGTTTCCAAAGTTGGTAAACACCAGTCTTTTCTGGGTAGTAGGTGCAGGTTCTCATGCGAAGTGAAGAGAGGCACCAACACAGGGAGAAACTCAAGGGAAAGTAAGGTGGTGGAAGGCAGGGAGAGAAGAGGAAAGCAGCTTTTTAGAGGTACACTAGCTCAGGGGTCTCCAACCTTGGCAGCTTTAAGTCTTGAGGACTTCAACTCTCAGAGTTCCTCAGCCAGCTTGCTGGCTGAGGAACTCTGGGAGTTGAAGTCCTCAAGTCTTAAAGTTGTCAAAGTTGGAGACCCCTGCACTAGCTTAACCTTAACCACAGCTAAACCACTCTGATATAGTGAGCATGTTGCCACGAGAGGACAAATTAAACATCTCAGTTCATCAGTAGAGGTGGTCCTCGATGTACAACAGTTCATTTAATGACTGTTCAAAGTTACAACGGCACTGAAAAATATGACTAATGACTGTTTTTCACTCTTACGAGTGTTGCAGCATCCCCGTGATCAGGTGACCAAAATTCAGATGCTTGGCAACTGGTTCACACTTATGACCATTGCTGTGTCCCAAGCAGTGGTGGGTTCCTAATGGTTCGGACCTGTTCAGCCGAACCGGTAGAAACTTGGCGACCTGGGTCACTTTGAATCAGCAGCGATCCAGGCCTGCCACGCCCCAAACCGGTTCTCCTGGCACTTCCCTGAGTGAACAGGTAGTACCGGTTGCCGGAACCCACCACTCGTACCAAGGTTATGCAATCCCCTCTTGCGACCTTCTGACAAGCAAAGTCAATGGGGAAACCAGATTCACTTAACAGTCGGGTTATTAATTTATCAACTGCAGTGATTCACGTAGCAACGGTGAGGAGAAAGATTGTCGAATGGGGCAAAACTCACTTAACAAATGCCTCAGTTAACAATATAAATTTTGGGCTCGATTGTGGTCACAAGTCAAGGACTACCTGCACGTGTTACCATTTTACAGCCTGTCCAATGTGTCTCTTGAATCAAATGCTGCAGCTTAAAAGGCTGTCCAAATCTCAAGAGACCACCATTTTGATTTTCCTAATATTGGACTTGTAAATTAGACCAGGGGTCTCCAACCTTTGCAACTTTAAGTCTGAAAGACTTCAGCTCCCAGACTTCTCCAGCCAGCTTTGCTGGCTGGAGAATTCTGGGAGCTGAAGTCCTTCAGACTTAAAGTTGCAAAGGTTGGAGACCCCTGAATTAGACAGTCCATCAGTTTATTTATTTGTTTAAGACATTGATATAGCTGCTTTTCTTAAAACAAGTCTGGGCACAATAAAGCAGTACAAAACAGGTATAAAGCAGTGTGTGTGTGTGCATGTGTGCATGTGTGTATGCACAGTGTTAGGGGATATCTCCTTTGAGAGAAAGAAAGTTGTGCAACGGAATATGCAGCTAGAGAAATGTTGCTAGTAAACACATAAATAGTAGCCCAGACCCTGTTAGTAAAACAAAATAGCTTTACTGGTGTTGTAGAACTAAACTACTGCTTCACAAGCAGTGATAGAATATAGTTAGTCAAACAAAGTCTTTAACAAGTAGCAGTTTGCTTACAGTCAGTAATCCACAATACTTCCTTCTTCAAACACAACAAGCGGTCAGTCACAGCAAACAAACAAGCAGACAGCAAATCAGTAGAGATATCAGCAAAGAGAGCAATTAGCAGAGAGAGCAAGCGTTCTGCTTATTTCCTCTTATAGTGGAGATAATTACATTCTCTAATTGCATTCTAACATTCCAACACCCTTAAAGCCACAATGACCATTTGTCATCATGGTATTATATATTGCCTACTCAACTCTAGGAGATAACTCCTAACACACAGTATCTTTGATTTACTTTTTGACCAACTGTCTGGACATGTCGTTGAAGTTTTCTTGATAAGATTTCAGAAGTAGTTGGTCCATGCCTCCTCCTCAGGGCTGAGTGAAGTGATTGTCACTAAATGAACTGTTATAAGTCAAGGATCATCTCTACTAAAAAAACAAAACAGTTAGTAGGCAAGCTGAACAGCAAAAACTAGCTTCAAATCCCTCTATTAACACTATTATTGTATTTAATTCGCAAAAAGGTTTGCAACGGATTCAAGTCCAGCCTTATCCACGCCAATCATTGTCTCCAGTCTTACCAGGATCAAATACCCTTGATTTATTCTTAGTAGTGTGTTTTCCCAAAAATAAGACAGGGCCTTATTTTCTTTTGACCCCCGAAATAAGCACTTGGGCTTATTTTTGGGGAGGTCTTATTATTTTTGAGGTGCAGGAGACGGCGAGTGTGGTCATCTCATGGCTGCCGCTGTGTTGCAATATTTTTGGGGAGGTCTTTTATTTTTGAGGTGCAGGAGGCAGTGAGCATGGTCACCTCATGACTGCCGCTGTGTTACAATATTTTTGTGGAGGTCTTATTATTTTTGAGGTGCAGGAGGTGGTAAGCGTGGTCACCTCATGGCTGCCACTGTGATACAATATTTTTTGGGAAGGCTTATTATTTTTGAGGTGCAGGAGGCGGCGAGCATGGTCACCTCATGGCTGCTGCTGTGTTACAATATTTTTGTGGAGGTCTTATTATTTTTGAGGTGCAGGAGGTGGTGAGTGTGGTCACCTCATGGCTGCCGCTGTGTTACAATATTTTTGTGGAGGTCTTATTATTTTTGAGGTGCAGGAGGCAGTGAGCATGGTCACCTCATGGCTGCCACTGTGATACAATATTTTTTGGGAAGGCTTATTATTTTTGAGGTGCAGGAGGCAGTGAGCGTGGTCACCTCATGGCTGCCGCTGTGTTACAATATTTTTGGCAGGGCTTATTTTCAGGGGAGGGCTTATTTTAGCGCATGCATCCAAAAGCCCGATTGGGCTTATTATCTGGGGAGGTCTTATTTTCAGGGAAACAGGGTAATACAACTTCTTCTTAAAGCGATTACAAGGATCTTTCCTTTCTTTGCGTTTTATAATTGTGAGGATTATTTTTCAGTTCAAAAATTGGGGATCTGGTCTGATTAGTGCACACAGAAATAGCAGGTTGGATTAGGACCAAAAACCTTTAACCCAGTAGTTCATTCAAGAGAAATGGCAATGCCTATTTTACATTTCAGAGAAACCTAACAGATACGGGTCTTGTGAAATTGCATGAATATGCCTGGAAATATTTACCAGATACCTTGACAAAGACCTTAACATTTTAAAACATTTGATAAGTAACTTATCAAAAAAATGTACATTTTAAAAAATGCTCACCAAGTAGCTAAAACTAGTAATAAAATATTTTCTTCATGATGAGGAATTAGTAGAAACTGAAAAGCTTGCATGCTATTTCAGAAACTTTTAGTTGATCTAATTAAAGCTTTGATGTAATCTGTATTTCTCCTCTCGTGGTCAATACAGACTGCTTTGGGTTTTTCTATAATTGGAAACACAACTTAAGCCAAAATGGAAGGGGGGAAAAAACCCCAAAACTGCAGACACTGGAAAACATTTTTTTTTATGTTTAACAAAACTTCAATTAAAAAGTATGGGTAGGCAAAACAGCATAAAAATAATTTTGTGTCCAAAATATGCAGCTGAATATAATACATGTATGTTTGAATTGACTTAAAGTTGGGGGTGATGTGGGAAAATACACTTTTTTTGGTAAAAGAAATTCATTCACACATCCAATAAAAAGCAATTTTATTAAAAACAATAATTAAAAAGAAAATGTAAAAGAACAAAAGAAACACATATCTTCCTACATCCCCTCCAATCAAAAGGGATATACAATCATGAGTGTTGTTTTCAATGTTGTAGAATTTTGCTATATAGATGGGAAAATTAAGCAAGGAACAAGGATGCAAGGAATTAAGCAAGGATGACTTAAAGGCGATGAACGTATAAATAAATAGATGAATAATTCTTTGTGCAGCTAAAGGACAACACAATTTATTAAGCGGAAAATGTTCATAAATATATTTTTTCTCTTGTAGAAGTGAAAAACTTTTCACTGAATTACCATATTTTTTGGAGTATAAGATGCATCAAGGTTTTGAAGAGGCAATTTTTTAAAAAAAAGTAGGCAGGTAGATAGAGGGATATAGAGAGAGAAATACAGTAGGTAGGTAGGGAGAGAAAGTAGATAGGTAGGTAGGTAGGTAGAGGGAGAGAGAGAGAGAGAGAGAGAGAGAGAGAGAGAGAGAGAGAGAGAGAGAGAGAGAGAGAGAGAAATATAGTAGGTAGGTAGGGAGAGAGAGGGTAAGTAGGTAGATGTTTCCAGGTGTACCTATCCATGTGCTGGAGAAGGAAATTGCTGACAACCTGCAGCACCTAACTTTGTTCCTGCTGGCACAGCATTTGATGTACATAATTCTCATCAATTCTCTTTTTGCACTCTGCAAATCTCCCCCAAAACAGCCTGGTTTTTGTGAAAATGGGCCCGCTTTTTTCAAATAAAAGGCATGAATAGCCTTTGGGGGGGCTTGCAGAGTGCTCCAGGGGGGAGCAAAAAAGAGAAAAAACGGCCCATTTTTCGCAAAAAGGGGGTGTTTTTTGTCAAAAAAATGCATGCATAGCCTTATGAAGGCCTATAGAGTGCTGCTGGGGGCTGGGGGGGGGGCAAAAAATGGCCCATTTTTTTGCTCGTTTCTGCCCTCCTTAACTCCTAGGATGTCTCTGAAAGCCTCCATAAGGCTAGACACAGCTTTTTGGTGAAGGGGTGGGGCTTCAGGAGGCAAAAAAAAATGCTGTATTCGATGTATAAGACGCACCCAGATTTTCAGCCTCTTTTTAGAGGAAAAAAGGTATGTCTTATACTCCGAAAAATACGATATGTGGAATGGGTTGTAAATGAGAGTCAGTTAACAAGCAAATAATAATAATAGTTGTAGTAGTAATAGTAATACTTCAACACCATCTTCAAAGCGCTCCATGGCTCGGGACCTAGTTATATGCGAGACCGTCTCCTGCCCCATACATCCCTTAGACCAGGGGTCCCCAACCTTTTTTTCACCAGGGACCGGTTTCATTTTAAAGAAAATTCTGCGGACCGGCTGAGGGGCTCAGCAGTCATGTGACTGGGTGGGCGTGGCCAACTTTGAAAATGTGAAACTCACTTAACAATGATCTTGGTTAGCAACCAAACTTTTGGCCTCAACTGTGGTCATAAGTTCTTTCTTTCTTTCTCTCTCTCTCTTTCTTTCTCTTACTTTGTCTCTGTCTCTCTTTTTCTCTCTCGCTATTTCTTTCTTTCTCTCTTTCCCTTTCTCTCTATTTCTTTCTCTTTCCCTCTTTCTGTATCTTTTCCTGTCTCTTTCTTTCCTTTCTGTCTCTTTCTCTCTGTCTGTCTTTCTCTCTCCCACTTTTTTCTTTCTTTCTCTCTTTGTGTCTCTCCTTCATCCGCCCATTTCTGTCACTCTGTGTGTGTGTGTGCGTGTGTCTGTCTGTCTTGCATTCATTCAATCACTCCTTCTGTGTCTCTGTCTATCTTTCTCTCCCTCCCTCCCTCTGTCTCTCTATGTGTGTCTGTCGTCGTCCCGTCCCCCCGCCCCCAGCCTCCTCATCCCGCCTGCCACGCTTGGTCGCTCGTTCGCTCGTTCAGGCTCCGTGGCTGGATAGGTGCCGGGCTGGAGAGGAGGAGGAGGGAGGGGAGCAGCCCATTGGGCAGAGCGCACGGGAGAACGCAGGAGGATGGTGGGGGCTCTTCCTCCACCCTCGTCGACGGAGGGACTCCTGTGCGCCGCCGGAGCAACCCGCCAGTTCCCTCCCCAGCCCGCAGAGCCTCCGCAGTCCCTGGAAGAAAATGAGTGGCCGGCATGCCAGCAGGGGAGGGAATCGGTGGCCGGTCCGACGGCGTCCAGGAATCCTTCCGTCGACGAGGGTGGAGGAAGAGGCACACTCCAACGGCGCGAACAGCCGCGCCTGCGTTCTCCCGCGCGCTGTGCTCAGGGGGCTGCCTCCTCCTCCCTCCTCCTCCTCTCTAGCCCTGCGGCCCGGCTCCCATCCAGCCACGGACCGGCACCGGTCCGCGGCCCGGGGGTTGGGGACCCCTGCCTTAGACCAATACGCTCCCACAGAGAGGGCCTTCTCAGGGTGCCGTCGGCCGGACAATGCCAACTGGCGACACCCAGGGGAAGGGCCTTCTCTGTGGCAGGCCCTGCCCTGTGGAACGACCTACCCCCAGAACTCCGTACCATCACTGACCTCCGCCTCTTCCGCCAGTGTTTAAAAACACACCTCTTTCATCAAGCCGGCCTAACATAACCTCCGCTGGGGCTAGTGTAGATAGTTTTATTTGGGGATTTTAATTGGTTTTAGCGCAGGACAGATATTTAATAGGTTTTTATTTTTTTTGTATTACTTTGTATGTATTTTAAATTCCTGTGTGCCGCCCTGGGTCCCTTTGGAGAAGGGCGGGATATAAATCCAATAAATAAATAAATAAATAAGTAATAGTAATAACCTGACACTAAAAGTAGGTCATCCACCACCTCAGTTCAAGTGAATCAATTATTTTTAGCTTCATTCTTGGAGGTCACTGAAGGTTCTCCAATCTCTAAAATTCTACACTGCCTAAGTTTGGTAGATAAAGAATGTGTTTTTTTTGTTCCAGATCTTCTTTTTCCTTAGAATTCTTTATTTATGTATTGGCCAAGTGCGATTGGACACACAGGGAATTTATCTCAGTGTACATAAAAGAAAAGATAAATTTGTCACGAATCATAAGGTACAACACTTAATGATAGTCAAGGGTATAAATAAGCAATCAGGAAACAATCAATATCAATATAAATCGTAAGGATACAAGCAACAAAGTTACAGTCATACAGTCATAAGTGGGAGGAGATGGGTGATAGGAACGATGAGAAGATTAATAGTAATAGTAATGCAGACCTAATAAATAGTTTGACGGTGTTGATGTCAACTAAGAAAACCTGCAGAAACTCCAGATGTATTTTACAGGATGGGTCAGACAATCCTCCTTCAAAAAGAGGGCCACAGTTGTCTCCTTCACGTGGCCTGTGAATCTATTCTTTGAGGGTCCCACAGTGTAGCATATCCGTCTGGTACATATACACTCTATTGCCAAAAGTATTCACTCACCTGTCTTTACTCGCATATGAACTTACAGTAAGTGACATCCCATTCCTAATCCATAGGGTTCAATATGACGTCCGTCCACTGCGCACTGTTTTTGAGCTAATCTGAAGGCCACATGGAGTTTGGAGGTCTGTAGCAATTGACTCTGCAGAACGTTGGTGACCTCTTCGCACTATGCGCCTCAGCATCCGCTGACCCCATTCTGTCCGTTTACGTTGCCTACCACTTCGTGGCTGAGTTGCTGTCATTCCTCAACACTTCCACGTTCTTATAAAACAGCTGGCAGTTGACTGTGGAATATTTAGGAGCGAGGAAATTTCACGACTGGATTTGTTGCACAGGTGGCATCCTATCACAGTTCCACGCTGAGCTCGTGAGAGGACCCATTCTTTCACAAATGTTTGTAACAACAGTCTGCATGCCTAGGTACTTGATTTTATACACCTGTGGCCATGGAAGTGATTGGAACACCTGACTGATTATTTGGATGGGTGAGCAAATACTTTTGGCAATATTATGTATCTCACCAGCCTTGTCTGCCTTGGATTTTCCAACCCTTTCCTTTGCTGTTAAGCTCTTTGTGGCTGTCAGATATCAAAAACCATTTCAATGCCTGGCAAGATGGTTATTGCTAGTAGGGCAATGTAACAGTATCTTGGTAGCCTTCCTAAGGAATTATTCAGAGCAACTTATAAGTGTGATTAAGGCAAATTAATGTCATGATCTGAGTGCAATTACTAACAAGCCAATTATCAGCAGCTTGAACTGAATGATAAATATTCTGTTACAACAAGCTCTACCTACATTTTTCCTATGAGTTGGCTGAGTTCTATTAAGTCCAAAGCTTTGTCCGAGCACAAGGAATTAAACTGGATGGAAACATTATATTTGAAGAGGCCATTCTTAAGCATACATCATGGTGTGAAAAACACAACGGTTAAATTTATGTGACCTGCTTAGTCTATAGCAGTGTTTCTCAACCTTGACGATTTTTAAGTTCTGTGGACTTCAACTCCCAGAATTCCCCTGGCTGGGGGGATTCTGGTAGTTGAAGTCCACAGGACTTAAAGTCGTCAAGGTTGAGAAACACTGGTCTATAGATTGAGTTGACGTGTATCAATTCAACCACTGTCAAGTGTTCATTTATCTATCAACTTTCTATAGCATCCAACTCCCAGCATTTCTAAATTTCAACTATACCAGTATATATCTCATGTTAAGAGTCAAAAGTGTATATTAAAGGAAGTATTTAATCTCAAATAGGATTGAACCTTGCCCAGGAAAACACTTTCTTTGCATAAATAACGCTATCAAGCATCACATCCTCATAGCAATAACAGCCAAAAATAATTTTAACAAATGGGGAACTAGACCTGCTCTCTCTCTCATTTAGGCACTAGGGACTGCTCAATACAATGGCAGCAGGGGTGGGTTCTGGCTGGCTTTACTTCTGGTTCGCTTGTATGTGCACTTTGTGGGCGGGCTAGATGCGTGCTGCGTGCGCATGTGCAGTTCAATTAAAATTGTTCTGTGCATGTGCAGAACTTAAAAATAAAATGGCGGTGTTGACAGCGCTGACTGGGAAAACTGTTTGGCGTGTGTGGACGCCAAACAGCCTGGGGTGCTGCTGGTTCCAGTGAACCAGGTTGCCATACCATTACTGGTTACAGGGCTGTAGGAACCCACCTCTGAATGGCAGGGCACTTAGTAGTGTCCATCCCAATTCTTTCAGCACAGGATTATATTAGATGTATATGCCATTATTCATTAATAAGCATTATTCAACAGCAATAGTTTCAGTTGGACAGAAATCTAGTTATGGAATATCCCACTTGTTTTGGGGGGTTAGAATGTTTAGCTCTTTGCTAAGCTTGAGTTGTCTTTTGAGTTTCTGAATTAAAAGCCCTTAGGGCAGGGGTCTCAAACTCAATTTACCTGGGGGCCACTGGAGGCAGAGGCTGGGAGAGGCTGGGCTGCATAAGGGATTCCTTATATTAATATTAATACTAATATTATACTTTCATATCACGGTGGGGACCACAAGATACCGTCCTGCGGGCCGCAATTGGCCTGCGGGCCGCGAGAATGAGACCTCTGGCTTAGGGACTCAAAGGGGACATGAACATTGCAAACAGAGGTAAGCCTCTGATGGAAATATCAGGCTCTGTTTGATCCTTCCTGATCCAGAAATCAAATCACAATGTGATCTGCTCATGCACAGAGTGACCAGAGCAATAGATTGTGCACAAAGAGTCCTGGCTGATGAAAGCTGCCCTTTGCTCTCTGCTCTGTACTTTGCCAAGCTACGGATCCATGGCCATGAAAGAGGGGAACCAACTTGGCTTGATGATCGTGGACCTCTGAGCTGCCATGCAACACTGGACTTTGAGCAGCATTTCTTTCACAGAGTGATAGAACAAAACTGTGTTTATCATGCCCTGCACAGCTCTTCTTTTGATTGAAAAGCAGAACAAAAACACATTCATTTCTTAGACATCCCCAGAACCATTCAGAAAGAGTACCTGTCAGGTCAACCAGGAAGATCTCTAGATATTTATTTGTTTGGGTAGGAGGAAATGTTCATCGCTTGTTATGGACTGAGTTGGGACATATTTGCTTGAAATAGGAGAGTTGTTCCATATACTTCCCAGGAATTTGATATCTTGTTTATTGTTGAGTGGCTGCAGGTGGGGAGTGAACATAGGATGGAGTGTTTAGGCAATTTGCAAGTTGTCCAGGGGTGGGATTCAGCTGGTTCGGACCAGTTCGGGTGAACCGGATGTTAATTTTAATCTGGTTCACCGAACCGGTAGTTACAAGGACTGGCTGACCCCGCCCACCCCACCCCACCCCTCCGAGAAGTCTCCATGTGGCCTGTTCATCATGCCAGGTAAGTGCAGAGCCTCGGGAAGGCAAAAATGATCCTACCAAAAGTACTGGAAGTCCAGAAATGGGTCCATTTCCAGCCTCCAGAGTGCCTCTGGAGCCCAGAGAGGTTGTGTTCACCCTCCCGGAGATTCAAGGAAAACCTCCGGAGTCTGAGGAGGGTAAAAATACCCCTCTGCCACCATGGTGCAGGAAGCCAACTAGGCCATGCCCCCATGCCCATGCTGGGTAGAGAACCGGTTGCTAACATTTTTCAGCCTCACCCCTGAAGTTGCCCCAAGTGATAAGTCATCAATATGAAGAGTTGATGGTGGCTTGCAAGGTGCTTAGATGCTTTTCTTCTGTGTCACTGTGCACCCCTCCTCAATGCCTTTGACCGGTCGCTCAGGTTAAAAGAGGAAAACAAACCAAATTCATGCCAATTTTACTCAAGCTCCCATATATCCAACATGGTTGGATATATGGGAGACGGCATTGGTCGCGTTGGTCGATGATCTCTGGAGGGCCAGAGATGGGGGTTGTTCCTCCATCCTGGTCCTATTAGACCTCTCGGCGGCTTTTGATGCCATTGACCATGGTATCCTATTGCATTGGCTGGGGGGGTTGGGGGTGTGAGGCACCGTTTTACGGTGGTTCTCCTCCTACCTCTCTGGCCGATCGCAATTTGTGTTGACAGGAGAGCAGAGGTCGACCTCGAGATCCCTCACATGTGGGGTGCCTCAGGGGTCGGTCCTCTCGCCTCTCCTGTTTAACACATATATGAAGCCGCTGGGTGAGATCATCCGTGGTTTTGGGGTAGAGTACCATCTCTACGCTGATGATACTCAGCTGTATATATCTACCCCAAACCACCCCAACGATGCTGTAGCGGTGATGTGCCAGTGCCTGGAAGCCGTACGGATCTGGATGGGAAGAAACGGACTCAAGCTCAACCCGACCAAGACCGAGTGGCTGTGGTTTCCGGCTGCCCGATTCAACCAGCTGACTCCATCGCTGGCCATTGGGGGCGAACATCTTGCCCCAGTGGATGGGGCGCGCAACTTGGGTGTCCTCCTGGATGCCCGGCTGTCCATGGAAGATCAAGTGACAGCCGTGGCCAGGAGGGCGTTTTACCAGGTTCGCCTGGTTCGCCAGTTGCGCCCCTTATTGGATCAGGACGCCCTTCACACAGTCACTCATGCTCTCGTGACATCCCGACTGGACTATTGTAACTCTCTCTACATGAGGCTCCCCTTGAGGTGCACTCGGAGACTTCAGCTAGTCCAGAATGCAGCCACGCGAGCAATTATGGGAACCGCAAGGTGTACCCACGTAACACCGCTCTTGCGCGAGCTGCACTGGCTGCCTGTCGTCTTCCGGGTGCACTTCAAGGTTCTAGTTATCATCTTTAAAGCGCTCCATGGCTCGGGACCTAGCTATTTGCAGGATCGGATCCTGCCGCACACATCCACACGGCCGATTCGCTCCCACAGAGAGGGACTTCTCCGGGTGCCGTCCACTAGACTTTGTCAGCGGGCGACGCCCAGGGGAAGGGCTCTCTCTGTGGCGGGCCCAGCCCTCTGGAACGACCTTCCCCCCGACATTAGAACTACCATGGACCTCCGCTCCTTCCGTCTAAAACTAAAAACATATCTGTTCTGCTTGGCCGGCCTAGGATAGTCTCTCTTCGATGGGGTTGCCAGAAATTTTAGATGGGGATTTTAGTTTTTTAATTGGAATTTTTAGCGCAGGGAAATATTTAATTTGTTTTTAACTATATGTATGTATTTATTGTTTTATTAGCCCTGTGCACCGCTCCGAGTCCCTTCGGGGAGAGGGAGCGGTCAACAAATTTAATAAATTATTATTAAATTATTATTATGGTGGCAGTGTTGAAGGAAGTGGTTCTCAGCACCTAAAAATTGCCATTGTCAGTCCTACTGGGTAGAGCTGATCAGGAAGCCAGCTCCACAATGAGGCTAAAACTAGGTTTATTAAAATTAGCTATAATACCTGCATCTTGCAGGTCTGATTGTCCTGTGCCTCCTCGTTCTTATAATTCATCGAATTAGAGAGGCATCTGTATTATCTGCTCTCTGAAAGTTATCTATATTCTAGGCTTTAAAAATGCTCTAGCACAGGGGCATCAAATTGGATTTCTTCGAGGACTGGATCAGCATTTTAGTTCTCCTCCACAGGCCAGACAGGGAATGAGACAGGACAGATGCTTCCTGCAGCACCCTGCTGGCCAAAATGGGGCATGGGGGCTTCATGTGGCCCCCCCTCATGCCCAATTTTGGCCAGTAAAGAGCTGCGGAAGGCAGTAAGGCCGAAAACTGGGCACGGGGGGGGCTGTGTTGCCCCCCCGTGCCCCATTGTGGCTGCCAGATGCACTGCGGGCCGATCCTTTGCTATTTCCAGGTGGGCCCCGCAAGCCAGATTTAAGCCCTCTGTTGGTCAGATTCGGCCCGTGGGCCTTGAGTTTGACACCCCTGCTCTAGCCTGTTTTGTCTTGGAAACAGCTTTTGCCTTATGTCCGTCAAGGTCATCTCCCTCACTTTCAACATTTATGAAATAGGCAAAGTGGTGCAAGAGTAGACTAAATTCTGCCCCTCGCTCAAGTCTGGTTGCTTGAAACCTTATGTTGGCTGAAGCAGCAGAAAGTTCATCTGGGCCAGAAATAGCAAAATACAACTGGCAGAACATGATTCTCATTCATGTTTTAAATCAACCTTCTCCATAACTAGGTTTCTAAGCAGGTTAGTCCTGTTTTTCTTCATAAAAACATAGAAGCTAGGGATAGGAAAGGATGGTAAAGATCATGTAGTCCAACCCCTTGCCCAATACAGGAACTCACTACTACCACAGCTAGAACAGCCATCCCATCCATCCATCCATCCATCCATCCATCCTGTCACTGTTGAACAGTTCTTACCATCAGGGGAATTCTTCCTGATGCCCTAGTGAAACTAACTTTCTGGTAACTTAAACACACGAATCTTGCTTTGTCTTCTGGAACAATTCTGGCCCATTTTCTACATGATAACTGTTCAGACAACATGTCAGTATTCCAAATAGTACCCAAAAGTAAATCAGAGTCCAAGGCAAAGTATTGCTCAAAGTTCCAATTTATTAAGAGAGCTATGTTGGCACATCTGGGAAAACCCGAATCTGAAAGCTTCCTGGTTTCCTCCACCTAGTTGAAAGTTCAAGATCTTGCCCCCACACCCACAAGTCCATCACATGGTCCAATCATCTACTGCTATGCTGGCAGCTTCCACCCATCCAATTCTGGCCATGTGCAGAAGTACAGAGACAAAGGATGACCTTGGCTTTCTAGAAAGAATTTTGTTATGGCTACATAGTGCGTAACTCAGTGGTTTTCAACCTTCCCAATGCCGCGACTCTTTAATACAGTTCCTCATGTTGTGGTGACCCCCAACCATAAAATTGGTGTCTCGGTTCCTAAGACCATCAAAAGTATGTGTTTTCCGATGGTCTTAGGTGACCCCTGTGAAAGGGTTGTTCGACCCCCAAAGGGGTCATGACCCACAGGTTGAGAATCCCTGATGTAACCCCTTAAAATCCTCCCTCCCATTTTCCCACAATAGAAAATGCATAGTAGAATAATAGAAAGTGTGGCGGGCCAAAGATCCAAAAGAGAAGATGGCTGCAAACATGGCACAATGATCATGGCTCGTTCAGTCTTCTCTCCTCCAGGTTTAGCCTATACACTACAGTGTTACTCATAAGTTTTTCTTCAATTATCATTTTGCTGGCTTTCCTCTAGCAGATTCTACTTAGTTTGTCAGTGCGCTTCCTAAAGTGGAAGGACAAGGTACAGTCTGATGATTGCTAAATAGAGAGAGTTAACATTGTACTTCTGTTGATGCAGCTTAGAGTTTTCCTTCCTTCCTTCCTTCCTTCCTTCCTTCCTTCCTTCCTTCCTTCCTTCCTTCCTTCCTTCCTTCCTTCCTTCCTTCCTTCCTTCCTTCCTAGCTGCATTGGCTGCCTGTGGCCTTCCGGGTGCGCTTCAAGGTGTTGGTAACCATCTTTAAAACGCTTCATGGCACGGGGCCTGGCTACTTGCGAGACCGGCTCCTACCACATACCTCCCTTCGGCCCGTCCACTCCCACAGAGAGGTCCTTCTCAGGGTGCTGTTTGCCGGTCAATGCCGGCTGGCGACCCCCAGGGGGAGGGCCTTCTCTGTTGTGGGTTCAGCCCTCTGGAATGACCTGCCCCCCCGAACTCCACACCATCACGGACCTTCGCCTCTTCCATCGGTTGCTTAAAACGCACCTTTTTCATCTAGCTGGCCTGGCCTGGATATAGATTTAATTATTTTAAACTTAGTGAATGAATTTTAATATATGTTTTAATAGTTTTAATCATATTTTAGCACAGACATACCAAATTTAATTCTATTTTAAGATGTGACTGTATTTATATTTTGATTGTTTGTTGTGTTTTTTAATTCTTCTGTGCACTGCCCTGAGTCCCATTGGGGAGATAGGTGTGGTATAGAAATGGGATAAAATAAAATAAATAAATCTCTGTGCAGGCCTAAGTGCAACTGTGATATTGCAATGTGATATTGCATAGGCCAACTTCCATCTCAACCCCAGTTTTCATTATGATGATGAAATTTCATAGTGAAGTGACAGAAGAGCTCAAGAGTTTAGATTCAGGAATTTTGAGACAGTGGAAAACTGGCTTAGTAAAAAAGGTTTGGTGCAGCAGGAGGTGGGAAACGGACAGATTTGTGAGTCGCAAGGAAGAAGAAAGGGAACAAAAGCCCTCAGTCACTCAGGCCCTCGTGACATCCCGACTGGACTACTGCAATGCTCCCTACATGGGGCTTCCCTTGAGGTGCACTCGAAAGCTACAGCTGCGCGGGTGATTATGGGAGCCTTTAGATGCTCCCACATAACACCGATCCTGCGTGAGCTGCACTGGCTTCCTGTGGTCTTTCGGGTGCGCTTCAAGGTCTTGACGACCATGTTCAAAGCGCTCCATGGCTCGGGACCTAGTTATATGCGAGACCGTCTCCTGCCGCATACATCCCTTAGACCGATACACTCCCACAGAGAGGGCCTTCTCCAGGTGCCATCGGCCGGGCAATGCCGGCGGGCGACACCCAGGGGAAGGGCCTTCTCTGTGGCGGGCCCTACCCTGTGGAACGACCTACCCCCTGAACTCCGCACTATCACCGACCTCCGCCTCTTCCGCCAGTGTTTAAAAACACACGTATTTCATCAAGCCGGCCTAACATAGCCTCCGCTGTGACTAATTTTAGATAGTTTTAATTGGGGGTTT
This sequence comes from Rhabdophis nuchalis, assembly GCA_039707465.1. Taxonomy (NCBI): domain Eukaryota; kingdom Metazoa; phylum Chordata; class Lepidosauria; order Squamata; family Natricidae; genus Rhabdophis; species Rhabdophis nuchalis. The sequence continues at coordinate 191,060,265 of CM077646.1, forward strand.
TTAATTGGTTTTAGCACAGGTTTTTGCTATTTAATAGATTTTTAAATTGATATGTTTTGTACTATTTTTGTATGTTGTTTTTAAATTCCTGTGCGCCGCCCTGGGTCCTTTTGGAGAAGGGCGGGATATAAATTGAATAAAATAAATAAATAAATAAATAAATAAAATAAAAGTGAAGCTGTGGTTGAATCCTAAGGATGGATTCTTGTAAAAGAGAGTACCTGTTTTTGAAGTCCACTTTTACTCAGGATACGCATTTACAGGCGGTCCACACATTTCTCAGAATACACGGAATTGTTGTTTTCATTTTTTTTTATTGAAACTTGCATTGCTACGAATGTCATTCCCAAAAAATAAAATAATATAGATACATTAAGAGAAATACGATAAATCTCACGCACAGTACAAAAGGCAAAACCTACTTAAGAGTCCTTTGGGTATGGATCTTGGTCTCCTTCTTTCTCTGCCCACCCAGGGAAGGAGTTCCCAAGTAAACCTGGCCCAATCCATGTGGAGCCTTGGATTGAGAGCATCAAGGAGAACTTTTCAATGCACCATGATATTTGCCTTTAGGGGCAAGTAGTTAGGCTTAAGAAGATGTGTGCGATTCAAGCATGTGTTTCTCCTGTTCTCCAACCCTATCTTGAAATCCTGAGGGCCTATGTACACCCTGTATGCAGAACCCTATCATTCCAGAGCCATTTTTCCTGACTCTTCTCCCCACAAAACAGGACTGGGGAAAGAGAGATGAGTGAAGCTACTGGGAGTGGGGTGGGAAGAGTTAGGGAAACCGCTTGGAGGGTCTATAAAGTAGCAACATCAGGGCGGAAGACACATACAGTGTCCCAGAACTTAGAAGGATGTTGGCAGCCCTGCATAGCACTACATCATACAGTATCCAATGGTAAGAAAACAGGCGAATTTACATCTTAGTGTAACCTGTTCTCTCTGAAAGAACAAACACTTGTTGCTCTTTTGAAAAGAGTCCACATGATAATACCATCCCTTCAATTTGGCTCAGAGTTCTTTGGAAGTTTGTGGGAGTCCAAAGGGAAGTGGAAACTCATTTCCTACTTTTTGTCCATTCGGTTTTCTCTCTGCTCACTCTCCCATTTTTAGCTGCAACCGCAAGCATCAACAACCATGTCGGGAATGTCTGTCTTGATGAGGTTGCTATTGGGGTCAAAGTACAGCAGAGAAAGGGCCCGTCGCTGTGTGGGGACGCAGCAGGAATGGCCCGCAATGGGGATGTTGTTGGCTTTGACCAAATTGAAGACAGTCGTGTGGAAGGACGCTGCCACCCCGGGCACACCCGCCAGGTGCATAGGGCATTCGCCCATGCAATAGTTGATCTGATAGCCCTCTGGCTTGAAGATCCAGTCGTTCCAACCAATGTCCCGAAAATTCACATAATAGTCTTTTCGACAGCACAAATCTGAGTTCTGGTCACAGCTCAGGCTGCGTCTGGTGACCCGATGGGCCGATTCTTTTATCTTCGCCTTCACCACCAGGAATGGCTGATGAGAGTTGCTACCGGTAGCCATCAAAGACATCATGTTGGGATGGCAGCCTTCGCAGTGCAACTCCAAGCGCAAGGTTTTGTCTTCGTGCTCGAAGAAGTTCTGCAGAGCTGGCATGAGGGAAAACGTGTGCCAACCACTCCCCTGGCTTCCCAGCTGCTGCTGTCCCAGCACCACTTGTGGCTCTCCTGCGACATAGATCTGAATTGTGATGTTTTCGTGCGCCTTAAGGTGCAGCCATAACTGGGCCTTCAGGACATGCGTGGCTTGGCCTTTGGTAGGGGTGAGCTGGAACTGAAGGAGGCCAGAAGGCTCTGTGGAGGAGAAAATGGGGAAGGCAAAAATCAGTATAGGTATCCTCTAAGCTGCCAGCCCCAAAGCAGAGTTCTTCTAAGGGGTGAATGGTATTTTTGAGGGGGTCCTTACCTATTTGCTACATTTACATTTAGCCTCACTGTCAATCATTTGCTAAGAATGTATTCCTATTCTTCTTCTCTTCCTTCCTAGTATCTACAGCTCTCCCCTATTATGACTATAACCATGTTGCTTGTATCTTTCAATTTATATTGTTTTTATTTGTTTCCTTTGATAATATGATTTGATAGCTTATTAGTAACCTTGACTATCACTAAGTGTTGTATCTTTTTATTCCTGCTGAATGTATTTCGTCCTCCTTATGAACACTGAGAGCACATGCACCAAAGACAAATTCCTTGTGTGTCCAATCACACTTGGCCAATAAAGAATTCCTATTCTATTCTTAATAAGTCGAATAAATAATAATAATAATAATAATAATTCTGTCCTGTCCTGTCCTGTCCTGTCCTATCCTATCCTATCCTATCCTATCCTATCCTATCTCTTGTATATTAATCTGCCTTTGGAAGCCTGCTAGCCAAGAACCCCAACAAGTTTAAAAGGCACCAGGAGGGGATGACCAATGCAGCTTGTTGGATTGAAACCATGGAACAATCAGTGAGGTTTTTTTAAAAAAAAAACTCAGCTCCTTCTTTAGCTCTGAATTTGAAATAGAGCTACTCAGTCCAAGCAGCCCTAATACCAACTGCAGTAGTAATAATGATAATCACAACGGCGCTATTTCAGTGTTTTGAGTTATGGGTATGCAAATAAATGCAAAAAAAGAGAGATAATTTCACTTGCTCTCTGAACCGCATTGAACATATACTTTTTGCCTGTTTTTAGATATATCTTTGGTGTGATGAGTCTGTACATCACAAAATACGGGTCCTCAATTGTAAAACAACCTTACAATAATGTGCTTAGAAGCTTAAATAGGAAAGCTTGCCCAGGTACACATTAAACCTGTTCCCCATACAGTTCCATCAGGCATTAATATAAAAACCATCGCAGAGTGAAGTAATTGCATATACATGAATTAAGTCTGAGCACCCTTCAACACAGCAGTGCTGGGGTTGAATCTGTTCTTGTGTTCTACGTGATGCGTAAGGAGTTCCCCAAGAACCTTGAGTTCTGGGGTTTAGTGGGCCAAACCCAAAGGATGAAATCAGAAATATGGATGACTACATGAAACACTAAACCAGTAAGACGTCTATACAACTGTACAGAATATTCCTGCAGCTACTTGTTTTCTATAGAGATGAAGAGAGAACGACAGGCAAGCTTCTTTTAAATCTGCCTGTTGGCTATCAAAAGACATTGGTTTATACATATACATATACATACACACACACACACACACACACACACACACACACACATAAATAAAAATGTAACAAGAGTTTGTTCAAAACCACTAATCTCCGAAAGTACTGCACCGATCATTCCAAATTTTCACACAACATTCCTTTGAAATACAGCACCAATGATATATATATATATATATATATATATATATATATATATATATATATATATATATATATATATATATATATATATATATATATATATATATATATATATATATATATATATATTGTGTAGATGTCACACCTGTGCCAGGTACATGCAACGGAAATGTAAAAAATTGTTTAAAAGGTAGGTAGATGGATACAGAGAGAGAAGTGGGCTACAGGTATTATGTCATCCTTTATGACATAAAATACTCTGTCCATAAGATAGGTAGGTAGGTATGCAGCTATAGGGATAGAGAGAGGGAGGGAGAAATGCAGTAGGTAGGTAGGTAGAGGGAGAAATACAATAGGTAGGTAGGTAGGTAGCGGGATAGAGAGAGGGAGGGAGAAATACAGTAGGTAGGTAGGTAGGTAGAGGGAGAAATACAGTAGGTAGGTAGGTAAGTAGCGGGATAGAGAGAGAGAGGGAGAAAAACAGTATGTAGGTAGGTTGGGGGTTCTACAGTGGTTGTGTGTACGTGTTTGTGTGTGCAGGTGTAGATCTATACACAGATTGGTTGGCCATTTAACCAGACTGGGCCACAGCAACGTGTTGCCGGGAACGGCTAGTATATACATACATACATACATACATACATACATACATACATACATACATACATACATACACACATACACACACACATACATACATACATACATATAAAAGCAACCGTTTGACTTTATCCTTTTTAAGCAGCTGCATCCCATTATTTCATCTCAGGTTGCATTCTAAGCAAAGAAAAAGTAAAGCAAGAGCTGCAGGAAACAAACATTAAAAAAAAGATAGTCAATTTGATAGAATCTTCAAACACTTTGAGGGGACAGAATTGGTTCATTTGTCCTCCTGATGTTCTGGATCATCTGGTTTTTAGCTTCTGGTTTTTTGTTTTTTTTCACTATGGCAAAACCTGCAATGATAGTATAACATTTCCCAACCCAGTGGTTGCACTTGAACAGGTAAATGGGACTTTTAGTCTTTCAACATGATAAGGTTCCATGAGAGAATAAAGCGGGGGGGGGGGGGTTCATTTGAATAAAGAGGTGTTTTTTTAAATCACCAGAACCTTATCCCTTAATCAGGGATACTGGGATTTTATTTCATTTTTTTAAATTAACAGGCTCCAGGGCTTCAAGAAGTTTGCAAACTTCCAATCTAGCCAATTTTAAAGATTCAGCTAGTTTGACAATGCCAAACGTAGATATTTCTGACAATAGAAACACGCAGTTCCTGGGCAGAGGAAGTGATCTCTGTGTAGATCTGAGATGCCACAGGAAGCTAGACCTGATGAGAAAGGTTTCATTTGTCCCCATTGATCAGTAGACCCAAAACACACATTAGTTTCCCCCTTTTGCAACGGATGCATTCCATAGTCAGGCTCCAACCTAAAACCACGGGATAGATTTGTAGCCTTTCCTCTCCAAGCACATTTTTATAGGTAGCAAATCATGGAGCAGAGGAACATAGACACAAAGGATCTGTGGCCTCTGGTCTAGCATATCCAGTCCTTGGCCTGCACATTTGAAAGACCAACGGGCACTCACCTGTCTCTGCAAAACTAATGATCTCGTAGCCCTGCTCATCAGACTCTGTTTTTTCCCAGCTGGAGAAGTGCCCCATCCCATCCGTCCAGCCTTTGCCCATGTGTAGTCGCCGCAGGGCATTGGCCACCGCCATGCGTGGCACAGGGTGGGTGATGTTGGGCCTCTCGCTCAGGTTCAGTTTCTGGAGTATCTGCTGCTTGGCTACTTCGATCAGGAAGGCTTTCTCGGCACTGGGTTCCAGTGGGGGCATCCTGCAGGAAGGACAGCTTGGCTTCCCTTCAACCCAAGCCAAAGAAGTCCATAGCAAGGTCAGTGCAGCTAGAGGAGTCCAGCTTCCTTGGAGGCTGTAGGCGGAAGCCATGAAGCACTCAAGTCGCAAGATGCAGTGAAGAATGATGTGGTTAGGAAGTCTAGTGGCCGTGCCAGGAACTCATGGATTATGCCTCTGCTGCATGCAGGGTACTTGGCAGTCTGCCTAGAGTCAGGAGAAGACAATCAGCTCCAGCACCTCTGAGACTTTCTGGTCACCAGGACCTGCTGCTGCTGCTGCTGCTGCTGCTGCCAGATCAGGAGGACTCTCTCCCTTAAGAGATCTCAGCTCATCAACTGGCTATTCCCAAGTGTCCGCCTCGACATTTGTCATTCTGGCAGCCTTGGTCCTGCCCTTTGTCCCTCTGTGATTGGCTGCCTGCCTTCTGGTGCTCAGAGGGAGGTTTTATCCAGATGGGGAGAGAGCCAGAGCTTAGCAAAAAGAGTGGGAAGGGGTGCCTGGGCAGAGGAAAGACTGAGCCCCAAACAGGGAGGATGTGAAGGGAGGTGCGAGTGCCCTTTGCTCCAGATGGGGCTGCTGAAACGCCGCATTAACATTGAGAGCAGGGATGGGGGAAACTTGACAGAAGAGGAATTCACAGGAAGAGGGGGTTGTGCGTGAGCCCTTTTTTTATTTTTTTAAAAATCTTGCCATGGTGCACTTCATGGTAAACAGTACCTTTGGGAGCAAATAAGAGGACTGTTATAAAAGATGAATAACATCATGTGCAGTGCACAAGGAACGCTATGCATGCATGCATGCATGTATGTATGTATGCATGTACGTATGTATATACATACAGCAGGGGTCCCCAATCTTTTTGGCACCAGGGACCTGTTTCATGTAAAAAAAAATCTGCGGACCAGTGGGAGCCTCCAGCGGGTGAGTCGAGTCACGTGGGACGCGCGCGCGTTCGGCAGTCACGTGCAACCGGGTGGGAAAGCTGCCAGGGGTCCCGGCCGAAGGATCCTCGGCTGGGGCAGGGAAGAACAGGCTGCATCCCGGGCAGGAGGGCCTAGCAGCCTCTTCCCCTGTGCAGGGTGCCCCGAACCCCCCCAATGCAGGCCACTGTCCCCGTCCTGCCCCCGGGGAGCGCCCCGGGGAGCCGCCAGGATAGCAGAGAGTTTGCTACACTTTCCTAAGAGTTGCGCTACTCTCTCCGCCGCTCACTCTGGCCTAGTTACTATCAAGCCACGGACCGGCACCGGTCCGCGGCCCGGTGGTTGGGGACCCCTGACATACAGTACATACACACAAGTAGTTATCTTCCTACTAGACAAGTTTTGATGTCTGTAGAATGCATGGCAGGTGTATCCCCTAAAAACTTGGGCTTAAAGATCAATACTCCCCCCCACACACACACAGTTTTCAGAAACTACAAAACCTTTACCAGCTGCTAATAAACTGAGACTGCTTATAAACTGGGATGCAGTGGCTCAGTGACTAAGACGCGGAGCTTGTCAATCAGAAAGGTCGGCTGTCCGGTGATTCGAATCCCTAGTGCGGTGTAACAGAGTGAGCTCCTGTTATTTGTCCCAGCTTCTGCCAACCTAGCAGTTCGAAAGCATGTAGAAATGCAAGTAGAAAAATAGGAACCACCTTTGGTGGGAAGGGAACAGCGTTCTGTGCATCTTCGGCGTTTAGTCATGACCACAGAGATGTCTTCGGATAACGCCGGCTCTTCAGCTTTCAAACAGAGATGAGCACCGCCCCCTAGAGTCAGGAACGATTAGCACATATGTGCGAGGGGAACCTTTACCTTTACCTGTAGTAAACTGGGGAGAAGGTTAACCTCTGCATTTTATATGCTTAATACCAAGCATGGCTTCAAAGCACCCGTTTTCATTGGGACGACCCTATCTTCCCTCCTGATCTGCTACCTTGTTCTAGCAACCACTGATCCTCTTCGAAGACTTTTGTCTTTTTCAAAACATGCCCTTTAAATCTTAGGCCTAGAGTGAGTTTTTATTTAGGGTCTGAATTAGGCTTTTGGCTTGAAATCCAGCTTGGAGCAATGTTGCAAGAAGCAGACGAAAAAGTCTGCATTAATTCTAAAGTAGCTACCTTTTGGTGGAAATGTTTACTGTGCACAGGGAGCAAAACAAACTGTTTGATCCCAAAGTGTTAATAGACTCAGTAGATAAAGTCTACTAATCTACCGCTTCCCCAGTTAACTAGAGTTTTCTTTGGCCGGTAGGACTAGAATACAGAGAATACATTCTATTTAGCATGCAATAAATCTTATACCTTTAGCACGCTAAAGATAATGCCAATGAACACTGATGTCCAAGACAGAATATTCAAAGGGCATGACTGCAAATACAGGACAAAAGAAGATAATCTGGATTTGCACATCATTCACACGTTCCTCACTGCTAAATGACAATGCAATCCATTGAATCCACAGAAAACTATACTGACTAGAAACTTTGCAGTCTCCGTGTCCGATCCCTATCTTACCTCTGTCACCACTATTTTTGTAAATGGTACGTGGGAATGACATAACAGAATAACAGAGTTGGAAGGGACCTTGGAAGGTCTTCTAGTCCAGCCCCCTGCTCAAGCAGGAAACCCTATACCATTCCAGACAAAAGCCTGTCCAGGCTCTTCTTAACAATTGCCAATGATGGTAGCTTCTGAAGGCAAGTCATTCCACTGGTTAATTGTTTTCACCATTAGGAAATTTCTCCTTAATTCCAGGTTGCTTCTCTCCTTAATTAGTTCCCATCCATTGTTCCTTGTCTTGCCTTCTGGTGCTTTGAAAATAAGTCGATCCCTTCTTCTCTGCAATAGTTTTGTTGGCTGGAAATGATGGAAGTTGTCATTCAATAGACTTGGGGGTCTATCAACGTAGAGAAAGCTGCTTTAGTCACCTGTATTCATTATATCTAGATGGAGAACGTGGCCATCCACTGCCATATCTCAATTCATGTGGTGCCCTAGAGAGCTGATCCATACTTCCAAAAACCCACCCTAGGGAGTCCTCAACTTAGGAAGGTAACTGAGCCCACCATTTCAATCGTAAGTTGTGATGGTCTTAAAATGGGTCATCATGTGGCCACATCTGATTTTACCATCTTTTCTGTGGGCAGTCATTAAGGAAACGTGGCAACACCATGATCATTAAGCAAACCCATTGTTCGCTATGGGCCATTGTTCACTAGAAACCAGAAATAAATGCTGGTTTCCAGCAAAACCACCATAAATTGCAGTAATATGACTACAGGGCACTTCAAATGCCTGTAGCAATAGCAATAGCACTTAGACATATATTGCTTTACAGTCCTCTCTAAGCGGTTTTTCAGAGCCAGCCTATTGCCTCCAACAATGTGGATCCTCATTTTTCCCACCTCAGAAGGATGGAAGGCTGAGTCAACCTTGAGCCTGGTGAGATTCGAACTGCCAAATTGCAGGCAGCTGGCAGTCAGCAGAAGTAGCCTGCCGTACTGCACTCTAACCATTGCGCCACTGCGGCTGTAAATGTGGACTGGCTGCCAAGGACCCGAAATGTGGTCATGTGACTGCAGAGGGAGAGAGGGATATCAGAACTTCAAACCCAGGTCATAAGTCCTATTCTTGGGGGTCTACCATCGCTAAGCAATCCTTCCTAAATGGAGGACTATCTACATGTGATTTTGTGCTCTTTTGAGATTCAGATTCAGATTCAGATTTATTGAATTTATATACCGCCCTATCTCCCTTTCGGGACTCAGGGCAGTGTACAGCCAACAGTAAAAGTAGGTAATACAAAAGCTAAAAACCACATGTTAAAATGTATTAAATAGATTGGCCTGCCAATTAAAAACCCCTGCTAAAATCAATTTAAAACTACGACAGGCCGGCTGCACAAAATAAATGGGTCTTCAGGGCCCAATGGAAGAGGCGTAGGTCCGTGATCGTCCGTAGTTCAGGGGGTAGGTCAGTGATGGCGAACCTATGGCACTGGTGCCAAAGGTGGCACGCGGAACCATTTCTTAGGGGACGTGAGGCGTTGCCCTGTCAGCACTAGTGCGCATGTGTGTGCTGGCCAGCTGATTTAGGCTTTCTTTTGAGGCTGTTTTTCGCCCTCTGGAGGCTTTGGGGAAGCTCCTGAAGCCTCTGGAGGTGGGAGTGGAGGCTGTTTTCACCCTCCCCAGGCTCCTAGAAAGCCTCTGGAGCCTGGGGAGGGTGAAAAAAGTGTGCCAAAAGCAGGGGGTCGCACACTTAGCATTATGGGTATGGCACGCCCACGCACGACCCCCCTGCGCTCCCCCTGCTTTTGGTATGCGAGCCAAAAAAGGTTAGCCATCACTGGGGTAGGTCATTCCAGATGGCAGGAGCTGCCACAGAGAAGGCTCTCCCCCTGGGGGTCGCCTGCCGACATTGCTTGGCCGACGGCACCCTGAGGAGGCCCTCTCTGTGGGAGCAAACTGATCGGTGGGAGGTATTTGGTAGCAGGAGGCGGTCTTGCAAGTAACCAGGTCCCTTGCCATGGAGCGCTTTAAAGATGGTCACTAATATCTTGAAGTGCACCCAGAAAGCCACAGGCAGCCAGTGCAGCTCACGCAGGAGAGGTGTCACATGGGAGCGTCTAGATGCTCCCAAAATCCCCCACGCGGCCGCATTCTGAACTAACTGGAGCCTCCGGGTGCACCTCAAGGGAAGCCCCATGTAGAGAGCATTACAATAGTCCAGGCGGGAAATGACGAGGGCTTGAGTGACTGTGCGTAAGGCGTCACGATCCAGAAAGGGGCGCAACTGGCGTATCAGGCGAACCTGATAGAAAGCTCCCCTGGCCACGGCCATCATATGGTCTTCTAGAGACAGCTGAGAGTCCAGGAGGACGCCCAAGTTGTGAGCCATCTCTGTGGGGGCCAATAACTCGCCCCCAATAGCCAAAGATGGCACCAACTGGCTATACCGTGACGCCGGAAGCCACAGCCACTCGGTCTTGGATGGGTTGAGTCGGAGTCTGTTTCTCCCCATTCAGACTCGCACGGCCTCCAGACACCGGGACATCACTTCCATGGCATCGTTAGGGTGGTTCAGGGTAGAGATGTACAGCTGAGTATCATCAGCGTACTGATGGAACTCTACCCCAAAACCATGGATGATCTCACCCAACAGCTTCATATAAATGTTGAACAGGAGGGGCGAGAGGACCGACCCCTGTGGGACCCCACAAGTGAGGCACCTTGATGTCGACCTCTGCCCCCCTGTACCCACAAATTGCGACCGGTCAGAGAGGTAAGAGGAGGACCACCATAAGATGGTGCCCCCCACCCCAACCTCTCCAACTGGTGCAGCATGATACCATGGTTGATGGTATCGAAAGCCGCTGAGAGATCTAACAGGACCAGGATAGATGAACAACCCCTATCCCGAGCCCTCCAGAGATCATCAACCAATGCGGCCAATGCCGTCTCTGTGCTGTACCCAGGCCGAAAGCCGGACTGGCGCGGGTCCAGATAGACAGCTTCATCCAGGTGCTGAGGGAGCTGCCACGCCACCACACTCTCAACAACCTTCGCAATAAATCGAAGGTTGGAGACAGGACGATAGTTGGCCAAAACAGCCGGGTCCAGAGAGGGCTTCTTGAGGAGGGGCCTCACCACCGCCTCTTTCAAGGCGGCTGGCAGAAACCCCTTACTCAAAGAAGCGTTGATATTTCCCTGGAGCCAGCCTTGTGTAACCTCCCGGGAGGCCAGTACCAACCAGGAGGGACACGGGTCCAATAAACATCGTTGGGAAAGCACGTCAAAGAGATAGTAGAAGGCCTGAAAACAGGCTTACTTATAACGTGAAAGAGTGGAACAGCCTCAGACTGCTCCAATAAGCACAAGAGAGAGAAAAAGCAGAAAATTCTGCGCCCCCCCCCCCACATGGCATTTGCATCATCACCTTGCCTATAATTGTGATTGCCCTTTAGATGGATGTGCTTCCCCTGTGGCCAATGACCAGGTGGCCAACCTTTGTACCGCACTTCGTTAGCCAGCCACAGAGAAATGGCCCCATCTTCGGCATTCACCTGTGAGCTCATACAGCTTCTCCATTTTTATCAGCTGCTAGTAAACCCCTGATAAACAAAGGGAAGGAAAGTGGATTGCAATCACCAAAAGGATTTGTGTCTCTTTATGGTGATGTCCGGCAGGTGCAACGTCACGCGGTTGCCGTTCAGGGTTCTGCCACCTTGAGATATCAGCTAAGCTTTGCTCAGGTGTCAAGGTCCCTTGCCTGATTTTTTTCGATCATCGTGTCCCATCTCCAATTCCACAGGTGGAACATACGATGCAGATTAAGAGAACGTATTGCAAAGCTAACTTCAGAATCATAATTCTGGTTGCAAAATGAGCCTGGAATTTTTCCTCTGTTCTTTACACCTGGCAGCTTAAAGGTAAAGGTTCCCCTCACACATATATGTTAGACATTCCTGATTAAGGGTGCTCATCTCCGTTTCGAAGCCAAAGAGCCAGCACTATCTGAAGACATCTCCGTGGGCATGTGGCCGGCATGACTAAACGCCGAAGGTGCATGAAACCAAAGGTGGTTCCTATTTTTCTACTTGTATTTTTTACATGCTTTCGAACTGCTAGGTTGGCAGAAGCTGGGACAAGTCACGGGAACTCACTCCATCAGGAGTGAGCTACCCACCAGGAGCACTCTGCAAGCCCCCCCAAGACTATTCATGCCTTCTATTTGAAAAAAAAGGGCCCATTTTCGTGAAAAACGGGCTGTTTTGGGGAGGTTTGCAGAGTGCAAAAAGTTTTTTTTTTCCCTTTTGGAAAGCTCTTTAATTGATTGATGAGAATTATGTGGATCAAATGCTGTGCCAACAGGAACAAAGTTAGGTGCTGCAGATTGTCAGCGATTTCCTTCTCCAGCACCTGGATAAGTACACCTGGAAGCATCTACCTACCTACCTACTCTCTCTCTCCCTACCTACCTAATGTATTTCTCTCTCTCTCTCCCTCTCCCTCTCCCTACCTATCTACTGTATCTCTCCCTCTTATTCGTCTACCAACCTATTGTATTTCTCCCTCTTATCCCTCTACCTACCTACCTTCAGTATTTCTCCCTCTCTCTCTCTAACCCTCTACTTATCTACTGTATTTCTTTCTACCTACCTATCTACCTACCTACCTACCTACCTACCGACCGACCGACCGACCGACCGACCAACCGTATTTCTCTCTCTCTCTCTTCCTCTATCTACCTACCTACCTACTCTCTCTCTCCCTATCTACTGTATTTCTCCCTCTCAATCCCTCTATCTACCTACCTACCTACCTATTCTCTCTCCCTGCCTACCTACTGTATTTCTCTCTCTCTCTCTCTCTCCCTACCTACCTACTGTATTTCTCTCTCTCTCCCCCTCTCTCCCTCTATCTACCTACCTACCTACTTTTTTAAAAATTTGCCTCTTCAAAACCTTGGTGCGTCTTATGCTCTGAAAAATACAGTAGTTGCTTCAGTTTTTATGCTACGGCCATGATTTTTTATGGAGTTTCCATTTCTAATCTTCCTGTGTTCTTCTTTTGTTTTTCCCCCTTCTCTTTAGTAGAAAAAAAAATCCAACAATGAATGGAAATGGAATACCAGAAGAGAATATCTGTGTATTCCATCTTATTATTTTTTACAAATAAGGCAGTAAATGTATTCTACTTTTCCCCACATCAAGAACTCTGTAAGGTGAGTTGGGCTGAGAGAGAATGACTAGCCCTAAATCACCCAGCTGGCTATCATGGCGAAGGCAGGACTTGAACTCATAGACTTCTATTTTCTAGCCTGGACAAAACTCAGAGCTCTCTGAGCTTGGTTGTTTGCTTGCAGACATTTCATTACCCAATTACCGAATAAAAACAGGGAGAAAACTCCACACTCACTAGTGCTGATGATGTTACCTAGTTTGGTAATGAAACATCTGCAACCAAACAACCAAACTCAGAGAGCACCGAGGATGCCACCGAAATGAAATATAAGCAATCCTCGACTTAAGACCACAACTGAGCCCAAAATTTATGTTGCTAAGTGAGAAATTTGTTAAATGAGTTTTGCCCCAGTTTATGACTTTTTTTGGCACCTTTGTTAAGTGAATTATTTATTTTTATTTATTTATTATTTTATTAAATTTATACCCCGCCCTTCTCCTTGTTAGGACCCAGGGCGGCGCACAGGGATGTTAAAATACATACAAAATATATAAAATATATGAAATTTAAAATACTTATTCTAATAAATAAACCCTGCGCTAAAAACCGAATTAAAATCCCAAGTTTAAAAACTATCTAATAGTCAGTATGGAGGTTACGCTAGGCCGGCTAGATGAAATAGGTGTGTCTTCAGACACTTGCGGAAGAGGCGGAGGTCGGAGATGGTGCAGAGTTCAGGGGGTAAGTCGTTCCAGAGGGCTGGGCCCGCCACAGAGAAGGCTCTCCCCCTGGGTGTTGCCAGTCGGCATTGTCCAGTCGACGGCACCCTGAGGAGGCCCTCTCTGTGGGAGCGTATCGGTCTGAGGGATGTATGGAGCAGGAGGCGGTCTCGCATATAACTAGGCCCCGAGCCATGGAGCGCTTTAAAGATGGTCGTTAAAACCTTGAAGCGCACCCGAAAGACCACAGGAAGCCAGTGCAGCTCGCGCAGGATAGGTGTTATGTGGGAGTGTCTAGGCGCTCCCGTAATCACCCGCGCGGCTGCGTTCTGGACTAGCTGCAGCTTTCGGGTGCACCTCAAGGGAAGCCCCATGTAGAGAGCATTACAGTAGTCGAGTCGAGAGGTGACGAGTGCTTGAGTGACTGTGCGTAAGGCACCCCGGTCCAGTAAGGGGCGCAATTGGCGCATCAGGCGAACCTGATGAAACGCCCCCCTGGCCACGGCTGCCACATGATCTTCCATAGACAGTCGGGAATCCAGGAGGACACCCAAATTGCGCGCCCTCTCCACGGGGGCCGGTGTTTCGCTCCCAATGGCCAGAGTTGGAATAATCTGGCTGAACCGAGGCGCCGGAAGCCACAGCCACTCAGTCTTGGACGGGTTGAGCCTGAGTTTGTTACCACCCATCCAGATCCGTATGGCTTCCAAGCACCGGGACATAACCTCGACGGCATCGTTGGGGTGGTCTGGGATGGATAAGTACAACTGAGTATCATCAGCGTACAGATGATATCCCACCCCAAAACCACGGATGATCTCACCCAGCGGCTTCATATATGTGTTGAATAGGAGGGGCGAGAGGACCGACCCCTGAGGGACCCCACATATGAGGGGTCTCGAGGCCGACCTCTGCCCCCCTGTCAACACATATTGCGACCGACCAGAGAGGTAGGATGAGAACCACTGCAAAACGGTGCCTCCCAGCCCCAACCCCCCCAGTCGGCGCAATAGGATACCATGGTCGATGGTATCAAAAGCCGCTGAGAGGTCTAATAGGACTAGGATAGAGGAATATCCTCTATCCCGCGCCCTCCAGAGATCATCAACCAACGCGACCAATGCCGTCTCGGTGCTGTGCCCGGGTCGGAAGCCGGACTGGCGCGGGTCTAGATAATCAACTTCCTCCAAGTGTCGCGGAAACTGTTGAGCCACCACACTCTCAACAACCTTCACTAGAAAGTGGAGGTTGGAGACGGGACGATAGTTCTCTAATAATGCTGGATCCAGGGACAGCTTCTTGAGGAGGGGCCTTACTACCGCCTCTTTCAAGACGGCAGGCAAGGACCCCTCACTCAAAGATGCATTGACAATGCCCTGGAGCCAGCCTCGTGTCATCTCCCAGGATGCCAGTACAAGCCAGGAGGGACACGGGTCCAATAAACATGTGGTAGCCCTAAGTCTCTTTGACAACTTGTCCATATCCTCGGTGGTAACAAAATCAAACTCCTCCCAAGATGGTGTCACAAGAACAGCCTCGGCCCGCTCGACTGGGCCACTGTCGATGGAGAGTAGCTCGTTCCGAATCCGAGTGATTTTCTCCTGCAGATAAATCCCAAATTCCTCTGCTCGACCCTGTAAAGGGGCTTCCCGCGGCCTCTGTTGAAGGAGGGAGCGGGTCACCCCAAACAGGGCGGCAGGGCGGTTATCTGCGGATGCAATAAGAGTGGCACAATACTCACGTTTGGCCACTCTTATCGCCACTAAGTAAGTCCTAATATGGTCTCTCACTAGTGTCCGGTCGGCTTCGGAGCGAGAAGATCTCCATCTGCTCTCTAGGCGTCTCTTGTGGCGCTTCATCCCCCTAAGCCCCTCGGTAAACCAAGGAGCCCAGGTGGTTCGTCGCCGCAAGAGAGGCCGCAAGGGCGCGACTCGGTCCAAGGCCCCCATGGCCGCACTTAACCATGCGGCCACTAGGTCCTCAGTCGAGTCGCGGGGCAAGTCCACAGGAATTGGCCCAAGCTCCCTTTGGAACCTTATCGGGTCCATCAGGAGCCTGGGGCGGAACCATATAGGAATATCCGGTTCCGCCTCCCCGCAGTGAGGTGCGGCGATCGGAAAGTCGAGCCGAAGGAGAGCGTGATCTGTCCATGACAGGGGTGTGATGACTAGATCCCCTATTCCCAGATCACTACTCCACTGTCCCGAGACGAAGATTAGATCCAGGGTGTGTCCGCCCTCGTGGGTAGGGCCTACAACTACTTGGGTCAGATCCATGGCTGTCATGGAAGCCATGAACTCCCGAGCTAACCCAGAGGTTTCGCCTGCTGACGGCAGGTTAAAGTCCCCCATGACTAACAGTCTGGGGGTCTCCACTGCCGCCTCAGCTATCACCTCTAGGAGCTCGGGCAGGGCTGTTGTTGTATAGCGAGGAGCCAGGTATACAACTAACACGCCCAACTGCCTCCCTGCAGTTGTTAAATAAGTAACACTGTTGTTATGTGAATCTTACTTTCCCCCTTGACTTTGCTTCTCAGAAGGTCACAGAAGGGGATCACATGACCCTGGGACACTGCAACCGTCATAAATATGAACCAGTTGTGAAGCCTCTGAATGTAAATCACATGACCACGAGGATGCTGCAATGGTTATAAGTGTGAACAATGATCATAAGTCACTTTTATCAGTGCCATTGTAACTTTGAACAAATTGTTGTAAGTCAAGGGCTACCTGTAACCACATAGTAGCTTTGGATTACTGGAACAAAGAATTGTGTATTTTACAACAACCAAGTGGAAAATTGCTGTGGGTCTCTAAGATCCTTTCTACTATATCAGACTTTAATAGAACCAAACTCTTCTTATGTTGGTAGTAAAGAAATGGGAGCATTTTGATGTATTATCTTTTCTATCCTATGCTTTTTCCACCTGCCGGTGTTTTTCAATAGAAAAAAGACAACAATAAGGAGACTTAAACAAGTATCAATGGAATAAGCAGAGATGCTACAAATAACAATGAATAAAGTCTCCAAAAAGGAGTTCTTGAATGAATAGATTACTCCCATCAACCCCATCTATATAAATAAAAATGTAAAATAGTTTGTGCAAAGCCACTAATCTCAGAACGTACTGAACCGATTGGCTCCAAACTTTCACACAATGTTCCCAAGGACTTCCGATAATATCATACATACTTATTTTGTGGCTAGCACACGTGTGTCATGTGCACAGTACACAAACGTAAAATGTACCCACTTCTCAGATTTTCACCTCCCTGTAGCTCCTCCCACCTGGCATTTCCAATAGTTGTTTCCACAGCAACACTGTATGGAGGCCTAAAAGGGCCAAAATAAAGCACAGAGGATAGCAAACTCCCAGGTGGCCCATAGAGAGAGAGAGAGGGAGAAATACAGTAGGTAGGTAGATAGGGGCATAGATAGAGAGGGAGAAATACAGTAGGTAGGTAGATAGGTAGAGGGAGAAAGGAAGAAATACAGTAGGTAAGTAGGTAGATAGGATAGAGAGAGAGAGGGAGAAATACAGTAGTTAAGTATAGGAATAGAGAGAGAAAGGAAGAAATACGGTAGGTAGGTAGGTAGGTAGAGGGGTAGATAGATAGGAAGAAATACAGTAGGTAGGTAGGTAGGTTGGGGGTTATATGGTGGTTGTGTATATGTGTGCAGGTGTAGATCTACACACAGATTGGTTGGCCATTTAACCAGACTGGGCCACACCAATGTGTGGCCGGGTACAGCTAGTAAGAAATGAAATTATTTTTGCAATAGAATAATAGAGTTGTTTGATATGTAGACTTGGAGAGGATACTCATGTCGGGCAAAAATACCAAACACTGGCCTTCCATAGTGATCCAGAAGAATCCACAATGTAATCTGGCTGGATTTAATCAAATGGATGTCCCAAGTTGGCCAACTGGAACAAGCGAAGCATACTCCAAACTCGTCATTTTACTAAATGGGAATGAAAAATACCAAACGTGGACGATTTAGTTACATCCAATTGTTATAAAATAGCAAACAGATGAATAGGAATAACTATAAAAACCCTGGTGAATTGAGAGGCCAGGGTGCACGAACTATTGACTGCATTTACATATTGTCCTAAGCCATTTTTAAAATCCCTGCCAAAAGATTTCTTGCAAAATAGCTAGTCTCGAGGTCTGCAGGAAAGTAAAATATTTCCTAAGCATGTAGGATTGTCCATATTTTGCTCCCTATATAATTTTAGCCTTAGGAGCAAAAATCCCTCCATCAAATACAACATCCAATATGAGGCTAGGAACAACTACCAATTGCTCCAACTACTGGTAAGATAGAAAGATCCAGAGGAGACAACCCAAACAATTCGGTTGAATCGGTCACCTCAAAAGGTTGATAGAAGGTTAGACTAGAATATTATATCAGCAAGGCAGTAGTAATGCATGCAAACCAACAACACAGCAATTCATTTCTGGATGAAGAATGAAGGTAGACTTTTGCTTAGAAATGTTTACCAACTCTTACCACTAAGCCAACAGAAGCAAAGCACATCTGCATCAGATCATAGGGAAGAAGTCAGCTGTAATTGCAGGATCCACAGGCTTATGGCTTAGTTATGGCAGGAGTTAATAGGGTAGAGATGGTCAGCTGCATCTGAGGTTTTCTACACGGATGTGCTTCTCATGACATTTTATGTGGCTCTGCCCACATCTTCATTAGAATTTGCAGTGATTCGCTGACTCTCCGGATAGGAAAACCTATTCTTGGTTCATGTTTTCATGGGTTTTTAATATTGTTAAAGAGCTGGATCAGTGGTGGGATTTAGCCAGTTTGCACCACTTCTGGAGAACTGTTTGTTAACTTTCTGAGCAGTTTGGTGAACTGGTTGTTGGAAGAAATCATTAGGGCAGAAAACCGGTTGTTAAATTATTTGAATCCCACCACTGATCTGGGTAGTCAACCAAGGATTCTGCATTAGCATAAATGCCATAGAACTCATGCATGCCTGTTGACTTTTCAAATTCCTTGTTTTGCAACACTGAAAATGGATTGGGAAACAAGCAGGATCTGTATCTTTCCACAGAAATATGGATCAAGAACCAGCTAGGTCCAAAGCCACTGAGATCTGAAGTTTTGGTTTTGGCATCAACTCAGCATTCATGTGCCTAGTAAGAACACTGACCTTGCTTGCAGGGAGTTTCTTGGCAATTAACCACCAGGAAACACAGCGTGGGCAATGCCTGACTTTGTGTGATTGCAAACATCCCTGTAGCTCTGGGTTGCTGTTTGGGGTATAAATGTTCCATGACATCATCTTTATTTATTTAGTTAGTTAGTTCGTCAACCATGTGTGAGGTATAAGGTATAAGTATAATCATGGACATGAGTACAGAAAATGGGTACAAACAAATTGAGACAGTAGGACAGGAACGGTAGACACACCAGTGTGCTTATGCACGCCCCTTTTACGAACCTCTTAGGAATGGTATGAAGTCAACGGTAGACAGTTTAAGGTTAAAGTTACGGGAGCTTGAGGATGTAACAACAGAGTCAGGTAGGGCATTCCAGGCATTATACTTATACCTTATACCTTACTCTGTTGCTGAAGTCGCATTTTCTGCAATCAAGTTTGGAGTAGTTTACCTTGAGCTTGTATCTATTGTTTGCCCGTGCATTATTGTGGTTGAAGCTGATGTAGTCATTGATAGGTAGGACGTTGTAGCATACAATTCTGTGTACTATAATTAGGTCAGACCTTAGGTGGCATAATTCTAGGTTGTCCAAGCCGAAAGTTTCGAGCCTTGTGGCATAAGGTATTCTATTGTGAGCAGAGGAGTGGAGGACTCTTCTTTTGAAATACCTCTGGACTTGCACAACTGTATTAATCATCATCTTCAAATAGGGCAGTGATGGCGAACATTTTTAGGCTCACGTGCCATGAGGGAGGCAGAGCAGGGGGGTCGTGCACCAGCGTGCCGCACCCTAATGCAAAGTGCACCCCCCAGTGCGCATTGCACATGACAGGCACTCCCATTTTTACATGCTTTTTTTGCCCTCCCCAGGTTCCAGAGGCTTTATAGGAGCCTGGGGAGGGCAAAAACAGCCCCCCCACCCTCCATGGAGGCCCTCCGGAGGCTTCAGGAGCTTCCCTGAAGGCTCTGGAGGACTAAAAAAGGTCCTACAAGCAAACCGGAAGTCACTTCCGGTATGCTCGTAGCGTCATTGAAATTGTTATTTGTTTTGTTTGTAAAACAAAAGGAACTGGAACACAGGCTGCAGTTAGAACGTTTATTAACAGAGATAAACAAGAACTGAGGAACAAGGCCGGAGCCACCTGACAGCTATTTATAGAGACTGCTGACAGGCAGAGAACCAATCAACAGTCTGTAGTTTTGCCGCACTTGGCAACAACGTGCACGAGCCAGTCAGGCTTCCCAGGCTTCAACTCTGCCCGGCACCGGTCACAAGTCTGGGGACTTAACACCTATTGTGATAGAAGGGGAATGTTATAACTGGAGAGTGGCTAGATTAACTATATTTCACTTTAATCAAATGCAGATGTAAATTAAAGCAAATGTACTTTTTGTCCAAGCTTCACCCATTTTCTGGAGCGAAGCCCCTGGCATGCCATTAAAGAACTGAGTGGCCTTTAGCCTGGAAAAAAATTGTGATCATCTCTGGTGTAGGACTCTGAAGCAAAGATCTCAGATGTGGTGTCCATTACTCGAAAAGTTTCCACCGCAACGTTGGCAGAAAGAAGTCCATTGGATATTTGTGGAGCTGATTGTTAGGGTTAAAAGGAGCCCCTGTGGATTTTACTCTACTAGTTGTTGCCGACTCTAGAGGGCAGTGCTCATCAACATTTCAAGGGCTATTGAGCCAGCACTGCCTGAAAACTTTCCCACAGTCATGTGGCCAGCATGACAATAGGGAACGCGGTAACCTTTCATGGTAAAGGGGTACCTATTTATCTACTCGCATTTGCATGCTTTCGAACTGCTAGGTTATGGCAGGAGCTGGAGCAAAGATGGGAGCTCACCTTGTCTCACAATGCTTGAGTCTTAAACCTGGACTGTAGCAGAGGTGGGTTCCTACTGGTTTGGACTAGTTCGGCCAAGTAAGTAGTAACTTGGCCTGCTATGCCCCCGAACCGGTTCTATTGGTGGAGGCTTCTGCATGCGCAGAAGCATTTTTTCATAGTGCAATGCACACATTATACGCATCATGCACAGCGCATCCCTGAGCAAACTGGCAGTAGCAGCAGCTGCAACCCACTCCTGGACTGTAGGCTTTCCAGTTGACAAGCCCAGCATCTTAACCGTTAAGCCATGGTGCCGCTGACTGTTATGGAGGCTTATTTAATTGTGTATGCGAGAGACATAACAGGAGAGTTGGTTTTGGCCAAAGGTAGAGGCAATGGGTAAACAGGATCGTCTGGGAAAAATTACCTCTGCAATATTGTGCCACTGAAGGGCTGAGATCAAAGGTCATAGCACACTAAGACTGCTGGCAGCATAGCTCCAGGAATAGGAGCGATGAATGTAAATAGTTAGCAATTGGCCTTGGCATGATGCCAGGGCATGTGTCACACGCTGCTTCTCTACCTGCCTGGAGACGCCAGCCCCAGTGAAAGGAAGGACTACAGTGCTGTTTCTGGGACCTAAAGCTGGGGACCAAAATGTAGTTTGACAACAGCATGGCCTTGACAGTTATTCATAAAAAGACAGAAAAGGGATGACACTTCAGCTATCATACCCCAATGGAAAACAAACGTGATGCCCAATGGCATAGAACTCTCATAGGTCCCAGTGAATCCATGAGGCTATAAAAAACATTGTCGTTATGCAACCGGTTTTTATGTATATGCTCCGTTGGTTCTTCCCATGGACGGAAGGGGGAGAACCATGTTGATTTCGTACCTCTGAGGAGCAGCAGACCTCAAAAGTTCAGGCCTACCTCTACACCAAAATGTTCCACTGAACCTGAACCATCAGACTTTCAAGATTAGAGAGTGTGACAATCAGGCAAGCAAGACCTCAAAACTGGGATTTTCAAAAAGGATTTTTGGTCCTGTCACCTTTTCAATTGTACCCTTCATCTTTGGAGATTGGGAAGCTGAAGAGAAATCATTTGGGGGTTCAGGAGACACGAGAGAGTGCTTTCAGTTGACAGCATATCATCACACAAGGCTGCTTGGCATCGGTGCATCCTAACCACAGAGGAGATACATTTGCCTTGATGGACAAGCAGGTAAGCTGCGCTGAATTGAAGGCCAGAGCATTTGAGTGCCTTTCTGGATTCTCAGAGCTCCAGCTTCTAATCCAAAGAGCATCCAAGGGAATCTAGGCCAGAGGTCAGTATGGTATTTTGAGATTTACTGTACATATTGCATAAGCCACGGATCAATAGAGCATTTCTCAGAAAGCAAGCCTCACACCCAACTCACGTGCTAATGAGAAACAGAGTGGCATGATTGATTAGAGAACAAGAGGATGAACAATTTTATAAAGTATGGAATTTGTTTGATCAATGGCTAGACAAAAGAAATCAGGAGATATAATACATAAAAGAATTTTAAGAAATAAAAGTCAATTGCTATGAATGGTAGATATTGTAATATGCTGAGACTATGCTATCTTAGAAAGATATTTTGTATATTAAATAGGCTATTAACGAGATACATATATAATGGAAAATCTGGCTAACCTTTTGGTTCTATATAGAGAAAATATTATGGGTGTTTGATATATTAGTACTGTATTTGTTAATGACAATTGAGAACAATGTTATGCAACAGGAATCTACGGAGAACTTTTCTTTCTACTTGTTGAATAACTATAGAAAAAGATTAATTTTTGATAAATACTACTTATTACCATACAGATAATTAACTATCTAAGAGAATAAGGTGGTATGAAATGAAGAAAAAATAGTCTTAATTCCATACATATATATTTATATATCTAAGCTTAATAATGATGATATATTTGGCTACACTGGATGGATAATTAATAATTACATTTGTAATTGTAAAGACCGATGCACAAAAACTTATGACCGAACGACATGTTATACAAAGTTGAAAATGATTGAATGTTTTACTTGTTTTTTATGTTGAAAAATAAAATTTATATATATATATATAAAAATGAGTGGCATGATTGAGAGGACGTGAGCTTCAGCAGAGATAGCATTTAGGATGGGCCGCTTAGGGATCTGATTAGCACACATCCCACTATACCACAATTTCTTTAATCATGGTTTTGGAATAAATCATCATTAGATCAATATCTATGAAGAGTCTCAATCATGCTTGAAAAAGCACCTTTGGGATTTCCATTGGTCAGTACTCTTTGTGCTAAGCCATAGTTTGCACATCAGAGTGGCTGGATATGCACATTCTTGTAGTTTATTATTTTTAAGTTCACATTTGACTCGGTTTTGTAAGATAGCTTTTTCTCATCCGTAGGATCCTTTAGACACAGTCTATCTATAGAGACAGACTCTCTTAAAATTAACTTTTGAGTTGATTCAAAAATATCCTTCGATATACCATTTTTCTCCAAAAATAAGACGGGCTCTTATTTTCTTTTGACTCCCGAAATAAGCGCTTGGCCTTATTTTCTTATTATTTTCGAGGTGCAGGAAGCGGTGAGCGTGGTCACTTCATGGCTGCTGCTGTGTTGCAATATTTTTGGGGAGGGATTATTTTTGGGGGAGGGATTATTTTAGCACATGCGCTCAAAAGCCCGATTGGGCTATTATCCGGGGATGTCTTATTTTCGGGAAAACAGAGTAGGTAGTTATTGACAGCAATAGACCACAAACAAACAGCCTACCCGGGAACTAATATTACAAAGTAATTTGGGGTTCCCACATTATGCTCAGACATGGTTTGTTTAACCATTGTTTGTGTACCGAACAATTTCCCAATATTTACATCACCACCAGCCCAATCCTGACAGATTCCAAGTGAATAATAATACAATAAAGCATTTGATATAAAAGAGAAAATGTAAATAGAATCAACCCAGTGCCTAAGAACAACTAAGGCCTGAAAATATGTTCAAACATAATAGTTTTAACTTTGTGAACAATATGCAAGACTGGGAACATAATCCAGGGGGAGAATGTTCCAAAGAATTGGGGACTACCACCAACTTGATACGTGAAATACACTAAACCATAAACCATGGTTTATAACCACAGTGGTTCACTTCATGCAACATGCTAGCTGAAATTAATCAAGCTTTTTTGTTTATTTGTGTATTTATTTATTTAATCAATCGATCGATCAATTGATTGATCACCATGGTAATTTTAGGTAACATATGACCATATAATAATTACATTTGAGAATAAAAATAGAAGAACAACAACATGCAACTGCATCCCTTAGCAGTGGAAATTCTGGTCCCAATTGCTGTCAATAACTACCTATCATATATTGAAATATATTTTTGAATTAACTCAAGAGTTAATTGTAAGAGTTAATTGTCTCTATATTGTGTCCTATGGATGAGGAACAAGTTCCATCTTACAAAACTGAGTCAAATGTGAACTTAGAAATGATAAACTACAAGAACGATAGGAGAAAGGATGTTACACTGAGCGCACATAAGAAGTAGATGAACCTTTCAATAATGAAAAACAACAAACCACGAGAGTGACCTTGATAAACTCCTACCTGGGATTTACAAGAACTTGTAAAAGTTCTGCAGAATGAAAAGAAATCAAGTTTTATGACAGGGCTGTCAAACCCTGGATGCGTTACACCCATGCCCAATTTAACAAAGGGGGGAAAAGCTGTGATATGTCACATGATGCTGCTGTGATGACGCAGGTTTGACACCCCTGTTCTATGACATTATTTGAAGGGACTAAAAATTAAGATAGTTAGAAGTAAATGGAATATAATGTTGGTTTATTTGACCAAGGTTTAAATATATATGTTATCTCTAATAACCCTTCATGGACTTTTGCTGTCATCAGGACTGTTATATTTTAAGAAAAGATGATAAGTTTCTAAAAAATGTTTATATTTGTTGCAATGAAGATGGGAAGTCGCTTATATTTTTTTTTCTTCTCTATTCCTCCTTCTGTTTTTCCCTTTTTCTTTCTTTTCAGCACTCTTTCTTTTTAGTTTTTAGTTTTTGCGATTTGTATTACATTTTGTAATTATAATCTTTAATCAAATTACTATAAAGAAAGAAAATTATCACCATAAATACAGTGATGCTAAAAACAGGAACAAAAGGGACAGAATCTAACATACAGGTGATAGCATTAACATTATGCAAAAATAACACAGACATAGATTAATCTGGAAAAGTGCAAAAAGGCTCTTCGGGAATTACCTAGATACACTCAAACCTATTTTTTTACCTTGAAAATTAGAGATTTCCTTTCTTTTAAAATAAGGCAAAACACAAGAAAGCTCGACATGTATCAAAAAACAGCCTATTGAAAAAGACAAAATATCTACTGTATTAAATTTGTTAATAAAATGTATGTTTGGGTAAGCAAAAAACAAGAACTGGAATGGGTGAGCTCAAGTGAGAGAACATTGTGGTAAACAAGTGGTCTCAAATTTTAGTTTTGCAAAAAATACAACACATTCTTTGTTGCCGCTATGATCCAATCCCATTTGTAGTTCCATGGCCAAATTTCAGATTTTTAAAGTTGAGAAACTGCTTATATTTGCTACCTTTTTTCTGGTTTGCTCCCTCAATTCTCAGAATACTATTCTGATTTCTGCACATATATATCCCAGATAAACACAAAAAACTTTTTCCTATTAAGCAACTGTATTATTCTGTCATAGGAGAAGCAAATTCTTTTATAGGGCTAATGTAAAGTAATGTATATTTGATATTGACAGCAATATTTTATTAAAAGAAATTAACATTGTTGTAAAAGAAATTAAATAGTTTTATGGGTAATCCTCAATTTATAACCACAATTGAGTCCATAATGTATGTTAAATGAGACATTTGTTAAATGGGTTTTGTCCCATTTTATAACCTTTCTTGCCACAGTTGCTAAGTGAATCACTGCAGTTATTAACCCGGTTGTTAAGTGAATCTGTCTTCCCCATTGACTTTACTTGTCAGAAGGTAGAGAAAGATTATCACATGACCCCAGGACACTGCAGCCATCATAAATACGAGTCAATTGCCAAGTGCCTGAATTTTGTTCATGTGACTGAGGGGATGCTGCAAAGGTCCTAATCCTCGTATGTCATTTTTTCCAGTAGTGTTGTGTTGTGGCCCAGCCAGCTCCAGATGAGCTGGTGATGGACTCTTCTAGTGAAGAGTCCTATGAGTCTGCCCTGGGGGAGGAGGGAGACCTTGAGGAAACAGAGAGTCTGGTTGGCCACCAGGAGGCGCCTGGGTCATGGAGCAGTGGGGAGGATCAGAGGCAGTTTGTCCCTGATGCTAGATTACGCAGGGCTGAGAAAAGGAGGCAACAGTTACGTAAGAGGCAAACTCGTAAGCCCTGATGAGCACCAGCTGGTTGCTGAGTGGCCCCTCCCAAGAGAGCTTATAAGGAAGGCTTTGGGGAAGGGTCATTTGCAGGAAACAATAGTTACAATTCATCATTGGAACTTCTGGTCATTCGAGTCTGCAAGTCTCTGTCTGTCTTGGTTACATGAGTTAGGGCTCGCAGTCAAGGAGATAGTGGCAAGCAGTCAAGGAGATAGTGGCAAACAGGCAAGCTTGGGTGTGTCCATCTGTAGGGCAGAACACTGTTGTAACTGTGAACTGTCACTAAATGAACTGTTGTATGTCAAGACTACTTGCATTGTTCTGGTGCAGGGGTGTCAAACTTGCATCGTTATGGTGTCGTCACATGATGCATCACAACTTTTCCCCCCTTCGCTAAACTGGGTGTGGCTTAGCCTCTACCTCAGTGGTGAAATTCAATTTTTTTTACTACCGGTTCCATGGGCGTGGCTTGGTGGGTGTGGCAGGGGAAGGATACTGCAAAATCTCCATTCCCTCCCCACTCTGAGGCCAGCCAGAGGTGGCATTTACTGGTTCTCCGAACTACTCAAAATTTCCGCTACCGGTTCTCCAGAACCTGTCAGAACCTGCCTGAATTTCACCCCTGCTCTACCTTCTGACAAGCAAAGTCAATGGGGAAGACAAATTCACTTAACAACTGGGTTACTAACATCCAACCCTCAGGCCGCAAATTTGACAGTCCTGTTCTGGTGGAACAGCAATTGTTTTCTCCATTTATTTATTTATTTATTTATTTATTTATTTATTTATTTATTTATTAATTAATTATTTATTTATTTATTTATTTATTTATTTATTTATTTATTTATTTATTTAAATTTATACCCCGACCTTCTCCTAAAAAAGGACCCAGGCGGCGCACAGGCGTTATTAAAACCATAAAAAAATACAAAAATACATAATTATTAAAAACTATTAAACTATCCCTGCGCTAAAACTAATAAAACTCTACAATTTAAAATTTTCCCTATAAAAGTCAGAAACGGGGGTTATGCTAGGCCGGCTTGTTGGAATAAATAAGTTTTAAGACGTTGGCGGAAAAGGCGGAGGTCCCCGATGATGCGTAGATCGGGAGGTAGGTTGTTCCAGAGGGCTGGGCCCGCCACAGAGAAGGCTCTTCCCCTGGGCGTCGCCAACCGGCATTGCCCGGCCGACAGTACCCGGAGAAGGCCCTCTCTGTGGGAGCGGATCGGTCGAAGGGATGTATGGGGCAGGAAGCGGTCGCGTATATAGCTAGGCCCCGAGCCATGGAGCGCTTTGAAGATGGTAATCAACACCTTGAAGCGCACCCGAAAGGCCACAGGTAGCCAGTGCAGCTCGCGCAGGAGAGGTGTTATGTGGGATTGCCTTGAGGCACCCATAATCACCCGCGCGACCGCGAGTGCACCTCAAGGGGAGCCCCATGTAGAGAGCATTGCAGTAGTCCAGCCGGGATGTCACTAATGCCTGAGTGACTGTGCGAAGGGCTCCCCGGTCCAGTAAGGGGCGCAACTGGCGTATCAGGCGTACCTGTTAAAACGTCCCCCTGGCCACGGCCGTCACATGGTCCTCCATGGTCAGCCGGGAATCCAGGAGGACACCCAAGTTGCGCGCCCTCTCCACGGGGGCTAGTTGTTCGCCCCCGATGGCCAGTGTTGGACTTACCTGGCTGTACCGGGCTGCCGGAAACCACAGCCACTCGGTCTTTATAAATCTATCCCCCCTAAAATGGCTGAACATTGAGTTTCTCCTCATAAAGGATTTGTATTAGCGCTCTTGATTACTTAGCTTTCACTTTTTTCAGTTTTTCAAAGTTCTTGCGGAGTTTTGGGCTGAAAAATATCTGGATTAGATCTGGATTTTTTGCTTCTAGCTATGTACGCTGCTGTAACAGGAGATTTCAAGATTATTTACAGATCCAAATTATGCAATTTAATGCAACACTCTTGCCACCCTGTGGCTGCAGTTTGAATAATGAACCACTTTTTGCGCTTATTAAACTGAACATTGTCTATGCTAAGACTAGTAAGAATTTAGGGAAATGTGATTTTTGCCTGGACTGCAGTAATGGAGGAAATAGTATCTGTATCATTCTTTGTGTATCATGATTCAGATGGAAACTGACGGTTCCTTTCTGTCGCAGAAAATAATATTTCAAAGTGGGAAACCAATTTTAATTCCCACATTTAATGCCACATCTAATTTAACTGTTAAGACTCAGGACACCATGTCTAAAAGTCACCCTATAAATAGTACATATACATTCTCATATTTTACAGTATCTTATGAAAATCATTGTTATAAAATTAGCACGATATGTAGTATAATCTCTGCCAGGATCAGCTCTTTCCCCAGATTTAAATAGGAGGTAATAGAACTCAAATGTGCACTGTAGTGCTTTCCTTGTGGTGATTGGAAACATCTGTGCACATCCTGCAGTATTGCTTTAATATAATTTCATTCAAAGTTTTAAATGCAAGAGTAAAAATAAATTCAAACCTAAAATAAAGTAAGGAGGAAAAAAGAAAATGGCGGAAGTCAAAGACAAAGCTAAAGTGCAAAACATAAACAATAACAACAAAAGTGAATCAGTCAATGCAGTCTTACAATATAAAGTACAATTACTTCTTCACACCGGAACTATTTCGAGTCCCTGTGGGGAAAGGGAGCGGTTTATAAATCTAAATAATAAATAAATAAATTTCTCTTGGGAATTATAAACAAGAAATACAACAAGGAGGGGGGGGGTATCTTTATAACATATTATCATGGCAGCAAACTTGGAAAAACAGGGAAACTCCACATGAATGGGAAATAATTAGGAAAATCTTGATCTGCACTGAAATGGATAAATCGATGTGGGAATTGAAGAATAAAGATGAATCAGAATATTACAAGGTCTGGGATAAATTTTAGCAATAGTTGGAATATAAAAGGGAAAGCCCAAAATAGACATGAGCCAAGATTCATAGAATGCAGACTAGAATTATATATGAAATGATAAATGTGAGAATGTACAAGATAAACACAAATCAACGCAGCTGGAAATAGGTTCCTTTTTTCCTTTTTGTAAATACGGTATAATAATAATAATAATAATAATAATAATAATAATAATAATAATAATAATAATAATAATAATAATAATAATAATAATTTTAATATTTCTAAACCGCACCCTCTCCCCACAGGGACTCGGGGCGGTGCACAGGCAAAGTAAAAACAATAAATACATACAAACATTTCATTAAAAATAAATTAAATCTAAACCTGCGCTAAAATTCCCCATTAAAACTAAGCTATATTATAAAACTTCCCAATAAAACCCCAAAGACAGAGAGACTATCCTAGGCCGGCCAGACAGAAGAAATGAGTTTTTAATTTGAGACGGAAGGAGCGGAGGTCCGTGGTCGTTCTAATATCGGGGGGAAGGTCGTTCCAGAGGGCCGGGCCCGCCACAGAGAGAGCGCTTCCCTTGGGCGTCGCCCGCTGACAAAGTCTCTGTGGGAGCGAATCGGCCGTGAGGATGTATGAGGCAGGATCCGATCCCGCAGATAGCTAGGTCCCGAGCCATGGAGCGCTTTATGGATCAAATGTTAAAAAAACAGGGTGGCTACAACGTGTAACTGAATAGCTTAGCATGTATGGCACAGATTCCACCAGGATGGTTTACACTGTGTCCAATGTTTTAATTTATCTTTAATATAAAAAGGTTTTAATAATAAAAAATAAACAAATTTGAACATTGAGCACTATCCAATAAAATGAAATTCAATGGCGAAAAGAGTAAGGTTCTACATTTAGGCAAGAAAAACCAAATGCACAGGTACAGTATAGGTGGTGCCTTGCTCAATAGTAGCAACTGTGAAAGGGATCTTGGAGTCCTAGTGGACCACCATTTAAATAGGAGCCAGCCGTGTGCAGCAGCTGCCAAAAAAGCCAACACAGTTCTAGATTACATAAACAGAGGGATAGAATCAAGATCACGTGAAGTGTTAATACCACTTTATAATGCCTTGGTAAGGCCACACTTGGAATACGGCATTCAATTTTGGTCGCCACGACATAGAAAAGATGTGGAGACTCTGGAAAAGAAGAGCAGAGAAGAGCAACCAAGATGATTAGAGGACTGGAGACTAAAACATATGAAGAACGGTTACAGGAACTGGATATGTTTAATTTGATGAAAAGAAGGAGTAGGGGAGAAATGATAGCAGTGTTCCAATATCTCAGGGGTTGCCACAAAGAAGAGGGAGTCAAACTATTCTCCAAGGCACCTGAGGGTAGAAGCAATGGGTGGAAACTAATCAAGGAGAGAAGCAACTTAGAACTGAGGAGAAATTTCCTGACAGTGAGAACAATTAGTCAGTGGAACAGTTTGCCTCCAGAAGTTGTGAATGCTGCAACACTGCAAGGCTTTAAGAAGATGTTAGATAGCCATTTATTTGAAATGGTATAGGGCTCCTGCCTAGGCAGGGGGTTTGACTAGATGACCTCCAAAGTCCCTTCCAACTTGGGTGTTGGGTGTTGGGTGTTGTGTTGTTTCCCATCTGCAGGGAGGTCTGACATCAAGTATCTTTCCCTCAACCTATTTCCCCCCCCTAATTGTCATTCTCTTTGATGAGTGTTGTAATGGCCTAGAGGTGGAGCTCTTGCCTCACAATCAGGAGACTGTGATTTCGATCCTAGGAAACAGCAGGCATTTCTCTCTCTGGGTGCAAAGAGGAAATATTTACTGCAAACTCTGGGTAGGCATCAGGAAGGGCATCCAGCCGGTAAATGCTCATTCATTCATCCATTCGGTCACCCTGACTCCAGCCGAATGCCAGGGATTACAGGGTTGTTAAAAAGAAAGAAAAAAAGCATTCTCTTCCCTGCATTTTTCTCAACAGTCTCTTTTACTTCATCACTACACCACAGATCCTTTTCCATACTTCCCATTTGGGATACATTTTATTTGGTACTAGCCGTTCCCACCACACGTTGCTGTTAAATGGCCAACCAATCTGTGTGTAGATACTAGCCGTTCCCACCACACGTTGCTTGTTAAATGGCCAACCAATCTGTGTGTAGATCTACACCTGCACACACAAACACGTACATACAACCACCGTATAACCCCCAACCTACTTACCTACTTTATTTCTCCCTCTCTCCCTCTCTCTCCCTCTACCTACCTACCTATGGACAGAGTATTTTATGTCATAAAGGATGACATAATACCTGTGGCCCACTGCTCTCTCTGTATCCATCTACCTCCCTTTTTTACAATTTTTTACATTTCCTGTTGTGTGTACCTGGCACAGGTGTGACATCTACACAATCTATATATATCATTGGTGCCATATTTGTAAGGAATGTTGTATGAAAATTTGGAAGCGATTGGTGCAGTACTTTCAGAGATTAGCGGTTTTGAACAAACTCTTGTTACATTTTTATTTATATAGATATATTTATGTGCCACTCACTCTTCTTCAAGGAACTTCCATATCTTCTTTCTTTGTTCGATTTTCCATTCATTCTATGAGGAGGCATATCTGTTATCTAAGCCCCTTTTCACACTTGACCACATTTTCTCTTCTCATAATCATTCTTTCACTTTCAGTTTCTTCTGTGTCCACATGATCTAGTCATGACACTATGAAAATTGGTATCACATGCAGAATGTTGGGGATGTCTCCCTTAGGAGACAGGTAGTTGTGCAACAGCAGAGTTGTGCAACAAGAGATACGTTGGTAGAAGTCACACTAATAGTCACAGACATTGATGGTAAAAACAAGTAGACTTCACTTGTGATGGAAAAAAATAAACGACTTCTTCACAAACAGTGATAGTTAGTCGTGAATCAAACCACAATCCTTAGCTCAAACAGTTTATTTATTTATTTATTTATTTTTCACATTTATAGCCCGCACCCATCTCACCATAAAGGGACTCGGGGCGGCGAACAGAGATTTAAAATCAATTATACATAAATACAAAATATTATTAAATAATAACTAAATTAAATCAATACCCTGCTTAAAATAAGTTTAAATTTAAAACCCAAATTACAGTTTTGATTTGTTATAAAATAATGGGTGTGGAGTAGATCATGCCAGGCTGGCCAGATGAAAATAATAAGTTTTTAGGTGCCGGCGAAACAAGCGGAGGTCTGTGATGGAACGGAGGTCGGGAGGTAGGCCATTCCAGAGGGTAGGGCCCACCACAGAAAAGGCCCTTCCCCTGGGAGCCGCCAACCGGCATTGTCCGGTCGACGGCACCCCGAGAAGACCCTCTCCCTGGGAGCGAGTCGGTCGAAGGGATGTATGGGGTAGAAGACGGTCTCGAAGGTAGCTAGGCCCCGTGCCATGGAGCACCTTGAATATGGTCATCAAAACCTTGTAACGCACCCGGTAGGTCACAGGTAGCCAGTGCAGCTCACGCAGGAGTGGTGTTATGTGGGAATGTCTTGAGATTTCCAAGATCACCCGCGCAGCCGCATTCTGGACCAACTGCAACCTCCGAGTGCATCTCAAGGGGAGCCCCATTTAGAGAGTGTTGCAGTAGTCCAGACGAGAAGTCACGAGTGCTTACAGTTACAGTTACATGAACCTCCTTGCTCTGCTGACCTAACCCGATATCATTCAAAGATCAGCAAGCTAACATTGCTTCTGGCTCCCTCTTATAGCAAATTGAGGAAGCAGCAGCCAATTAGATTACACTGTCTCAGTTAAAGTTGCAGAGACTAATTACA
This sequence comes from Rhabdophis nuchalis, assembly GCA_039707465.1. Classification (NCBI taxonomy): domain Eukaryota; kingdom Metazoa; phylum Chordata; class Lepidosauria; order Squamata; family Natricidae; genus Rhabdophis; species Rhabdophis nuchalis. Next base: position 191,093,097 of record CM077646.1, read on the forward strand.
ATCATGGCTTATATATATATATTGCCAAACCAACACTAGGATTACAGTCCTAACGCAGAATTTCACTCTTTTCACTCATTAATATTCTTTATTAATGTGGTGGAATGTGCAATTGGAGAAGGAAAGGGGCAGAATTTCAGCAATCACACCATGGCTTGCAGGGAAAAGACCCAAATAAGAGCCTATTGATCCCAGAATCTAATACCTACATTATCCTAGAAAAGTCCATGTAAAAGTACAGGTAGCCATTAGCATTTTCTGAGTCTCATTTAGGCCCCTTGGAGGTTTATCTGTGTTCTCAGGGTCATCTGAATAAATGAAAATGGGTGTGGAACCTTCTTGGAACTTCTGAAAGGACTATGTTGTAGACTGGAGATAGGTAAAGGTAAAGGTTCCCCTCGTACATATGTGCTAGTCGTTCCCGACTCTAGGTGGCAGTGCTCATCTCCATTTTAAAGCCGAAGAGCCAGCGCTGTCCAAAGATGTCTCTGTGGTCATGTGGCCGCCATGACTAAACACTGAAGGCGCATGGAACACTGTTCCCTTCCCACCAAAGGTGGTCCCTATTTTTTCTACTTGCATTTTTACATGCTTTCGAACTGCTAGGTTGGCAGAAGCTGGGACAAGTAACGGGAGCTCACTCTGTTACGCGGCACTAGGGATTCAAGCCGCCAAACCGCCAACCTTTCTGATCGACAAGCTCAGCATCTTAGCTACTGAGCCACCGCATCCCTTCAACTGGTCATAGATGATGTCATATCCTTCCCCCCATCAATCTTGATGTCGATGGCCTCTTTGACTTCTTTTTCAAACCAACAGTTCTCTCTGTCCAGAATGTGGATGAGAAGTGAAGCATCTTCAAGTAAAAACAAAGAAAGTCATTGCCTTTCGGAAAAAAAAAATCATTTTTGGCACAACCATGACTGATGACCGAGAATCTCAATAGACATTTGCCTTCCCATTTCTTATCCTGTTTCATGAAACTTACCCTGAAAGAGAACAGCGTGATGGGTGTGTATATACTATATCTATGTTGAATAGTCAGATATGCAATACATACAGTAATTTGATGTAATAAACTCAGCAAATAATGGTGCATGTGTTGATTGTATTAGGACAATCGGATGTATTTCTTCTTCAGTTTGTTACTAGACGATACTGCTGTTATGGTTGCTACACTGAGATTAATACTTGTTTTATAAAAGTGGATTTCATAATGGTAGATTTTATTTATGTATCGGGGTTTCCTTTTCTCTTTCATAATTTTAGTGTAGGGTTTTTTTTTCTTCCTTTTCAATCATTTCTGTTTTCTCTTTTCTTGTACTAATGTTCAGGTATCTGTGGCTCTCAAATCATATTGAGCAACAGGTCCTATTTTTCCTAATTATTTGGCATCCTGCCTGGGGTCAGTTGGGGCAGAAATCCTACTACTTTCTAACCTAACCCTGGTTTTCATTTTTTGGAACTGGTCCTGAAATGGATCACATCAATCAACTGGTCATGAAATGAATCACACCAGTCAACAGGAAGGTAAATATTCAATCAGACCATCGTTTTAAGTCAATATCTATTTTCATACTTCATGCCACCTTGTTGCTTTGATTTAACTACGATTTGCTGAGCAAATCCTTGTGGATTGATTTAGATAGAATGCTAACCTCTAAATCATGGCTTATAAACCTCATTGGCAAAATAGCAATGGCACATATACTGCTTCATAGGGCTTACAGCCCTCTCTAAGCGGTTTGCAGAGTCAGCATATTGCCCCCACCACTCTGGGCCCTCATTACATCGACTTCGGAAGTAAGGCTGAATCAACCTTGAGCCGGTCAGGATCAAACCTCTGGCAGTCAGCAGAGTTAGCCTGCAATACTGCATTCTAACTGCTGCGCCACCAGGGCTCCTAAAATTCATACATTGTGCTAAGCTGTAATATTGTTTGCTTGGTTTTGGCCAATGAATGTAGTCCACTCAAAACAGAAGGACCTTTCTAAGGTCTTGGAAGGGGAAGAGTCTATCTCAGGTTTGTTGCCAGGCACTTGGCAAGTTGAGCATCTGGTTCTCTGCTAAGGGGGCACATTTCCTTCCTGCAGAGTCTTTTCTTTCTGGAAGAATCAGAGATCAGGTAGCTACATGGGATTGCCAATGGCAGAGAAACATAACAACAGTCTTGACAGAGGAATTAAAAATTAGCCCTTCACGTGATGAAGGCAGGATCTTTGGTAGATCTGACCTTGGTCAAAATAGTCCCCTAGACCTTTGCTATTTGTAGTTATTGATATTGGCAGAAGAGCTTTCAGAAGTAACGGACACCACTTTGTTATTGGCATAGGAGCGACTTGGCACGGATTGCAGTGTTTAGATGCTTCCGGTTGCTATTTTCCTATTCCAGCCAGGTGCCTATTTTTTAAAAAAAAAAAAGATTTTGTAGCATGGAAAGAATGTAACCGATACACTGGTGGGCCTGCCAATCCAATCAAACTGCTTTGCTCTCTTTTGTGCAACTGGACTAGAATCCTGTTTGCCACTGCAGAAACTAGATCTAAAGATACTAATGTAGAAGCTGGAGGGTGCCCAGCGGTTTCACAGCTCTGATTTGAAACGCCAACCCTCCCTCCCTTTCAGCTTAGCTCTCAAAAACCACCCAACATCCGTGCAGCTGCTCAGGTTTGGAGCTGATTTTAGCCTAGCTGTGAATGTGCCTCACCTCACTCGCTTACCGTATTTTTCAGAGTATAAGACGCACCTTTTTCCTCTAAAAAAAGAGGGTGAAAATCTGGCTGCGTCTTATACATTGAATACAGCATTTTTGGCCTTCTCAAAAATGCCCCTTCTCAAAAATGCCCCTTCTCAAAAATGGACGTGCAGAAGGTTTGGGAGGCCTGCAAAGTGCTCCCGGGGACTGGGGAGGGCAAAAACGAGCCAAAAAAGGGTCTGTTTTTTGCTCATTCCTCACCCCCCCCCCAGCCCCTAGGAGCACTCTACAAGCCTCCTAAAGGCTATGCATGCCCTTTTTTGGCCAGAAAACGGGCCAGTTTTTGCTTGTTTCTGCCCCCCCAGCCCCCAGGAGCACTTTGCAGGCCTCTCAAACTCTCTGCATGCCTCGTTTTTCACAAAAAATGAGGTTTGGGAGGCCTGCAGACTGCAAAATCTTTTTTTTTTAAAGTTACCTCTTCAAAATCTTGGTGTGTCTTATACTCCGGTGGGTCTTATACCCCGAAAAATACAGGTTGTCATGATCAAACCGATATAGAAATTGTCCTCTCACAACTGATTTTCACTCAACTCTGCTGATGTTTTCAAGATCATATACAGAGATTGTTTTTTTTAACTTGCCTGCTATTGTCACTTCTTCAAGGTAGTGCAGACCAGGAAATCAAAACCAAGAACTCAAGTACTATCTTTATGGTAAAATTACAGTAGCAGAATCATTCAAGTCTGAAAGCACTTCCCCATTCCTCTACCTTCAGAAAATGAGGAAGGGTCCTTTGTGATTTTTTCCCTCCCTATCCCCACTTCTGCTTTGGGTTCCGACGTTTCTTATCAGAGTAGGCTGCAGCTTTTCCTCTTGTCTCCCAAGTTTATTCTCACAGCCCACTACAGCTGTAATCTGGCGATGGGACCAGCAAAACATAAGTGCTGGAATTACTGCTGCAGCTTCATTTTAAACTCAGGATTCACTAGCAAACCCTTAACCTGTGCAGACGAGGGCTAAGGAAGAACTGTGTTTGTGATGACTGAACCTCACTGCTAAATGAAAATTCTGATTGGATAAGTGGAGGCCCTTAAAAATCTTTCCATGCAACAGGAATGATGAACTGGTTCTTGTGAAATGGTCCATAAGATCCCTGGAAAAATAGGCTGCATAAACATCCATCAATGCCCTAACTCTGTCTGGGGTTAATTCAGTCAACTCTGACTTAAACAACTGGCATTTGACAAAAGGCCATTTTGTATGTGACGAAAGGATCGGGAATGTATTTATTACCATGTTTTCCTGAAAATAAGACGGGGTCTTATTTTCTTTTGATCCATGAAATAAACGCTTGGCCTTATTTTTGGGGAGGTCTTATTATTTTTGAGGTGCAGGAGGCAGTGAGCGTGGTCACCTCATGGCTGCTGCTGGGTTGCAATATTTTTGGAGAGGACTTATTTTTGGAGGAGGGCTTATTTTTGGAGGAGGGCTTATTTTTGGAGGAGGGCTTATTTTAGCACATGCGCCCAAAAGCCCAATTGGGCTTATTTTCAGGGAAACAGGGTATGTGGTTGAAGATGAAGGATGGGTTCTCAAGAAAGATTGTGGCAAGTGTAGCTACCATTTCCAATTATCATATGGCAACAACTATGAACATCTTGTGACATAGGAAACTGATTTGGAAGAAGCAAATAACTGTTGAGAGACATCGATTATTCATTCTTTGTGTAAACCCTATACAAGTTGAAATATCTTTCATATAACAGAATATATGAAATATAACAGAAAAAAACATGTTCCCTTCTAAACTTTCAATAAATGATTTAGTTATTTTTAAATTAGTGTTAAAGATTTTATGCATTACTAGAGTATACCCAGAATTTTGAAAGTGCAGTTAATGTACTCAAAATCCCCCCCTCTCTCTGTGTGTGTGTGTGTGTGTGTGTGTGTGTGTGTGTGTGTGTGTCTATATGTCTTTTAATAAGTGTTGACATCTGGCAACTGCTTAGAAAAGGCCCTGCAGTTTTCTTGGCAAGATTTCAGAAGTGATTTGTCCTTGCCTGCTTCTTAGGGTTAAGAGAGATAGACTGGCCTGTTAGGACTATAATCCTAGTGTTGGGTTGGCAATATATATATATATAAGAGCCAAGATTGAAATTGGTATCTGTAACTTTAAATGCTACAGTGAAATGTAATTGGCTGCTGCTTCCTCAATCAGCTATAAGAGGAAGCCAGAATCACTGTTAGTTTGCTGATCATTTTGAATGGAGACTCTGGATGTTGGGTTAGATCAGTGAAAGGCGAAGAAACAAGAAGGATCGTGGATTAGGCAATTGTAAGCCAACTGTTTGAGTTATGGACTGTATTTTGATTCAAGACTAACTATCACTGTTTGTGAAGATGTAGTTTACTTTATTTTTCCACCACATGTAAAGTCTACTTGTTTTTACCATCATTGCCTGTGCTTGTTAGTGTGAATATCCAGCAACACATCTCTTGCTGCAATTCTGTTGCACATTTCTCAGTCTCCCATCGGAGATATCCTCAACATGGCCCAAGGTTATCTAACTGACTTTGTGCCTAAGGCAGGACTAGAACTCACCCTGGTTAAGGCTAGCCTGGTACCTTAACCACTTCACTGCTCAGGTTTGACTGCCTGGCTGCCAGAATGATCTCAAGAGTGCAGTACATATCTAAATATTTCTGATTCATAGCTTTGCACAAAAATAGGGGAAATATTGCTTCATACTGGTGCTAACCAGGCAGCCTTGGATTCTTAATGGCCCAACATCCTGTTAGCCAGGAAAGACGAAGAGTGGGGTGTAGGAGGCTAATTTATAGCTCTTTGTTCACACTTACGTCAAAGCTTGTTTAAAAATACAGCTCTTTGGTTCTTAGTCACTTTTCATGTGAGGCTCATTACAGTTATAAATACTGCAGCCATATGCCTTGCCAGTCTGTGGCTTGAACATGGTTTGTTTCCTCCCAAAAGTCTTCTGCTGGGGGAAAAAGAGGATCCATGCCCCACTACAAGCCTTTTGCACTCAATCCTGAATGCTCAAACCAACCCAATGTTTGTGTAATAAAACCCACTGCTTGATCATATTTTGCAGGTGTAGGAAGTTAGCACTCACCCCTCTCCTAGAAGAATGAAATAATCTAGGAAATATTAAAAAGGCAGAAGATTATACTTCCCTGGGTGAGAAAAGGAGAAACATATTTTTTAGGCAGGAAGCAGCCTCACTCTTAATAGCCCCCACCCTCCTCAATAGCCCACAGCAGACGTCCGCACTTAAGAGATAATGAGATAGCTAGGTTTACTCATAAGCAAATGCCCTCACAAGATCCAACAAAGGTAGGGTTAGCCCTCTACCCATCTAGCAACAGAACTCACCACATGGCACCTGGGGAGATTACATCACCCAGCAAGATTCAACCAAGCTTGGAACTCAAGACACTGCATGGCCCCATGGGAATCTGACAAACAATCAGAATACATTTCTTACGCAGGAAAAAGAAGCTCCAAGTCCAAGAGAGTATAAATCTCTCTCTCTCCCACCCATGTGCTTGTTTTTGCCCAGGATCTCAAACCATATGGTCCTGTCCACCATTAAACCATCTTTCTAAGCCTTCATGTTTCCAGTGTCTTTCTTGCCACTTCGAACTGAACCCAGGTGGACATTTCTTCCAAGACAGGAAAATGAAACAGGTTTATTTCTCTTCAAGTGAAACAGCCTAGCACAGCATGCGTGCCACAGGTGGCATGTGGAGCCATTTGGCAGGGCACGCGAGGCGTTCCCTGTCAGCTGGCCAGCATGCATGCGCATAGGCCAGCTGATTCAGCCATTTGTAAAGCCATTTTTCGTCCTTCCCAGGCTTTATAGGAGCCCGGGGAGGGCGAAAACAGCCCCCCCACTCCATGGAGGCCCTCCGGAGGCTTCAGGAGCTTCCCTGAAGCCTCTGGAGGACTAAAAATGATGCTGTGAGCAAACCGGAAGTGACTTCTATAAAGCCTCTGGAGCCTGGGGAGGGCGAAAAAAGCATGTAAAAATGAGGGGGTGTGTGTCTGTCATGTGCAATGCGCATGGGGGGTGCACATTGGATTAGGGTGTGGCACGCCTGTGTGCGACCCCCCTGCTCTCCCTGCCTCATGGCATGCGAGCCTAAAAAGGTTCGCCATCACTGACCTAGCATTACAAAGTATATTCAATGTGCGTGGCTTGCATGTGTGTGTTTTTAACTTTCATAAATATATTTATTCAATTTCTATACTATGGAATGCTATGACTTGTCAGAATGATAAAATAGAAATATACCAGTATATAATAATTAAGCAGAACTATGATCACCGATAAAAGCCCAACTTTAGTAAAATGTTGTGTTATACTAAATATACCAACTAAATATACCTGGGAGTTGTTAACCTTAAGCAACCTTACCTTAACTTGCAAATCCCCTACAGCAGGGGTTCCCAACCCCCGGGCTGTGCACCAGTGCCGGTCCGTGGCTTGATAGGAACTGGGCCGCAGTGAGCGGCGCAACTCTTAGAAAGGGCCGGAGAGGAGGAGGAGGGGGCAGCCCCCTGGGAAGAGCACGCGCCGGGGACGGGAGAGCGCAGGCATGGCCGCTTGCGCCGTTTGGGGCCCAAGAGGGGTGAGTGAGCCGACTCACACCACCCGCGCGCCTGCGCTGCCTGTTCCCCCTCCCCCTCTACACCAGCCGAGCCATGGCCACCGGTCCGCGGAATTTTTTTAACATGAAACCGGTCCCTGGTGCCAAAAACGTTAGGGACCCCTGCCCTACAGAATAGCTCTGTTTTTATTGCTTGGATAGCAATAGCAATAGCACTTAGACTTATATACCACTTCATGGTGCTTTGCAGACCTCTCTAAGCAATTTACAGAGTCAGCATATTGTGCACAAAAATATTTGGGTCCTCATTTTGCTGACCTCAGAAGGTTGGAAACCTTGAGCCTGGTGGGATTTGATCTGCCAAATTGCAGGCAGCCAGCAGAAGTAGCCTGCAGTACTGCACTCTAATCACTGCACCACCACGGCTCATGAATGAGGATGAATGAGGTTAAGGCCAATCTATCCACAATGGGGGAAGGTGGCTATTTAAGAAACTAGGGGCTACACTCTCCTTGATTCCCCACTGATCTCATATATTAGGTATAAGAGGGGGTCAATTTATTTTCCAAAGCACCAGAAGGCAAGACAAGAAACAATGTGTAGGAACTAATCAAGGAGAGAAGCAACCTGGAATTGAGGAGAAACTTCCTAGCAGTGAGCCTTCTCTGTGAGAGCGCCTTCCCTTTGGAATGAGCTATCCCCGGAGTTTCGTATAATTCCCGACCTCCCGTCCTTCCGGCGCGCTCTAAAAAACTGGCTTTTCCTGCAAGCCGGACTGGCCTGAACAAAATAACGTATTAATTTTAATTCCAATTTTAATTTATTTTATAATGTCTATTAATTTATTGTTTATTGGATTTTTATTTAATATTTTTTAAAACTTTTGTACTATATGTCTCTTATGTTGTATGCCGCCCCGAGTCCTTTGGGAGAAGGGTGGCATATAAATCCAATCCAATCCAATCCAATCCTTTTAGGACTTAAAACCCCAGATATTAGTATGGATATATGGTTTCTGGCGTTGCATATAATTATTGCGGTAAGATTGGCATTTGCCCAGGAGTGGAAAAGTGAACAAATACCGACAGATAGGGCAGTAATAAACAAAATCAATGAGTGCGCAGAATTGGACAGATTAACAAAATTACTTAAAGGGAAAAAGGATTCAGAATTCTATAATTCATGGAAGAGGTGGTATAATTGGATACGGAAACGATGGAATAGCAACGTCTGAAGCAATAATACATGCTTAATTTGGATATTGGTGAATTATATTAATAGGAAAATTAATGATGAATAACAACTGATGAAGTAGTAGGTAGTTTATCTAGATGGGTTGTATATAGCGTAAATGCTGGGGTTAAATATTATGCCTACTATGAGGATTTTAATGTTAAGTTTGGTTACTTATATGTTACTTTCACGCTGTGGCGGCAAATATGTTTAAAATTATGTTGTTTTTTACAAGAAAAAATAAAAAAAATTTTAAAAAGAAAGATATATGACTTGGAAGGAGGAGAAAAATAATAGTAATACACTTAGTAAACTATTTGTCAGTGTTGTTAAGCAGAGTGATGGCATTCAGAAAAAAACTGTCCTTGTGTCTAGTTGTTCTTGTGTGCAGTGCCCTATAGCGTCATTTTGAGGGTAGAAGTCGAAACAATTTATGTCCAGGACGTGAGGGGTCTGTAGATATTTTCACAGCCCTCTTTTTGACTCATGCAATATACAGGTCCTCAATGGAAGGCAGGTTGGTAGCAATTGGTTCTTCTGCAGTTCTAATTATCCGTTGAAGTCTTGTGTCTGTCTTGTTTGGTTGCAGAGCCAAACATTAAGCATGTCTAAGTGACTGGTGTGCCTTATACTTTTGTTTGGGTCTTAGTTGGAACACACATGTACATTTATACATTCAAATTACTGATGCTGTCTATTTCTATATAAATAAAAATGTAACAAGAGTTTGTTCAAAACCGCTAATCTCCAAAAGTACTGCACCGATCGCTTCCAAATTTTCACACAAGGTTCCTTTCAAGTACGGCACCAATGATATATATAGCTTGTGTAGATGTCACACCTGTGCCAGGTACATGCAACGGAAATGTAAAAAATTGTAAAAAAGGTAGGTAGATGGATACAGAGAGAACAGTGGGCCCCAGGTATTATGTCATCCTTTATGACTTAAAATACTCTGTCCATACGATTCAAGGAGAAATACAGTAGGTAGTAGGTAGGCAGCTATAGGGATAGAGAGAGGGAGGGAGAAATGCAGTAGGTAGGTAGGTAGAGGGATAGAGAGGGAGAGGGAGAAATAGAAATAGGTAGGTGGGTAGAGGGAGATGGAGAAAGGGAGTAGGTCGGTAGGTTGGGGGTTATACGGTGGTTGTGTGTACGTGTTTGTGTGTGCAGGTGTAGATCTACACACAGATTGGTTGGCTATTTAACCAGATTGGGCCACAGCAACGCGTGGCCGGGGACAGCTAGTATTATTTAAAAATCTGAAGTAAAGCTTCTGTAATCTAATAGCCTAATTTCCACGTCTTGCCCCCACAATAACTTTGCTCCCAGATATCACCTCGGACTTTCTAATCCCTAATAGTGACCCACGGGCCTTCAGTTTTTCAATGTTCCTCTTTCATCTACTGACCTAGACCAGTTGTCACCACTAACACCATGGCCTTATCATACCATTTTGTACCTTTTCCTTAACATCCATCTGATTCGCCTGGCTGTCTCACTCACACATACACAAACAGGTCAAGTCTGGCATATCCCCCCCCCCCCCCCCGCCCAAAACCCTAATGGGATTCATGCAACAGTGTAATATTGTGGGGTAAATTTTCCATAAAAACAAAGCAAGAGATAGCATGACAAAATAGTGAGAACTGACTGGGGCTGGAGCAGTGTTTGCCATTGTGACAACAATATTCCCTTAACAAAGGACAATGCCCTGAATTAAGTGTCTGGTTTTTGTGTATCCATATGCATATTACTTAGCTCTTTCTGTGGCTGGAAATATTCTGCCCATCAGTTTACTGAAACAATCGTTCACAAGAAATGGCACATTGTGCTACCATAAAAACCTGAAAAGCAGCCATATAGTAACTGCTTTTGTTTGTCTCTGATTTGTGTAGATTGGATCAAGAGGTAATTAGCACCTGTGGAGAATTTTAAATTCTGTTAACTTTTGCATTTCTATGCTGGATAGTACCAGAATCTTTACTGGAAGGTTTTATACATCCTTTTATATCTCTGAAGTACATGAAGAATTGCATGCAATTTTACAATATTTTTTTAAAAAAAGATTTCTGTTTGGATAATGGATATTTTTTTGAAAATAATGTACTGTTTTGGTTTTTAAAAAAGCACCCATTATTTGAGCATGTGATTTTAAACACATAAAATCATGTTTTGCATTACAAAAGAGCACGATTTAAAACTCTGGAGCAAGGCTTTAAAAATATAAAATCTCATTCTGGAGAAGGGCCTTTTTGAATACGCACTTATGCAGTTATTATTTTTTTAAAAAAATACTGTTCTATATTAGCAAGCCCCTTAACTGCAGGATTTAAGCAGTTCTGGAAAATACATAAGAAAAGATAAGAAAAATCCCATACCACTCAAATCACCCACTGCCTTATATTGTCTTGCGTCTAACCATATGCAGGTATCTGAGAAGAGAAGGATGTGCAGTCAGCTGGAATGTTCTCTCAAGCAAACAATCATCTCTGCTCCCAAGCCCATGTGTCAGTTTCAATATTCTGCTTCCAAGCCAGGATTTCCTGGGGCCTGTTTTTCTGGCTGGATAATTCTCCTATCAACTGTACTTGTTTGAGCCAGTCTGGGACAGTTTTTGCAGGTTTGTTTTTCATGACTCAAGAATAACTATATCCTCACCCCAGTCTGGAATTTGAGACCATCAGGAATGAAAAAGAGTGTCCAATAGAATATCTTGATGCCCCCGAGTGGTTCTAGACAAATTTAAAGCAGCTTCTACTGTCTTTGCCTTTCGATCACGCTTCTTTAGCCAGATTCCCATGTAAATGATGTTATCATATGTAATTTATATATTTTGCCTTTCTTTTTTTAATATACTATATATTTCAATAGGGACACTGCTGGTAAGTTTTCTTGTGTGTTCAGTTGAAGGTGGAATTATATGCATGAATAGAGGCCATCACATAGTGTCCCTGGTTCACATAGTGAATGTGGATCTTTCTACATTAGTATTCTACAACATCATAGTGATATATCATTAATTAAAACAGCCTTAATATGGCTCTCACAATAGCAGACTGATGCTTTAAGACAGACACAAATTTCTAGTATGGAAATCATCTTGGCCGTATTTTTAGCGATGGATGATTGAATAAGCTGCATTTGAATAGTTGATCTTGAGCCTTTCCTTGTTACTGGAGGAACATCAAACGCTAGTTTCCAGCCAGATCTCTGGAAGCTTGTCCATATACAGCAGTGATAATCAACCTGGTCCCTACTGCCCATTAGTGGGCATTCCAGCTTTCAGGGTGGGGGGTAGGGGTTTTGTCTGATACTGAAGCACTTTCCTTTTTTTAATTTAATTGACTTCCCTACTTTATAAATCACCATTACTGTGGAACTGGTGGGCGGTTAGAAAATTTTACTACTAACAGAGATACAAAAGTGGGCGGTAGGTATAAAAAGGTTGACTACCTCTGATATACAACCTTCCATGTTCAGATAGGTATATTTTGGAAAAAAATAGTATTTTTTCAACTAAGCCTAGGATGCATTAGAGGCATGATGGGCATAGTTCTTGACTTTCAACCCACATGTGGCTATTTCTAAGGAGCACCTTATATGTTTGATCATTTTCCAAGAGCTGTATTCACATTGAAGGATGTTTGCTATCAGATTGAATATTCTAATATATTCTCTTCTATATTCAGGTAAATTGGCTGTAGGCTTGTTTTTATGGCAGTAGATACAGTAGCTACTACTTAATATTTTCAGCAGTGCCCCCAATATTATCCATACTGTGGGAAATTTTAAATCACAATTCAAAGACTCAGCCATTGAAAGTAAGGAGCAATTACTCAGTTGTCTATGAAAATTTATTTTTATTTTTTAACACTGCATTTTCCTTATAAATCTGGAATGAACAACCTGAGATGGGTCTTCAACAAAAAAAGTGTTATATCACTCAAAGGATGAAAGTCAGTTGCAATTCACATGCACCTTAGGCTGAAGAAGTTGTGGCTGTATCTGCTGAAAGAATATTGTGGAATAGGAAGTGCTTGCTTTTGACTGACCAGATTAAAAAAGTAACAAAAAACAGCTTATCCAGATATTCAGTCTTTATTATGCTTACAAACCAGCACAAAAAAATTATTTTTTTCATGTTTACAGTGATTGTAGGACACAAAATCTGTCTGTTAAGGTTTAACAACACAACAAATGGAGAAATATTATACTTCTGTTCTATTTTTTCACTGAATTTTGGGGATTGCAAAAGGTGGAGGGGAGGCACATACCCATGGTGTGAATTCATTCATTACAACATGTCCAATTTAGTATTTCATAAAGGGCAAAAATTCTTTAGTGAAAGATCTTGATTAACGTTATAAACACCAAAAGAAATAGCAATTCCTTCCTATTGGCTTCTCTTTTTCGGCTTTTCTGTCTAGATCAGTGGTGTCCAAACTTTTTTCAAAGAGGGCCAGATTGGATGAAGTGAACATGGTGGAGGGCTGAACATTTTTCCGAACATTCTTTGAACCATTACAATTAAATGCAAATAAATTATTTTATGCCAAGTTAATTGCAAATGACATACTTTTCATTTCATAACATTAAGATCAACTGACAGTTGAGTTTTCAATGTATTGAAAATAAATTTAAAAAAAACTTACCTACCTCTTTCTCTCTTTCTCTTTCTTCCTCTCTCTCCATTTCTCTCGCTCTTTCTCTTTCTTTCTGTCTCTCTTTCTCTTTCTTTCTGTCTCTTTCTTTCTCTCTCTCTCTCTTTCGCTTTCTTTCTTTCCCTTTCTCTCTTTCTTTCTCTCTCTCTTTTTCTCTTTTTCTGTCTCTCTTTCTCTCTCTCTTTCTCTTTCTTTCTTTCTCTTTCTCTTTCTCTCTTTCTCTCTGTCACTCTGTCTGTGTGTCTGTGTGTCTGTCTGTCTCTCACTCACTTAATCAGTCTCTATCTATCTGTCTCTCCATCCCTCTCTCTGTCTCTCCCTGTCTCTGTGTGTGTCACTCTCTCTGATTCTCTCCCTCCCTCCCTCTGTATGTCTGTCTCTCCCTCTTTCCGCCTCCCTCCGGCAGGCACCACAGCTTACGTTCTGAGGCCGCGCGTCCGTCTTCCCTGCCTGACCTTGTGCGGCGGGAACTGCACGTTCTGGGGCTGCGTGGCTGGGAGGGAGGTGAACGCGCAGCCCCAGAACGTAAGCCGTGGTGCCCGCCGGAGGGAGCCGCGATGGAGCCGCGACAGGGAAGCCGGTCGCGTCTCCATCGCGGCTCCCTCCGGCAGGCACCAAGTGGACGTTCTGGGGCCGCGCGTTCACCTCCCTCCCAGCTTCGCAGCCCCAGAACGTGCAGCGATGGAGGCGCGACTGGCTTCCCTGCCTGACGCCCCTGCCAGGCGACAGCCTCGGTGGTGCTTAAGATGACGGTAGCCTTGGGTGCTCACCCCGCCTGCTCCCTCACACACTGCGGGAGGAGGCGTCCGTAACCTCCGTCCACCTCCCTCCCAGCCACACAGCCCCAGAGACAGAGGGAGGAAGGGAGGGCCAAATTTACACAGAGCAGGGAGGGCTGTTGGGAGGGCCGTATTAAACCGACCCCCGGGCCGCAAATGGCCCGCGGCGGACTTTGGACATGCCTGGTCTAGATTCTCCTCCCTCAAAAACAGGCTTGAGGTAGCGATCAAGGAAGGGAAAGAACTCAAATTACAGTTTCCTTCTGGGTTTCCTGTTCCTTTCCTGCACCTTGATGCAGCTATTCTTGTATACTTGGTATGTGTGGGTGGAGCAGCAGATACACAACAGAATCAGGGAGTAGCACTCCCAAAAACCCTCTATTTTTCCTCTTTTTTTTTTTTTTTGGTAAGAGCTGTATTAAAGATCATTGCTGTGCTTTTAAAAGCATATTCTCTTTACACTCTCCAATTGCTCAAATGTGAAGCTCACCCCTAAACCTCTAGTTTCACTTATCCTATCTCTAATGTAGCTTTATTAGGCTGTAGGGAAAATACACACACACACACACATACACACACACACACACACACATATATATGTTTTCGTAGATTTTCATGGGTGTAGGTATGCTGGCATAGCTGGCTTCGGGGATTTTCCCGTGTATAAGGCATAGAAATGTTATTGCAACGTTTCGACAAGATCTCACTTGTCATCATCAGGCAGGCTTCTGTCTGTGAGTGAGACAGAAGCCTGCCTGATGATGACAAGTGAGATCTTGTCAAAACGTTGCAATAACATTTCTATGCCTTATACACGGGAAAATCCCCGAAGCCAGCTATGCCAGGATATATTTGTATAGTTGTGGTGCTGAACTTAAAATACACTTAATAAGAAAAAGCCTGACCTTTACATAAGAAGTAAATTTAAACAGTCCCTGGCATGACCTTAGCTGGAGAATTATATTGTATACAAAACTGGATTCCATCCCTTAACAGTGCTTAGAAAAGAGGACAAACTCTTTTACGTAAGCCCCAGTTTATCACAATCTTTCTTACTACACTGCTGAACATACAAGCCTGTTGTTAATGGCTGTTGATGTGTGATAAAGGAATTGCCTATAATGAGGCATTGGATTATATAGGCAATCCTCGACTTACAACTATTCATTAGGGACAGTTCCAAGTTATAGCAATAGCAGCATTGAAAAAGTGACATGACATTTTTTTTTTACACTGATGACCATAGTATTCTCATGGCCAATTTGGGGGTTATGTGATCGCCATTTGTAACTTTCCCAGACAGCTTCCGAAAAGCAAAGTCAATGAGGGAGGCCAGATTCACTTAACGTCTGCATGATTCACTTAACAATTACAGTGATTCACTTAACAACTGTGATAAAAAGGTTGTTAAATAGGGTAAAACTCATTTAACAACTGCCTTGCTTAGCAACATAGATTTTAGGCTCAATTGTGATAAGTCAAGGACTACCTGTAATATGTTACAGTTGGAGACGTTTGACACCACTGTTTCAAATTCTCTGTCCAGGCATCTTTAGATTTACAATCATAATATATTATAAGATACAATACAATACAATACAATAGCAGAGTTGGAAGGGACCTTGTAGGTCTTCTAGTCCAACCCCCTGCGTGGGCAGGAACCTTATACCATTTCAGACAAATGGCTATCTAACATCTTTTTAAGACTTCCAGGGTTGGGGCATTCACAACTTCTGGAGGGAAGCTGTTCCAGAGGTTAATTGTTCTAACTGTCAGGAAATTTCTCCTTAGTTCTAAATTGCTTCTCTCCTTGATTAGTTTCCACCCATTGCTTCTACCCTCAGGTGCCTTGGAGAATAGTTTGACTCCCTCTTCTTTGTGGCAACCCCTGAGATATTGGAACACTGCTATCATTTCTCCCCTACTCCTTCTTTTCATCAAACTAAACATATCCAGTTCCTGTAACCATTCTTCATGTTTTAGTCTCCAGTCCTCTAATCATCTTGCTTGCTCTTCTCTGCTCTTCTTTTCCAGAGTCTCCACATCTTTTCTACATCGTGGCGACCAAAACTGAATGCAGTATTCCAAGTGTGGCCTTACCAAGGCACTATACAGTGGCATTAATACTTCACGTGATCTAGATTCTATCCCTCTGTTTATGCAGCCTAGAACTGTGTTGGCTTTTTTGGCAGCTGCTGCACACTGCTGGCTCATATTTATAATATGTAAAAGATATTTTTTTTATTTCATTCAAGATGTCTAAAACTGAGATCAGCTCTGATTAACTCCATGCTAGCAATTTTACGCTAGAGGCTAATAATAATAATAATCCCCTCCATAATGGATATCCCCCCTGGTGATAGGTGAGGGGCTTGTGATGCTCTGATGAAGCTCGGAGCTATGCTGCTGGTAGTGTATTCTACCAGAGGGGTTAGCCATGCCAGGTGGGACTCAGCCAAAGAGCCAGACTAAGTGTGTCCATCAATCCATTTGATATGCTGAGGAAACAGAAAAAGAACCTTGTGCTGGATTAGTTGTTACTTGGGTCAACAAGGATCCTGCCAGTTGTTGGAAGTCCTGGGCATCTGTTTGCAGAGGAACTCAGGAACTATGGTTGAGCAACCAGGGCTTGTCCCTGAAGGATTACTGGAAGAAACAACCACAAAGGATATAAAAGTATAGTGTGCTTGAAAATCAAGCCATTATGGCCGTCCACTGTAAATTGGAACTAACAAAGCGGGGTTACCTAAAGTTAATATTTGAACTGTGGATTTTTTAAAAAAAATCCAGATGTAAATATAATTGAGCAAAGATTAGCAGATCAGAGGATATTTATTATTAGAAGTAAAATACTTAGAATTGGAAGCGATCGGAACAATTATTTATTATTATTATTATTTTATTTATTAAATTTATATCCCGTCCTTCTCCAAAAGGACCCAGGGCGGCGCACAGGAATTTAAAATACATACAAAATAATACAAAAGATTTAAAAACAAATTAAATATCAGTCCTGTGCTAAAACCAATTAAAATCCCCAAATAAAACTATCTACACTAGTCCCAGCGGAGGTTATGTTAGGCCGGCTTGATGAAAGAGGTGTGTTTTTAAACACTGGCGGAAGAGGCGGAGGTCAGTGATGGTACGGAGTTCGGAGGGTAGGTTGTTCCACAGGGCAGGGCCTGCCACAGAGAAGGCCCTTCCCCTGGGTGTCGCCAGTCGGCATTGTCCGGCCGACGGCACCCTGAGAAGGCCCTCTCTGTGGGAGCGTATCGGTCTAAGGGATGTATGGGGCAGGAGACGGTCTCGCATATAACTAGGTCCCGAGCCATGGAGCGCTTTGAAGATGGTCGTCAAAACCTTGAAGCGCACCCGAAAGACCACAGGAAGCCAGTGCAGCTCGCGCAGAAGAGGTGTTATATGGGAGTGCCTCGAAGCTCCCGTTATCACCCGCGCGGCTGCATTCTGAACTAACTGTAGCTTTCGAGTGCACCTCAAGGGAAGCCCCATGTAGAGAGCATTGCAGTAGTCGAGTCGGGATGTCACGAGTGCCTGAGTGACTGTGCGAAGGGCAGCCCGGTCCAGTAAGGGGCGCAATTGGCGCATCAGGCGTACCTGATGAAACGCCCCCCTGGCCACGGCTGCCACATGGTCCTCCATGGACAGCCAGGAATCCAGGAGGACACCCAAATTGCGCACCCTCTCCACGGGGGCCGGTGTTTTGCCCCCAATGGTCAGAGTTGGAGTAATCTGGCTGAACTGGGGTGCTGGAAACCACAGCCACTCGGTCTTGGACGGGATGAGCTTGAGTTTGTTACTACCCATCCAGATCCATATGGCCTCCAAACACCGGGACATCACCTCGACGGCATCGTTGGGGTGGTCTGGGGTGGATATGTACAGCTGAGTATCATCAACGTACAGATGATATCCCAACCCAAAACCACGGATGATTTCACCCAGCGGCTTCATATATGTGTTGAATAGGAGGGGCGAGAGGACCGACCCCTGAGGGACCTCACATAAGAGGGGTCTCGAGGCCGACCTCTGCCCCCCTGCCAACACATATTGCGACCGACCAGAGAGGTAGGACGAGAACCACCGTAAAACGGTGCCTCCCAGCCCCAACCCCCCCAGTCGGTGCAATAGGATACCATGGTCGATGGTATCAAAAGCCGCTGAGAGGTCTAACAGGACTAGGATAGAGGAATGTCCTCTATCCCATGCCCTCCAGAGATCATCAACCAACACGACCAATGCCGTCTCGGTGCTGTGACCGGGTCGGAAGCCGGACTGGCGCGGGTCTAGATAATCAATTATGAAAATGGAAGACCAAATAGCAACGGTAGAAGAAACTCAAATAACAATTGGAAATATAGAGAAGACAGCTGTTAGGAACTACAGAAAAGATAACTTAGAATAACAACCACATCAATATAAGTGCACTTAATGATGTTACCTAGCCAAATAATGAAACTTCTGCAAGCAAACAACCAAGTTTCAAGTTCAGAGAGCACAAAGAACTCAACACAAAGAATATGAGGCAAGAGTCAGTTTTTGCCTAATGTCCACTTGTGTTTGTGATGTTTTTACTCTCCCCTCCAAAGTTTGGGACAATAAATGGTAGTCAAATTGCAAACTTTAGAATGAAACATCAATTTTGCTTCAACAGTAAAAATAAACGATTTCAGCAGAATAAACCCTATTTCCTTATTAGATACATCATGGAATGTTAGATTTTCTCAATAAGAAAAACCTGCTTGGCCAGCAGAATAGAACTGGCATGTAAAGGTTAATTTCTCTTCCTCAGAAAGTAGGGCCAATTCATAACCTTTACTTCCTGCTCCTTAAGGAACTCCTCGACCTTTGGCTCCGCATTCAGAATTCTAGGGTTTTCCTATTGCTCCAAATTGTCCAGAAAACTATTAGAAACAAAGCCTACAACTACTGAACTGGATACTTTTTTTTTCTTAAATAGCATAGTTTTCCATCAATGTCAATACAGTTCAACCATTTTAGAAGATACCATTGAAACCATTGCTTAGCAGCACAACACGTTTCATATTTTGTTTTTACCCGCATATCCCCCAAACACATCAAGCAAGCCCTACACCGGATGTCAAAATCCTATCACAAGCCAGAGCTGGCAGAGCTACTTCTAATGGAGCAAAAGCCACCTGGCACAAGGAATTCTACTGTGATAGACCATGGCAAAGGTTGCTTTGTGTTTGTAGGCAAATGGTAACACCTGGACCCTTTTCTTCAGGCAGTGATTCTGCTGAGCAAGAGTGGGAGGAGTTGACTATGTAGGGATAGCTTGTGCAGAAATTAGTTTCATTAGTTAGGTAGCTATAGATGGGACTTCTTTCAAGATGGAGGGGGATGAAGGATAGCAAAGATTATGTGACTTATTTGTAGTATTATTTGTGGTTGTCCATGAAGGTAGGTATTTACCATAGCTCTATACTGTGCTTTGGACAAGTAGCATTGTATTAACTACATATTATTCTTTCCCAATATAAAATCAAAATAGTCTTTATTGCAAAATTAACTAGGGACTTTTGGAGGTTTTATAATTGAAAGATCTTTTCCACAGAAAGGGAATGTATATCTGATAAGGATCTTGGGGTAGCACTCAGTTGAATTTAAAAAAAGAAGTGTTTTGCTGCTGAGCTTGAAACAACCACTTCATATCTAAAAATTGACAGATGAGGCTATTCTCAAAAAGAAAATAAATTATTACTCTGCCCATGTCTATAGATTATCTGTTAAAGGAACATCTATTGTTAATGCTGAATTTAAAATTTTATTTACATATTCTAATATTTTGTGTATGAGTACCTTGAGTAGATTTCAGTCTTCCCGCCTACATGCTCTTACTAAGTAGACAAAAACAAAGGGGATTAAGTAATATGGGGATGTTAATGCAAGTATTAAGTTCCTCATTGGATTTAATCTAAGAGGCTTGTGTTCCTGTAACTCCTTTGCGGTACAGACATTTGGGGATTAAAGTCCATGAAAACCTATGCCACAATAAAGTGGTTGCTCCATAAACTGCATAATGTCTGAGCTTTTCCTGCTACACACTGAAGTTGCAGTCTTATTCCTGTGGAGTGGTTCCAGTTTTCCAGTGGAAGAGCCCTATTAACAACTTGGAAATCCTTTCAGGGTGTGTAATTAGAGAGAATAATGGAAAAAGCAGCATTCACATGCCTTTCTAGAAGTTGAGATTCTGTATTGACTGTGCTGTATTGTAATTATAGGAGCTGTATGCATATATGGTGGATGAGGCTGAAAAGCCTCCTTCCGGCAATCCTGATCCAAATCACCATTTTCTTCAATGCATTGCAGGTGTTAAGGACAAATATATTTAATTGCCCTCTTGTTGGAAAGTGTATTAAAAAGCAATGTATTCTACACCGGAAACTGATAAAACCTGGTTGTCATGGAAAAATAGAGCTTCGCAGACCACAAACACATATATACCTAATATAAATTTGTTTTTACAAATCTTAGAAATACAGTATGCATTCTTCCACTTCCATCCTGTGTCTCCCAATCATTTTCAAGGCTGTTAAATTGTTTTTTTCAGAACTACTTGTAAAGCAACTCAAAGATTGTGGTACTGGGCTTTTCTTTTAAGTAAAACTTGGAAAGGATATTCTGCCCAATTAATTTATGGCAAAATTTCTGCTTCTCTGGGTGATTTGCCATCCCCAAGTATGTTGCAATTCTCAGTAGTATTAAAACCAGAAGAGCTGCCTCTTGCACACAGGCTATTCTTCTCTGAACACTTCACAGAGTAACTTTGGGCAGTTGATACAGGCCAGTTTTAAAGTAAATGCTGACAACATATAATGTCAAGTAAGACTCACTTCCAAGAAGAGTTCTTTAGTAGCCTAGTAAGCATTTGTTTTTTTAATTCCTGTAAATACTGGCTAATTTAAGCACAGATAACACTTCCTCAGGCTGATGTTTGGAAGTTAAAGCAGAAGAAATACCACTGGCTTCTTTGGAAAATGGTGCTACATATAGGCCATTTCATGGAGAATATGATTGCTTAAGAATGGGAAATTATAATCACAAAATTCAGGGCAAAAGATGCCAATGTCACTGAGAACTGTTCTTCAGCTGCTTCTCCAAAGCTTTACTCATGGCAATTATGCTTTGAGCCCAGAGCAAATAATTTTTAATTTGGGTTACAGGTGATCTTGTTGCAAATCTTATTTTAACAAACACAAAACATAAACAATTAGCTTTTTTCCCATGGGAAGAAAACATCACCCAGTTGGAAAGTATATAGTAAGCACAGGGCATACTTAAAATATTCCTTCCCTAATACTATTCAGCACATGCATTAAAATCAGGTGAAGAGTATATCATATTAGTGACAGCTACAGTAGTAACAGCATAGAGTATAAGTTACAGCCAGGATTAGGGCCATACAATAATGGAACTATATTCTTGGGAACAATTGTTTTGAAATTTTATTCTCTCAAGACATTTTAGGATATCAAGTCCAGTAAGACTGGGCTGTCTTTCAGATTTTCTACTTATCAAAATGAGCTTTGTTTTAATGTTTATATTTTTCAAACAATTGTTTAATTTTGATTGTACTTAACCCCCCCCCCCCCCAATAGTTCTGCATTTATCCAGGAAGAAATGCATAGGAAATAGTGATATGCTTCAAATATAGTAGGATATACAGTTTAGGTTCCAGCATTTTAGCAAGGACAGACTATAATTAATATCCTGCATGAATTATGAAGGAATACTGTTGATTATGAGGCTAGGATAGTGGTCTAACAGGACTAAAGACACCCTCATGTTTCCTAGCCTTTGCTTCCACAAGGGTCTGTGCAATGGGGTGTGCACTATGTACATTACAGCACATTTGGCATGATTTCTCTGGGACAATTCTGAAACAAGATATACATAGAAAAATATGGCTAGGTCCACACATGGTCAGTTACAAATGCCAAATGCAGTTAACCAGGTTATATATAACCAGTATTTTCTTCTCATTTCAGAGTTATTTCTGTGTAAGCTTTATTTTATTTATTTTTTTATTTTATTAAATTTATACCCCGCCCTTCTCCAAACGGACCCAGGGCGGCGCACAGGGATGTTAAAACGCATATAAAACATATAAAATTTTAGAAAACTTATTCTAATAGACCCTGCGCTAAAAACCGAATTTAAAAACCCAAATCTAAGAGTCAGTAATGGGGGTTACGCTAGGCCGGCTAGATGGAATAGGTGTGTCTTCAGACACTTGCGGAAGAGGCGGAGGTCGGAGATGGTGCGGAGTTCAGGGGGTAGGTCGTTCCAAAGGGCAGGGCCCGCCACAGAGCTTGGTCTGTCTTTTGTAATTAAACCACACTTAAGTGCTGTAAGATGAATATACTTTCATCTTCTAAATTAAGTTCTAATGAAAAGGGATGAGGCAAGCTTTGAAAGGGCTGAACTTCCAGGAACTGGGGGAGGCATCAACCTAAGTCACCCCAAGGTCATCCTACATTACAGTTCAGCCTCTTAAGCACAACATGCTTATTTAATCTTTGTTTCGGGTTTATTCCCAGCTAAGTGCAATGGAAGCTTAGTCCTAAATGCCCAAGAGTACCGTAGTAGCCTAAATCTGAAAGGAGCCGCATGGTGTCACCTTCCTTTCCCTCCGGTAGAGAGACGAACTGCAGGCTGCAAGAATAACAAGCCGCACAAAGCTGGGTTTTTGGGGTAAGGTTCCCCTTCAAACGAGCCGCTGCGGCCTCAGGCCTCGAATCAAGATTGACCATTGGCCTCGTTTCCTCAGAAATAATCTCTTTTTTTAATAAAATGTCTTCCTCAGTCAGGGATCCTTCAAATGTTGGACTACGGCTTTCCATGCTCCCCCTGCCATTACGGCAGGGCATTGGCGTGAGCTGGCAGGCCAACACATCCGGCAGGACTCCAGACGACGGGAAGCTGTTTCAGGGACGTTTCGGTCCCCCCCCCCCCCCCGAGCCAACCGGGGGCCCCGGCACCCTAACCGGTCTCCATTAAAGCTCCGCTCCTTAAGGACAGCCCGGGCCGTCCCTCGCGCGGGAGGCGTCACCTTGCGACGTTGTCCCGGGCAACGCCGAGCGAGGCGACGGCGTGACGCGCGCGCCGAAGGCTTTACGTCGCCTGCGCCGCGTCGGACGGGAGTGACGCAAGGCAGGCGCGCGCGCGCAAGCAGGGGGAGGGGCCGGCAGCTTCTTTCCCCCCCTTTTTTTCTGTTTCTTTTTTCCCCCTCCTTTTCTTTTCTTTCCCCCCTTTCTTCCTCCTCCTCTTTTTTTTTTTTAAAAAAAATCTCCCTTTCTTTTCTTTTTGGCCTCCCTGCCTCCCTCTGTCTCTCTCTCTCTCAGTTCCCGCGGCCTCCACCTTGACTGTCCGCAAGCCATCCATCCATCCATCCGCCCGGACGGACCCAGGCCTCGACTTGCCCACCCTCTCCTGCCTCCTCCTTCCCCTCCCCCCCCCCGCCCCGTGGGACTCTCTAGGAGCTCCAGTCTCGGTGGCTCGGCGGGGTAACACCCCCCCCCCCCTTTCCTCTCTTTCCATCCTTCCACCCGGCCCGTCGCTCCGCCCCGAGTTGGCCGGTCTGCTTTCTCTCGCCGGCCGCTTGAGTCCCGCTGCAGCTGCCCTCACTTGTTGCTACCCAGAACTTCTTCCTCCTCCTCCGGCGACTTCTACCTACGCTCTACCGCTCACGTCAGAGGAAGCGGTGGGGGGACAGCAAGGTTCCCTCGGCCGGCGGCGGCGCCACCTCTCCTCCTCCTCCTCCCCGCCCAAGAGGGAGGGAGGGAAGGAGGGAGCAGGAAGAAGAAGAAGAAGACGAAAGCGGCGGGCACGAAGACACGCCAGCGACGGAAAGGCGAGGGGGGGGGGACGACCGGGGTCCCTGCTCTCCCCCCTCCTCCTTCCTCCTCCCTCCCCCTCCCTCCCTTCCTCCCTCCCGCCCCCCCGGAGGTAAGTGGCGCCGTCTCGCCTCCTCGGGTTGCAAAGTTCGGTCCCCTAACCCCATGCAGACACCCGGGAAGGGGGACCCTTTCGGGTGGGAAGGAGCGGGGTGGACGTGTTCAAGCCTCTCTTGTGGGTTTTTTTCCAATGCTGGGGGTGGTGGGTGATGGATATGGGGTGGTGGTGGTGGTATGGGGGGGAAAGAGAGAAAGGAAGAGAAGGAATTGTCTCCCCCGAGAGAGAGAGAGAGAGAGAGAGAGGGTGCAACAGGTCCCAAGCAAAGAAGTGGGGCATAATAGTGCCTGCAATGTAACTCTATTTTATTTTATTATTTGATTTTATTTATTTGATTTGTCAATCGTTTACAAGAGGATAGGTATAAGAATAAAACATGAGTATGAATGAAACGGGGGGGGGCACGAATAAGTCGGGGCAGTAGGACAGGGACGGTAGGCATATGCATGCCCCCTTACAGACCTCTTAGGAATAGGGTGAGGTCGACAGTAGACAGTTTAAGGTGAAAGTTACTGGGATCCTTGAATGTGGGGAATGGCAGGAAGCGGTGGTGGTTTTTGCTGCCCGTCAGAAACCGGCCCCCCAATGTTGCCTGGGGTGGAGAAAAGAAGTGCCATTGAACTTGGTTTAAAGGAGGGTCGGCCACCCCCACCCCCCTCCCCTTGCCATTCAGCGTTTGACTTGAGAGTCTTAAGTTTGGGGCCAGATGGAACTGTTAGAGGCCATGCGTGTTTTGCTAGCGCTGGAGTATATATTAGGGATTCATAGTTGCTGGGTGCATTCATGGCCTTCTTTACTTTGCAGAGGCGTTACTATCTTGGTTCATTGGTAGGCTTGATGCGCTGTGTAAAAAGGGATATTTCTTAACCATAGGGGTCCCAGTGATTCTTCCTGGGGGTGGGGTGGGGGGTTCCAGAGGTGGGAAAGCGGTTTCACTTGCTGCCATTTTTATTGAGATGAATATAATAGCTTCTGAGTGGTAACCAAGATCCTTAAATGATGATGATGCCTGTATCGTTGTAAAGGGCATGAACATTCCCAAACCTGGAATTCTGTCCAAGAGTTAAAAAAATCCAACATTTCTCAGAATCAGAGCCTGTCTACATTTTGGAAACAGGCTTATTATCTCTCTCTTTTTTTTTTTAACCTGGCCTTTGGAGTCCAGAGTTTAAAAAAAAATGGGGAGGTTTAATTTATAGGTTGTCTTAATCTGTTTTGTGGATGGACTTTTACAGGTGTGTGTGTGTGTGTGTGTGTTTTTGCAACTCTTTGGGATGAGGTGTGCATATTTAAATAAGGAAGTAAGGAAACATTGGGGTTTTTTTAGGAGTGATGAAACCAAGGCAAAAAACAAAACAAAAACCCCTCAGCAGCCGCAAAAGATGAAGAGAAGAGTGACTATGGTTAGTCATTTTCGATGTTGTCTTTTGTTTCAAGACCTACTAAAAAACCTTTGAGATCAACAGACCTTAAAATGTATGCTTGTTTTGGAGTCAGTAAATTGGGCTTAGTACCTATTGACTGCATTGAGAAATGTTTGCCATTTTGACTTGTAGCTTTTCTGGGGACAATTTTGTACTTAACTTTGATTCCATTCATCTACCGTGTCATTTTCCCCTTCTATTTCCCTCAGTTTACTAGGTATAGTTATTTTTTTGGTCACCTGCCATGCTCAAAGCATGTGGGCTTCTGTTTGCTGATCATACCTTTCAGGTAGCAGTCAGTCTTTATTTGGTCAAAGACTATTGGTACATTCTGCAATCCATAGTGCTCTTAATAACCATCTCCAAATCCATAATTCAGAGGTGTGTATATTCTTTCTCTCATCCTTTTTCAGTGTTGTCTAGTGTTCACAGCCATGCCTTGTCGTTGAAAACACCGTTGCTTTTATTGTTCTGATTTTTGTTGTAATAGGAATATACTTCGTTTCATGATCTTGTCTAAGCTTGTTATTGCTTTCCTTCCTATCAATCTGTTTCTCTAGCATGCTCATCATCTTTAATCTTGAGCGAAAGATTACAAAACTATACAGAATCTTCACTTTTTCAGAATCAGTGGTGAACTCACTAAATATATTAGTTGAAATTAACATTTTTATATGTAACAATAAGTTACACTTTTACTTTCCAGTTACTTTCATAATTAGTTATTTTTCCAACTAACAGAGCTACAGTCTGCATATCACAAATAGTTATTGTCACAGCTGCATCTCTTTGATTCTACCTTTCTATCATATATTGCAATCCTGGTATTTTTATATGTTCATATAAGTTAAACATATATGGGGACAATATATTTTGTGTGTGTATATATATGTGTGTGTGTGTGTGTGTATGGCTTGCTCTAAATCTGGTTTTGCAGATTTATTTTTTTTACAACAGTTTCCTTTTTGTTGTAAAAAAAATCCTCAGAAAAACAACCAGATGTTCTGGCATATTCATTAACCTTAGTTCTGGTATGAGCTATGAATCAAAAGCCTTAATATATTCAATAAAGCAAAGATAAATATCTTTCTTATATCCTTTGATCATGTCTTAGGTCAACTATTGATTTTGCCAATTGCAAAACTTGCCTATTTATTTGACAATTTTTTTGTATGTTTATTGTTCTTTGTAAAATCTTAAACTACTGCTTTAAGTTTAATAATTTGCGCATTCTTTTGCACGTCCCTGCTTTGGTGTCACACCAATTTTTTGTAGTCTCTAAGATGTAGCCTTGTTCCTTATTTATTGATAATATACGAACATAGGAACATAAGAACAGCCTTGCTGGAACAGGCCACAGCCCATCCAGTCCAGCATTCTGTCTCACACAGCGGCTCACCATTTGCTTCAGGGTCTTCCCAAGCAGATGTCTTCACCTGCTTATGATTCCCTGCAAATGGCATTGAGAGATATCCTGCCTATCTCTCCAACCTGGAGGGTGTCCTTAGGCATCTATAATGATAGCCATGGATACCCTTGTTCTCCATGAACTTGTCTAATCCTTTCTTAAAGGTGTCGGGGCTGACAGCTGTCACCACTTCTGGCAGGGAGTTCCATAGACCAGTGATCCTCTGGGTGAAAAAGTACTTCCTCTTATTTGTTTGAGGTCTAGCTTCCAAAGGTTTCATGGAGTGCCCCCTAGTTCTAGTGTTGTGCGATAGGGAAAACAGTTTTTCCTTTCCTACTTTGTCCACACCGTGCCTGATTTTATAGACTTCAATCAGGTCACCACTCAGGCGCCGTCGTTCTAGAGTGCCCAGCCATTGCAGCCTCAGATGGTAAGGAAGGTGTTCCACTTTAATGACTTTCTTCTGCAGCTTTAAAGAATTCATTGGATATTTCATCTTCTTCTGATGCCTTTCTGTTTGACAAATGTAATGATGCCTGTAGTACCTCACCTGGTGCCTGTCCTATTTTTCCCCCCTGCAAATGTTTTCTTTCATCTATAATACTATTTGTAAACAGTGTCAGTTCTGCATAGCTTTTCTATTTTCCTTCCCACCCACATTACATCTCTTTTACAATGAAACAACTTCTCCCCGAGATCCAAAAGCCCCCTACTCCTTTTCGCCTTCTGGAAGGCCTTGATGGCCCTCAGGTACTGGGTGAGGATGTAAGTTGATAGGTGCAAAGGCTGTGACATTGCTATGAGCCTAGTTAAAATTTGTTTGTCTTTAATTTGGTGGAGAAGTTGTTGGTATTTTTTTAAAATATGGGTTTGTTTGATGTTAGTTTCCCAGGGTTACATTGTTGCCATCTAAATCTTAATAATAAGCAAAGATAGTACCCGTAGTAATAGGCACCTTGGGTGCAGTCCCAAAACATCTGAAGCAGTACTTCAACACCATTAGCATTAACAGTCAATTGCAAAAGGCAGCTTTACTTGGAACAGCTTACATCCTGCGACAATATCTTTAACACCTATCCTAGCAACATCTGCCTATCACAGGTTATCAGCACACTAGGTGTGATACCAAAGAATTGTAGATGGCTCTTAGAAAATCTGCTCATTGGCAAAATTTACATCGATTATAGAAAACCACACTGCTTGGATCTGTACATATGTTATGCCGATTATTACAACATCCTATGTTTTTGGGGAGAATGATATGACACTAGCGAAAGAACTGGCAGCTCTGACAACAGGCTCTTCACTTGTTGTGAAGAGATAATGACAACAATCCTTGAGTATTAAATGGAAATTGTCTTATGATTTCTCTAATCTTAGTAATACAACTTTTTGTTTTATTTTGTTTTCTTCTATGTTCTTCCTTAATATAGGAAGTTTGTGGCCTGCCATTCTGTGCTTTTCTTATCCAAGCCTTATTCTCTGGCTTTTTTCGGTTATTTTGAGTTTTTCTTTGAAAATGAGTTATATCTTTTCATCTGTAATTTTTTTCCACATTGGTTTTTCCAATGACTTTTTTTCTCTTCCCATAGTTTTTCAGATTTTCTTTTGCTTGAATTAAGTATTTATATTGCTCTTACATTTTGTCCATAATTCTTCCAGGTATAATCTTATTGACTTGCTTTCTAACTTTCTAAATTTAACCTATATATTGAATGTCACTAATTTATGATCTACTCCATAATCTGAACCTCAAAATGCTTTAATTTACTGGATTGTACTGTGTAGTCAATTTGATGTTAACATTGTGTATCCAAATATGTCCGTGTTTTGAGGCCATGTTTAAATTGCTTAATGCAAATGTTGGTAATAAACAATACATTCTCTACAAAATATTATTGATCTATCTCCTTCACTATTCAATGTACCCATCCCAAGTCTTCTGGTAATTTGAGTTTTTTTCCATTCCTGCCCCTTTCATTTTGCAATTATACATTAATAATTCTGTGTCCTTCTTTGATATTGCATTTAGCTCTTCTTATAGTATGCCATAAAATTTTTCAGTGACTTCTCCCATTTTTTCTGCAATAGGTGCATATACTGGATATCCACAAATCCTAATAGATATGGTCCATTTTTTAATTAAGTTATAGCAAAGCATTTATTTAGCAATGTCTTTTTGGAGAAGCATTTGTCACAATTACCACATGAAGACTAGTTAATGAGACTGAAGGCAGCAAAACTAAAGCTTTCCATGGATTGATACTAAAATGTTTAATGAATCAAAAATGAAGAGTATTGTGGTATGCCATTACATCTACATTTATTAAATATCCAAAAAATTAACAGCAGCCACATAACCTTTTACCATCAATCAGAGTGGCAAATCAGCTATTTCATTTTGGCCACTTAGCTGCCAATATGTTTTAATAATCAGAATACTAGTGTTAGATTTTATTACTGACTATATAGCTATATTTTGTAGAGGAGGAGGATAAGACCCAGGATGATATAATCTCATAAGAGTTGTGTTGTGTTAAGTTTAGTTTAGTTTTTAGTTTTAATTCGATTTGTATCCCGCCCTTCTCCACGAAGGACCCAGGGCGGCGCACAGGAATTTAAAAACATATAAAACAGAATATACAAAATTTAAAAGCATATTAAATTACATGAAACAATCCTATGCTAAAAACCAAATTAAAACCCCCAATTTAAAACTATCTAAAATAGCCCCAGCGGAAGGTTAGGCTAAGCCGGCTTGCTGAAAAAGATGTGTCTTTAGACACTGGCGGAAGAGGCGGAGGTCCAAGATGGTACGAAGTTCAGGGAGAAGGTCATTCCAAAGGGCAGGGCCTGCCACAGAGAAGGCTCTTCCCCTGGGTGTCACCAGACGGCATTGCCCGGCTGATGGCACCCTGAGAAGGCCCTCTCTGTGGGAGCGGATCGGCCGTAGGGATGTATGGGGCAGGAGACGGTCTCACATATAACTAGGCCCCGAGCCATGGAGTGATTTAAAGATGGCTGTCAGAACCTTGAAGCGCACCCGAAAGACCACAGGAAGCCAGTGCAGCTCGCGCAGGATTGGTGTTATATGGGAGTATCTCGGAGCTCCCGTTAGTACCAGCGGCTGCATTCTAGACTAGCTGTAGCTTTCTAGTGCACCTCAAGGGAAGCACAGATCTTTTTCCGATTCTTCCTATTTTTTATCCATACCTGTAGTTCCTTCTCCTTTTCAAGAGAGAACTACCAGTTCCTACCATAGCTAGGGTACTCCTTGTCTGGAGCTGTTTCTTTAGCATATCCTACAGATCTAAACTGTGGTTAGTCTCCATCCTTGCTGGGTAGCATCATCAGTGTGTACAGTGTGTTGTGCAGACCACATAAATTATTTGAAAACTCCACGTGACCAATGGCCTGTAAGTTTGAAATTCCTGTTACAGAATATCATTGCTCTTGTATTCTTTAATAAGGTGTCATGATCTGAACAATTTTCATCATATGGATCTGATTTAAAGTGATCCATTCTGTTCCGTCTAAGTATTCTA
Organism: Rhabdophis nuchalis; assembly: GCA_039707465.1. Classification (NCBI taxonomy): domain Eukaryota; kingdom Metazoa; phylum Chordata; class Lepidosauria; order Squamata; family Natricidae; genus Rhabdophis; species Rhabdophis nuchalis. The sequence continues at coordinate 191,123,473 of CM077646.1, forward strand.
AAATACCACATTTATAAAAACTTCATTTGAACTTCGGCAATTTCACTAATCTTTGTTGCATTGCTGTGTCCAATTTTATGTAAAATTAGGAACTTCTTAAAGGACTTGCTCCATCAGCAATTAGACTTCCTTGTGGCTTTGGTCTGATCATGTCATTACCTCCAGATCTACTTGTGAAAGATTGATATTTTCCCTTAGGAAATAGAGGAGTGTTAATTTGAGTTGAGAATAGCATCCAAATAGTCATCCAAATGCATCTAAACATTTTAGCCAATTCTGTACTTTTTTCTTTACAGCAGAACTTGCCAAAATTTGATTTTGGAGAATTCTTCTCCTAAGTCAGGGATGTCCAAACTTGGGAACTTTTAAGACTTGTGGACTTCAACTCCCACAATTCCCCAGCCAGCTATGCTGGCTGGGGAATTCTGGGAGTTGAAGTCCACAAGTCTTAAAAGTTCCCAAGTTTGGACATCCCTGTCCTAAGTGGTTGGCATGTCTCACACATGCAGCAAGCATCTGAACAGTTCTTACCCAAGCTGTAGTTTGCATTTAGCTTCACCTTCCTTTTCACATTATTGTCAAGAATGGCCTTTTTATCTCGGGTTCCTGCCACTCAGAAGCACTGAAGTTTACAGAGCCCCACACGGCAGAAATATGGTGGGGCAAAATATATGGGGTCATCCTTAAAGTATCCTTAAAATTGGATCATGATTTTTTTAGCTATGTAACTCAGCTTGAAAATAACAGTTGAAGTGTGATTTTATGTTGCTATGTTGCATGTTGCTCAGAGTTCATTTTAATTGGTAATTTTTGTTTCAAGATGTAGTAGGGGCTTTCAAGTTGCAGCACGTTATTTTATTATTAATTTTATTAAATTTATAGACCGCCCCCTCTCCCCCATGGGGACTCGGAGCGGTGCACAGGAAATTAAAAATCCAATAAATAACACAATATACAAAATACAAAATATTAAAACCGAATTAAATTACCCCTGTGCTAAAATCAATCTTAAAACCCCTAAACCCCTAACAATTACCCCTTAAAATTCAGATTAAACAATTTCTTTCTGCGGCTAGATATATAAAAAATTAAAAAATTAGGCCAAGCCGGCATGTTTTTAGTAGCTCATACATCTTTCCTATCTTTCATTCTTTTGGGGTTTTTTTGCCTTTAGAGCAAGTTCCCTTTTTAAGGGTTTTTAGAGCAAATGTTCCTTCCTTTTCAACAAACTATTTCAGAGTTGTGATCTTGTTAGATTAGAGACCACAGCTCCTTTTCTTCACCTTGAATTATCTTTTCTTGAACACTCAAAAATGACTTCTATTGTGAAAAATCAAAAGATTTTAGCCTTGTTAGCTAGTTTGATTATCTGGTCGAAAGGAACATCAGTCTTCATCATAATAAAGCACAGAACCAAGAACATATATTTCTTAGTTGTTTAGTATTTTTTCTAATAGATAACCTTGAATGGATGTTATGGAGTACCAGTACTCCTTGAATCACAGTTTGAACACAAATCTCAGATTTAGTGCATCTGACATATGGCTGCTGCTTATATGGAGCAGGTTCTGGTATATGTATCTGCTGAAATCTAAATATTTTAAGAAAACAGTTCCCTAGATTATTTTACAGTTGAACATTATACTAGCGCTCAGGTTGTGCCTGACTGAGGAAGATACATCTACTTACCTTTATTCCAGGGTTATAGTATAGATAGCATTGTAATGGAGGGATGGGAGCGTGTTTAAGTGGGGGTGGGAATAGGTGGAGAAAGAAAGATGATTGTTGCTGTCAATTTTTCTCAGTCACCTTTAGGAAATTGTGATGTTCTGATTTTTCCCAATGAGTTTTTTCATCATATTGTTATTGAACTGGAAGAACATTTTAAAGCCTAGTACAGTGTTGGCCAACCTTTTTGGCACCAAGTGGACCACCAGAAACTGGAAGAGTAGTTCCCCAGTGTGCACATGCAGGCGTGCCGGATACCAGAAGAGCAGTTCCCTGGTGCCAAGAAGCTGACTTTCTGGTTTCCAGTGTGCATATGCACACCAATCACCTAGTCTTCTGGTTTCAGGCGGGCCTGTGCACGTGAATACCAGCGTGCTGGAAACCGGAAGTTCAGCTTCTCAGCGGTCTTCCGGTTTCCGGCCCCCTTGCGCACACGAGGACAAGCAGAAACTGGAAGAGCAACATGTGGTGGCTGACGTGCCCAGAGAGATGGCTCTGTGTGCCACTTCCGGCACAGGTGCCATAGGTTCACCATCATGGGCCTAGTACAATTATCAAGCTCCAATGGTATATTGTTTTATTGATAAATATATCCTATTAGGCCCATCCCTCTGTATTGTATTACAGATAATTTCATTGTTTCTATGCTCCATGTTCTATTACCTATACTTGTATAGAGCATTTGTTCTTGGGAATTTTTTCTTAACTGAACTACTCCTGAATTCTTGGCTGCAGACAGAACCTGTTATTTGGCATCATTAATCACTTTGTGGAAATGTAAAAGGCAGCCTATAATTGCTCTGATGTTTGCTTCAGAAACATGTGCCATGAATGAATTGACTTTTCCTTTTTGATATTGTTGTCCTTGGTGCAGCCTTCAGATAAGATAGGCCTGACTAACTTTGAACTGCCAACCTGAATATAGACACCAGCAATATATCTTTTTCTTATTGAGGATACACGGAAAGAGTCATACATCTATCATGTTTTCATGCCTGCATAATGTTGTTCTATGTTTGCATTTGTAACTTATGTGTTGTGGTAGTCTATGTCTTAATCCCAGTATAAATGAACAAGGACAGTAAGTTCTTTGCTATGGATAGGAAACAGTTGCTGGTTGACATTGCTCACCACTTCCTTCATTGGCATGGCCAAGTGTCGGGCACAAATAACCAGGAACATTTGTCGAGTTCAAAGCACAGTAGAGCTTATTATTGTTACCTGAAATACAAGAATCTAGCCAACTAATAATCAAAGCTAATTGGTGCTAGATAAAAGATCAACATAATTTATGGAGGGCTGGACTTGGCCCCTTGTGACAACACAATGACTCCAAACTGATGGCACATTTAACACCACCTTCCAGTTCAGCCTCTTCTCCTACAGAAAGATACTCAAAGACATTTATGTTATTAACTTGCATCTTGGAAGCACAAGGGAAGGTGGTAAAACAGATGGCTCATTATTTTAATTCAGAACGAGCTACTTTGCATGAAACATTGCATTATTTGCTGGGACTTGCCCAATGATAAGGAAGAACGGAATAAGTATTTGCTTGGGATTAATGAGGTTGGAAATCTGAAATCCTATCAAAATTTTGAGGCAATTGATTAAAATTGGCACCGAATATTGGAAATTTAAACAGTGTTCTGACAGAATGTTGCAACAATTATCTGCTTAGATTTTCTTCCGAAAGATACTAGAGGCAGAAGAAGAAAACTGTCAGAAAAGAGAAAAGCCACCTCAAAATATATCCCGTTTCCATGTCTCCATTATGGCAAAGATAGACAGCAGACAATTTGAACCATGTAGCTTCAGAAAACAGTTTGTTGAGTTCTTTTTGGTAACAGCTGCATATTGGAAATATTGCATTTCCTTGGTGAAAGGAAAAGGTTTATATATTGAGACGGTCTGATTTGGTTGTAAACCTAAAAGTATTGCTTGGAAATAAATGCTATTGTAATTAATAATGCTTTCAAGTAAATACATGCAGTTTACTCAATTCTGAAAATACTTTAGGAAAATTATTGAGAGTTACTAAATAAATACATTTAGGATTGTGTAGCATTTGAGAATATGAGCTGTTAGATTGTCACCTAGAAAATAATTTCCCTACCTCACAGGACAATTCTGGGGATGAATATGTTAAAAACTTCATGTACTAGGATATAAATGTATTGGGGCCATGTAAGCATCTAAAAATAGAAAATGTGAGCTCTTCAAGGGAGGGAACTGAACAAAATCTGTAGGAGTGAAAATACATACAGTGACCTCTCTTAAGAATTTGTGGTGACTCTGAGTTCTATTTCTGTCCATGTCATCTTATTATGGGAGAGGAGATGGAGAATGTATTGAAGATCTATTTTCAAGCCCTATTGTGGCACTAAACTTATTAATTAACCTTTCCTATCCCACAAAATATGGTAAATTCAAAGAACAGTTCTTTGACGTTAAGGATAAAATCCTGTGCCTCCAATCACATTGTGACTGCTGAAAAAAAGCATATGCATATAGGTGGAGGCATCCTGGACCAACCGGGTTTTTAAACGGCTGTGTGCACTTTGTAAAGGATGTGGCTGCTTTAATGGTTCAGAGGGAGTTGCTTTAATCATGGCTATGTAGTTTCCAAAGTAATATTTTCAAATGCCTTTCACAATCTAGTAGGTATTCTACTGAAGTGGAATTTCGGCAGCACCTTCAACCAAATAAATTTCCTCTGGAAAAAAGGAGCTGGAATACAAGTAAAATTGAACTCTGTTTTTCAACATGTGCAGTGACAGCTCTTCTTTGATATTTGGCTTAGCAGTTATTATTCACCAAATGGTGCTTGCTCTAAAACCTGTATGTGGTAGATTAAAAACATATTCAGTAAAAATCCCCCCAATCTAAAACACTAATTTATTAGAATGGTAACAAATTATAGAGTATTTCTTTCCAGGAAAATTCAAATCCTACTCCATCAGGTTTTCAAATCAACATTCAATTATGTGGAGGACATTTTCCTCATAGCAGCAACATTTTTGTTTGATGATTGTCCAAATTCCTGGTTGTTTGTCAGAGTTATCATATGGCGAGATGAGGGATTAATACATTTTACAAATAAGTAAAATCAAAAAATGGCAACCGGGGACGACGACAAGATAAGATTCTGAAGGACAAAATTGTGTGTGCTTTGTGGTCTGTCATGGATCTCTAATCTAGATACTGCAATCAGGTGTGATAGAGGGATTATTGTGTGCATTTACGTATTTTTGGGAGTATAAGACGCACCCAGGTTTTGAAGAGGCAATTTTTTAAAAAAGTAGGTAGGTAGATAGAGTGATAGAGAGGGAGAGAAGAGAGAGAAATACAGTAGGTGGGTAGGGGGAGAGAAAGAGTAGTTAGGTAGGTAGGTAGAAAAAGGGATAGAGAGAGATAGAGAGATACGGCAGGTAGGGAGATAGAGAGTGTAGGTAGGTAGGTAGGTAGGTAGGTAGAGGGATATAGAGAGAGAGAAATAGAGAAATACAGTAGATAGGTAGGGGGAGAGAGAAAGAGAAGATAGGTTGGTAGGTAGAGGGAGAGAGAGAAAAATAGAGAGAAATACAGTAGATAGGTAGGGGGAGAGAGACTAGGTAGGTATATAGGTAGATAGAGGGGGGAAGAGAGAGAGAGAAGTAGGGAGGGAGGGAGAGAGGGAGAGTAGGTAGGCAGGTAAGTAGATGTTTCCAGGTGTATTTACCCATGTGCTGGAGAAGGAAATTGCTGACAACCTGTAGCACTTTGTTTCTGCTGGGACATCACTTGACCAACGTAATTCTCATCAACCCCTCTAACTAAACATCTTTCCGAAAGGAAAAAAAAAGCCTTTGCACTCTGCAAATCTCCCCCCAAAATAATTTTTTGGTCAAAAAAAAATGCATGTATAGCCTTATGGAAGCTTATAGAGTGCTGCTGGGGCCTGGGTGGGGGGCGAAAAACGCCCTGTTTTTTGCTCCTTTCTACCCTCCCCAGCCCCTAGGAGCTCTCTGAAAGCCTCCATAAGGCTATGCGTGGCCATTTTGACGAAGGCCACGCATAGCCTCAGGAGGCAAAAAAATTGCTGAAGCCGATGTATAAGATGCACCTAGATTTTCAGCCTCTTTTTAAAGGAAAAAAGGTGTGTCTTATACTCTGAAAAATACGGTATATTTCATATTTCCAAACCACCCATTTCCCTCAAGAGATGTTGCTAGCACTAAAGAAGATTTGGGTGCTGTTCCAGCTGACTTCGATTTCTGAAATAGGGAAATTGCTTTTTTCTTTAAGGAATTATCTACATTGGTGCAAGTTATAGTTATAGTTTATTAAATTTGTATACCGCCCTTCTCCCTTGTGGGACTCAGGGTGGTGAACAGGCATCAATAAAAACTACAAAGAACATCAATATATAAAAATACTTTAAAATGATATTAAATTGGGGGCCTGTTCTAAAATCCAAATAAAACTCCTAAATAAAATCGATTAAAATCGACTAAAAACTACGCCAGGCCGGCCGCACGGAATAAATGCGTTTTCAAGGCCCGACGGAAGAGGCGTGGATCAGTGGTCGTACGTAGGTTGGGGGTAGGTCATTCCAGAGGGCGGGGACTGCCACAGAGAAGGCTCTCCCTCTGGGGGTCGCCAGCCGACATTGTTTGGCCGACAGCACCCTGAGGAGGCCCTCTCTGTGGGAGCGCACTGGTCGGTGGGAGGTATTTGGTAGCAGGAGGCGGTCTTGCAAGTGTCCTTTTATCTTCTTGATTGTATCCCATATTATTATTTCAGCTCTCTGCATATTTGCAGTTAGAATACGTGATTAGCAGAAATTGTAGATTGCTTGAGGGGAAGAAAGAGCAGAAGTCACCATACCCTCAGAAGGATATTATGGAAATGGAAAAGGTGCAGAGGAGGGCAACCAGAATGATTAGGGGACTGGAACACTTTCCTTACCATCTGAGGCTGTAACGGCTGGGCCTCTTCACTCTAGAATGACAGCGCCTGAGAGGTGACCTGATTGAAGTCTATAAAATCATGCATGGTGTGGACAAAGTAGAAAAGGAAAAACTGTTTTCCCTATTGCACAACAGTAGAACTAGGGGGCACTCCATGAAACTTTTGGAAGCTAGACCTCAAATAAGAGGAAGTACTTTTTCACCCAGAGGATCACTGGTCTATGGAACTCCCTGCCAGAAGAAGTGGTGACAGCTGTCAGCCTCGACACTTTTAAGAAAGGATTAGACGAGTTCATGGAGAACAAGGGTATCAATGGCTATCATGATGGATGCCTAAGGACACACTCCGGGTTGGAGAAATAGGCAGGATATCTCCCAATGCCATTTGCAGGGAATCATAAGCAGGTGAAGACATCTGCTTGGGAAGACCCTGAAGCAAATGGTGAGCCACTGTGTGAGACAGAATGCTGGACTGGATGGGCTGTGGCCTGTTCCAGCAAGGCTATTCTTATGTTCTTATGTTCTTAAGTTGGACAGCATAGCCAAAGACGGAATGTGTCTTATTCCTGTTCAGGGAAATTAATGAGAATTCTCATCTTTATGACTAAAAGAAGAAACACCTTGATGTATTACGTGGTTGATTAGGAGCTTATGGTGTTGTTTCTGGTTTGTTTGTTTGTCTGCTGTTTCTACAGACTATCTGTAGGAAAATGTATCGCCTACCTCATTTCACAAAGCAGCACCATAGATCTGCAGCTACCCTGTTTTCGCAAATGGAAGAGATGAACACACGTGCATGACTGCAAAACAAAACACAGCTGGCAGCAGAGCTTATTTTAGGTTATTTGCTTGGTCTACATTAACCGTTGTGGAACGGAATTCCAGTAATGGAGAATCTTGAAGGAGCCTTTTGACCTTTGGAAATCATTTCATTTTCATAAAGGAATGATACCTTGGAATTCTTCACTGGAAATTCAGGCCTCATTTAAAAATCACGAAGATTCCTTCCCACCCCCCACCCCACTCTTCCTATCAGCCCTGCCAAATATTGACTGACTTTGGTCCTCCCCTCTCCCCACTTTTGTGTTGATAGGGACTTCATCTGTTAGCTCAGGGGTCTCCAACCTTTGCAACTTTAAGTCTGAAGGATTTCAGCTCCCAGAAGAATTCCAGAAGAATTCTGGAAGCTGAAGTCCTTCAGACTTAAAGTTGCAAAGGTTGGAGACCCCTGTGTTAGCTGAACGCTTCTACTGATCTTTCCCTTCATAAAATGTACAATTATCTGTTATTAGAATTAACAAGTCTCTGAGAGTACAAATTAAAGTTTTCGCAATTTCACATAAACATAGGCAGTATATATCCATGGGAAAAGAGAAATTGCAATTTTATGCAATGCGTGTACCTTGACATTTGACACAAAATTAAAAAACACTCTGTACAATATACAAGCAGTTCTGAGTCTACATCTGAAATTAAATTTCCAGTCAAGCAAATGCAAAACATCTATTTAGATCATGTTTAATCTTTAGAGCAGATTGCCCAACCTTACTTAGAGCTGTATCTAGCTTTTGAGATCTATGCCAAAGGTTGCCCTCCAGAAAGGCAGGGGAAGGATAAAAGAACTACTTTTGATTTCATTTATTATTTCCTATTTTTGTTTAGCTAAAAAGTGATGCATCTAATACTTTTCAGTATCTGCCATTATAATAATCTCCCTTGGTAATAACACACGGAGGTCCTTGGAGGCTGAATCTGGCATCAAATTGGCCTCTGTTTTAAACTTTAACTTTTATTAAATTTGTATACCGCCCTTCTCCCTTGCGGGACTCAGGGCGGTGAACAGGCATAATAAAACAGTAAAACATCCGATACAAAAGTACATTAAAAATACATTAAAACTAATTAAATTTAAGGGCCCGTTCTAAAAACCAGATAACCATATAAAAACAGTTAATAAAATCAATTAAAATCAATTAAAAAATTACAATCGATTAAAGTACACTGAACCTCTTTCTGGATTCCATTTTTTATATAAACTTCTTTATAGTTAAATCTACCAAGACTGTTGTATGTTTCATGCATGAAAAATAGAAGTATTTAACAACTTTCATTCAAACTGATTTTCTAATCTGAAAATTCTTCACAGTTCATTAAGCAGGTAGCAAACTTAATTCTACCAGATATCTAGAACCTGGTGGAAAGGCCACTACTGATAAATCAGTTCTCTCTGTCCCTCTCTTTCCTTCTCCCTCTCCCTCCCTCTCTCATCTGACAGATAGAAAGGAAAAAGGGGCAAGGAAAATTGTAAAAGGCCTCATTAATCTATATATCACCATTCTTGCTGATGTTTTTACAATTTTAATATTTCTGTCTTACTTGACAATATTTATTTATCCAGCATGTTATCTGATGGCATTATTTTCTATCACCCCCAACAATTTATATACTACTAAACCTCTGATTTCTGTAACCTTTAGCTGAAATAAGTGTGCTGTAGAGCAAAACATTTTGTACCAAGGTAGCTCAAAATGGCTGTTTTTCAGAATGCATCCAATCTCATGGAATTATTTCACAAATTTTATAAAACATCTTACGTCATAAAAATCATCATAAAGCAGTTTATTGCATAATTCTTAATTTATTACATAATACAAGTTTATTACATAAAACATTTCCTGTGCTGATGTTTGATTGTGCTCTATAGTTCAACATGGGCTAATTTCAAGCCAGAGGCATCTTTTACAATACAATACAATAGCAGAGTTGGAAGGGACCTTGTAGGTCTTCTAGTCCAACCCCCTGCATGGGCAGGAACCTTATACCATTTCAGACAAATGGCTGTCTAACATCTTTTTAAAGACTTCCAGGGTTGGGGCATTCACAACTTCTGGAGGCAAGCTGTTCCAGAGGTTAATTGTTCTTACTGTTAGGAAATTTCTCCTTAGTTCTAAGTTGCTTCTCTCCTTGGTTAGTTTCCACCCATTGCTTCTTGTCCTGCCCCCAGGTGCCTTGGAGAAAAGTTTGACTCCCTCTTCTTTGTGGCACCCTCTGAGATATCGGAACACTGCTATCATGTCTCCCCTGGTCCTTCTCTTCATCAAACTAGACATACCCAGCTCCTGCAACCGTTCTTCATATGTCTTAGTCTCCAGTCCTCTAATCATCTTGGTTGCTCTTCTTTGCACTCTTTCCAGAGTCTCCACGTCTTTTCTACATCGTGGCGACCAAAACTGTATGCAGTATTCCAAGTGTGGCCTTACCAAGGCACTATACAGTGGCATTAACACATCTCTTAATTTATTCCAACTTTTCCAGTATGGGCAGCATATTAGAAGCTCTGTCACTGTTGAAGGCATTAAGGAATCTGGTAAGGAAATATCTCTGAAACTATGACCCAACAGGACATCAGTTATCTAGTTTCTAAGATAACTTATTTTTAAGGAATTTAAAAGAATGACATGACCTGGTAAGGAAATATCTTTGAAACTGTGACCCAACAGAACACTGGTTATTTAGTTTTTTAATATCTAGTTTGTAATATAATTTATTTTTAAGGAATTTAAAAGAATGACATAACCAAAATAAAACAACCTTAATTAGGTCATGTTAGGTTCCAGTGGTATTTCTAGCCTTTTTACAGTCTAAAATTTTATTTTGTTATCCAAATCCATAGTTTAAAGGAATCTAATATTCTTCTATCTGCCTTTTTTATTGGCCAATTTTTATAATCATAGCAGGGAAGGGGGGGGAGAAAATTACTTTGCACTTGGTATTAAGATTGATGTCCTCTTTTATCAACACTGGTCATTGCAGTGCACCCAAAGGATATTCTGCATTTCATTTTGGGTTCAGTATGTCTGTTCAGTCAATTTTAGAACCAAGCAAAATAAAGCCCTAAACCAATTTCTTTGTTGCTAATTTTTATTTCACTGTCACTCTATAACTATTGCCATTACTTTGGTCTCCATGTTTAGCTACAATCCAGTGTTTTCACTATATGCCTTTATTTTCCAAGATATGTTATTTTATTTCTTTTACATTTTTTGACAGTAAAGTGGTGTCAGTATATCTTAAATGCTTAAACGCTTAATAATAATAAATAATAATAATTTAATTTGTAAACCGCTCTCTCTCCCCGAAGGGACTCGAGGCGGTGCACAGGGAATTAAAAATACATATATAAACAACAAACATTCTAATACAATTTAAAATGAATTAAACTTAGACCCTGCGCTAAAATCCCAAACTAACTAAAACTAATACCCCTAAAAATCCCTAATAAAACAGTTTGAAATATTCAGCTAGAGGTAAATGGGTCAATTAACCCAAGCCGGCCAGGCAGAAGAAGTGAGTTTTTAGTTTTTGACGGAAGCTTCTGCTGCTAATTTCCAAATCATCTACGTTAAACTTTCTCAAAACTGCCATTGTGTTTGAATTAAAATGAGGATGAAATACAGCCCTACTGCACACTTTTTCCAGTCTTGAACCAGTTTGTATGTCTCTTAAGTTGTTCTGACAAGGGCTTCTTGGTTACTGAACAATGATTTTATCATCCGAACCAAATGTTCTAGAACAGGGGTCCCCAACCTTTTTTGCACCAGGGACCGGTTTCATTTTAAAGAAAATTCTGCGGACCGGCTGGCCTACAGGAGGAGAGGGGGAGGGGGAGCATGCGCACGTGGGGGGGGGGAGTCGGCTCACTTGGCCCTCTAGGGCAGTGGTGGGAAAACTTATTAGTCAATAGAGCCAAATATCAACAGTACCACTACTGAAATTTCTTTTGAGAGCCAGAAGGTGTGGCCTTTTTTGTGGGAGTGGCTCAGTTGTCATGTGACCCGTGGCCAACTTGGAAAATGTGGTGAAACTCACTTAACGGAAACTCACTTAGCAACCAAAATTTTGGGCTCAATAGTGGTCATAAGTTCTTCCTTCCTTCCTTCCTTCCATTTCTGGCTGGTCTTTGGTCTTCTGAAGATGGTAAAAATGGATTTATGGGCACTCGTTATATATAAAGGCAGCCCATGACTCTTTTGGATGCTGGTTTGAATCCAGGAAATGACTCAGAGGATGTGATTCCTTTGAAATGACCGCTGGGAGAAAAATAGATCTTTAACCTGGTTAACTAAACAGGTAGCTTGAGGTGGAAGGAAATAGGAAAATAGATTTCTTCCTTTCCTTTCCTTTCCTTTCCTTTCCTTTCCTTTCCATTCCTTTCCATTCCTCTCCATTCCTCTCCATTCCTTTCCTTTCCTTTCCTTTCCTCTCCATTCCATTCCATTCTTTCCTTTCCATTCCTTTCCTTTCCTTTCTTTTCCTTTCCATTCCATTCCTTTCCATTCCTTTTCATTCCATTCCTTTCCTTTCCTTTCCATTCCTTTCCATTCCTTTCCATTCCTTTCCTTTCCTTTCCTTTCCATTCCTTTCCATTCCTTTCCTTTCCTTTCCATTCCTTTCCTTTCCATTCCTTTCCTTTCCTTTCCATTCCTTTCGATTCCCTTCCTTTCCATTCCTTTCCTTTCCTTTCCATTCCTCTCCATTCCTTTCCTTTCCATTCCTTTCCTTTCCATTCCTTTCCATTCCTTTCCTTTCCTTTCCATTCCTTTCGATTCCCTTCCTTTCCTTTCCATTCCTCTCCATTCCTTTCCTTTCCTCTCCATTCCTCTCCATTCCTTTCCATTCCTCTCCATTCCTTTCCTTTCCATTCCTTTCCATTCCATTCCTTTCGATTCCCTTCCCTTCCTTTCCTTTCCATTCCTTTCCATTCCTCTCCATTCCTTTCCATTCCTTTCCATTCCATTCCATTCGATTCCCTTCCTTCCCTTTCCTTTCCTTTCCATTCCTCTCCATTCCTCTCCATTCCTTTCCTTTCCTTTCCATTCCTCCATTCCTCTCCATTCCTTTCCTTTCCTTTCCATTCCTCTCCATTCCTCTCCATTCCTTTCCATTCCTCTCCATTCGATTCCTTTCGATTCCTTTCCTTTCCTTTCCTTTCCTCTCCATTCCTCTCCATTCCTTTCCTTTCCATTCCTTTCCTTTCCTTTCCTTTCCATTCCTTTCCTTTCCTTTCCATTCCTCTCCATTCCTTTCCATTCCATTCCTTTCGATTCCCTTCCTTTCCTTTCCTTTCCTTTCCATTCCTCTCCATTCCTCTCCATTCCTTTCCTTTCCATTCCTTTCCTTTCCATTCCTTTCCTTCCCATTCCTTTCCATTCCTCTCCATTCCTCTCCATTCCTTTCCATTCCTTTCCATTCCATTCCCTTCCTTTCCTTTCCTTTCCTTTCCATTCCTCTCCATTCCTCTCCTTTCCTTTCCATTCCATTCCTTTCCTTTCCTTTCCATTCCTTTCCTTTCCTTTCCTTTCCATTCCTCTCCATTCCTCTCCATTTCCTTTCTATTCCTTTCCTTTCCATTCCTCTCCATTCCTCTCTATTCCTTTCCATTCCTTTCCTTTCCTTTCCATTCCTCTCCATTCCTTTCCATTCCTCTCCATTCCATTCCTTTCGATTCCCTTCCTTTCCTTTCCTTTCCATTCCTCTCCATTCCTCTCCATTCCTTTCCTTTCCATTCCTTTCCTTTCCATTCCTTTCCTTTCCATTCCTTTCCTTTCTTTCCATTCCTCTCCATTCCTCTCCATTCCTTTCTATTCCTTTCCATTCCTTTCCATTCCATTCCTTTCGATTCCCTTCCTTTCCTTTCCTTTCCTTTCCTTTCCTTTCCATTCCTCTCCATTCCTCTCCATTCCTTTCCTTTCCATTCCTTTCCTTTCCATTCCTTTCCATTCCTCTCCATTCCTCTCCATTCCTTTCCATTCCTTTCCATTCCATTCCATTCAATTCCCTTCCTTCCCTTTCCTTTCCTTTCCATTCCTCTCCATTCCTCTCCATTCCTTTCCTTTCCTTTCCATTCCTCCATTCCTCTCCATTCCTTTCCTTTCCATTCCTCTCCATTCCTCTCCATTCCTTTCCATTCCTCTCCATTCCATTCCTTTCGATTCCCTTCCTTTCCTTTCCTTTCCTTTCCATTCCTCTCCATTCCTCTCCATTCCTTTCCATTCCTTTCCTTTCCTTTCCATTCCTCTCCATTCCTCTCCATTCCTTTCCTTTCCTTTCCATTCCTCTCCATTCCTCTCCATTCCTTTCCATTCCTCTCCATTCCATTCCTTTCGATTCCCTTCCTTTCCTTTCCTTTCCTTTCCTCTCCATTCCTCTCCATTCCTTTCCTTTCCATTCCTTTCCTTTCCTTTCCTTTCCATTCCTTTCCTTTCCTTTCCTTTCCTTTCCATTCCTCTCCATTCCTTTCCATTCCATTCCTTTCGATTCCCTTCCTTTCCTTTCCTTTCCTTTCCTTTCCATTCCTCTCCATTCCTCTCCATTCCTTTCCTTTCCATTCCTTTCCTTTCCATTCCTTTCCATTCCTTTCCATTCCTCTCCATTCCTCTCCATTCCTTTCCATTCCTTTCCATTCCATTCCCTTCCTTTCCTTTCCTTTCCATTCCTCTCCATTCCTCTCCTTTCCTTTCCATTCCATTCCTTTCGATTCCCTTCCTTTCCTTTCCATTCCTCTCCATTCCTCTCCATTCCTTTCCTTTCCATTCCTTTCCTTTCCATTCCTTTCCTTTCCATTCCTCTCCATTCCTCTCCATTCCTTTCTATTCCTTTCCTTTCCATTCCTCTCCATTCCTCTCTATTCCTTTCCATTCCTTTCCTTTCCATTCCTCTCCATTCCTTTCCATTCCTCTCCATTCCATTCCTTTCGATTCCCTTCCTTTCCTTTCCTTTCCATTCCTCTCCATTCCTCTCCATTCCTTTCCTTTCCATTCCTTTCCTTTCCATTCCTTTCCTTTCCATTCCTTTCCTTTCCATTCCTCTCCATTCCTCTCCATTCCTTTCTATTCCTTTCCTTTCCATTCCTCTCCATTCCTCTCTATTCCTTTCCTTTCCTTTCCATTCCTCTCCATTCCTCTCCATTCCTTTCTATTCCTTTCCTTTCCATTCCTCTCCATTCCTCTCTATTCCTTTCCATTCCTTTCCTTTCCTTCCTTCCATTGCCTCCCTCCCCCTCCCTCCCTTCTTTCCTTCCTTCCCTCTTACCCTCCATCCCTCTTTCTTTTCTCTTTCTTTCCTTCCTTCCTTCTTTCACTGCTCCCTTCCTCCTCCCTCCCCCTTCTTTCTTTCACTCCCTTCCTCCCACCCTCCATTCATCTTTTTTCCTATTTTTCTTTCTCCTTCTCTGTTTCTCTCTCTCTCTCTCCTCCCCCCCACCCATCTGTCACTCTGTGTGTGTGTGTGTGTGTGTGTGTGTGTGTCTGGGTGTGTGTTTGTTTCCCCCTCTCTCTCTTTCTGTCTCTCTAAGTCTGCCTCTCTGTGCGTCTGCCATTCTCTCCCTCCCTCCACCCGGGGAAGCAGCATGTCGGTTGCGGAGGTTATCCCGCAGCGAGCGGACAGAAGACCCAAGCTGCGGCTAGTGCAGGCGAGGAGGAGGGGCCAGCATGTCGACTGGGAAGGTTATCCCGCAGCGGGCGGGCGGGCAGGCGAAGGACCCAAGCTGCGTGCTGCCGAAGCCGTCCGGGGCTGGGCGTGCGGCGCCCGGATGGCTTTGGCGGCACGCAGCTTGGGTCCTTCGCCCGCCCGCTGCGGGATAACCTCCCCAGTCGAGATGCTGGCCCCTCCAGGAAGCCCCGGAAAGTGCAGGGTGCTGAGGTGGTCGTCGGAAGGAGGCGTGGAGGCGCGCTCGCCCATCCTCTGCCCAGGGCGCTGCTCCCTCCTCCTCGCCGGCCCTGCGGCCCGGTTCCTATGAAGCCGCGGACCGGCACCGGTCCGCGGACCGGGGGTTGGGGACCCCTGTTCTAGAATGCCTATTTCTTTCAGATACACTTTAATTTGTCATGTTCACTATCAGAGGCTTCAGTTAATAAGCATAAATGCATATCCTTTTGAAAAGCACATACTTGTGCCATGGCTCCATCAAACACTTGCAGTATCTCTTCCATTTCCGCATGAACAACCCATATTATACCTTGAGTATTTTCAAAGTAAAAATGCCATATATAAATTAAGTCAAATAAATACAGCTAAATTACTTTAACCCTCCGGCTTGATAAACTTCCATCTTTTCTTGCCCTTTGGTTCTGTAATGAGTTATTAAAAAGGAAAAAAAAATGAAATGCATTACTGAATTCAAAGAAGTAGCAAAAGGAAAGTATTCTCTTTTAACTGAATTTAGATATTCAAAGAAGGCTATGGAATTGTTAAGAAAATGCTTACAATCTGAAACAGTGCAAAACTTAGCTTGCATTTTTCTCTAAACTAAAAGCTGCTTAGTTGGGTTCTTGTTTCGAACCTGGGACCTGGACAAATTACGAAAAACCGTATGAAAACATTTCCTAAAGTAGAGTGCACACACAAATAGTATCACTCGCATCAGTAGGTAATATGTGTTTTTAAAAGTAGAATATATTTCTGAAATCAACTCCCTCCCTACTTTTTCTGTGTTGGAAAAAGACAACCTCGATTGAACATATTGACGGGTGGCCATATAAATTTGATTAATAAATACTTTGATTAATAAATACCAGTTGTCTGAAACATAGGTTGGCTGCCACATTGTGTTAATGAACAATTGTATGATTTAAAATGTTGTTTGAATTAAACTGTCATTTTTTAGAGTGCATTGAAGTATATTAATTTCGAATTGGAGAGTTGCAAAGTATTAACAGTTGGGAACCAACCAAGTGGTCATGCTCTTGTTATTTCATGATCTTCTTTTCCTGGTTGCTAACTAGGGGGTTCACAACCAGGATTTAAAGCCAGCCTTAATTTGTATGTCACCAGGTAAGCAATCTGAAGTAGCTGTACTAGCCTGTGCTGGTTATCTAGATACTGATCATTTAATAAACCTGAAATATGGATTGAAGTATACAAATCTGATTGCCAGAACAGTGTGATGCTTATCTTTGAGGAAGTCTCAAGTTTCTTTCTTTCTTTTTTTTAAAGAAATGCTCAGCATTCATCTACGACTTCAGTGGTCAGTTGTTTTCTTGCTTTCTGGTAATTGCAGTGTAGACTGTATTTTGATGAATAGTCACTAGCAAAGTGTGATATAAAAAGTGCAGTATAAGCACAATGGTGATGGTGGGGGATTTCTTTCTGGTAATTGCAGTGTAGACTGTATTTTGATGAATAGTCACTAGCAAAGTGTGTATAAAAAGTGCAGTATAAGCACAATGGTGATGGTGGGGGATTTTTGAAATATTGCAGCCATATATCCTGGGAGAGCAATGCTATACTTTGGAACAAAAATCCCTGACAAATTTTACGGAAAGGTCAAAACTGGCATGCAGGAGAAAAGAATAGTAAGGATAATTAATGAGAAACATCTTCCAGTGATAAACCTTAAGATATGCAATTGAACCTGGTAGAAGAGGTCTTGCTAACCTTACTGATTCTCTCACTGGATGATGTCCTTCATTTATACAGATGCTTTTAGGCTCCTGTCGGAATAGCACCACCAGTTGTGCTACTATATTTAGAGTTGTGCCAGTATTTCCATGATAAAGCCCTCTTTTTCAAAGCAGGAGTCACAGTTCATCTTTAGTTAGGAAGGCAAGCAAACTCTTGCTTGAGCACAGCACCTTTGTGATTTCAAAACGTTAAATGCATTTCTTTATCAAAGATTGAGGTTGTTTGTACAAAATTCCATTAGAGGTGCCAGCGTATTGCATGTATGTAGTATAAGGATGGAACAATTACTTGAACAAGTAGAGCGTACCTTGACTTACAACAGTTCATTTACTGACGTTACAACCGGTTTTCAGAGTTAACAACCATTGCAGTATCCCCAAGATCATGTGATCAAAATTCAGATGCTCGGCAACCGGTTCATATTTATGACCATTGCTGTGTCCCAGGGTCTTGCGACCTTCTGACAAGCAATGTCAACGGGATAGCCAGATTCACCTAAGAACCAGATTAGTAACTTTATCAGCTGCAGTGATTCACTTCACAATTGTGGCAAGAAATGTCATAGAATGGGGCAAAATTCATTTAAAAAAATGTCTCACTTACCAACAGAAATGTTGGGCTCAATTGTGGTAGTAGGGCTATTTATTTATTTTATTTATTTATTTGTTTTTTATACTGCCCTACTCCTGAAGGGACTCAGGGCGGTGTACAGCCAAATTAAAACAGATATATAAAAGTTAAAAAACAGTTAAAAATATATATATTAAATAATTTGACCTCATAAGATTAAAAAACCAACAAACCCCGATTAAAAATTAATAAAAAATCATATTTTAAAATTCATATTTATGCCAGCATGTTGGAAAAGAAAGGTTTTGAGAGCACGGTGGAAGGTGCGTAGGTCAGGGATAGTTCTTAATTCCAGGGGCAATTTGTTCCAGAGGACAGGTGCTCCCACGGAGAAGGCTCTCCCCCTGGGTGTCGCTAGTCGACATTGTTTAGCCGATGGCACCACGAGGAGACCCTCTCTATGAGAGCGTACTGGCCAGTGGGAGGCTCTCGGTGGCAGAAGGCATCTCGTTGAGCAGGGGTCCCCAACCTTTGCAACTTTAAGTCTGAAGGACTTCAACTGGGAGCTGAAGTCCTTCAGACTTAAAGTTGCAAAGGTTGGGGGCCCCTGTCGTTGAGGACTACCTGTATCAAGCTATACTAGTTGCCTGTCTGTGATGGCATAGTAAGAGTTATTTGCAATTAATATGCTGTAATTCTGACAACGTACAGTAATCAGAGCTCCTGAACTCCATATTTGAAATGATGGGGTCTTAATTGCCTCCATCACCATTTTCAAATGCTGTGGCAGTGTGACAGTGCCTCTTAGCACAACAAACAGTGGGAAGCATGCGGAAGAAAGTAAGTGGGTAAGTTGATTTTTACAAATTGCTTAAACAGCTCTTGTGGTATAGCTGAAGATGAGATTGCTGTGATTTTGAGATCGACTTAGCTTAGCCTTAGAGTTCTCGAACTCAAATGAATGCTGCATGAAATCTTGTTCAGCAGCCCAAGGGTCGTAATACTGAAGCCTTTTTTTAGACCTCAGACTAAAGTAAATCTCTAGTAAGAAACAAAGGAAAGGGAAAAGAACCCATAATACTACAATATCTTAAGTAAGCCATCCGTTAATTTAAATGTTGTCTCTTGACAAGTTCTCAAATTTAGGAAAACAATGTAAAGGTACTAAACAATGCAGGCTTCCTGACTGTGTGAACTGAATGAACGAAAATTCATTCAGATGAAATTGGGAAATATAAAACGAGGGACATTAGTAACCTATCATAAGCATCTTTGCTATATATCTTTGAATTTCCATTATTCCATTGTTCCTCACTAATATTAAGGAAGGATAGAGGGGTTCTTTATTTCTGAGGGTCGTACTTTTCCCCCGAGGAAAAACATATACATGGTCCTCAGTTAATGACCACTAGTTCAGCCACTGTTGAAAGGACATTGAATGAGTGGTTCTTACAACTGGTCCTTGGCATTCCGGCCGTTGCAGCATCCCCATACATAGATTAGGGACTATTTTAATTTGTTATTTATGGTTTTAACTATTTATTCAATTTTAGCACAGCTGTATGGGTTAATTGTTTTTAAATTTTGTATATTGTGGGGTTTAATCTTTCTGTGCACCGCCCTGAGTCCCTTTTTGGTGAAAAGGGCGGTATATAAATTGAAAATAAACTAAACTAAACTAAACTAAACCATAGTCCCCATAATCACATAGATTGTGTTCAAGGCACTTGGTGTCCAGCTTGCAAATACAACATCACAGCATCCTAGGCTCACCCGACAGCCACTTGCAAGCTTCTTTTCTGGCTTTTGACAAGCAAAGTCAATGGAGAAGCTGGCAGGAGGTCGCAGAGCAAAGAGTAACTTCTTTGCTTGTGATTCGCTTAACTCCCAACACTTATACTACACAAAGGATCTCTTAAGTGGCATTTACATCACTTAACAATGGCAGTTCTGGCCTCAATTGATTTCATAGACTTTTGCATCTGATGACATCCCAATAACTTTTATCTGCTTTTCTGGGGGGGGGGGGGGGGAGATGGTCATTCTGGAATAACACCAGTGGGAATCTTAGTACAATGAGGACTGAACCACATTCCATGGATGAAACACATTTTCTCCTGAGTCTAGGCACATCTGTATTTCCAAGGGTGCAGTTTACCACAGAATGTCAAGATTGAAGTAGAGGAGTTTACAATGTGAGAACTTGGAGTTTAAGCATACATGGAAAAAACAGCAATGAAAGAAAACCTTTGAAACACGTGTGCTTTAGCATTAAAAGAAGGGAAAACCAGTTGCTTTACACGTTATGGACACTGATACATGGGAAAATATTTATGTCTGTGAATGAAAGAGAAATCTATATTTCTCGATATTTCCCTAAACAAAATTTAACAGCTGGTTCTTGGGAACCAAATATTAATGCTCCTGCCACTTAGATGGCTGCCTACCATCCATGTAAATTTGAGCTCTGTTCCCTAGAGCAGGGTTTCCCAACCTCTACTCTAGTATCAGTCCATGGCCTGTTAGGACCACACAGCTGGAGGTGAACGAAGTGAGTGAGCGAAGCTTCATCTGTATTTGCAGCCGCTCCCTAGGGCTATCAACAATGCCTCAGCAAACCGCGCATTTGAGGGATTGCCCCCCCCCCCCAATTTGTGGAAAAACTGTTTCCCACAAAACAGGTCCCTGATGCCACTGCCCTATAGGCTTAAGGATAGCTTTTTTAATATATGTATTTGAGAAGAGAAAGTGGAAGATGAGATGGACGAGGTGGAATGTGTAGACCTTACACCCGTAATGGCGAACTTATGGCACGGGTGCCACAGGTGGCACACGAAAGCCATTTCTGAGGGCACGTGAGGCATTGCCCTGTCAGCTCCAGCGCACATGAGCATGCTGGCCATCTGATTTTTGGCCTTGATTTTCAGCCAGTTTTTGCCCTCCTGAAGCCTCCAGAAGGAGAAAAATGGCCCAACGGGCAACCTGGAAGTCCATTCCTAAACTTCCAGTTTGTGTGTTGGGCCTTTTTTTGCCCTCCCTAGGCTCCAAAAAAGCCGTGCGCACATGTGCAGGGCAGCAGGGGGTGTCACGCATGCATGCTCAGGGGACACGGCATGGGAGGCATTAAAATATGGGTGTGGATACATGAGTGCGCACAATAGCGCGAGCGTGTGTCCTTTTGGCACCCGAGGTGAAAAAGGTTCGCCACCGCTGCCTTACACCAATGGTTCTCAGCCTTTTCTTCACAGTCCGGGGGTGGGGAATACTTTTTGTGGCCATGGACCATGAACCACCAAGACCTAACTCAAGATTTCAATTGTAACATTTCCTGAAGCCTTCATGGACCCCTTGTGATGACATCGCCCTCTTCTCCCCAGAGGTCCGTGGACCACAGGTTGAGAACCACTGCCTTACACCAGAGGTCCCAAACTCAATTTACTTGGGGGCCGCTGGAGGCAGAGTCTGGGTGAGGCTGGGCCGCATAAGGGATTCCATTATATTGGATATTATACATTCATATCACGGTGGGGGCCACCAGATACCGTCCTGCGGGCCGCAATTGGCCTGCGGGCCGCGAGAATGAGACCTCTGCCTTACACAGTCAAAGATTGATCAACTAGGAAGTGAAATATACTGATGAATAAAAACAACCCCCAAAAAAAAACAGGACTGCCATCACAAAATACTTCTCTTAACGCACTTGCTTTAGCTGATACAGTAGAGAGGCTATACTGTAGAAATTCATGGCATAGTTTTGAATCAAAAATTTAAAATCTCAACGTCCTTATAGCAGGTTCATTATGAACGACAAAGTATGCAGCTTCTGAAGATGCTTGATTATGCTTGAGCAGAAAGCCCTATTTGCTTTCATTGATTTGGAATTTATAGCAGATCATTTTGGGGGGCTTACAGCAGTCCAGAGTTGGGAATTAGTAGCTCTCTGGAAGTTACTGATTTAAACTCTTCTCGGTTCCAGTCAGAGTGATCAAAGGAAAGGGATGTTAAAGAGTCTGGAGATCAGCAGTCTCACAAATGTCCTGGGATGAAACTAAGGTTCAGTTTGTGTGTCAGGCTTTGAATGGGAAAAATGATGCCCATGGAATTATTTAACTTTGAGACAGTATAAAATTTGAAATATTCACCAACCTAACCGACTTTAGTATGGTTTTAGTTTTAAACAGGTAGTGTAGATAGAATGAGAATTAAGGCAGGCATTCAAAATAAGCTTGATTTAATGTTTCTAGCATCAAGTGTTGCATTCACTTGCTTGTTGGAATTAATGACTGGGGTCCAAGGTGCTCTTTTGAGTCTTTAGAAGCACATTCTTGAGCCCCATTGCAAATTGCTTTTCCAGCTTTCCTTCAGATATTAGGAAATCACATGTATAAAGCCTTTTTTTTTGCAGCTGAGTCTTTGCTCCAATTTTGGGAATCTAGCTTGTGTGTTGGTTTAGTATCAGGCAATGTTAAAAATTATTTTACATTGCCCACAATGAAAGGAATAAAGTATTGTGCCTTAAAGATTAATGAAATAAATATGGGATAAAAGTTTCATGGACAGTTCTGTTTGATAGATGCAAAAGTATTTCTGAGAAAAAGATGAATGAATGAACCATGATGTCTGTCTGTCTGTCTGTCTGTCGTCTCTCTGTCTGTCTGTCTCTGTCTCTCTCTATGTGGCTCGTTCTTTCTCCACCCCCCCCCCCCCCCATAATTGGGGTTGTAGTGGAGGAATAACAAACAGTGTTAATGTAACAGACAGTGATGATTACCTTCTTGACAAAGATATTTTATAAAACAGTTGTTAAATGTGAGACACAGACATTCTGGCATTGATGTAATGATGAACATTTAGTATGATAAGAAACATATCTCTGTTTAAATCTGGCAGCAGATAATTATTTTTGGGTGATGGGGATGGGCCTATGACAATTACCAACGTAGCATGGCTGTTCTCGTTAAAGTTTATCAGTGGACAGTTTATCAGTTTATCTTTATATAAACTGATATAAAATTATATCAGTTTATCATTTTGTTTATATAAACTCTGGTTCCAGGGGAGTCTATTGTTATAGGATATACTATAGCATAATTTTGAATATCTGTTAGAATTTCCCTCTGCTCTGTCTTGTACCACACAGAATTTAAGATGGGATTATTTGAACCTGTTTCTCATGCTCCATCTTTCCCAAAACTGAGATGTCATCTACTGTCTCTTTTATATGCACATCACTTAAGCACTCCTTTGCTACAATTATCCCTCTATATCATCACCCAAGTTTGGAAATGAAGATGAAATCCAAATGTAAAACTTTTCACTTAGGTGGTTTGGTCAGATTATTCTTATTTATTATGTATTCATTTTTATATCTGGCCCTTCCTCCAGAATTTTGAGGAAATGTTCTCAATTTTTCCCTATCCATAACAATAATTCTCAAAATAGGCTGGACTGAGAAATAGTAACTTACATAGTACTAAGGCCACTCAGGAATGTATTTTAATCTGGGTGTCTCCAGATCTAGCCCGGCACCTGAACAATTAATCCATACTGTGTCTTTCTCTTTACATAGTGCACTTATTTGGAAGTTAGCTACCAGCTTTAAAACAGGTCACTGAATTTGCCTGGAAGCTTTCATGATAAAACTGTTATATAGTCAGCTAACAATAGCCAAGCAAACTGGACTAGCAAGAAGATGTGGTTTAAGGGGATATCGGGACTCTAACAACAGCAAGATATTAAATAAGGTCGGGCCTGACTTGTTTCACTTGACCTATTTTAATTTGGTTTTAGCGCAGGATCTTTATCAAATAAGTTTTTAAAATTTTTTATATGGTTTTGTATGTATTTTAATATTTCTGTGCGCCGCCCTGGGTCCGTCTGGAGAAGGGCGGGGTATACATTTAATAAATAAATAAATAAATAAATAAATAAATAAATAAATAAATAAATAAATAAATAAATAAATAAATAAATAAATAAATAAATAAATAAATAAATAAATAAATAAATAAATAAATAAATAAATAAATAAATAAATTAAATAAATTAAATAAATAAATTAAATAAATAAATAAATAATAAATAAATAAATAAATAAATAAATAAATAAATAAATAAATAAATAAATAAATAAATATTGGAATTAAGCGAGGGATTTATCAATAGAGGTACCCCCCTTTAATTGTAGGGGTTCGTTCCAGTGTAAAATCTCTGTGAAATCACCAACTGCTTCTTGAACCTGCAGACCGGCTGAACATAATCTAGCCAAACTTCTGAGGCAAACATTTGCTCCATGCACAGAGGAAAACATCCTTGTGCATGTCCTTTTCCAGATGTGAGAATGTTGATTTTATTCTTTAAAACCCTAAACATTTTTATTTCTACCTACTCATATCAGTTTGAACCTGCCCAGTTATTAAGACCTATGGAGCAAGTTCTTTCTTGATGACACCGTCATATCCAGAATTCTTCCTGTGCTCCGTGCCAATTTTAGAACCTATGAATCCTTCTTTGCTTTTGAAAAAGATAATCGAGTTCCATCTTTTAAATTCATATAACACAAATTATTCTATTTTTGTTTGTTTTTGATCATATGGTTGATCTCTTCCCCAAAATGAACCGTGCAGCAAATGACAGGCTCCTCCAGAACCTTAGCCTTAACCATGGCTAAGAAGGTCTTTGCATACCTTTGAGTTGTGCCTATTCTTGGAGTGGGAGGCCCTGCTCACCATCATTGCCTTGTTGCCCCCTGGGTGGACTACTGGAATGCTCTCTGTACAAGGTTGCTCCTGAAGAATATTCAGAAGCCTCACTTAGTGCACAACGCAGTGGCACAGGTAGTTAATTTCGTCAGGTATTCAGTGTACATATCACCACTACTTTGTGAGATGCCTTGACTACAGATGTGCTTTCAGGTGCAACTCAAAGGTGCTGGCTGTTATTTTTAAAGCCCTCCATGGCTCAGGGCTCGATTAGTTAAGGGACTTTCTCTTCCTGGTTGTCTATTTGTTCCCTCCAGCCCTGCAGGATGGCAATGCTGTGCGTCCTGCTGACTAAGGAAGGCCCAGAAAATAAGCCATTTCTCTCATAGCACCCACTCACTGGACTAGGTTGACTTCAATCCTGCTAGCCTTTCATAAGATCCTAAAGACCGGCTCTGTGCTCAAGCTTGAGGCTCGGAGTGTGTCAAGGGAACTGTCTCCTGGCTACGTGGATGATGGTTTGTTTCTCTTGGCTGCTGTCTATTTAAATTTTTTGGGTGTGTATTTCTTTTATTTTTATCGTTTCACTATCCCGAATCACTGTTATGATGGCTGCTGTATAAACTGATTGAAAATAAACTTAACAAAGATAGATGATTTTTCCGTTTGAAAACGAGCACCATTGCTTAGCAGTATGAATGCATTGCAGGGCTGGGTATTTTAATAATGATAATGTATTTCCCTTGCTTAAAAATAAATAAAATGGGCCACTGCTTTTAGGAAGCGGCGGTTTAATGAACCCGCTGTATGCTGATGGCTGGCTAATAGTGTTAGTGAGGATTGGAACGCGAGTGTCTATATTGAAGAATAGAACATGATGCAGTAGCAGCACTGTTTGAAAGCAAGAGAGTCTGCAGAATACTTTCCATCACTGTCTGTGGGAGAGGTTGGTGGTGGTGGTGGTGGTGGTGATTTTCAGTACCAAGGATATCAGTCAAGATCTGTCTTAAAGGGAAAATCTTTAGTTGGCTTGAAAACATTCAGAGATTAATAAGGTTATTCATGTAATTTTCCTGAGGCACAGCCAATTAGAAGCTGCAGTCGTTAGTGGAAGAGGGTATGTTACTCTTACCTTTTGTTGTGAAATAGCTTCACCGAAATGAGAAGGAGGCTGTTTTCCTATTCTGAAAGAAACGGAGAAACCAGCAACATTGGTTGAGATGTCCAACCTGCTTGGGGCCATGTGTGGTTCGTGTTGCTTATAAAGAACTATATATAGCCTCTTCAACAAAATAGACAGGATAGGAAAGGAATTTTGCAGTCACCTGCAGAAAATGTACTGGTTGCCCTAAAGTACTACCAGAAACCTTCCCCAATCTGGTGGCATTCAGATGTCCTAAACTGTAACTCCTAGGACTGTGATAGTGAACCTATGGCACAGTTGCCACAGGTGGCATGTGGAGCCCTCTCTGCTGGCATGCGAGCCGTCGCCCAGATCAGCTCCACCGCGCATGTGCATGCGCCTCCTGCAAGCCAGCTGATTTTTGTGTCTCTGCCATGCATGCGGGAGATGCGCGTGCATACGCGGGGAGAAGTTGCACATGTATATGCAGGGGGAAGGGGTCACACATGCATGCACGGGGAAGGGGGAACACAGGGGGTGTGCACCCCTGTGTCCCATTTTTGGTTTCAGGAGGCTTCCGAGAGGCCTTCTAGACCCAAAATGGGGCCTCAGGGGAAGCGCTGGCATACGTGTGGGGAGTGCGGAAGGTCGTATGTGCATGGGAGAGGGCGCATTGCATTATGGGTGTGGGCATGTGGGCATGCGCTGTTGCGCGCACACAATTTCGGCACACGAGAACCAAAAGATTAGCCATCACTGCCCTAGGTTTTTTTTTTTAACCAGTATAGAGTAATTTTTGAGCCTCAGGCTCAGCAGCAGAACTAAATCTTTAGGAAGAGAAAGCCAGTAGCAAATCTAATCTCTGTGGGAAATACACTATATTGCCAAAAGTATTCGCTCACCTGCCTTTACTCGCATATGAATTTATAGTAAGTGACATCCCATTCCTAATCTATAGGGTTCAATATGACGTCGGTCCACTGCGCACTGTTCTAGAGCTAATCTGAAGGCCACATGGAGTTTGGAGGTCTGTAGCGATTGACTCTGCAGAACATTGGTGACCTCTTTGCACTATGCGCCTCAGCATCTGTTGACCCCGCTCCATCCGTTTACGTGGCCTACCACTTTGTGGCTGAGTTGCTGTTGTTCCCAGATACTTCCACGTTCTTATAATACAGCTGACAGTTGACTGTGGAACATTTAGGAGTGAGAAAATTTCACGACTGGATTTGTTGCACAGGTGGTATCCTATCGCAATTCCACGCTGAGCTCCTGAGAGCGCCCTATTCTTTCACAAATGTTTGTAACAACAGTCTGCATGCCTAAGTACTTGATTTTATACACCTGTGGCCATGGAAGTGATTGGAACACCTGATTGATTATTTGAATGGGTGAGCAAATACTTTTGGCAATATAGTGTATGTTGCAGAGCAGGGGTGGGGAACCATGGCCCTTTCATGACTTGTGGACTTCAACTCCCAGAATTCCTGAGCCAGCCATTACTTCCTAATGGGTGGGATCCAGAGCATGCCTGTCCTACTGGATCTCACAGGATTGGTATGTATAATTGGGGAGAGACATTCCCCCAAGTAATCCAGTCCCTTCTCATGGAAGACTTTATAGGCTACATATTACCAATACCTTGAATTGAACTGGGAGGCCTACAGGCAACCAATGCAGCTTGTGGAACAGAGGTTGTCACATGCACCAGATGAAAAATGTCTATAACTGGCCACATTACTTCATTGCAGGTTTCCCCCCCCCCCCTATTTTCTTTTCTTTATCATTCTACTTGCAACTAATTGATTTCCCCCCCCTTTAAATCCTTGAAACTATGGGTTGATTGTTTGAGCTTGCTGCCAGCTAGCAATCGTCTGGATTTATATGCCAAGATAAGGAATGTTGAAGAACTGGAATTTGAGAAAGCAGTTAGTTGTGTGAATTACCATGAGAGCTGTGAATTATCCTAAGAACATACAAGAAGTCCTCGACTTACGATTTTGAGCCCAAAATTTCTATTGTCAAACAAGACAAGTGAGTTTTGCCTCACTTCCTGCCACAATTGTTAAAGTGAATCTGGCTTCCCCATTGACTTGTCAGAAGGTCACAAAAGGTGATCACATGACCCCACTATACTGCAACTGTCATAAATGTAAACCATTTGCCAAGCACCCGAATTTTGATCACATGACTGTGGGGGGTGCGGCAGTGGTCATAAGTGTGAAAAACACTCTTTTAAGTCACTTTTTTTCAGTGGCATAGCTTTACGCATGGTCATTCAAGCCCTCATCATCTCCCGCCTGGACTATTGCAATGCGCTCTACATGGGGCTTCCCTTGAGCTGCACCCGGAGGCTCCAGTTGGTTCAGAATGCAGCCGCGCGGGGGATTTTGGGAGCATCTAGGCGCTCCCATGTGACACCTCTCCTGCGTGAGCTGCACTGGCTGCCTGTGGCTTTCCGGGTGCGCTTCAAGATATTAATAACCATCTTTAAAGTGCTCCATGGCAAGGGACCTGGCTATTTGCAAGACCGCATCCTGCTGCCAAACACCTCCCACCGACCAGTTCGCTCCCACAGAGAGGGCCTCCTCAGGGTGCCGTCGGCCAGGCAATGTCGGGTGGCGACCCCCAGGGGGAGAGCCTTCTCTGTGGCAGCCCCTGCCCTCTGGAATGACCTACCCCCTGACCTCGGACCAGTGCCTTTTCCGTCGGGCCTTGAAGACCTATTTATTTCGTGCGGCTGGCCTGTCGTTTTAAACTGTTTTAGTAGGGGTTTTTAGCAGGGGTTTTAAGGACAAGCTAATTATGTAATATATTTTAATACATTTTATGTTTTTTATTATTGATTTTTATCGCTGCCTGTATACCACCCTGAGTCTCGAAAGGGAGAAGAGCAGTATACAAATCTAATAAATACTAAATACTAATACTAACTTTGAATGGTTACTAAAGGAATGGTTGTAAGCCAAGTATTACTTGTAACATGAAGAGAGAAAATAAGGAACAAGGATTTTGGAGGGAGCAGAGTCCAGTGGGAAGGGAATTCTTTGCTAGGCAGGCCAAATTGTACAAGAGTGGAGTCCTTTGGGTTGTATATTCAACCAGGTCAGCTTCAAGGCTTCATACATTCTAGGTCAGGGATCACCAACCTTTCGGATCTCAGGGACCACTAAATTCATAATTTTAAATCCCGCAGACCACTAATATGATTTTTTTTTAAAGGTAAATAGTGCAACATTTAGTGCAACATTAAAAAAATGCAAATAATTTTTCTGCTGACCACTAATATTTTCTTGCGGGCCACCAGTTAGTGACCACTGTTCTAGGTGGACTAGTGGACTATCAACATATCCATTTAAAAACAAACTAAAAAAGTGTCTGCAGAAGCAGGAATTCTGCTCTTCCTTGTAGCCCAAGGAGGACCAAGGAGCAGGTTGGGGGCCCAAAGGGCTTATATCTCCAGTCCACATCAGCGTGGTTACAGGTCCCCCCCCCCTTTTATTAGTGATTTTATTATTACATACAACACACACTCAAAAATGAAAGCTAAAAAATATATCTAAAAAATAAAAATATGCACATTCAATATATGTCTCTCAAAATGCAACATCAGCATTTCAGTAATCACATTTTATTGTAATAATCCATAAGTAATCTCTGCCAATAAATATTTTCTATGTGTTGCTAATAATATCAGCTGTTTAAATCATTAAGTAATTGAGGCCATATCTTACATTCTTCAGCCTTGGAAGGTTACCAGGCAGGATATTATGGAGAGTGTTCCTTCTAGAGCAGGGGTCTCCAACGTTTGCAACTTTAAGTCTGAAGGACTTCAGCTCCTAGAATTCTCCAGCCAGCTTTGCTGGCTGGAGAATTCTGGGAGCTGAAGTCCTTCAGACTTAAAGTTGCAAACGTTGGAGACCCCTGTTCTAGAGTACAAGCATCTTAAGCTAACCTCAGCAGAAGAAGGACTCCAAAAAACAGGTTGAGCATGCAGCCATGTGCTTGGGGAATGGTTAGAGACCTGACCTTGTGCCTGGGCAATGAGGCTGTGTGTATTGGTCCATAATCTGACATGAGGCGGCGGTTGAGACCCCCAGACTTTTAGTCATGGGGGACTTTAACCTGCCGTCGGCAGGCGAAACCTCTGGTGCAGCTCGGGAGTTCATGGCTTCCATGACAGCCATGGACCTGACCCAGGTAGTTTTAGGCCCTACTCACGAGGGCGGACACACCCTGGATCTCATCTTCGTCTCGGGACAGTGGAGTAGTGATCTGGGAATAGGGGATTTAGTCATCACACCCCTGTCATGGACAGATCACGCTCTCCTTCGGCTCGACTTTCCGATCGCTGCACCTCACTGCGGGGAGGCGGAACCGGACATTCCTATATGGTTCCGCCCCAGGCTCCTGATGGACCCGATAAGGTTCCAGAGGGAGCTTGGGCCAATTCCTGTGGACTTGCCCCGCGACTCGACTGAGGACCTAGTGGCTGCATGGTTAAGTGCGGCCACGGGGGCCTTGGACCGAGTTGCGCCCTTGCGGCCTCTCTTGCGGCGACGAACCACCTGGGCTCCTTGGTTTACCGAGGGGCTTAGGGAGATGAAGCGCCACAAGAGACGCCTAGAGAGCAGATGGAGATCTTCTCACTCCGAAGCCGACCGAACACTAGTGAGAGACCATATTAGGACTTACTTAGTGGCGATAAGAGTGGCCAAACGTGAGTATTGTGCCACTCTTATTGCATCCGCAGATAACCGCCCTGCCGCCCTGTTTGGGGTGACCCGCTCCCTCCTTCAACAGAGGCCGCGGGAAGCCCCTTTACAGGGTCGAGCAGAGGAATTTGGGATTTATCTGCAGAAGAAAATCACTCGGATTCGGAACGAGCTACCCTCCATCGACAGTGGTCCAGTCGAGCAGGCCGAGGCTGTTCTTGTGACACCATCCTGGGAGGAGTTTGATTTTGTTACCACCGAGGATATGGACAAGTTGTCAAAGAGACTTAGGGCTACCACATGTTTATTGGACCCGTGTCCCTCCTGGCTTGTACTGGCATCCTGGGAGACGACACGAGGCTGGCTCCAGGGCATTGTCAACGCATCTTTGAGTGAGGGGTCCTTGCCTGCCGTCCTGAAAGAGGCGGTGGTGAGGCCCCTCCTCAAGAAGCCGTCCCTGGATCCAGCATTATTAGAGAACTATCGTCCCGTCTCCAACCTCCACTTTTTAGTGAAGGTTGTTGAGAGTGTGGTGGCTCAACAGTTTCCGCGACACTTGGAGGAAGTTGATTATCTAGACCCGCGCCAGTCCGGCTTCCGACCCGGGCACAGCACTGAGACGGCATTGGTCGCGTTGGTTGATGATCTCTGGAGGGCGCGGGATAGAGGATATTCCTCTATCCTAGTCCTATTAGACCTCTCAGCGGCTTTTGATACCATCGACCATGGTATCCTATTGCACCGACTGGGGAGGTTGGGGCTGGGAGGCACCGTTCTGCGGTGGTTCTCATCCTACCTCTCTGGTCGGTCGCAATATGTGTTGGCAGGGGGGCAGAGGTCGGCCTCGAGGTCCCTCATATGTGGGGTTCCTCAGGGGTCGGTCCTCTCGCCCTTACTGTTCAACACATATATGAAGCCGCTGGGTGAGATCATCCGTGGTTTTGGGGTGGGATATCATCTGTACGCTGATGATACTCAGTTGTACATATCCACCCCAGACCACCCCAATAATGCCGTCGAGGTTATGTCCCGGTGTTTGGAGGCCGTACGGATCTGGATGGACCGGGGTGCCTTACGCACAGTCACTCAAGCACTCGTCACCTCTTGACTTGACTACTGTAATGCTCTCTACATGGGGCTCCCCTTGAGGTGCACCCGAAAGCTGCAGCTAGTCCAGAACGCAGCCGCGCGGGTGATTACGGGAGCGCCTAGACACTCCCACATAACACCTATCCTGCGCGAGCTGCACTGGCTCCCTGTGGTCTTTCGGGTGCGCTTCAAGGTTTTAACGACCATCTTTAAAGCGCTCCATGGCTCGGGGCCTAGTTATATGCGAGACCGCCTCCTGCCCCATACATCCCTCAGACCGATACGCTCCCACAGAGAGGGCCTCCTCAGGGTGCCGTCGGCTGGACAATGCCGACTGGCGACACCCAGGGGAAGAGCCTTTTCTGTGGCGGGCCCTTCCCTTTGGAACGACCTACCCCCTGAACTCCGCACCATCTCTGACCTCCGACTCTTCCGCAAGTGTCTGAAGACACACCTATTCCATCCAGTTAATTCTTTATTCAGGAATCTCTAGTTAAACACCATGGCTTAAAACTAAGCACAGCTTAATTTAAGTTGGGTCTGTATGTAACCTTCCATTCCAAATGAAGCCAGTATCTTGAGCAGAATAATTAATAAAGCTATTCTGTAAGCAACAGTGCATCCCTATCACAGTAACATTTTTCTTTTTCTAGTTGAATAATTTAAAACCACCCAGAAATTAGCTGCCTGGCAACATACAAGTGCAGATATTAAAATGACTTCCATGCCTTCCGACTGTTTCCATTACCTTGCTAAATTTAGATCAAGTGAAGCTTAGGAGCTGGCATTTTAACAGAAGTCAAGAAAGATAATACTGCATCTAGTCTATATAATCATTGGAGAATAAAGTAGCCATTTCTAGCTTCTTTTCAGTTATCCAATTTACTTCATTAAGACACATAATTCATCAAATTCTCATTGCAACATTCATAGTGAACTGATTTGATATATATCACCCTCTTAAAGAAATCTTGCATGTCTTCTGGGTTTTGCTCTTTAGTTCCTGCCTCCCATGTTATCCACATTGGCTGGGAATTTTAGTTCAACATCATTTAGAGGGCTGCAGAATTGATATTAACATAGAAATGCCTCTTAAGTACATAAATCAAATGAGGGATTATTCATTTTAATAACATTAAAGTTGCCTCACAGGTTTAAAAAGGAATTTTTAACCATCTATTAATATCTAGTTAAAGCCTTTCTAAAAGTTTTGGCATATTTGTTTGCATATACCATATTTTTCAGAGTATAAGACGCACCTTTTTCCCCTCAAAAAAGAGGCTGAAAATCTGGGTGCATCTTATACACTGAATACAGCATTTTTTGCCTCCTGAAACCCTGCCGCCTTCACCAAAATGGCTGTGCATAGCCTTTAGGAGGCTTGCAGAGTGCTCCTGGGAGTTGGGAAGTACAGAAATGAATGAA
This sequence comes from Rhabdophis nuchalis, assembly GCA_039707465.1. Taxonomy (NCBI): domain Eukaryota; kingdom Metazoa; phylum Chordata; class Lepidosauria; order Squamata; family Natricidae; genus Rhabdophis; species Rhabdophis nuchalis. The sequence continues at coordinate 191,156,237 of CM077646.1, forward strand.
AAATGGGTCATTTTTTGCTCAATTCTGCCCCCCCCCCCCAGGCCCCAGGAGCACTCTGCAAGCCTCCTAAAGGCTATGCATGCTGTTTTTGTGAAAAATGGACCTTTTTTGCTCGTTTTTGCCCCCCTCCCCCCAAGCACTCTACAAGCCTAAAGGCTATTCATGTGCTTTTTTTGGCCCATTTTCACGAAAATGGGCTGTTTTTGGGAGGTCTGCAGAGTGCAAAACCTTTTTTAAAAAAAATTGCCTCTTCAAAATCTTGGTGCGTTTTATAACCCGGTGCGTCTTATACTCTGGTGCGTTTTATACTCTGAAAATATGGTATTTAAAATACTTTGGGGTTTACGAAGCCCCAGATATTTAATAAAATCAATAGAAATCATGAAAGCCATCTCTTTATATAACTGATGTATTACGGTGTATAATTTATACACTGGTAATGTAATATCCTTAATATCTAAAGGTCAGTGCAAAATGTCTTCAAACATCGATTTACCTCTCGTTGCTTAGGCATCAAAACCTTGCTTTGAGGGTTCTTGAACTCGTGATTCCCCTTGGGAGACTTTTCACCTGAAACATTTAGAATGTTACTCAAGCTACTCAATTATTAAGAAGCATCCTCTGTTCTACAGAACGTTTGCAGTGATGGTTCAGAAATTTACTCCTGATGCTTTTGCCATTTGAAGTAGGAAGATTGTTAGATTAATTCTTGATCTGCTAAACAGTGGATGAAATGGCTGGGGCGAAAACGTTGGGCACATTTTAATAATTCTTTGATGATATGTAATGCTTTCTTTTGAATGATCCACATATTAATGGGTAGCAGGTTGGTAATCTCCAGAACAGCCTGACATGGAGAATCAGTTTGAAGCTAAGAGATTCTGTTTTAGGTAAAATGATGGTAAGATTTAAGATGGAAAATTCATAGCTACATTGCTGAATGTTTGTGAGTTTTGAAAGGACAAGTAGTACTCAACAGCCTAGAATTACGGTCATAAGTCATGCTAGTTGTTAAGCAGGTACCACCTCCAGACAAAACCACTTCTGATTTTGCAACCTTTTTCCAGTGGTCGTTATTGACTTTCTTACTTATTTTTTATTCAATTTCCATAGTTGCCCAACTCAACCAAGTGACTCTGGGTTGCTATAAAAATTGAATAAAATAGAAATTTAATAAACCAAGTGAACCACTGCGGTCGTTAAGCAAGTGCCATGATCCTTAGGTGACCATGTCAATTGTTTAGAAAATCCATGAGTTTTTTTTTTGCTGGAAACTGGAAGTAAATGCCGTTTCCAGCAAAAACAAAAACAAAAAACAAATCTGCACTTTGTGATTACATGATCGCAGGATGCTGCAAATAGCCATAAATGAGAGTCAGTTGCTGAGTGCCAAAAATGTAATCACATAACTATCACGGTGGGTGGGGGCATCAGAATGTCAAATCTGGCTCATAAGTAGCCTGGGAGATCTGTCATAACTTCAAACAGTCGCTAAGCGACCGACCAACCATAAGTCAAAGTCTAGTTGTATTCTTTATCACGCTTTGCTGTAATCTGTAATATATTTGTCTTATATATATATAAATTGGTTGTGGTTAAACAAACAGTACCTAAATAAAAAGGTAAAGGTTCCCCTTGCACATATATGCTGGTTGTTCCTGACTCTAGGTGGTGGTGCTCATCTCCGTTTCAAAGCCAAAGAGCCGGCGCTGTCCGACGACGTCTCCTTGGTCATGTGGCCGGCATGATTAAACACCGAAGGCGCATGGAACACTGTTACCTTCCCACCAAAGATGGTCCCTATTTTTCTACTTGCATTTTTACATGCTTTGGAACTGCTAGGTTGGCAGAAGCTGGGACAAGTAACGGGCTAATTCTGTTATGCGACGCTAGGGATTGGAACTGCTGAACTACTGACCTTTCTGATTGACAAGCTCAGTGTCTTAGCCACTGAGCCACCGCGACCCTAGTACCTAAACAGGAACACATAAATTGTCTTTATCAAACTATTTGAACAACTAGTCATTTCTTCGGCAGGGCCCGCCCTCTGGAACGACCTGCCCCCCCCGAACTTCGCACCATCACGGACCTTCCTCTCTTCCGCCGCTCACTCAAGACATACCTCTTCCAGCAAGCTGGACTAGCTTAGAATTCAGACCTAGATACGATAGAGCTTCAGCTAAATTAGAAAATGGTTGACAGGTTTTTAATGAGAATTTTAGCACAGGTTTGCAATTTAATTTCTTTTTAACTTATTGTATTTGTTGTTATCTATTTATTGTGGTCTCCGTCTCGACGGAGATTGGTGCGGTTTAGAAATCGAATAAAATTCAAATTCAAAATTCAAATTCTTAGTTAGGAAAGGCTGAGTTTTAGACATAATTACAAGTGGTGGCATATCCTTTACAAGTAATTACTTCAATCAGATGTTCCCTGAACCTGTTGATCATTCATGCATATTGCATGGAAATTGGGTATGTCCCTTTTAAGAAGTTGCTTCAGTTCCTTATTAGTTTTGAACCATCTAGCTTGCTGTTGGCTGCAAGTCAATTGCATTAAAATTAGGGCCTTGTGTCAGCCATTCCAAAGCCTGAAATTTATTCATTTTTACCCATTTTGCCATAGATCCACTTGTGTGTTTAGGATCATCATCATCATACTGCATGACTCACATTCATTTCAGCTTCAGATTACGGATGGGCGCCCTGACATTCTCCTGTAGGATTTGTTGGTATAATTCAAAATCTATTGTTCCCTCAGTGATGCTGAGCTGACTCACCTCAGATCAACCCCCGAATCATGATACTTCCTCCACTATGCTTAATGGCTTAATGAAGTTCTTTTTTTTTTTAATGGAATGCATTGTTTAATTTTCTCCAAAGATAGCATTTCTCATTAATGGCAGAACGTTCAATGATGGCTAACCTTTTTTGGCTCTCGTGTCAAAAACGGGGGGAACGCAGGGGGGGTCGTGCGCGTGTGTGCCACACCCATAAAGTATGTGCGTGACCCCCTGCTTTTGTTGCGCTTTTTTCACCCTCCCCAGGCTCCAGAGGCTTTCTAGGAGGCTGGGAAGGGTGGAAACAGCCTCCCCTCCCCATCTCCAGAGGCTTCAGAAGCTTCCCTGAAGCTCCAGAGGGTGAAAAACGGCCACAAAAGAAGACCTAAATCGGTTGGGCAACGCACTAGTGCGACAGGGCAACGCCTCACGTGCCCTTAGAAATGGTTCCGCGTGCCACCTGTGGCACCCATGCCATAGGTTCGCTATCATTGCTTTAGGTTGTCTTTCCAACCTTGAGACAGGTAGTAATGCAATTTTTGGAGAGCGAAGATTTTCCCTTCGCTATCCATTCTTGTGCACATTTAGCTCATTCTGTGTTTTTCTTATGGGGAATTCATGAACACCAGGATTCCAGCCAACAATAAGAGTGGCATAAGATCCTTTAGGAATTTCTGGCTTTTGTTGGAAGGGTGCGCTTGGGAAAAATAACAATAGCATTCATTTTCTCCATTTGGGCACCATCAGCCTGACCATAAATTGATAAGAAGGCAAACCCTTTCCAGCTTCATCAGCATTAAAAGCTCTTTTTTTTGAAGTTCACAGAGATGTTTTTTCATTAGGGCTTGATTAATTTCCATACATTTGTATTGGGAATAGCAGGCTGTGATGACAATAACCTGTGTGTGTGTGTGTGTGTGTGTGTGTGTTTGTGTTTTCAACAATGAAGGGCCTCTCAAATTCACACATGATTATAGTCCCGTTGATTCGAATATCTCAATATTATGACTCAATTTATTGCCATACTAGAGCTAGCTTCTCTCTCTCCCTCCCCCTCCCTCCCTCCCTCCCTCCCTCTCCCTCCCTTTCTCTTTCATGTGCTCAGTGAAGACATGGCACAGTTGTTTTAGTTGTTAATCAGAATGTTTAATATGTGATTGAGATTTAGCTAAACCACGTATATTGTAGATCATGAAGCTACAGTTATACTGATCGTTTTAAAGGGTTCCCAGGCTTAAACTTTTATCTTAAAGAAGTGCTGTTTTACTTTTTTGGGGTTTTTAAAACTTTACTGTTAATCATGTTTTAATGTGGTCTCTCCTGTGGCTAGAGGCAAATAGTGTTCCCAGGTTGAACGTTCAATTTAAAGCTTTTTCTGTAATGTGAATTCTTCTGGATGCTTGTCTACTAATCAGTTGAAGTATTGCTGTCACAGAGAAAGATAAATGGATTTCTTCGGAAAAAAATTTCTCCGTATTGAAGCAAGTAACCCAATGTTCTGTTTTTCTACATTACATCTTAGGACTGCTTTGGTACAAAGTAATTCCAGGTTAGTACTAGGGCTTACAGTGAGTAAGTACAGTACAGATTCCTTCAATATCACTTAATTTGAACTAATATGATCTCTGAATTCTTGCTAGAAGAATATTGTGGGACAGCGATAAATTGCTCTGGGGTTTCTCATAGATTTCTTTATCAGAAGCCATCTTTTAAAAATGGCTTTGGAATTTGCATTTGCAACTTATCTTCTTTTGACTATTCCACTGGCTGTTCAAAGACAAGAGGGGTGGGGAAATCCTTCCTTTTTAAACTTACAATACAATACAATACAATACAATACAATACAATACAATACAATACAATACAATACAATACAATACAATACAATACAATACAAGAGTTGGAAGAGACCTTGGAGGTCTTCTAGTCCAACCCCCTGTGTGGGCAGGAACCTTATACCATTTCAGACAAATGGCTATCTAACATCTTTTTAAAGACTTCCAGGGTTGGGGCATTCACAACTTCTGGAGGCAAGCTGTTCCAGAGGCTTTGTAGATGATTACCTGAACAACATTTAACATCAACGAATGACTTATTCAAACCAGGTTAGCAGAATGTAGACAACACACATTACATACAGAAAAGCGACTGCCGAGCCAATGCTGAGCTTGTCGATCAGAAAGGTCAGCAGTTTGGCGGTTTGAATCCCTTGTGCCACATAACAGAGTGAGCTCCCAGTACTTGTCCCAGCTTCTGCCAACCTAGCAATACAATACAATACAATAGCAGAGTTGGAAGAGACCTTGTAGGTCTTCTAGTCCAACCCCCTGCGTGGGCAGGAACCTTATACCATTTCAGACAAATGGCTATCTAACATCTTTTTAAAGACTTCCAGGGTTGGGGCATTCACAACTTCTGGAGGCAAGCTGTTCCAGAGGTTAATTGTTCTTACTGTCAGGAAATTTCTCCTTAGTTCTAAGTTGCTTCTCTCCTTGTTTGCAGTTGGGAAATCTGCTGTTTTTAAAATCACCCCTTGTACTCTTTGTGACACGCCTAGGTTGTATCTTAAACCATATTGTGGATGCAATAGGGTCCCTTTAGGTCAGTGTTTCTCAACCTTGTCAGCTTGAAGGTGTGTGGACTTCAACTCCCAGAATTCCCCAGCCAGCGAATGCTGGCTGGGGAATTCTGGGAGTTGAAGTCCAGACATCTTCAAGTTGACATGGTCGAGAAACCCTGCTTTAGGTTGTCTCCCTGAGTTTGTAAGCAAGATGGTGGTGAAGGCAGTTGCCCTTCCAATCTTATTTTTCACTTTGAGGGTTAGCGATGCATCCGATAAATCAGTGGGTCTCTTACTTCATAGGCCGCCTCTCTGTCAGAACACTGGGATTTCCTTCCGTGCCTCTTTTTAGTGTGGCTCAGGTTGATGCATCCCTTCAAGATATTGCCCAGCTTTCATTTTGCGTTGTGTGTGTGTGTGTTTTGTGTGCACAGCACAGCCTATGACTCATTTATGACTCCCATTAATTTCCTTTCCAGTCAGTGTGGGCACAAGCAGCCCACTTGCTTTGTCAGCCTTTAAAAAAAAAAAAGTTACAAGTTTTAATGTTGGTTTGACGTGCTCTTTTGAAAAGGCTGTTTTCTTTTTTTCTCCCTGATGTTACTTTCCTCAGAAATTATTTAATTGGAGGCATCGTCTTCTCTTTCTTTACCACTCACATTTTTATTTCACTAACTGCAGTCCTTGAAATTGGGGGAGGGAGGAAGGAGGAGGAAGGAATAAAAAGCCTGTTGTGCAGCTGAAAATTAAAATATACCTCTGCAATTCAACACCTTGCAATTGAAATATAACCATGGACCTCTGCTATGGTCTTTGAACCATTGTCAGTTGCATATGTTTTTCTCTATATTTTTCAGGTCCTAAGGCCAAAAATGAGCAAGGTTTCATGTCCTATTTAGCAAAATGCTTCATTTTATCCAGCAGTTTTTACATCAGCTTTGCATTTATTCTTCAGTTGTCATAGAGATGGTGTGTGTATATATATATAACTATTTTTAATGCATGTATTCTTCTCGTGCCACTGTGAGGTGGAACATTTCTTTCTTTCATCACCAGAAGCAGTATGCGAGGATAAATTGAGATGTTCTAACTTCCCAATATATAAATAAAACGGCCAGAAACATTGATCCTATTTTTTTTTCATACCCACATATAATGAGACGATAGGCTTGAATGGCAAGGATTGTTCTACAGTTATATGACAAAAGAGTTTTATTTCATATTTAGGATATTAATTTGAGAAGCTTAGATGTGGGCATATTCAAATCTGGCAGGAAATGGTATGATTGTCTCGGATGATTCTAGGTATAGGATGCAAGTTCTCATGAAGTTTGCTTACTTCTAGAAAATGGAATCAGAAGGGCAAGAGTATCTTTACAGTGCTCTTGAGTTTCATTAAGAGGGATATTACTTGGCTTCAGAGTAGAAATAGTTCTGCCTCAAGAATTCTTCAGTACTGCTAGTGGGGAAAAAAGAAGCATGCATATTAGTGTAGCAAACACACCAAATTTGTCTACTTATTTCAAAGCAAATGCTTGAAGTTTTTCAACATTTGTAAAGCACTATCTAAATCAGGGGTCCCCAACCTTTGCAACTTTAAGTCTGAAGGACTTCAGCTCCCAGAATTCTCCAGCCAGCAAAGCTGGCTGGAGAATTCTGGGAGCTGAAGTCCTTCAGACTTAAAGTTGCAAAGGTTGGGGACCCCTGATCTAAATGATATGTGATACATTAGAGACAATATGATGAAAGAAGTTAGATAAAATAAATATTTGGGAGCAGCCTTGTCTAATTGAGTGTCCTTCAGCTGTGATATAACGATCTAGGTTATTTAAAATCACTTTTTAAAACAAGTCATAATTCCCCATAAGGACAAGATATAAGTTTTAAAAATGATTCATGAAACCATCTGGCACTGCCTCCCCCCCCCCCTTTTTTTTTTTTTTTTCTTATAGGACATTTTTACATAATTTTGAAAGCAGTATTACTGAATTGGGACATACTGTAGCTAAGGCAGTTGCTGAACCCTGTGTACATTAGTCATGGAAGATCAGTCATGGAAGAATATTAGCTTATCAAATTCGTATGTAACTTCAGTTTATTCATTATTTGATATCTTTGCCCTTACCAATCACAGGATTAATGTGAGCAATGCAGTTCCTATAATGCATGTCAATTGATTATGGCATATTGTCTTATGATTGGCTGAAATAGGAATATTATCTATTCTTAGAATAGCTCATAGTTAAACTAGTCGTCATTTGAAGGTTTTTTAAAGCTCAGCCTTAGGTTTCCAAGATATGCTCATATTGTTTTGTTGATTGAATAGTAATAACTTGCCACATCTAGAGAGAGAGGGGGAACAATCTTAAACATATTTAATGTTATAATCTGTTTTTCACACTAGGACATTGGGAGATCTTAGTTTCCTTTCTTGTCTTATTCAGTAAAATGCTGACAATTTGTCTCATACCTGCAATATAATTTTGTCACTTACAGTCTGTACTGCAAATAATCTACCAAACCTTCCACAGTTTTGCACTATTGTTAGGATATATTTATATGTTTGACAGTGGTGTCCCCCCCCCCCCCCCCAAGAGAACAGAAGAATGTAACAGACTCTGCATACAGATATAAGTTCAAATTCTGTTCATCTATTTATATGGCCTTTGGAAAAAAACAGCTTTTTCCAAAATAGCCACAATTATGCATTTTGCTGGATATAGAAACTGCAACAACAATTTGCTTGCTATTGCCATCTCCTTTTGTTTGAGATAGTCTTTGTATTGTTACGGGGACTTGAATTGCACCATTTTATATTTAGGGATGTTATATGCTATCAAAACGATCAATACAGTATTCCCATTAACACATTAAGAATAAAAGCATATTTTTAATTATGTACATGTGCTGATCCATTCAGTTTTAATCCCGGATTTCAGTTTCCATGAAATCAAACTAAAATCTTTTAAAACATGCCTTTTGCTACCCACCTTTTTCTGATATAAGTGCTTAACTTGACTTATGACCATATTTATGTTGCTAAGCGAGATATTGGTTAAAGTGAATTTTGTTCCACTTTACCACCTTTCTTGCCACATTTGTTAGCTGCATCACTGCAGGTTGTAGGTTAGTAACATGGTTGTTAAATGAATCGGGCTTCCCCCATTGACTTTGCCAGAAAGTGGCAGAAGGTGATCACATGATCCCAGAAGACTGCAACTGTCATAGATATGAGTCAGTTGCTAAGCATCCGAATTTTGATCACTTGACCATGGAGATGCTGCAAAATGGTCACAGGTCACTTTTTTTCAGTGTTGTTGTAACATTGAACTGTCACTAAACAGATGGGTGTAAGTTGAGGACTACTTGTATGCATTTTTGGTTGCAATTTGTAAACAACACTGCTTCCTCAATAATTCTTTTTTTTTAAAAATGCTTAAAAAGCACCAATTAAATATCCCTCCAGAGAAGGAATCCAAGTATTACTTAGTATGGTGCAAATGGCTAGAGGAAAGGGGGGAAAAATAGGAAAGCAATAAAGGGAAGAAAAAAGATTAAGAGACCAGAAAATAAATACAAAACCGCAGAATTAGCAAAAGGGAAAAATATAAGGTATATTGTATATAAAAATAGTATAAAATATGATCAAATGTGTTAAAAAGGTGTATTGTATGGAATTAATAGAGATAGAAGATATGTAAAAATATGTATGTGTGTGTATAAATCTATCGATCGATCGATCGATCGATACATACATACATAGACATAGACATAGACATAGATGTATAAGGCATATATGTATAGATAAAAGAAACACAATGGATATTTAAAAGATGTAGAAGTATTGCAAAGACAACATAAATGTATATTAAAAATAATAAATAAAAAATATCCCTCCAGAGAAAATAATTAATTTGAATAATATATTAATATATATTTTCATGGGATTGAACATTGGTTTTCCTGGCCTCAAATGCTATAATTTAAATGTGCGTGAATATCTGAGGACATGGATGAATTGTCCTGACTGGTCAGCCTATTACCCAAGCTTCCTAGTGGGTTAGTTTTTTTTTTTTTAACCATATACTGTATATGCTGTGGCTGCTGCAAGAATTTGCCGGATGACACTACTATAGGGTAAAGGTAAAGGTTCCCTTCACACATATGTGCTAGTAATTCCTGACTCTAGGGCGCAATGCTCATCTCTGTTTCAAAGCCGAAGAGCCAGCGCTGTCCGAAGACATCTCCATGTTCATGTGGCCGGCATGACTCAATTCCAAAGGCATACAGAACGCTGTTATGGACATTACTATATGAGTCCCTAAAAAACTAAAATGAATTCTCAGCCACTGTTCTTCAGTAAGCACAACAGACAAACAGGAACAGAGGAGTTTAGCCAGAGAGTTTTAAGAGGGTGGAAATGCAGTTGACCTCAGAGCCTGCTAAAAGACTGGATGTTCGTGGAACAACTGTGGTGACTTGGTCAGGTGTGTGTTGTGTTTGCCTTCTTACCAGAAGGGTTTGCTAATTGGACTTACTGCAAGTACAAGCTTGTGTCCTTGCTGGAGAAAAAAAAATTCAATGGCTGGGGGCTAGCTTTTTTTAAGATTCATCAGGGGAGGTGATGCCCATACACTTCTAAGGAAGGCCAGCAAATGAAATCTCTAAGGAGGACAGAGTACAAGAACTAAGCTAAGTGCAAATGATAGGGCATGCTATTAGAAGAGATGAGTCATTGGGGATCTGTAACCCCCACTCAAAAACAACAACAACACCCCACCCAAGAAGACATTTGAAATTGATTTGAAGCTCTTGACATGGAAGGGGTGGTGCTCCAGCAGGGTGGATTTGATTTAAATCAAGTTGATTTAAATCACAATTTAAATCATGATTTAAATCACTAGTAAAAAAGCTTAATTTAAATCATAGTTTTTCTACATAAAGACTAATTCTTGCTGGTATAACTTATAATATGCAAGTAGATGAAGATTTTTAGAATAACAACTTTTCATATTAGTTTTTTTATCCCCAGTTTAATAGGTTAATCATTCATATTTGGACAACTTTTCTGTTGTACTTAGGAAGGAGAAAAATAATCATTACCTTAATAATAACAATTTAAATAGATTTATTCAACTGAAACAATAACATTACAGCATATGTTATTTGCTTAAACAAACATCCATGTTTGTTAACTAATTTGGCTAAACAAAATATATATATTTTAAGAAACTTAGACTTTCATTTTGTAGTACTGTTTGTCTGCTTGCCCCTTCCTCCTCACACTTAGTTTCAATTTCTTCTTGTGCAGATCTATTCCACTCCAAACAATCAGAAAAATATTGTTTCTATTCTATTCACTGAACTTCTTGAAACTTAGCACTGAAGGGGTTGATTCTGTATTCATAGGTTTGTAGAAGTTAGGATTAAGGTCTTTTTTTCAACTCTGTTCATGTTATAACATTTTTGCTGTGAAGAAGAGGCACGTGATCTCTGCTGAGTCAAATTCAGTTTTGAGAACTGCAAAAGTAAACCAAGCATCTGTGATAATATCTTGTAGGCGGAGAAACTGCCCAATAATCTTACAAAAACCTCTGGAAGAGCATGACATTGTGAATGGATTAATGGAATTTATTTACCAAAAAATTAAACATATACAGCTTTATTCTACATAATTAAAAAACTAATCTTTATTTCATGATGGAATAACCTTTGGTTGGTAATATATTTTCCTCAAAAAGCATTTTATATAAAAAAAATCCGATTTAAATAAATAAAAATCCAATTTAAATTAAAAAAATCCGATTTCCCCCCCCCCTCCAAAATCATTGATTTTTATCCACCCTGTGCTTCAGTCATCTGAGACACCATTCTTTCCAGAACACTGGAAAAGACTTTCAACTCTGCAGAGATCAATAAAGCAGACCCTCTCCACTAAGAAAAGAGTGGTGGTAATAGAAGGTGGCAGAGGGGCAAGAATAGTTCTGTGTGGATAAATAAATGAGAGAACTTTTATTATGAGAAGTTTCCTGTCTTGCACTGCCAGGGGTGTCAAACTCAATTTCATTGAAGGCTGCATCAGGTGTTTGACCTGGGAATGGGGGGGGGGCGGCTGGGTTTGTGTGGCCAGAGCGGGAGTGACCTGCTTGATGTCACTCATGTCAGGGGCACCTGTGGCAGCCTGAGTGCTCTGCCAGAGAAAACAAGCTCCTGAGCTCTGTTTCCAGCTGTGACAGCCTCCTGCAACCCTCTGCCAGTGAAAACGTAGCTCTGGAGGGCCGCTTGCGTAAGTGACTGGGAGGGGTGCTGTAGGAGAAACGTAGGATTTTTTTCTTTGCAGCCCCCAATTGATTGAGGCATTTTTCAGTTCACCCCTCCCTTCCAAATTTGGTTCAGTTCTGTTTTTGAAGAGTTACCATGCTGATGAGCAGATAGATAGAGTCTTGAATCTCCTGTGCACTTCCTTCAGTGGCCAAGGAAGGGTTAATTTACGTCCTCACTGCCCATGGACTGGATTGAAAGCTTCTTAGTCCCGCCTTTCTTCCCACAATCCTCAGTTTCAATTCAGTCCAGCCCAGTTCGGACGCAAAATTTTCCCTCTCCTTGGGAAATATTACTATCATTATATTATTGCTTCTTAGTCCTTACTTTAAGCTATTTTATTTTTCCTTGCCTTCTTCCCTTTAGATTGTTTGATTCCTCTTTATTTAGCTATTTCTTTATTGTTTTATTTTTCCCTTTGGCTTTGAGTTTTCTGTGGGCATTTTAAGTTCACTTCGTTTTCCTCCTTGGAACGAACGTTCCCTCACTTGAGGGGAATCCAGCAAGAGGACTTACCAGCTGATTGCCTTGCCGGGAGAGGCCAGATCGCTCGCTTGAGAGCAGCGCGCCTCTCCGCCTCCCGGGCTCCTCGCCCCAGCGTGGGATCGTCGTGCAGCCCCCTCTTCACCGGCGGGTCGTTTCCGAGCCTTCGGCGGCCCGTTCGGCTCTGGGAGGCCATCCAGCTGCAGTCCGTCGTCCCGACGAAGCCGAGGCCGCCCGCGCCGCCGCCGCGTTTGGGAGCGGCCATCTTGGACCTGCGCAGAGGGCTGTTTTTGGCGCGAAAAGATCCCGCTTCTTCCAACGGCCACCGCATTACTGCTCCAGCCTTGCTAGAGATCTGTTCTCTCCTCCGGCCAGCGCAGGAACCTGGGCAAGTGCAAAACGGGCTGTTTTTCGGAGGACTTGCTTCTGCCGGCCTCCGCAAGCCCCATCTACTTCTCCCTCGCTCTTTCTCTCTCTCTCTCACCCCCTCCCTGGGATCACCGCTCCTGCCTGCCTTCCCTTTGGGTTTCCCCTGGGTCCCGCAATTCCCTCCTTCCAGTCAGGCCGCGTGCAGCGTTCCTCATGGCCTCCACTCATTCCACTGGTGAGGAGGACGCAATTATGGAGATCCAGGCCCAGGATCCTCCAACTAGAGAGGACAGGACCTTTACCAGGAGGGCGGGGAGAGCAGCGAGGGAGGCTATCAGAGGGATTGCTAGAGGCCCTTATGCTAGGAGGGCCCCTTCAGCACAGGACAGGGCTGAGGCCAGGAGCCAAAGGGCCCTGGAACGGAGCTTTGATAGGGCCCAAAGGCAAACGATCACAGTTGCCCAGGTACACCGGGCAGCTGATCCTGACCCCATCCAGCTCCCTACTCACGAGGCTCACGGTCTAGGGGACATCTCCTCAGACCATTCCTATTCCAGGTCTCCTTCCCCCTCCGTTGGGGGGGGCACTGATCTCTTTGAATGCGAGGACACTGCAGATGAGGCCTCATCTGTCCGGGTGCCTCTTGTTAACCCTGGGCTAGCCCCCTCCAGGGATTCGGAGGCCGGCCCTCGGCCTGCTGAGGACCGTGGCCCCGGTCTATCCGCTGAGATGCGGGAAGTGATTGCTTCCGCCATTTCGGATGGCATAGCTCAGGGCATGAAGGAACAGGCCACTGTTATCACCCGGCCCTCCAGTTACAGGGCCAGGCCCGCTAGGGCCTCTTCGCCCCAACCCTCCGTCGTGACCGCTGAGTCAGCGTCGGAACTTGGGGACTTGGCTGAACCAGATATTTCTGATGACGAGGGCAGGGAGGCAGACAAGCCTGCCTTTTCAGGGCTCTTTCCCCCTTCGATGTTTAAGTCCATGTTATATAAGGCCAAGGTCATCACGCACATGGACACTAAGCCGCCCTCCACCCAAGCCCCGGCTGACCCTCAGGAGTCTACAGACCCTGATGACCCCAGTGGGGGTCTTTTTGATGACGACATCCAGGCCCCGGATCTGATCCCGGCGCCTAAGCTGTTCAAGTCTGTAGTGCAGCGCCAGTGGACCCAGCCCGCTTCCTGGACCACTCCCAGTGCCAATGACAAGCGTTTCTACTCCATGGATCCTTCCATGGAGGACATCCTCAAGTTGCCCGAGGTCGACCCACCGGTCGCGGCCATGACTTCTAATTCCATCCTGCCCCCAGACCTCCTAGAGGGACTTAAGGCTGAGGATAAGCGGGCTGAACGCTCTTGTCACAAGACTCACCAGGCCACTGCCTGGGCCATCAAGGCATCGGCCTCCGCTTCCTTTTTCAGTAGGGCGACCATCGCTTGGCTCCGTCAATTGCTTAAAAAGCTCCCCCAGGGCGACTTTCGCCTGCGCCAAGATGTTAACAAGATCATGGCAGGGGTGCAGTTTACCGCCGATGCCTCACTTAACGCCGCGAAGTTCGCTTCGCGTGCCATGGCCTCCAATATCACTTCGCGACGCCTGGTCTGGCTCCACCACTGGAACGCTGATATGCGCTCTAAGTGGAAGCTGGCCTCCGCCCCCTTTAAGGGGGACAAACTCTTTGGTGACGCCCTTGACACTGTCCTCATAGAGAACAAGGACAAGAGGAAGGTCATGCCCTCCGTGTCCCGTAAACAGGACCGACGGCCTTCCTCCTTCCGCAAGCAATCTTTCAGGGCTTACACCACCCAGGCGGCCCCTTCCACCTCTTCATCTTCTGCATTTCCCCGAAATTTTTCCCAGGGCTCTGACCGTCCCCAGGATAGGCAGCCATTTCGGGACAGGTACCGCCAGCAGTCTTATGGCCGGCGACCCTTTCGTGGTGGTGGACAGGCCAACAGGCCTTTCCGCCGCAACAAGTGACCACCACCTAACAGCACCCATAGGGGGCCGGCTTCAGCTGTTTGCGGATCGCTGGGAGGCGACCACGTCAGATGCGTGGGTATTGCAAACGGTTCGAGTCGGTCTAACCTTAGAGTTCGTTTCTCCTCCCCCCCGTCGGTTTATCCGATGCCCCACCCCCAGGTGTGCCACCAAGAAGGGGCTCATGGAGGCAGAGATCCGGCATCTGTTAGAAATCAGGGCAGTGGAGCTTGTTCCCCCAACACAGGTGCGAAGAGGCTATTACTCCATCCTCTTCCTCGTGCCCAAAAACTCCGGCGGATGGCGAGCCATCCTAGATCTAAAGGACCTCAATTTCCATATCGCCTACAAGAGGTTCAAAATGCAGTCTCTCCATTCGATCTTGGGCTGCCTCCGCCCGGGCGACCTGATGACCTCCATAGACCTGAAGGAGGCCTACCTCCACGTTCCCATCCGCCCAGTCCACCGGAAATTCCTCCGCTTCTACTATGCCGGCCGCCACTATCAATATCGGGCCCTCCCGTTCGGCTTGTCATCAGCCCCGAGAGTGTTCACCAAGCTTCTGGCCGCGGTGGCAGCGGACCTCAGGAAGCGCCCCGTTCGTCTGCAATGTTATCTAGACGATATCTTGATTCAATCATCTTCACGGGGCCACGCAAACAAGGACCTGCGGACCACTATGGACTCCCTCCAATACCACGGGTTCACCGTCAACCGGGAGAAGAGCCACCTCACACCATCAACAGAGGTGCTTCACCTAGGTACGTTGATCAACACTCGCTCGTGCATGGTCCGTCTCTCCCCAGACCGCGTGACCAGCTTGCAAGCCACAGCCCGCAAGGTCCTAACCTCCAAGTCCGTCCCGATCATCCTTCTCTCCCAACTGCTGGGAAAGATGATCTCCTGTCTATCAATAGTTCCCTGGGCCCGCCTTCATGCGAGGGAACTGCAATGGTTCCTGCTCCCTTCGCAGAGGGCCAATGCCAGCAACTCCAACGTGCGTGTGCAGCTTCCCCCGAAGGTTCGTCGATCTCTACACTGGTGGCTCTCCCCAGCCTTGTTGAAGGGCTCCCTCTTCCAGGAGCCAGAACGTCTGATCCTCACGTCGGATGCCAGCCTGTTCGGATGGGGGGCACACCTCGAGCACAGGATGGTCCAGGGCAGGTGGACGCCCCGCGAACTCGCCAACAACATCAATTGGCTCGAGTTGAGGGCGGTCCGCCTTGCCTTGCGTCGGCTCCAGTCGGTTGTCGAGGGTCAACACCTCCTAGTGCGCACGGACAATGTCGCGACGAAAGCGCACATCAACCACCAGGGAGGCACCAGATCCGGCGCCCTGATGACGGAAGCGGAGGCACTGGGCAGATGGGCCGAACGTCACCTTGGCTCCATCAGGGCGGAACACATTTCAGGCGTGGACAATGTTCATGCGGATTGGCTGAGCCGAACCACACTCGACCCGTCCGAATGGCAGCTTCACCCGGACGTGTTCCAGCTCCTCTGTCATCGGTTCGGCACCCCGCTGGTGGATCTGTTTGCCACGCCGGCCAACTCACAGTTGCCCCGCTTCTTCGCCAGATACCTCCACCCGCAGGCGGAGGGGATGGATGCCCTCCACAGTCCGTGGCCTCCGGGGCTTCTCTATGCGTTTCCCCCAATTCCGCTCCTACCTCGTGTCATCAGGAAGATACTCCAGGAGCGGGCGGATGTTCTCCTGCTGGCCCCATACTGGCCTCGCAGGTCCTGGTTTGCCGACCTCCGCAACCTGTCAACCAGTCCTCCGTGGCAGATCCCGCGGAACCTGATCATACTTCGCCAGGGGGCCGTGACCCACCCCGAGCCCCACTGGCTCAACCTGACCGCCTGGCGGTTGAACGGGAACTCTTAGCTCGCGCTCACCTATCGGAACGTGTCATCCGCACCATTCAGGCAGCCAGGCGCCCGTCCACCACCAGAATTTACGGGGCCACCTGGTCGTCGTTTTCGGCATGGTGCGTATCCCGCCGCCTGTCCCCCCTCTCGGCTTCGGTCTCTCACATTTTGGACTTCCTCCAATCCGGTCTCGACAAGGGTCTTGCACCCAATACCTTGAAACGTCAGGTGGAGGCGCTGGCAACGGTCGTCTCGTCAGATTCAGGCCTGCCTCTCTCTCGACACCCCACCGTTCGGGCATTTCTTAAGGGGGCATCCAACCTCCGCCCCCCTACAGTTCACAGGTTCCCATCGTGGGATCTTTCCACTGTTCTCCGTGCCCTGTCTGATCCACCCTTCGAACCACTTGCCACTGCGTCTCTGCGCCACCTCTCGCTCAAGACGGCCTTCCTCGTCGCTATAACGTCGGCTAGGAGGATATCGGAGCTGGCCGCTCTGTCTGTCCGGGCGGAGCTCTGTGTGGTTCATAGCGACAGGGTCGTTCTTCGACTTGATCCCAGCTTTGTACCCAAAATCAACTCGCATTTTCACAGGGCTCAAGAGATCGTCCTTCCAAACTTTTGCCCGCGGCCAACGCACCCGAGGGAGCGGCGTTGGCACACGTTGGACGTGAGGAGAGTTTTGAAATACTACATCAAACGCACCGCCTCCTTTCGCCGATCGGAAAGCCTGTTCATATCGTTTTTGCCCGCCACTATGGGCCTCAAAGTGTCTTCTACCACCATTGCCCACTGGCTCAAGGCTTGCATTTCCCTCGCATACGAACACCAGGGCAAGCCGAAGCCGGTGGGACTGACAGCCCACTCCACCAGAAGTGCAGCAACCACTGCCGCCTGGGCTTCACAGGCTCCACTAGAAGAGATTTGCAGAGCTGCCACGTGGGCGACACCATCCTTGTTTGCCAGACATTACAAGCTTGACAAGTACGCCTCTGCTGACGCCGCCTTCGGCCGCCGCGTTCTGCACAGCGTCGTAGCTGCTGATTCCTGACACCGGCCGACCTGCCGTGACACCCGCCCAGTGACATTATTGCTTGGGCATGTCCCTTCCTTGGCCACTGAAGGAAGTGCACAGGAGATTGACCATTGTCCTACCTGAAGGGTCCATCTCTGTGCACTTCCGCAGTGGCCAAGGCCCCTCCCTTCTTTTTTCTCTCTCTTTCTGTTGTATGTACCTGTCGATTGCAGGTTATCTGAGAGATATCGAGGGTTTGGTCCGTCATGACGGTGCTTCCTTCATTGAAACTGAGGATTGTGGGAAGAAAGGCGGGACTAAGAAGCTTTCAATCCAGTCCATGGGCAGTGAGGACGTAAATTAACCCTTCCTTGGCCACTGCGGAAGTGCACAGAGATGGACCCTTCAGGTAGGACAATGGTCATTCTCTTTACTTAATTTCTTCCCAACATTTGATTGGATGGGAAGAAATGCAAATTATACATCAATCCTGCTGGAAAAAAATGAATTTACTGTGTTCATTGTCCCCCGAGTTATCATTTCCAAGAATAAAATTATAGTCTCCTCTGCATCATCATTACCTGTGGATAGCTTTGTGAGTTGGAAAGTGTCCTGGGATTTTGTTTACCGCTGTAGGCAAATCTAAATCTTCAAAATGTTTCTCTCCCCCCCCCCCCTTGTTAACAAGAGTGACATTACGATTGTAAACAAGCTACCTTTAATGGTTTTGTGAAAGAAAAAGCTCTTACTAAACTACTAAAGCATTTGCATTAGCTGCTTATCAGGGAATCAAGCAATAAAGGAAAGATGGCTCAATTAATTTTGATGTGGGGCTCCCGTTGAGGTGCACCCGGAGACTTCAGATGGTCCAGAATGCAGCCGCGCGAGCAATTATGGGAACCTCTAGGTTTACCCACATAACACCGCTCTTGCGCGAGCTGCACTGGCTGCCTGTCGTCTTCCGGGTGCGCTTCAAGGTATTAGTTATCATCTTTGAAGCGCTCCATGGCTCGGGACCTAGCTATCTGCGGGATCGGATCCTGCCTCATACATCCTCATGGCCGATTCGCTCCCACAGAGAGGGACTTCTCCGGGTGCCGTCCACTAGACTTTGTCAGCGGGTGACGCCCAGGGGAAGGGTTCTCTCTGTGGCGGGCCCTGCCCTCTGGAACGACCTTCCCCCCGACATTAGAACGACCACGGACTTCCGCTCCTTCCGTCTAAAATTAAAAACGTATATTTTCTGCTTGGCCGGCCTAGGGTAGTCTCTCTTCTATGGGGTTTTTAGTTATTATAATTGGGAATTTTAGTATTTTAATGGGGCATTTTTTAGCACAGGTATATGTTTAATTTGTTTTTAATGTGTTTGTATATATATTTTTTTATTTTCCCTGTGCACCGCTCCAAGTCCCTATGGGGAGAGGGAGCGGTCAACAAATTATTATTATTATTATTATTATTATTATTATTATTATTATTATTATTATTATTATTATTATTATTATTATTATTATTATTATTATTATTATTATTATTATTATTTAGTGTCCAAAACCATATAGAAAGACAGAACTTCTTTATGTTTAGACCATGAGTGGTGAAAATCAATGATTGCTGAATGAAGTGTAAAGAGTGTTTTGGATATTGAAAGATGAATCTGGAAGGGAAGGAGTGAAGCCCTACTTTCCTAGGGGAAAGATAGAGCTTAAGGTTTCTTTCTGTCATGTGGAGGAAACCCTGTCCCTTTTAGTCTCATGGAATTACTTCAGCTGTGTGTTAAAGTTCTTTATTGAATAATTCACTTTAGCTACAGGCAAAGAAACAGAGAAAATAGAAGAACATTGTACCTCATTAAATATAGTAAAGTAGTTAATGGTTTGACTTTTGACTGCCTTGTTCATTTAGGATGGGAATGTTAGGTTCATCCTTTGGTGACTAGAAATGTACTTTGGGGTAAATTTATCTACAATTCTTGGACAACAAAAAAAATGATATACTACGGCACTATTCCCAAGAAAAGTCAGTGGAAA
The DNA here is from genome assembly GCA_039707465.1 of Rhabdophis nuchalis. Taxonomy (NCBI): domain Eukaryota; kingdom Metazoa; phylum Chordata; class Lepidosauria; order Squamata; family Natricidae; genus Rhabdophis; species Rhabdophis nuchalis. The sequence continues at coordinate 191,175,648 of CM077646.1, forward strand.
TTAAAAGTACCTTCTTATTTTATAAATATGGTGGCAAACATATCCAGCACACCTTCTTCATCCTGTTTTCTGCACATCAACCCTGTGAAGTGGGTTGGGTTGAGAGAGAGTTGTTGTTGTGTCGAAAGTACCAAGGCATTTGCTGGTTGGAAAGGATTAGCCAGTGGCATCACTGTTCCTCAGCGGGCGCCCAGTTTGGGGCTTGAGAGAGAGTGGCTGGCCTAAAGTCACCCATCTGACTTTCATGGTCTTGATGAGTGTAGTTGGTTCTGCCTAGATTCCTTCTTTATTAGAACTATTGATATAGCCACCCTCCATTAAAACTACTTCTTCTTGGCTGATCCTGCTACAGTAATGCTTTCTCTTTTTCCTGTTTTAGAAGAGGCAAATAGGTGATTGTCCTTCCATCTTTTTGGAGTACGCTTGAAGTATATTCTTAGAGCCTTGCACACATCTAATGTGTAAATTCATTCTTTGTGATGCACAAATCCTGGTCAGAAAGTAGGGAACCAAATCCCTTGGTATGAGAGACTGTGGGGAGGAGGAGATCACACAGCCCAGAGGTGGAGGACCATGAGAAGGAAATGTGGATCACCTGGGCTCTCTTATCTAGTTCATCCAAAATCTGCCATGAGACATTGATGTGGGGAGCTTAGAAATTGGCTCATTTTACTTGGGTCATGAAGGACATTTTTCTTTTTAAAAAGACACTTGCTATGCTGAAAAAGTTATACAACCATGATTAATGTTAGTTAAACATATAAAGACTGTTCTGTCGGAGGCCTTTAATTAGACAATAACCCAGACTTGGCTGTTGGCCACTGTTAATTAGGCAAGATAACCAGTCTTTTGGCTGAGAGCCCAGAACATTCATGTCACAAACTTAACTCTGCAGCAACCTTTCACGCAGACCTGCAAAACTCCTTCACAGAACAGGCACGAGCTGAATTCACAGACAGACAATCATGGCTCCTTTCTGAATGGTTGTTTCCTGCAAATGTCCCCTCCCATCGCCTCACCTATAAGCTCTCTTGGGAGGGGCCAATCAACAACCACCTGGTGCTTAATTACCTTCTGTGAGCCTGCCTACGGAGTTGCTGCTTCCGTTTCTCAGCTCTCTTCACTCTAGCATCAGAGACAAACTGCCTTTGATCCTCCCCACTGCTCCATGCCTCAGGCACCTCCTGGTGGCCAACCAGCCTCCTGGTTCCTGCTCTGACTCTGAACACCCCCCAAAGTCTTCCTCAGTATCCAGGGCAGACTGTGCCTCGTTATTGGAGTCCATCAGCAGCTCAGCCGGTCCCTGCTGGGCCACAACAAAGACCCCCTCAACTTTTCTGTTTGATTATAAATCAAACAGATATCAAACTTATATTGAACTATGTGGGAATAATAGCTGAGAATGAATGAAGAAATGCAGTGGTGGGTATTGTGGTCTCTATACATGTAACTGCATTTAATTGTATTTATCTCCATTCCTATCTTTTTTCTTTTATCCGTTCATTTTTTAATTTTTTGTTATAATACCCTTCATTTCTTAAGCGTGATAGGTACCACATATTATCTCAGATCAGGAGCCTTCTTTCAATATTGGGAGTAAAAGAAGTTCATTTCCTATCTGGAGTATCACTGAGCTGGGAGAACTACAACCATATCAATATGAGAAGTCATACATGATTAACATAACAAATACATCTCTAACTACTGACAGTAGGCATGAATATTATATTACACGATCTTACCCTTGTAAGAATACAAATCCTAGGAACAACAATGATGTTATAGGAGCTCTTGTCTCTCAGGCTACCCTTGCAAAATGGAATTGATGCCTGCAAAATATATTTTAATGAAGGAGTTTTGGAATTGTTAGAGTAGCACAGGCCCAGATTTAATTTGTTCTTAATTATATTTGTATATTTATTGTATTGTGGTTTTAGTTTTCCCTGTGCACCGCTCCGAGTCCCTACGGGGAGAGGAGCGGTCTCTAAATTAAATTATTGATTATTGATTGTTTGAGTATAATTTTTGAAAGACTAAAATGATGCGTACTTTAGCAGAAGTGCCAGGCTGTGGCTTCACATAGTAGCTGCAGGTTTGCCCTGGATTTACAGGTGGTGACAATGGCTTTTTCTATACTTGACTCAGTAAAGATTAAGAGCAGCTGATAAATAAAGGATTGTCTTTAAGGTGATCTGGAAACTTCAGTTGGTGTAGATTGTGGCTATTCGAAAATTCATGGCACTGATGTGATCAATTCATGTGATATCTACATTATGCCAGCTGGACCGATTTTAAATTAAGTTCTTTGCAGGATGTCTGCCATTTACCTCATGTAAGATTTTTGAGAAAGGTTAATTGAGTCTTTTCACCAGTGGTTTTATGAATTAAGTTACCTTCTTTTTTTCTTTTTTTTTGTAACAATTTTATTGGTTTTACAAATTTTTAAAGGGAAAAAGGGTATATAGGATATGAATAGAAATATTTTAGGGCTTCCATGTCGGAGGTGATGGCCGCCTCCGAGACCATACAAAATTCTTTCAATATAAGGTGGAAAGAGGTACATACATATCATATCATAAATTCCATGCAATCCATCATTTGTTTCTATTAGCATCCGTTAGGAATTACAATGTATAAAAGAAAAAATCATTTTTGTGATCTGAGTCTTTTTGCTATTGTGTCTTTTTCCTTCCCGCCAGTGGGCGGAGCCATGGCCCCTCCCGCTCCCCCATTTTCATCCTCCAGGATTGAGGAGTATTTTTTAAGAAAGGCTTCCGCCTCTTCGACTGTTTTGATTCTTACTCTTCCCCCCTCCCAGAACACCAACATTCCTTCGGGCATTGACCATTTGAAGAATTAAGTTACCTTCTGTTGCCAGTGAATCTCATCATTATAATTTGTTAGGAACAGTCTGACTATATGCAGATAGTTAGCTTTTAATGAAACTGTATGATATGTTAGTATGCTGAACTTGGATGTTGCTTGTAGTTACTGGTGCTTTTTAAAAAAATATTATACTCTTGTTATTGCATGAACTTTTGTTTTGGAAATTGCCTTAAGGTACCTTTGCCCTTAGATAAACCATAAGATGCTTTTAATAATAATTAAATGTGCTAACTTTTTTTTTAACATTAATACTGTTGGTTTAGCTACTTTTAAGCTAAGTTTGAAATACATTTTAAATCTTTAAATACATTAATGCTAGAATATTAAATGTTATTCCTACTTGCCATTGTTCAGTTTGGAGCAATATATGTTTGAAGTCTCTGTGCAGTGTGAAAACTCCATAAACTTCACTGTATTTGATTCTTCTTTAAAGAGCAACCGGTGTGTGTGTGTGTGTTGTACAAAACATTCTGTGCAAAAAATGTTCCATACATAGAATAGCTACTTTTGAATTGTCCAAGCTTAGAATGAAATGAGGCTGCTTTGTTCCTAAGCAGAGATGACTTGGAAGGAGGGAGAGAAAAAAACCCAAGAACATTGGCAGCTGGGAGGAAGGGAGCAGACTGGTAGAAGATACACTGTGAAGGGGGGGGAAGTGTGACCCCCACCAGCTTTTGCATTTCATGTAGACTTATATACCGCTTCACAGTGCTTTGCACTCTTCTCTAAGAGGGTTAAAGAGTCAGCATATGTCCCCAATAACCTTGGTCCTCAGTTTATCAACCTTGGAAGGCTGAGTCTTGAGCCGGTCAGGATTGAACTCCTGGCAGTGGAATGCACAGTTAGCTTGCAATACTGCATTCTAACCATTGCACCACCACAACTCTACTACTTCCTACTCACCTTGTCCGGATTTTATTTTATCTGATAATTTGAACAAGGAAAGCATTGTAGGTTTTAGTTCTGCTGAACTGTCGCTGACCTAAACAGTTTGGCATACCCCTAGACAGTTGTTCAAATGTAATAAACTTGGTAAGAATATTAAATAAATGATTATTTAGGTTAATTAAAACATAATAATAATAATAATAATAATAATAATAATAATAATAATAATAATAATAATAATAATAATAATAATAATAATAATGTTGAATTTATTGACCGCTCCCTCTCCCCACAGGGACTCGGGGCGGTGCACAGGGAAAATAAAAGCAATAAATATACAAAATACATACAAATTTAAAACAGATTAAACTTATTCCTGTGCTAAAATCCCTTAACTAAAAAATCCCCACTAAATATATATATATACATTTAAAAACCCATAGAGAGAGAGACTACCCTAGGCCGGCCAGGCGGAAAAGATGAGTCTTCAATTTCAGGCGGAAGGAGCGGAGGTCCGTGGTCGTTCTAATATCGGGGGGAAGGTCGTTCCAGAGGGCCGGGCCCGCCACAGAGAGAGCCCTTCCCCTGGGCGTCGCCCGCTGACAAAGTCTAGTGGACGGCACCCGGAGAAGTCCCTCTCTGTGGGAGCGAATCGGCCGTGAGGATGTGTGAGGCAGGATCCGATCCCGCAGATAATGTTAACTCTCTTACCATGTATTTAAAGGAAAGCTTTTTTTTGAAGTAGATGAAAATAAAATTAAAATGATTTCAATTGCTGGTTAAGATACAAGGCTATGAAAACTAAGATACAATTCTTAACACCATTGTTTTCAGAATTGGCAGGCCACATGTATTCTAAGCAAAAGAATATAAAATTGTGTGTATGTCTCTGTGTGTGTGTATTATTTCTTGTTGACTAGAGCAGATGTAGGTAATATTTTTGGTTCACCAGGTACAATTTGCCATTTGGAAAGCAATGATTGAGAGTTTTACATTGTATTGCTTTAGAAGAAGAAGGTGTTTACCCTCGGTTTACCTGTCTGTATTTGTGCTGAGGCCACACTTTCCAGGAATGGTTTTAATCATTCATTCATTCATTCATTCATTCATTCATTCATTCATTCATTCATTCATTCATTCATTCATTCATTCATTCATATTCTGCATTTATTATTTAGAATGTTCACGGAGCCTGGATAGATGTAAAAGCATCAGTAAATAAAACATTGTGGTAGTGCCTGGAATAGTTGCTTGGTAGGATAATACTTTATTTAATTTTGGATAATTTTTGAAATCATAAGCAATTACACATGTAACAATAGGGGGGCTCTGTCAGGTCTTTTTAGCATTCTGACAAGCTAGTCTTGGCACAGGGCACCATTAGTAAAAACACAACTGATTTTCAGGATTTGAAGATGCTGAGGTTCCTGTAACCATCCTGATCACAAAAAAATGCAAGCAAGTTGAACTTTCCATGTATTGTGCTGTGATCTTTCGAAGGTTAGTGCTACAACAATTAAATGTAATCATCCCGAACAATTTTGAACAGTTCTGCTAGTTTAGCAATGTAAGATGACATTCCTCTCTCTTTTTTTAAATGAACCTATGCCAGGGATGTCCAAACTTGGGAACTTTAAGACTTGTGGACTTCAACTCCCAGAATTCCCCAGCCAGCATAGCTGGCTGGGGAATTCTGGGAGTTGAAGTCCACAAGTCTTAAAGTTCCCAAGTTTGGACATCCCTGACTTATGCGATTAAGCTAATGCTAGCATTTTGAAGATTCTTATGCATGTGCACATGTGACAGATTTTGAAAAACTGGAGCGATAAAGCTGATGAAACTGTTCTCTACTGGTAATCCTGGACTTACATTTATTTAGCAACCATCCAAACTTACAACAGCACTGAAAAAAGGGACCTGTTCCCACATTTAGTACTGTGATAGCATCTTCATAGTCACATGATCAAAATTTGGTGCTTGGCAACTAACATGTATTTGTGACAGTGTCATGTGATCACAATTTGTGACCTTCCCAGCTGGCTTTCAACAAGTCAAGTCATTGGTAGAAGCTGAATTCCTTTAATAACTTTGCTTAAATATAGCCCAAAAAAGTGTGCAAAATTGGACATGATTCGCTTAACAAATGCCTTTCTTAGCAGTGGAATTTCTGGTTCCAGTTGTGGTCATAAGTTGAAGACTACCTGGAATACCAATAAGGTAATAATAATCTTAGTGTCGTAATTATAGCCATTGCTGTGTTCCAAGTGTAACGAACTTTCATTGAAGACTAGTAAAGGTAAAGGTTCCCCTTGCACATTTGGGGGCATTGCTCATCTCCACTTCAAAGCCAAAGAGCCAGCACTGTCTGAAGACGTCTCCATGGTCATGTGGCTGGCATGACTAAATGCCAAAGGTGCACGGAGCGTGCTTACCTTCCCACAAAGGTGGCTCCTTTTTTTCTACTTGCATTTTTACATGCTTTTGAACTGTTAGGTTGGCAGCAGCTGGAAGAAGTAATGGGAGCTCACTCTATTACGTGGCGCTAGGGATTCGAACCTTAGTCACTGAGTCCCTGTATCCCTTACTCATTGAAGGCTACCCATGTGAAATATTGCATACCTCGATCAATACCCATGAATAAATCAAACAGTGCTTCTATGACACATAATGGTTTTGTGTTGTTGAACATTATCAAATGCTGACTTGACTGGGCATGCATGTAGAAGAGAGGGCCTTTTTCGGTAATTAAGGCAGTAGGTGAAAATTCCATCTGTTGTTTACTTTAGACACTTTAATTACAGATGAAAGCAGATCCCCTTGGAGATGTTACAAAGACACCTACTATCTCTGTTGTTGTGCTTATAGAAATAGCTTGTCAAGTTGCCCCAGCAACTTTGAAGTGCAACCTCATGTGAAACCAGCAGCAGTCATTCTACCAGAAGAGATCAGTTGACACAGATCCTCCCCCTTTCGCTACTAACATTTGTTTTTGTACCCCTTTTCTTTTGGAATCCATTAAAAGGGTACACAAAAATAGACACACAATGGAATAAAAACTAGAATTAATGAAGCCATTTAACAGAGAAGGATACCGTTGAATAATTATTTTTCTTTAGAAAAACAGAGGTCACCATCTATGGCTGCTAATTTAATAATCACATTTTCCCAGGTGCCTGAACTTTCCTTTCAAACTTTCCTTTTAAGTGCAACTGGTTGCTGCTATTTGAATTATTTTACAATCTGCTTTGATACCATGTACATTTTGTACTCTTAGTGCTTCGAAAGAAGCCCGGTGTTTGCTTTTGGAAGCATTTTTGAGATGATTTAAAAAAAATATCATATCCATTTATATAGTCAGGGGGAAAAACTACTTTTGGTCTTCCAGTAAGTAGAACACAGTGGGCACACCATCATTGTAAATCTGTGTTGCTTGAGGCTAGGTGGTATGAAGTAGATTTTTTTTTCATACAACTTCAGCCTTTTTTCAAGGCATTTAGTAATCTGGGAAAGGGATTCTGAACATATCTGGAAGGAACCAAGTTTGGGAAGGCAATTCTCCCATCAAAGTGTCTTCCATGACACTAAACTGAGTTGTAAACACATTGATTTTCTGTGAGAAAAGTGCATGTGTTTCTGGAAGGGAACATTGTTTGCTTTGGCACACTTCATTTGATGATATAGGGAGAGAACAAATAGACTGTTTGAATTTGGACACTCAGCTCATTGTTGTGGAATCAGTGCAATAAACCCAACATTCCACAGAGAACTGAATCCTGGTAAACTTTTAATAAGGATTCTGCCAACTGTGCTTGAAATATGCAGTGTATGCAGGGGTGAGTTCCTGCCAGTTCTAAGTGCTTCTATAGAAGAGGTTCCACAAATCTACAGTGCCGTTTAGAACCAGTTCCAGCTTCCTCCCCCCGCCCGTCCGCCCATCATCAATATGAAGAGCGAGAGGAGGAATTCTGGGAGTTGACGTCCACAAGTCTTAAAGCTGTCATGTTTGAATACCCCTGGGGGTTTTTTTCTAAAGGGTTAGGGGTGCAAGGGTCTTGCAACTTGACAGCTTTAAGACTTGTGTGCTTCAAATGCCAGATTTTCTGAGCCAACATTTTGGTTGCTAAGCAAGAGCGTTGCTAAGTGAGTTTCACCACATTTTACAAGTTGGCCATGCCCACCCAGTCACATGGCTGGCAAGCCACTCCCACTCGGTCACATGGCTGGCAAGCCACTCCCACAAAGGCCACACCTTCAGAAGAGGTTCTGAAAAATTTTGAAACCCACCACTTAGTGTATGGATAATCATTGCTATTGAGATATCATTCAGTAGTTGATTTTTTTTTCCTGAAAAGAGTAAGGCAAGAGCCAAGAAGGCAACTGAGATGGTCCGCCTCTGAGAAGGTCACCATGTTGTAAAGTGCAGGTTTGAAACTGGGCTATGGGTTGAATTCAGGCACATGAGCTTTAAGTGAAACAAATTCTGGCTTTTCAGAAAACAACTTTTTTTGTCTGTTCTTTTAATAAACAGTTATTTTCTATATCTTACAGCTGGTATTTGGTAAAATGCAAATTTATTTTTGTCTAATCTGTTAAATGAATGCCGACAGTTTTTAATTGGTTGGCTGTTCTGTTAAAATATTTTATTTGTGTTTAGTCAATACTTGCTAATCCGTCAACTGGATTCCCCCTCCCCTCCTTTTTGCTTTTTTCATTGCTCTGATTGTCGATCGCATCTATTATTTGACTTCAACTAATAACTCCCCCCCCCAAGGTTTTTATGAAATACGCTATAAAATATTTATTTATTTTATTTTATTTTATTTAAATTTATATCCCGCCCTTCTCCACAGAGGACCCAGGGCGGCGTACAGGAAATTTAAAAACATACCAATACAAAGATAGATATATAATTTAAAATGAATATTAAACAGTCCTATCCTGTACTAAAACCAAATTTAAAATACCCAATTTAAAAACTTCCCAAAAGTCCCCACGGGATGTTAGGCTAGGCCGGCTTGTTGGAACAAATATGTCTTTAGACATTGGCGGAAGAGGCGGAGGTCGGTGATGGTACGTAATTCAGGGGGCAGGTCATTCCAGAGGGCTGGGCCCGCCACAGAGAAGGCTCTTCCCCTGGGTGTCGCCAGTTGGCATTGTCCGGCCGACGGCACCCTGAGAAGGCCCTCTCTGTGGGAGCGTATCGGTCAAAGGGATGTATGGGGCAGGAGGCGGTCTCGCATATAACTAGGCCCCGAGCCTAGTTGGAGATACTTGATAACACTTTTAATTTTCTTAATATTTATATTGATCTTTCCAGTTTAGCAAAATTAATTACAATTTAAACATAAGAAAAAGAATAATCCAAAAGACAGAACATTAGAAAATGAATGACACTAGATTCAAACATATAACTAACTTTAACTTTAACTTTATTTCCATTTCTATACCGCTCCTATCTCCCCAATGGGACTCCGGGCGGTGCACAGGAAAATTAAAAAGAATATAACAAACAGACAATAATAAATACAATAATATCATTAAAATGTAATTAAATTAGATGTGGCCTGTGCTAAAATATAGTTAAAACTGTTAAAACTGTTAAAATATAGTTAAAACTGTTAAAATTCAATAACTAAATCTGCAGTAATTATATCAGGATCTAGGCTAGGCTAGCCAGATGAAAAAAGTGCGTTTTAAGCAATTGGCGGAAGAGGCGAAGGTCCGTGGTGGTACGGAGTTCGGGGGGGTAGGTCGGTCCAGAGGGCTGGACCCGCCACAGAGAAGGCCCTCCCCTGGGGGCCGCCAGCTGGCATTGACTGGCAGACGGCACCCTGAGGAGGCCCTCCCTGTGGGAGCGGATCGGCCGAAGGGAGGTGTGTGGTAGGAGGCGGTCCCGCAAGTAACTAGGCCCCGTGCCATGGAGTGTTTTAAAGATGGTTACCAACACCTTGAAGCGCACCCGGAAGGCCACCGGTAGCCAGTGCAGCTCACGCAGGAGGTGTTATATGGGAATACCGTGAGGCTCCCAAGATCCCCCGCGTGGCCGCATTCTACACTAATTGGAGCCTCCGGGTGCATCTCAAGGGGAGCCCCATGTAGAGAGCATTGCAGTAGTGTAGGCGGGACGTAATGAGTGCTTGAGTGACGGTGCGAAGGGCGTCCCAGTCTAGAAAGGGGCGCAACTGGCGTACCAGGTGAACCTGGTAGAAGGCCCTCCTGACCACGGCCGTCACATGGTTATCCAGGGATAGCCGTGAGTCCAGGAGGACGCCTATGTTGCGAGCCCTTTCCATGGGGGCTAATGACTTGCCCCCAATAGCCAGTGATGGAGCCAATTGGCTATACCGGGATGTCGGAAACCACAGCCACTCGGTCTTGGACGGGTTGAGTCGGAGCTTGTTACTCCCCATCCAGACCAGCACAGCCTCCAGACACTGGGACATCACTTCAACGGCATTGTTGGGGTGGTTAGGGGTAGATATGTACAACTGAGTATCATCAGCCTACTGATGGTATTCTACCCCAAAACCACGCGTGATCTCACCCAGCGGCTTCATATAGGTATTGAATAGGAGAGGCGAGAGGACTGACCCCTGCGGCAGAATCTGAAGAGGTTTGTTAAACATCACAAAGCTAAAGTGCAACAGTTTTAAGTGCAAACCATAAGATAGGCAGGAAACATTCACAGTCAAGGCAACAAACAGGAAATAGCAGCATTCATTAGAGGAATGTGAACACAGAGCAGAATCTCATGTTCTTTTAGATGTTGGAGACCCATCAATAATAAGAATGAATGTTCCCCAGATAATACTGGCTGGTATACAGTAGTTTTCTGGGGAATACGGTCTATATTGCAGCTGATCCCTAAGAAGGTTTTCCAAACATGCCTTGAATATTGCTGCTATTAGTCATATTTCTGCTTAAGCACACTCATTGTTTATATGCCTTGCCTAACAGCTGTCAAAAGTTTCTGTGAGACAATATGGGCAAATCTTTCCAGCAACAGGTGGTTGACCTTGAAGGAATAACCTCCGCTTTAGAAGATAAGAACACAGCTGGGAAAGGGGAAGGACTGGAAAAAGTGAGAGACTTGCTTTAAAATCCAAGGCCTTATTAAGCAATGCTCTGCACATCAATATATTAAAAAGGTCCTTTTCTTTTTTTTCTACAAGAAAACAGAGCAGGCCTCTTTGCCATTGTAATAGTCCTCTGCACTGTGATTTAAAGCTTTTTGGATTACTCATCAATTATCCCAAATAATTTTGGGCCTCCTAAAAAAGATACAGTTGAATACTCTTCTCTCAATAGCCTTGGGGCAGGTGTGATAATACATCATTCCTTCCAGATACTTTGCTCATTGTAGATTAGGGGAGGTAGAGTCAACACATGGTCTTACGACACTAGTTCTGTACCAGTTGTTTAATAACATTCCTTGAGTCCCTATCTAAAAAAATACCAAATGTGATATTTTGGCGTCAGATAGAAATCTAATAAATATATGCCGATAGTTCTTGACTTACAAACCACCACAATTGAGCCTGAAATTTCCATTGCTAAGCCACACGGTTGTTAAGTGAGTTTTGCCTCATTTTACAACTTTTCTTGCCACGGTACTTAAGTAATTTGCTGCAGTTGTAAAGTCAGTATTTATTTATTTATTTATTTATTTATTATTTATTTATTTATATTTATATCCCGCCCTTCTCCACAGAGGACCCAGGGCGGCGCACAGGAAATTTAAAAATATACAAAAATAGAAAAATAAATACATAATTTAAAATATATATTAAATTATCCCGATCCTATGCTAAAAACCAAATTGTTAAAATACCCAATTTAAAACTTTCTAAAAGTCCCCATGGGAGGTTAGGCTAGGCCGGCTTGATGGAAAAAATATGTCTTTAAACATTGGCGGAAGAGGGGGAGGTCGGTGATGGTGCGTAATTCAGAGGGTATGTCGTTCCAAAGGGCAGGGCCCGCCACAGAGAAGGCTCTTCCCCTGGGTGTCGCCAGTCGGCATTGTCCGGACGACGGCACCCTGAGAAGGCCCTCTCTGTGGGAGCGTATCGGTCTAACATGAGTGTTAAGTGAATCTGGCTTCCCCATTGACTTTGCTTGTCAGAAACTCACAAAAGATGATCATGTGACCCCGGAGGACTGTAACCATCATAAATACATGCCGTTTGCCAAATATTTAGATTTTGGTCATATGATCATGGAGGTGCTGCAATGGTTTTGAATGTGAAAAACAGTCATGTCACTTTTTTCACTGAAGTTGTAACGTCAAATGATGACTAAAGGAATGGTTGTAAGTTAAGAACTACCTGTACACAATGGCAAAATATTGTCTTATAGCAAGTAAGACATCAGAAAACTGTGGTATCTCACAGTCTGCTTGCTCTTCACCAGCATATCTATTGGCTATCTTGGTTTGAATAACCAATGCTATCTTTCCTTTTTACTTTTTAAGCCTCTCCCTCTCTATTTCCTTTCAAACTATTTAGAAGGCTCTCATCTCCTATTTCTACTTATTTGCTGAATGTATATAACTTTCAGTATTTAAAGTAAGCCCCAAAGGTATTGGACTACCCCTTAAACATGAGTGGATCAGCGAAAAGTAATGTATTTGTCATTCTGACTCAGTTTCTCCACCCCATTTCATTATATTTGGTGTTGGGACTGGTGTGATTTTTTCCTATTTCTCTAGACCAGGGGTCTGCAAAGTTGGCTCTTTTAAGACTGGTGGACTTCAACTGGTTGAAGTCCACCAGTCTTAAAAGAGCCAACTTTGCAGACCCCTGGTCTAGACTTTCCATTCTTGTCTTCTCTCTGAAAGGAGGATGCAGAATTTATCCTCCACCCCCCTTTGATTTAAAAGTTTTTGGTAGATACAGAAACACACACACACACACACATAGAGACACACTGTTTTCCCTCCATTCCTTTGAATTTGAGATTGCTTGTTTTCAGATAAAAGGGGTGGGGGTGGGGAGTAAGCTGGTATAATGTTGATAGGCTTGTATTTTGCTGCTTGGTAGAAACTGGGAGTTCTCCCAGATAGCTTTTATTATGCACTATTCTGACCCCCTCCCCCTCCCCAGATTATAGAGGTAAAATATTTGAAAGAGACAAAATGGTATTCTGTTCAAGATTTGGGGTGGCATAAGATATTTGGAAGTGAGGCCTGTAGAAAAGTTCTGGAGAACAAATACCTTGATGGCTCAAGAGTGTTCCTTTTAAAGTCTGCCACTTTGATTTTTTAAAATGATAATGCTCATTGTTTTAGAGATAAACCTGTAATAGTGTTGTTTTAATTGTGCTAAAAGCTAGACATGATAACACAACTCTATTAAATCAGAATAGTATCTTGTGGATTAAAGCTGAGATTTCCATTGTCAAAGAAGTGAATCAATGATGACTTGTAGTGATTTAGTATTCTTCATGATAAAGACGGAAATGTGAGCGGTTTGTTGTTCTTGAGCTTAAATCTAATTTATGATATGCTGCTATCCCCCTCACTGAGAAATTTAACTCAATCTGGGGTTTTCATTAATTCATCTTTAGTGGCAAAAATGAGATTTTCTTGTTCTCTCTCTCTGCGTGTGTATGTAGCCCTCTTTTAAAAAGAAAGAACAGGTACATTTTGTGCTTATTCAGATGAACAAAATAAAATTGGGTTGGTTAATAAAGTAAATTCCAGTGACAGTTCTGTATTTTTTTTCTTCCAGTAGAACTTGCAAGGACTTACTTGCAGACATGTCTTATCTCCTTGGAAACCAATGGAGATTATTATAAAATAAGAGAGAGTTAAAAGACTTGGGTAGTTACCTTGTCTTCTTAGGCCATCATCTCAGATGCTGAATTTCCCGCTGAATATCCAGTAATCTGCGGTTTTTGAAATAATCAGTATTGCTTAGATCTAGGATAGGAAATTGTGATCAAAAGTGACCCTATCTGGGAAAGACATCCAAGGAAGAAACTCTGCTTTGTTTTAGTGCAAATTGCTTGTATCAAATGCATTCTTCTGACATCAGTAGTCCAATAACAAGTTTAAAAGAAAGATTTCGGAGAATAAAAGATACATCTGGGGCAAAGAACGCTTAAATTGTATAATCCCACACATGATTAAAACATTTCTGTTCAGATTTATCTGTAATGATATGCAAGGATTGCTGATCTGCTTTCTACTCCCTTGAGAGAGGGCGTTTTGGAATACACATGAAATGCAATTTTTAAAGGAATTTTTAGGGCTGGAAAAAAAAATCAAAATACAGGATAGCTATAATTAGTGTTTTCTCCTATTGTCCTGTGTGAGCGCTTCCATGTTTTACAAGAGACAATAATTGTTGAAAGTAAAATACCTAGCTAGTGATAAAGGATTAACAGCAGAGATAGTACATTACAACTAGTTTGAAACCTCAAATTTTGGGATAGATGGGTGGGTGGGTAAGATAGGTTGATTAACATTGACATTTCCATTAGTAATGTATACCTTAGAAGTGAATCAGTAATGCGTTGCATCTTTTAGTATTCTTCATGATAAGGACGATCAAAATTTCCATGTGTGTTTATTCCCTGATTTTCTCCCTTTTGATCCCGAAACGCAGTGGATTTATATGGTTAGCGAAAGAGCTCATGTTTCATCTTGTTTGAATAAGTATTTGTTTTAGAATGAATTGCTGCATTTCTCAGAGGGAACGAATGGGCTTGCTTCCTTTTAAAGCACCGGGTGTTGGGTGACAACAGGATGTCGTGATTGCTGCAATCTGGCGGCAGCCGACTCTGTCATGATCGCAGCATCTGGTAGCTTTTTGATTTGTTGACACAGATCCCTGTTCTCTATGGTGCTTGCACTCTTGCTGGTCTCCTCTTTTGACTTCTCCGTGTTCTATTTTTAAACCCTGCTGGGTACTCTGTATTGCGGTATTTTTCTTCCTGAATTATTTATCATTGTTTGGAGCTGAATGGAGCAGCATGATCTCCACCTCGCCCTCCATCCTCAACCCCCCCTCCCACCTTACTTGCTCATTAGAGCCCACAGGTCTGTCTTGAGCTCTTGACAGATTTGGTTCATGTCAAATTCTGCCAGCTTCAGGAAAAGGAGAAAGAAGTGTGGATAACCCTGCCTGTGATAATGCACATGCTTGTGCCCCCTCCTCCTCCTCCCAATGGGAGCATGTGTTATAACTTGATTTAGAATGGTCAAAGTCAGAGGTCCTCAAACTTTTTAAGTAAAGGTAAAGCTTCTCCTGCATTTGTGTGCTAGTTGTTTCTGGCTCTAGGGGTGCTACTCATCTCCGTTTCTAAGCCAAAGAACCAGCGCTATCTGAAGACGTCTCTGTGATCATGTGGCCAGCATGACTAAATGCCGAAGGCGCACTGAACACTTATCTTCCCACCCAAGGGGGTCCCTATTTCTCTACTTGCATTTTTTACGTATTTTCGAACTGCTAGGTTGGCAGAAGCTGGGACAAGGAATGGGAGCTCACTCCATTGCGCAGTGCTAGGGATTCGAACCGCTGAACTGCTGACCTTCTAATCGACAAGCTCAGTGTCTTAGCCACTGAGCCACCGAGTCCCTCTTTTTAAACTTTTTAAACAGGGCCTATTCATGGTCCTTCAGACTGTTGGGGGACCGGACTGGCTGGGTGGGCGTGGCTAGGTGGTCATGTGACTGTGTGGGCACGGCCAATTTAGGAGTCCATTAAATAATACACACAAATTAAACTTTAATTTGTTTTGCTCCTGGGGGTGTTTTATTTGCTTTTGTTTGCATGTTGCTCTTTTGGTTGACTTTTCTTTTTACTAGATCACTTCAGGAAAATCATTTTTGCAGCAATTCTTCTCATTGCCTCTCCTTTTTTTGGGTGGATGGGAGGCAAAGGACTCAGCCCAAGAGCTGAGCCTACTTAGAGAGGCAAAGGAGCAGGTTTGTGTCTATTCCAGAACTTGGAAACAGGCACTCCTCAGCAGCAACCTCCTGCATATTTGGGACTGTTCCACGGCCATGTCCCCCAACCAGCACAGGGTCCTTTTGCTCTCCCTCCACTGGACCCAGGCAAGCCCCTCCTGGCACAAGGGCCTCCTCTGCCTTCCTGGGTTGAGCTAGACTACCAAGTATAGTAACCTGCTTGCCCCCTTAATTGGTGGGGAAAGGGAAAATGAGGAATTACTAGACTGGCTTGCCTTCCCAGAAAGCGCTCCCTCTCTCCACCCCCCCCACCCAAATTTGGTTATTGAAACTGGCTTCCACTCAGCCCCATTCTGAGGAGTGCGGGAAACACGCTCACATATTCCAATTAAGAAAACTTTAAATGCTGCTTTTTCAGAATGCTGCCCCAAAATCCTTTTCTTAAGCAGGAAGATGGAAAACCATCCTTAGTGCCGGGCTCCTGCTCCCGCTGCTGCCGTGTAAGCCTGTCCACAGCATAGGCAACATCCACAGGGCTCTGAAGTTGGGGGGGGGGGTTTCCTACCAGTGACGTTGCATCTCTGCCACCTGACAGGTGAAGTAGGGGCGAAGGGCCCTCTTTATTGTGAGGGCCTCCTGGAAGGTAGTTGGCCACTTCAGATCCCCCTCCGCGCGCTCCCGGGAGGCAGATATTAAACTTTGCCTGCCCCACCAGAATTGGGCAGTGAAGGGTGAGTGTCCCGAGCAAGGCGGAGAGTGGCAGTGGCGGCATTCGGGACGGGATTTGGCTCATGCAAGGAGCTTCAGGGAAGAGCCAGAGAGTGTTTCAGGAAGCCTCACTAGCCCCCCCTCCCACTGTCACTGCCGTCCTGTCTGAAGAGCCGCCATGAACATCCCAAGCAAGGCAGGGAGTGGCGGCAGTGGCATTCAGAGCAGATCATAGTTTGAGGACCACTCGTCAAAGTGCATATCGGTTGCTCTTGCTTTTGGGGAGAAGTGAGTCAAATGTAGCAGGAGAACAAAATATTACTGCATTATGAATTTGGTTGCAATGACTAGGAGTGGGACGAATGGCTCTGCCAGTACTGGGGTTGGTATGTAGATTTCTTTATCTAGAACAGAGGACAGCGAGTTTCCTTGTAAGGGTGCTTATGTTAGTATAATGATCTTTAGTTCCAGATTTAGGGCATCTAGAACTGATCAGGGCATTATTTGACGGGTAGCATCTAGTTTCCTGCCCTGAGAAGAGCCATATTTCTTGTAGAAGACTTAGTGGTATGTCTAGGGGCCCCATCCAGCCTTGCCCTTCAAACTTTAAGCTAAGGGTCTGTTTTACACCTGTATATTATAGTGGTCCATCAAATCAAATCTTGTTGACATTTGTAATCTTTTCTCTAAAGTTTCCTGTGACCCACTGCAGGATAGATAAGTGCAGTGCCTGCTATATTTTCCATGCAATATACTAGAATCCTTGCCCTGATTCAAACAATAAGATAGCGCCATACACAAAGCAAAGTGCCAACCTCTAGGCCTCGTGTAGATACCACATGACTGCCTACCTGCCCCCCAAAATATTAACCAATTTTGTATTTAATTTTGCTTTTTTTCATTGAGCAAGGTCAAGTCTGTTTCATGTTTACCTCGGTTCTTGATGACTTATTGGCAATGATAACATGATTCTTCCTGGATATTTATTTAACTTTTAAGTTAAATAAATAACTTATTTATTTTAACTTAGAATCTGGGGGCTTCTGTTGGTCTTTAATTCAAGTACTAATCAAGTCTGATCCTACTTAGCTTTTAAAAATCAACTAAAGTGGATACTTGCTGCTATTTTGCTGGATACTACAATTAACTTTAAACAATAATTTATTTTCATTAAAGCTCTGTGCTGGGCTTTGCTTTTAATTATGTCTAATTTTTTTACAATTTTAAATACAATTTATTACAAGGCAATATAATGGTTTAAATTAGTTTTTAATTATATCATATCCTTTATATCTTCATATGTAAATTTAGCTTCCTGTCCTTCTCTCTTCCTTCCCTTCCCTCATTTGACAATTTATTGCTTACATGAAAAAAAAAACCTTTGACTGCTTCAAAATTTGCCATTAAGTATAACTTTGAATGTGACAGAAGGAAAATGCATTATGTTCAAAAGGAGTAATTATATTAGTTGCCTTGAATTACATTCACTTAATCTTAATTAAATTTAGACCTGAGTCAAGTTTGAAGAATGCAGCTGCCTATTGTGCTGTGCCAAGCAAAGGCAGCCTTGGCCTCTTACAGTGGTAGCTTGTGCATCTTTGATCTACCGGGTCAGCTTTCTAAACTGAAAGCCCCATCAGAGAAGAGAAAGCCTTTTTCCTTTTGGAAAGTGTCCCGTGTCTGAATGGTGACCTTATCTATGAAAATTTAAATCTTTTCTTCACTGGGGACATTCTGTTTAATGAGCTGCAAATTAAACATTGGCCTGGGGTACCATTACTAATGCTAATGACAGTCCATTCCCCTCAGAATTCTCCTCAGGATTCAGGAGGCTTCAGAATCCCTTCCTTTCTTTCACAGAAATATTTCTTCTATATCTTGAAGAAATTTGGAATGAGAAAATAGTATGAAACTTGGTCTATTGGCACCTGTTCATCTTAGTCGTATTGCTTGTGCTTTGCCCCCCACAGCTATGCTTTAAAATAAAATTAAAAAAATTGCTGTACCTATTTATTTCAGAGTGCTGGCATTTATCCTGTGTATATAAATGTTTCATAATAATCTGCCCATAATTAGTTTCTTTGCTGAATTTGGATTTGTGGGCAGCACATCAGCTTATAGTATTTGTTTGTGGTCTATTTGTATTTTTAATTGCCTGTGCCCCGCCTCGAGTCCCCTTGGGGAGAGAGAGCGGGATAGAAATTAAATTATTATTATTATTATTATTATAGGTCATTGGTGTTAGTTGCGTTGCTCCTTCGTCCTGGGCAGTTTATCCTCATCTCATGAGTTCAGAGAAAGCATACGATCTTACTAGACGCACGATTTCACATTTTATTAAACCCATACTGCACCTTTGGGTCAGTGAGGCATGAGTAAAGTGGTCAGCTTTAGGTGATTTGCCATCACCTTCCAACAAAAGAGATGGAAAATCTTCTAGCTTGTCTCAGTAGGCATTTCATTTGGCTACTGTTGCCTACAGTTAGTCGGATTCAATTGTCTTCTGAAACAGAGGCATTTTTGCTGTATTGCTGGCCACACCAGTGGTTAGAGAGTGCAAATTTCCTTTCAGAAACAGATTTTCAAGGCCAAATAGATGCAGAGAGACCAAACTTAAGACCTAATGAGCCAAAATTCAGCTTTTGATCCAAAAGCATTGCTCTGAAATATAAAAAAAGAGAGCATGTTGAAACAAGTACAAGTTGATCATATTTGAGCTTTATGGAACAATTCTTCATGGTTACGAATGAGTCATACAAATTCTCTCTCTCTCTCTCTCTCTCTCTCTCTCTCTCTCTCTCTCTCTCTCTCTCTCTCTCTCCCCTCCCTCCCTCCCCCTCCCTCCCTCCCTCCCTCCCTCCCTCCCTCCCTCCCTCCCTCCCTCCCTCCCTCTCTCTCTCTCTCTCTCTCTCTCTCTCTCTCTCTCTCTCGCACACTCTGGTATGATTGTATCTAATGAAGAATTCCCTGTGCTGCATTTCTAGAATTTCCTTTTGGGGTTGCTCAGTTTTTGACTTTCGCTGCACACCAAAGTCTCATCTTCAAAGAGATGATGGCTTGAAAATATCGGGGAGAACACTTTTCTGAACGGGAGAACATCTTGCTGAAAACTTACCAATAGAGGGCTAGATTATATCATGGCTTGTGGTACTTTGGATTGTTCCTGGGCCAGTGCCAGCCAGAGAACTGATGAAAATAGTCTGTCCCTACTTCTGGCTGGAAGAATGTCCCACTGGCCCTGAGCCGGTGCTTGACTTCTAGCATATTGGATTGATTTTTATTATTGTTGCTCAACAGAAAGCTTTTACCAGGCTTGCATGCAATTGATGGGAGTGGAAGAAAAATGAATTAGAGAAATCAAAGAACTGATTTGGCCTATTGTGAGTTGAATGTCACACATGAAAGCATTTTGCATTTCAAAACAAGAATTTGTATCATAATTATGCTCTGAACAGGAAGCCCACAACAAGTCCTTCCTCCTGCTTTTTATTTTGGCATTATGCACCTGATTCATCCTCTACTACAGGGGTCCCCAACCTTTTTGGCACCAGGGACTGATTTCATGTAAAAAAAAATCCGTGGACCGGTGGGAGCCTCCAGAGTGGGTGAGTCGAGTCACACGGGGTGCGCGCGCGTTCGGTGGTCACATGGAACCCGAGATGGGAACCCACGTCTCGTGGGAACGCGACCCGGGGAGGGCGCCTTGTGTGCAACCGGGCGGGAAAGCTGCCAGGGGTCCCGGGCGAAGGATCCTCGGCTGGGGCAGGGAAGGATGGGCTGCGTCCCGGGCAGGAGGGCTTGGCAGCCCCTTCCCCCCATGCAAGGCTGGGTGGTGCCCCGAACCCCCTCAATGCAGGCCGTTGCCCCCATCCTGCCCCCAGGGAGCACCCCAGCCAGCCGCCAGGATAGCGGAGCGTTTGCTACACTTTCCTAAGAGTTGCGCTACTCTCTCCGCCGCTCACTCCGGCCCGGTTACTATCAAGCCACGGACCGGCACCGACCCCTGCTCTACTAGATATCCCAAATCTAGGACAGAAGTTGTTACTTGTCAGCTCCTAAACTTGCAAAGTGTTTTTATTACGTTTTTGCCTGTGACCTAATTTCTGAAGCCTTGTTTTAAATATTTTCCAATGCTGGCAGCATGTCTTCGAAGGTGATTCCAAATTTTATTCCCAACCAGCTCTTTAAATATGGATATTATATTTCATTAATTCATAATAAGAACCACAGATGTAGCAAGCGATGTGGTTAGCATGGGACTTGCATGTAGGACTAGCTATGGCACAGAATAGAATGTGATTGGGACTTGGGAGATCTTCAGTCAGATGCTTGATTAAGGCTGCTCACAATGGTAACGGTAAAGGTTCCCGTTGCACACACGAAGATGTCTCTGTGGTCATGTGGCTGGCATGACTAAACGCTGAAGGCGCATAGAACATTGTTACTTTCCCACCCAAGGTGGTTCCTATTTTTCTACTTGCATTTTTACATGCTTTCAAACTGCTAGGTTGGCAGAAGCTGGGACAAGTACTGGGAGCTCACTCCGTTACGCGGCACAAGGGATTCAAACCGCCAAACTGCCGACCTTTCTGATCGACAAGCTCAGCATTGGCTCGGCAGTCGCTTTTCTGTATGTAATGTGTGTTGTCTACATTCTGCTAACCTGATTTGAATAAGTCATTCGTTGATGTTAAATGTTGTTCAGGTAATCATTTACAAAGCTTAAATTGTTTGGTAGCTGGATTTTTGTCCCATCTATTGAAGTCATTTCACTGTGTATATATCTAGTTAAAGCCATCCCAGAACCAGAATTTGGTAAACTTCAATGGTAGCTTCCAATACTATGACTAGGCTTAATGTCTATGGAGATTCTCAGTCCTTCAGACTTAAAGTTGCAAAGGTTGGAGACCCCTGCTCTAATCACTTTGTTGCTCTTCTCTGCATTTTTCTGGAGTCTCAACATCTTTTTTATATTGTTTGCTTCTTATCTGCTCTTGAAGCTACCTGTTCAAATCTTATTTATTCTTACAACAAGGCTAAAAGAGGTTCAAGAATAGCAATTTGGTTAGAGCCAGATAATGAACAGTGGATCTTTGCAACTACTATGACTTCTTAAAGTTAATTCATTGTAATAAAGTTGTAATGATTTTGTCACTGAAGTCATTCAGGGCCAAACAACTGATTGAAGGATCATCATATGTTTCATGCTAAAAGCCTAAGAAAGATCACACCAATAAAGCAGACACATATATTTAGAAATCAAAACAGTGGTGGGCGAGGCTTGTTTTATAATTTGCCATTTACAAAGTCAAGCACTTTTTTCACAAGAAAAATTGTTTTTGTTTGAATTTCTGCTTCTGAATCATGAGCCAGATGGAAATCCATGGTGTTTATAATTCCGAATTGAGATTTAGCAGAATAGCTTTGAAATGCTCTGCTCTTTTAAATGAAGCTATGTCTTTTGGAGATGCAGTTTAAGAAATCGGCAAGTACCATCAGCAAATGAGCCATCAGAATTGAGTGTTTCTTATAAACTCTTTTAGAAACTCAAAAAATTGATGACATATCAGTAAAAATGTCTTAAAATTTAGGGCGGTTTTATTCTGTGCCCCATAAATATATCATTTCCTTTTGTTTTCTATGTATTCTCCCCTAATATGTTCCTGCTGGATTTGTTAGTCAGGCACACCTTTTCACTAATTAATTAAAAAATGTAAAAAGAACCCTCCCCTCCCCCAGATTTCAATTTTGGATTGAAATGTGTAAATTAAGACTATTACATTATAAAGGAAACACAAGATTCAACTTAAAAGATTGACTGCTATTTTCAAGTTTGCCCACATCCTGCTAGCGTCTACTGAATCTCTTTTTCTGTTCTATTTGACTCTCTTGAGACCAGAAGAGAGATGAAACTTCTGTTGCTGTTCTGATACTAGCTGCTCGGCCAAACTAAGAGGGTGGCTTGTGCTAACAAGGGAGGATGGTATGAAAAATGTTTTTGCTTTCTTTAGATTAGTAAGAAAAACGGTTCTTGTTTAAATGAGCAAGCAAGGGAGAATAGCACATTGCAGGCTAAGTACAGGGAGAGAAGATCTATCCTTTGACTGTGCAAGATCTTCTCCATCCCTTTTGGTGCCCTTTATTCCCCTTGTAAATAGAATGGTGGTTTCCTTGCAGGCTACAGTTGAGGAAAGCGGAGGTTTGGCTTTCTAATCTTTTTCATTTAGAATTACCCACCCACCTCCTTTAAACATCGTTGTAATAATAAATATAGCATAGTTCCTCCATAGGAAATAATTTACTATGGCTGTTGCCTGTAGAGATGTAATGATGAACGAGGTGGTACAGGAGACAATTGGAAAAAAGCAGTGGTCCATTTTGTGGATTCTTGTCACACCAATGTCACAGAGTTTGTTTCTTACAAAGAGGAAAAATGGAGTCTCTACGTTATGAACACAAGTTTAATTGGCTCTTGAATTGCCCAGCTCAGTAACAAGTCGTTGGGTTCAGACAAGGTGCTATTTTACAAACCATACCACATAAACCCAGCATGAACAGATCCCAGGGCTACCACAGTTTGTGACCCAATATGATCTATTTTAGCAATGCTTCATCAAAGTATAAGAGCAGAGATCCTGGCATGCTGTACTTTTAGAGACTTCTTATTTATTTATTTATTTATTTATTTATTATTTATTATTTATTATTTATTTATTTATTTATTTATTTATTTATTTATTTATTTATTTATTTATTTATTTATTTATTTATTTATTTATTTATTTATTTATTTATTTATTTATTTATTTATTTATTTATTTATTTATTTATTTATTTATTTATTTATTTATTTATTTATTACATTTTTATACCGCCCTTCTCCCTTCCGGGACTCAGGGCGGTGTACAGGCAGCAATAAAAGTCAGTGGTATAAAATATAAAATACATAAAATACATTTAAAAATATATTAAATGGTTGGCCTGTTCTAAAACCTTAATAAAACCCTACTAAAAACCATTTAAAAACTACGCCAGGCCGGGCCCTACGAAATAAATAGGTTTATACACAAAGTAATGTCTTTACGCCGAGGATGCACTGGCTAAGACGCTGAGCTTATCAGAAAGGTCGGAAGTTTGGCGGTTCGAATCCCTAGCGCTGCATAATGGAGTGAGCTCCCGTTACTTGTCGTTTCTGCCAACCTAGCAGTTCGAAAACATGTAATAATGCAAGTAGAAAAATAGGGCCCACCTTTGGTGGGAAGGTAACAGGGTTCCGTGAGCCTTTGGCATTTTGTCATGCAGGCCACATGACCACAGAGACGTCTTTGGACAACGTTGACTCTTCGGCTTTGAAACGGAGATGAGCACCGCCCCCTAGAGTCGGGAACAATTAGCACATGTGTGCGAGAGGAACCTTTACCTTTACCTAATGTCTTTTATCATTAAGCTCTAGCCTCCCTTAACAGAATACCAGAGTTGGAAGGGACCTTGGAGGTCTTCTAGTCCACTGCTCATGCAGAAAACCCTATACCATGTCAAACAAGTGGTTAGCCAATCTCTTCTTAAAGACTTCCAGTATTGGAGCACCCACCATAAATTGGAAATAAAAAGATTGTATTCCTTGTAGGCTTAAGACTACTAACCAGGCTGAATCTTGTTCTTGTTTATTGCGCTCAGCTCTGACACTCATATCAGAGTTTGTACCAATATTTGTTGACTAGCCATAGTAGCTAAGTTCACATATAATGTTAAGCTACAAATTATGCTTTATAAATAAAACACAATGGCTGAATCACACAACACAGCAAGTTAAAATGTCATAAAGCCCATTATAAGATAGCACAGTGTGAGAAATTAGTCTTACTGTCCTAAGCTCAAGATTAAATGTTGGCTTTGCTGGCCAGGTCAACTCTCTGTCGATAATGCCTTCCTTTCTCTCTGCTTCCTGCAGTTTAGTCAGTTTAGGTCTGGGGGCTTCTGGCTTCTTACTGTGATTCTGTCTCTCTCTCCTCCCCGCACCACCCCAGTTTGGAGGAAATAGAAGATTAAGATGATTTAAGAGTTTTTTGGTTGGTTTTTTTACCAGGGGCCTGAAAATATGAGAAGGTTTTTTTTTTAAATCTCACTTCATCTGTTAAATACTCTTCCCCACCATGCTAGATACCTAAAAACCCCAATATTACCAAGACTGAAAGAAAAAAACAAACAAACGCCAAAACAAAAACAAGCAAGTGGTCTTCTCACTTGCTACAATCAAAAGCAGGATTTATTTTAAACCAGGGGTAGTCAGCCTTTTTATATCTACCAGCGACTTTTGTATCTCTGTTAGTAGTAAAATTTTCTAACTGCCCATCGGTTCCACAGTAATGGTGATTTATAAAGTAGAGAAGTCAATTAAATTTAAAAAAGGAAAGTGCTTCAGTATCGGACAAAACCCCTACCGCCCACCGTGAAAGCTGGAACAGCCACTAGTGGGCGGTAGGGACCAGGTTGACTACCACTGTTTTAAACGGCTGGAGGAAAAACCAAGCAAAGGAGGCATGGGCTCAAGTCTCAGAATATAATTGGCATTGGGGAAATTCTAGGTCCCCCCCCCCCATCCTATTCATTTATAATGGGGTGTAAGAAAACCTGCCTCTGCTGCAGATTTTGAAGAAAAGTTGTGTGTCAGAATCAAAAGACAGCAACAATAGTCCGATGTGGAATAGCAAATCCTCATCTTCTGTTACTGCTTTGGAATTTTGGTGGGGGAAAAACATGACTTTTTACCTAAGAACAAGCAGTCTCTGTAGAATGAGGGTAGGAATCAACAGGGAAAATAGGTGGGTGTACACAGTAAATCTACACACACACACACACACACACACACACACACACACACGTCAGGAGTGTGCTTGACAAGCTTTTGGCACCAAACAAACCTGCGTGCCTTTCCCTTTCCTGATGACACAAACCCCTTCGTTATAAATCTAAAACACGAATGACCCAATTTCCGTTGCATGCAGCTGCTGCGCCTAAATTAATTGTTTCATAGGACAGGTATGGCCCAGCCAGGTGGTATATGAGGAACAGTCTACTCTCTCGTTGTCATTCGGGTAATGACTTCCACTTCTTCGCCCTGGAGTTATTGCTGGGGATAAATTCGACCATTAAAAAAGAAGTCCTTAAGTGCACAGCCGCTCTTTAAACAAAGACCGAAAATAAACATTGCAAGTGCTGCAGATTAGGATTGTAAGATCTCTCTTGGCCTATATTAAACTGTTCTGGCAATTGAGAGAGAAAAGGTGTCTGGGTATGCTGTGCTAAAATCTTAAGGGGAGGCGAGCACCACATGAAAAAAGAGAAGCATATGCTCTGCCATGATGTTAAACGCATGAGGCAGTCAGGAACATTATTGCTGTGTTCTGAATAACTGTCTATGTATGAAGGTTGGAAACAATTCCTGGACTTTTTTCTTTCCTTCTCAAAGCACATTGTGTTACCCTTTTGATATGGCCAAAGATAGATGAATTTCATCCGATACTATGACTCAGTGTGTAGGACAGGTTGGTAAATAGACATTTTCCTATTGCCCTGCGATGAGTAAGAGTAACAACCTCTGGGCCAACAGGAAAGGAAATTTATTTGAAAGTAGAATCTCTCCCTCCTTTGAGGAGTCTAAACAGCATATACCAGTGATGGCGAACCTTTTTTGGCTCGCGTGCCAAAAGCAGGGGGAGCGCAGGGGGGTCGTGGGTGAGCGTGCCACACCCATAATACTATGTGCGTGACCCCCTGCTTTTGGCGTGCTTTTTTTACTTTCCACAGGCTCCAGAGGCTTTCTAGGAGCACGGGGAGGGTGAAAACAGCCTCCCGCCCACCTCCACAGGCTTCAGGAGCTTCCCTGAAGCCTCCAGAGGGCGAAAAACGGCCTCAAAAAAAGGCCTAAATCAGCTGGCCAGCACACACATGCACACTGGAGCTGAGAGGGCAACGCCTCACATGCCCTCAGAAATGGCTTCGTGTGCCACCTGTGGCACCCGTGTCATAGGTTCGCCATCATAGACATATACACTCTGTTGCCAAAAGTATTCACTCACCTGCCTTTACTCGCATATGAACTTTCAGTAAGTGAAATCCCATTCCTAATCCATAGGGTTCAATATGATGTCGGTCCACTGCGCACTGTTCTTGAGCTAATCTGAAGGCCACATGAAATTTGGAGGTCTGTAGCAATTGACTGGCGACCTCTTCGCACTATGTGCCTCAGCATCCGCTGACCCCGCTCCGTCCGTTTACGTGGCCTACCACTTCGTGGCTGAACTGCTGTCATTCCCGAACACTTCCACGTTCTTATAATACAGCTGACAGTTGACTGGAATATTTAGGAGCGAGGAAATTTCACGACTGGATGTGTTTCACAGGTGGCATCCTATCACAGTTCCACGCTGGAATTCACTGAGCTCGTGAGAGCGACCCATTCTTTCACAAATGTTTGTAATAACAGTCTGCATGCCTAGGCACTTTATTTTATACATCTGTTGCCATGGAAGTGATTGGAACCCCTGACTGATTATTTGGCTGGGTGAGCAAATACTTTTGGCAATATAGTGTATGTTATTCAAGCTCATAATTTTTGTGTGGTAATGGGAGATCACTTTTGTAACCTAATCGGCAGTTAAACTCAGTTCAAGAATCAGGAGTATCTTTACATAGCATATGTATTGTAAAGGGAATGTAAAAGGCAAGATTCAGAATTTATTTATTTTTTCTTTTACTGATCTTTGGTGTTGGTCTCAGAGCCTTCTTGCTCTTGCTTGAGGTGCCATTACTCTTGTCACAGTTTTTAACTGGATGCATTAATACAGAAACCAGGAGGGGCTTGTCTAACTTTGGGTTCCGACAGTCACTACTGCTGGTTTGCTCGCGGGCGCATAGTGCACAGTGAAATAAAAATTGTTCTGCGCATACACAGAAATAAAAAACAAGATGGGGTTGCCCGTGACCCAGGCCACCAAACTACTACTGGTTCGGCTGAACCGGGCTGAACCAGCAGGAACCAACCACTGGTTCTGAGGGTGCCTCTTCTGCAGGTATAAATCCATCCCAAATTGTCTAGACAGGAATAGGATGAAACCTGTGTTTGGCATTGCATCTTGATTTTCTTATAGTGGATTATTAGATTAATTAATTTGATCCTTTCAGCCAGTTGATAGTTGCCTGCAATTCAGTTTGTTACAACAGATTTTACACTGCACTGCAAGATTATGATTTGTCATCCGTTAGTTTATATTTAGTTTATATATAGTTTATATAAAAGCTATCTTTTCTTGAAACCTTCTTTAAACAGTTGTGTAACCCACATGCTTAATGACATGTCACAGTAGCCTGATTAGATGCATACTTTTGAACATTATGTAAAATTATTATATATCTCTTTAACTGTCTTTTTAGTATTTAGTGAGTAGGAACATTCTAGCTTTGGAGATGTTCTCATCCTACATATAAGCAATCCCCTAACTTTCATTAATTAGAATAATTCACTAATTCTTAATTAGAATTAAGTGCAGTGTAGAGGCTTTAATTTAGCTCCCATAATGTATCTGATCAAAATTGTTGCAGTTTCAGAATAACCGTATTAATCAGCTTAAAGCCTTTTCTGTGTCACCGCTACCATTCAGAATTTCTGGGGCAGTGAAAGAAGCTTTTCCTTTACCCCCTCTTCCCCAGGTGTTCTTTCTACAGAAATACAAAATAAATTGTGACTGCAAATAAATTGTTTTTATCATCAGCCCCACTTTCTACCTTAGCTCCTCATGAGAGCCTTCTAGAAACCATTGCAAAGCCAGTTCCTGAATATTACGAAGGAAAAGAGTACATGTAAAATGGAAGGAATTTGGCCCTAATAGGACAGACATTATGTGGATCATGAGGGGAGCTTTCGGTTTATCTAAGATATGAACTCAGAACATTGTATAAAGATGAGAGCAGAAGTTATTTTTCTATGGCTGAGACAAACAAAAACAACAATAAAGGTGTTGGATGGAGATGCTGCTGATTTTGTATGGAGAAACTGTCTTCAAATTTGAGTTTTCTTGATTTCAGGGTCAAAGAATGGACAAATTTGAACTATACCTCAGTTTTAGCCCTACCATAAGAACTTTAAATACTTAGATCACATTTTGTGCCTGCAGTAGAGACAAAAAAAATCTGGCGCCTAAATATTTCAAAGCTGAGATCTAGAACTTAAGAATGCAACCATATTGTAGAATGTTCTTGGATGAATATTGCCATTTGATTCACGTTTATGATTATTCCTATGTAGCATAATGCAATTCTTCCCACATTATACTTTTTTTAAGGATTACATGAAATTTACAAAAGAAAGTGTGAATCGGTTCAGCTGGTGGCTCTTCTTGCTTTACTAGATCTGACGGCCATGGGGCTGTTTACACGCATTTATGTGCAGAGACCAGTTCTATTATAAAGTTTAATGTTGAGATATGAATCCATACATGCTCAGGTGGCTAGTTAAAGCTGCTCTAATATTTTAATATGTAATGAAACATTATTAAACATTAATATTGTGGGAGCCTTTGTTTTTGACAAAACCCCATTCATATTATAAAAGAGCTAGATAGTATGAAAAATGGGGCATCCAAACGTTTGCTGCTTCTTGGAAATGCTGAATTTTTGATTTGAATTCCCTAAGAAGCCTTGCACATCCTGAATTTCAGGACTCCTAAGAGGTTATAGAATAATGTGACCTACCTTTTTAAGGTGCTCATCTTAGTCTTGATTTAAAAGGGCAAAACATCCCCTCTTAATAGAGGGATAAGCTGTGCCACATCCATGTATGTGACAAAAAAAATATCTTTCCCTTGTGAAGATGTGGATGACTGCATTTGTTTGGCATGTAGTTTGGCTGCATATTTTTATAAATAATATCCAAAGTAACATAAAATAAACATGCCTAAGCTAAAATATCATCCTGCATTCGTATTTTAGTTCAGAGTAATGCATTAAAACCAAGTACAGATTTCTTCCTGTAGCATTTAGAAATAGCCAGGGTGGATTTGATTTAAATCAAGTCAATTTAAATCACAATTTAAATCACTAGTATAAAAAAGACTCGATTTAAATCATAATTTTTAGAGAGCAACTGTCATGTCTGTCCCGCAGAGGCTCCTCCTCTGACCCGCTGTTGACTCACTGATAGTCCCAATATTGCAGAATGTGCAACCTTATGCCACATAACTAAGCTCCGTTTCCTGCTGAATAAACTACATTATTAATGTATCTTTATTAGAAAACTATCTTTAGATAGACTTTTTATTCCAAAAGCATTCCCCTGGGTGACTGGCGACACCCAGGGGAAGGGCCTTCTCTGTGGCGGGCCCCGCCCTTTGGAACGACCTACCCCCAGAACTTCGCACCATCTCAGACCTCCGCCTCTTCCGCCAGTGTCTAAAGACACATTTCTTTCATCAAGCCGGTCTAGTGTAACCTCCGCTGTGACTATTTTAGATAGCTTCTATTTTAGGGGATTTTAATTTGGTTTTAGCGCAGGATGGTTATTTAATAAGTTTTTAAATTTTAAATTTGTTTTTGTATGTATTTTAAATTCCTGTGCGCCGCCCTGGGTCCTCTTTGGAGAAGGGCGGGATATAAATCTAATAAATAAATAAATAAATAAATAAATAAACAAATAAACAAATAAACAAATAAACAAATAAACAAATAAACAAATAAACAAATAAACAATAATATTAAAATAAATGTAATTTTAAAAAATCTGATTTAAATAAAAAAATCTGATATTTTTATTTTTAAAAGAATCATTGGTTTTTATCCACCCTGGAAAAGCTGTCAGCTATGATTACACACACACACACCCCAACTTTCTGAGAGTAGGTATTTCAGTGCATACACTGTATCTGAGCAATTTTTCCCCTCTTAGCTTTCAATCATCAGGGACAGCTATTCTATATCACAGAATGGACCAACTTGCAACAGCCAACTTGCTGTGGGACAATTTGCCATGGCCTATTTAACGTCAATTGCATTATTCTTTTCTTTTTTTAAAAAAAATATTTTATCATTCATATTTCATTCTGTCCCTCCTTTCTTTAATGATTCTATTCCACCATTTCTTTCATATTAGTGTTGTCCTGCAGTGAATTGTTCCATAGCAAGTTGACCAATGTGAGTTGGGTGTGGCGAGTTGGCCATGGCCGATTGTCATGGACCCTCCATATCATGTTGTCAATTCAGGAACCTCTGCAGATTGTGGAAATGCCAGATTCTTGGGCACGTAAATATTATAGGAGCACGCTAAATTTGTCCTGGTCAGACTGGTTTTGGTTGTGTACTGGAGGGCATTTTAAGTTCATGTTAATTGAGGTTTAGCTCATCTAGATTGGTGGGGTGTTTTTTTTAAAAAAAAAAATCTTGGCCACTTTTAAGATGCATGAACTTCATTCTGGGAGCTTGAGGTCCACACATCTTAAAATTATGAAGTTTGAGAAACGCTGATCTAGATTTATATCAATTCATTCTTTGGAAATCAACCAAATTTAAATTGCAAAAGAATACTTACAAGGTTTTGCTTTGTTTTAAGGAAACAAACCTGGACTTCTAATTGATAAACCATAGATATTTTTAAGAAATTCCAACACAGTTTCAAAAACATTGCTATAGAGGAAAGGGTGTCTGTAAATAGGAAGTTTCAGGTGTTTTTCTATAAAGGGTGTACATATGTGCCACACAGAAAGGAATGCTGAAATACTGGGGATACTTAAAATTCTGAATTATAAAAGTGTTTCATTTCAATTACGTTTTAAGTAATCCACCTTTCACAAAACATTGGCTTTTTAAGGCACATAATTAAAAATTTTTGATGAATCATTGTTTTGGAATATATATAATTGTCTTATTTTGTGCACAAAGAGAGTGAAAGCTGGAAAAAAACATATTTAGAATGATACGATTTCTGCTTAAGTAATTGTCATACAAAAAATATTGTGCTCCGTGCTTGGTTTGACTTTGTGGCAGAGAGATTGGTTAATATTAAGCATTAGGTAGCCAAATTCTTTGGCCACTTAATGAGAAGGAAGGACTCACTGGAGAAGAGTCTAATGCTGGGAAAGATTGAGGACAAAAGAAGAAAGGGATGACAGAGGTGGCTGGATAGAGTCACTGAAGCAGTAGGCGTGAGCTTAAATGGACTCCAGAGGATGGTAGAGGACAGGAAGGACTGGAGGAACGTTGTCCATGGGGTCATGATGGGTCCGACACTACTTCGCAATTAATAACAACAAGCATAAGTAATCTATAAAGACCAATAAATCAAAGATTTGGAAGTTGATGTCATATTTATTTGTTAATGTGATATTGAAAAGAAAAACAAGTGTTAAAGAACTTAACGTGTTGTTAAATTATAAAATGCAACTGGAATCTATCAAACGGTGAAGAGCTTTTTGGATTTATTGTGCCTTGGGTGCTACTAAAATATTGGTTTATTTCGATAGACTCTGTTAGACTTGATTCAAAATTCTGGCTGGATTAAATATGTCCACTCTTTTTACCTAGAAATTGGTTTTTAATTGACCTGTTAATCAATATAACTCCAGGAGGACAAGATTTAATCTCTTGTTAAAAATTTGTATGTTTTTCCTTCTCCTTTATTTTAGTATATCCTGCTCCCCCCTGCTTCCCTTTTTAATATATATGGAGCACTGAAAAACCATTAAAACCCTGAAATAAGCAGTTGCTTTTTAAAAACAGTCCTGCAGTCCCAAACCCAATATTTCATATTTTATGCAGAATTGCTGTTTGTGTTTGGATAGTGGGTAACCTGGTGGCAAAAGATCGCTGAAATCTTTGAAGGATTCGATTTGACTATATTGAGCCTTTCAGGGATTCTGATCCCATGTTTTCAAATGTATAAGATTTTTCTTTTGTTTAACGGAGAGATTTTTGTCTTGGTTTTTATTCAGGCCGATCCATAAAGTATATTTCACAGCAATGAAAGTGTAATGTCGTCAATTATATCCAATCAAAGACACTTTGAATATTTTTGACTGCATAGGGTTTTTAAATCTTTGCCTCTGCTAAAACAGAGCAGTATTCAAGCATTAACACCCCAAATATCTGTGCAGTATAGTGTCATATTATAGCAGGCTCCCTCCCAAACAGAAAGAATACTTTGCACTTGGCATCCGAATCTTGGTACCGTAGCTGAAAAAGAACCTTATCTCCATTCTCCAAAAGGGATCGAAAGAGGAGGAACTGGAAGCAGAAACCTAGAGAGGATTTAAATTTGCAGGCACATTCTTTTGAAACAAGGCAGATCAAGAGATTTTTTTTTACTGATTTTTTTTTATAAAGAGAGAACTAAAGGAAGGAACTATTTTGTTTTTGTTTTTATTTAAAAAAAAACAACCTTGCAGTCTCAACAAGCTTTCCACTTGCTAATTTTTATTTCACTTGTTTCCCTTTGGAAATGTGTATCGGTTTACACAGTCACTTAATATATTAAACCAAGAGTTAGGTTAGAACATTCTTAGAGACCCCAAAATTACATTTGCAAAATAGCAGTCTCTTCCTTCCCTGTCTCCCCAACATTAGCAGCAATTGCTTCTAAATTTCAGATACCTATCCCTAGTAGGCAAAACCTCAGCTATTTTGGCATTAAAAATCATATTAGTATTCTGTATTGTGAGCCAGTAAAAAGTCAGATAAAGGTAGTCGATCACAATTGAGGCAGGAAACCCTATCCCATTTCAGATAATTGGTTATCCAATCTCTTCTTTAAAACTTCCAGTATTGGAGCATTCCCAACTTCTGGAGGAAAGCTTTTCCACTGATTAATTGTTCTAACTGCGAGGAAATTTCTCCTTAGTTCTAAGTTGCTTCTCTCCTTGATTAGTTTCCACCCATTGCTTCTTGTCCTGCCCTCAGATGCTTTGGAGAATAGCTTGGCTCCTTCTTCTCTATGGCAACCCCTGAGATATTGGAACACTGCTATCATGTCTCCCCTGGTCCTTCTTTTCATCAAACTAGACATACCCAGTTCCTGCAACCGTTCTTCATATGTTTTAGCCTCCAATTCCCTAATCACCTTTGTTGCTCTTCTCTGCATTCTTTCCTATGCCCCGCCTCGAGTCCCTTTGGGGAGAGAGAGCGGATTATAAATAAAATTTATTATTATTATTATTATTATTATTATTATTATTATTATTATTATTATTATTATTATTATTATTATTATTATTATTATTATTATTATTATTATTATTATTATTATTATTATTATTAGAGTTTCAACATCTTTTTTACATTGTGGCGACCAAAACTGGATGTAATATTCCAAGTGTAGCCTTATCAAGGCATTATAAAGTTGTATTAACACTTCATGTGATCTTGATTCTACCCCTCTGTTAATGCAGCCCAGAACTGTGTTGGCTTTTTTGGCAGCTGCTGCACACTGCTGGCTCATATTTAAAAGGTTGTCCATTTGGAGTAGGGCTCCAAGATCCCTCTCACAGTTACTACTATTGAGCAAGGTACCACATATATTGTACCTGTGCATTTTGTTTTTCTTGTCTAAATGTAGAACCTTATTTTTTTCCCACCATTGAATTTCATTTTGTTAGATAGCTCCCAATGCTCAAGTCTGTCAAGATCCTTCTGTATGAATTTGGGCACTTGGCAACTGGCATGTATTCACAGCAGTTGCAGCATCCCAGGAACATGTGATCACTATTTGTGACCGCCTCAGCTAGCTTCCAACAAGCAAAATCAATGTTAGAAACTAGATTCTTTTAATGATTGTGTGATTCACTTAACAACTGCAGCGATTCACTGAGGGACTGTGGCAAAAGCAACCATCTTGCTTACCAGTAGAAATTCTGATTCCAGTTGTAGTTGTAAGTCGAGGACTACCTGTATATGCAAACTTTTGAATCTCTGTTCTGTGGTCTGGAATATTCATTGAAACATTGAATTCTGCCATATATAGATCTGTTGGTGCAATTAAAAATACTAGAATGTATGCAACCAATTTAGCTGTACTTAGGTCCTATTACAGCTAATTTCTTTCGGTCCTGCTCCTTATATTTCTGTTCTGCCTCTCCCGAATACGTACCGGTGCATCTTTAATTTCTTTGGCTTACCATGTCTTATCTTTTGGTCTACTTCACATGATGTTTCTTGCACTTACAGGGAATAGCGATATGGGCATTGTTTAGATGCATAATGAAGATGGACTGTGTAGACTGAGAGAATATTTGCAAGATGGTCAAGTGTGTTCTAAAGTAGAAACTTGGCAATGAAACCTTTATATTCATGTACCTAGCCATCTTACAGACCATCTCAGGGACTCTCAACAGTGACTGGCTGGCTGGCTGGGGAATCCTAGGAGTTGAAGTCCACACATGGAAGTGTGGACACTTCCTTGTAAGCTTGGGAAGAGTAATGTAAACAAAATGAAAGACGATTCAAACGTGCATGCAAATCCTTATGGAATCAAAACAACTGGGCAACACCAAGAACTTTCTCTTTCTGAGGAAGCGCATTGAATCTTCTATGGGCTTCTTCAGCCTTCCTTTGATCTGATTGTTCTTTTGCAATTGACTTTCTTAGGGTGGAAGAGAGGGTGCTGTGTCTTTAAAGTGCTTATCCTGAGCCTTGCAGAGGCGATTCTGCATAAGTCTTTGAATGAGAGAGAGAGGGGGTGTGTGTGGAACTTGCCATTGGCAGAGCTTTCTATGCCATCTCTTCCAGCAGCTGAGATCTGCTTCCTTCTGAATGGCTTGTCAG
Source organism: Rhabdophis nuchalis (assembly GCA_039707465.1). Lineage (NCBI taxonomy): Eukaryota > Metazoa > Chordata > Lepidosauria > Squamata > Natricidae > Rhabdophis > Rhabdophis nuchalis. The sequence goes on from CM077646.1 coordinate 191,210,842, forward strand.
GAGTAATTAGCTGCTGTTGCAAGTGGCGAGGAGCCTTCTTTTTTTCACTGGGGGCTGGAAAGAGCAGGCACGGCAGTGACGCGGAAGTGGGTGGGTGGGGGGGATGGGGAATTCCAAGAACCATGAGCCCCTGGCATGATTCCTCCGATCGCCGTTCCTGGCAATGAGATCCCTGTTGAGGAGGGGAAATAGATGACCTACTTGGAGTTGCCGTTTCCATCAGGGTGAGTTTATTTTTAGGATGAAGTCACTAATGATTTTGGAATGATGTGGGGAGAGGAGGGCTGATAGAAGAGAAATCTTGTGCCGATTGCAATGAATCAATTCCTTGTAAATCTATTGTGCAGCGATCTGGCTATCATGATACGTCAGCAATGGGGGTTCCTGCTCTTGGGTGAGGATTTTGTGAATGGCTTTTTTCCTCCCCCTTCTGAATGAAGAATATCTGATTCCATGACTTCTCCTTCCACACAGCCTCTTCTTCAGACTTACAGGATCTGGGTGACTTCCATGTCACCAGTTTTGCTGGTTATTGCTGTTCTTTCACCCTAGAGGGAAGAAGGGAATCCCCCCCGCCTAAACGCACTTTTTTCTTTTGTGTCATGAAGAAACTCTCCCTGCTGGATTCTTGACGAGGAAAATTTGTGGACATTTTCATTCTTTCTTTGGTTTTGAGGATGAGGTGAGCATCTTTTTGAACCCACCTACCTTCCTATTCTGAATTTCTGCACTTTGTTTGTGTGTGTGTATATATATATGTATATATGTTAGTTTTTATGCGCTGATCAATAAATTTAAATTTGAGAGACCAAGATAGATCTATTTCGAGATCTATTTAAATTTATTGATCAGCTCATAAAAACTAACACATATCTAAAAATATTATACAACGTAACTAAAAAATGGTTCTCTGTCTAGATGGTCTCTGGTGATGAGCCGACAGGCAGAGAGGGAAACAGCATGTCTCCTCCCTTAATTGGGGCCCTTACAGGAAGTTGTGGAAACAATTATCTATATGTGTATATGTGTGTGTGTGTGTGTGTGTGTGTGTGTGTGTGTGTGTACACACACACACACACACACACGTTGTAGGGGGTTTGCTTTTGCAATATAGGTTTGTTCAGATTCAAAGACCATGACTGTTAAATTGGAGCGACCTGCCAGGCGAATTTGTATGTCATTGAACACAGTAGGATGAAATGGATGCATTTTTGGCTTTCTTCCCTGTGTGTCATGATGGTCATATTTTTATGTTTTATAGTGAACTGGGTTGCCTAAAGCAGGATTTCCTTGGAACTTTTCTGGGTGTGTTCACTTAGGTGTTTAATTGGCAGATCCTCCAAACATCTTTGTCTGACATAAGTATGCCTAAACTGTACTTTTAGCTGATGGAAATGCTGAAGAAGCATTACAGTGTCCACAGAAGGTTAATTTATGAGCTAGTGGTGTCAATAATGCAGAATTGCTTCGGTTGGATGGTTTCATCAAAGGTGAATGGAAAGAACTTTTAGCAAGTGGATGTTCTCTTCAGATTTGTTCTCGTTTCTCTGAAGCCAAAATTCAGGAAAGGAAAGAACGGGAGGATGCTGAATTACTGTTGCCATACTTCCACTTCTCTCTGTTTCAAGACTCATTCCCATTAGAAGGTCCCTTGAGTACACTTGGTAACTCAGCTGAGAACTGTCTCTGTCTTCATTTTGCCTTTGTCCCTTGCTTTTTGGATGTCTCAGAAGTGAACATGCCCAGCACATTCAAAGTAAGCTTGCACTGTCTTTTTTTGAGTGTGAACGGGCACCTCTGCAACCTGTTTTTTCTAAAAGCTGGCATGTACGTTATAACGTTAGAAACTTTCTTTGCTGTTCAGCACAAGCTTAGCTCGGTTGTGGGTGCCCACCCCCGTCAGGTTTGGTATTTTGTTTATTTCTTAATTCTGTTGCTAAATATTCTGCATACTCAGTGGACAGCAACGGTTAATGAAAAGCTCGGTTGGATTTCATGTAGCTGCTGTAAAATTATATAACCCTCAAACTCGTTTCTGTGCCGCATCTCATTCTGGGTGGGAAAGAGTTAAGAGCTATTTTTATGAGTGGGCATATTTTTTTCATCCCCCTATTCCGGAAAGAAGCAGCTGGTTCAGTATTCACCAGCGGCTAATAACCCCAGAATGTTCCCCCTCCCACTGTTGTTATTTGAAAGAATAAGGGAATTGGGCAAAGAGAACGGATGATGCCAGGAAGCGGAGGTGCTGTCTCTGCAGGAATGGGTTAAAAGGAATTCCAGTGCAGTGTCGCACATCTTGACATTACAGAGGAGGTGGGTAATTTTCATGCTAAATTTTCAGGAAATCCCCATGGTGGATGGCCCTCTTAATCGTTGCCAAGAGACTATTTTGACGTCACTGATGGCAGTTCCCATCTGCATCTTAATAGCTTTGGGGGAAAAAAGAGAGAGAGAGAGAAATGTCAGCTGATGTAAAACTGGTACTTGTGCTGGGTAGGGGGAATATTTTTTCCTTAATCTCCATCTTTGCAACAGCGAGATAGTCAGAATTCATACTTCAAGCGAATGTGAGGACGGTTTGCGGATTTCCTTGAAAAATGTTGATATCTGTCTGTGTCTCATGGCTAGACTGGAAAGGAATTGTCTTAGGAATTTACGTCATCAAAGGGGGAAGACCCATGCTTTGTTTTGGCGCAGCCCTCAAAGAGGAGGGGCATCGATATAAGTAGGGGGAGAAATGAAGGAAAAACAAGGATTTTTAATGAGCCTTTGGTAAAGCTTGAAGCGAACTAGGAAAGAATCACACAGAGAATCAATCCATCTCCTGCCTTGCATAACCTCTAAAGGGGTTGTTTTTGAGCAGAAATGGGTGAAAAGAAAGGTGAAAGCCCTTTGCTATGTTCTGCAAAACTAATTACATTTTAAGTCAAGGCTATTACATTTCATTTTTATTATTATTATTACAGTCAGCACTCCATCCCCCAAATAACCTTGGGAAATAATTAAAGCAAGATGCATTTCTGTATAATCCTGATATCCCCGTCTTTTCCAGAGAGTTAACTATTCTGATTCTGGAAGAATAGAGTTTCTTATCTATGTCTTCATTTAATAACGAATAAAGAATTTTTTTCTCAGACATCTTAGCACAGGGGTCTGCAAAGTCGGCTCTTTTAAGACTGGTGGACTTCAACTCCCAGAGTTCTGGGAGTTGAAGTCCACCAGTCTTAAAAGAGCCGACTTTGCAGACCCCTGTCTTAGCAGAATAGCTATAGTTTTTCAGTATCACATTCAAAGATCGAAATTGCTGTGTACATAACTGTATGTTTTACTTGGCATATGTTTATCCTGACATTCTCTCTCTCCTCTCGCAGCAATTCAATGCCTCTCAGAAATGAATGAAATATCCCATTTGAGCCATGAAAGTTAGGACCTGCTAGTAAGCCATTTCAGGATAAGGTGTACATTATATAGCCAGTTTTCATTTCTTATTCCTTAGTAGGATTCAGTAAATAGAAGTTAACCCCAGAACGTTCCATAGTAGTGCAACAGATGGTAAAGTTTTGTTGTGCTAGATTCCAGTTGCTTTCCTATTTTCTCATAAATATTATTCTGGATGCCAATTTTGAAGATTTGGGGGTGGTTTTACAGCATGCGTATAGCAATAGCAATAGCATATAGACTTATATACTGCTTCACAGTGCTTTACAGCCATCTCTAAGTGGTTTACAGAGTCAATATATTGCCCCCAACAATCTGGGTCCACATATTGTACATATTGTCTTTTTGTAGAAATTTACAATATCTAGCCTAGGGGTAGTCAACCTTTTTATACCTACCGCCCACTTTTGTATCTCTGTTAGTAGTAAAATTTTCTAACCACCCACCGGTTCCACAGTAATGGTGATTTATAAAGTAGGGAAGTCAATTAAATTAAAGAAAGGAAGTGTGTCAGTATCAGACAAAACCCCTACCACCCACCATGAAAGTTGGAGCGCCCACTAGTGGGTAGTAGGGACCAGGTTGACTACCACTGATCTAGCCTATAAAGTTGGAGGAGAGAGCTAATTGCATGTCCAGTTCAAGGATAGACTGAGTCTAAAAGCTGAGAGGAGCTACCACAGGAGGTGTGACATTACAGTTTGTAGTCTCTGTCTGATTGGATGCTGGATGGAGTTAACCCATTCCTGGATGCTATCTCCACCGCTCTGAGAACGGGCGTCTCAGGTAAGAACCAATGCCCATTTTATTCTTACAGGGAAATTTAGGGATTGATATGATTGATATTGGTGGCACAATGCCAATTCAGCCCTGTGTGTGTGTGTGTGTGTGTGTGTGTTGTGGTGCTGTTCCTGTATACTTGCTTACAGGAAGAAAACAGAATACCCTAAACATAGTATTAGAAGGAACATGCATAAAGTATGTATCAAAGTTCAAATATCTAGGAACAACATTCACTGAAGATGGTAAAATGGATGAAGAGATTAACACACGATGCAGTAAGGTAAGCCAAATATTGGAACAGCTTGCTTCACTCCTACAACATAAGGCAGTACTGATCAGCACAAAGAAGCAAGCCATGCAAAGCATATTCATCCCCACCCTACATATTGCCAAATATGGACACTTACAACAAAACAAAAACAAAAGTTAGTCATCACGGAAATGAAATGTTTGAAGAAAGCTGCTGGAGTGACCAGGAGACAATCAGAAATGAGATCATAAGAGAAAGAATTGACATAGAACCAATCTTAAACTACATACAAAGAAAGCAATTTAAGAAAGGATGTCGTGAGATTCCATACCACACAAAGCATATACAAAAAGAGGAGGTCAAAGAATACAAGGCAGACCCAGAAGAAGATGGAGAAACAATATCAAAGACACACTACAACAATATCAATTAACAATGAGTGAGGCCACCAGAAGATCAAGAGACAGACCTTTGAATCTCCCTCAACAGTAGAAGTGGTAAAAGAGGAAGTTAAGAAGAAGCTATTCCTGTACTTCCAGATAGTTGTCTGAAATACATATCTATTTGAGTGTGTGAAACAAAGTTTTTTATGAAATCATTTGTTGGTCATTACCAGGTGACATATTTTTTCAGCTGCCAAAGAATTGGACTATTGGAAATTCAATATGTAATGCATCTGTACATTTGGACTTCAATAAAATTGCTTTATTGTTGGGAATGATACAATTTGGACATCACAGAGTTTTAATTCTTTATTCCTGAATTAGGTATTTAGAGCCAACAATTCAAGATGCTGCCACAATGAAAATGTTACCTACCTGAACTTTGACACACCTTAGCGAAGTATTTCTCCAACACATCTTGATAGGGAGCTTGCTCTAATAATTATCACCAATGTTTTATTGTTATTATTGAAAATTGATTGAAGGTGAGATTCTTCTGGATGTGGATAATTCCTTGCTGCTCTTCTTGAAAATAATAATCACTACTTAGTTGTTTGTACTGCAATGTAACGATAAAACAGCATTACTTAGGTTACCACTGTATTTTGCCTCTGTAGTTATAAAGAAAGTGGCTGCCTGATATCGTTTGTTTTGTTTATGCAAGCAGTGAAAACAGGTGAGAGGGTGTTTCTTTTTATAATGATAGTATTCTGTTGTGGCCCAGCAGGGACCGGCTGAGCTGCTGATGGACTCTGATAGTGAGACACAGTCTGAGTCTGCCCCGGAAGCTTAGGAAGACTCTGGGGGGTGTTCAGAGTCAGAGCAGGAACCAGAGAGGCTGGTTGGCCACCAGGAGGCGCCTGAGGCATGGAGCAGTGGGGAGGATCAAAGGCAGTTTGTCTCTGATGCTACAGTGAGGAGAGCTGAGAAGCGGAAGCAGCAACTCCGTAGGCAGGCTCACAGAAGGTAATTAAGCACCAGGTGGTTGTTGATTGGCCCCTCCCAAGAGAACTTATAGGTGAGACGATGGGAGGGGACATTTGCAGGAAACAACCATTCAGAAAGAAACCATGATTGTCTGTGAATTCAGCTCGTGCAGGTTTTGTGAAGGAGTTTTGCAGGTCTGTGTGAAAGGTTGCTGCAGAGTTAAGTTTATGACGTGAATGTCCTGGGCTCTCAGCCAAAAGACTGGTTATCTTGCCTAATTAACAGTGGCCAACAACCAAATCTGGGGTATTGTCTATTTGATGGCCTCGGACAGAACAGTATTCATTTATTATTTATCAATACGTCATTATCATTTATAATGGTGGCATGTTGGTCAGGGTGCTGGACAATGGAGAATCCTTAAAGGCATTTCCAGTCACCAGTGATACTGAACACGACAGTGCTCTTGCAATCAGACTGTTCAGCATGATATTGTTTGCCAAGTTGAAAGAGGCCTCCTGGGACAGTGATGCTGGAATCAGTCTCAAGTACAGAGTAGACAGGAGGCTCTTCAACCTGATGAAACTTCAACCTATCACCAAAGTGAAGGAAACTGTTTGGAGAGATTTCCTTTTTGCTGATCATTGTGACACTTAGAACCAGAGGTGCCAATCAATATGGATAAATCCTCTATGACTTGTGACAACTTTGAACTTACTATCAACATCAAAAAGACTAGAATCAGTCACCATCCTGCTTCTCATGCGCCATACACAGAACCCAAATCACAGTAAAAGGGCCGAAACTACAGGCAGGGGACCAGTTTTAATTACGTATCCTCTCCTAAGCAATGACTGTTGATGGAAAAGTTAACCTGCAGGAATAGCAGAGACAAATTCTACTTTTAGTAGATTGCACTCCCCTGTGTGGGAAGGTCAAGGAATCAGCTGTGGTACTTACTATCGTTTTGTATGCCTATGCAATGTGGATTCTGTATCAAAGACATGCAAGACAGCTCAACCACTTCAACACTACTTAACTTTGCAGGATAAGAGGGCAGCAGATGGCAAGATCAAATACCAGATACTACATTTTTATCTAGAGCATGTCTACCATCAGTCCACAACCGGTTGAAGAGAGCACAGATCCATTGGGCAGATCATGTCACTCATACGCCAGACAAGCACATATCCAAGCAGCTTCTTTTTGGGGAACACGCTGCTGGAAGAAGTGAGGCTGGGAGACAGAAGAGACACTTCAAAGATACACTAAAGCAGTGATGGCGAACCTATGGCACGGGTGCCACAGGTGGCATGCGGAACCATTTCTTAGGGCACGCAAGGCGTTGCCCTGTCAGCACTAGCGCACATGTGTGCGCTAGCCAGCTGATTGAGGCCTTCTTTTGAGGCCATTTTTTGCCCTCGGGGGGCTTCAGGGAAGCTCCTGAAGCCTCTAGAGGTGGGGAGGGGAGGCTGTTTTCACCCTCCCCAAGCTCCTAGAAAGCCTCTGGAGCCTGGGGAGGGTGAAAAAAACATGCCAAAAGCAGGGGGTCACGCACATAGCATTATGGGTGTGGCACGCCCACGCACAACTCCCCTGTGCTCCCCCTGCTTTTTTGCACACGAGCCAAAAAAGGTTAGCCATCACTGCACTAAAGGCTTCCCTGAGATTGCTCAATATAGACACAACCGCTTGGGAAATGATGGCACAAAAGTGCCCTACTGGCATCGCCTCATCCGTAAGAGCTATCAAGCATATGAAGCAAGGCACACAGCTGAAGCACAGCATAAGTACAAGCCACGTTAAGACCAGAGCTACTACTGTAACAACCGCAGTGCCTTCACATGTCTGCCCAATATGTGTGAGAACATTCTGTGCCCAAATTGGGCCGATCAGTCATCTTTGGACATACCACCTCTAATCTTAACATGATTAACACAGTGTCAAGAGAGTGTTTATCAGTGACGATGAACGGACAAGCACAATATTTTTTTTTATGCTTTCCTCTAAGATAACAAACAGAACCCTCACTGTAAAAAAAAAGGGTGAATTAGAACTTTTTATCCGTGAAATGATAGTGATACTTTTTCTACAGTGCAAAAGAGTGGCAGCTTCATTTTAGGCCACTTATTTTTCTTTGCTTATAGACCGGGATCTTTGGTGGTTATAGTTCTGTAGGCCTAACTTTCCCCAGGCTTAGTGTAATTTAGCAGTTTGATTTAATAACTTGGAGTGGTAAAGAAGATTTGTGAATTATTTATCTGTAATCCTAAACTACTGCAACTTACTGCGTGGTTTAAACTTTATCTAAATCTTATTTATAGATACAGAGATTTTGGTTAAATATGTAAATAACCTCCCCCCCAACACTCCCCCCCCCAACAACCCCAGTTACAATGTCATGTCTTTACTGAACACATTCAATCAACATTCACTTTTAGAAAGTGTGAAGCTTTAGACTAACTAAAGTCATCTTCTTTGTCAGCAAGGGCTTCTTTTAAGTATTTTTGTAAGATAAATTTTACATGTTCCTTGGGGGTATTGTGGTCCATTCCCTTGAGGATCCTTGTCATGTTACATGAATGAACTACATTTTTTAAAACTTCAGTTCATTAATGGATAATCTTAGAATCTCCTGTAGAATTTGCTGGTATAGTCCAGAGTCCATTGTTCTTATAAGGATGGCAGGCCGCCTTTGATTTGAAGCTGGGAGCAGCACCAAATCATGATTACTTGCCACTATGGTTCACATTTCTAGTGAGGGATGACCTTATAAATTCTGTGTTTTATTTTCTCCAAATGTAAAATTTCTCAAGAATTCCATCTGGGAGAGTAGGTGTTCAGCTCTCTGCAAGACAGTGTTCCAGTCTGCCTGCTGTATTGTACAAGATGGTAGTGAGATATACAACTGTATTCTCCATAGTGGTGGAGGTAGCATCCAGACTGGGTTGACATCATCCACTCACTGATAGGACTGAGTCTGATGAAACTGTTAATCCATGCACCTGTCACTAGGCAGACCCAGCTTTCGACTCAGTCCCTCAGTGAGGATGGATGTGTCATCGATTAGCTCCACAGCAATGTATTAATACTTCAAAGATAAGTGATCCTTTTTGATCAAATTGGGTATTGTTTCTGGAGGGAGCTCCCAACGGCCTGAGCCTTGGCGAGGTGGTTCACTAACGCCTGTAATTTTCTTCATTGGTATCTTTCCATATAGACAATTTTTATTAAGTGTTTTCCTTATAATTGTCTCACAAACACCCAGCTTAGGAAGAAAAAAAAGAAAATATGGCCTATTGCTGTTATTCTGAGTTTCTTTATGATGTTAGAGTGTAATTATTGTGTGTCTTGCTGTTGGGGTGACTTTCGTTGGATAACCATTGCAAGAGTAACAGTGGTATTGCATGTTCTCCATTTGTATACCATCTGCTTGGCCATGGACTGATAGAAATAAAAGTGTTTGATAGTGTAGCCAGGTAGTGTAGTTTTGTAGCCATTTCCAACCCCATAGGCATGATAAACCTTTTAATGAAATCTATAGTATACCTTTTGATCAGAGGATGAGTCACTTATCTGAATGGTAAAGAGCAGACTTTGGTGATATCAAACATTCAGTGTGAACTGTATATGTGTATGTTTGCATATACATTATTTATTTATTTAGGATGCTTTCACGTGAGCATTGACTCCTGGCAACTGTCTGGGCAAGTCCCAGCAGTTCTAGCTTATGCCTTAGATACCAAATTGGCTCTCTTCAATGCTGTAATCCTCACATAATTGATTTTTCATAGATTAGAAAATCTGCCAGTTGACGCCTCGGAAGAGGTTTCACATACTTTTTCCAATGGAAAATGAACACATGATACAATGTATTGGTTATTGTTTCAATAAGACTTTGATGAAGCTCTTGTTCATAGTAGGCCAAGATATCACTTATATTACAGGACTGCAAATACTTCTAAAGAATTTGTAAATTTCTCTTATACTTTAACTGTGGACCCAAGTTCCTTCCATTCGAGTCTAACAGAGCTATTACCATTTAACACTTCTATCATTCATATAAGTAATTGTGTAGACATCGCATAGACAATTTGATGAATACTGAAACTTATTTCTTGACATATCTATCTTAGTTTTCTCTTACAGGCTGTTGCATGACATAAGAATCTTGGAAATTGTTGGTCAGCTGCAGCTAATAGTTGCCTTTGTTGACTTATAGCTAATGTTTGTGTATGGCGTATTTATGCTTTGCTTTGAATGGGTTGGAGGAGGTCAGCATAACTGAGCATGCTATATTACAGGCTATATAATTTAGATAACATCTCTAAGTGTTATAAAGAGGCTACAAAAGGTGAGATTTGATATTTTCTTTGGTTAATAGAATTTCCAAGCTTAGTTTGTTTCTATTAATTTAATGCTACTTATGTCATGGGGGAAAAAACATGAACAATCCATCATGACAGTAACTTTAATTAATTTCCTGAACTAATTGGAGGTGCTAAAGCACCTGGAAGTCAGAAGACCTGTTGTTTTTCTCCAAAATATCTAACAACTGCTCTGAGAATAGAGTGTGAAATGACTGTCTATCCACAGTAAAGTTGTTAAATCTCTTCTGCTCTATCTTTAGCCAATAGATACAAGATATTTCAACAGGATCTGGATCAGGAGTGTGTTACTATAGTTCCAGGTCCTCATGGAACCCACAACCCCAATTATATTGTGATAGCAGGAGGGAAATTATTAAATGATTGAAGAGTAACCAAATGATACTGAGTTATTTTAATTAAATGAAATCCAGCTGTAATCCTTGTTTGTTTTGTCTCCAGCCACTTTAGGGAATGTGGCCCCCAGTAATGCATCTCAAAGGCCAAGTGTAGCCTTAAGTCAGAAAAAGATTGTGCACCCCAGATCTACTTAAAAGGAAATTCTGCTGAAGAGCAATGGAGCATTGCTAATGATCTCACACAGACTAGAATAAATGGACCCCTGTGCCTTTCATTCATTATTTTTCCCCAGATTCAATTATTTTTACCTGGTAGAATTCCAGCAGTTTTTTCTGGTTTACAATGAATATCAGACATCTTTAAGTGCTCATATATTAGAGTAACTCGGGACAAAGAGAAGGAAAAGAAGAGAATGGATTCTTCCAAGAAGTAATGCATTTAAGCCTGGGGTTCTTAAATGGCAGCAAGGTTCCCCTGAGGAAGAGAAATAGCTGCCCTGTATGCTTTTATTTTTACTTAAAAATGTATATCCCATCAATACTACTGCAAACTGTGACCATCATTGTTACTGACAAATACAGGATTAAAATAGCCAAAGGCAACATAGTAAAAGGCAAAACACACTCCAAGTATCAATTTTAGTGTTTAAAGAATCTCTCGGGAATCTTGAGAGTCCCAGGACGTAGCTTCTTCTAGCTGACTAGCATAGCGGTCAGTTAGAAAGTTGCTTTGTTAAGGAAATGGAGTTTTCTGGATGCTCGAGGCTCAATAAAATTTAATCACTAAAATCGGTCTCATTGCTTCTGCCTTTTTTCACACCAAGCAAAGTCTCCTCCAACCTGAGCGCCCTCCAGGTGTTTGAACTGTCTCACAGACTTCTCAGTATTGTCCTCCTGGACCCTAGTTTTGTCAGCCGAAGTCAACATAGCTTTAGGGGACACACCGGTAAAGTAGGGCTGGCTTACTTTGAAATAGAATAAGAGCATAACTTCATCCTTTTCTTGATTTTTGCAGAACTTAGAGGAACCCAAAAGCAAAGGCAATTTACTCTGCTCTTGCTAAAATTTGAAGGAAGCTAGGCAGAGTGTCTCTCAAGTTAGCTGGACAATATTCAGCATTGATTCAGAATTTGTATGTTCAAGTGGAGGAGAGTAGCAAAGGAGGCACTTGGATGTATTCTTCCTAGATTGCGTTTAAATAATAACAATTTGTCTTTATCTTACCGGATCCCTAATCGTAGCCCTCTCACTCTCAATAAGACAATTAGACAGAAAGAAGGTTTCTATCTCCATCATGGTTGTTGCAGTTAATCTAAGATGTTTTCTCCCACTCTGTTTTTAAGTAACTTTTAAGTAATCTCTCTCTGTAGACACATTTCTGTCATTTAATTGGGCTGAAAAGTAGCTACGTCCTGTGCCAGTGTTTTAAACCAAGCTATACGATCATAGCATTACCATAACCAGTATATAGAAAAACAGACTTTACTAATTAGATGGAGAAAAATGTAAAGCGGTACACTATTGTCTCAAAAAGCTAACTTCTTGGTTCGCTTTTTAAGTATTTTCTTACCCTCACTATTGAAGTCATTATATTCAATAAGGGCAATTCAGAATGCTAAGATTTTAATGTAGTTATGATTATGTGCATAACTGCCTTGCAGGAGTAATGGTAGCGAAGAGAGGAGTTGATTATCTTTCTGACTGGAGTCAAGTGCCGACACAAATTATTTCAGACCAAAAGAAGTTCTCTGGTACATGCTTGTAAATATTAAAAAGAAATAACCTGAAAAAGTACAGATAAAATAATTCAGTATACCAAATGTAGCAGAGATGGGTTGAGCGATGTGGATTATACTAGTTCTGTGGGTATTTAGTTTGCTGATGGAAGGTCTAGTTAGGGTCATAAATGGCAACTTTGCAGTGAAGTCTGATGTAATGTAGAATGTATTTAGAAAAAATAACGAAGACAGAAGTAGTGGTCAGAAATGAAAAAAGATGGTTGTGTCAATGTCAGAGGCATCTTTGACTCATTATTGCTCTTATTATTTGTCATTTCTACTATCCTGCTTACAGTGATTTTGAAGAAAACAATCCTGTCAAAACCAGAAATAGATACTAACGAAACCCCAGATCTGCTCTATATGAATGACCTGAAGCTTCATTTGAAACCAGAAATTGAAATCCACTCATTGACAAACACTGCAAGAATTTTTAGCAGATAGCAATGGAATTGGCACTGAGAAATGTGAAGAACATTAGAGAAATGTGGTACAATAGCAATAAACTGGGGTAAAATAATAAATAGTAATGGAATTAAAATACCTAATGGCCAAATCATCAGGATGAAAACTAGAGGTATCTGAGCATTTTACAGTTGGATAATATCAAGCATGGGCAAATTAAAAATGAGAATACACCCAAAGAGTGGGGGGGGGAAATAGCTGTTGATCCGTGGAAACACTACCAAAATGATCAATACCTGGTTTACATCTGTTATACAACATCCTCCGCTGGAATTATTAATTGTACACAAGCTGAACTGAACAGTTTGGACTAGAAAACAAGAAAGCTCATCACGATTCATGATGCATGACATCCCCCATAGTGATATTGATAGAGTATTCCTGCCCCACAGAAATTGAGGCAGTGGTTTACTTCATGTCAGATCAGCTGTTGAAGAAGGAAATCATGTGTTGGCTGATTAAATAAACAACAACAATAGCAAACCCTGCTGCAAGTTAAAAATGCATTTTCTAACCGTACAGGAAACAAACAGTGAATGTGGCAATGGTTTACAACGGGAACATTAGAAAAGAAAAAAAGGCCCGGCAGCTTGATTTTGGCTGCTCAAGAGCAAGCTCTTTGAAGGAATGCAAGCAAGGCCAGAATAGAAAAATCATCAAATGATTCAAATTGCAGATTGTGGGGAAAAAGCAGAAAAAAACCCAGTAATTCACATAGACATCTCATGCAAGACGATGACACCGACATATGCTAAACCATGATATAATACAGTTACTCACTGGAACACCTGTAAAAATTACCAGGCGCCATGGGTGGGAAAGTAAGAGTGGAAAAAGTTGTAAAAGATGAGCAGGTTTAAACTATCGAGAGATTTCTAAATACAAATCGATAAAAGTCTTGGAACACAACACACAAGATTTCACTGTGGTTGAAAAGAATGAAGTGTGGATAATTGATGTGGCAAGACCACGGGAGTGTAGACTAGAAGAATGTCAGGATTCAGGCCCACACGAAGATGTCAGGGTAGCAAGAATTCAACTTTTATACCTCACATCTATCAACAAAGTAGTGAAAAAAATACCCTTTGAACAAAATAGGTCTATTATTTTAACCTGTATGAAAGTCTCAGAGCAATAGCGGGACAGTATTCCTTTTCCTTTTCCCTTTTCCCAGGCTGTATTTAGGCCACCGTGACTGAAGGAATTCAGGTTAAAGCATCTGCAACTGAATCAAAGCATCTTTGCCTCTATTGTTCTATTTTACCTCCACCCACGAGCTGAGGCTGCCGTTCTTGCAAGCATCCTGTACACCCACTTATAGAAATGCAGCTTTTCCATACCTTCCCTTAAGCTCGCTGTGTGTCAATGCCTAGCAGCTTTGAACAAAAGACGCAATCCTGTTTACTTCCAATGCGTCTTGCACGTCAGGCCCATGGAACAACTTTTCCCCCCTCATTTTTGTTAGTTTTTTTTGTTTTATAAAGAAACTTAGGAACCCAGAGAAGAATTGAAAAATAAAAGATGCCTTGTCGCTCATAGTGATAAGAGACCGTTGCCATGGCGGCATGATTCAGATTGGCTGACCCAGAGGCCAATGAATAAATAGGAAGCAAAAGCATCATCATTTATAACCTTGCAGGAGTTACTAATTCAGAAAGATGTGATGTTGACCTCAAATCCTTGTGCAGAGCTATAGAACCGAATACTTAAGCGACAGAAGAGAGCTACTCTGGACTATAGCGATCTCTTCCCACCACCGATGATTTTGCGTTAGAAAGAAAGAAAACAAAAACTATATTTTTGCCAACTCTTTCGAACAGGCCCATATGAAAGACAGCTTGTAGTCAGAGTCAATTTTTAATTGTCAGTCTTTGATTTGTCTAGAAACACTCCCCCCCGTCTCCCCCCAAAACCCTCACACACCACAAGTAATTAGAAGCGTTTCCCCATCCAATTTATTTTTATTTACTTCCATGTTAATGTGGGATAGAAGGAAGAATGTAATGACCTGATCCAGCAACTCATAAAGCTTATAAAATGTGCTAGGTTCCTTTCTAAAAGGTAGGAAGAACATTAGCACATTTTATATTGTCCAAAATTTTGGGAATAATATTTTCTTGGAGAACATTTGCAGTTTTTAAAAAAAAAAAATTGTTTTCTGTTCTGGGACAGTAATATTATCTGGCTAGTTAGGCCACTAATCTGTTTCTCAAGAGAAACTTCTAGTCATGTATTGGATTTTTTTTTAAAAAGAATCAATACTAACCTAATATTTTGCATCATTTCATTCCTGCCTCCTGGACATGTATTTTATTTATTCATTATATTTAGTTATTAGACTTATATGCTGCCAATCTCGCCAAAGGTGACTCACAATATTAGTGTGGAGTGGCCTGTTTGTGAGTTGCCCATGACCAAATAATTTATGTAATGATGAACATAATTATTATAATATTGGGAATAGAAATAGATGTATAGAAGAATTGTGTTCTTTACTTAAAGTAGACTGGAAAGTAGTTGACTTTATGCCATGTTTGTACATTTACTGGATGCACCTGGGTGGCAAAGCAGAATGATACAGTATGAAAAGGATTTGAAACTCACAGATGTGACATTCCAAAACAAACCGTATACCATAGCTCCATAAACCATCAGTTAAAGAATTTGATATGTGGTTTACTTTGATGACCCAAAATAAAGGAATTTAGGAGATTTTTCACTTGGTAGATTTTTATTGCCAAATGTGAACAGCCTCCAGAAGTTGTGGGTGCTCCAACATGGGAGGTTTTAAAGAAGAGATTGAACAACTTTTTGTTTGAAATGGCATAGGATTTCCTGCTTGAGCAAGGGGTTGGACTAGAAGACCTCCGAGGTCTCTTCCAACTCTGTTATTTTGTTAATCTGTGATATGCACAAATCCCATAGAGCAGAACATTTCAGATCCAGAGTGTATTTCATTATTGTACTAAAATACACTCAACCTGAGAATGTTTTGGCCTCCCTATAAAAACAATTCCTTGATATTGGCTGGGTGTCGTTGCTGATGTCATCCTGGTATTTTATGTATTTAATTTTTTGATTAACAGCAGGAATGGAAGGCTGCCATTAATGATAGCCTGCAAGACAGATTGATTTCATTAATTTAATTACGTATTTTGAAGATGGGTAAATGGCTCCTTTCTTTGCTTCAGGAAATGCTCAAGTAACATCCTGGGAATGTGTATGTAAGTGTAGGTGTGTGTGTGTGTGTGTGTGTGGAGAATGACAACAGTTATTTATTACCATATTTTTCGGAGTATAACACGCACCCAGGTTTTGAAGAGGCAATTTTTTTTAAAGTAGGTAGGTAGATAGAGGGATAGAGAGGGAGAGAAAGAGAGAGAAATACAGTAGGTAGAGAGAGAGAGTAGATAGGTAGGTAGAGGGAGAGAGAGAGAGAGAAATACAGGTAGATAGGTAGGGAGAGAGACACTCTGGTTTTTGCTCATTTCTGCCCTCCCCAGCCCCCAGGAGCTCTCTGGAAGCCCCAATAAGGATATGTGTGTGGCCATTTTGGTGAAGGGGGCGGGGTTTCAGGAGGCAAAAAATGCTGTATTCGATGTATAAGACGCACCGAGATTTTCAACCTCTTTTTAGAGGAAAAAAGGTGCGTCTTATACTCCGAAAAATATAAATTGAAACATCCCAATGCAATTCCTCCCATTCGTGATGAAAACAGGCCTTCTGCATATTTAAGCTTGGGGCTGGGGCTGGGGCTGGGGCTGGGGCTGGGGCTGGGGCTGGGGCTGGGGCAGTGATGGCGAACCTTTTAGACACCGAGTGCACGAACTGCACATGTGTGCACATGCCCAAACAAAGGTGCATGCAAATGCATGCACATGCACAGACATGTATTTTTGCATGTGTGGACAAGTGCGCAGAGATGTGCACGCACAGGTGCAGCAGAGACCCAAAGACCAGCTGGCCGGCAGGAGGTGGGGCATCCCAACACTGGCAGTGCGGGAAGAGGTAAGATTTTTTTCCCTTTTGTGAGATTCTGTTTCATCGTTTGCCAAGAAACCGAAGCTCACCAAAGAAACGCCACAGAGATCTGACCTGGGGTGACGGTGCTCATGCCGTCTGCGTGCCACAGGTCCACCATCATGGGGTTAGGGGGACAGACTCACTTTCGTCTCTCTGTGGCTCAAGGCGTTAGGTTTCATTCTCTTTGCCTTACACCTACAAACTAGAGCCAGGGGTTCCCAAACTTGGCAACTTGAAGACTTGTGGACTTTAACTCCCAGAATTCTCCAGCCAGCTCTGCTGGCTGGAGAACTCTGGGAGTTGAAGTCCACAAGTCTTCAAGTTGCCAAGTTTGGGAACCCCTGATTACTAGACAAAAACCCTAATATTTCTTTTCTGTGCTTCCTTTCCCCCTTTCTATGGTTGTTACTGCTGTAGCTTCTCTATGTTCTTTGTAATTAGTCTTATTTGCCTGGTGCTGCTGCCTTTTTTATTGCACGTCTCCCCACCCCACCACCACCACACCTCCAATTTTCCTTCTGCCCAGCTCCTGCAAATCTCAAGATTTCCCACAAACTTTGCAGGCCGCAGTGCATCATAGTCAGCTGCCTCTTTGCTCCAATCCATGTTTGTCCTGAGGGAAGCATGGCTGACTCATTCACACAGAAAGAGAAATCTTTTCACGAAAGAATTTCTCCCCCCTTCTTCCCCATCCCCTGCTTTTAATAAAACACTTGGGTGAAACAATAGTTTTCCTTTTCTTAATTGGACACGCCAACCAGCATCTTGTGAATGAGGAACATATATAACTGGCTTCTCTAGCAATTTCCCACTGAGGCAGAGAGGAAATAGGTCAGGTGGGGACGGTAGCGGTGGCAGAGGCAATGAAGTGCACACAGCGAGGATGGCGGAGTGTGGGGTGGTCGAAAGGGCAGAGATGGGGGGGGGGGCGGAGGAGTTGCACATGTCATGATCCTAAATGCAGGCAGACTGCTAGGAATCTGAATTTTGTTCATGTGACCCTGGAGATCCTATTAGGGCCATAACTTTTGAGGACCAGTTGCAACTACCATTCGCCCAGCACTATCGTAACTTCGAAAGGTCACTGGTCATTATGTGAAGACTCAAGTGCATTTCCTGGGCAGAGAAGAGAGCGAGCTTTTCAAGCTGGAATGCCTTCCTCAGAAGGAAGAAAGTGGGGGGAAGAGAATACACAAATAAACAGTTGCTTATCCATTTGTAGCTGAGGCTGGGTGGCTGTTTTAGACTCTTGGCATGAAACCTTTTATTGATGTAGAGTGCATTGCGATCGTCCAGTTGGGTGGTGTCCAGGGCGAGAGCCACTGTGAATAGGGCCCCTTGATCCAGGGATGGGGCGCAACTGGAGCACAATATGAAATTATGTCAAGGCCCTCTTAGCCGCGACTGCCATCTGCTCCTTGAGCAGGAGTTATGAATCCAGGAGCAGTCCCAGATTTCACACAGGGTCTGTTTGGGCCAATGCAACCCCCTGCAGCACCAGAGACCCTACGAATGCTAGTTACTGCAGTATATCAGCAGGAAGAAACCCCCAGTGCTTTCTGGGTCCATCGGTCGCCAGAAGAATTGTGGATCTTTTGCATTAAAAAACGAACTTATGATTTATGGTTTTGTTGATTAGGCATAATAGATAATAGAAGGAAGAGTCATGATGTAACCTTAGAGAAAGAGGTTAGAACAGGGGTAGTCAACCTTTTTATACGTACCGCCCACTTTTGTATCTCTGTTAGTAGTAAAATTTTCTAACCGCCCACAGGTTCCACAGTCATGGTGATTTATAAAGTAGGGAAGTCAATTAAATTTTAAAATTTAAAAAAATTTAAAAAAAGGAAAGTGCTTCAGTATCGGACCAAACCCTTACTGCCCACCATGAAAGCTGGAACGCCCACTAGTGGGCGGTAGGGACCAGGTTGACTACCACTGGGTTAGAATATAAATATACTTATAATTGCTTTAAAGAAGATTGGAAGCTACCGTTTTATATTTTTTGATATGTTCTTTTTCCACTTTATTTTTTCTTCTTTACTTTCCTCTTTTTGCACCTTTAGCCTTTTATTTCTTCCTTTATCTTTTTTTCTTTCTCATTCTACCTTCATTTGTATTAATTCTCTCCCTCCCCTTCCCCCCCTCTTTCTTTCTCCCTCTCTCCCCCTCCCCATATTCATGTCTACACACATATCTGAGAGCTGAGGAACAAGTCTTAAACTGATGCTACGAAATCAGTTTACATCCCTGGTTAGATTTCGAATTTTACTTTGAATTTTGGCTTAGATTGCTGAGACTCTGAAGCGTCTGTTTTGGTTTTCAACCCCTGTCCCTGATCGTTCAACAGATGAGGAAGAATAAACTTCAGGAGGTTTGCCATCTCTTTGGAAGTATAGCCTGTGTTTGCTTTTTATTATTTTCTGGGCAGCTGTTTCTCATAACTAGAATGGTCTATGTCACAACCATCTTTACCCTAATTTTTTATAGGTAGTAGGGACTGGTGATTCCCAGAAGCCAGTATCTGCAGACATATTTTCTTTCACCTGTGGCAAGATAAAATAAAGCAGGCATAGTGGGTGTCAGATTTTGACACCTTTAGGGAATTCTTTTCCTAGTTGTCAGGCTTCTACAAATGTAAATGAGATGTTTCTGAAATTGAAGTCCTTAGTAGCTATTTGAATGGGAAGCAAACTGTATATGCTAGATAAATTATTGGTTCTGTTCTGTTGATAGTTTGTGAAGTTCTTCCTTAATGTATGCAATTATTAGGCAACTGTATGCAACAGATGAAGCTTCTTCCAGGGTTGTTCTGAAGTTTAATCTCTGTCAGGAAAAATGTACACTTTATAAAATGCATGAAGAATAATAAGAGAGTTTTATGTCACAAATGCACCCCTTACCCCTTGCTGTGCTTCGTTTACTTTCCAAATAGTTGCAAGCAATCTTGAAATGGTCTAGAATGAGAAATAAATGAACCTGTTATATTGATATAATTAATTTTGGAAGCTTCATGCTTCTTCTTTAGAATAACATCTTATTTATTTATTTAGCGTATGGCACGTGTTAGCCAGGGATCACCGAGGTGGCTGGCTGCCTTTTTGAAAGGATTTTTTTGGGCGATGTTATCTTTACCCGCGGGACACCTGAATGCCGGTAGGCAATCGGTGGAGGCTCCTTTCTTGTCCCTCCGCGGTTTATTCGCTCACGGGAATTGAGCCACTAAGCCACTTTAGCGGTGCTCAGACGCAGCGTCTTACCACATGAGCCACCGCGGCCCCTAATAACATCTTAAAACGAACACTACAAAAAGATAACTTATTGTATGTCTGAATCTCTTAGCAGGATGCGGTGGCTCAGTGGCTAAGACGCTGAGCTTGTCGATCAGAAGGTCGACAGTTCAGTGGTTCGAATCCCTAGCGCCGTGTAATAGAATGAGCTCCCGTTACTTGTCTCAGCTTTTGCCAACCTAGCAATTCTAAAGCACGTAAGAATGCAAGTAGAAAAATAGGGACCACCTTTGGTGGGAAGATAACAGCATTCCGTGCGCTTTCGGCGTTGAATCATGCCGACCACATGACCATGGAGATGTCTTTGGAGAGTGCTGGCTCTTCGGCTTTGAAACGAAGATGAGTACTGCCCCCTAGAGTTGGGAACGACTAGCACATATGTGCGAGGGGAACCATTACTGTTACCTTTTATCTCTTAGCATTCTATTCTTTGATAGAGATATACACTGAGCATGAGGTGCTACATGAAAGCCAGAGGAGACCCAGTTTGATCTAGTGGCTAAGGTACCAGGCTGGAAAGTAGGAGACAGTGAGTTCTAGTCCCACGTTAGCCATGAAAGCCAGCTGGGCGACCTTGGCCCAATCATTCTCCCTTAGCCCAACTCATTTGACAAGATTGTTGTGGGGAAAAGAAGAGGAAGAAGATGTGTTGGATATACTCGCAGCCTTGAGTTATTTGTAAAAATATTAAAGGTTGGAAATAAATAAACAAACAATAAACGTCAATTCACTGTGTAATATGTGGCTAAGTGGAAATCATCTGGTGTAAGAAGCTTTATGGGAGCTGGCTGATTTTCCATCAAATGTGTCATTTGAGTGGGCATGTTCATGCTTACAAAATTAGCTGATTATCAATCTGTGAGTGGGCGTCTTGGCATTTGTGTAATCTCAGAATCTGATTTTTCTTTTAATGTTGAAGAGGAGAAATGGCTTGGGTTCTCCTTTTCTTCTTCTTCTTCTTCTTCTTCTTCTTCTTCTTCTTCTTCTTCTTCTTCTTCTTCTTCTTCTTCTTCTTCTTCTTCTTCTTCTTCTTCTTCTTCTTCTTCTTCTTCTTCTTCTTCTTCTTCTTCTTCTTCTTCTTCTTCTTCTTCTTCTTCTTCTTCTTCTTCTTCTTCTAGGTCAGGTCCTGCGGGAATTGTGTTACAATTGGTGGCAATTGGATTCCTTCAGGTTATGCTTAGGTGATTTCTGAAGCCATTTGGCCATTTCCCCCAAGCTAACTGGAAACGATGAGAAGTGTACCTTAATTACATCCAGAAGACATTGAGTTGGGAAAGGCTGGGCTATATAAGCAGAACAGTAAACAAATAAGTCAGCCCAGCCTGCCCTTCAAAACAAAAAACAAAACAGATTTTAAGGAAGCGTTTAAGATAAGATAGGATGGACAGTTAGTCCTCAATTAACATGTGAGATGTCTCAGCATATGGTATCACCTAGCCAATTTTATATGGCCTTGGAATCTAAGTTTAATTGGCCTAGGGTTGAAATTGTGTGAAAGATCAGGGGAATATACAAGTCATAAATACATATTGAGAAAGGTAACATCAGTTTCACAGTGTTTTCAATACCTGCGCAAATGCTCTCACGATTACCAAGAGTCAAGCATGATACGAGGGAATGTTTACATTTTTTTAACCAGAGACAAAAGACGAAGACTGCCTGTGAATATAGAAGTTACATTTAAATATTTCAGCCGTTCCCAAACTGTGCTACTCTGGAAGTTTTAATGCCAAACATCAGGGAAGGAGTTAGATTAATGAGATCTGGCCTTACTTGCTTTACGGATCCAAAACTTTCATATACCACAAAGACATATACTTGGTACTAAGATATTTTTCAGGTAGGTGAACCGAATGATCCATCTCCTTCATACCCTGCTTCATCAGCCATGAGGATTGTTGTGGTTTGTGGAGAACACAGTAGTTACACATAACATTCTTTTCATTTTGGTATTGCATTCTATACTGGGCCACATAAGAAGAAAAAAATCTTTTGAATCTCGTTGGAATTAAAGAGAGAACTGTTGCATACAGCAAAGTGATTCTGTCTGGCAAGGCATTTATGAGTTTGCTGAACTGTGCTGTATCTTTTTTGGGGGCGTCTGTGTTAGACGGGTGAAGGTAATGATTTTTTTAGTCTTCCCTGCTGAGAACCTTAGTTGAACTCAGAAACCTCAGTTTGCTTCCCTGCATGATGCATAGCCTAAAGACCTGTGTAGGATTTATGACATTTTTTTTTTCATTTTCTCTGTTCCAAAAATGATCTCCGACAGATCATCTCTTTTGCTTATATTGGTGTGTATGTGTATGTGTGTATGATGCATATGGTAGGGCAGTAATTACGATCATATGTGTGTGCATGCATGCTGTGTATGCTTTATATAGAAATGATAAACTTCCTGGTTTTGATTTTCCTTAGTTTGGAAGTAATTGCCTTTTAAAAAAGGAGGATTGTGAATGATTGTGAATAAACTGGGACTTTAATGAGATCATTTCCAACAGTAATCTAAAGAATCCAAGCAAGTCCATCAAGCAAAATTAGTACATACTTGATTAAAGGTAAAGGTCCCCCTCGCATATATGTACTAATTGTTCCCAACTCTAGGGCGAAATGCTCATTTCTGTTTCAAAGCCGAAGAGCCAGCGCTGTCTGAAGATGTCTCTGTGGTCATGTGACTGGCATGACTAAACATTGAAGGCGCACAGAACGCTGTTACCTTCCCACCAAAGGTGGTTCCTATTTTTCTACTTGAATTTTTTATATGCTTTTGAACTGCTAGGTTGGCAGAAGCTGGGACAAGTAACAGGAGCTCATGCCGTTACATGGCGCTAGGGATTCAAACCGCTGAACTGCCAACCTTTCTGATCGACAAGTTCAGTCGATCAGAACTGAGCCACTACGTACTCATAACATGATTAGTGGTTTCATTTTTATTTTGGAACAGTTTTTTTAACTAAGAATTCTATGTCAGATTTGAGTAAATTGCAGATATGTTAAGTGTACCAGGTTAGTGTCAGCAGTGTAAATTAACTTCATTCTTTGAGTAACAGGTGCTTTTTTTTTTTTGCAGTGTTTCTTGGATGCTTTCAAATAATGAGAACTTGAGAAGTTTTTTCTTTTTAAATTAAAACTGACTGATAGGAATTTTTGTTGGATACCAGATGGTGTACTAGATGCCAGCTTTCATGCATCGGAATGATAGATTGGTAAGAAGGATAAAAGAAAAATAGATTTTTTATCTACATACCCACTTGTTTACTTCACAGTTTAGCAGTTGCCGTTGATGAGACCAATGTTGTTTTATTCAACTTAAAATGTCTTTCTGATGCAGTACAGCTTTTTTCCCCAGACTGTTATAATCAAGCAAATCTGTTGTCTCTTACAGTCCAATGCTTGGATTTGGGGGTTGCCTAGAACTTCAGCAGTAATTTAGATCTGCTGAAGATCGTTGTGCACGTGACCTTTTGAATCAATGCTTTATGTTGATGTTCATCTTCTAAGCGTTTAAAGCCTCCGATTTATTTCTCTTTCCTAGGCTGCGTGCAGTGGAGCTGAGGTCATTTTAAATTTCCTACAATAGTGTTGTAGAAAATGTGGTTCTTTTTGGTTCCTAAGGCAGCAGCTGTGATTATGCACAACTCTTCATACGCATGCATATATGTGTTGTTTCCTTTTCTATGTAGTCCTCCTTATCCAACACATTCTTTACATATTAACTCAGTGGATCTTCATTAGATCTTCCCTCAGGGTAACCCTGCTCAAGATTACTGAATCTCTGAGAATAAGAAGGACCTCTTTCTTCTTATTCCCAGAGATTCAATAATCTTGAGCAGGGTTACCCTGAGGGAAGATCTGATGAAGATCCACTGAGTTAATATGTAAAGAATGTGTTGGATAAGGAGGACTACATAAGAAGGAAGCGGTAGGCTTTCCTTCCAGAGATACTTGATCTTCATTAAGGTTCAAGGAGAGAAGGTTATCTCCTTCCATGCTGGTCAGGGGAGGACTCCCAGGTTCATGTTCCAGTTCCTCAGGATTATGCTTCTTCTTTTTCTTTATCTCTACTTGTGGGCCTCATTTCAGGCCTATATATCCTGTGGCTCCCAAAGGAGTATCCCTGGAGGAAAGGGTTTTTCAAAAGAAGAACGGCCAGAAAGCAACCCAAGGGTCTATCCTTAAAAAAAAAAAACATTTCCCCCCTAGAAATTCTCATTCACTGTTTTCACATTGGCTAAAATGGTACCTAGAACATGTTAATTGGTCTAGATTTTGGTGGTACAACCAAAGTTTCTTGCTTCTTGGCTTTCTATTCCCTTTCTCCTCCAAATGGTCTATAGCAGGGGTCTCCAACCTTTGCAACTTTAAGTCTGAAGGACTTCAGCTCCCAGACTTCTCCAGCCAGCTTTGCTGGCTGGAGAATTCTGGGAGCTGAAGTCCTTCAGACTTAAAGTTGCAAAGGTTAAAGACCCCTGGTCTATAGGGCAGTTCTCCTGACACTCTTTATTTTCCCAGCCTCTTTACTTTCCACTTTCAGCTATTTCCATATGCTTGGTTCTGACATGGACAAATGAAATAACTTGTTATTCATATACATATTTTTTTCACATCCCTAGTAGCAGTCATAATGTTACTGTTTGTGCTGGGCCTTTAAGTAAGTGAAATCAACATACTTTTCACTGATGGGCTTAGACACCACTTTCAGGAGAGTGCAGGCAAATCTTTTTGTTAATAAGCACCACGTAGCTTAGTAATAAAGCTTTTCCCTATAAGCTACTGCATGCGTAAAGGGTTTGAAAGTCACCAATTCACACACGACATGTACCAATGTTTACTTTTAAGTGCCTAATGTTGGCAGGAAAGTGAGTTACCCTACAATATGTAGAAATGGCATGGTGAGCAAAATTGTAAAAAGCATGGGTCCCTCCCCCAGTTTGTCACGAAAGCTTACTTTCACTGACCATCCTTCTCTCCCCTCCTCACTTGAGTAACAGTTGTCTGAAAAACACCCTTCTGGCTTCCACATGGGTAATTACCAAGGCGCTGGCTGTAAAATCAGCAATAATGTATGTTTGGTGCTCTACAGCACTACAAATTAAAGAGAAATTACTTTGAATTAGTCTGCCTGTATTAGTAAACCCAACCTACGGCCAACATTCAATAAATCTTTGTAGACTTTGACTGCTTTTCTGTTGAGACTTGGCAGTTGCTTAATAAAATGAGTTGATGAAAACTCTCTGGGGCTTTTGCTTTCTGTTTCCAAATTGTTTGATACCAACAGCCCTCAAAATACGCACTCTACAGATTTAGCAAAGCATAGGCAAGGCACAACGCTTAGGAACCAGCCTTCCTATTTAGCTGAATGTCTGTCAGACTAGCCACATTCCTAATCTTGCACTAAATTAGCAATGATATTTTCTTTTTCTATTTATGCATTTTGTTAAAAATAGCTTGTTAGCAAATGGGGTCTCAGCAGCACTAATAAAACACGACAAAAAGTGGGAAGCACTTCTAGATAGGTTTGCTTCCCTTTCAGCTGGTTAAATGCAAAAGCCACCTGAATTCAGGTCCCCATGACGTCTGTTTGAGAAGAAGCTGCTACCGCGTCTTCCCCCCCCGAAAATATGACAGGGTCTTATTTTCTTTTGACCCTCCCCCCAAATAAGCCCTTGGCCTTATTTTCAGGGAGGTCTTATTATTTGAAGTGCAGGATGTGGCGAGCGTGGTCGCCTCATGGCTGCTGCTGTGTTGCAATATCTTCAGGGGGAGGGCTTATTTTAGTGCATGCGCTCAAAAGCCTGATTATTTTAGTGCATGCGCTCAAAAGCTTATTATCTGGGGAGGTCTTATTTTCAGGAAAACAGGGTAGTTCTGAAAGGTGATTTACTGAATTCATTTCATTTCATTTCATTTATTCGACTTATCAACCGCCCCCTCTCCCCGAAGGGACTCGGGGCGGTGCACAGGAAATATAAAAACACAATATATCACAAAATAAATACATAAATACTTAAAACTATATTAACCTATATTAATAAATACTTAAAACTATATTAAACTATATTAAATTTACACCCTGTGCTAAAATCTACCCCATTAAAAACTAATCCCTGACGCCCAATGTAGAATTTCTCTGCTAAAAACTAGGCTAAGTACGGTAGGTTAGTCCAGGCCGGCCTGTTGGAAAAAGTAGGTTTTTAGTTGCTGGCGGAAGGAGCGGAGGTCCAGGATAGATCTAAGTTCGGGGGGAAGGTCGTTCCAGAGGGTCGGGCCCGCCACAGAGAACGCCCTCCCCCTGGGCGTCACCCGCTGGCATTGCCTAGTGGACGGCACCCAGAGAAGTCCCTCTCTGTGAGAGCGAATCGGCCGAAGGGATGTGTGGGGTAGGATGCGATCCCGCAGATAACTAGGTCCCATGCCATTACTTGCACCCTGCAGCAACTGGTTGTTGTTGTTGTTGAATGGAAGGGATTCTTTAATTTAAATGCATTCCTCCAGGTAGAATAGCACTTCTAAAACATCTTGATTCAATCTTTAAATAGTATAGGTATCAACTCACTTTGTGGCTGCTTTCCTAAAAATCATATACTTAATCATGTGGTGCTCCCTCTTTTATTTCATTTTGCTTTTCCTAACCAAAATACTAATTGCTGTAATATGCGCACACCCACATCCTTAAGCTTGAGGAAACGTCTTTTGTCCTTTTAATTCTCTTTTACCTTTAGGAAAGGTTCATTGTAATTCTAACAGAGATATTGAAGAAAATATCTATCAATTAGCTACATGGTAATGTGGATGGAAAACTGGTGTATTGTCCTGATTGCATTGCATTGCATTGTCCCCTGAAGTAGTTTTGAAGTAGAGAAGCATAGAAATACCAGTAATAAATATTTCAAGTGTACTAGCATAGTATATGCTGTATATACTCTATTACAGGGGTCTCCAACCTTTGCAACTTTAAGTCTGAAGGACTTCAGCTCCCAGAATTCTCCAGCCAGCTGGCTGGAGAATTCTGGGAGCTGAAGTCCTTCAGACTTAAAGTTGCAAAGGTTGGAGACCCTTGCTCTATTACATACTGAATGTATCTGTGGGGTATCTTTTACTGGCCAATCTAGCTACTGAGAAGGGACTGATTGGGTAGGAAAGGAGAATGTAAGTCAGCCATATTCTTGATAAAAGATGCTATATATTAAAGGAGAGCCAGTTTGATGTCATGAGTAAGGTGCTGGCCTGGGAACCAGTAGACTGTGAATTCTAAATCTCCCTTTGCATGAAAGCTGGCAGGGTGACTTCAGGCCACTCCCTCTCTCTTAGCTCAATCCACCTCATAGGGCTACTGTTGTGGGGAGAATTTAAAAAAAAATCTAATAATAATATATTCCCTCTATCAAAAAGAACAGTTATTTGGGACCTGCTTTGTCAAAAACTGAGTAGAGGAGGAACACTGAATGTTCTTTCCAACTGCAACAGCTATGAAGTGATCTAGAATCTGTAGTATAGCTCCAACAATAGAAAGAATGATCTGTGGATATTTAGGGAATTTAAGCAAAAAAAAAAAAGCCTGTTTTAGGAAAGCCTCCATTAAGCCTCAATTAAACAAGAGGCAAAAAAGAGAGGAAATATTATAAACTAGCCGTTCCCGGCCACTCGTTGCTGTGTCCCAGTCTGGTTAAATGGCCAACCAATCTGTGTGTAGATCTACACCTGCACACACAAACACATACACACAACCACCGTATAACCCCCAACCTACCTACTACTGTATTTCTGCCTCTCTCTCTACCTACTTACTGTATTTCTCCCTCTCTCTCTCTCTCCCTCTACCTACCTACCTACCTACTGTATTTCTCCCTCTCTATCCCTCTACCTACCTACCTACCTACCTACCTACCTACCTACCTACCGTATTTCTCCCTCTCTCTATCCCTCTACCTACCTAACTACTAACTTCTCCCTCTCTATCCACCTACCTACCTACCTACCTACCTACCTACCTACAGTATTTCTCCCTCTCTATCCACCTACCTACCTACCTACCTACCTACCTACTGCATTTCTCCTTCCCTCTCTCTATCCCTATAGCTGCCTACCTACCTACCTACCTATCTTATGGACAGAGTATTTTATGTCATCCTTTATGACATAATACCTGTGGCCCACTGCTCTCTCTGTATCCATCTACCTACCTTTTTTACAATTTTTTACATTTCCGTTGCGTGTACCTGGCGCAGGTGTGACATCTACACAATCTATATCTATCATTGGTGCCGTACTTGAAAGAAATGTTGCGGGAAAATTTGGAAGTGATCAGTGCAGTACTTTCGGAGATTAGCGGTTTTGAACACACTCTTCTTACGTTTTTATTTATATAGATGATAATAATAGAGCTATGTGAAAAGCAAACAAGTTCCAACTCTTTTCCTCCTGCATGCAGGTATCCATCACTAACAGTATACGGTGCTGAAGATGTCTAACAGCAACACTACACAGGAGACACTGGAGATAATGAAAGAATCAGAAAAGAGATTGGTTGAGGAATCTTTGAACAAAACCAAATTTGTATCCAGGTCACCGAGCAAAGAGGAGCCTGAGAAGGACGGGGAGGAGAGTGGTATACGGCAAGAATCTCAGGTAATTGGACATAATGTAGATA
This sequence comes from Rhabdophis nuchalis, assembly GCA_039707465.1. Lineage (NCBI taxonomy): Eukaryota > Metazoa > Chordata > Lepidosauria > Squamata > Natricidae > Rhabdophis > Rhabdophis nuchalis. Next base: position 191,239,615 of record CM077646.1, read on the forward strand.
GCCAAACCAGTGGGCTCATGAAAGCCTTCCATTGACTGGCTACGGTCCTTGGACTTAATTTTATTGTATCTTGGTCAGTTATCTTCAATGATGTTTGCTCCCATTAGAAGCTCCATGGAATCTATCTCATGAACTCACACCAGTATTTAATCATGATCATATTGTTTAGACAGTTATGCACCCATTGCTGGAGTGTAGTGCAAATAAAATAATGTTAAGAGAAATTGCTACCATTTTACTTTATGTTTGGTGGGGTTATTTTTTGATATGAAATCTCTTTCAATTCAGTGTTTTCCTCTTGTTCCTAAGAAGAATCCCCTGTAGCTTTTTTTTTTAACATTAATTCTTGTCTACAGGATTTGGGAGAAAGTCTCTGTGGGTCTACTAAGACTAATTCCCGTGTTTGCCACCTTAATATAGTCATGATGGGCTATTTCTGAATTCTATCAAGAAAACAATAAAAACAAAAAACCTTCCTAGGGCCAGAATCATGGTGCAATGGTGTTGCGCAGAGGTCAGCAACCCACAGCCCTGGAGCCGCATGTGGCTCTTTCATATCTCTGCTGTGGCTCCCTGTCTCCAGTTGGTAAAAGGAAGAAGGACACCATGCTACGAGGAGACTCTTTGGTGGGGGAACTAGACTTCCAGTGGGGTCCAGAATTGAATGGGGGGCTTCCAGTTAGAACCTTTGTGGCTCTTTGAGTGTTTAAAGTTGTCGACCCCTGGTATAGTGCCACCCCTGTTCAGTGTTCCATACAAATAATTTAATAGAAGTGTCCCAGCACAAGGACATTGTAACTGGAAATTCGGTAGCATTGAAAGGCAGTTGAGGGAAGGGAAAGGTGAAATTGGCCTTAATATACATGTTGCTACATGCATAGTCTTCCTTTTAAGAATAACAAGCCGAGGATTAGCAAAATCTGGACGGAAAAGTTGGGAATTAAAAGTCAATTTAAGGGAAGGAAGGAAGAAGGGCATTGGTAGTGGAAAAGAAGTTTGTTTTTCAGCCCCTGTAACTAAGTGATACAAATGTTTTGGACACAACATATTTCTTTACTTGAACTGCATTCTGTTTCTTCGTTTGCCCTTTTGATGTTTAATTTGCTGTCATCTGATCTTTTTTGGATTTTTCCTAAACATACAAATTAGTCAATTTTTATTAGACTCTAGTAAGTGTGTCATGGAAATGACAGGCTGCGTAATTTTGTGATCAAAATCAACTAATGCCAAGCCCTTTGGCTAGTACATTTATACCTCGTACAAGAGTTCAAAAACAGGCCTAGGACTGACGATTTTTGGAAAAAATATATATATAGTTCAGTAGAGAAACTACCATCATTTCTTGGTGTAATACATTTCTTTTAACAAGTTGGAAACCCCATAGCCTTTTATTATCGGTTGGAGGAAGACAGAATGTTCAGCGTTGTGCCTATGTTAATTCTGAAAAGCAGCTGCTGCCTCCTCCTTATGCTAAACTAATAGTATATATACAGTTTGACAAAAATAGTTTAAAAAAAAAGGCAGAAAGGAAGAAGAGGCATAAGGCAGTCTGGTGCTCTATGTAGATTTCTGCTAGCTGAAAATTTTGGGAGTTTTATTTCTATCATACTTGGATAGCACAAGATTGGGTAAAGCTAATATGAGAATCTTGGAATCCTGAAAATGAAGCAGTAATTGGATCCACTGACTTCCTCTTCCAAGAACAGGAACCTAATTCAATTCATTGACAAAATGGATTGACAAAAAATGAATGTGGTGTTTTTCAACTCTGGCAATTTTAAATCCTGTGTACGTCAACTCCCAGAGTTGTGCAACCAGCATGCCTTAACACATCCAGTTAGGGAGAGTACAGCCATTTCTCTAGGTAATTGATTCCTTTGTTAATTGTGCTTGCTGGATTTCAACTGCTATGCCTTTGTCATTCATCTATGGATAGAGGTAATTTCTCAATGGTGCACTTTGCAGTACCTACCATCCCTGCTCCTTTAAGCTTTGGGGATGCTTTAAGCTTTGGGGATGGATATATTATAGCGCATATTCATATTTTTTATGATTTTTTTAATTAAAAGATTTTACTAAGATTTTAAAAAAATGATAGAAACATAGAAGAAAAAAAGATTATTAAAGGTAAAAAGAAAAGTGAAAAATAAGAAAAAAAACAAGAGAAAGAAAGTTGTCTAAAGCAGGGGTCTCCAAACTTTGGAACTTTAAGTCTGAAGGACTTCAGCTCCCAGACTTCTCCAGCCAGCAAAGCTGGCTGGAGAATTCTGGGAGCTGAAGTCCTTCAGACTTAAAGTTGCAAAGGTTGAAGACCTCTGGTCTAAAGAGCCAACATCTAATTTTCTTTGCAGCAGTTACAAACATAGCAATTATCACCTCCTTCCTCACATATTGCATATCATAGTTCCTCTCTTCCCATTAAAAATATTTTTCATTAATCAATCATGAAATCAGTTCATTTTTGTCCATTTTCGGCAAAAGGTCTATAAAGGGTTTCTAGTCTCTAATAAAAATAATTTTAGTTCCCTCCTCAATCAAACAAGTCAACGCAATAACATATTCATTCCTTTCCTAGCGTGTGTCTTAGCATGTATAAAGAATGCACAGAATAACTTTTCGCCTTCTTCCTACTCCCATCTTTTTTCTTCTTAAACAGAGGAGAACATCCAATCACGGACATGCTAGAAAAAGAGCTAAGGTAAGAGATTCCCCATGTCATCTTTTTTATGTTGCATTATCATTACACTTCAGAAGATGGTGATGTGACACTAAACCCGTTTCCATCCTTAGTTTTGAGTCCCAGCCTTCCTAACAGGGTGCCTGAATGCAGTACTTATCAATCTGAGTTGATAACCGATTTCAAGGCTCAGAATGCCACAGCGATTGAATTTTATTCCTAGATCTCATAAGGATTTTTCAGGTGTGCCCTTTGAATAGCTCACATGCACTTTATCTAGCCATCTCAGGTGGGAGGATAAGGCCCCTGTTCTCTCTGTGGCTACAGCATATCCATAGAGCAGACTATTTTTGGAAAAGCATGATGAAAATTATCCACCTTTTTTTTTAAAAAAAAAAAGAGAGAATTTTTATTTTTAACATTAAAAACAAGTTAAAACATCATTCATCTCATGCTTTGTACAACATGTCGTTCGGGCAAACGTTCTGTGCGTCAGTGCTTAAAATCACAAACATATTTATCAATTTTCCTTTCATTACATATATATCACCTTTGTTTCACATAACAACATTTTCATTTGTCAAGTCAATCTTTTCCCCACGATTATTCAATATATAAGAACGATATTAAAAAGAAAGGAAAAAAAAATCTTCCCGTTTTATAACATTGCTCTCAATTGTCTCTAGAAGTCACTTTCCCATTATAAAATAAAATATTTTCTCCTTCTAAAGACAGAAATTTATCCAAGTTTTATAATAATATAACATGTATATTATATCCGTTAGGTTTTTCTTTTTTCCAACCATTGATAAAACTTATTCCATATTTCATAAAATTGTTCGCTCTCCTGCTCTCTAATTTCAAATGTTAATCTGCTCATCTCTGCACATTCCATAATTTTATGAATAACTTCTTCTTGTGGAGGTAATTTCTCATTTCTCCAGTTTTTTTGCAAATACAATCCACCTTCTGAAAGCCATGTGAACATGTTAAATTTGTCCTAGCTCTGGCTTTTGTATCTCGTTTGTTTTATCTATGCCTCGGTTGTTCTGTTGCATACAATAAGTCAGGGTGGTGATGGAATGCCCCATTATTAAATCTTTCCCATCTAATTTTTTTTCTATACGTAGAGGAATGCCACACTGTGAGGAAAGCCAAGCTCACATGTCATTTTGCCTGGCATGCTTGTTAACCACATGCTGGGTTTTGTTTTCCCTTTTTGGTTGCGATGGAGAATTCATTCATACTTTTCCACCACTCTAGGCTGAATTGGTGCAGCCCAAGAGTTCCTATCTTGTTTTGCTTTGTTGGTTCCACTCAAAACCAAATGTACAAATATTATAAAATAAATAAGTCTCAGCTTGCTGCTTCTGTAAAAACAGTGTTACAATACAATACAATAGCAGAGTTGGAAGGGACCTTGTAGGTCTTCTAGTCCAACCCCCTGCGTGGGCAGGAACCTTATACCATTTCAGACAAATGTCTATCTAACATCTTCTTAAAGACTTCCAGGGTTGGAGCATTCACAACTTCTGGAGGCAAGCTGTTCCAGAGGTTAATTGTTCTAACTGTCAGGAAATTTCTCCTTAGTTCTAAGTTGCTTCTCTCCTTGATTAGTTTCCACCCATTGCTTCTTGTCCTTGATTGATAGGAGTTTTGATAGGAGTTTTCTTTTTTTAAGAATTTGACAGTAAATCATTACTGAATTAAAGCTTTTGTCATGAATGCTTTTCATATTCTTTATATTAGCGCAGCTTCCAACTAGTAATCCTTGGAGTTGAATTAATTTATTTCTATTTCCTTCTATGAAAATGTGTACAATACATTCTCAAGAATCCATGTTTCACCACATGGGCTTGTCCTGGGTAAAATGTTGTGGACATCCCCACGACAAATTCTTCAACCAGTTTGAAAACAAAGCTTTAGTTTTAGCATATTTTTCAATGAACCTGGCAAACCGCTCAGAGTAGCTATGCTTGTTAAAAGCAGTGGCGAGATTCAGCTGGCTTGCACCGGTTCAGGCGAACCGGTTGTCAAATTACCCACCCACCGACCACTATCAAAGTGGACCCCCGGGCGCGGGACTGTGCTGTAATGGAGAAACTGGCAATGGAGTGGCCAGTGTAAGGGAAGGAGGTGTCTACTTTCCCCGTTTCTTCTCCCTGTTCCTCCTCCTTCCCTCGTGCCGGCTGCTCTGTTGCCCGTTTCTCCATTGCAGCGCAGCATAGCGCAGCACCCAGGATACACTTTGATAGCGGGGGTATGGTGGTGTTTAATTTTACAACTGGTTTTCCCAGGGTCAGGCTGGCCATCACGAGACACTTGCCCCACATGTGCAGTGGAGCTGGAGGAGGGGGATGGGCAACGCCTCCCACGACAGCCAACCTGACCCCGGGTGAACCGTTTGTTAAATTATTTGAATCCCATCACCGCATGTAAGATGCCAGCTGTGGCATGCTAGGTTTGGAATTAAGACAGGAAGAATCTACTTACTTGTTACTTACTTTTGCTACATGTTGGAGGAAGGGAGGGGGGGAGAGAAGTTATATAATTAATTTGCAACTAAGAAGCCCAAATCCCATATTTGTTTGCCGTTTAAGCTCATGGAGAAACTGAGGTCAGATGGAATGGCAAATTATCATATATAATGGGATCCCATCTAAGATGCCAAGAGAGGAAATTTGTCCCAGTTATGCGGTTACTCATGTTGACTGAGTTGACACCCTTTGTATTGCTCCATGGCAAGGGGGAAAAAAAGAATCTATTTTTCTAATGAAAGCAATGCTACCTTAATTACTAGCAGGTGACTGACAGGTCCATGACACATCAAAAGGAGGCTGTAGTCACCTGCATCTTAACTTCAGAAGCATGTGTGTTTTTGTTTGTTTCAGTCAAATTCGAAACTGAAATTAGTGAGAAGCCTGGCTGTATGTGAAGAATCTTCTAGTCCCTTTGTGGATGGGCCTTTGGAAACTCAAGTAAGCCAAACAACAAGTAAATAAATACCCCTTTCAGCTGATGGGAGGGGTGTGCGTAGAGAATCCCTTTCAGCATTAATTATTTCTGGCCTAGATTAAGGTAAGACATCTTGACAAAAACGTCTCTGAACCAATAGCATCTTGCGACAATGTGATAGCCAAGTTAAAATGTATTAAAAGTGATATTGATCTACCATTGCCATGTCAGTCGTCTCCAATGGTCTGATTACAGACTGCCATATGTGTGAGTCCATATTCTGGACGCTTTGTTAAGAAAGCCCGTATGATCAGGACAGACGATTGTATCACGAAGAGTGGCTTAAGGAGAACTTTCAGGATATAATAACTTTTAATCATCTAGTGATTCCAAATAATACATATTGAATATTTCCTACCTGTAGAACAGAAATCTCTGCAGAAAATGATACACATTATGATCCATATAGTAAACCACTATTCTTCAGGTAGGGTGCTGTAGGTATAGGATGCTATTGTTCTGACCTAGGCTTCCCCAAAAAGCAGAGGCAGACAACCCCCCTTTGTCAGGCAGTCCTGACAAACCCCCTTTTATTAAATGAATGTGAATTCCTCTCATTCACATTCAGCAAGGCCTGGCAAACAATCTTTCAAAGGAATATTTATGAAACAGACCTTATCTATCTTGGAAAGCTGGCATGTAAATATTTTCCAAATGAGGTGCTGTGCAAGGGAAGACTGGGCACAGAGTCTCTGAGATTCACGGACAGATCTTCACACTCCTGAAATGAATCTAACGACCGAATAAATACATTGTTTCCTGCAAAAGCCCACTCCCCTTTCGCCCCTCTTTTATTTCCTATGGGAGGGGTCAATCACATTCCACCTGTGACTTTACTCCCAAGTCTACCCTGATTTCTGAGTTGTTCTTTTCTTCTGGCAGCTCTGCGCATGCGCACACTGGGAACAGGCACTAGCTGTTCCTCTGCCTCACTGCTGTCTAGCTCTGTAGGCACCTGATCACTGCCAGACGGCCTCGGCCCCATCTCTGCCTCTGACGCAGAGCCCTCACCCGAGCCTTCCTCAGTCTCCAGGACTGGCCCATGCTCCTCCCAACCTCCTCACTGTCCGATGCTGCTGCCACAACAGCTATAAGAAGATAAAATCAAGAATTATGGCACATACTACCAACCGAGCATTGTAGATGATTCAAAGCAAGTGAGCTATGCTTAGAAAATATCAGTGCAAAATCCACTGGGTTTTTAACTGATCTGGGAAAGCCTTCCATTGTCACACCTAATTGATCATTTATTGGTTGGCTCCCTAAGCAGAATTTAGTGTTCTCTTAGTGTGAAATACCACATTTTCTCCCCTCCTGCAAGGAAGAACAGGGACAGAACAACCTGCCTATTCTAGCCTTCTGTCCAAATCAAATCAGTATTTTTAGTATATTCACTGTTGCCTCATAGGTAGGGACCATTGATAGCATAAAAAAGTTATTGATGTTATGTATATGTATATGTATATGTTTATGTCAGAGCATCTGGTATGCCTAAATATGGGAGGAAGGGAGCTTACTGCTACCCATTTTGCCTTTCAGCTCCCGTCCTCCCATATTTGGGCATACCAGGTGCTCCGACATAAACATTGACTTATTTCCCTGGCTCAGCTGATAAGGGAGTAGAACTCATGGCCTAATGGTTAAGGCAACTGCCTGGCATGTAAACAGCCTGAGTTCGAATCCCAGTAAGGGTATGGCTATCTGATGAGAGCTAAATAGCTCGAAATAGATCTATCATAGTCTCCCTTTATTTATTTATCTATCAGTACAAATGCATATGTATATGTATATGTATATAAAACTCACACACAGATAAGAACTTAGCCACATGGAGAAGGGCAGGCCAGAATCTTCAGTGATTGATGGCCAACCTGACCCAAAGTAAAATTCCTTCCTAGATCCAAAAAATTGATCATACGATGCTTCCAGCTTCTGTTGATTGCAAAGCATCAGCAAATACAGCTTTTGTCCTGTCATTAGGATATCATACATTTGCACATCAGTTGCCCATCTGACAAGGAAGATGACAAATCTGCAAAAGATGGTCCCGAAAAAGAAGAAAAAGAGAAAAACAAAGAGAAGGCGCCCAAGAAAATGTTGTCTAGAGGTAAGACAATCTTAGGTTCCAGTCACACCTGTTCTTTGCAAAATTCCAAGGCACCTGGATGATGCCCATAAATTAATAGACATTTCCTAAAATTTATAAAAGTGAATTAGTAACATGCTTTAATAACCCTTGAGGCTTGTGCAGTATATTTGATGTCATTCAATTTGTGGATCGTTTATTTGTTAGTTGCATATCTTATCTTTCTTCAAGGAACACGTAACCATAACACCCCCCCCCCCCAAAAAAAACGACACTCCTGTGATGTAGATTGGTTGGAGTGATGGAACCTGGCCCAAGTCATCCAGTCATTTTCTGTATCTGACCCTCCCTGATTGGATTAGCCAGTATACTGCATTGAAGACAGAATGAAGGAAAAATTTGCAACCTTATATAGTTAGAAAAGTTTAGACCAGGGAGTCACCAACCTTTCGGACCTTGGGGACTACTAAATTCATAATTTTAAATCCTGTGGCCCACTAATATGAATTAGTGACGGGATAGGGTCCTTCAGGCACTTAGCTTGGCCGCCTGTTAGTGGAGAGAAGTGCCCGGGATCAACCCTAGGTTTGCTGTCCATTGCAGCTAGGAATTTCAAATACGGCCAAGAATGAATGTTTGTCTTGTAGCCAGCCTGGGTGCTAGATTGGCCCCTGCAAACTCTCTCTTTCAAGGGGCCCATCCAAAGTTTCATGTACCACTCACTGAAGCGCCTGGACTTCCAGGGAGGGAGGGAGGGAGGGAAGGGCTGGAGCCACTGAACAGGCAGCCAAGTGCCTGAAGGACCCCATCCCATCAGTGAACAGGAATAATTGCCTTGGCGGGCTGTATCTGGCCCGGGGGCCGCAGTTTGAGGATCCCTAATTTAGGGCAATATAAAAAATGCAAAAATGCAAGGATTTTTCTGCGGAACACCAAACTTTTCTCACAGACCACCAGTTGGTGACCTCTAGTTTAGACTAATGCTGTTATGTTTTTCAAAATCTTACTGTGGAAGTGTGTGAAAAGACTCAGATTTGTCTGAAAAATGCACACTTCGATGACATTTCCCACTGCCAGTGAGAGAGCTTCTCGGGGGGGGGGGGGGGGGGGGAGTCCCCTGATGATAAGATTCAGCAAAGAGGCCGAAGACCAGATTGGAATGAAGATGTACATGATGAAGTTTATGGTCTCAGTGTAACAAATTATATATTAATACACATGTGTGCGCACACGCATATACATACATGCACATATGTATACACACACAGGTACATGTAGACGTGTATATACACAAACACATATGCACACAAGTACATATATATACACGCCACTTAGCAGTAAGTGTTTGTTTAAGAAACCTCTTTCCCCCCCCCTCCTTTTTGCAGTTTCCATAGTGACTTGAGAAAGTTTCTAACACAAGGGATAGAGCTATACTGAGTTCCCGATTCAATCCCTCCATCCTTTTTTCTCCTACGGATGAAAAATGGGGGGGGGGGGGGGGGGGAATTATGTCACAATTTTCTGTCAAATTTCCTCCATGTACAGATAGTCCTTGACTTACAACCACTCCTTGAATGCCCGTTCAAAATTACAACGGCACTGAAAAAAAGTGACTTATGACCAGCTTTCATGCTTACAACCATTGTAGCTTCCTCGTAGTGACGTGATCAAACGCCAGGTGCTTGGCAGCTGGCATCCACTGTATTTACGATGGTTGTAACATCCCAAGATCCTTGAATTGTCATTTGCAACCTTCCTAGGGAGCTTCTGGCAAGCAAAGTCAATGGGGAAGGCGGATTCGTTTAACAACTGCATGGTTCACTTAACAATTGTAGTGATTTGCTTAACAACTATGGCAAAAAGGTAAAATGGGGCATGGCTCACTTAACAACAGCCTTGCTTTAGCAGTCAAAATTTGGGGCTCAATTGAGATTGTAAGTCGAGGACTCCCTATACCTTAACCTCACTTGAGTCTCTTTCTTACTGCTGCACTGTTACAATGGCATCTTAGTACCTGTGCATTATCTTATTAGTTATTTAATTAATTATGTATATTTTTGAAATATGAAACAGCATGATAAGAGATCTGTCCACTTGAAATAAGTCAATCCTTCCCTCCCTCCCTCCCTCCCTCCCTCCCTCCCTCCCTCCCTCCCTCCCTCCCTCCCTCCCTCCTCCTCTTTCTTTCTTTCTTTCTTTCTTTCTTTCTTTCTTTCTTTCTTTCTTTCTTTCTTTCTTTTTCTTTCTCTTTATCCCTCCCTCCGTACCTCTCCCCCCACCCCACCCTCAAATTGGCACACTGCACACATAGGTGCTATCTCAGAGATGTTTGAAAGTATTTTAACTAAGAGTTGTGGTGGCTCAGTGGTTAGAATACAGTATTGCATCACGGTACTATATATCACCCAGTTCCTGTGTTCACATTTTCTTCGGCACACAGACGGCCTAAGACTGGGTTATATATGGGGCAATCACGTGAAGGCATGTGTATGAGAGTTTTCTTTCCTGGAGAATGTTGTCTTCCAGCAAACTTAGCATAGTAAGCATACACGTTTCCACTGAGCCTACTAAATAATTGCTTCCAATATTTGAACTCTGCAGGGTGCCACTGCACGTAGCATTTCCCCTAGAGAAGCTATCTGTTTCCTTCTGTATGATCACAAATGTTGTGTATCTCTACTGGAGGAAAAAAAATGCTATTAGTTGCTGGTTGGTTAAATAGACCTATAAAACTCAGAGCCTACTTAACCAGCCAATTCACCTAAGATGGCAACTCTAAACTCTCTGCAATTTGGGAAAAAAAGAATGAGATATCTGAAGAAAAGGAGCCCAAAAACTACTAACAGCATCTGAGTTTGCTTTCTCCTCCCCTGAGATCAAAAGACGTTGTAAATAACGCAGAACCTAGCCTACTTATTACAAAACCCTGGTATATGATGATATGTCCCACACAACGTCTTCTGATGGATTAGTGCAGGGGTCTGCAAAGTTGGCTATTTTAAGACTGGTGGACTTCAACTCCCAGAATTCCCCAGCAAGCATGGCTGGCTGGGGAATTCTGGGAGTTGAAGTCCCCCAGTCTTAAAAGAGCCAACTTTGCAGACCCCTGGATTAGTGTAATCTTCATTAATATGAGGCTTGAAGATCAAACACTGAGGTTTGATAAATTTGAACTCTAGGAAAAATAAGATCAGTCTATTTCTGGTCCAGGTCATTTTATAGTAATGACAGTGGTGATTCCCCCTCACCATCTTAAGAAATACTCAAATTCATTCATTACGTTGATAGAGGCTGATACGTTATAACAAGAATTCAGAGATGTATCACAACATTCTTTGATCAAATAGGCCCTTCCTAATTTTCTTGTAGTCTGGAGTTATATATTCAACTTTTTGGAAGCCAGACAAGGTGGAAGCGCTTTCCATTGTGGTGGAATCAGTAGTAAAGAAAATATTCGTATTGAAATATTTAAAATTAATGTCACCTTCCTAAAGGTTTAAAGTTGAATTCAAAGGGAGAAGTTTGCAGTGTGCATTGAAGTGCATGCAATATCTGTCAGGAAACGCCTCATAGTCTTTCAACTATGACTTTACTTGAGCTGGGCTATTGTTCCCATTGTTTATTGCTCTTATTCTGAGCAATATTTTGGCACAAGGGAATTATAGTGTGACATTTGAGTATCCCAATGGATGGAAAAGACTATGCTGAAATTGTGTCCATTCCATCATCTGCATTAAATTGAGGTGCTTGAATGCCAGATCCTTCCTTCCTTCCTTCCTTCCTTCCTTCCTTCCTTCCTTCCTTCCTTCCTTCCTTCCTTCCTTCCTTCCTTCCTTCCTTCCTTCCTCCCTCCCTCCCCCCCTCCCTCCCTCCCCCCTCCCCCCCTCCCTCCCTCTTTCCCCCCCTTTTCTTTTCTTTTTTCCCTCTTCTATAAGTAGGTCATTTCTTGAGTTTGCTTCTATTGTCTATTATAGATTCCAGCCAGGAATACACAGACTCCACTGGAATAGATTTGCATGAATTTTTAGTAAATACACTGAAGAAAAATCCAAGGTAGGTTCCAGGAGTGGTCATGTTGTGGATCCTGCAACTGCATGGAGAATTAAAAATGAGAGGCACATATATAAGCAAAGGTAGTGTTAGCTGCTAAAAATCTAACATGTTTATGTTGGTATGTGTCTGCTAAGGGTAGGATGGAACAGCTAAGCAGCCTTCCATGCCCTCCTCAAATCATGGAATGATGTAAGTATCATAAACATGAATTACATATAATTTAGAGTGTCCTCTCAGTTTACCTAGCTTTGCTACTCCTAAGCACTTCTATACTCATCTTGCCCTGGAAAGTCTTGAGCTTGACATGGTAACAGTGAGATCTGGACTTTGATTTGGCTTTGACTAATGCCCAGGTTCTGGGTAACAGAGCTCCAAAGAGCCCATAATAATAGTTCATAGACTACTGATGATTGGTCTATAACTTTAGTAGTATCTTCTTTACCGTTACCAATTTGCTACTAATGGAGATCAGAATATTTGTGAGAACTTTCCCCATTATCTGCCTAGTCGTGTAGTCCAATACAACAGGACAACATTTGGCAGGGAAAAGTTGATGCTGTCTGTAGATTATCTGAAATCCTGTAATAATGAATAAAATCTCGTTACGTTTTTTCTTAGAGTAACATGAGGTTTACAGGTTTCCTACGTGTGTTGTTCCTGCAGTATAATCTTAGCCTTGCTACGTCATTCATCTGACCCTTTAGAACAGGGGTCTCCAACCTTTGCAACTTTAAGTCTGAAGGACTTCAGCTCCCAGACTTCTCCAGCCAGCTTCTGGGAGCTGAAGTCCTTCAGACTTAAAGTTGCAAAGGTTGGAGACCCCTGCTTTAGAAAACCATGGAAAGCTGAATCATTCATGACGCAAGCTTGTTGCTTGCTCATTGACATTTTGCGGTGTCTCCAGAGGTGTAAGAGGGATGTAGCATAATCTTGTGGCATAGGTTGGACGGAGAAAATGTGGCTGGCCTAGAGTTAACTAAGTAAGGCTCCATTGGTTATTGAGTTCGGTCTCATAGTCTTTCTCTAAAGCTTGAACCACCGACTATGATGGCTATCTTGTTAAAATAGATGTATTTATATCCTTCTATGCTAGATTTGTATAGTGTATACTATACTATATACTATAGTACAGGGATGTCCAAACTTGGGAAGTTTAAGACTTGTGGACTCCAACTCCCAGAATTCCCCAGCCAGCCATGCTGGCTGGGGAATTCTGGGAGTTGGAGTCCACAAGTCTTAAACTTCCCAAGTTTGGACACCCCTGCTATAGTATATATCAGGAGTGTGAAACTCCAGGCCCACAAGCCGAATCCGGCCCATGGGGTGCTTAGATTTGGTCCGTGGGGCCACCCTGGAAATAATGAAGGACTGGCCCATGCTACCTCTGCCGACCCTCCCGGGCTCCATTTTCGCTGGCAGAGGACTGCAGGATGTCAAACTGGCCACACTTACCCTGGCCACCCCAGCCACACCCACTCAGTGCCCCCCCCCCCCCCTGCAGGTCAAACACAGCCCTGATGTAGCCCTCAATGAAATTGAGTTTGACACCCCTGGTATATTGTATAGTACATATACTATATACTATAGATGCAAGAACACAAAGTGGGAAATGGGTATGAGTTACACAGTTACAAAGAATAGTGATAATTCTAAAAATCCTCCTTTAAATAGTTCCTCTACTCTGCTTTTGTTTCGTTAATAAGCAGCATCAAAACTGAATGCCCCACCTTAAGCTATGTTTTGATCATATTGTTTCTCTTTAATGATTGAAATTGTAAGAGAGCCTGTGGGTTGTCATGCTTCTCATCTCTATGCAGAAATGAGTTTTGCCTAAACAACAACAACAGCAGCAGCAACAAATACTGCTTTTAACTTGCTACATCTGTTTTGCATCTGTCAGTGCAAAACAGGTAACAGTGCCTTTGTTGTTGCATCACCTTCAGCTTTTAGCTTTATATTAGAAAAAGAGAAGGACCTAAATCTACAGATTTTGCCAAGAGACTTTTCTTTCTCTGCACTGAATGTTTTGCTTTGTTTCTCCCTTGATTTTCTTTTAACAGGGATAGGATGATGCTGCTAAAATTAGAACAGGAGATCCTGGAATTTATTAATGATAACAAGTAAGTAAGGCTTTATGAGTAAGAGTAACTGTGGAGACCACAAGCTTTCTTTTTCTTGAGATGGAAATAATTCATTTGTGGAAAGTGCAGATGCTCTATTGCCTTCTCCTCTCTTCCTCAACAAGTTAAGTGTTAGTACATTTGCATGTAGGACTCATTAAGGTTTGGTATAGAGCAGCTATGGAGTTTCCATGTCCTCCATTTGCTTGTTTGTATCCTGCCTTTTAGTTATTTTTACAAATAACTCTTTAAACTCTGTGTCTGTATTCGGAATAATGCCTCTGAATGTCGTAGATGTTATTCCCAGCCATACCATTCTCTGTTTCCTAATTGAACCATCAGCCAACCCCCCCCCCCCCCCCCCAAAAAAAAAACAAACAAAAACCCAGCACAACCCACAAAGTCATTTTGGTACATTTTATTTCATTTTCTCTTTTCTCCAAGAAGCTTAGTATGCTTTCAAGATTCTTGTCTCCCACCCCAGTTTTATCTTTGGAATTATTCTTAATCGTTCAGAAGGCGTTAGAGTTTAAAATGGAAATTTCAGCTGGGGGTCCTTCCAGTCCTAATTGAATGCACAAACTGCGGTTGCGGCTGCACAGAAATTCAAGGCCTCCCTTGGGGTGTCCACCAAGTCAGGGGTCTCCAACCTTTGCAACTTTAAGTCTGAAGGACTTCAGCTCCCAGAATTCTGCAGCTGGCTGGAGAACTCTGGGAGCTGAAGTCCTTCAGACTTAAAGTTGCAAAGGTTGGAGACCCCTGCACCAAGCCAAGAGGACAGTACAACCATGCAGTCAAAAGCTATCTCCTTTTTATGGGGAGCATTTTTAGCCTTTTCCCACAGCCATCTGTATTGCTACGCCTGTGAACATCTCTGCAGAAATTGCAGCTCGTAGAGAATTCAGCATAATAAAAAGTTGATATAAAAACAAAGTTGGCTTATCATTATCTTCTCCCATGCTAGAAACATCTTAAATTGACTGTGCAGCTATTCATTTATTTGTCAAGGAACTTTCCAACCCTTTACAATAAAGCTATTTTAGAGTCTATAATAAACATGTCTGCTAAGCCTCAGTGGCCTATAATCAGTGTGTGTGTGTGTGTGTGTGTGTGTGTGTGTGTGTGTGTGCATGTGCGTGCGTGCGCCTATATATTGTATATAATGCAATCATGCAATGCCCAGCCAACTTTTAGGATTAGCTGAAAATTACTAATTCAACTGGCTAAAAGTACTGTAATAAGAACAGGTCTGACTGGAGAGTTATAGATTTTCAGCTTTAATTATCAGGGGTTACTGTTACCAAGTCCTTGTAATTGGCCCAATCTAATTCTAGAATTATCCTGATCATAAAACGAAATAACTCATATATACTCAACTATCCTACCCTGACAGCTGCTTGTTTTGGGCAGAATATACCAAGATTCAACCAAGAGCTATGATACGGTTCATGTTTTAGAACAGGGGTTCCCAAACTTGGCAACTTTAAGACTTGTGGACTTCAACTTTAAGACTTGTGGAGTTGAAGTCCACAAGTCTTAAAGTTGCCAAGTTTGGGAACCCCTGTTTTAGAAGGTTTATTTCCCTCAAGATTTATATGTCTGCTGATGCCAAATGACATTCTGGGGAATTCTGGGTGTTGAAGTCCACCCGTCTTAAAAGAGCCAACTTTGCAGACCCCTGACTTAGGCATATGTGCCTATATTATTATTATTATTATTATTATTATTATTATTATTATTATTATTATTATTATTATTATTATTATTATTATTATTATTATTATTATTATTATTATTAACAACAACAACAACAACAACAACAATAATAATTTTATTTATAGACCGCCTCCTCTCCCCAAAGGGACTCGGAGCGGTGCACAGGGAAGTTAAAAAAGCAAATATAAAATACATAAATAGTTAAAATAAGAATTAAACAATTTGTCCCTGCACTAAAACCCACTATACTAAAACTAAACTACACCCCCCTAAAAACCCAGTTAAAAATGGAAGACTAACCTAGGCCGGTCAAGCAGAAAAAGTATGTTTTCAATTTTTGACGGAAGGAGCGGAGGTCCGTATTTGTTCTAATTTCGGGGGGATATATAACATTGTTATATATCATATTTAAAGGGACCAGTGGCTCAGTGACTAAGAAGCTGAGCTTGTCGATCAGAAAGGTTGGCAGTTCGGTGGTTCGAATCCCTAGCACCGTATAACAGAGTGAGCTCCTGTTACGTGTCCCAGCTTCTGCTAACCTAGCAGCTCGAAAGCATGTGAAAATGCAAGTAGAAAAATAGGAATCACCTTTGGTGGGAAAGTAACAGCGTTCTGTGCGCCTTTGGCGTTTAGTCATGCCGCCACATGACCACAGAGATGTCTTCAGACAGCGCTGGCTCTTTGGCTTTGAAATAGAGATTAGCACCGTCCCATAGAGTCAGGAACGACTAGCACATATGTGCAAGGGGAACCTTTACTTTCACCTTTATATCGATATTTAAGCCGTTATTCCTAGAGCCAGTACACATGACTTGAAATGGATTGGTGGTGCAAGCCATTCATTGCATAAAACTATGGAAATAATTGCTTCAGTGCCCATCCTAGAAGAATTCACATTACTCCCAAGTGTACTGAATGAACTACTAGTAGAGATGGGAAGATTTTTCTGGATTGTCAATGATTTTTAATGACATTTCAATATTGTATCAGTAAGGCAATATTACCAAGTTGCTAGTGATGGTTTCAGTTGCCCGCATTGGTATTAAATACAATACAAGACAGTATAATAGCAGAGTTGGAAGGGACCTTGGAGGTCATCTAGTCCAGGGGTCCCCAACCTTTTTTGCACCAGGGACCGGTTTCATTTTAAAGAAAATTCCGCGGACCGGCCGGCATAGAGGGGGAGCGGGGGGGGGGAGGGGAACAGGCAGCGCATGCACACACGGGTGTGTGTGTGAGTCGGCTCACTCGCCTCTCTAGGGCCCCCAACGGCATGAGCGGCCACACCTGCGCTCTCCTGCCCCTGTGCACGCTCTGTCCAGCGGGCTGCCCTGTCGTCCCTCCTCCTCCTCTCCGGCCCTGTGGCCCAGTTCCTATCAAGCCACGGACCTGCACCGGTCCGCGGACCTGGGGTTGGGGACCCCTGATCTAGTCCAACCCCTCCGCCTAGGCAGGAACCTTATACCGTTTCAGACAAATGGCTATCCAACATCTTCTTAAAGACTTCCAGTGTTGGGGCATTCACAACTTCTGAAGGCAAATGAATGGATGCTTTCTACTGTTAAATTTGCTGAATGCGGGTGTACTCTGATAACTCATCCCACCAACTGCCATGGAGCCAATGCCCAAGGCTGCCCACATGTTCAGTTTTCGGGAAGATCTAGTTGAGCATTACTCATATGGAAACCAACACTTCTTTGTTCTGCCCCCTGTTGACACCCTGCAGATGTGTTATAATAACAATTCAAAGAATGATCAAAAGAAGAAAACCCTGGGCTTTGCAATCCCAGCTGGAGAGGGCTAGTTGTGGAAGACTGTAAATTTAGGAGGGCAGGTATCAATCGATGGGATGCTACAGGTCATCCTGGATTTACAACTGGCCGCTTAATGATTGATTGAAGTTACAAGGGACTTTTAAAAAAAGCTGCTTACAACCCATCTTTGAAGTTGTGACTGCCTTCCTCCCCCACAGTCACCTGATTGCATTTCAGGCATTTGGCAACATTTGTATTGACAGCTGGTTCCAATGACCCACAACAGTCACACAACTATAACATGCAATTATTATTTATTTTTTTACTAATTTCTGATATTTTTTGCTGACCTGGCAAAAGAAAATCCCACCATTTGGAAGAATGGATTTGTTTAACAACCAATAACAAAATAGTGTGTTAAATAGGAAATGTTAATTACAAGTAGTCCTCAACTTACAGCAGTTCACTTAGTGACCGTTCAGAGTTACAACGACACTGAAAAAGTGGCCATTTTCCACACTTATAACCATTGCAGCATTCCCATGATTTACGTTTGGATGCTTGACGACTGACTCACATTTATGACGGTTACAGTGTCCCCAGTCATGTGATCATCTTTTGGCAATCTTCTAACATGCTAAGTCAATGGGAAAATCTAACAACTATGGTGAGAAAAGTTGTAAAATGGGGCAAAACTCACTTAACAAATTTCTCACTTAGCAACATAAATTTGGGGCTCAATTGTCATAAGTTCGAGGGCTACCTGTACTGATTCTTGTTCTTTGTCACAGTGAACTTGCCCAGTCCTGGGTTTTTCTGCTTTGCTGGGTTTTCAGCTGCAATAGAAAATAATAATAATCTTTATTGTCATTGTACTAAAATTACAATGAAATTGGTGATGAAACTCTGTCATGATTAATTTTGATTTGGACTCTTCAAGAGATGCTGAAGAGGTCAAAAACGAATGTCCATGGGTTATTCTTTTCCCTAAATACCCTTTTGCCTTCAATCATATCAGAATGCTCTCTCCAGATACAGTTTCTATATTTCAGAAAGACTTTATATCCATTGAAAACATTCCCGCAGAACCTGTTACTGCTTACAGTCAGCGTCTCTCTTCTCCAGCTAACATTTGTTTCATTTCATAATCCTAGGGCAATGATGGCAAACCTTTTTGGCACTGAGTGCCCAAACTGGAGTGTGTGCATGCGTCAGAGCCCCAGAAACTGAAAGACCAGCTAGCCTGTGTGCATGTGCGTGCCGGCCACCTGGGCAGCTGATGTTCATGTGTGCCGGAGCACTGGAAACCGAAAGACCAGGTAGCCAGCATGCGTATTAGCACCAGCCAGCTGGTCTTCGGGTTTCCGGCACTCCAGCACACGTGAAGATCAACTGGCCAGCACGCATGCACACCAGAAACCAGAAGAGCAGCTGGCGATGGCGTGTGCACCCACAGAGAGGACTCCTCTGACACACATGCCATAGGTTCGCCATCATGGGCCTAGGCGAACCTATGGCACGGGTGCCACAGGCGGCACCCGGAATAATTTCTTAGGGCACGCAAGGTGTTGCCCTGTCAGCTCCAGCGTGCATGTGTGCACTGGCCAGCTGATTTAGGCCTTCTTTTGAGGCCGTTTTTCGCCCTCTGGTGGCTTCAGGGAAGCTCCCGAAGCCTCTGGAGGCGGGGTGGGGGGTGGGAAGCCTCTGGAGCCTGGGGAGGGTGAAAAAAGCACGCCAAAAGTAGGGGTCGTGCACATAGCATTATGGGTGTGGCACACCCATGCACGATCCCCCTCCTGCGCTCCCCCCGCTTTTGGCACACGAGCCAAAAAAGGTTAGCCATCCCTGGCCTAGGGCATTTCATGCAACGGCAGGGCAATCGGGAGTTTGCCTTTTTCGTTCTGTACATAGTTTGCCGGCCTTTTAAAGTCAGTTGCTTCACTGCACCCTTGCTTTAGTAAAGAATTTCAGGATAAGTAATTCTGAGATGACATTTATTTTTAATTGAAGCAACGCAATGTTTCATAGCTTTTTTTTTTTTTTCATTGTCTCACTCTTTGCCCTTGCTGTGGTCAGCAATCAGTTCAAGAAGTTTCCTCAGATGACCTCATACCACAGAATGCTTCTACACCGGGTGGCTGCCTATTTTGGCATGGACCACAACGTAGACCAAACGGGGAAAGCTGTCATTATCAACAAGACCGGCAACACAAGAATGTAAGGCAAGAATGCATTTCAACTAGGGAGGGGGTAACTGGGAAATAAATTACATTCTTAGCCCTTATTAACACTTCTGTTGCTCTTCAGAATAGCCAGCGCTCTTTTTTTTACCAGCTAATCCCAGAATTATAAAGTTATGTAAGATACCAGCATACAGTGATCCCTTGTTTTTCGCGGTTAATGGGGACCGGAACCTTCCGCGAAAACTGAAAAACCGCGAACTGGATTCGCACCGGAAACCAATCACGTGCTTTTATGAGAGCAAAAAAAAAATCGACCAATGAGAGTACGAGTGGATTTATCGGCTCTCATAAAGGCGCGTGAAAAACCCGCGAAGCACTGAAGCCGCGAAACATGAAGCCGCGAAAAACGAGGGATCACTGTATTTGATTGCTTCTTGTGCAGGCACATCTATACCAGGGGTTGGGGAACCCTGGTATAGATGTGCCAGTATTAAGGGTAGACCAAAAGTGGCCCCCCAATCTTTTGGGCACCAGGGACCGGTTCCATGGAGAGAGGTTTTTCTATGGACCAAAGGGAGTGGTTTTGGGGGCTGCCTACATCCCGTGGATGGGGCTTCGCTTGTTTGCGCAGACCAGTTTCTGGCATGCTGCGGATCAGTGCCAGTTCACGGACCGGTGGTTGGGGAACCCCTGGTCTAAAGGGAAGCCTCTTGGGGAATGGAGAGGGCAGTTTGGCAGAAATCTAGCATATGCCAGTTGTGAACTTAGTATCTCCTCGTGGGTGCATTGGCGTATAGGGACACGTGAATAAATCTTTTACTTCTTTTGCATCTTGACTGCTTCACCATCTCATCTGCTAAAAAATTGGCTTGGGTCTTCTCCGCAGCCCTGAGCAGAGGTTCTCTGAACACATCAAAGACGAGAAGAACACTGATTTCCCACAGAGGTTTATCCTCAAACGAGATGATGCCAGCATTGATCGAGATGATAATCAGGTAGGAGAGGCCATAATTTGTAATTTTAGCACAGGTTTCTTAGTTTAATTTATTTTAAAGATATTTTTATTGTATTTATTGTCTACAGTATTTTATTATTGCCCGTGCACCGTCCTGAGTCCCGCAAGGGAGATCGGGCGGTATATAAATGCGAATAAATTCAAATTCAAATTCGCCGCCCTGGGTCCTAACAAGGAGAAGGGCAGGGTATAAATTTAATAAAATAAATAAAATAAATATATAACTTTACCTGATTGTGTTCCATAATTATGAAGCACAGCAATCGCTTTTATTGGCTTTCATCCTTTGGGCTTTTTTTCTTTTTTTAAACTGACCCTGCTTATTTGCAATATTTATCTACTTGGTCAACTTCCTCCAAGATATTATATATCATTCAGTCAGAATCATATTTATAAAGTATGGAATCTGTTTTATCAATGGTTAGATAAAAGAAATCAGGAGACATAATATTCCAAAGAATTTCTAGAAATAAAAGTCAACTGTTATGAATGATAGATATTGTAATAAGCTGAGATTATGTTATTCTAGAAAGTTATTTTGTATATTAATTAGATCATTAATGAGATACATATATAATGGAAAATTTTGATAAACTCTTGGTCTTATATAGAGAAAATATTATGGGTGTTTATATACCTTATAGTAGTAATGTATTTGCTAATAGACAATTGAGAACAATGTTATAAAACAGGAACTTGTTGAATAATAATAGAAAAAGATTGATCTCCGATAAGTACTAGTTGCTATTAAACAGAGGACAAGGTGATGTGAAATGAGGGGGGGGGGGGGGGGAAACAGTCGTAATTTTATACACATATTTATATATTTAAACTTAATTATGATGATATATTGTATTACACTGGATGGAAAACTAATAATTACGTTTGTAATTGTAAAGACTGATGCACAAAAATTTATGACCGAACGACATGTTGTACAAAGCTGAAAATGATTGAATATTTTTACTTGTTTTTTCTATGTTGAAAATAAAAATTTATACAACAAAAAAAAGAATCATATTTGTATTGAAAGCAGCCTTCTTTCTAATCTAGTACAGCGATGGGACAACAGCTTGTAATGCCTAGTAACATGATACAGATTTGGATATATTGACCGGGAATTTAAGAAATTGCAGTAAGACAGTGAAGAAGCTTTTGCTGATTTAGTTTCAGATAGGAGAGTCATAGAATCATATTTTTTGAAAAGGTTTATGGGGAGTTCCAAGGAGAGCTGGAATGGATTGCAAAATAAACAAATTCAACTCAACATGCAAAGTGTTAATTACAGAAGCCAAGGTTTGTTTATACATATGTACAATCCATTCTTTTTCCTCACCATTAGAGATTTAAGGTAAAGGTAGAGAGATTCAGGACAAAAAGAAGAAAAGTGGCCCTTTATTCCACATAGTCATTCATGGAAATTTGGGGCAATGGGGATGAATGATAGCCCATCAGTTTAAAGGAACTGGGCAAATACTTGGCACATTACGCTGTTGGTGACCACTCTTTACTACCTCTGAAATCACAAACAAAATCCCTGAAATAATCATTTGTAAATAATAAATTGAAGTTAACAAGGTCAAGGAAGTAACAGTGAGAAATCCATGCAATCTACCGTGTTTTTCGGAATATAAGACGCACCTTTTTCCCTCTAAAAAGAGGCTGAAAATCTGGGTGCGTCTTATACATCGAATACAGCATTTTTTGCCTCCTGAAACCCCGCCCCTTCACTAAAACGGTCACGTGCATACCCTTATGGAGGCTTCCAGAGAGCTGGGGAGGGCAGAAATGAGCAAAAAACAGGGCGTTTTTGCCCCCCCCCCCCCAGCCCCCAGCAGCACTCTATAAGCCTCCATAAGGCTATGAATGCAATTTTTTTGACCAAAAATCAGCCCGTTTTCACAAAAAAACGGGCTGTTTTTTCCTCATTTTGCCACCTCCCACCCCAGGAGCACTCTGCAAGCCCTCCCAAGGCTATTCATGCCTTTTATTTGAAAGAAAACAGGCCCATTTTCGCGAAAAACAGTGCAAAAAGGTTTTTTTTTTTCCCTTTCGGAAAGTTATTTAATTAGAGTGATTGATGAGAATTACGTTGGTCAAGTACTGTGCCTGCAGAAACAAAGATTTGTTCCAAAGGTGGTCAGTGCTTTCCTTCTCTAGCACATGGGTGGAAACACCTGGAAACATCTACCTACCTACTCTCTCTCTCTCTCTCTCCCTTCATATCTACTGTATTTCTCTATTTCTCTCTCTGTGTATTTCTCTCTCTCTCTATCCCTCTACTTACCTAGCTACACTCTCTCTCTCCCTACCTATCTGCTGTATTTCTCTCCCCCCTCTATATACAGAGGGGGGAGTAGGTAGTACTACTCTCTCTCCCTCTCTCCCCCTACCTATCTACTGTATTTCTCTCTCTCTATCCCTCTACCTACTTACCTATCTACACACTCTCTCTCCTTACCTACCTACTGTATTTCTCTCTCTCCCCTCTATCTGTCTATATACCTATCTACCTACTCTCTCTATCCCCCTACCTATCTACCATATTTCTCTCTCTCTATTTCTCTCTCTCTATCCCTTTATCTACCTACCTAACTACACACTATCTCTCCCTACCTATCTACCTACTGTATTTCTCTCTGTATCTCTCCCCCTACCTACCTACCTACCTACTCTCTCTCTCTCTCCCTCCCTACCTACTGTATTTCTCTCTCTTTCTCTCCCTCTCTCTTCAAAACCTGGGTGCGTCTTATACTCCGAAAAATACGGTATGTCTGTGAGCTTCCATGATGTATCTAATTGGCCACTGGTAACAAAGAATTCTGGAATAGATGGGCACTTGATCGTGTGGGACTCTTTATATTTTCATTAAATTAAAAGAACAGTAAAGTCTAGTTTCAATTGTTGAATCTGAGAGCTAAGAGCACCTTTTTTCTGTGAGGTTATTTTGATTCTGGTGAACTAGAGAATGAAGAAGGGAACATGTTAAATTGGTGTTCCTTCTAACAAAAAAGGATAGCTTGCGGTTTAGCAGGATGCTTAGATTTAGATATTGTGTTATAATGTTGAAGGGTGAGATCAGTTTGTCCTTTACACCTGCGAACTATGATGATTGAAAGCAAAATAATTCTTCGTTTTTTGTCACAAATATTGTGATGAAGGGCTTTTAAAAAAATTGCTCGCCAAAATCTTGAGATATTTTCAAAGCCAACTAATTTAACCCAGGAAAATCTTTCAGGTGGTTGTGGTCTCAACCACCTGAAAGAATTCATGAAGTAATTGCTGATTGTATGTGTAAGATTTGCGGCTGGGTTTGGCACAGACTAAGGCTGTAACTGAACAAAGTTCTATTTGTCATTAGATTAGGATCCCACTGCAAGATGGACGAAGGAGCAAATCCATAGAAGAACGAGAGGAGGAATATCAGAGGGTTAGGGAACGCATATTTGCACGGGAGGTAAGCGTGGATAAATTTTGATGGGACCCAGAAAGATACTCAACGTTCTGTGTAACCATAAGTTGATTTGTGTTTAATCAAACACTGAATCATTATATGTTTGCTGGGGCGCAAACAGGAATGACTAGAAATTGCAAATACAGTACAACTGTGAAGGTTCTTTACAATGAGATTTTAAGACACAGAAACAGAAGGTTGACCAAGTTAAGCAGCTGAATTTTACCTAATCCAACCTTGAGGCCTAAGATAGCCACTTAGCAAACCCAACCAGACAAGAAAACTGCTCTCTGATACCAAAAAGCAAGCCATTAGCCATCAGAAGGTAGAATACTGTACTCCTAATAATGGCCTCCTGTAATGATACTACAAGAAAACCATTAGTGTCAGGGAAAGGGAGGGAGAACAAAAGGGATAATCCAGACTAAGACTTTGTAAGTAAAAGTTGCTTCTGCCATTTCTAAGGAATGCAATTATCTCTCTCTTTTTCCTAGCAATCAGGGTGTTTTGAAATACAGCGGTGCTTAAAAGTTTGTGAACCATTTTGAATGTTCAATGTTCTGCATAAACATGACCTAAGACAGGGGTGTCAAACTGGATTTCTTCGAGGGCCAGGTCAGCATTGTAGTTTTCTGTGGCCCTGCTGGGGTGGGTGGGAGTGGGAATGGATGTTTCCTGAAGCATCCTGCTGACCAAAATGGGGTGAGCCCACCCCCACCCCCAACCCCCCCTCGGTGCCCCAATTTGACTGCCAGAGGCACACCAGGCTGGTCCTTGGCTATTTTCAGGCCAGCCCCGCAGGCCAGATTTAAGGGTTTTGAGTTGGACAACCCTGACCTAAAATACGATTTGTTCTCCACCCAAGTCCTTAAAAAGATAAAGCGAATCCACTTCAACATATGAGACAAAAATTACTCTTGGTCATTGATTTATTGAGGAAAATGATCCAAAGTTACGGTACATATTTGTGTGTGGTAAAAGCACGTGAACCTCTTGTCCCTAGGGCAGTGATGGCTAACCTTTTTTGGCTCGCGTGCCAAAAGCGGGGGGAGCGCGGGGGGGGGGCGTGGACGTGCCGCACCCATAATGCTATGTGCGTGACCCCCTGCTTTTGCCATGCTTTTTTTGCCCTTCCCAGGCTCCAGAGATTTAGATTTTAGATTTTAGATTTTATTAAACTTATATACCGCAGCCCTCTCCCATAAGGGACTCAGGGCGGTGCACAGGTGATTAAAATATGGATACAAACATATATACAAGAATAAATACGTCGTAAGTAGTCAATATAAAATCCTATTAAATAACCAACTTTATTAAATTGATTTAAATCAATTTAAAACCCACTTATTAAAACTATAAATTAATTTAAAATCAGTCGATAAAATAGTCTCGGAAATTAGGCCAGGCCAGCTAGATGGAAGAAGTGTGTCTTTAGACGTTGGCGGAAGAGGCGGAGGTCCGTGATAGTCCTAAGATCAGGGGGTAGGTCGTTCCAGAGGGTAGGGCCCACCACAGAGAAGGCCCTTCCCCTGGGCGTCGCCAGCCGACGGCACCCGGAGAAGACCCTCTCTGTGGGAGCGAATCGGTCGGAGGGATGTATGAGGTAGGAGGCGGTCTCGCAAGTAACTAGGACCCGTGCCATGGAGCGCTTTAAAGATGGTAATCAACATCAGAGGCTTTCTAGGAGCCTGGGGAGGGGTGAAAACAGCCTCCCTCCCCACCTCCAGAGGCTTCAGGAGCTTCCCTGAAGCCTCCAGAGGGTGAAAAACGGCCTCAAAAGGAGGCCTAAATCAGCGGGCCAGCACACCCATGCGTGCTGGAGCTGACAGGGCAATGCCTCGTGTGCCCTAAGAAATGGTTCCACGTGCCACCTGTGGCACCCGTGCCATAGGTTCGCCATCACGGCCCTAGGGGCTGGCTGAAAGAGCTGCCTACTGAAGGATTTCAACTCCCATGTTTGCTTGGATGGCTGAAATCCAAGCAGGCAGGGAGCTGAAATCCCTAGGCAGGCAGCTTTTTTAACCAGCCCTCGGAGAGCAGAAGGAGTCTTCTTGGCTGGCATTAGTAGCTTGCAAACTTCACTGTTGGTTTCCCAATGGACTTTCGAGGGAAGCCAGCAAAGAAGATTGCAAATGGCGATCACATGATTGTGGGGTGCTTTACAATTGGCTGTATGTGCTAACAAGTTGCCAGACATCCAGGTAACATTCATTGGGGGGGGGGGGAGGTGAAAATGTAAAGCACCCTTTCATTAATTCAAATGGTTGTTAAGTGAACAATCATAGATCAGGAACTATCTGATTCAAGGTTTAGGCTTGCTTTGCTGCCTCTGGATTAGAATGGTTTAATGTTTATGTTTATTAAATTTGTATACCGCCCTTCTCTCTTGCGGGACTCAGGGTGGTGAACAGGCATCAATGAAACAGTACAAAACATCAATATATAAAATACTTTTAAATGGCATTAAATTGGGGGCCTGTTCTAAAATCCAAATAAAACTAAATGAAAACAATTAAAATCAATTAAAAAACTACGCCAGTTTGTCATTACTGATGGAACTATGAATTCTGAACTGTGCCAACAAATTCTTCAGGGAAATGAACTACCGTATTTTTTGGAGTATAAGACGCACCTTTTTCCCTCAAAAAAAGTGGGTGAAAATCTGGGTACGTCTTATACACTGAATACAGCATTTTTGGCCTACCGAAACCCTGCCCCCTTTGCAAAAATGGATGTGTAGAGGGTTTGGGAGGCTTGCAAAGTGCTCCTGAAGGCTGGGGAGGGGCGTTTCTGCTTGTTTTCACACACACACACACACACACACACACACACACACACACACACACACACACAGCACTCCAAGAGCCTCCCAAAGCTCTGCATGCCCCCCCTTTTTTGCAAAAAAATAGCCCTTTTTTGCTCCTTGGGGGGGGCAGCCTCCAGGAGCACTCTTAAGAGCCTCCCAAAGCTCTGCATGTGCCCCCCCTTTTTTGTGTGTGTGTGTGCAAAAAATGAGGTGTGCAGAGGGTTTGGGAGGCCTGCAGAGTGCAAAACCCTTTTAAAAAAAAAAAAAAATTACCTATTCAAAATCATGAGGCGACTTATACTCCGGTGCGTCTTATAGTCCCCAAATTACAGAATCTAAGAAGCTGAAGAAAAACAGGATCATATAGCAAGACAACAACCCAAAGCACACAAGTCATGTGACTGAAGAATGGCTTATTTTGAAATTGCCAAGTCCAGGAGCTGACCGTAATCCTATAGAAATGTTGTGGAAGGACTTGAAGTGGGCACTTCCTGTGAGGAAGCCCACCCACAATCCAAAGTTGAAGCTGTTTTGTAAGCTGATGTGCAGGAGTGACCAACAATTCCTAGAAAGGTTTTCTTGGTGTGATTGCTGTCTAAGTGGGGGAATAGCAGATACTCCCATATAACACCTCTCCTGCGCAAGCTGCACTGGCTGCCTGTGGCCCTCCGGGTGCGCTTCAAGGGGCTAGTAACCATCTTTAAAGCGCTCCATGGCACGGGTCCTGGTTACCTGCGGGACTGCCTCCTACCACATACCTCCCTTCGACCTGTCCGCTCCCACAGGAAGGGCCTCCTTAGGGTGCCGTCTGCCGGACAATGCCGGCTGGCGACCCCCAGGGGGAGAGCCTTCTCTGTGGCAGGTCCCGCCCTCCGGAACGACCTGCCCCCCGACCTCCGCACCATCACGGACCTGCGCCTCTTCCGCCGGGCACTAAAAACACACCTATTTTATGTGGCCGGCCTGGCATAGTTTTTAACGGTATAGTTTTAATATAGTGGTTTTAATAGCTTTTAACCATAATTTTAGCACAGACCCCTAAATTTAATTCATTTTTACATTATTATTGTATGTATTGTCTTTTTTATTCTTCTGTGCACCGCCCTGAGTCCTACCAGGGAGATAGGGCGCTATACAAATACGATAAATAAATAAATAAATAAATGCTGAAAGCAAAGGTTCACATACTTTTGCCATACACACCAAAGTAAATAGACACAAAAACAAATACACACAAAAACAAATACACACGAATACTGTAGGCAGCTTTAGACCATTTTCCTCAATAAATAAATAAATGTACAAGTATAATTTTGCCTCATTTTTTTTTTTAAACGATATTCTCTATCTTGTTTTAAGACTTAGGTGGAGAACAGATATTTGTTCTTGGTCATATTTTTGCAGAAACATTGAAAATTCAATTGGGTTCATAAGCATCGTTAGAGGACTGCCACCAAATTCCTTCATAGTTGTACAGGTAGTCCTCAACGTATGACCACCATTGATCCCAACATTTCTGTTGCTAAGTGAAACCGTTAACTGAGTTTTGCCCCATTTCACAATTTTTTTTGTCACAGTTGCTAAGTGAATCTCTGCAGTTGTGAAGTTAGTAACATGGTCTGGCACCCCCCATTGACTCTTCTTGTCAGGAATTCACAAAAAGTGATCACACGACCCTGGGACACTGCAAGGGTCATAAATACAAGTCACTTGCCAAGGGTCCAGTTTTTTTGATCACATGACCATGGGGATGCCGCGCCGGTCATGTGAAAAACACTCATAAGTTATCTTTTTCAGTGCCGTTGTAATGTTGAACGGTCACTAAAGGATCTATTGCAAGTTGACAACTATGAAGGTTAATATAAATTACAAACCTGGAACTTGTGTAAGGTCAAATGAGCATGATTTTGATTATTATTATAGATTTGCGGGTTATTTGCGGGACCGCCTCCTACCACATACCTCCCTTCGACCTGTCCGCTTCCACAGACAGGGCCTCCTCAGGGTGCCGTCTGCCGGACAATGCCGGCTGGCGACTCCCAGGGGAGTCTGTCTTCTCTGTGGCAGGTCCTGCCCTCTGGAACGACCTGCCCCCGTACAACCACGGACCTGCGCCTCTTCCGCCGGGCATTAAAAACACACTTATTTTATGCGGCCGGCCTGGCATAGTTTTTAAATTTGATCTTAGCAAGGTTTTTTTATGTTTTTAGCACGGGTTTCTAATTTAATTTATTTTAATATATTTCTACTGCATTTAGTGTTATAGTATTTTATTACTCCCTGTGCACCGCCCTGAGTCCCGCAAGAGAGATAGGGCGGTATATAAATGTGAAAAATAAAAAAAAAGATTTTCTGCCTGGTAGTTGTATTCAGATGTGGTATTCAGCAGGCTCTGATCAGTTCTGGAGAATCGGTAGCAGAAATTTTGAGTAGTTCGGAGAACCGGTAAATACCACCTCTGACTGGCCTCGCCCCTATTTATTCTCTGCCTCCCGAGTCGCAGCTGAATGGGGATTTTGCAGTCTCCTTCCCCTGGAGTGTGGAGGGAATGGAGATTTTACACTAACCTTCCCCTGCCACACCCACCAAACCATGCCCCCAGAACTGGTAGTAAAAAAATGTGATATAAAAAATAATAATATAAAATATATCTGATGTGATGTACTTGAAATAATATGAAACTTGGATGAATATTGAAGAGATGTATGAAAATATTTTGCAATCAGTGGATACACTTTCTATAACATGTAAGATGGAGTATTTTTGTATTATGTTTAAAAATAAAATAAATAAAACAATTTTATAAAAAAAAAAAAAGAACTGGAAGTAAAAAGATTTGAATCCCACCACTGGTTGTAGTCATGAGAAAGTTTTAACAGGGCTTTTCGGAGCCCCTTGTTAGATACATCTTGATTTCAGCTTGCCGTAATCATTATCTAATGAGATTTCTTTCCATTTCTGTTTCAAATTGTGCTGCTGCGCTTGATGATTAGTCGGGCCAAAACGGATTCCTGAATGAAGGCAGGTGAGTAAAGCTTGTGCATGCTTCCTTCTAATCTTCAGTCTTTCTTGAGGATCCTGAAACTCCGTAACAATGCTTTTCTTTGATGTTAACCAACAGACTCGCCAAAGAAGGCTTTTCTTCTAGCTCTCACAAAAGGCGACAGATCTTTAGGTACCTCTGTGTGATTTCTTGCATACATTTGTCTTGCAGAGCAAATTCGCACCCATGCATGGCTGCTTGTCGAGTCCTTCCAGTTGTCATCTCTTTTGCAACATCACTTTCTGTTTTTTTTCTTCTCCCACAAATAAGACAGAAAGGGTGCTTAGAGACATTTCATCCTGGGGAGCTGGGGGTTGAGAGCATTTACTTAGGAAGTAAATTCTCTTGCTTCCCATACAGCTGACTTCCAAGTAAGTAAACTTCAGGTTGAAGTCCTACCGAGAATTAGGATGGGGAAATGGGTGGCAAAACCCAGGGACACTCCAGTCGTTGTGCAGCTGCTCCCACTATTTATTTATTTTTATTTTATTGAATTTATACTCCGCCCTTCTCCAAACGGACCCAGTGCAGGAATGTTAAAATACATACAAAACATATAAAATTTAAAAAACTTATTGTAATAAAACCCTGCGCTAAAAACCGAATTAAAAATCCCAAATTTAAAACTGTCTAATAGTCAGTAATGGAGGTTACGCTAGGCCGGCCAGATGGAATAGATGTGTCTTCAGACACTTGCGGAAGAGGCGGAGGTCGGAGATGGTGCGGAGGTCAGGGGGTAAGTCGTTCCAGAGGGCTGGCCCTGCCACAGAGAAGGTTCTTCCCCTGGGTGTCGCCAGTCGGCATTGTCCAGCCGACGGCACCCTGAGGAGGCCCTCTCTGTGGGAGCGTATCGGTCTGAGGGATGTATCTCTTGATGCTTCTAGAACAGGGGTTTCAAACTTAAGGCCCGTGAGCCGGATCCGGCCCGTGGGATGCTTAGATCTGGCCCACGGGGCTGCCCTGGTAACAGCAAAGGACTGACCTGTGGTGCCCCTGCCAGCGAAAACGGAGCTCAGGAGAGCATCATATGGCCCTCGCAAGCTCAGTTTTTGCTGGCAGAGGATTGCAGGAGGCTGTCCCAGCCGAAAACGGAGATCAGGTGCCCCAACACGAGTGACATCAAGGTGGTCACGCTCCCTGGCAGCTTCCCCCCCCCCCCCCAAGGTAAAACAAAACCCTGGTGCGGTCCTTAATAAAATCAGGTTTGACAGCCCTGTTCTAGAAGACATAATTTTGTAATTCAGCTGGTTTTCTTTAACCTTATGTGATGAAGTTGGTGTCAGTAAAAGCACAGGGTCAAATGTTAAGCCGTCTTTTGTCCTCTCAAAATAAGTTTCATACGGCTCAGCATAGGAGGCTGCCATATCATCAAGCCAAATCATTGATTCATACACCTCAAGGCTACTGGCTGTGTCTGACAGGAATCCATTCATTGATGGTTCAGACCGGAGTCTTTCTCAGCCCAGTATGGAGGAGATGCCTGGGATTAAGCTTTGAACTATCGCTCTATACCTACCTGTTCTCTTCAAAGGGATGGAGTAGTTATTGCGTGCCAGCAAAGTAGTTGAGCTGAACAGTTCTTTGAAAAGGATTTTTGCAATGAAGAGGGAGAAAGTTAAGTCTACATCTCACTGTAGCTTAATTATGCTTTTAAAACAACAATAATAATAGTCAACATTGATGTTTTTCCCCCCTTGAATCCAGGAATGCATTATAAAAGCAGGCATCAACTCATTTCTTCAAATAAGTGAAGGGACGGGCTAATGGGGGGAGGGGATTCTTGGAAGTCTCTCTATACCAGGGATGTCCAAACTTGGGAACTTTAAGACTTGTGGACTTCAACTCCTAGAATTCCCCAGCCAGCTATGCTGGCTGGGGAATTCTGGGAGTTGAAGTCCACAAGTCTTAAAGTTCCCAAGTTTGGACATCCCTGCTCTATACACTCACAGACAACTCCTATTCCTGAAAAAAAAAGTACATTTATTTTTAATTTTAAACACAACATAAAAATCCTCCTTTTCACATACTTTTGAGAGTGTGTCAGTTGGTTATGAAATATTTTTGTGCAGCTCTTCCACAATCATCTAAGATTCATATTATTTCATGTAAGACCACTCCTATTCCTGTCAAGCGCCATCACTAGAGAGGGATCCAGTTCTTGGCATCGACATGCTGACCAGGAACCCAAGCATGGTAGCAACTTACCGTATTTTTCAGAGTATAAGACACACCTTTCCCCCACCCCCAAAAGAGGGTGAAAATCTGGGTGCGTCTTATACACGGAATACAGCCTTTTTGGCCTCCCAAAACCCTGGCCCCTTCCTAAAAACGGATGTGCAGAGTGTTTGGGAGACCAGCAAAATGCTCCTGGGAGCTGGGGAGGGCAAAAATGAGCTCATTTTTGTCCCCCCGCAACCCCCAGGAGCACTTTGCAGGCCTCTCAAACTCTCTGCATGCCCCACTTTTCACAAAAAGGGCTTGGGAGGCCTGCAGAGTGCAAAAACAGATTTGTTCCAAAGGTGGTCAGTGCTTTCCTTCTCCAGCACATGGGTAAATACACCTGGAAACATCTACCTTCCTACCTACTCTCTCTCTCTCTCTACCTACCTATCTACTGTATTTCTCTCTCTCTCTCTCTCTCTCTCTCTCCCTTCCTCCCTCCCTCCCTCCCTCCCTCCCTCTCCCTCCCTACCTACTGTATTTCTCTCTCTTTCTCTCTCTCTCCATCTCTCCCCCTCCCTCCCTCCCTACTCTCTCTCTCTCTCTCCCTACCTACCTACTGTATTTCTCTCTCTTTCTCTCCCTCTCTATCCCTCTAGCTACCTACCTACTTTAAAAAAAAACCTGCCTCTTCAAAACCTTGGTGCGTCTTATACTCCGGTGCATCTTATACTCCAAAAAATACGGTACACTGGAGAAGTGTAGAAAGTAAATATCAAATTAGACCCGAATGCCATACATTCGTAAAGCAGCCATACATTTAGAAATGTTGACACTAAACTAGCAAAATCTGCAGCTGCTTTAAAAGCCCAGCGATCCCGATTGCTGCAACTTATTGAAGAAACCCAGGTGTCTTCTCATGACACCCCAAGCCCTCAGGGATGGTTTCAGGGCTTTATATTTGTCAGGATGCCATTATGAGAAGGCCTTCCGTCTTGGGATCATCTGGTGCTCAGGGTGGCAAAGTGGCAAGGGTGGCAGGGTGGCAAAGTATCTTGGGTAAATATGATTATAATTTTAGAGTCTTTGAAGTTTAGAGTCTGCTTACTAGCGAAAGCAAAGCGGCATAGGTCAGTTGCTCCCTTCAGCCACTTCATTAAAATAATTCAAGTACAGGTTGAGAATAGCAGCACAAGCACACACACACACACACAAAAACCCCCTAAGGATCAACCCCCAAAAAATCATAAAAAGATTAAAAATACGAAGCAATGAAAACTAATGCCAGAAAATCTAAATTTCTCCATAGTCAATATATACATGACATTGAAGGGGAAATCACATCACTATTTGACTTGGCTGCAGCTAAAAGCTGGAACTCTTTCAAAGAAAAAGTACAGAAGAAGCATCATGGCAGCACAACAGGCTATGAATCATCAAAGCCAAAATTGGGCATATTTTAAATTACAGCAAATGCCAACTACGTAAGATCAAAGATGAACATATAGATCATCTCATTAGCTGCTGCGGTAAAATTGCCCAGAGTGTATTACCAATGCCATGAAATTTCTAGAAAAAATATTCTTTTAAAATGTATGTAGAAAACAGCTTTGCTGTTTAAAAAAGGCAACTGACACCATACACGTGAAAAAGAAAACAAGGCCAGAATCTTGGGTTTTAAAATATAGATGAAAAGTCACCTGAAAAACACACCAGACAGTACTGCTATTGGGGGAAGTGGGGATGATGTTCATAGATGTTGAAATATTAGGACATAAATAAATGGATGAAAATCAAATGGAAAAAATACTGAGATTTGTAATTTAAAGGACTTTGGGAGGAAAAAAAAATCAATTATAATGCCAGTAGTAATTGGAGTGCTTTGTACCGTGCCAAAGATATTTACCAAATATTTCAACGTTTTAAATCTGTTTGACTTAAAACTGCTGACTTTGGGGAGGGGTGGAAAGGAAAGACCTTGCTTATAATTTCTTAAAAGTATAATATCTCCACGATTCCTCAGCTTGAATAGAACAGAAATCTTTGGAAAATGCCAAGTCTAAAAGCTGATATTCATTGGGTGAATTTGCAATGTCCCAAGGTACATTGGACCAAATCCTAATTACCTTTTCTAAAGTTCCTTATCTATTTATCTATATCTATATAAATAAAATGTAACAAGAGTTTGTTCAAAACCGCTAATCTCCAAAAGTACTGCACCGATCGCTTCCAAATTTTCATACAATGTTCCTTTCGAATACGGCACCAATGATTATATATATATATATATATATATATATATATATATATATATATATATATATATATATATATATATATATATATATAGTGTAGATGTCACACCTGTGCCAGGTACACGCAACGGAAATGTAAAAAATTGTAAAAAAGGTAGGTAGATGGATACAGAGAGAGCAGTGGGCACAGGTATTATGTCATCCTTTATGACATAAAATACTCTGTCCATAAGATTCAAGGAGAAATACAGTAGGTAGGTAGGTAGGTAGGTAGGTAGGTAGGGGGATAGAGAGAGGGAGAAATACAGTAGATAGGTAGG
This sequence comes from Rhabdophis nuchalis, assembly GCA_039707465.1. NCBI lineage: Eukaryota > Metazoa > Chordata > Lepidosauria > Squamata > Natricidae > Rhabdophis > Rhabdophis nuchalis. The sequence continues at coordinate 191,274,272 of CM077646.1, forward strand.
TAGGTAGAGGGAGAGAGAGAGGGAGGGAGAAATATAGTAGGTAGGTAGAGGGAGAGAGGGAGTAAGTAGGTAGGTTGGGGGTTATACGGTGGTTGTGTGTACGTGTTTGTGTGTGCAGGTGTAGATCTACACACAGATTGGTTGGCTATTTAACCAGACTGGGCCACAGCAACGCATGGCTGGGAACGGTTAGTTAAGAATATAAGAGAGAAAAACCTTGCAAATCCTAAATTGTGATGCCAAAGCTTATGCAGTCATTTTCTACTTTCTTGAAGTGAATGTGTAAATAGGAGCAGGATCAAGGAATTCTTCGTTCTTCTCTTGTGTTACTCTTTTTCCATGGTTACCTTTAGCATGTAACTCATCTATTGATGTTGCTTTTGCTATCCTGGGAAAACAAGCAGTTAAATTGTGTGGACTGCTTTGGCATACTTTAATAAGAGCAGTCTGCATGGCTTGATGGAAGTGCTTTTGCATTGTGATTAAAAATACAATATTTGCTCAAAGCAAATTGTGAGCATTAAAGACCAAACCGTACGTCTCAAGAGTTGAATTAGAGTTCTTATTCTTGTGTAGCTGCTGCTCAGTTCATTGAAGAACTGATTCATGGAAGAATTAGTTTTGGGGCACTGTGTCCCACATCTGAATCTATCTCTGGTTCTGTTACCTTTAATAGCAGCCACCAAATTCAGTTTTGCCTCATGAGGTTGCCTCATGTATGCTTTCCAGAACATTCTTGGGATTGGTTATTAGATCTTTGGGAGAATTTATTTATTTATTATTTATTTATTAATCCAATTTATACCCCACCCTTCTCCTAAAAAAGGACCCAGGGCGGCGCACAAGTAGTTTAAAACAAAACACACATATAAATACCCATATTAAAAGCTATTAAATAATGATCCCGTGCTAAAACCAGCTTATAAAACCTCTTAATTAAAATTTTCAATGTTAAAACTCAGTATCGGGGTTATACTAGGCCGGCTTGTTGGAACAGAAGCGTTTTAAGGCGCTGGCGGAACAGACGGAGGTCCGAGATGGTACGTAGTTCGGGGGGCTATTATATTATACTTTTAAGAATTTGTTGAAACCTCACCAGAACAAAACAACCTATAGATAAGAAATTCATCTGTAGTCATGGCAACTTCCTTTCAGCTGGTAAGATGCAATTAAGAATTTGAAGTTGTTGAGGGACACTCAGCATGGAGGTCATTGTTCTCCGAAGCCTGTATCTGTTCCTATATAAAGAAGTTATATGAGTTAGAATTGGCTAGTAAGCATTGATGATAGGTTGCTAATCAAGTGAGGTCTGCTGATGTGTGAAAGTTCTTCTGGAGAAGCCATCTTGAAATGAACACTACTGATCAACACTGCTCTTCAACATTCCTTCCCAGGCTGTCTATATTAAATAACACCCTGGTAGGATTGAAGGTTTATCTACGTAGCTCAAAATATAGCCACTTTCAGTAACTTGACATTCAGGTTACAGAATATGTTGTTTAATCTCTTCCGTAGATATTTCTCCTGTTCTGATGATAATGGAGACATTAAAATACTTAACTGACTCAACAGTTTTTTGGTAAGCCATTGACAATGACTATGGTTATCTCCCCCCCCCCCCCCCCCAACCTTTCTCACTGCGATAGTCATTAGGGCAGTGGTGGGTTTCTGCAGGCTCGCACCTACTCGCGAGAGCCGGTTGGTGAAATTTAGAGAACCGGTGAGAGGGGGTTCCACCGGCGTACCTGGAAGTAAATCTGCCCCGCCGCTCCCCGTGACACAACGGGAAGGAAAGGAAAGTAAAGGAAGGAAGAAAGGAAAAAAAGAAAGAAAGAAAGAATTTATCATCACAATTGAGTCCAAAATTTTGGTTGCTAAGCAAGAGCGTTGTTAAATGAGTTTCACCATATTTTAAAAGGTGGCCACTCCCGCTCTGTCACATGACTGCCAAGCCACGCCCACAAAATAGGTCACACCTACAGAGTAGGTTCTAAAAAAATTTGAAACCCACCACTGCATTAGGGTCTGTATTTACTACCCTGGTGTGAAAACTCCCCATTACTCTGCAATAGAGGCTGCGTGCAGTAGAAATCTGTACATTCTTAATTTCACAGATTTTAGCAGAATAGCCTCTTTCGCCAATATCTGTAATGATAGACCAGTGATGGCGAACCTTTTTTGGCTCGCGTGCCAAAAGCTGGGGAAGTGCAGGGGGGTCTATGGCACTACCCCAGCACGCATGCACGCATGACCAGTGCTCCGCCCCCATTTTTCGTGTGCTGTTTTTGCTCTCCCCAGACTCTAGAGGCTTTTGTCCATAGGGCCATTTTTTGCCTTCCGGAGCCTTCAGGGAAGCCTCTTGAAGGCTCCTGAACGCTCTGGAGGGCTAAAATCGGCATTCCTGAACTTCCGGTTTGTCTGTAGGGCCGGTTTTTCGTGCTCCAGAAGCTTCAAAGACACATGTGCGCTGGCCAGCTGACAGGGCAACTCCTTGTGCGCCCTGACAAATGGTTCCACGTGCCACCTGTGGCACGCACGCCATAGATTCGCCATTCCGGTGATAGACTGACTTTTTAATTTGTCACAATAAGTTTAGGGTCCATTTTACCACCCAATCCTTTCAGATGGTTGAAATAGCTTTTTTTAAAGTCTGACGTACTCATTTTAATATTGACAAACCAAAACCACCTGCTCCAATATTTCCAGTCTTGACATGTGATGGGGGAATTGAGAAAGCAAAATACTAAAACTCTGAATTGCAGACTCTTTTCAACTTGGCAAGTGTGGGGTTTGGGGGGGGGGGGGAGAGGGAAGGTTTTCTTTGGGACCGAAAGGCAGCCTCCTGTTATCTCTGCATCTGGCTGAAGTCCCTTGTCCAAGTTTGAAACGTGGACACCTTGCAATAGTTAAGGTGTCTGGGCTCTCATTTGATATCCCAACTATTGTACAAGTCTCAATGTGAAATTTGTTTGAACCACATGGAGTTCAATAGATTGTTGGTACAAAGAAGCTGGAGGAATTCCTCCTGTAATTGATCACCTTCAATAATAACCTAGAGAAAATGAAGGGGGGGAAGATGGTGAATATGTAACTCTTTGTCTACAAACATGGTGCTGTTTAAATGAACATCCTTTAAGACAGGGGTCCCCAACCCCCGGGCCACGGACCGGTGCCAGTCTGTGGCTTGATAGTAACCGGGCCAGAGTGAGCGGCGGAGAGAGTACTGCAACTCTTAGGAAAGTGTAGCAAACGCTCCGCTATCCTGGCGACTGGCAGGGACGCTCCCCGGGGGCAAGACGGGGGCAACGGCCTGCATTGGGGGGGTTCGGGGCACCACCCGGCCCTGCGCGGGGGGAAGGGGCTGCTGAGGATCCTTCGCCCGGGACCCCTGGCAGCTTTCCCGCCCGGTTGCACGTGACCGGCGAACGCGCGCGCGGCCCACGAGACTCGACTCACCCGCTGGAGGCTCCCACCAGTACATGGATTTTTTTTTACATGAAACCGGTCCCTGGTGCCAAAAAGGTTTGGGACCCCTGCTTTAAGAGCTCTTTCAGATGCAACAAAATCAAATCTTTTTAAACTAACAGTTTAAAGCAAAACATTATAGGAGTAAACCGAAAACCAGAGATTTCAGATAGTTACACCTAAAGAACACCTCTGCAAAAAGATACTCTTTTTATACCTACTGGATCAATAAATCCTTCCTTTCTCCTTCCCTTTCCTCCTTTTCCATCATTGAGTACTGAGCCTTTTCCCGCTCTTCTCAATGCACTCTTGTCTAAAACCATGTTCTCTGAAGGACTGTGTGCCAATATTAGTAGTTTGTTAACAGAGTTGTATTTATCGGCATTTGGTATTTAAAAACAGTTATCTTCTATTCCCAGGGATTGTAAACATGAAGTCTGAACCTGAAAGACCTATATAAAGCCTTGAGATGCAACATGGTGTTGGCTATGTATATTTCAGTTTCAAGCTTGTGAATTCTAATATAATCTCAGTCTGGGCAAGCAGTACAAAGCCTCTGAATTGTCCTTTCGGCCAATTAAAAGTTTTCCTAAATGACTTTCAATATTAAATACTTTGATTGTCCTTCCCTACTTACTTCTGAATTGGTTTTCTTGGGGAATTGTCGGTGAACGGTATTCTTGGAGACTTCAGCATCTCTGCTGTCCTCGCTGTTACATAACTCCCTGCAATTTTAATAAACGTCGTCCTATTATCCTGTCTAATTCTGTCCTGAAATTTAGGAACAATCTTGTTTTTCATTTGTACCTTCGCACATACGAACTAGACTGCCAGCATTTTCACACTGTTCTTCCAGCTATGCTCCCAATTCTCACCAGTTTGGCTCTTGTTTAGTGACGCAGTGCAGATTCTGTTTTTTTGAGCCCGGAGGTATTTTGACAGTGTTTGGAAGGAGCAGTCACAGGTCCATGCTACGTGAGGAAACATGCCCATCTCTATCTAGCACAGGGGTGGGCAAACTTTGCAACTTTAAGTCTGAAGGACTTCAGCTCCCAGACTTCTCCAGCCAGCTTTGCTGGCTGGAGAATTCTGGGAGCTGAAGTCCTTCAGACTTAAAGTTGCAAAGTTTGCCCACCCCTGATCTAGCAAAAAAACATTTTGTGATGCCCATGTGGCAGTTTACTCATCAAAGAGTTAACAGTGTTTGAATTGAATGGACTGCTGGAAATACCTGCTTACCTGAGTAAGGAGGGAATAGCCGAATTCTGATGCCAGGGCACAGGGCATGCTTGAACTCATCCTGCATTTTTGGTTAGTGCACTTGGGTTATGAGTGCATCTGCAAGGCAGTGTTGACTTAGATTGTCACCCGATACTGTGATGCTCACCATTCTGCCTATTTCTCCAGGAGCAGCCTGTAAAGCCCATCTGCCTACACGTCAGTCTGTTTGAAAGCCAGTCGCTTGGAGCTGGCCCCTTTTCAGTGTTAGCTACCTGTGCTCATTTGTCTGCTGTTCCAATACCAAAGCATTGACATCTTGAATGTTGAGACATGCTGTGCCTTTTTTCTGGTCCACGATGACTTTAACCGTTGCCATCCCTGACGCAGGGGTAACCGAGATGGGCTCAGCCGGGCTTCAGGCAGCCGTCAGAGCAGCACGGAGAGTGATATGAAGTCCCTGGAGCCCCGGCCGTGGAGTAGCACCGACTCCGATGGCTCGACGCGCAACCTGCGGCCTCCGGTCACCAAAGCCAGCAGCTTCAGTGGCATTTCCATCTTGACCCGAGGAGACAGCATTGGCGGCATTGGCAAAGGGAATGGTGCCAACAGGACTGCCAGGCCAGGTATCTCTTCCTTCCTCATTTGCCCTTCTTCAAGTAAAATAAGAAGAGATTCTAAGTTTGTGACGAATACAGCTTGGAGGTAAACCCTGTCTGCTTCCCTTCCAGTGGGTCCCAGCTCACCTCTTATGCATTGGCATTGCTTAACACTATAGAAAGATGCAAAGAATAAGAAAGCATTAAAGGGGAAAAAAGATTAAGAAAATAGAAAACAATCTTAAAACCGCATAATTAACAGAGGAAGGGGGGGAAATGTAAAATAGATTGTATATAAAATAGTGCAGAATAAGAGTTATAAGAGAAATATATTTACGTAGAAGGATATGTATTGTATAGAAATAAGTAGATGGAAAGAGTAATATGTATAGAAGAAATATAAGCATAAATAACTATGAGTAGATGAAAAATGTGTAAAAATACACACACACACACACACACGTATATATGTACGGATAAAAAGAGTATAATGGTGACTTAACAATGTGTTGTAAAGATGATATTTGTGTTTTTTGAAAAAGGGAAAAAAACTGTTTAATAAAAATATATATTTTAAAAAAACACACGATAGAAATCAAAAGGAGGCAGCTAGAAACCCACCCTGAAACATTTGCTCTAGATAGCAGGCTTGTCACTTTTGAGAAACGGAGCCAGCAACAGCTGGTATCAAGGATTTTGTCCCATTCCGGAGATGATCAAGATGTTGAGAAAAAGTCAATCTCTACCTGTTAAGTACAGCCTGGGCCCTGGATCTTATCTACAACGCTGGCCCATCTTGACAAAAATACCTTCTGTCTTTTCCGTCCAGTTAGAACTGCTTTAAACGCAAGGACGTTTTATTTTTGAGCCCTAATTTGTTGGGTTCCATGAAGCCCCTTGTTAGTGTTGTGTCAGCTTTAAAGAACGTTCACATTGAAAAGCAACCCGCAGTGATAATGCTCACTCTTCCCTTTTCCCCTTGCGCTGTTTATAGGTCATACCACACAAATCTGGTATAGGTTTCAATGCCAATGGCTGCTGACACCACAAAGTCATTTCATTTTCATTTTATTAAATTTATATACTGCGCCACTCTCCCAAAAAGGGACTCGGGGCGGTGCACAGGAAAAATAAAACCAGGCATATACATAAATACAGATAATAAATATGTCATAAATATTAAAAACTTATTAAATTAACCCAACCTGTGCTAAAACCAATTAAAACCCCAATAAAATCTAATTCAATTTAAAACCAGTCGATAGTCTCGGAAGATTAAGCCAGGCCAGCTAAGCGAAAAAAGTGCGTTTTTAATTGTTGACAGAAGAGGCGGAGGTCTGTGATATTCCTAAGATCGGGGGGTAGATCGTTCCAGAGGGAAGGGCCCACCACAGAGAAGGTCCTTCCTATGGGCGTCGCAAGCCGGCATTGCCCGGCCGTTGGCACCCGGATCCGCTCTTTGTGGGAGCGGATCGGTCGGAGGGATGTATGGGGTAGGAGGCAGTCTTGCAAATAACTAGGACCCGTGCCATGGAGCGCTTTAAAGATGATAATCAACACCTTGAAGCGCACCCGAAAGACCACAGGCAGCCAGTGCAGCTCACGCAGGAGAGGTGTTACATGGGAATGGCTCCCAAGATCCCCCGCGCGGCCGCATTCTGCACTAACTGTAGCCTTCGGGTGCACCTCAAGGGGAGCCCCATGTAGAGAGCATTTCCATAGTCCAGACGGGATGTCACGAGAGCGTGAGTGACTGTGCGAAGGGCGTCCCGGTCAAGTAAGGACTGTAGCTGACGAACCAGGCGAACCTGGAAAAAAACCCTGTTGCATGATAACCATAAATGAGAACGGTGTGCAGAAATAAGCTTTGTTTAATACTTTGGGATAAAAAAAAATCCCCCTTCAGAATTCTGTCATTTCATTCTGAGACTTCTTTATCTAATTGACAGGTAATTCAGTAAAAAAAAACACCTGTAATCCCTCCTAGCTAGACCCAAAGGTGCTTTTTCAAGAGGCAAGTGGACATTCTGCTTTTTCTTTGAAGACGTTTCGCTTCTCATCCAAGAAGCTTCTTCAGTTCTGACTGGATGGTGGTGGGGAATGGAAGGATTTATACTCCTTGCAGACAGCTCCTATCGGACAGCTTGTAGTCAGAGCTGAAGAAGCTTCTTGGATGAGAAGCGAAACATCTTCAAAGAAAAACCAGAAAGTCCAGCTGCCTCTTGAAAAAGCACCTTTGGGACAACCATGACCTGGATGGCTGAGAATCTCCATAGACCAGTGATGGCGAGCCTTTTTTGGCTCGCGTGACAAAAGGGGGGGGAGCGCAGGGGGGTTGTGCGCAGGCGTGCCACACCCATTATGCTATGTGCACAACCACAGCAAGCATGCGCTCGTGACCAGCACTCCCCTCCATTTTTGGCACACTTTTTTCGCCCTCCCAAGGCTCCCCTGCCCCCCTGGAGGCCCTCCAGAGGCTTCAGGAGCTTCCCTTAAGCCTCCAAATGGTGAAAAACCAGCCCTATGGGCAAACCGGAAGCTCAGGAACTGACTTCTGGTTTGCTCCTAGGGTCAGTTTTAGGCCTCCGGAGGGCCAAATAGGGCCTCAAAAGAAGGCCAAAGTCAGTGTGCGCGTGCTAACAGGGCAAGCCTTGCGTGCCCTGACAAATGGCTTCCATAGCCATAGTGCCATATGTTCGCCATCACGGCCATAGACGCTCCCAGCAAAACTGATGAGCTTTCATATATGCAACCCAAAAGGATGGTGGCTCTTGAAAAATCATTGGGGAAGATGTACTTCACATCTCTTACATCAGGTAAACAAGACTAGGAAATAAATGTGATGTCACCTACCTAGCATGTCAGCAATTGAGATGATCAGCCTGTAATCTGAAACATGAACAAGATAGCAGGTTGGGAAATGTTGGTTAACATTAAATGCGCTTCTGAAGGAGAAGTGCTACACGGAAAAGTTCCTTCAATCCCGTTTAACCGTCATCAGCATCTTTGTTGGTACTTGCTATTTGTATGGGTAAGTCAGCATACATACTGTTATTTCTTTCCCCTCCAGGGGGAAGGACATGGGCCTCCAATATTCTCTTCCGTCACTCTGCAGTATTATGTAGTGGGATGGATGATGCAGTATCAATATGTGGGGTGGATGATGCATTTGCAGATGTACTAATGCATCCTCTTACCTTCAGGAATAGGGATGTGTCAATAGAGAGGGTGGCACAAAGTAACATAGTGTCTCCTCTCTCCACTGTTTCTTCCCACAGCACTTGGGATGACTCATATTTAACCATCCATCTACTCACCCTGTTTACTTCAAGGGCAGGCACTGATATCCCTTTGTTTATTTCCTTTGCCACGTTTTCCTTTTGGCGTACTTGTTTTCGAACATGCTCCCCTGCCTTCATAGCATGGTTTTGGAGAAAAGTCCTGTCACCCATCTGGTTGTGCAGATGCACGAAAAGTTGATCTTTGCATCAAAGAACGTTGACATTTTTGCTTTGTCTTTGGCATCTAGCTATATGACACCCATTTTTAAGCCATGTGCATAGCTTTTTAAGTGACAGAAGAAAGCATCAAGGCAGGCATGCAATAATCAGTGTGGTTCACAACTAAAGCACCAAGAATAGACTGTGTTGCTGGGCGATTTAGTGATTCATATTCTCAGATTTTTTAAATTTCTTTTATCTCATTTGTACAAAAGCTGTAATAAAAGTGCACAATGAACACTGCTCCTTTTTATGTTGGTCCTTTAGTTGTATCTCCATTGGTTACTTTGAATTATTCGGCCATCATTAACCCACAAATAACTAAGTTTCATCCCTTTCCTGCTTCCAATATCCCTTGTCACATTATTCCCATGTGAAGAGAGACTGGTGGAGGAGTGCTGCATGGCAGCTGGTGCATGAATATATTATACAATGAAAAGTTCTTAAGAACACCAAGAACTTGTGTGGGAATGTGACCGAAGACAGGAGCTGTGGGATAGGAAGTCTCGAATGCAAATGCATGGGGTGGCTTTAAGAAAGTAGTTACTTCTGCCCTCACAAAAGTACTATTTTGTAAAGTATTATCAAAGAGATGTATAATTAAATGTATTGGATGTGCGGTATTTTGATCATGCAGCTTGGGTTTCCCTTCATGCTGGACTTATTTTGGAGTAGTCACATAATAAGACACAGACCTGAGTGATACACAATACAATTTGGATGGTGCTACCTACTCCCCAACGTAGGAGTTTGAGTGCATAATTAGAGCAAAAAGGGGAATTTCTGTGTCTGGGTTGGCATTTCAGACCCAACGGGGTTCCAGGAGGTTGTAATTCTAGTCCTGTTTCTGATTATGTCCCATTTTCTTCATGCCTCTTCATTGCCAGCATTTTCCTTATTGGGTAGTCGTACTACGTAACTTCTTCCCTGCCACCAATTCTTTCTCCTGGCCCCTCAGGTACTTCTCAACCAGTAAAAATCCAGTGTTTTGGAGAACAGTTCCCATCAGTCAGTAGGGTGTGGACAAAACACATTTCATTTGTATGCTTCCTGGATTGATAATCAAGGAGAACATGTTTCTTTCAGTCTAAAGAACTGGCATGAACTACAGTATTTATGTTATTGTCCAGCCACCCCTCCTCGGTGCCGAAACTGTTGATTATTCAGATTTTTGACGTTGGGTATGTAAATATATGGAAAAAAGCTTCCTTCCTTAGGAGCAACCCCTGAGAAACCTACAAAAGTATCATCATGTAGATTCTTGTACAGATGCTTATGGCCTATCTACATGCAAATCTATGGTTTTCTTAAGCCAACGAGTAAAGCTAGATCCTCTTTCTCTCTGTCCTTCAAACATAGACATTTTAACCAGAGACTGTGTCAGGCAAATCCTTCATATGTTTTTAAAGAAGACTAGATGGTGGGTTTGGTTGAATGTTCCTGCAACAGAAGTCTACTTAGTTATAATTTTCTTTTTGCATAGCAACCATTCCTTAAGGCCACTTATTTTCAGCTAACACAGCACTGTCTTTGGAAGGGGTTTTTAGTTTGACGTTTTTATTTTATCATTGGTATAGAATCTTCTCTAATAGCAAGAGGCAGACAGTTACCCAAGGTTCAAATACTAGCAGTATAAGTAAAATACAAAACAAAATGTCAAGTTATTTTTCCATTTATTTTATTTTTAACCTTGTGTTCTGGTTTTTTTTTTTACAATTGCATATGTCATACATGAAAAGAATAGGGACCACTTAGAGGGAAAGAAAGCAATGTACGTATTGGTAAGAACATGCTGAGTCATTTTATAATAGGTAATAACAGCATCATTCTGTGTCCTTTGGTGGTTAACTCGAATAGTTACCTAAATATATAACAAATGAGAAGGCTAAAGCAGCTTCATACATAGTTCTTTTGGACTATTTATTGCATGTGCAGTTTAAATCACAATGCACAAATATCATAAGGATATGTACCACAAGAATGCTATAGAGTTGTCTCAGAAACACCTATTAAAAAGTTATGTTCTCTATCACACGTGCATCAGCCCTTTAATTATACAGAGAAGTGTGGAGTTATACTTGGGCCCTAGAGCAGTCAGCTTGTACAGGTGAATTGCTAATGTGGGTACCATTCAGTGCTATAACAAAGAGCAATTATATTATATCGTATATATGTGATGGTGAACCTATGGCATGCGTCCCTGAAGTGGCATGCGGAGCCATGTTGGCTGGCACGCGCAGCATTGCCGGATCCTCTTCTGGGTTTCTGGCGCGCATGCGATGATCAGCTGTTTTTTGCAAGGAGAACAGTGCCAGAAACCAGAAGAATTGATCTTCCGGTTTCCGTTGTGCGCATGCGTGCCGGCCAGCTGATCATCATGCATGCATGCGTGCCAGTAACTGGAAGACAAGCTGGCCGGTGCACATGCCGAAAAGGCACTGCGTGCGCCCCAAAAGAAAAGTTCCCAAGTGGGCATGCGCATGTCGGAAAATGTATTTCCAGTTTCTCTTCTGGGGGGCGTCCAGTGGTGGGTTGCAAATATTTTTACTACTGGTTTGAGTGTGCTCACACACGCACCCAACACTTCTGCACATGCCTACCGCTACTACCAGTTCAGCCGAACCGGGAGCAACACACCACTGGGCATGTCCCTGATGAGTGTGTGCACATGTGCCTTTTCAAAAAGGTTCGCCATCACGGTCATATATCATATATCATCATATATATCATCATATATCATTTATTATCATATATCATATATATCATATATACCAGTTTCATTGTAATTTTAGTACAATGACAATAAAGATTATTATTATATATCATATATCATATATATCATCATATATCATATATCATATAATATAGCATATATATCATCATATATCATGTATATCATATCATCATATATCATATATATCATCATATATCATCATATATCATATATTATATAGCATATGTATCATCATATATCATATATTATCATATATCATATATATATATCATATATCATCATATATCATCATATATCATATATTAACATATCATATATCATATATATCATCATATATCATATACATCATCATATATCATATACATCATCATATATCATCATATATATTAACATATATATATATATATCATATATATATCATCATATATCATATATATCATCATATATCGTATACTATATCAAAGCAAAACTAGTGATTCAGTGGTTAGAATGCAGGACTGCAGGCTACCTCTGCTGACTGCCAGCTGCCAGCAGTTTGGCAGATCCAATCTCACCAGGCTCAAGGTTGACTCAACTTTCCATCCTTCCGAGGTGGGTAAAATAAGGACCCAGATTGTTGGGGGCAATATACTGACTCTGTAAACTGCTTAGAGGGCTGTAAAGCACCGTGAAGCAGTATATAAGTCCTAGTGCTAGTGCTATTATCCAAAGGAAGTTCCAGAGTAGGGTGGATTGAGATCTACGTGGTATTGGTTGTTGGCTCTTAACTAAAAGTAAATAAATGTAATATATTTCCTGAACCCTTTGCATTCATCAGGGGAAGTGGTGATGATAATTCTGTCCCTTGCAAGAATGCCTGTGGGAGTAAAAACTAGTCAGTGCCTGCTGTTGCTCAAATGCCACTGTAATTACGGTCAGAAACGGAACTTTGAAAACCTTCCCTGCACAGGGAAAAGAAAGAGGAGTTTTTGGAAATGAGGGGAATTTGTTTAGAATATTAAGTTTGGCAGAGATTTTTTTTTTTAAAAAGGACTCATCGTACAGTTAACCCAGAGGAAGGGATACCGAATAGGATGATAAAATAATCAGATCCTAGTTTTTTCCCCCTCCCCCAGGCAAATATTTGATTGGATTGTATAAGATTTGGAATCCAATTTTATCCTTGAGGCCTACTGTGTAGATTTGGGCTGTCTCATACTCTGTCAAGGATAGTTATTAACCCCAGGTGGGATGGCGCCATATCTTGGTTGCAGGCAGAATCAAAGTTTTAAGAGACTTAAATTTCCCCCCAGCTTTTAAACTGAAAATTTACTTTAAAATCATGGCTACGTTGAATATGGTACATACATCCAGCCATCGCAGAGTCCCCAGGGTCATGTGATTGAAATTTGGGCCCTTGGTAGCCTGCCCAAACATATGACTTCAGGAGCACTTCAATTCCCCCATCTGCCTGTCTCTCTCTCTCCCCCCACCCCCTGATCTCTGCCTTTTTGGGCCCTACACTCCGTAGCCCCTGTGCTCTGTTGATCACACTGGCCTTTGACCTTCTGGAGATAGAATGCAACATTGAGTGAAACTGATGCAAATCTAGAACTCTGTGAGTATATGGAAATAATTATGGCTAGCATCCAATAAAGCATAATCTTTGCACTCAGTATAAAAATATTTATAATTTTACCAGGATAATAATAATAATAATAATAATAATAATAATAATAATAATAATAATAATAATAATAATAATAATAATAATAATAATAATAATAATAAATTTAATTTATAGACCGCTCCCTCTCCCCAAAGGGACTCGGGGCGGTGCACAGGGGAATTAAAAAACATACAAACATAAATGCATCATAAATATATAAAAATCAAATTAAACAAGTTATCCCTGTGCTAAAAACCCAAAATGCTAAAAACTAAACCCCTTAAAAACCAATTAAAACAATAAACAGATGACTAACCTAGGCCGGCCAAGCAGAAAAAGTGAATTTTTAATTTTTGACCGAAGGAGCGGAGGTCCGTAGTTGTTCTAATTTCGGGGGGAAGGTCGTTCCAGAGGGTCGGGCCCGCCACAGAGAAGGCCCTTCCCCTGGGCGCCGCCCGCTGGCATAGCCTAGTGGACGGCACCCGGAGAAGTCTCTCTCTGTGGGAGCGAATCAGCCGCAGGGATGTATGGGGCAGGATACGATCCCGCAAATAGTTAGGTCCCGTGCCATGGATGTATGGTATACATAGGAACGGCTTGCTCACATGTTGTTTTTCATCTCCTGGCTTATATTTACTTGGAAGCCATTTCTTCTAAATTGGAAATATCTACTTTTGGAGTAAAGGTATTTATTGTTACCAAGAGAGTAGTTTTTAAATATAGTAGTAGATCATTGCAACTACCATTCGCCCAGCACTATCATAACTTCAAAAGGTCGCTGGTCATTATGTGAGGACTCAAGTGCATTTCCTGGGCAGAGAAGAGAGCGAGCTTTTCAAGCTGGAATGCCTTCTTCAGAAGGAAGAAAGTGGGGGGAAGAGAATACACAAATAAACAGTTGCTTATCCATTTGTAGCTGAGGCTGGGTGGCTGTTTTAGACTCTTGGCATGAAACCTTTTATTGATGTAGAGTGCATTGCGATCGTCCAGTTGGGTGGTGTCCAGGGCGAGAGCCACTGTGAATAGGGCCCCTTGATCCAGGGATGGGGCGCAACTGGAGAACAATATGAAATTATGCCAAGGCCCTCTTAGCCGCGACTGCCATCTGCTCCTTGAGCAGGAGTTATGAATCCAGGAGCAGTCCCAGATTTCACACAGGGTCTGTTTGGGCCAATGCAACCCCCTGCAGCACCAGAGACCCTACGAATGCTAGTTACTGCAGTATATCAGCAGGAAGAAACCCCCAGTGCTTTCTGGGTCCATCGGTCGCCAGAAGAATTGTGGATCTTTTGCATTAAAAACGAACTTATGATTTATGGTTTTGTTGATTAGGCATAATAGATAATAGAAGGAAGAGTCATGATGTAACCTTAGAGAAAGAGGTTAGAACAGGGGTAGTCAACCTTTTTATACGTACCGCCCACTTTTGTATCTCTGTTAGTAGTAAAATTTTCTAACTGCCCACCGGTTCCACAGTCATGGTGATTTATAAAGTAGGGAAATCAATTAAATTAAAAAAAAGGAAATTGCTTCAGTATCAGACCAAACCCTTACTGCCCACCAGGAAAGCTGGAACGCCCACTAGTGGGCGGTAGGGACCAGGTTGACTACCACTGTAGTAGAGAGAGGTGTGTGTATGAGTGTGTGTGTGGGGGGGATAGGCTCCAAGAAAACCCCAAATATTTTCAAAGATTTCCAAGGAAGCTAGAAATGTGGTCCTCATCCAGCTTTGCTTGCATTACTATAATGTAAAATGAGATTTGTTGGTTGGATGTCTTTTCAGTCTGAGATAGGATTATGCAGGATGTTATTTTTAATCATTTAATCATTGTTATTTTAAAACATTCTGTCCTTGGAACATCCCATTCTATCCTCAACATGTCAAGGGTAGTGGTAATACAATTTTATTGTGGTCAATGGATGAAAAGATCAGAAGTATTTCAAGAGGCTGTTTCATGATCAGATCATTTCTGGTACCCCTCAAAGAGATGCTTCAGTGATGGAAGATTGCGCAATTTCCCTTTTTCTATCATGAATTTGTTATGGAGCTGTATTTTTTTTAAGACTCTTCAGAGATGCTCAGAAGAATGTATCGAAATCAGTAAAACAACCTGAAGTTATCACGAAGGTTTCAGTGAAGCTAAAGGGCTCAGTGTCCGTCCATAGAATATCTCAGCTCGGACCTGGACAAGCTGAACTAATCCCAGGAAGGTTTGAGTAGAAATGGAGTACGTTCAGACACATTTCTACCAATAAAGGAAACTGTCTGCAGCTCAGGGTTGAAACGAGGAGTCCTTGGTGCTCTGTTAGAGATACCAGTGCTGCTGCTGATAGCTAGTTTGGATAATGAAATATCTGCAAGAAAACAAGCAAGCTCAGAGAGCACTAAGAAGGGCACATTTCTACATACAGTCTAGGACAGTGATGGTGAATCTATGGCACGCGTGCCACTGGTGGCACGCAGAGCCATTTGGCAGGGCACGCGAGGCAGGGCATGCGTGCATGCGCATAATGGCCACCTCATTCAGCCATTTTTAAAGCCATTTTCCCACGCTTTATAGGAGTCCGGAGAGGGCGAAAACAGCCCCACCCTCCACGAAGGCCCTCCGGAGGCTTCAGGAGCTTCCCTGAAGCCTCCGGAGGACTAAAAACGATGCTACGAGCAAACCGGAAGTGACTTCTATAAAGCCTCTGGAGCCTGGGGAGGGCGAAAAAAGCATGTAAAAATGGGGGGGGGGCGGAGTGCCTGTCCCGTGCAATGCGCACTGGGGGGCGCACAATGCATTCGGGTGTGGCATGCCGGCGCGTGACTCCCCCTGCTCTCCCCCCCCCCCCCCCCCGGCACACGAGCCTAAAAAGGTTCGCCATCGCTGGTCTAGGATTTGGAATCCTGTGGTTTTTTCTTTTCTTTGCTAGGCACTGTTGAGCCAGGCACCACGTCTTTCAGGAAATAAAGCAGATTCTTTGCTCGCACCTACCCACACCTTTTTGTTTTTGTTTTTAAACGAAGGTCTCTCTCTAAGCACTCCTGAAGCCTGCAGTCAAGCCTCCTCTGCGCAGCCTGGCCGAAGCCTCTTGCCGTGCGCCGCTCAGCAACTGCAGCAGCAGCCGCTTCCACCCACACCGCAGCAACAGCCAGCGATGACTAATCACATCATATCACAGGTGAGTCATTATTCAATCTTGCCACTGTGTGGTGAGCTCTTCCTTGTGGCTCCTTGCCGAGGAAGTGGTGGCCAGTGGGGCACTCGCAGATGTTTAGACGAAGCTTGAATAATGCTTATGACCTTGTGTGCAGTCCCTTTTAGACAGCCTGCCCTTCTGCTTTGATTGCAGCACAGAATTGGGACATGCCTGGCTTCCCGTCAGGTATATTTTGAGGTGACCCTCAAACATTCGAGCAGGAGATTTTTTTCTAAATAAGGCTTAGTGCTCTAGCATCTGTATTTGATAGAGACAGAGCAGATGTGCACGCTTTTCAAACAGTGGTGGAAACTAATCAAAGGAGAGGAGCAACCTAGAACTAAGGAGACAGTTAGAACAATTAATCAGTGGAACAACTTGCCTCCAGAAGTGGTGAATGCTCCAACACGGGAAGTTTTTAATTAGATGTTGGATAGCCATTTGTCTGAAGTGGTGTAGGGTTTCCTGCCTAAGCAGCGGGTTGGACTAGAAGACCTCCAAGGTCCCTTCCAACTCTTCCCTTCCCTTCCCTTCTATTCTTCTGTTTTTTGGTGGGATTTTTTTTTTTGCCATTTTCCAATTGTATCCTACAAGATGTAGTGAAATGCAGTGAAGAACTTGCCCTCTCAAGGAAATTTTCAGGATGCATCAATAGAAATACGAAGAATAGGCACATTAATTCCTTAGATTCTTCATTAGGGACGTGCTGGATAGACAGTCGGAAGCGAAAAAGATGCTTCACATCAGGCATGAGTGTTCAGACTGCATCAGCCAGCACTTCCTTTCCTGAGTTGCATGGTAAAAAATATGGGTTTGAATTAAGGAACCTGCTGGTCCTTGACCCTTGGCTGCATCTTGTTGGTACCACTTACTTTTCTTGAGGTCATGTAGCTACATGCATGCTCAAGAAAAAGCACAGCTGCTCTAAATAGGTGCTGATAAGTGCGTCCATACCTCTTCAGCTTCAAGCTAGATCAAGAGGAGAATTGTCAAGTCATGTTATCCTGAACGACTCCTGCCCTGATACCGCGCCCTGCGGAGTTTATTTTGCCGCACAGAAACAATGCGTGACGCATTGTAGGATATGTATGGCTTGCAGGACCTAGGCATATACTTACCAGTTTAGTCCAGATGAAGATGCTGATTAAAATGTATCTGCCACCTGACTCACAGCGATCCCGGGTAGTTCAAAACATTTAAAAATAAGGGACAATAGAAAAACATAGAACCGATGCAAAACAAAAAAAGCAGAGATGGCAAAGGAAACGAACTCAAATAGAAACAAGTTAAAAGAAAGAAAGAAAGAAAGAAAGAAAGAAAGAAAGAAAGAAAGAAAGAAAGAAAGAAAGAAAGAAAGAGGCATCGGTGGGTCTTTGCCAAAGGCCTGCATGAAGAGCCGTTTTCAGAGTCCTTCAAAATGCAAATAGGGTGGAGACCAGTGGTGGGTTGGTGGGGGTACGCCCTGGTACTGTCTCTGTCTCTGTCTCTCTCTCTCCCTCTCTCCCTCCCTCCCTCCCTCTACCTATCTACACTCTCTCTCCCCCTACCTACCTACTGTATTTCTCTCTCTTTCTCTCTCTCTCTCTCCATCTCTCCCCCTACCTACCTACCTACTCTCTCTCTCTCCCTACCTACCTACTGTATTTCTCTCTCTTTCTCTCCCTCTCTATCCCTCTAGCTACCTACCTACTTTTTAAAAAAAATTGCCTCTTCAAAACCTGGGTGCGTCTTATACTCCGGTGCGTCTTATACGCCGAAAAATACAGTAACTAAAGCCAAGTGCAAATTCATGGAAAGGAACTTTACATTACAGATACATTCTTGCAGAGGTGGTATTCAGCCAGTCTGGACTGGTTCGCCTGAACCAGTAGCGGAAATCGCGGATGGGCCAGCCTACCAGCCCCGGCTCTATGCCGTCCTATTTAGGCACGTTTTTGAGGCTGGGTCCATGCACGGAAGGCACACGCGCAACCAAAGCGAATGCACAGAAGGCCGGGCACATGTGTGGAAGGGGCACTTGTACCTGTGAAGCAGTGGTACAAAAGGTGAAACCGACCAAAATGTGAAACCCACCACTGCATACATGGTTCTACTCTAGATGAAGAATTTTAACCCAAAGGTTTCTTTTTTCATTGGACCTAAATTACTGGCAGTATATTTTATCCTACATTTTATTTTATTTTTAAATCCTTCCTTAGCCCTTGAGTGTCTTCCTCAATCTCAGGTCCTCTACCAGGGGCCTCTTGGCGTTTGAGGCTTCTGTGCATATCTCTCACTACACTCTTCTAATTGTTGCTTTGCACAGCACTGATGTTGAGGGAGTCCTTGGTGCTCTCTGAGCTTGGTGGTTTTCTTTCAGACGTTTCATTATCCACATTAGGTAATATCATCAGTGCTAAGTGTCTATGGAGATTCTCAGTGATCCAGGTCATGGTTGTCCCAAAGGTTCTTTTACAAAAGGCAACTGGACTTTCTGTGTTTGTCCGTGAAGATGTTTTGCTTTCATCTGAGAATTGTGTTCCGTTCTGACTGAATGGTGGTGAAGGGAAGGAACAAACCTATCAAGACAAGACACCGCTGTCCATCTGAATTTGAAAGACGAAGTTCTCTCTTTTGAAGGCAGCCACATTCCATGCAAGTTCACATTTTGGCCAGAGGGGACTGTTGGTTTAAAAGAGAAGTCAAAAGAGCCATCCATGTTAAATTTGAACAGCCCTCTCTCAACAGAAGGGAAAGGGATTCAATGCCACCTATTTCTTCTTTACAACACAGTCTTTTCAGGAATTCCAAGAAAGTTCCACATCTATTTGCACTATTCAGGTGATCCCGAGGGCACAGATAAACCTCCAAGTGGCCCGAGCGACTCTCAGAGAGACTGCAAAGAATGCAACTCCTTCCATTCTCCACCATTCAATCAGAACTGAAGAAGCTTCTTGGACCAGAAGTGAAATGCCTTCAAGGAAAAACAAAGAAAGTCCAGTTGCCTTTAGAAAAAGAACCTTTGGATCATCGGTGATAGCCCTTGCACTGATTATGTTACCTAGTTCGGGTATTGAAACGTCTGCAAGAAAACAACCAAGCTCAGAAAGCATCAAGGACTCCTCATTTCAACTTTGAGCTACTGATATTCTTTATTAGCTCTGATGTTGCTCTTGGGATCTGTTCGAGCCATTATTCCAGCTTAGGAGTCACAACCCTGAGTGCTTCTACTAAAGGAAGAAGCGTATATCAAATACTGTTAGGATGGTTCTGTCTTTGACCTTGCCATTTGACTCCTACTGCATCCCATAAACACCAACTCAATGCAGAAACAGACAACTAGGCAACCTGAGCAAGAATTCCCTTAATGACCCAACCAAGAAAAGTCAGATGAAAAGTAGCGAACCCATCATCCCAAACTTCTATGGAAGCCCCAAGTCCCGATATACATCTCCATCCAGTAGTGTCGCTACCAAGGACTCCAACATACAATATAGCTAAAATCTTACAAAGAAGCTTGTATATCTCACAGAGATATTCTATCTTCCCACTATAATACCTGACGAAAAGCAAAGACCTAATAGAAGAAAATAAGATCATTGTTTCCTTTGATGTCATAGCAGTCTTTCCATCCAAAGACCCACAACTAGCAAAAGAATCCATGCAACTAAAGTGACCACTCAATCCAATACAACACAACCGACACAAGGTATGAAAAGGATAATACTTCCATGCATCAAAAACATCTCACAACCAACCAACAGACTGTTACATCACACACTATCGTCATAGAACACAAATCAACTATGGCACGTCAGACTATTTTAAGCAAACCAAATAATCCACTAGCCCAAGAAGATAAAACAGTAGAGGGACTATAAGGACTCCAACATTATTTTGGGCAGACAGACAGAAGACTAGCAGGGTGCAGTCATGAACACCAACACCAACAAGTCAAAAGATACAATGAAAACCTTAATTTTACCACACATGGACAGACTCAACCAGCTCTGAATATCCTAGGCCAGGGGTCTGCAAAGTTGGCTCTTTTAAGACTGATGGACTTCAACTCCCAGAATTCCCCAGCCAGCATGGCTGGCTGGGGAATTCTGGGAGTTGAAGTCCACCAGTCTTAAAAGAGCCAACTTTGCAGACCTCTAGGCCAAGCTAAAAAAAAAACACTAGCAAATTCCTAGAAGCTTGGCACTCTGACAGATCAGCCGTCAGTAAACACATAGAGATAAACCACATTTAAACACCAATCAAAAGTGAGAATGAAAAAGCTAATAAGGAAAGCAAAATACCAGAACACGTCATCTCCAGCAGCCAACATCCAGATAAGTAGGAATTAACACCAGACGAAGGAGAAAACAATACCCTAATCAAGGAAACAAGCAAGTAGGAAGTATACACTAATCAAAGAACTACCCCAAAAAGAGAGAAACACACACACACACACACACACACACACACACAAACACATGCACAAACACACATACCAATATTTTCAGGGGAAACTACTGTTTATAAACAGAGCGCAAACCCAACACTCACTAAAACAGATGATGTTATGTAGTCGGGCATGAAAGCCAGCTAGGCGAGATTGGACCAGCCATCCATTCTCTCTTAGGAAAAGAACCCAGAGCAATATTTTTTAAAAAAAAAAATCTGTGGGAGGGCTTCAGCTTTCCCTTATCTGAGCAATTTTTGGATGTATTGACTTTAACTTGTTAAACCCTCCAGCCAGCATCGCTGATGCTGACAATTTTGAAAATTGAAGTACATCCATCCAGAGGATGCCCAGTTTGGGGTAAACCCTTTCGTTTACTTTCCTGATTTGTTATCATTTACAGAACTTTTGATATTTTTCTAAAAGCCTATGGAGACATCCTCAAAATACTTTATCAATCGCATCCCTCTAGACCAGGGGTCTGCAAAGTTGGCTCTTTTAAAACTGGCGGACTTCAACTTATTTATTTATTAATCTAATTTATACCCCACCCTTCTAAAAAAGGACCCAGCTATGCTGGCTGGGGAATTCTGGGAGTTGAAGTGCGCCAGTCTTAAAAGAGCCAACTTTGCAGACCCCTGCTCTAAACCAGGGTTGTCAAACTCGTGGCCCGTAGCCCGAATGCGTCACTTGCTGGGCACGCCCACACTTGGTTTAGCAAATGGGGGGATAGCTGCCGCTGCCGTGACGACCCAAGTTTGACACCTCTGCTCTAGACCATCCAATGACATTTATCCCCTTTTCCTTTCTGACCAGGAGAAAAAGAACAGAACAAGCATTTTTGAAAGCTTTCATTTATTCCGAGTTGCTTTAAATGTATGTGCTCCAGCCTAGTGGGCTGTTGTAGAATTGCAGATTGTGTGAAAATTCCCATGTAGAAATAAATAAACAAGCCACTGTTCTGATTGGAGTTGAAACTGCTACTTTTTTTTCCTTTGCAAAGCTTTCCTTTGCAAAGAATCGGGAAGATGGTATAAAATCTAGATGGAGAAGCTGGCTTCCTGAACTCTGCAGGGTTTCAAGAACCTCATTATCTTTTATGAGACTGGATGGACGTATGCACACTTGCTTCTGCTGGGATATTTGCCTTGCGGGAAAATGGGGGGGGGGGAATCCATATGTATATAATCTCAGGTTCCCCAGAGACCATGCAAGTCCTCCTGTCCTTTTCCTCTGAGCAAATATTTTCCAGAACACCCATTTCTCTCTCTCTCCCTCCCTCCCTCCCTCTCTCTCACCTTCCCTCCCTCCCCCTCCCTCCTCCCTCTATATCTCTCCCTCCCTCCCTCCTTCTCTCCCTCCTCCCTCTCTCTCCCTCCTTCCTCCCTCCCTCCCTTCCTCCCTCCCTCCCTCTCTCTCTCTCTCTCCCTCCCTCTCTCTCCCTCCCTTCCTTCCTTCCTCCCTCCCTCCCTCCTCCCTCTCTCTCTCTGTCTCCCTCCCTCCCTCCCTTCCTCCCTCCCTCCTCCCTCTCTCTCTCTGTCTCTGTCTCTCTCCCTCCCTCCCTCCCTCCCTCCCTCCCTCTCTCTCTCACCTTCCCTCCCTCACCTTCCCTCCCCCTCTCTCCTCCCTCCCTCCCTCCCCCTCTCTCTTTCTCTTTAAAATAGATGGGGAGGTGGGTGCGAGAATAGCTCAGTTGCTATTGGAACTTCTAAATTGCTTATCTGTATGTATATATAGTTACTAACCTCCTTCTACCTTTTCTCCTCTTCTTTCCTCCCTACCCTTTTTTCTCATGCCTGTTTCTTCCCCTCCTTTCTCCCTTCCTGCTCATCTCTTAGCCGGTCCCAGCATTGCAGTCCTCTCCGCAGTACTCTCCAAGCTCCTGTCCCCAAGTCCTCCTGCCAGTCTCTCCACCCCAGCAGTACAATATGGTATTAAAAACCCTATATCTTGCTGCCTTTACTCTCTGCGTATATTTCTGCTTTGCTTGTTCCGCATGTGTATTGTACACCCAAACTGATCTCATCAACTGCTTTTGGAATCCTTTTAGAGGAAGTAAAGTACAGCGGATGGATTTTTCTTGTAACACGGCATTAAGCTATTTGTCAGACTTACTAGGCGGAACGGACCAGGAAATAACAACCATTTGAACTATTTCTACTTTGTTGTAAAGCTACGTTAACGGAATCCTGCAAATCTGAAAGTATAACGAGCCGTGGTGGCGCGGTGGTTAGAATGCAGTACTGCAGGCTACGTCTGCGGCCTGAAATTTGGCAGTTCGAATCCCGCCAGGCTCAAGGTTGACTCAGCCTTCCATCCTTCCGAGGTCGGTAAAATGAGGACCCAGATTGTTGCAATATGCTGACTCCGTAAAATGCTTAGGAAGGGATGTAAAGCACTGTGAAGTGGCATATAAGTCTAAGTGCTATTTCTATAATCCCCCCCCCCCGCCCCCCTCAACTCCTTGAACACATAAGAAACTAGGAAGGGTCTCGCTGAGCCTCTTGCCCTGCCCGGCTGCAGGCTGTACTGTCTCTGATTTGATTGTTCCCTTGGCAGCATTATTTGACTTGTTCTGCCCAGGTCTTTCCCACATATTATTACACTACTGCACACTGCCACCAATACCACTGGCTTAATTTTAAGACCGGGCCGTGTAAGTAGCAGGTGAGCGTGTGTGCATGCAGCTCCATTTGCACAAGCTGCAGGCACTTGCATTCATGAACGTGCCTGCCACTCACATGGAACCCCCCTCTCTTACCCTGCTGGGCTGCTAAACCGGAAAGGTTGGGGACCACTGCTTTAAGATCCTTCCAAGGTATAGCAATTGTTTATAATGCAACAGGTATGGGCTTACTAACATGTTTGCATGAGATCCAAATGTTACCTCCAGAAGGACATCATTATTATGATGGTGGTGGTCATTTTAACTGCTGTTCTTTATTGCATTTGTAGCATGTCTCGTTTTTTCCTTTGGAGCCATAAATGGGATCTCCCCCGACTTTTATCTCCCCAGCATTAATTTGAGATGTAGGTTGCAGGGAAAGGAGGATTCACACAGTGAGCTCCCACTTCCCTGAGAACTTGAACGCTGGTATCTTGGTACCAAATATCTTAGCCATTTTCTATAACACGGTATCATAGCTTGGAAAGTAAGATGTAATTCATTGCCTCTCCACCAGGGCTGGGTTCCTGCCAGTTCTAACCTCTTCTAGAGAAGAGGTTCCACCAATCTACAGTGCCGTTTAGAACCGGTTCCATCTCCCTCCCCCCGCCTGTCCGCACATCATCAAGATGAAGAGCGAGAGAAGGAATTCTGGGACTTGAAGTCCACAAGTCTTAAAGCTGTCAAGTTTGAACAGCCCTGGTTTTTTTTTTTCCCTAAAGGGTTTAGGGGTGCAAGGGTCTTGTAACTTGACAGCTTTAAGACTTGCGTGCTTCAAATGCCAGAGTTTCTGAGCCAACATTTTGGTTGCATAGCCAGAGCATTGTTAAGTGAGTTTCACCACATTTTACAAGTTGGCCATGCCCACCCAGTCACATGGCTGCCAAGCCACTTCCACTCGGTCACATGACCGGCAAGCCACTCCCACCCAGTCACGTGACCGGCAAGCCACTCCCACAAAGCAAGCCACACCTACAGAAGAGGTTCTAAAAAATTTTGAAACCCACCACTGCTCTCCACCCAGTTCCTGTTCAGGATTATAAGAGTGAATGCTATGTCTGCCTTTTGCTAGAGAAACGAAGGGAAGCCGCTCTAAAGAACACACAGCTGTGGTTTTATGTGCCAGTCTCTGGTTTTTTAAAAAATATATATGGAAGAATAAGTAATGAGCGAGACCAGAAAGAGAACATGCTTAGCTATTTTGGAGGTTTGGCTTGTTTTTCCATCTGATGAGACAAGCCTTCCTCAGCTCAGTGTTGAACAGCCTCCCCTTCTACTAAAGGGTGTTAACTTTAACATGATTTTTATGAGTTAACCTTGGCAGGATTTGCCCTGTAAAAAGCTGGAGATGCTTTCCCAAGACTACCTGCCATAAATAAATAAACACCTTTATTGGTCACCCGGTGTGCATTTCAGAAACTGCCCTCAGTCCCACCTCTCGGTTGCGTCCCTGTGATGGCATACGTTCAAAAGTCTGTTTGCTGAAGGAAAAGCAAAACAAAACACAAAATCTTGCAGTGAAAGGGATATGGGGGAAAAAAGCTTGAAAAGAAACAGGGGACTCATCGAACCGAACCTTGCTGCAGCCCAGTGTTTCTCAAACTTTGTCAACTTGAAGATGTCTGGACTTCAACTCCCAGAATTCCCCAGCCAGCGAATGCTGGCTGGGGAATTCTGGGAGTTGAAGTCCAGACATCTTCAAGTTGACAAGGTTGAGACACCCTGATTGTAGGCTCTTTACAGGATGCTGCTCAATTCTGTGTCTGAATTTGCAGTCACAGAGACGGTTTACAAAGAACATCTACTAAGAGGAGCGGGCTGTTTCTAAAAGCTTGCTCAGCCAGACGATATCTAGATGTCCCAACTTCAGCGTCCCATCATTCCCAATGACCAGACTGCCTAGAGCAGCAATGGCGAACCTTTTTTGGCTCGCGTGCCATAAGTGGGGGGGGGGAGCGCAGGGGGGTTGTGCGCGGTCGTGCCGCACCCATAATGCAACGTGTGACACCCCCCAGTGCGCATGCGCACACTACAGGCGCCCCCCCCCCCCATTTTTTGCATGCTCTTTTCACCCTCCCCAGGCTTTATAGGAGCCTGGGAAGGGCAAAAATAGCCTGCCCCCACCCTGACCCACTCCAGAGGCCCTCCGGAGGCTTCAGTGACCTTCATGAGCTTCCCTGAAGCCTCCGGAGCACTCAAATGACGCTCTGACCGAACTGGAAGTGACCTGTGATTTGCTCAGAGTGTTGTTTTGAGCGCTCCGGAGATTTACCCTGAAGGGATAGCCTCCGGAGCACTCAAAACGACGCTCCAAGCAAATCGGAGGTCACTTCCAGTTTGGTCGAAGCGTCGTTTTGAGTGCTACGGAGGCTGCAGGGAAGCTCATGAAGCCTCCGGAGGGCTCCACGGGGGAGTGGGGAGGGGGAAGCGGGGGGGGGGGCTCTTTTCGCCCTTCCCAGGTTCCTATAAAGCCCCTGGAGCCTGGGGAGGGTGAAAAATGGCTTCAAAAAAGGGCAGATACAGCTGCCCAGTGCGTGCGTGCACGCTCGCCAGCTGACAGGGCAGTACCTCGCGTGCCCTGACAAATGGCTCGGCATGCCACAGCTTCGCCATCACGGGCCTAGAGGGATAACATGGGACTGCAGGTTCAGGAACTCGACTCAGGAACTCAGTAGTCCTCGACTTAGAGCAGTTCATTTAGTGACCATTTAAGGTTACAACAGCACTGGAAAAGTGACTTATAACTGTTTTCCCCACTTACGACCATTGCAGCAGTCCCACGGTCACGGGATCAAAATTCGGAAGCTTGGCCACTGGCTCGTATTTATGACGGTTGTAGTGCCCTGGGGTCACGGGATGACGTTTTGCGAACTTCTGATAGGCAGAGTCAACAGGGAAGCCAAATTCCCTTTAATAGCCCTGTTAGTAACTTTAACAACTGCAATGGTTCACTTTATACCGGTCGCAAAAAAAGTCGTAAAACGGGGGGGAAACTCACTTAACAAATGTTTCCTTTAGCAACATAAATTTTGAGTTCAATTATCATAAACTGAGGACTGCCTGTATCAGATAACTTAAACACACCGGCAACATACATATGTTTCAGTACCCTCCATGTACCTTTAAAGTTTATAACGCCTTCTTTAACCCAGCTTGCATAAAGTAATTTGACCTTATTGTTATAATCAGTGGAAGCAGGAAATTCTACAGCAGCAGCCCTCAATTTTTAGGGTACCAAGGACCTGTTTCCTAACAGAGAGGCTTTTCCATTGACCGGAAGGCGCCTGGTTTTGTGTGCTTCTTGCATCCCGCAGATGGGGTTTTGCTTGTTTGCTGGGTCCAGTTTCTGGCATGCTGTGGACCGGGTTCCAGTCCATGGACCAGGGGTTGGGGACCCCTGTGCTACAGGTTGCTTGAAAATGTCTATGATTGAAATCCAAGCCTAGTGTTGTGGCCCGCCAGCAGCTAGTGGAGCTGGCAGCAGATTTGGACAGTGAGGAGGTTGGGAACATGGGCCAGTTCTGGAGCTTGGAGAAGGCTCTGATGAGGGCTCTGCATCAGAGGCAGAGAGGGGGCCCTCTGACAGTTATCAGCTGCTTAGGGAGTCAGACATCAGTGAGGCAGACGGACAGCTGGAGCCTACTCCCAGTGTGCACATGCGCAGAGCTGCCAGGAGAAGGGAACAACTAAGGATCAAGGACCGACTTGGGAATAAGGCCACAGGTGGACGATAAATGCCCCCTCCCATAGGGAATAAAAGAGGAGCGAAAGGGGAGTGGAGCTTGCAGGAGACAATTACTTTGCTTAATTGGTTCGTGACTCTCAAGAGGCTGCTTGCCAAGGTTGAAGATATCGGCCTGGCGGCTCTCCAAGCCAGATAAGGTCTGTGACTGCATATTCACCCCTGAAAAACTTTGCTGGATGTGAATGAGCAGAATTCACAGTAAATTAATAAAAGGATTATTTTTGTCAGGACAAGGAGTCTGCTTCGTGGTTTGGGGACGCCTAGGTCCGAACACCTATATTTTTTTACAGCTTATTAAAACACTATCCTTAACTGAGAAAAGCTGTGATGAGCAATAGAAGTCAGTCTTTATGGTGACAGTCATAGCATAAAGAAAACCATGGCTTGGAATCTTAGAGACATAAATGGTAAAGAGCATAAATTAACAAATGAAATAGGGGGAGAAAGCATTTCGTGGGGGAGAATGTAATAGCTTCAAAGAAAGTACAGGCGCATAGATAAAGTATGAATGAAAGGGCTAGAAGACATGCCTGCACATACAAATTAATGTCATCGAAGTTATTCTGAGCGCATATGAAAGTAGAAATTCATGGGCTGATAACAATGGTTTCTTAGCCTAATGCCTGAGAAAATGCTGCTATTGTTCTTTTATACAAAAGGAAGGGTGGTAAGAGTGAAGACAATAAATACAGAGGCATTAGCTTCTTAAAAGCACCTGAGAAGTTATTTGGTAAAATTTTGTTTAAAATGGAAAGAGAGGGGACACTGAGCCAAATTGAGTAACTGTGGTGCTGGTTTTATGCCAGGGGTCAATAGACCAGATATCTGTCATTGAGAAATGTAAGAATATAGTAAAGCATTTGAGAAAATAAATGGGATATTTAACTAATGCTTCAGTATTAAGTAGACAGTAAGATCAATGTGTCCCTTTCGTTGTTTAGAGTTTGATAAATGTATAAGAAATGTTTGTGGGTATGTTAGAAGTGTGTTGGTTGAGGATGGGAATGTATGTGTGCATTCATGTGCAGATAATTTACACTTGAAATGATTTGCAGCAAATGTTTAATGATACGATATTGTGAGGAATGTAGGGCCAAGCAGTTGTTTACAATGCAAGTTACACATGTAAATAGAACACAAGAGCAAATGGGTGAATCCATGTGCCTTACTAAAAAGCTTACTAAAAATGGAAAAAGTGAGAAATTTTAAGACGAGAAATGCTGGTAGAGTGATTTTGGAAATAAGTAAACAGTAGGGAAAAAGTGTGTGATTTGTTTGCATAAGGAGAATTGAAGAGGGGTGCAGGGCAGAATCTCTCTCTCTATATATAAATGGCTGTGTGTGTGTATGTTCCAGCATAACTCTGAAACTCCTTGAGCAATTTCAACAAATCTTGGTACACAGATGACTTACTATTTGGAAAAAAAAACATTCTGGAGAGGTAAAACACCCCTAACACCTCTCGGAGTGTGTGTTCTGTTAAGATACAGCCTTAAAATGGCTTCTACTGTACTGCTGTAAAATGGCTTCTACTGAATAGCGCAGTAGAGTTGCCATGGTAATGGCTTCACAGTACTCTCCAAGGGGGCTCCTCCTGGTAAGGTGGAAATTCTAATGTTGATTAGAAATTACATTTGGTCCATACATTTCCCCCCTATAAATAAATACCTGGGCAACGCTGGTTTATCAGCTAGTAAATTATATGACAGAAGAGGAAGGGACTGAGCAGATAGAGTGAACTGAGATAATTAGATGGAGAGGATATAAATCCTGAGAAATAGGGTTGTTGTTTTTTTACATTTTCTTATTTCATGCCTTTAATTTCTCTGACTTATTATATATTATATTCTCTTTCCATTGTAAAGCATTACTTATCGTAAAGAAAATATTGTGACGTACACGTGAACACACAGTTGTATGCTGTACCTCCCTTGCGTCTCATAAATCTTAATCCCTAATTGAAGACCAAATAACCTATTGCTCTCACAACATTTTAAGCTAATTCCTATCCTTCCCATCGAGGAATATCGAAGGACTGTATGTGTTATGGAGGCCATTAGGTCGTCTTACCCAGCCTAATAAACAACGGTGTTGTGTTAAGAGCTGGTGTGTTTCCTGCATATATATAATAATAATAATAATAATAATAATAATAATAATAATAATAATAATAATAATAATAATCTTTATTGTCATTGTAAAAATTACAATGAAATTGTACATATATAATATAATAATAATATGCCATAGTCTGACAAGGACAAAGTGTTAGCTATATGTATGATGAAAGTTATCACTGGAAGTAAGTTCTTCTATCAAGCAAGCATAACAACTTGAAGGAATCCCTGATGTTCAGTTGTTGGCTCCTCCTGTCTTGTTTCTGTTCCCTTTTCCCACCTTTACTGTTATTTGAAAGTAGGCAATAATTCCTTAAAATGACTCTCTCCTTCTCCAGATCAAGGTCTACCCATTTTGCATGGTTTGCTGTGGTGGCCTGCGATCTATAAAAGCCATATTTAAAAATGTGTTACTTCGGTGGTTGTGTGTGTGTGTTGTTGTTGTTTTTTTAGCTTAAAACGCATTGTATAATTTAGGAATGCCCAAGTAGTCATTTAGTCTTCTTTGATCGTTTCTAGGTTGGATTCTTCATTTTCCCAGGGTATTCCCCCAGTCGCAAGGCAAATTCCAATATGGCATTTAGACTGTCAGTTGGCCAAAATGGAAGTATCATTTCCTCCTTGAGCACTTCGATGGTTTTAATTTAATGGTGTAGAGATGCTTATCTGTACTTCATTATTTTTCATTCTATTTTTTTAAAAAAAATTGTGGAGCTGAACCATAGTTCTTAAGTATGTCTGGTATAAAGGTTAGTGTAGGATTATCATGTGGGGTGGTGGTGATGAATCAAGGTGCTGAAGATGACACTGTTGGATTTCCTCTTTCCCTTTCTCCACTTTCCACCAACTTGGTGCATGTGATCTTCTCGTTCAGCCTTCAGAAAAAGGGCTCGTATTCCTGCTAACTGGTGTGCTTTGCTGGTGCCTTGAAGCTGTTTTCACTGTGCTGGCGGGTGGTGCTGGCACTCTGTGCATGCTAATGGAAACAACCCCAAGGCCAGTTTTTCTACTTAATTTTCTCTCTCTCCTTTATTTGGCCACAGGCTGATGAGCTCAGCAGCCCCTTTGGACAGATCAGCCTCAGCCGCCAAGGATCCACTGAAGCCCCTGATCCGTCCTCTGCCATGTTCCAGCAGCCAATCATGTCCCAGCATCCTCAGCAGACAGGATTCATCATGGCTTCCCCAGGACAGCCAATCACTGCCTCCAATTACTCTGCCTCAGGGCACACGGCGCCAGCCCAGCAGGTCCTCCAACCCCAGAGCTATATGCAGCCTCCACAGCAGGTAAGTAGCAGCACCGGGTGTAAGGGTAACGCTTCCATCCGACTGTCTTCTGCTATGGTTTTCTTAGGATAGAGAACAGAATGGTACAGTCCACAGGTATACATTCCATTATGGCACAGAGGGGCAGTCGTAGCTCCCGTCTGTCGGCCTTGAATTAAAAATGGGAGAAACCACTACGTCTTTGGGGGAATTCATGTTCAAGGGACAATGTGTACTACAGTTATCTGTATACAAATAAAAAAGCTATGATACAAAAAATATTTAAAATAATGGGAGGGGAAGATACGTTACTATTTTTCTCTCTAAGCAAATTGATCCAAGGGAATCGTAAGCGAATTCATGTAACAACATCCCAAGACAGATTAGAACAGTATAGTCTCAATTCGTGGTAGACATTGATTGCCTGGAAAAAAATTGAAAGTTGAAGTGAAACGGCATGCATAATATAATCTTTATTGTCATTGTACTTGTTTACAATGAAATTGGTTTTAACCTCACTGGTGCAAAATTAGAACAGAAACGAAAAAAGAGAGAAAAGAAAAAAGAAGAAGAAAGAAGAAAAAAACTAGCATGGGCATGGAGTGATTGTGGTTGTATTTAAAATCTCACAGCCCAAGGATAGAAGCTATCTTTAAACCTGTTTGTTCGGCTGGCTATACTTTGATGTCTTCTGCCCGATGGTAGAAGTGCAAAGAGACACCGACCAGGGTGTGAATCATCTCTGAGTATCTTCCTTACTCTGCTAAAGCAGCGAGACCTGGTGATGTCATCCAGTGGTGTCAGAGGGCAACCAATGGTTTCTTGTGCCGAATTGATCACTCTTTGTAGTGCCTTCCTGTCCGCAGCTGTAAAACCAGCATACCACACTGTGATGCAATATGTGAGGACACTTTCTATGAATACTAAGCCATCATACTGTT
This sequence comes from Rhabdophis nuchalis, assembly GCA_039707465.1. Classification (NCBI taxonomy): domain Eukaryota; kingdom Metazoa; phylum Chordata; class Lepidosauria; order Squamata; family Natricidae; genus Rhabdophis; species Rhabdophis nuchalis. The sequence continues at coordinate 191,305,781 of CM077646.1, forward strand.
GTTCCCTTTTAGCATAGCAGTATTATGCAAAATACAAGAACAGAGTAAAAATAAAGTAAGCAGAAGGAACGAAGGGAAGGGAAAAGAAGGGAGGTGAAAGAGGAAGGGAAGGAATCCCTTTTAAGGAGTCTTAAAAGGAATTATGTTTTAAATTAAACAAGAAACACAGTTACATCTATGTTGATGAAAATTCCATAAGCCATTCACTATACAGTATCTCTCCATACATTTCTAGACTTGTAGACCATATTTGCTCCTTGCCAGAGCTTTTCATGGCCTTATATGTTACATTTTCTACTTTTTAACCAGTTCCTTTTTGAGGCTCTTATCAACTCCGCCCAACTATGCTTTTGTTGGATCTTCTCTTTCTGTCATCAACCCATTAGCTCTTACATCTTAGACCTGATGTGTAATTTGACCCTCATTAGTTTTTTCTACATGACTACTCCCATCACCAGTTTTTCATACTGGTTACTAATTGTATTCAGCCCACATTAAATTAATCCATTCATTCTTGACCCCATGTAGCTCTTCTTGTTTTACCATACATTTCTTTAGTAATCTGTTCTCGTTATATGTATCGTACCTCTAAATTGCATGCAACAAACTGGTGCAAAGACACACTCAAACAGAGCCATTTTGACCCATTTAAGATAAATATTCACTTGTTGCAACAGATCACATGCTACCTACTATCTTTTCTGTCAGCATTTGCATATCTGTTATCCATTTTTTTTCATCTTTAGTAAACATGCTTCTGAAGGACAACATTTCATTTGTTTGCGCTAGGTTTTTTTTGCTATTAATGTATAACTTGAAATTGTTTGTCCTACTTTCTCTTACAAATTCAATTCTCTTTGGTCTTTTACCACATGAATGTTTAGATGCCTACTTCTCACTGCATCGTATAATCTGTCCACCATTTTTTTGTTAAGGTACCAGGAGACTGTGAGTTCTAGTTCACCTTAAGTCACAAATCCAGCTGGGTGACCTTGAGTTAGTCACTCTCTCTGAGCCCTATGAAGGAGGCAAGGACACACAGTTTCCATAACCCTTGCCTAGAAAACTGGAGTTGGCAGGTGTCAACACTGACTCAAAGGCACACAAACAAACAAGCAAATACATTCTCAGCGAATAGCATGTTCATGTTCTTGATTAGCCAGCCTAAACAATTTATCATAAGCTATCTTTACTGTAATTTTAGTACAAGCACTTCTTAGCCATAGATACATTCAACAATAATTACCTGTCCTTGCTTGGTGATGAACTACTCAGTAAGCATTATAAAATCATTGTCTTAATAAGTTATGGTCCTAGAAACCCTAGTATTCAAATAGTATTCCACAATACAAATAGCAGAGCTGCTAGAAAAAAATAGTTTATAGTGGCAGAGCACTCATGAATGAAAACATCTTCATAACAAAACCTTCCCAAGAACAAGGATTTTACCCTAATACTTTCTTAGCACTTTTTCTAATTAGCTGTAAAACATGTCTCATGTGGGCCAGTAGCATTTATAATGTCTTATATTCTTTAATTCCTGTCAAATCACATGGGAATCTCAAACTTTTCTTCATTTGAGAATGTTTTTCTTTTTCTTTCTTCACCTGAAATGTTATCATCAGGACATTTCCTTGGCACTTAGGTTACTCATTTTGGGAAAGGGGAGGAGGACACTTCAGCAGTAGTAATGTCCCAAAATGAGGAAAGAAGCAAAATAGACACTAACAGAGTAGCATGCACATAGTAACCGACTTGAGTGGACAATAAATGCAGCAGCAAGGCGTTGCATTTAACTGAACATTTCTCTCTACATTGATCTGCTATTTCTGGTTAGCCCAGAATTGAAACCCAGAAAAATTATGCATTAGCAAACATATTTTTGCTGTATAGACATGATCCCCCCCATTCAGCAATCGTGTGAGCAAATTTGTGTTGTATGAACCCATGCTATATAAGACAGAGACTGATTGCATTTAATAATAATGATCTTTATTGTCATTGTACTAAAATTACAATGAAATTGGTTAATTTATTTATTAATAAATGTATTCGTAGGAATATTTTACTTCTATTGCATGCCTTTCCTCTCTCATTTAGAACTATCCTGTTCTTGGAAACATTCCATACCTATTTACTTTGTGATACTCTTCCTTTAAATCAACAAATGTACAAATATTTCTGTAACTTGACGGAGAGCAAATCTTTCTTTCTTTCTTTCTTTCTTTCTTTCTTTCTTTCTTTCTTTCTTTCCTTCCTTCCTTCCTTCCTTCCTTCCTTCCTTCCTTTCTCTCTCCCTCCCTCCCTCCCTCCCTCCCTCCCTCCCTCCCTCTCCCCTTCCCTCCCTCCCTCCCTCTATCAAACTAATTCTGCATGTCAAACAGCAATAAAATATAACTAAAGGTTTTCTTGTCAGCCATGTCTGACTCTGGGGTGAGTTTGACTTTGTTTTTTGGTCGGGGGAGCCAGCATTGCCTGAAGACATTTCCCATGCTTATATGGCCAGCATGGCTATATGCCAAAGACACACAGAACACTGTTACCTTCACACCGATGTGGTGCCTACTAATCTACTTGGTGTTTGCATGTTTTCGAACTGCTCGGTAGGCAGGTACTGTGAAAGTAATGGAAGCTCACCCTGTTGCGTGGAGTTGGGTCTCGAACCTGGCTCGTCAACGTCTTTAACCATTGAGCCGTCACGCCCCCTAAAATATATCTGTACGTGCCAAATTAAAACTTTAGACTGAGAGTCAGTTTGATCTTGTGCTGGAGACCCTGAGTTCTAGTCCTGCCTGAGCCTTGAAACCCAGTTGGGTGACTTTGGGCCAGTCGCACACTCTCAGCCAGATTCACTTCACGGCGTTGTTGTTTTGGGGAAAACAACAGGTGGAAGGAGTATTAGGTATTCACCACCTCGAGATGTTTATAAAAATTAGATGTTTATAAAAATTAGAAAGACAAACTTTAAATAAATGTTCAGTTCTGTTCAAAAGAAACTGATTGAGGGCCCTAAAAAAATCACATTGTTAGCTTGTCAAACCACACCAGGACTCCAGCCATAACAACAGGGCTTGGGGGAAGACCCAGGTTTTCACTAGGCCTCTGAAAGACCGACAGGGTTGGGTCTGTCCGTATTTCTAAGGAAACTGTTCTGCAGAAGAGACACCATTACAGAGAAAGCATGTGTTCTGCTAACATAGTTTCATTAATAAGACCCAGAGCATAGCCACATCTCAGTGGTGAAATCTAATTTTTTTTGCCATCGGTTCTGTGGGAGTGGCTTGGTAGGGGGGAGTCATGTGACTGGGTGGGTGTGGCCAATTTTTTTTCACTTTTTAAAGTATTTTTTTCCTGCCAGTTCAGGCAAATAGGCAGGAAAAAAATGCTTTTAAAAGTGTGGGGAGAAAACTTCAGACGATCGCGTGGCTCACAGCGGAGCTGCGCGATCCTTGGAAGCTTTTTTTTTAACTACCAGTTCACAGAACCAGGGACAATCATTCCTACTGGTTCGGCCAAATCGGGAGGATTTCACCCCTGCCACATCCCTCTTCTTGGTTTAAGATTGCACTGCACTTCCCAACTTTTACTTCCTGTTACCTCTCCTTTCTTTTCAACCAGAGTTCAAGCAATAAATTTCCCCAGCATAATAAGGAAATAATCCCTTCCTTCTGAATTATTACCTTACTAGCTGTACCTGGCCACGCGTTGCTGTGGGGCAGTCTGGTTAAATGGCCAACCAATCTGTGTGTAGATCTACACCTGCACACACAAACGTGTACATACAACCACCATATAACTCCCAACCTACTTACCTACTGTATTTCTTCTTCTCCCCCTCTACCTACCTATCTACCTACTGTACTCCCCCCCCCCCCTCTATGTGTGAGGGAACGTTGGAGGCTTATTTGGTTGCTGAGGAAACGACGATTGGAAATATGAGGGGTGTGTGCATGATGCATCATAAGAAGCAGCCAGGTGGGAGGAGCTTAAGGGAGAAAAATAACTGAGAAGTGCATACCTTTTACATTTGTGCTGCTTGCACATGACACAGGTGTGGCAGCCACACAAAATGTACATATGATTGTTACTCCTGTTCTTAGCAAAATTGTGTGAAAATTTGGTGCCGATCGATGCAGTACTTTCTGAGATTAGCGATTTTGCACAAACTATTTTAATTTTTTATTTATATAGATTGTATATCATTTCTGTTGGGGATATCTCCGTTGGGAGACAGAAAGTTGTGCAGCGGACTGTGCAGCTAGAGAAACGTTGCTAGTAAACACACAAATAGTATCTCAGACACCGCTAGTAAAAATAAGCTTTATTGGTGTTATAAAACTAAACTACTGCTTCACAACCAGTGAGAGCAGATAGTGAATCAAACAAAATCCTTAACAACCAAACAATTACTTACAGTTCCAATTCACGATTCTTCCTTCTTCCGTCTTCAAACAGTCAGTCACGGTCAGGGAGCAATGAAGTAGAGAGCAATCAGGGAGCAATGAAGTAGAGAGCAATCAGCAAAGAGAGAGAATGGCTCTCCTGACTTCCTCTTATTGCCAAGATAATTACAGCTTGTAATTGCATTCAAACATCTTAAAGCAACAAAGACCATTTGTCATCATGGTATTATATATTGCCTACCCAACACTAGGAGTCTACTCCTAACACCTCCCTTCCGAATTATTATAATTATTATTATTGTATATCATTTCCATTTGTATAAGAGAACAACGACCTTCTTCCAGTCGTGAGGAACAGACGCAGCCTTCACCTAGGCACATTAAACAAGATGCAGAGCCACTCCATGAGAAAATTACACCCATATTTTAACATTTCCCCAGTTACACTGCATAGCTTACTATTTTTTGTATCTTTTCCCAGTGCCATCTACGTTAATGATTGCAACATGCTGTAGATCTTGCAGACATCAGGTGTATTACAGCTGGCGCTTGTCAGGCTTAAATAATTTTTAAAAACTGAAATGAAAGACCGGAAGCATCAAATGTGATTGTATGGGTTCACCCAAATCTTGCAAGATTCTGTGGTCTTGCATAAAGCTGTGAGAGCGCAAGCAACAATAAACACGATCTGGTCCTATTTTGGGCCATTTTAATATTTTATTGAAAGATAAATATAAAATATACCTGGGGCGCCCACAGCATCATGCAATCTTGCAACAGTGGTGCTTAGCGTGAAGAACTAATAATTATAGTTGCATAGTCACTGCAGTAAGATTATTATATACCAGCGATGGGGAAACTTTTTAGGCTCATGTGCCATAAGGGGGAGGGAGCGCATGGGGGTCGTGGGCCAGCATGACCCACCCATAATGCAATGTGCCCTCCCACTGCACATGCGCGGATGACAGGCACTACCCCCCCTTTTTTTACATGCCTTTTTCGCCCTCCCCAGCCTCTGGAGAACTAAAAACAATGCTCTGAGCAAACCGGAAGTGACTTCCGGTTTGCTCGTAGTGTCGTTTTTAGTCCTCCGAAGGCTTCAGGAAAGCTCCTGAGGCCTCTGGAAGACCTCCGGGGTAGTGGGGGCTGTTTCTGCCCTCCCCAGGCTCATATAAATCCTGGGGAGGGCGAAAAATGGCTTTAAAAAGGGCCGAATCAGCTGGCAAGCACACGCATGTGTGCTGGTCAGCTGACAGGGCAACGCCCCATATGCCCTGCCAAATGGCTCTGTGTGCCACCTGTGGCACGCGTGCCATAGGTTCGCCATCACTGTTATATGCCAAAAAAAGATGGAAAGGTTCTGAAATGCCTGCAGGGAGGAATGATTGGTGAAGATGACCTAATTTGCAGAGGGGGCCAAAACGACTTTTGAATCAGGTTTAATTAACCCTTTATGGACGATAGCCACATTTGTCAATGACTGCAAACCCTTTATGGATTTTTTTTTCCTTTGCTGAACACCATACATTTGTATGATTTGAAAGCTTAGATAAGCGATGAAAAGAAAGGAGCAATGATGTGATCTTACAGTTTTTACATTTAAAGCAAAAGTCTCTAATAAAAGTTACCTTTAAAAAAACCTCTTAATAATGAGTGTTTTGAATACAGGTAGGTCTTCAACTTACAACTGAGCCCCTCCCAACAGACGTGCTCCCAAAGCTACTTATTTATTTATTTATTTAATCATATTTTTATACCGCCCCATCTCCACAGTGGGACTCGGGGCGGTGCACAGAAGATAAAAAGTAAAAACAACATACACACCGTATAAATACAATCCACAATTTAAAACCGAATTAAATTAAATATAACTGTGTTACAAAGATTAAAACTATAAAACCCTCTATTCAAAATTAAATTTACATTATTAAACTCTAAGCCAGGCCGGCCAGATGGAAAATGTGTGATTTGAGCTCCCGACGGAAGAGGCGTAGGTCCGTGATGGTGCGAATATTGGGGGGCAGGTCGTTCCAGAGAGCCGGACCCGCCACAGAGAAGGCCCTTCCCCTGTTCCAAAGTTACGATGGTTCTCAACCCCACCCCCCCGCCCCCCAACATGCATACAATCTTTATGATACTTTTTTTTTGGTCTGAAAAGGCATTTTAGCTCTGGTTTCTGTTAGGAAACCCCACCCCCACCCCCACAAACTTCGCTTTATGAATGCTACGTTCACTTTATGGCTGCTGCTGCTGCAAAAAAGGCCATACAATGGGGTCCCGTTTATGACGGTCATGACTTTACAACTGTAATTGCCAGGCTCAAATTACAGTTGTGAATCGAGGACTACCTATAAGTATTTGTGGAGACATTTTGCTTCTGTTGTCAAGGGCAAGGCTGATTTTTCTTTCAGGAGGTTGCAATGAGAGACTGGCTTTTCCTCGCTTAAGCTTGTCTGCTTTCTTGTTCTTCTGTCCTGTCATCTGGACCAAATCTTAGTGAGGTACCATCATTGAATGCCACACAACCACGCATACCAATAAAGCTAACAGTGAGGACTTCTTGATTCTAACTACCATATTTTTCAGAGTATAAGACGCACCAAAGTATAAGACGAACCAAGATTTTAAAGAGGAGAATTTTTGTTAAAGAGGCTTTGCACTCTGCAGGCCTCCCCAAAATGGCCCTTTTTTTGTCTAAAAAAGGGCATGCAGGCTCTATAAGAGGCTTATAGAGTGCTCCTGCCCCCCCCCCCCCAAAATGAGCAAAAATGGTCTGGTTTTTGCTTATCTCTGCTTCCCCAGTCCCCAGGAACACACTGGAAGCCTCCTAAAGGCTATGCATGGCCATTTTTGCAAGGGGGGGTTTCGGGATGCCAAAAATGCTGTATTCAGTGTATAAGACCCACCCAGATTTTCACGTCTTATACTCCGAAAAATACGGTAATAGGACAGCACTCCAGAGGATCAACGTCATTACCCAGAGGATCATTGGTTGTCCTCTCCCTACTTTGGAAGAGCTTTATAACTCATGCTACCTTAAGAAAGTTTCATAGCATTCTTAAAGATTCATCTCATTCTGGGCACCCTTTTTTTTTTTTTGAACTATTTCCATCTGGCAGACGGTACAGGATAATAAAAACAAAGACAAACAGGCTGAAAAACAGCTTCTATCCATATTGATTTAGCCATATTGATTTAGTGCAATATCGGGTTTTCAATTTCAATTATATAGAAAGTAAAGGACGTATGTTTTGTGTTTTTATTTTTATAGCTATAATAATAAACTATTTAATTTCATTGTACCATTTGCAATGACAATAAAGTCAACTAAACTAAACTAAACTGCAACGAGAGCAGAAGCCCTTGCCTTTGACTTGCTGGGAGCTTAGCCCTGCTCTGCTCTCTGCCTCTTGCCCTTGGTTTTTGTTCTCTGGCAACATCCTTTATCCTTCTAACAGATTCAGGTTTCTTACTACCCTCCTGGGCAATATCCAAACTCCAGCCAGCAGTACCGGCCTCTCTCGCACCCGGTGGCTTACAGCCCTCAGCGCAGCCAACAGCTGCCTCAACAGTCCCAACAGCCTGGTAAGTTTCCAGATGAGCAGTGTTCAGGCGGGAGAAAGTGTGTGTGTGTGTGTGTATATGTTAGCCGATCCTTGTTCAGGGAGAGCTAAGCCACCTTGCCCTTTCTTGGAACCCGAAGCGAGTCATCCTATTTATAGGGTTTGAAACCTAGATGCATTGAAGATCTTTGTGAGGGCAAGTTTACCTCAGCTGTAAGGCACGAGCAGGTTGCATTATGCCTTAAACTCTTGCCTTCTGTGGGTTCTTCCTGCATGTGTTCATGGAAAACCAATATATTGGAGAGATTGAGATTTGAGATTTATTGAATTTATATACCGCCCTATCTCCCTTTCGGGACTCAGGGCGGTGTACAGCCAACAGTAAGAATAGGTCATACAAAAACTAAAATCATATGTTAAAAAATATTAAATAGATTGGCCTGCCAATTAAAAACCCCTGCTAAGATCAATTTAAAACTACGACAGGCCGGCAGCACGAAATAAATGGGTCTTCAGGGCCCGACGGAAGAGGCGTAGGTCCGTGATCGTCTGTAGTTCAGGGGGTAGGTCATTCCAGAGGGCAGGAGCTGCCACAGAGAAGGCTCTCCCCCTAGGGGTCGCCAGCCGACATTGCCTGGCACCCTGAGGAGGACCTCTCTGTGGGAGCAGAGTGGTCGGTGGGAGGTATTTGGTAGCAGGAGGCGGTCTTGCAAGTAGCCAGGTCCCTTGCCATGGAGCGCTTTAAAGATGGTCACTAATACCTTGAAGCGCACCCGGAAAGCCACAGGCAGCCAGTGCAGCTCACGCAGGAGAGGTGTCACATGGGAGCGTCTAGATGCTCCCAAGATCCCCCGTGCGGCCGCATTCTGAACTAACTGGAGCCTCCGGGTGCACCTCAAGGGAAGCCCCATGTAGAGAGCGTTACAATAGTCCAGAGAGACTCGGCAACTAGAATTGACGAAGCAAGGAGGGTCCATTTAGGCGTATGGGTTGAAATCTGTAGGGAGCTGGTTTTAAAAGCTGTAACGGAAAGGTGCAGCCGAACTTTGAATGTGTTGCTGCAAAGAAGGCACAGATGTAGTGTCTTCGATAGGATGAAGCTAGCAAAACGTGATACACATTGGGCTAGAAAAGAGACTAGCAATAGCGGCAAATATCTGTAGCTCAGGTGTAGGATGAGGTGTGAAAGTTTGGTGAGTTGGTTTCTGAACATTTCGCTACCAGGCTAAGTAACGTCTTCAGCGGAATTTAGGCAGCGGTGGGATTGAAAAATGTTAGCAACCGGTTCTCTGCCCGGCTGCTGGGTGGGCATGGTCATGGTGGGCATGGCCTACTCAGCCTTCTGCACCACAGCCGGGAGGGGGCTGGTTTCATCTGCCCCAAGCTCCGGAGGCTTTCGTCAACCCTCCGAGAGGGCGAAAACGACTTCCCCTGGGCTCTGGAGGCCGGAAACAGGACCGTTTTTAGACTTCTTGTACTTCCAGTAGGCCTGTTTTCACCCTTCCCAGGCTCCGGAGGCTTTCTCCAAGCCTCCGGGAGGGCCAAAATGGCCTCCTGCAGACTCCGGAGGCCGGAAACAGCCCCATTTCCTGACTTCTGGGAGGCCCGTTTTTCCCCCTCCCAGAGCCTCCGCGCAGGCCCTGCACTTACCTGGCATGATAAACAGGCCGCGTGGAGACTCCTGGGAGGGGTGGAGTGGGCGTGGCCAACCAGTCCTTGCAACTACCGGTTCAGTGAACTGGATGTAAAACTAACATCTGGTTTACCTGAACCAATGCGAACTTGCTGAATCTCACCCCAAGAGTTTAGGGACTTCAGGTTTATCAAGGCTTCAGGTGTGGATGTGTCAAGTGGGGGGGGTCTTGTGATGAGTCAGGTGTACGTCATCAGTGAGTCTTTCGATGGGCCGTGTGATAAGGATACGGAAAGACTAGTTTAAGTTTCCGTAATCTCTGCCTAAAATGGCAGCCACATCTTGAGCAACTCTTCTGCAAGAAGCAGGCAACATTGGCATGATTAGAGGTACTAATTACTGTTTAATTTTGCAAGGGTTATGGTAGAATGTCATGTCCCCATGCAATGCAAAGATTTCCCCCCTCCCCCCCCCCCAAGAGAAGAGGGGAGTCAATGTTTGCAACTGTTGCATTCAGACAAGGTGCAGTTTGACTCTCATATTAGCTGAGCTTCTTTGGATTCCCACCTGCTTCAATTCCTACACATTTATCCGTTCCGAAAATCATGCTACAATAGTGCAGTTCCCTGGTCAGAGGATTGGCCACGCCGCCATCCACACATGTCAATTTTCCTACATAGTCTAAAGAAGGGTACGATCAAACGATTAAGCTATACCTTGCTTTGGAGGTGGCTAAGGCAGGTAAAATTATGCTCAGAATAGCTTTCCTTCCATTTGGGAGGCGGTGGGAAAAAATCTTCAAGAAGAAACTCCCAAGGAGTATCCCATCTGGAAGGATAAATGTGCTCCATGGCCATCGAATGCCAAGCGGCTGACCGGCTGGCTTGGACACAGAAGAGAGCTATCCCACTTCTGGCTCCCAGCGCTGGTGTCATAATCTCCCCTCTCTTATTACGCTGCAGGGTTACAGCCAATCCTGTCCAATCAGCAGCAGACATACCAAGGCATGATGGGAGTGCAGCAACCCCAGGGCCAGAGTCTCCTCAGCAACCAGCGCAGTGGCATGGGTAGCCAGATGCAGAGCATGATGGGAGTTCAACAGCCCCAAAGCCAGAGCCTCCTGAACAGCCAGCGTGGAAATATGGGCAGTCAGATGCAAGGCCTGATGGTCCAGTACACTCCATTGCCTTCATATCAAGTAAGCGATGCCAAAGATGGCAAGTGGGGAAGGGACGGGAAGGAAATGGGAGGGAAGAGAAGGGAAGAAAAGTGGAGGGAGGGGAAAGGAAGGGGAGGGGAGGGAAGAAAAGGGAAGGGGAGTCATAATTCTGATGTTACAGAACTACATGGCTTGGAAACCTTCAGTTGGCATAATTTTTTTTTTCAGGAATCCAAAACGTTCAGGTTTATTATTTCATGCAAAATTCACAATGCAGGTAATCCTTGATTTAGGACCATAATTAAGCCTATAATTTCATGGCAGTTTTAAATGGATTACCATGTGACCGCATCTGATTTAATGACCTCTTTTTGTGGCAGCCTTTAAGCAAGCGCCACGGTCGTTAAATAAACTCAGTGTTCTCTGTGGGGTGATTTTTGCTGGAAACTGGAAGCAAGCACTGGTTTCGGGCAAAAAAGGTTGTCACATGACTGCAGGGTGCTGCAAATAGTCATTAACATGGGCCAGTTGCTGAGTGCCCCAAAATGTGGTCATGTGACGGGGACAGGGGGCAGGCAGACATTAGAACTTCAAATCCAGCTGGTAAGTCCTTTTTGGGGGATCCGTTGTAACTTCAAAAGCAATGCCAGCATATATATATATTTTTTTTCCTGGATCATTTCACCTGCTCACTGTCATTTCTATAGTGGATGATTCCGGAGAAGTATAATGGCTCTTGGAGTACAACTGCATTTTTAATGCCGCAAATAAGGCATCGGTAGGCTGAGGTTTTCATAAATTGGAGTTTGTTCCTGGATGCGGATAAGATCTGAAAAATAAGAGCGCACAAGACTCTGAAAAAGGAGAAGATGGCAGATGGGTTGGGAGGAAAGAGCGAGTGTCATGTTGAGTATAGTGTGCTTTGGCCACTGTAATATAAAGTTTATTTTTAAACAACAAACAAACCACAGAATAATTCCTGCCAAATCATAAATTTTTCCAGAGCTGTAGAGGTTGAAATGGAAAACTGTAGATATTACATGGAGTCTGATATTGGAGAAGAATAACAGAGGGACCTTGGAGGTCTTCTAGTCCAAGGAGAGGAACCTGATGTTTTTCCCTTTCTCGATCTATACTCAGATCTACTTTCAAGGCCTCGAAATTTGTGTCTTCTCTCCTTTCTGTAGGATCCAATCTGGGTCAGTCACCGGGACCAGAGATTTTGTCTTCTGGGTTTTTGGACTTGTGCTGGAGCCCATCTTCTGAAGGGATCTTCGGATGGGATCTGAAGATGGGCTCCAGCATGAGTCCAAAAACTCAGAAGATGAAACCTCTGGTCCCGGTGATCAACACAGATTGGATCCTGCAACGTTATCCTGGGACATGAATATTTGTCTCCATTCATTTCTTTCTGTCTTTTAATATCCCAAGCAGGTTCCAGTGGCAAATGACTCTCAAGGCGTAGTCCAACAACCCTTTCAGCAGCCTGTGTTGGTACCAGCAAACCAGTCTGTGCAAGGAGGGCTCCAGGCCGGAGGGATGCCAGTCTATTACAGTGTTATCCCCCAAGCCCAGCAGAATGGCACCAGGTACGAGCAGGAGCCAAAGCTCTATTTAACCTTTATGCTTTGCAAAGGATTCCTTATTTTCTTCCAGGAATTCCCTTGATATAACAGCCAGGATTGCAGAGAGACAGAAACTCTGCATCAAAAGCACCCGGAACAATGATGGACTGTGCGCATTTGGTGCTCATTAGATTAATGGAAGGGCTGCATTCATTTTTATGCTACGCGAATTAGTTTGAAAGTTTTATTACCAGAATTCAGGTTCGTGACTTTAAACAAAACAAAACAAAACAAAAAAAAGGGCTCGGTTTACCGTATTTTTCGGACTATAAGACGCACCGGAGTATAAGACGCACCATGATGTGAAGAGGTAAATCTGCAGGCCTCCCAAACCCTCTGCATGCCTTCTTTATTTTGCAAAAAAAAAAAAGGGGGGGGGCGTACAGAGGCTTTGAGAGTTTTGTAGAGTGCTCCTGGGAGCTGGGGGGGGGGGGACAGCCCAGTTTTTGCTCTTTTTTGTCCTCCCCAGCCTCAGGAATACTTGCAAGGCTCCCAAACCCTCTGTGCGTCCATTTTTGCAAAAGGGGTGGGGTTTTGGTAGGTCAAAAATGCTGTATTCAGTGTATAAGGCGCACCCAGTTTTTCACCCTTTTTTGAGGGAAAAAGGTGCGTCTTACACTCCGAAAAATACGGTATTTATTTAGCTGCCAGATTTATAAACTGCCTTTCTTGTGTGCAACTTGGGGTGGTGTACATAACAATCCAACCTTCTACTTCCCTCATAATAATAAACTTGTGAAATGATTTGGGATGAGAGAGAGTGGCTAGGCCACTTTCCTGCTTTAGAAAGGATTTGAACTCACAGTCTCCCAGATTCCAGTCCAGCAAAAGGGGGAGAAGAAGGGGAGAAAGTGGAGGGAAGGAGAAGGAGACCGAGACAGATAAGCAGAAAGAGAAAAATCTTCAAAAATTACATTAATGTACAAGGCCAGAATAAATGTGTTGGCATATATAAAAAGTTTTCGTATGTTATACTTCTTTTTAAAAAGAAATTTCCAAAGTAATGTACTATATACGGTTTAACCTGTTGTGGCCCAGCTGGCTCCAGATGAGCTGCTGATGGACTTTTCTAGTGAAGAGTCCTATGAGTCTGCCCTGGAGGAGGAGGGAGACCTTGAGGAAGCAGAGAGTCTGGTTGGCCACCAGGAGGCGCCTGGGTCATGGAGCAGTGGGGAGGATCAGAGGCAGTTTGTCCCTGATGCTAGATTACGCAGGGCTGAGAAAAGGAGGCAACAGTTACTAAGAGGCAAGCTTGTAAGCCTTGATGAGCACCAGCTGGTTAATGAGTGGCCCCTCCCAAGAGAGCTTATAGGGAAGGCTTTGGGAGGGGTCATTTGCAGGAAACAACAGTTAGAACTCATCATTGGAAATATCTGGTCGTTCGAGTCTGCAATTTTTCTGTCTGTATTTGTAACATGAGTTAGGGCTCGCAGCCAAGGAGATAGTGGCAAACAGCCACGCTTGTGTGTGTCCATCTGTGCATTAACCCAATGAAGAATTATAACCAAAATGCCATCTAAAAAGAGGCCAGGAAAGAATTGTCCACAGTTCTCACAAATCGATCAAGCTTGGAAGCTGCTGTGAGGCAATATTATTTATTTTGGCATATTCACCATATTTACAGACAAATTTTCATTTCTGCAAATTCTAGTTTCTAAGCATTAGAGATTACCATTCTCTCTCTTGGTTCCTCTTGAGTGCAGAGCAAAAAAGCATCCTGCTCCAGCCCTCCTTGATTTCTTTAGAAGCATCCATAATCTTCAAAGGTTGCTAGTATTTGTGTCCTGAAAATGCACAAGCTCCTCCAAATTGGCATAAATCCTAAAACAAGATTTACCTGGTCGAATCATCTGAAGATCAGATTTTATCCTTCAGCCTTTGCTCTCAGCAGATTCATTGGCTACCTCTTTTCACTTGACTTAAGTTTGATGTAACTAATCTTCTTTTATATTGCTAGACCTCTCTGGCATAAGCCCAATAGTAGTAACCAGAGAACGAGGAAATACTGTGTGTATACTGTTCCTATTCACTGAAGCACTGAATAAGCATCCCCTTAATTGAAATCACCCAAATAGCATTAGATTGGTGAAAATTACTGAGCAAAATAGACCTTAGGAATGACCCTCTATCAGTACAAATAGAGTTTTATCTCCATCATGATGACAACCTGCTCCAATTGATGTCCTTTTCTTTTTTTTTCCTAGCCCTTCTGTTGGCTTCTTGCAGCCTCCAGGTACAGAGCAGTACCAGATGCCCCAGTCCCCTTCTCCTTGCAGCCCACCCCAGATGCAGCAACAGTATTCAGGTAAGGCCAGGCACTTTACCAATAGAAACAGCAAAAGTGGGAGACAGTGATTGATCTGCGTATAGTACACCTGCCTCCTCTAAAAACCTATTGAAGCTAGGTTGATAGAAGTCACCTGTGGCCCAACAATGGAGAAGCTACCTTGACCTTCCTTTGGCAAAGAATTCCAAAGTCTGGAAATATTGGGAAAAGAGGCCTTTTCTTGCATTCGCATCAAATGAGATGGAAATTAATGTGTTCTTCAGATCTTAAAAGTTTTTCCTAACAGCTTTATCCAAAATTATCAAGTCATATTAAGCCCTAAATAATGTTCCATATTATGCCTTGAAACTGACTAGTAGCCAATGAGGCTGTGTAGATTTTGAAAAATATCTCTGGTACATTACCAGTTAGGACGCAAGTGGTAATTATGAGATGTGTGTGTGTGTGTGTATCATTTGTGCTGATAAATAAATAAATAAAGGGAGACTAGTATAGATCTACAGTATTTCAAGCTATTTAGCTCTCATCACTTACTGGGATTCGAACTTGGGCTATCTATATGTCAGGCAGTTGCCTTAGCCACTAAGCCACAAGCTCTACTCCCTTATCAGCTGAGCCAGGGAAATAAGTCAGTGTTTATGTCAAAGCACTTGGTATGCCCAGATATGGGGAGGGAGCATACTGCTACTCATTTTGCCTTTCAGCTCCAACCTAGGAGCCTTCCAGGCAGGAAACCATTTTTGTGTTGCATTTGTGCTGATAAATAAATAAATAGCTTCCTGATCCTAGCTATACTTCAAGACATTTTCTTAAAATTATGTTTGACTCCAAGGGAAATCCACCAAATTGAGCATCTAGATTACTAGATTCAAAATCTCTTCAGGCACTATATGGGTTCGTATAAGTCATTCCAGAAAATTATGGGATAGAATTGATTCGAACCTGGGAAGTATTACATGTGAGGCAGTTGTAATTGCCACTAGGCCACAGGTTCTCCTCATTGATCATATATATATATATATATCCCTCTCTGCCCTTCGACTATATATATTCATTCCTGGCTCAGCTGAGTAGAGCTTGTGGCTTAGTGGCTAAGGCAACTGCCTGACATGTAAATAGCCCAAGCTCGAATCCCAGTAAGGGTATGGCTAGCTGATGAGAGCTAAATAGCTTGAAATAGATCTATACTAGTCTCCCTTTTTTTTTTTTACCACCGATTTGGCTTTTTGTGAAGGAACACCAGATAAGTTTTCAAACAAGTTTCTGGATTCCCTAATATTTTGTTTATTTCCATGGAGTCCAACTCCAAGCCAAATCTGAGCTACTCACAATTATAAAGAAACGAGATAAAAAAACAGAAAAGGTAAATGAAAATACAGCGAAGGAAATAAAGAAGATGGAACATCCAGGCAACCAACACCAAAACATATGCAAATAATGTAAAGCACATCTAACAAGGGGCTCATTCCAGTCTATCGAACACCATCAGGGAAGGAACCACACAAAATCCTAGGGGAATCTCATTCCAAAAGGCAGTCAACAACACCGAGAAAGCATTCATTCATTCATTCATTCATTCATTCAGTCATTCATTCATTCAGTCATTCATTCATTCAGTCATTCATTCATTCATTCATTCATTTATTTACTTATTTATTTATTTTTTGGATTTATAAACCGCTCCTTTTCTCCAAAGGGACTCGGGGCGGTGCACAGGAAGTTAAAAAACATATAAACATAACAATTATAAATAATTAAAACCGAATTAAATAATTATTCCCTGTGCTAAATTTTTAAAATCATTAAAACTGTTACCCCGTTTAAAACCCAATTAAAACAATTTGAGCTTCAGACTATAGGCTAAGTACAATACAATACAATACAATGCAATACAATACAATACAATACAATACAATACAATACAATACAATACAATACAATACAATACAATACAATAGCAGAGTTGGAAGGGACCTTGTAGGTTTTCTAGTCCAACCCCCTGCGTGGGCAGGAACCTTATACCATTTCAGACAAATAGCTATCTAACATCTTTTTAAAGACTTCCAGGGTTGGGGCATTCACAACTTCTGGAGGCAAGCTGTTCCAGAGGTTAATTGTTCTAACTGTCAGGAAATTTCTCCTCAGTTCTAAGTTGCTTCTCTCCTTGATTAGTTTCCACCCATTGCTTCTTGTCCTGCCCTCAGGTGCTTTGGAGAATAGTTTGACTCCCTCTTCTTTGTGGCACCTAAGTGAAATAGATTAGGCCAGACCAGATTAGGCATGCTTCCTGGGCCCCTGAAACTGTTTAATTGAGGGGATCCACCCAGTATATGACCATTTTGTTGGCTCGTACTGGCCAGGGAAAAACTATGGGAAAGAAGCACTCCCTCTGGTTGGTCCCAAACCCCCTGAGGATGGAAGGAAAATTAATTCCTTGTCCCAGAAGTCTCTGCTGAATAGACTCACCCTATTTTCTGTGTAGTGGCTGATACCATCCTGCGTGGCAAAGAGAGGGCATCCCCATGGACCTCTATTAATTGTACCCTTTGTGGGTCTTTTTCGGAAGATCTTCTCAGTCATGGTTCTCTGCCAAACCTAATGAATAAGGTCAATTGTAATTATAGGTTTTCAATAATGAATAAAGAGTAAAGTCTAGTCTTTGGCAGCAATGGCAGAAACGGCATCTCGGAACCATTTCCAGGGTTGTAAATTATACAAGTGTAGCATTTTGTCCTTTTGATCTTTCTTGTGTTTGACAGCAGAGGAAGATTTTAAATGAGCAATCATTTTTCTCACTGTGAAAATTGAAGTGGGCGGGTCCGAGACCATCGTCGTTGCCAATTCTGCGGAGCAGCAGAGATTTCTCTGCTGAATGGGCCCCATCTGGTTTTATCCCTGCAGCTTTCCCCCAGCTGTTTTCCTCTCGGCCTCGTGTGTGTGTGTGTGTGTGTGTGTGTGTGTGTGTGTGTGTGTGTGTGTGTGTGTTGGTTCAAAGTCACTGCAGTGAAGTGAAGAGGTTTCTGGGTCCTGCGGTTTCCCCATTTCCCAGGCAAGCAGGGTGAGCATCTTCTGATTGGGAGCCAGTTTCACAAGCCCAAAGCTGCAGACCCACCATAAGGCCAGTCTGAATGTTACATTCCATCCTTCCATCCTTTCAAGGAGAAAGTCAGTAAGACAAATCAATTTCAAAAGCTCATGCCACAAAGCCTACCAAATGAGAGCTGTCTGTGAAAGCCGGGTGGTTCTCCTCCCTGGCTGCCTTTTCTTGTATACGAGAATCGGCCTTGAAAGTTATGCAATTTCAGATCCTTTACATGGGCATGGATCCTGTATATGTGCATAGATATGTTGGCCCTGTTTCTTGTTAAGGAATCTGGAAAAAGAAGCTGAAGTTTGAACCTTGAGGCAGGTAAAGCTGCTCCCCTGTCATCCATCTAAGGCAATTATTTTTATTTTTTAAGTGAGTTACCATATTTTTCAGAGTATAAAATGCACCTTTTTCCCCTCAAAAAGAGGCTGAAATTATACACCGAACACAGCATTTTTGGCCTCCTGAAACCCCACCCTTTCACCAAAATGGCCGTGCATAGCCTTTAGGAGGCTTTCAGAGTGCTCCTAGGGGCTGGGGAGGGCAGAAATGAGCACAAACTGGCTGGCTTTTGCTCAGTTTTGCCCTCCCACCAGCCCCCAGGAGCACTCTATAAGCCTCCTAAAGGCTATGCATGCCCTTTCTTTTTTTTTGACAAAAATGGACCGTTTTTGTGAAAAATGGACCATTTTTTGCTCATTTTTGGCCCCCCAACCCTCCAGGAGCACTCTACAAGCCTAAAGGCTATTCATACCCCTTTATTGAAAAAAAACAAAAACCCGGGCCTGTTTTCGCAAAAAACGGACCATTTTTTGGAGGTCTGCAGAGTGCAAAAACTTTTTTTTTTAATTTGCCTCTTCAAAATCTTGGTGTGTCTTACAGTCTGGTGCATCCTATACTCCGAAAAATACAGTAGTTTAATGTACTTAGAATTCTTCTGGCCCTGGGAAGCAGCTTCAATGAGCCAGGACTGCAGAGAGACAGAAATAATTCAAATCATCAAAAGTACCTGGAACAGTGATGGCGAGCCTTTTGTGCTCAGAATATCAAAAATTCAGAAACTGCCTAACTTTATTCTATTGGCATGTCAAAAAACAACAGCAACAACAACAACAACCATCCAAACAAACGAAAAACAATTGTTTACATATTCATTTATTTGTTTTTTTTTAAAAATACAGTCCAATCGTGTGTGATGCCCAGGAACTAATGCTTACTTTCACATGGTTATTCTGTTTCCAAATGCTCTTCTGCAGCCTGGGGCCATCTTCGGAGGCTGAGCAGAAACATGGTCTTCTGGGACAACTTCTGACAGGGTCCAGAGGCCACACAGAAGCCTAGTTATTGTCTGTGGAGATTCTCAGTCATCCAGGACATAGTTGTCTCAAAGGTGCTTTATTCAAAAGGCAACTGGACTGTTTTTTTCCTTGAGGAAGAAAAGGATGACTTGGATGAGAAGTGAAACATTATCTTCTTCTTCCTCAAGGTGAAAACTGTCCAGTTGCCTTTGAAGGGGGGGAAAAAGCACTTTTGAGACAAAAGTCTGCCCCATTCTCACACGGCCTCTGCAGTCTCCAAAAATCACCTCAAAAGCACACCCCATTCTCACACATTTTTCATTCAGCTAAGCTTGAATAGAGGCCTCTCACACAAGTTCTGGAGACCATGTAAGAGTACACTCCATTCTGGCATGGCCTCCACAGCCTCCCGAAATTTCACAAGAACAGGACATACTTTCGAGAATACTTATTGAGTGTTGGGTGAATGCTGACATGCCACTCAAATGTCGTGGCGAGTCTTTTAACAAGCATGTCAACAGGCTTGTCATCACGGATCTGGAAACTTTGCTATATCCAGTGCTGAGTCCCTGTCTCTCTTCCTCTTTTCTCAACTTTGAAATAAGTGTTGATTAAGGTGGTATTATCTGGCGGCGGCTGCCCGTGATAAGTCTAGAGCCAAAGCAGGCGTAGCTCATTTCTTCCTGAATAGACTGTATTCTTAAGACTGGAATCGTTTTAGGGAAGCAAGCACACCTGAGTTTTTGTCTTCACACTTACCATAGGCCAGGGGTCGGCAACCTTAAACACTCAAAGGGCCATAAAGGTCCTAACTGGAAGCCCTCCTGTTGAATTCTGGAGCTAACCTGAAATCCGGTTCCCCCACCATAGTGTCTCTTCCTAGCCCGGCTTCTTTATCCTCTGCCTGATTGAAAGCCCTATCAATTGTGGAGCTGACTGGAAAACCCACCCCTTTGCCATAGTCTCTCCTCCTGGCACACCTGCTTCCCCCTCCCATCCAGAAGCTCCTCTCAAAATGGTGGTGCCAACGGGCGACAGGGAGCCGCAGCAGAAGGATGAAAGAGCCACATGCGGCTCCAGAGCTACGGGTTGCCGACCCCTGCCATAGGCAAAGTGAAGTCAAAGACTGGCATCCAAAGGGGAAGATTTGTCTATTCTTTTCACAGCCGTTGGTTTCCAACTAAGAGCCATGTGCTTCCTAGCCTGTCTAACCTTACCTGTGTACCATTCCCAGTAACATCCCTTCAGATGTTTTGCAGCTTTTCCAGCTTAACTAGTATTCTGGAAGTTGAATCATGGCAGCTGGGCTTCTTTTCTTTTTCAGTTTGAAATGTTTCTTTATCAGCCTGTTCAGATTAGGTGAGAAATGAAACCATCCTGGAGAGGACATATATGGGATCTCTCTAGCCAACTTGCTCAGACTGCAATGAAACATTTCAGACAAAAAGAGAAATCTGGTTGCCGTGACTCAAACTTCCAGACAACTCTACTGGATGATTGAGAATCTTCCTTGACGTATGGAACTACCTGTGCTGCCTTGCTGTGGACCAGAAATGGCGTTTTGGAGCAGTTGCCAGTTGGGATAAAGGCCAATTCTTCCTGGTTGCTGGCCTAGGATCGGCTGGAGTCCCCAGACCTCCTTGGAGGAGAAGGGTAGTTTGGATGCTTTCTGATGTGGTTGCAGGCTGAGATTTGGGGTAGAAATGCCCTTCTGGTCCTCTTCAGGATGGGGAGAGTGCCTTCCTGCTGCTTTTGCTTTCGGCCAGTCACAGATTTGGGAGAACCCCCTCATTCTGTTCCACAAGTGAAGATGAGCTCCTTGAAAATCTCTGTATCCTGTTTTTTTATATGGGGAGGTGACCTCCAAAGGTTCTTTGGAACTTGCCTTCCTGAAGTTCATCACTGGGGACTTTAAAGAAGAGACCGGACAGTCACATATCTGAAATGGTGTAGGGTCTCCTGCTTGAGCAGGGGACTTGACTAGAAGATCTCAAAGGTCCTTTCCAGCTCTATTCTAATTGAGTGGATTGGTAGAATTGTTTTTGAAAATGCTGGGAGTTGCAGTCACAACACGTGCCAGAAGGGGGCACAACAGGTTAAGGAAGATTAGTCTGCTACGACAGTTGACCAGTCTGGTTTATTGCTCATTGTTCTAATTGAAATGCTTTTCTAAAAGATTTAATGTACGTTCATTCATTTAATGTGCCTAATTGTACACTATGCCTCACACCTTTTAGAACCTGTTGCTTTCAGCATTTATTTCATTAGATTTCTGAGAAGAAATAATTCATTTCAAATAATTTATTTTATTGCTAAGGTAGTTCTGTGAAACAGACGACCACGTACATTCATACATTGTTAATTAATTTATTGCTTATTGCTTATTGGATTCTTTATTTAATCTCTTTTTAACTTTTCTACTATGTGTTTCTTACGTTGTATGCCGCCCTGAGTCCTTTGGGAGAAGGGCGGCATATAAATCCAATAAATCCAATCCAATAAGATGATGAAATGCTAGCATATGGGGTGGGTCTCTGAGTTAAGTCGATTTACATGTGTTTAAACTGTGTCAAGGAACATAAAGCACGATGCACCATATTAGCCTTTGCAGAAAAAGCGGGACATTCTCTGCACACATGGAGGAAGCTACCTGCCATTTTATGCATATGCAGATATGGCAGGCAAACTCTGGGAAAATGGACTTGCTCCAGCGGTCCAGGAAGGAAATGGCGCCATAAGCCAGAAATTGTCTCTGTTAAAATTTTTATTATTTATTTATTTAGGACTCAGGGCAGTGTACAGCCAAAATAAAACACAGATATACAAAAGTTAAAACAATTTAAAAACATATTAAATAATTTGGCCTATAATAAAGTTAAAAACCAAACAAACCCAATTAAAATTAATAAAATGTGTATTTATGCCAGCCCGGCTTGTTGAAAAAGAAAAGTTTTAAGAGCACAGCGGAAGGTGCGTAGGTCAGGGATAATTCATAACTCCGGGGGCAATTCGTCCCAGAGGACAGGTGCGCCCACGGAGAAGGCTCTCCCCCTGGCTGTCACCAGTCAACATTGTTTAGCCGATGGCACCATGAGGAGACCCTCTCTATGGGAGCGTACTGGCCTGTGGGAGGCTCTCGGTGGCAGAAGGCGATCTTGTAGGTACCCAGGTCCTAAGCCATGGAGCGCTTTAAAGATGGTAACCAACACCTTGAATCGCACCCGGAAGACCAGTGGAAGCCAGTGTAGCTCGCGCAGGAGGGGTGTTCCATGGGAGCGTCGCGTTGCCCCCATAATTAAAAATTGATTCCCATGAAGTTTCTCTTGTGACCACATCCTCTCCAATGAGAGAAGAGGCTGGAAAAGAAACCAAGAAGGTTGGTGGCTTGACACGATGTCCAGAATAATCTGATCGTTTTCCCTCCCTTTCTCCTCTTAGGGGTGTCTCCGGCAGGGCCCGGCGTTGTGGTCATGCAGCTCAATGTGCCCAATGGCCCCCAGCCTCCTCAGAATTCATCCATGGTGCAGTGGAACCACTGCAAGTACTACAGTTTAGACCAGCGAAGTCAGAAGCCTGGTGACATCTATAACCCGGACACCAGCGCTCAGGTAGGGCGAAGGTGAAGGGGGCCTGGTGGCACAGGGAGTAAAGGTTGGGTTGTCAGTAGTTGTGCTTGTTGCCAGCCTGTGCGACTAACCTTTTTGACTCCCCACCCCCTCTCTGTTTCTAGGCCAGCAGCACCCAACTGAATAGCCCTATCACATCCCCCACACAGTCCCCTACACCATCACCTGTTACCAGCCTCAACAGTGTCTGCACAGGTCTCAGCCCCCTTCCAGTGCTCACGCAGTTCCCCCGGCCTGTGGGCCCAGCACAAGGTAACAAAGGTAGTGGGAGAGGGTTTATCATAATGAACAATGGAAAATTAGCCAATGTGTTTGAATTAGAACAGAGGTTCCCAAACTTGGCCACTTGAAGACTTGTGGACTTCGACTCCCAGAATTCTCCAGCCAGCTCTGCTGGCTGGAGAATTCTGGGAGTCGAAGTCCACAAGTCTTCAAGTGGCCAAGTTTGGGAACCTCTGCATTAGAATAAAAGGACGATTCCATATCAGTGATTTTGGTCTTCTGGACCTGAGCTTCTTGCTTGGTGTCCCATTCACCAACTTTTTCAGTAGCAGTGCGGGTAATACTCGACTTAGGACCACAATTGAGCTCCGGATTTCCGATGTTAAGTGAGACATTTGTTCAGTGAGTTTTGCCCCCATCTCACGACCTTTCTTGCCATAGGCGTTAAGCAAATCACTGCCGTCGTTAAATTAGGGCTGTTAAGTGAATCTGGCTTGCCCGTTGCCTTTGTCAGAAGGTCACAAAAGGTGATCACATGACTCTGGGATGCTGTGGCCGTCGTAAATATGAGTCAATTGCCACAGGTCTGAACTTTGATCACACGGCCATGGAGAGACTCCCAGTGGTCGTAAGTGTGAAAAACAATCATAAGTCCCTTGTTTCACTGCCGTTGTAACTTTGAACGGTCACTAAATGAACTGCTGTACTGAGAGAACTACCTGTAGTGCCTTTACGGTTTCAGATTAAGGTAGCTTCACTACAAATTGCAACACCCAGCCATCAGAAAACCATAGAGCAGTTCTCTATGGTTTTACACTATGATGCTGAACAGTCCCAATATTCTCTGATGCTCTTGGAGCTTCAAATGAAACGAGTCTAAATATTACCTGAATATGTCTACCTGAATATTTGTCTAATTAAGAACAAGGGCATTTTACCAGTAAATGGGTATGTTTTTGACTGTTTGCCCATTGATTTATGAAGAAGTGAAGGTCCCTCTTAATAAAGAAGAGAAGATTGATAAAGATCCCACCAGTATTCCCACCCTTCCCCAGTCACATACATTTTTTAAACAGCTGAAATATCATGAGATTACTAAGTTTATTTGTTTATTTATTTATCAAATTTATACCCCGCACCTTCTCCTAAAAAGGACCCACTTAGAAAAGATTGTTGACCTTTGATTACTATACACTCTGTGTCCTCTCTCCCACCCTTATTTATGATACAAAAAGAGAGTCAGGGGGGGCATCAATTAATTTTTCTTGGGCTCTTCTTCCCCCCCACCCCCCACCCCAGGTGATGGGCGCTATTCCTTGCTGGGCCAGCCGCTGCAGTACAATCTCTCCATTTGCCCCCCACCTCTCTTGCACAACCAGTCCAGCTATACAGCACACCAGGTGAGTGGAGACGGGACTGGAGGCCACAAGGAAGCCATTCTCAGCTGAGTGGTCAAAATCTGAGAGGGTCTTTTTCCCTTTAAGAGATTAGTCATAGACTTTTTGGACATTAGATGAGCCGTGATGGTGCAGTGGTTAGAATGCAGTATTGCAGGCTAATTCTGCCGACTGCCAGCAGTTTGATTCTCATCAGCTTCAAGGTTGACTCATCCTTCCGAGGTCGGTAAAATGAGGACCCAGATTGTTGGGGGCAATATGCTGAATCTGCAAACCGCTTAGAGAGGGCTGTAAAGCACTGTAAAGCACTGTGAAGGTCCGAGTGCAATTGCTATTGCTACCAACCAGTTTTTCCCAACAGAATCCTCTTAAGATTCTTTCCCTTTTTTCAAAAATAGAAAGCAGTCATGCCGCAACAGCAAGCAATCATCCTGTAATCTTTGCTTCCGAGAATTGTTCTGGGCTCCACATTGCCCTATAGCCATGATGGCGAACCTATGGCCCGGGTGCCACAGGTGGCACACGCGAAGCCATTTCTGAGGGCACGCGAGGCGTTGCCCTGTCAGCTCCAGCGCACACAAGCGTGCTGGCCAGCTGATTTTTGGCCTTGATTTTCAGCCATTTTTTGCCCTCCTGAAGCCTCCGGAGGGAGAAGAATGGCCCAACGGGCAACCTGGGAGTCCATTCCTGAACTTCCAGTTTCTGTGTTGGGCCTTTTTTTGCCCTCCCCAGGATCCTAGAAAGCTTCCGGAGCCTTGGGAGGGTGAAAAATGGATCTACTGGGCCCACCGGAAGTCAGAAAATGGGCTGTTTCCTGCCTCTGAGGGAGGCCATTTTTGCCCTCCCCAGGCTCCAAAAAAGCCATGTGTACATGCGCTGGACAGCAGGGGGTGTCACACATGTATTCTCAGGGAACCCGGCATGGGAGGTACTAAATTATGGGGGTGGGCACACAGGCATGCACAATAGCGCGAGCGTGTGCGCTTTTGGCACCCAAGGTGAAATAGGTTCACCAGCACTGCCCTATGGACATTCCTCAAAAATAAAAAACTTGATAATTGCAGCACAATATTTTAATATGGACCCGCAACTTCCAATTCCTGCTAGCTCAAAAGATAAAGAGAATGGCTGCTGAGTTTAGCATGTATCTGGCAAGCGGGTGCAAACATTCTCTCCCCTGGACTTCGCATGCTGTCAAAACTCTTGGTGTACTCATAACAGGACAAAAAGATGATGGGTCTGTTCCCGTCAGAACAGAGACCAAAGTAAGTCAAAGGACTAACTTCCTGTTGAAAAATGAGCAGATGATATAGAACTTAGATGTTAAATAAGCACAAGTGAAACGTTTCCATACATTCTGTTTTGTAATTGGCTGTGTTTGTGGCTACTGATGACAATGGTGAAGGCTCGGTAAGACCTTTGTGCCCTTTAAAATTCACCTTCTTTAGGGACTTCCGGTTCCGGCTCCAGCGGCGACGGGCGAGCCTAGCGCTCGCTTGCCGTTTTGTTGCTTTTTCTGCCCCCCCTCGGGGGCGAGACGCCCCTTTTTTGGGGGTCTCCCGTAAAGCCGGCTCGCCTGGGACGCTCCCCCCCACGGCGGTGGGGGAAGCGACCCTTGTCCTCGGCTTAGGTGAAGGAGAACATGCTGCGGGGGGTTTTCCCTTCGCCAAAGGCAGACGGCGCCATTCGCGATCATGAAGAGAGCTGATCTAATGAGTCGGAAGGCTTCTCGGGGCTTCAGCTGCGAGGGGGAGAGTGAGTGATTTAAAACTTTTTTTTCTGCTGTCAGCCGGGCTGAAAGGACTGGGAGGGGGGTGTTTGTTTGTAAAAAAAAACCCTCGGACTCAAGCGGCACTTGAAAATGGCTCCTCGCGGCGAGGAAGCGGAAATCTTTAATCCTGACTGTTTGCAGCAAGGGAAAGTGATCTGCAGTTTGCTTGCAACAATGTTTCTAGGTCTGGCTGAAACAATTTATTCTACCACTCTCTCCTTCGGGCTTTGAGGTTGGGCGTGGAAGATGACTTCTCTTTGTTCCTGACTGACTATTTCACTTATGGAAAATTCCCAGCGTCTCTTTGCAATTTGGACTTCCTCTGGTTATTAATGAAGAATTTTTTCTTTTTGGATTTGTGATTTCTTTTCTGGAGTACCTTCGCTATTATACTTATTGAGTTGGAAAATTGTTTCTCTCTTGGTTCCTGAACTTTGCAACTTTACAACCCTGAACGGAACTTTTGGCTCCTGATCTGCCTCATCAGCCTTACCCAGAAAACACCATTTTAGTGGCATTGATTTTAACAGCTAATCATGGCACAAGAAACAGCACTGGCAAGCTTAGAACAAAGGATGGCTTCTCTTGAATCTGTTATACAAACTTTGGTACAAGAAATTAAGGCCCAGAGGGCAGAAAATATTAACTTTAAGAAGGAGTTATTGGACACACGGAAACAAGTGCTGGAAAACACACAGAAGAATGAAGAATTGGAAGGGGGGCTGGTGGGGGCTAGGGGAGAGATTAAAAATGTTACTAATGAGGTTGTGGAAATAAACGGGCATGTGTCTAGGATGGATATGGAAAGAATGACATATTTTTTGAGATTTCAGAATGTTTTTGAGGAACCTGGTGAATGCCTCCCTGATCTCATGAGCACAATTATAGCAGACTATTTACATAAACCTAAGGATGAGATCAGGGGGGACATTGACCTAGCCTACAGAATAAACTCAGCATATGCCAGGATAAATGAAGTACCTAGAGAGATACATGTGAAATTTGTTAGAAGGTCAACCAGAGAGGAAATCCTGAAAGTGCAGAGAGGAAGTCCGTTAATTTACCAACAAAAAGAGGTTGCTATCTTGAAGCAGATCCCAAGAAAGATTAGAGATGCAAGAAGGAAATTTTCCTTCTTGTCTAAAACATTGATCACGGGATTTGGTTCAAGTGGGTGACACCCAAAGGGATGCTGGTGTTCTGGGAAGGAGGAAGAGTGAGGATTAAAACAGTTGCTGAGGCGGAAGCCTTTTTCAAAAAACACTCCTCTGTCCTGGGGGAAGATTCAGGGGGGGCCACGGCCCCGCCCGCTGGGGGCCTGGAGGAAGAGGTTGAAGACACAATTGCCAAGAGACTTAGATCTAAAAAATAACTTTGCCTTGATTTTTCTGAATAATATTGCATAATATCTGTATTTGGATTTTTGTAAATGACTGACAGCATAGAACTGAGAACTTAGGTATATGTACTTGCTTTCACTTTGTAGTGTTACGGAAAATGTTTTTTATTGTTATCAATGTATTTTGAAGTCCCGGAAGGGCCGACGACTTTGACGTGAACGCTCTCAAAATTTCTTTGTATCCCTTACCCCATCCTATGGAAAAATGTAAAACCAATAAAACTTTTTCAATATAAAAAAAAATTCACCTTTAATAGGAAAGGTTAAAGCATGCACAATACACAATCTCCATCCAAGCCTGCCAAATTTCATTTAGCACTAGCCATTCCCGGCCACGCGTTGCTGTGGCCCAGTCTGGTTAAATGGCCAACCAATCTGTGTGTAGATCTACACCTGCACACACAAACACGTACACACAACCACCGTATAACCTCCGACCTACCTACCTACTGTATTTCTTCCCCTCCCTCTCTATCCCTCTACCTACCTACCTACCTACCTACCTACCTACCTACCTACCTACTATATTTCTCGCTCTCTCTATTCTTCTACCTATCTACCTACATTTCCCCCTCTCCCTCCACCTACCTACCTACTGTATTTCTCCCTCTCTCTATCCACCTACCTACCTACATACCTACCTACTGTATTTCTCCCTCTCTCTATTCTTTTACCTACCTACCTACCTACCTGCCTACTGCATTTCTCCCTCCCTCCCTCTATCCCTATAGTTGCCTACCTACCTACCTACTGTATTTTTCCCTCTCTCTATACACCTACCTACCTACCGCATTTCTCCCTATCTCTATAGCTGCCTACCTACTGTATTTCTCCTTGAATCTTATGGACAGAGTATTATGTCATCCTTTATGACATAATACCTGTGGCCCACTGTGCTCTCTGTATCCATCTACCAACCTTTTTTTTACAATTTTTTATATTTCCATTGTGTGTACCTGGCACAGGTGTGACATCTACACAATCTATATATATCACTGGTGCCGTATTTGAAAGGACCGTTGTGTGAAAATTTGGAAGCGATCGGTGCAGTACTTTTGGAGATTAGCGGTTTTGAACAAACTCTCTTGTTACATTTTTATTTATGTAAGAAGATAATTGCTCCTTTTCAGATTTGGTTTGGTTTAACCCATTGGTTAAAGATTAAGCTATGTAGCACCGGCTCCTGCAATGAATTCCAGCATAAAAACGTGAAGGATAGCACATTTGTATATCTCTGTTACTATTCCTTTGTTCTTCCCTCTCAGGCACAAACAGGGATGAAACATGGCAACCGAAGTAAGAAGCAAGCTCTCAAGTCAGCATCCACAGATCTTGGGACAAGTGATGTAGGTAAGTGATACCTCGCCAGTCCCATTATCATAGCCTTCTAGAACTAGAACCTCCCAGATTTCCTAGTCAGCATGGCCAGATTTAAGCTTCACTTGGAAGGATCAAATTGATGTAGGGTTATCCTCTGCCAAGATGCCAGGGCCACTCGATCATGGGGATCTGTTATCTTACTTACCTTACTTTGACCAGAACTTAGAGTCCAAACTCGTGAGTGATTATACCCTTGGGTTTGGTAACAATAAACTGGTATTTTATGCAGGAAGTCCTCAACTTACAACAGTTCATTTAGTGAGCTTTCAAAGTTACAACACACTGGAAAAAAGTGACTTATTGCCGTTCTTTCACACTTCATGATTGTTGCGGCATCCCCATGGTCAGGTGATCAACCTTCAGATTCTTGGCAAGTGATTCATATTTATGACAGCTGCATTGTCCCGGGGTCATTTATTTATTATTTATTTATTTTTCAGATTTATATAACCGCACCCTCTCCCCAAAGGGACCCGGGGCGGTGCACAGGAAGTTAAAACACACAGTATCACAATATAAATAATTAAAACCAGATTAAATAAGTTATCCCTGTGCTAAAATTTAAAAGGTTAAAACATAATCCCATTTAAAACCCAATGTGACCCCCTTTTTTTGTGACCTTCTGACAAGCAATGGGGAAGCCAGATTCACTTAACAACCGTGTTACTAACTTAACTGCAGTGATTCAGTGATGCAGTGACTTAGCAAATGTGGCGAGAAATGGGGCAAAATTCACTTAACAAACATCTCGTTCAGCAACAGAAATTTTGGGCTCAGTTTGTGGTCATAAGTCAAGGAGTACCTGTTCTACACTTAGAATCTGAAGATGTAGATGTTGCCCCAGGATATTAAATTCCTTCCGCTGCTACTGATAAGTTTTGTTGGGCCTTCTCATCAACAAATGTCCCAGGTTTCCACTCCTGAGTGAATCCTAATGGACTTGCTTGATACCAACAGCAAATAGCAAAACCATTGCTGTTGGTGCCAAGGGGCTAGGACCCATGGCATGGGTGCCAGAGGTGGCACGCAGAGCCCTCTCTGTGGGCACATATGCTGCCACCAGCTGCTCTTCTGGTTTCTAGCAAGCACATGCACGCCAGACATCTGGTCTTGTGAAAACGGACTGAAAACAGGCCAAAAATGCCCCCAAACCAGGCAGTTTTTCATGCCATTTTCAGGCTGTTTTGGGGCTATTTTTCAAGTCGTTTTTGGCCCAGAAAACGGCCAAAAACAGGCGTGCTTGTGCCAGGCAGCTGGTCTTTGGGTTTTTGGTGCATGCACACACGTTCCAGTTTGGGCACTCTGTGCCGAAAAGGTTCGCCGTCACTGGGCTAGGAGCTGTTGCATTGGCATCTCACAGTGCTTCCAACATAGTGCCACAATTTCTTCAAGCTTCCTAAAAATACAGGTGTCTAATAGAGCCAGCCCTTTTCATAATTTATCTATTTTACACTATCTTTTCTCTCTTATCAATACTGGCTGTATAGATATACAGTCTATTCCTTTTCCTCTGCAAATGCCTTTAAAAAAAAAAAAGGAATCATGCTGACTTTTAAGAAGTTTGCTTCTGTGAAACTAACCATTCAGGAGTCTTGGGAAATAGCAAGCAAATTTGATTTGTGCAAGGCAGGCTAAGAAGCCCCCCCAAAAGTTCCCATCTCAGTCATTGAGGAGGGGCGCTGAAAATACCCCCATAAACAAATTAGAGCTGTTTCTTTAAGCCGCTCTGTTTGCACTCCCCAATGGAAAATTGCTTGGTGCTATATTTGTTACGTACCTGTTTAATATTAGTAAAGAATCCTGCCTGCTAGCAGCCAGCACTCCTACTCACTGGAAACTGGAACTGCTATGATGCTTGCATACTTGAGGCACACACATTCAGATGTACTGCCAAGCAAATAGTCAGAAGGACTAATTCCCTGAGCACAGAACCCTTCTGAAAAAATGATTCAGTGTACATAAAGCTGACTGTAGGGAAATAACCTTCTCCCTAGCAGAGCCTTATATTTAGGGATATGGAGAAATATAGATGAGATACAGATAAAAATGTATACCCATGCCATCATCCTCTCATATTAATTTCCAATTTGGTAGGGTTTTTTTTATGAGCAGTCTATGAGAAAGGGATTTTTGGGGGGGGGGGGGGTGGTATTTCTTTTGTGAATACATTGGGAGAATTTAAAGTGGGGTGATTAGAAACATCCCATCAAACTACAGTTCCCAAAATTGTTTAGGGAGCTGACACATTTATATAGCCTGCATGCTGTCTAAATCTCAGAATTTTCCTATCATTTCCCCCCCACTAATCTATAACACTATGATTTACCTCTGTAATACAGGTAGTCCTCGACTTACGACAGTTCTTGTAATGGCCATTCGAAGCTACAACAGCAGTGAGAAAGAAGATTTTCAATACTTATAACCAATGCAGCTTCCCCATGGTCATGTGATCAAAATTCAGGCACTGACTCATATTTATGACGATTGCAGCATCCCAGAGTCACAAAAGGTCATCTTTTGTGACCTTCTGACTAACCAAGTCAATGGGGAAGCCGGTTTCACTTAACAGCCATGTTACTAGCTTTGATAAGAAAGGTCATAAAATGAGGCAAATGTCTCATTTAGCAACAAAAAATCTGGGGCTCAATTGTGGTCTTAAGTCGAGGACTACCTGCAATATATTCTTTGGAAGACTTTTTCCCCCCAATTTTTTTCCCTTTAAAAAAAAATATCTGTGTATAGTGCCCTTCAAAACCAGATTTTGCTAGCTGGTTCGCTGTACATTTGTAATATCAAAGATAGTTAAATGATAATTAAATCATACAATAAAATAAAAAGCCTCCCAAAGGAGGTCATGGATGATGTTAGTCTTTCGCTTTCAGCAGAGTGGGGACTTCTAAAACTAACCTTCCCATGATCCTTAGGCCCTGTTTCCAAGGCCAGTCACCAAAACCTGGGAGAGTTAGGTCTCCCAAGTCGGAAGTCTAGAAAGTGATTAACTTACGAAAGCTGAAGTCCCCTCATGTTTTGCTCACATCCTCTTGCTCCACCCCCCCCCCCTCTCCTCAGAGGAGGATACTAATCATATTTCTCTTCCTTCTTCTTTGCTCCGGTTGCCTCTCCCGACAGTGTTGGGCCGTATCTTGGAAGTTACCGACCTGCCCGAAGGGATCACACGTACCGAAGCTGACAAGCTCTTCACCCAGTTAGCCATGTCTGGTGCCAAAATCCAGTGGCTGAAAGAAACTCAGGGGCGTCCTGGGGGCGGAGGCGACAACAACCACGGGACTGCGGAGAACGGCAGGCATTCTGACCTTGCTGCCTTATACACCATCGTGGCCGTCTTCCCCAGCCCTTTGGCAGCCCAAAACGCATCCCTGCATCTCAACAACTCTCTTAACTGCTTCAAGTTGCGTATGGCCAAAAAGAACTACGACCTGCGTGTGCTGGAGCGGGCCAGCTCCCAATAGGGGCAGACACAGGGGCGGGAAGGGGAGCGGGGAGCAACAAGCACATTGGACTGGCCTCTCCAGCCTCAACCCCCCTCCCCAACGGCCCCTTGACCAGCCTCCTTTAGTTCCACATGCGCCTCCCCCGTCTTTCTCCCCCCCCCCTTTTTTTTTTTTTAAATTTGGGTGGTAGAGGGGGTAATTTCCTGGAGATATTTATATGGACAAAATGAAGAGAAAGAGACATTGATTTGTTTTGTTTTTGTTTCGTTGGGGAGGGGGGGGGCTTCTGTTTTTTTTTTTTTAATTTGTGTGGAGGAACATGTCCTGCCCTGCCCTCTCTCCGGAACACGTGTATATTGTTTTGTTCAGCGTTGTGCCGCGGTACGGAGCCGTATTTAATTGCACATAA
This sequence comes from Rhabdophis nuchalis, assembly GCA_039707465.1. Classification (NCBI taxonomy): domain Eukaryota; kingdom Metazoa; phylum Chordata; class Lepidosauria; order Squamata; family Natricidae; genus Rhabdophis; species Rhabdophis nuchalis. The sequence goes on from CM077646.1 coordinate 191,338,493, forward strand.
CAGATGTTGGCTGGGTATATTCACTGTACATTTTATTTAATCTGGGTTTATTATTATTAATATTATTATTTGGTTTTTAAATATAAAAGAATCGTCTGTCACTTTAAAGCTGTTTCCTGCCTGCCTCTCTTTCACAAACTGAATGTTGGGAAACCTGCTGTAGCCAAGCCGGCTCCAGATGAGTTGCTGACGGACTCTTCTAGCGAAGAACCCTGTATGAGTCTGCTCTGGAAGATGAGGGAGACCAGATGGGGAGTGCTCAGAGTCAGAGCAGGAACCAGAGAGGCTGGTTGGCCACCAGGAGGCGCCTGGGTCATGGAGCAGTGGGGTGGATCAAAGGCAAGTTTGTCCATGATGCAAGAGTGAGCAGGATGAGAGGCGGAGGCAGCAATTACATCGTAGGCAGGTTCACAGACAATGATTCAGAACCAGGTGATTACTGAGCGACCCCTCCCAAGAGAGCTTATAGGTGAGACATTGGGAGGGGACATTTACAGGAAGCAACCGTTCGAAATTCAGTATTCACGAAAGTCGGTGCCTTCTAGTCGTGTTTGGGATTACGTGAGTTGTCTGGGCTCTTAGCCAAAGCATTCGTTATCTCATAATTAAGCAGTGGCATGCAGCCACACCTGTGTGCTGGGCTATTCAGGCCATGGGACAGAACAGCAACCCATCACAAGCAAGTAGCGTTGATCAATTTTTCATTGCAGGCATATAATATTAGAAGGCAGAGCCGGAATATTATATTTGACCTTTTGGGGGTGGAGGGAGGGCAGAAGGTAAAGTTAGCTATAACCTTAATCTAGAGCCTGTTTGAACCTTATGCAGACAGTTTTGTCCAGTGGTTAAGCCACCAGGCTAGAGTCCATGAGTTCAAGTCCCGCCTTAGCCACGAAAGCCAGCTGGGTGACATTGAGACAGTCATACTCTCTCTCAGCCCAAGCTGCCTCACAAGGTGATGGTTGTGGGGGAAATAGGAAGAGAAGGAAGATGTGTTTGGATATGTTCGCTGCCTTGAGTTATTTGTAAAAACAGGTGGGATACAAATTAAATTAATAATACTCAAATCAATGTAATATGTTGGCACCAAACTCTTGGATACCTGAGAAGCAAGTAGTTCGAATCTGGGCTTTTTATCCCTACACAAATGTCAGGTAAGATGCCCTTTGGAGATGCTCCCTTTCCTCCTCCTCCTCCTCCCTCCTCCCTCCTCCCCCCCCCTCCTCCCCCCTCCCCCCTCCTCCCTCCTCCTCCTCCTCACTGCATTTTAATTCAGAAGAATTACAAACAGAATTGCATACAAAAGGGACACAACAGTTAAGATCATAGAGTTTTTACAATGTTTTATTATATATAATCCTAGTTTGTCATTACATGAAAAATAAGGTACTTGTAAAAGGAGTCAAAACATTTTTCTCCTCTTAGCCACAGCAGCAGAGATGCGTGTAAGAGCATTTTGTGTGTGTATGTGTAGCACTAAGTCAACACTCCCTTTGGGTCCTGTTTTAGTTTATGTTAGATTTAATTGCCCTTTGTGTTTTGGCCCCAGAGCCTTAGATGAAAATTTTAGCCTAATACATTGCAGTGCAATAAATTACGATTTTAGATTTGCATCAATCATTTACTTTCAGTTGGAATTTGCTCTGAACAAAAAACTTCCTCATGATCTTCAAATGTGAATACCCAGACATGTTGTAGATGTTTTACTTCTGATATTTAGTTATACAGTTATTGCTTGATTTAATAACCGGTAATTTGGTAACTGCTAAAAGATGATCGATTTTTTACAGTCCATTGTTTTAACACTGTTCTATTTGTAGAAGGAAAGCTATAAAATCAGAGTTATGATACACAATATCATTGTAAAGGCCTAGCCCAGTGATGGCGAACCTTTTTTGCCTCGGGTGCCAAAAGCACACTGGCTCACGCTATTGTGCATTCTCATGTGCCCACCCCCATAATTTAATGCCTCCCATGCCGTGCCCCCTGAGAATACATGGGTGACACCCCCTGCTGTCCAGCGCAGGTACACACGGCTTTTTGGGAGCCTGGGGAGGGCAAAAATGGCCTCCCCCAGAGGCCGGAAACAGCCCGTTTTCTGACTTCCGGTGGGCCCAGTAGATCCATTTTTCGCCCTTCCAAGGCTCCAGAGGCTTCCTAGGAGCCTTGGGAGGGCGGAAAAAGGCCCAACACACAAACTAGAAGTTCAGGAATGGACTTCTAGGATGCCCGTTCTAGGATGCCATTTTTCTCCCTCTGGAGGCTTCAGGAGGGCAGAAAATGGCTGAAAATCAAGCTGGCCAGCACACTCATGTGCGCTGGAGCTGACAGGGCAATGCCTCGCGTGCCCTCAGAAATGGCTTAGTGTGCCACCTGTGCACCCGTGCCATAGGTTCGCCATCATGGTCCTAGCCTATGCCAAGTTCTCCCCAATTATATGATATTTAGGTTATTTTGCTGCTTTTTGCATTTAGCAGCAAAAAGGCCTGAATATTATGCAATTGGGGAGGACTTGGCATAGGATAGGATAGGATAGGATAGGATAGGATAGGATAGGATAGGATAGGATAGAGTTGGAAGGGACCTTGGAGGTCTTCTAGTCCACCCCCCTGCTCAAGCAAGAAACCCCATACTATTTCAGACAAATATCCAACATCTTAAAAACTTCCAGTGTTGGAGCATTCACAACTTCTGGAGGCAAGTTGTTCCACTGATAAATTATTCTAACTGTCAAGAAATTTCTCCTCAGTTCTCAGTTGCTTCTCTCCTTGATTAGTTTCCACCCATTGCTTCTTGTTCTGCCCTCAGGTGCTTTGGAGAATAGTTTGACTCCCTCTTCTTTGTGGCAGCCCCTGAGATATTGAACACTGCTATCATGTCTCCCCTGGTCCTTCTTTTCATTAAACTAGACATACCCAGTTCCTGCAACCGTTCCTCATATGTTTTAGTCTCCAATCCCCTAATCACCTTTGTTGCTCTTTACTTATTTCTTTCCAGAGTCCCATCTTTTTTACATTGTGGCAACCAAAACTGAAAGCAGTATTCCAAGTGTGGATGATGTCCACACTGGACATCATCCACCAGTGCTTTCCAGCCCTTTCCAATGACATCATATATCCTGGCTCTGATTTTATGTTGTCTAATTTCAGATTGCCTGCTGAAAAAGGAAGCACAGGGTCAAGTGGTAAAACCTTGCGGAAGCCTTTTCCAACTCAGTTACGCTGGAACTGCAAATCCCAGCATTCTCAGTCATGCCAGCCAGAGGAAGAATTGTGGGATTTGTGGTTTTTCAATACCTTGGAGGAGAAGATGTCTAGGTCAGGGGTCTCCAACCTTTGCAACTTTAAGTCTGAAGGACTTCGCTCCCAGAATTCTCCAGCCAGCAAAGCTGGCTGGAGAATTCTGGCAGCCAAAGTCCTTCAGACTTAAAGTTGCAAAGGTTGGAGACCCCTGGTCTAGGTGACAATGGCTGCTGTAAAAGACAAGAAGAAAGGTTGTTTTTTTTCAATAGCAGGTTTCTACAGAGTTAATCTGTGATCCTTAATTAAGCTAATAACACCTCTGAATTGGATAATTTCTTTAAAAATGTAAAACCTCTTGGCAAGTATGAAGCATTAGGAAATAAAGTTGTTTTAACAAAGAATTTTTATTTTGAAAAGGCAGAGAGAGCTGCTTGTGGTTTAATAATTGCATGAAATTTTTTCAGCGTGAAGAAGGAAGGCTGAACAAGTGACGGGGTGCTACACAAGGATGGCTTTGAAACTCTTCGGTTCTGCACAGCAATTTCATATCTAGCATTAGAGGTTACCAAAGTTCAACTTGCAAGCAAGCATCATGTTTGGAATCTTCTCAGTTTAGAAATTACAATTCGTAAATCCAATATCGTTGAGGAAGCTACAGGGAGATGGATTCCCAATTGGTACTATGTATATGGTAGCTTTTGTGTAGAATTGTAAGACACTTATCTCTTGCGTAAATAATGTTTTTCTCTTTCAAAATTAATGGGAGGAATGGAATCGGTCCCTTAATGCAAGCAAAACTGTTGCAGTTGATTTCCAGGTAAATGATATGTCAGTATCAATCAAATAGCAGGTTAAAGAATTCTGTAACGTAATGTTCAGTTCTGGGTTTGCTTTAAGAAAAGAAAGCTATACAGGTACCACTCAACTTACAACAGTTCATTTAGTGACTTCAGAATTACAACAGCAGTGGAAAAAAGTGACTCATGACTGTTTTTCACACTTACAACCGTTGCAGCATCCCCATGGTCATGTGGTCAAAATTCAGATGCTTGGTAACTGGTGCATATTTATGACGGTTGCAGTTTCCGGGGTCCTATGATCTCCTTTGGAGACTTTCTGACAAGCAAATTCAACGGGGAAGGCGGTTGCACTTAACCGCCATGTTACTAACTTAATAGCAATGTTGCAAATAAAAGTCATAAACAGGCAAAACTCACCTAACAAATTCTTCACTTAGCAATATAAATGTTGGGCTCAATTGTGGTCGTTAAGTTGAGGACTACCTGTATTGTATTCCTTTTAAAAAAAAATATTTATATATATATAGAGTACACACCATCAAATGACTTTTAGCATAACTTGTTTGGTTCCACCCAGTCTTGAGGTAGAAAATGTAAAACATGTACTGTATATTGACCATTAGAACTCCTCCATATCTCTTTATTGCTGTAGAATCCAAAAGGTGAGTTTGTAGGTTGAACAAAGTGCTATTGTATTTAGCCTATTTTTCCCTGGCTGGCTGATTTACCGCAATTACAAATTGAATGGCTTAGCATGATGTATGAGGACAGCCCTTTAATTGTTCTCTACATCCAGGACATTAACAGTCCTGAGTCCCTTTGTGTCTACTTTTGACTCCTGATTGTGGGGGGAAATGCGGTGGGACCCCAATTTTTTCTGCCCAAACAGTTAGCCCAATTAGGTTAGTTCATACACTTTAAGGAGTGCCTTTTATTCTTAAGGAGTATCCTAAAGACTCACCCCAATCATAGTTTATAAACCATGACTTGTGTTGCAGCTATTATGGATTAATTAGCAAGCCATGGTTAAAAACCTATTAAAAAACTAGCCGTTCCTGGCCACGCGTTGCTGTGGCCCAGTCTGGTTAAATGGCCAACCAATCTGTGTAGATCTACACCTGCACACACAAACACGCACACACAACCATCGTATAACCAACCCCCCAACCTACCTACCTACTGTATTTCTCCCTCTCTCCCTCTACCTACCTACCTACCTACCTACCTACTGTATTTCTCCCTCTCTCTCTATCCCTCTACCTGCCTACCTATCTACCAACCATATTTCTCCCTCTCTCTATCCCTCTACGTACCTACCTACCTACTGTATTTCTCCACCTACCTACCTACTTCATTTCTCCCTCCTTGAATCTCCTTGAATCTTATGGACAGAGTATTTTATGTCATAAAGGATGACATAATACCTGTGGCTCACTGCTCTCTCTGTATCCATCTACCTACCTTTTTTTACAATTATTTACATTTCCGTTGCATGTACCTGGCACAGGTGTGACATCTACACAATCTATATATATCATTGAAAGGAATGTTGTGTGAAAATTTGGAAGCAATCGGTGCAGTACTTTCGGAGATTAGCGGTTTTGAACAAACTCTTACATTTTTATTTATATAGCTGCAACAGTGTCCCTTGGACTCTTCAGATGGAATCCTGTGATGCAGTTATAGAATAGGGGAGACCAAGATGGTTGACTGTTTGTGAAGAGTTTAGTAGCAAAATGGGTACAGTGGAAAAATGTGCATTTATTTTTTCCCTTACGTTATGAGGAGGAAATGCTCTCTTGAGAATTGACATTTTGGGAGTGTTGTCTTAGTAGAAATGGCCTAAGGATTCTTCATCCTTGATTTGGTGCAAGACGTCAAATCAGCCTTTGAGTTGGCCATCAAAAGTATACCGCACATTCAAAAGTTGTCATTTACAGTGCACTCAGAATATGCATGTCCTCAAAAGTAATTTCAAACCCCACGCAGGTGGACAAAATGAAGAAAAGTAAGATTTACACAAAATTGAGATTTATACTAATAGATATCAGTATAATTCAGAATCTTAGTGCAGGAGGAATTTCTTTTGATTACTTATTAGTGAATTCATTAAGGTGGCCCCTTCAAGTCTGCTGTGCTTACTTCAAGGAAGGTGTGATTGTGAAAGGGAAGAGTGAAGGAAGAATGCTAAGGACAGATGTCAACAATGTAAACATCCATTAGGGTCACCCAAGGTCTGAAGGCCATCTCAGCTGTTCGACTAAAAGCCAGGCACCTACATTTCAGCATATTGATATTGCAGCAGCAATATCAGAAGATGCTGTAGGTGGAGGTGGATGGTTATTTTAATGACACCAAGGGCATTGTTTCATAGTTCTTGGGAGAAAGCACTATAAATCTCAGTTTTAAGCAGGGAAACTACATAGATGAGATAAGATTAAAATGAAAAACAATGTACCAGATGATGGGTTCCCCAGATTGGATAACACTCAAAATGCTATTGAAGAACAACTAAGGATGTTTCTAATACTAAAGATTTTGTGACATGGCTTAATCCCTCAGGGCATCTAATTGCTGATGTCATGCAGGAACAAAAAATTAGAGTATAAACATGAACTGTCAGAGGTTTGAACAATTAACCAGTGGAACAGCTTGCCTCCAGAAGTTGTGAATGCCCCAACCCTGGAAGTCTTTAAGAAGATGTTGGATAGCCATTTGTCTGAAATGGTATAGGGCTTCCTGCCTAGGGGGTTGGGCTAGAAGACCTCCAAGGTCCCTTCCAACTCTGCTATTGTATTGTATTGTAAGAAATAAGAACAATGGAAAGCTCACCACAGTGAAAGATGAAAAGGGTCAACTATATGTTGACATTTTAGGCATCAGAAAATCAAAATGGACTGAAATCGGACATTTTCAGTCTGAGGATTATGCTGTTTATTGTTGTTATAACCAGTTGTACCCAACTCTAGGTGATTTTATAGGCAAGTGCTCTCCATGCCACCCTGTCAAGAACAGCTTCTTTCAGTTGTTTAGCTGTTCATCTTTGTATCAGTTTTGGTGCTATTTGTTACTCAGACATAAAAGTAGTGTTGTATTCCAAGGGTAGATCTAGCAAATGAAGTGTTTGGGCAAAATGCAGTGAATCTGTATAAATAAAAATGTAACAAGAGTTTGTTCAAAACCGCTAATCTCCTAAAGTACTGCACCAATCGCTTCCACATTTTCACACATAGTTCCTTTGAAATACAGCACCAATGATATATATAATGTAGATGTCGCACCTGTGCCAGGTACACGCAACGGAAATGTAAAAAATTGTTTAAAAGGTAGGTAGATGGATACAGAGAGAGCAGTGGGCCACAGGTATTATGTCATCCATTATGACATAAAATACACTGAGGGAGAAATAAAGTAGGTAGGTAGGTGGAGGGATAGGGGGAGGGAGAAATGAAGTAGGTAGGTAGGTAGAGAGATAGAGAGGGAGAGGGAAAAATACAGTAGGTAGGTAGAAGGAGAGGGAGAAATACATTAGATAGGTAGGTTGGGGGTTATACGGTGGTTGTGTGTATTGTACGTGTTTGTGTGTGCATGTGTAGATCTACACCCAGATTGGTTGGCCATTTAACCAGACTGGGCCGCAACAACGCGTGGCCGGGAACGGCTAGCGACCTAATAAAAGTTAGACTTCGTAGACACTCTTTTAATACAATGATTATCCAACTTTATAATCTAATCACTGAGGAAGAGGAAGTTGAAGGAGGTTATAGTTAAGTTTACTCTGAAATCAACAGAACCTGCAAGCAAAATGCACTGATTGTGGTGGAGATTGGAATTCCAAAACTGGAAATATTAAGGAAGAAGATATCGTTGAATTCTGTAACTTGGATAACCGAAATGAAGCAAAGCAACTTATCAATGTCCGTCAATCCAGTGAATGTCTTCATTGCCAACAACCAAATAACCAAAACGATGCCTACATGAACATCATCAGAAGGTACACAGAAATCAGATTGATTAAATCATTGCTACAAGAGGTAGAATTTCTGTTATAGCTGCATGTCTGTGGTCAGAGGCTGACTCGAGCAGATGAGGAACTGTTCATAGCAAGTAAAGGAGGAAGGAAAAAGCCTTCCAGTTTCCACTACATGATCTTGAGCTTATAACTATCTTTTCAAAAAGAAATCAAGAGCTAATGTTCTAAGACTTATCAAAAGAACCAGAGGAACTGTGGAATGAAATTAAAAAAGGGATGAATGTGAAAAGAGACTGCCAAAGACCAAGAAATGAAAGAAAGCAAACTGGATGGGGGGGAAATGGAAATTATCAACTAGAGAAATCAAAGAGAAATCTCAGGAAGGACAGTAACAAAGAATTTCAGAGAACTGTCAGAAGAGTAAAGAAGCAGTATTACAACACCTGATAAGAATAGGAAATATGTTTTTTCCATGGCAGCTCCTGCCCTGTGAGACACTCTGAAATTTGAGAGGTTTCTACCCTCACTAGCCTTCCGTAAAGCTTTGAAGATCTGGGATGAAATTGAAAAATTGCACATTAGAAGCTTGAATTAACACTAAATCTTCATTAATTTTAATGCTTTAGTATGTTTGGTTTTATATGTTTTATGTTACATAACTTCTCATTGGAAGTTGCCCAGAGTTGGTTAGAAGATGGGTAGCTGTTCTGTCCGAGGCCTTCAAAATAACCCAGACTTGGCTGTTGGCCACTGTTAATTAGGCAAGATAACCAGTCTTTTGGCCGAGAGCCCAGAACATTCACGTCACAAGCTTACCTCTGCAGCAACCTTTCACACAGACCTGCAAAACCCCTTTACAGAACAGGCACAAGCTGAATTCACAGACAGACAATAATGGCTCCTTTCCTAACTATTGTTTCCTGCAAATGTCCCCTCCCATCGCCTCACCTATAAGCTCTCTTGGGAGGGGCCAATCAACAACTACCTGGTGCTTAATCACCTTCTGTGAGCCTGCCTACGGAGTTGCTGCTTCCGTTTCTCAGCCCTTCTCACTCTAGCGTCGGAGACAAACTGTCTTTGATCCTCCCCACTGCTCCATGCCTCAGGCGCCTCCTAGTGGCCAACCAGCCTCTCTGGTTCCTGCTCTGACTCTGAACACCCCCCAGGGTCTTCTTCAGCATCCAGGGCAGACTCAGACTGTGCCTCGCTATCAGAGTCCATCAGCAGCTCAGCCAGTCCCTGCTGGGCCACAACAGGTAGCTATATACATATTTTAAATAAAACAAATAACATTAGAACCGTCATTAAGAAGGCACAACAAAGAATGTTCTTCCTGTGCTAACTCAGAAAGCATAGACTGCCCAAGGATCTACTGATACAGTTCTACAGAGAAACTATTGAGTCTGTCATGTGCTCTTCTCTGACTGTCTGGTTTGGTACAGCAACCAAACAGGATAGACATGAACTTCAACATAGATAGGACTGCAGGGAAAAACATTGGAACCAGCCTGTCTTCCACTGAAGACCTGTATACTGCATGAGCTAGAAAGGGGGCTGAGAAAATGCCTACAGACCTGTCACATCCTGGACATAAACTGTTTTAACTTCTTCCCTCAGGATTGAATTCCAAAACAATTAAACACGGATGTGTTTTTACTCCTATACCATCACTCTGCTAAACTCATAATCCCCAACAGCACCATCTATGGCAGGGGTCTCAAACTCAATTTACCTGGGGGCCGCTGGAGGCAGAGTCTGGGTGAGGCTGGACGCAAAAGGGATTCCTTATATTAATATTAATACTAATATTATACTTTCATATCATGGTGGGGGCCACAAGATACCGTCCTGCGGGCCGCAATTGGCCTGCGGGCCGCGAGAATGAGACCTCTGATCTATGGCAAAAGATTTAACTATGTAGCAGGACTGTATTACTATTCTTATCATTCCAATTACCTCCTGCTATTGGTATCTTACAGCTACCATTTTGTTGGTTGTCTGTCATGACCTATGATTGTATCTTATCGTTTATGATTTATCATTTTGTTGCTGTATGTATACTGAAATCTTATGCACCAGAAACAAATTCCTTGTGCATCCATTCACACTTGGGCGATAAATAATGTTTCTTATTCCCCTTCCCTTCCATTCTATTCTATTCTATTCATCAGAGAAGAATTCATATAATGAAATAGTGGGGGAGACAAGTAAGATAGAGAACTGATTCACTGGCGGTCAGACCAGTTGTGGGCAGTATTCTTGGGGGGGAAAACCCTCTCCAATGGCCAAGATACTTGCCTACTTTATTTATTGATTGATTGATTTTTTGATTTGATTTGATTTATAGACCGCACCCTCTCCCCGGAGGGACTCGGGGCGGTGCACAGGACATTAAAAGCATATTATAAATACAACAGTACAATATTTAAAATCGAATTAAATAATTACCCTGCGCTAAAATTTTAAAATCTTAAAACCCTTAAAACCCTTAACACTGTTTCCCTACAATCCCTATTAAAACAATTTAAATTTAAACTACAGCCTAGGATAGGATAGATTAGGCCAGGTAGGAAGGCTGGTGCCAAAGAATGATATATCCCAGGAAGCAGACAAAATAAAGAGACCAAAAGGGAGGCAGTATTGGACATGAAGCCTATATAAATAACCGAGCCAGAATCAGGATCCTTTGTGAAGAGGTCTACAACTAATTGCAGGGATGGAAAACCCATCCATATTAACTACCAACAAGAAATGGTTGTGAGTTTGTTTATACAATGTACATAACCACTGATTGCATGAAAGGGACTGGACAGCATGCAAATAAAATAACAATGGCTAGGTGGTTTTGGGGGAAACAAGTTTTTCTTCTGTATTGGGTCCATTTTTAGCGACCGGGAAAAAATCTTTGACTAGCACTCCCAGCTATTTCCTTCCATTATGAGTTTGGAAATTCACTGAAACTAGCGAGAATCCTAGAATTGACAGCCTAGTTAAGAAAATTACCCACACTTTTCTCCCAATGGCAAAAAACAGAGGCAAACACTTTGCAGCACTGTCCCATTATTGTATTAAATCTGCCATTTGTGCTGTAAATAGCAATCTGTGTGGTACTTTACAAAATATTTAGTCTTGACGGGCTACTACATTAATGAACACTCTTGAGAAACCAGATGCATTCGGTTTCTTTCTTCAGGACAACCTTGGAAAAACTAGGACATTCCAGATTTATTTGATTTCAGCCCCAATGACCACTAGTCCATCTCTAAGCAAACAACTACTTTTTCTTCTATAAGCTTCTTCTAGACCAGGGGTCTCCAACCTTTGCAACTTTAAGTCTGAAGGACTTCAGCTCCCAGACTTCTCCAGCCAGCAAAGCTGGCTGGAGAAGTCTGGGAGCTGAAGTCCTTCAGACTTAAATTTGCAAAGGTTGGAGACCCCTAGTCTAGACAGCATTTTCATAGATTTGAATATAACTTGAAATGAGAGGCATGTACAATAGGCCAAGTTTGTTGGAGAAAAAGAAATGTATATCATTGGTCTTTTTTCTTTATTGATTTATTCAAATTATTTTATTCAGCTCAAAGGGGTATATTTAGTGCTTTCTCTTCTAACAACAACCCTGTAAAGGAGCTTGACTGTACATTTATTTATTTATTGTTTATCCTGCCCAAGCACTATTTCCTTCCATTTTCCTCGCAACAAGCATCCTGAGAGGTAGGTGAAGGCTGAGTAAGTGGCCTCAGTGAGCTTTTGTGGCCAAGGGTGGACTAGAACCACGCTCTCCTTTGGGCTAGTCGATTACTTAACCGTGAAACTGCAAACCAAATTAGCTTGCTTTTCAAGAGAAGCTGGGATTTCTTCTGTCATACCTTGAATCCAACATGTAAACCAGGGGTAGTCAACCTTCTTATACCTACCGCCCACTTTTGTATTTCTGTTAGTAGTAAAATTTTCTAAACGCCCACCGGTTCCACAGTCATGGTGATTTATAAAGTAGGGAAGTCAATTAAATTAAAAAAAGGAAAGTGCTTCAGTATCGGACAAAACCCCTACCGCCCATCATGAAAGCTGGAACGCCCACTAGTGGGCGGTAGGGACCAGGTGGACTACCACTGGTGTAAACCTAGAGGCAATTTGGCCAAAAGAAAGAAAAAGGTTTTATTTTCAGTTTGGAAACGGGCAGTTCAGAAGATACAGGGGAGGGGGTGGATTTCATATATCCATATTTTTCAGAGTATAAGGCGCACCTTTTTCCTTCAAAAAAGAGGGTAGAAATCTGGGTGCGTCTTATACACTGAATACAGCATTTTTGGCCTCCCAAAACCCCAGCCCCTTTGCAAAAATGGCCATGCATAGCCTTTAGGAAGCTTCCAGAGTGCTACTGCGGGCTGGGGACACCCCCTGAGCAAAAAATGGGATGTTTTTTAAAAAAAACCCAGCCCCCAGGAGCACTCTACAACCCTCCTAAAGGTTATGCATGCCCTTTTTTTGACAAAAAATGAAAAATGGGCCATTTTTGGGAGGTCTGCAGTGTGCAAAAACTTTTTTTTAAATTTGCTTCTTCAAAATCTTGGTGCGTCTAATATTCCAGTGCGTCTTATACTCTGAAAAATATGGTAATGCTTTGCTGCTAGGGAAAATCTGCAATCCAGAGAGTTGGAAATGAAATAATCAAGCCTATGTTTTATCTAAATTTCAGCAAGCAACCTATATGGATGAGAAGTCCCTGCTTAAGGCATGGGTGCAAATTTTTGCAGTCAGAATTTGTTTCTCCCTTTGGGCAAAGCAACCCATCTCCGGGCCAATTTGGGACAAATCAGCCCTTCCAGGTCCTCCAAGGGCTGGGCGGATCTCATTGGCTACTGCCTCCTTTGGCCCTGTTTTTGGCCCGCAACTCATGCCCAAATCCAGGCTCAGATTTCTTGGTGTCAGCCCTGCCCACGGAGGGCAGCTGTTGGTTCCTTTCTTGCCCTGTCACTCCAGCTGGGAACACCCGAAGCATTTCCATCCTGAGACCCAAGAGGAAAATTGAAATTATCCTTGGCAGATCTCTAAAAAGATGTTGTGGAGAAGGGAAGAGAGCTGAGTTTGGGATAGTTTGGGGAAGATACAATTAACAAGAATACCTCCTTTCTTTTAGAAAGTAAGTATTTCTCCCCTTTTTTTCTAGTTTTATTCTTTATAAAGTATTCTTTTTTTAAAACAGGGATACAAAAATCTTTTTCTTCTGAGCATTGGGAAGCTAGAGAGTAAAGCCTCCCCCTTGAAAATGTGGCCTATTGTTTCTCCTCTTCAACTTTCTGTATTTGAGACGTGTGTCTGTCCATCCGATTTATGGAGGTCCAAAATGGCTGAATTCTAGAAGATCTGCAGGGGGGTTGGTATCACAATGGAGAAAGGGCATTTTATGACTGCCCTGTAGGCCAAGGAATATGGTGGGCTCCTTGTATACTGTTAACCTGTAATTTGAGCTTCTGCCAGCATTCAAGACTGGCCTAAGATTGCATTTTCACCAGACCATTTTCCCCCCCTGGGTGTTTCCAGTTCTGCAGAGGAAAAATTTGGCATCTGTTACCAGCTCAGCAAAGTCTCATTCTGAGAAGGAACGGGGGTTGAGCTTTCAGTCTGTGGCCCTTTGCAGCTCCCAGGAGGCAAGAATTCCTAGGTTGAAATGTGAGCAGTGAGATTTAGTACGTGGGACAGCCAAGGATCCAGAGTGGAAAAGGGGAGAAGCGAAACTTGGAGCTGAATTTGAACCTTCGGTGCTGTAGGCAGGTTCATTCTCCGTACGGTCCTGAGGTCAATGGGAAGCTTATGGCAGTGTCTGGGTGGAATTGGGGGAAGGGCTGGCCTGCTAGGCCCATTGCAGAGGGATTTCTGTCCATTTGGGGGCAGTCAGAAATTTTGGAGCTGGAAAGATGCATTAGAAAGCCCCAGAGTTTTCCCACCGAGAAGCTCCACTAACATGACTAAATAGCAGGGCTTGAGCTGGGCTTGGGATTGGCCACTCACTACTTTGTCACAAAGGTTGAGGTGATAATGTAAGGAAAGCAAAAAAGAGCTTTTTTTCCCTCCTGGTTTGATAATAGGGCTCATCCTGGTACTAATAAGCAATAGCTCTTTGGGACATGGGGAAAAACTAGGTGGCTCTATTTCTAGAGCAGAGATGGCTAACCTTTTTTGGCTCGCGTGCCAAAAGCGGGGGGAGCGTTGCGTGGGTGTGCCACACCCATAATGCTATGTGCACGACCCCCTGCTTTTGGTGTGCTTTTTTCGCCGTCCCCAGGCTCCAGAGACTTTCTAGGAGCCTGGGGAGGGTGAAAACAGCCTCCCCTCCCCACCTCCAGAGGCTTCGAAAAACGGACTCAAAAGAAGGCCTAAATCAGCTGGCCAGCACACACATGTGTGCTGGAGCTGACAGGGCAACGCCTCACGTGCCCTAAGAAATGGTTCCGTGTGCCACCTGTGGCACCCGTGCCATAGGTTCGCCATCACAGTTCTAGAGGGTTAGGAGGCAGGGGAGTGGGAGAGAATTACGACCATTCCCTGGTATTTGGCCCAGGTTACTTAGGCCGAGGTTACTTGCGAGACCACCTACTGCCACCGGTAGCCTCCCACCATCCAGTACAATCCCACAGAGTCCAATTTCCATGAAGAAAGTAAGTATGTAAGAATGCAGAGGGAGCACAGTCACTCATGCCCTCATCCTTTCTCGCCTTGACTACTGTAATGCTCTCTACATGGGGCTGCCCTTGAAGAGCACCCAGAGGCTTCAGCTGGTCCAGAATGCAGTCGGTTATAATAGGGGTACTTAGGTGCTCCCATGTTATACCCCTTTTAGGCGGCCTGCACTGGTTGCCGGTTGTCTTCCGATTGCGATTCAAGGTATTAATTATGACCTTTAAAGCGCTCCATGGCTTAGGCCCAGGGTACTTGCGAGACTACCTACTGTACTGCCACCGGTAGCCTCCCACTGTCCAGTACGATCCCACAGAGTCAGCCTGCTCAGGGTGCCGTCAGCCAGGCAATGTCGGCTGGCGACCCCCAGGGGGAGAGCCTTCTCTGTGGGAGCGCCTTCCCTTTGGAATGAGCTGCCCCCGGAGCCTCTCATAATTCCCGATCTCCCGTCTTTCCGGCATGCCCTAAAAAGTTGGCTTTTCCAGCAAGCCGGCCTGGCCTGAACAAAATAATTTATTAATTTGAATTGCTAATTTAATTTATTTTCAATCTAATGTGTAAATAGTTAATTTATTGCTTATTGGATTCTTTGTTGCATCTTTTTTTTAAACTTTGGTATTATGTGTTTCTTCTGTTTTACGCTGCCCTGAGTCCTTTGGGAAAAGGGCGGCATGTAAGTCCAATAAACAACAAAAACACAAACAATTTGCTCTTAGTATAATTTAGGTATTTTTTTTTTAAATAGATTTTTTTTTTCCATTTTCAAAGTAAATAACAACATATATACTGTTACATAGCCAACATCATATTATATTATTAAATGTTTACATCATTCCATTTTACCATCATTTCATTTTACCATCAACACCCAGAAAACTCCCAGAGGGCTCTTCTGCTCTCCATACACCATATTTGTGCCTTATCCATCATTTTCTTTCCCCTTTCTCCTCCTCCTCCCTACCTCCTTTCTTCCCTCTAACGCCCTCCCCTTCTCTACTTCCCCTTCTTCTCTCCTTCTCCTCTCTCCCCTTTCCACTCCTCCTTTCTCTTCTCCTCTTCTCCTCTTCCCCCTCTTTGCCCTCTCTCCTTTCTCTCTCTTCTTCCCTTACCTCTCTACTCCACACTCTTCATCTCATTTACATGGTGTATTTCGGCCTCGGAGCCAGTTCTATTTTGTGTTGATGGTATTTTATAATTTCAGATTTAAGATTTATCGCTCAATTTTCATATCAATTATTACAATTCTTATGTCTCAGTCCCAAATCTTGCTAGTTGTTTTAATACCCTTTTAAGTAAAGCCTAATTGTATAATAACGTTCTATTTATAAAACCAAACAAAAAAGAACAAAAAACAGTATAAATAAATTTAAATAAATTTAGATATAAGAAGGCCTAATCGGGTATCCATATAATTTAGGTATTTCAAGCCTGATGGTGGCATGTGGCCCTGGACAGCTAGTAATGTGGCCTCAGAAGTTAATAAAAGTTACAAAAAAATAAAGAAAATTTATATACCTTGATTTTATTCTGTTTTTTTTTCTGGCCCAAGACAATTCTTTATTCAATGCAGCTCAGGCAAGCTAAAAGATTGCCTAGAACAGGGGTCACAAACCTTTTGGACTTCAGGGATGACTAAATTCATAATTTTAAATCCGAGGACCACTAATATGAATTTTTAAAAAGATAACTGGTACTTTGCAATATAAAGCTTGCAAATAATTTTTCTGCTTATTGGTGACCACCGGCCTAGCGGAATACTAAGGGCAGATCCCTCTGAGTGCGTACAAACTGCCTTTTCCTTTTTTCTGGGTAATCAAAATAGATTGGAATAATAAATAAATAAATGTGTCCCTAATTGCATAGGAATGAGACACAGATTCCTAGCTGATATACAAGTAACAGCTTCTAGCCCTTCAGCTGACCAACTGCACTCAATGTGTAGTCCTCAATGGAACGGCATCTACATGGAGGGAAGTATGCAGTGGAGTACCCCAAGGCTCTGTTTTAGGCCCAGTACTCTTCAACATCTTCATCAATGATTTGGATGAGGGGATAAATCGGGAACTCATCAAATTTGCAGATGACACCAAGCTGGCAGGAATAGCCAACACTCCAGAAGATAGGCTTAAGATACAGAAGGATCTTGACAAACTTGATATTGGGCACTATCTAATGAAATTTAATGGTGAAAAGAGTAAGGTTCTACATTTAGGCAACAAAAACGAAATGCACAGGTACAGTATAGGTGGTACCTTGCTCAATAGTAGTAACTGTTAGTGGGATCTTGGAGTCCTAGTGGACAACCATTTAGATATCAGCCAGCAGTGTGCAGCAGCTGCCAAAAAAGCCACAGTTCTAGGCTACATAAACAGAGGGATACAATCAAGATCACGTGAAGTGTTAATACCACTTTATAATGCCTTGGTAAGGCCCCACTTGGAATACTGCATTCAGTTTTGGTCGCCACGATGTAGAAAAGATGTGGAGACTCTGGAAAGAATGCAGAGAAGAGCAACAAAGATGATTAAGGGACTGGAGACTAAAACATAGGAAGAACGGTTTTAGGAACTGGGCATGTCTAGTTTAATGAAAAGAAGGAGACATGATAGCAGTGTACCAATATCAAAGGGTTTGCCCCAAAGAAGAGGGAGTCAAACTATTCTCCAAGGCACCTGAGGGTAGAACAAGAAGCAACAGGTGGAAACTAATCAAGGAGAGAAGCAACTTAGAACTGAGGAGAGATTTCCTGACAGAACAATTAACCAGTGGAACAGCTTGTCTCCAGAAGTTGTGAATGCCCCAACACTGCAAGTCTTTAAGAAGATGTTGGATAGCCATTTGTCTGAAACGGTATAGGTCTTCATGCCTAGGCAGGGGGTTGGACTAGAAGACCTCCAAGGTCCCTTCCAACTCTGCTATTGTATTGTATTGTATTGTATTGCATTGCATTGCATTGCATTGCATTGCATTGCATTGCATTGCATTGCATTGCATTGCATTGCATTGCATTGCATTGCATTGCATTGCATTGCATTGCATTGTAGTATCTAATCTGATTTTTAACCAAGCACTAACCATAGAATAACTTATTTCTGGTCTGGGATGAGATATAACTGCTTTTCAAGAACAGATATTTCCTTTTATTTTCTTTAATCTTAATTAATTACTCCTTTCTATACTGCCTTTAGGAAGAGCAGTCAGGCAGGGAAATAAAAGAGCTCTATCTTTGAATTTTGCCTGCTGTACTTGATCCCATAAACTCCACCATGGAAATCCTGTGTGAAGATTTCATTATAGATTTAGAAATGTTTTAGCAGTTGTGCTTTCTCAAGAACCTAATCAAATTACAGTTCCTAAGATTCTTAGGAAGAGGAGACGTGACACTTATTTCCAGCACAAATCTATAACAGAAATTTGTCTTTTGTGTTATGATTCTTGCAGTTAGAAAACACTATTTAGAATGGATTTTAAAAATAAATGAATATTCACAATGAGTAACTTGAATTGTCATCTCTTTTTCATCCATGCATGGTCTGCCATTTTACCAGCTGAACTTACAGTAACATCTTTGGATTAATTAGAGATAACTAATCTGTACTAGGGACACGGTGGCTCAGTGGCTAAGACGCTGAGCTTGTCGATCAGAAAGGCTGGCAGTTCGGTGGTTCAAATCCCTAGCACCGCATAACAGAGTGAGCTCCCATTACTCATCCCAGCTTCTGCCAATCTAGCAGTTTGAAAGCATGTAAAAATGCAAGTAGAAAAATAGGGACTACATTGGTGAGAAGGTAACAGCGTTCGGTGTTTAGTCATGCCGGCCACATGACCATGGAGACGTCTTCGGACAGCGCTGGCTCTTCGGCATTGAAATGGAGATGAGCACTGCCCCCTAGAGTCGGGAATGACTAGCACATATGTGCGAAGGGAACCTTTAACTTTACCTACTGTAATAGCTGGCAAAATCCCTAGATAAGTGGTAATTAGGGGTCTATGTACAACCTGAGAGATTTGCTGAAAATGCATCCTTCCTGGAAAAAAAGAGTGAACCAATTCTCTAGATAGCATTTAGCTTTTTCCCATCCTGTAGTTAGCAGTGGAATGCAAACACTGTATGATAGCACAACCTAGAACTAATATTTGCTCTAAATCCAGTGAAAGGAAATGATTGCATTTACTTTTCTCATGAGATACAGTAAAATGAAAAAATAAAGCTCCGAGGTTGTTCCTTGCTTGGAACAAAATACCCCATTTGCAAAGATGATGGATGGTGATGGATTTTTGAACGACTGACATGGTCTGAGAGGAGTCCCGATTTCAGTCCTTTTTAGAAGCCATACTTTAATCAGCTTTGACAAGGACTGTGTCTAATTTGAATATAACATTTACTTTGATTGGATAATATGCATTCAGTTTTATAGTTGGTTCCCGCTTATTCCCAATGGGTTTTAAGCTGAAACCTAACCCTGGCGCTGTTTACCCAATGGATAAGCCCTTTTTTCCTCCTGTGCACAGTGTAAAGTGAGTGTGAGAAAGAAAGAGATTGTATTCAAAGGAGATTTTCCTATCACTTCGACGCGGCTTCATATCGCCCGCTGAGGTACTTGTGTGGTTCTAAGGTGAACCTTTCCTATAGGGCAGGGGTGTCAAACTCGCGTCGTCATGGCAGCATCACGATGTCAACTCGCAAAACATCACCATGACTCTTATTGAGTTGCCATAGTGACATGAGGATTCCAGGCATTCCTGTGGTCAGAGGGGAATTCCAAGCTGGCTTGTGAATGTGCATGGATAGATTCAATTACACTGCTAATTGGCTAATGTGATTTATTACCAGGCAAAGGGGAAGGGGCACAGGGGGTAAAGTGCAGACACCATTAAATGATGTTCAGTTTTAGCTGAAGTAATGCCAGGATGTTGATCCTAATAAATGATTGGATTTCTTTTGAACTTTGTCTCGAGGCTCGTAAATTTGTTGGTTTTCTTCTGGGATCTTCACACACATGTTGAATCACGCCCCCCCCCCCCTTCACTAATCCTGGTGTGGCCAGCATATGATACATCCAGCCCGCGGGCCATGAGTTTGACTCTCCTGCTATAGGGCTTCTTGGATTGTTCTAAAATCTTAGAGATCCTATAACATGAGCAGGGGATCCCAATGCAGAGAATTCCCTCACGTGTCAGCCTTGAGCAATTTCTGAAAGGGGAGGGCTGGGAACAGGAAGAGCAGATTTCACCTCATTTAGGGGAATGCAGACACAATTTTTTGAGGGGGAAAAACAGCTGAGATGTCCTAAGGGAAGGCATGGAAGAGAAATTCAAAATAACTTCATCCATAGTTTAGTTTGGGATATGAAGGGCCAGAGGGGAAATGTCAGGCTTTCGAAATGTGGTTATTATGCCCTACAACAATAAAGTACAGTGCACCATCACTCTAATCCTTGCAAAGACTCTTGATCTGGCCTACTGCAAAACTTTAACAGATTAAGAGTTGGAAGGGACCTTGCAGGTCATCTAGTCCAACCTCCTGCCCAAGCAGGAGACCCTGCATATGCCTCTACCTCAAACTCACAACCTCCTGCTTGTGACTCAAGAGCTCCACCTCTAGACTGACATCCCTTCCAGATTTGAACTAAGCTGAGGACTTCTAATTGCTATATTATGTCCTTAAAATACTATCTGCCTAGGACAAGTTTTCTCTAATCTGTCATATTCCCAACATTATTGGGACTGCCATTCCCATAATTCCCAGCCAAATAATCCATCAGATGGAGTTTCTGGACGTTGTTGACTTCTACCACTTTGCTGGAGAAGGCAACAGCCAGCTATTTTCTCCAGCTGTGGTCCTGAATTTTTTTCTAAAACATTTTTTAAAAAGTTGGAATTCTTCATTCCTTGCCAGATAGATGCAAGATGTTTTTCTGCTCTTTGAAGGCGGAAATACTGGTCAAAATTAGTCAAACCTTTCGCAATGGTTTTGCAAGATCGAAAGCACGAATGGGCTGCTCTAAGTTGCAATCCAAATTGAGAAATACTGCTTGAATAAATTGCCCCTTTCCATGGGAGTAAAACCACATCTCAACAAGGTACCCAAGGTACCCCCATGATAACCCGCACAGCTGCATTCTGGACCAGCTGAAGCCTCTGGGTGCTCTCCAAGGGCAGCCCCATGTAGAGGGCAGTAGTCCAGGTGAGAAAGGACGAGGGCATGAGTGACTGTGTTCCCTCTGCATTCTTACATACTTCCTTTCTTCATGGAAATTGATTCCCAATTGATATCTGCGAAATTGGGTATCAACTATTGAACTATTCAATAGTTCAACTATTAAACTATTAAAATATTCAGAAGAATATTTTAAGTCTTTTTAAAAACAACAACACAACAACCACCTTATAGCCATAGGTTAGTATGGGGAACAGCTGGTTATGCATAAAAGGGCAGCCAGATGGATGCTTTTATATTCCTATCTCAAAGTAATCCGCCATACATTAAATCAGGGGTCTCCAACCTTTGCAACTTTAAGTCTGAAGGACTTCAGCTCCCAGACTTCTCCAGCCAGCTTTGCTGGCTGGAGAAGTCTGGGAACTGAAGTCCTTCAGACTTAAAGTTGCAAAGGTTGGAGACCCCTGGTCTAGATGAAGCTTATAGAAGAAAAAGTAGTTGTTCGCTTAGAGATGGACTAGTGGTCTTTGGGGCTAAAATCAAATAAATCTGGAATGTCCTAGTTTTTCCAAGGTTGACCTGAAGAAAGTAACCGAATGCATCTGGTTTCTCAAGAGTGTTAATTAATGTAGTAGCCCGTCAAGACTAAATATTTTGTAAAGTACCACACAGATTGCTATTTACAGCACAAATCAGTCATGCTAGCCAGAGGAAGAATTGTGGGATGTGTGGTTTTTCAGTAACTTGGAGGAGAAGATGTCTATGTCAGGGGTCTCCAACCTTTGCAACTTTAAAGTCTGAAGGACTTCAGCTCCCAGACTTCTCCAGGCAGCTTTGCTGGCTGGAGAACTCTGGGAGCTGAAGTCCTTCAGACTTAAAGTTGCAAAGGTTGGAGACCCCTGCATTAAATGAATAAAGTTTATGTCATCATAAACCTCTTAAAGCTCAACAAGATACTGTCATATTTTCTGCCCGAGACATTCCAACCAATTCCTCCATTTTTTGTTTTTGTTTTGTTTTACGTGTTTCATTTCCAAAAATGGCTTAATTTCTCAAATACTACAGGAGGGCCTGGAACGTAAGAAGAGGGTAGATATTTTGTATTGAATGGATTTCCGGTTCATCCCCATCTTTTCCTATTGGGGACAAGAAAGACAGTCAGAAAAAATACTGCTCAACTAAGTGGAGATGATTAAGTCACTTCTTCCTAAAGGGAATAGAACTGAAATTTTCTTCCCCAATAATGACTTATAGCATTTTATTAGATCATCTATCAATGAAATGATACAAAGCCTATTGTCACTGCTATTATTTTGGCACATGGATAGTTGAATGATTGCAAATAATACAATGAATCACTAGTTGGGAAATGACCTTGGAATAGATAGAGTTTCTCCTTAATCGTTTGTGAATACCGTATTGATTACTAATCATAGAGTAAGATTTCCCCTCGATTCATAAACCCATATTGCTCATATTTTAGACGCTCTCCATACAATTAGAGACAAGGCATTTATTTTGTGTCGAACCACAGCAGACTCCTTTAGTAAAGATAATAGATAATAGATGCAGTGAAGAAATTATTTGGAAGGCTAAATAGGTGTGGATCCAGTTAACTCTGCATTCAGCTTCAAAAGTGGGTATTGGGAAAAAGGCTTTTGAAGTAGTGAAAAATAAAATTTGTAAAGCTGAGTTGGGGTGGCATTTTGCTCTGCTGTCAAAACAACAATGTTGTGTAGATTAATAAGGCAGTAATTGTCCATAGGCACTAGTCATTTGTTTTCCCATTCCCATTTGCAATTAAAATGATGCAACAAAATGCTCATGATTGTATAGATTTGACGTCTTATTAAATTCCCTTCCGGTCTGATGAATTCTGTATCCTCTCTATTGTATCAGTTTAAAGGGGACAATAGTTATTGGACTGAAAGTGATACTCCATGGTGTTCAAAAGAACCATTTTTATAGGTCTTTTTATAGGTTTATAGTTAAAGGTTGATGCTGAAATTGCATTTTGGGGATAAACCTGGCTTAGGTTTAAATCCAATGTGAGTATTTACATTTTCAAACAGGCCTGTAATTTTGACATTTAAGTGCCAGCTTCCTCCCAGTGGGGAATTATAAACTGTTATTGCCAGTGTATCAAAAGTATTGGATATATGACCCAACCAGATTTTGCTTTTTTGTGGTTGTAAAGAGTTGAAATTTCTTCTATGTTTGTATTGTATCTTTGCATCTGTTCTTTTTTTTTGTGTGTGTGCAGTATGACAGAAAAAGAGATTCTTGAGCCATCCGGTTCACCTATATCTATAAGGGGGAAATCTCCAGAAGGGGTAAGTGTTATGAGTTATTCTAGGAGGGTGAGGGTGTAACTCCTATCTCCTAATTCCTCCACAATCAGCCACAGGGTCTTCCTGGAGTCTTTTCCAACCTCCTGTCCTCTGGATAGTTTGAATTATTGAGTGAGAAGTCTGAGAATTATAGTCCAATACAGTTGTTCCCAATCTTCCCAATGCCATGACCCTTTAATGCAGTTCCTCATGTTGTGGTGACCCCCAACCATAAAATTGGTGTCTCAGTTCCTAAGACCATCGAAAATATGTGTTTTCCAATGGTCTTAGGTGACCCCTGTGAAAGGGTCGTTCAACCCCCAAAGGGGTCCCGACCCACAGGTTGAGAACCAGTGGTCTAATATATCTGGAAGCCACAAGATTGACAATCTGCTCTGGAGAGACATGGTTATTCAGAAAATCCAATGATGCCAGAACCTTCGATTGACAGCCTTTGGCCACGATGGCTGCAACTGATCCTCTCCTTTCGATTAAGGTTATAGCCCATCCTAAACCACATCTACTGTGGTTCACGAGCAACACATTTATTATTTTACAATTAACGTATTGGGTTTCATGACTGGAGAAGCTACATCCTCCTTACCATTATTTCTACCAAAGGTTAAAGTTGCTGCCATTGGTCCCACCTGTCCAGCCTCAAATTTAATAAAATTCTCTTTTCTGCGATCCAGTATGAATCTTGCCCAATGGGATTTTTGAGAATGTATTTTCTTGAACAGAGGTCAACCTGTTACAAAGAACTAGTTGTCAATAAGCTGTTAATAATGGTATTATTAATTTTTAAGTCGAGGAAAAAGGGAAGGTGCCTACAGAGCAAACTATAATGGAATGATGGCAGCGCCAGAGACACTGTAAGGATTTTTCTGATCTTCTACATAATGCACAGTTATTCCACACTTCCTTGCTTATGAAAACACAAATTCTAATACAACCCAGGATGTGCAATAAAAAAAATTCATGGGGGTAAACTAATACTTTAGTTCAATTGGAGAAACATTTTGAAGGCCCCATGAACAGACTCCGAACATGATTTAATTAAGCCAAAGCTTTATCCTAACACACAGTTCCTCTCCAGTCTGAAGATCTCCAGTGGGGGGGAATGTCCACTTCTGTCAAGATAATTGGTTCTATTTTCAAACTCTTCTTGCCATCAAAACATTTTTGTCACCTGGAAGCTTAAACTCATTAGATTTCATCCTAACTCCAGGGCAGAACTGAGCAAATCTTTGCCCAATTTATATATGGTGAGCTTTCAAATCCAGGTACCTGTATTGTTGGACATCATAGTTGCCAGTCCAAGTTTTAGAATTCACTTTGCTTTAAAAAAGAAAATGGATTGTGTGTACATATGGAAACCTGCTGTTCAAGAAGTACACTTCCAAATCCCATTTAAGCGGCAAAATTACACTTAGGAATGAAATTGCAACCTGGTTGAAAAACTGCACAGCATCGTGGGACTTTGCAAAAAAAGGAGGTCAGATTTCTGTACTGCTGGATATCCGTCGCTGTGAAGCGTTCAAATATATTTAAGCTGCATAATTGCTGCAATCTTTTAAAGGTTCGTGGAATTCCTGAAAACTGCAGAGAATGGATAAGTTTTGACATTACAAAGACGTTTAACAAGCTTATCTATGAGGAATTTCATGTGGAAAGATGAGCTAGCTTTTGGATAAAGGCGTGGTTTCTTTCTGTGAGTTCTGAACATTAGCACGGGAATATAAATACTAGAAAAGTGAGTCATTTACATGTGGATACATACATTCTTGTCTGTGAGCCTTGTAATATACGAGCTTGTAATATATGAAACCACTATTGATTATGAATCCACTAAAAAGGCTGGATTAAATCAGCCTATGGTATATCAAATAAACCTATGACCCATGGCAATTGATGGTTAATTTATATTCTTATCTGTGCATCCTATTCAGCTCCTGCATTTAAAATAATAAGCAGAAACCCAGCAAATCGGGATGCAGGTTTGAAATTGAATGTTAGTTACTCCATCAGCCGCTTTCAACCCAGCTAAACTCATCGGTCTGAACTCTGCCTTTCTCCAACTTGAAAAGCTGCTTCTATTTCTTGTGCTGTTTTTCCCATCTGTCCTATTCTGATCGGTGTTCCATTCCATAGGAGAGAAGGAATTCCAACCATCAAGTGACACATTATTTTTCTAAGTCAATAGTTTAGGTTTAGGTTTATTGGTTTTTTATACCGCCCTACTCCCGAAGGACTCAGGACAGCCAAAATAAAAACAAATATATAAAAGTTAGAAAAAGCTTTTAAAAGGCATAATTAAAAGACATCATTAAAATATTGGCCAAAACGTGGAAAAAACCCCCAAACTAACCCTAATTAAAATAAAAATTTAAATTTAAATTTAAAATTTAAAATTTAAAAAACATACTTTATGCCAGCCCGACTTGTTGAAAGAGAAAGGTTTTGAGACCATGGCGGAAGGTGCGTAAGTCAGGGATAGTTCTTAATTCCGGGGGCAATTCGTTCCAGAGGGCAGGTGCTCCCACGGAGAAGGCTCTCCCCCTGGGTGTCGCCAGTCGACATTGTTTAGCTGATGGCACCATGAGGAGACCTCTCTATGAGAGCATACTGGCTGGTGGGAGGCTCTTGGTGGCAGAAGGCGATCTCGTAGGTACCCAGGTCCTAAGCCATGGAGCGCTTTAAAGATGGTAACCAACACCTTGAATCGCACCCGGAAAACCACCGGAAGCCAGTGCAGCTCGCGCAGGAGGGGTGTTACATGGGAGCGTCACGTCGCCCCCATAATTACCCGTGCGGCCGCATTCTGGACCAGTTGAAGCCTCCGGGTACTCTTAGTGGTTCAGTGTTGGGTCCATTTGCTTAACTAAGATGCCAAAGCAGGGGTAGTCAACCTTTTTATACCTACCGCCTATTTGTCTATCTCTGTTAGTAGTAAAATTTTCTAACCGTTCACCGGTTCCACAGTAATGGTGATTTGTAAAGTAGGGAAGTCAATTAAATTTAAAAAAAGGAAAGTGCTTCAGTATTGGACAAAACCCCTACCCCCCACCATGAAAGCTGGAATGCCCACTATTATTATTATTTATTAAATTTTTACTAGTGGGCGGTAGGGACCAGGTTCACTACCACTGTGCCAAAGGGTTGTTTTTGTCATTTAATGACCCCGTAATCCCTTGCAGGGTAGAGTCAGGGCAACTGAATGGAACTGAGTGTTTACTGGCTGGATGCCCTTCCTGTTGCCAATGTGGAGTTTTTGCAGCAGATACATTCTCATTGTGCCCAGAGAGAGAAATATCAGCCTCTATTTAGGATCGAACTCACACCCTCCTGATTGTGAAGCAAGAGCTCCACCTGTAGGCCACACCGCACCACTCAATTAAGATGCCAAAGTCATAGCACTTTCACTGATCTATAGCAGATCTTAGATACTTGCAAAAAAAGAGATGTTGGATGCTGATTTCAGATGGTGGCATTAACATGTAGTTTTAAGTAACAGGGTAATTTTTAATCTGCATTCTGCATTAATGGAATCAGAGCAATAACCTTCCACTTTACAGAACTGTTCTCCAACTGATAATAATAAAAACATTTAATAAAATTAAAATGATATAGGATAATAAGTGAAAAAAACAACAGGAATATGAACTAAAAATAATTAAGAGTCAAGTCTATAAAATGTGGGTTTCTATTATAAGTATCTTTTGGCAATCTAACCGTCTTTCTCTATTTTTTAAATATTTTTTAATGCTGCCTCTATTATTTTTATAAGTAACTCAAGGTGGGGAATGTACCTAATACTCCTTTGTCATCCTCCTATTTTTCCCATCCCAACAACTGTTGAGATGTGTTGGGCTGAGAGAGAGTGATTGAGCCGCAGTCATCCAGCCAGCTTTCATGCCTAAAGCAGGATTAGAACTCATTGTCCTATTTTATAGTCTGGTATCTTAACTACTAGACCAAATACTTGACACCTTTAACAGATTAACAGAGTTGGAAGGGACCTTGCAGGTCATCTAGTCCAACCCCCTGTCCAAGCAGGAGACCCTACATGTGTCTCTACCTAGGATCGAACTCACAACCTCCTGCTTGTGAGGCAAGAGCTCTACCTCTTGGCCACAGCAGCCTCCTCTAGGATAGTTGCTTGTAGAGGTGCATCTAAAGCCAAGCCAAAGGGAGAAAAGTATGCCTGATGATATTTCTGTGGTTTTTTTAAAACTTTTTTTTGTTTAAAGTTTAGACACCTTTAACAGATTAACAGAGTTGGAAGGGACCTTGCAGGTCATCTAGTCCGACCTCCTGCCCAAGCAGGAGACCCTACATCTGCCTCTACCTAGGATCGAATTCTCTAATATTCATAAGTACTTTTGAGAAAGTGTTTCAGGCATATCTTCCACAATGCTTACAATAAGCCCTTTAAGTCGGACTCTTATTTTGACACCTCTATTTCATGTAAGGGTTGGTAAAAGCTAAAGGTGGTTTGTCCAATGCCCAGCTAGTGAATTCATTGTATGAGTCAGGGACTGGGATTCTCCATTTGCCACTCTGTTCATTGAGCAATAACTGTGATGGATGAGTAGTGTAACTCATTCTTGTTACATGCCTTGGGTCTTCTGTTAAGGTGAAATCTGTCATTTCCCTGGTAACACATTGGCAAGATCAAAATATCACGAGCTACTATGACTGCGTAGGGCAATTGCCACTGACTGCGGAGTGAGAGGAGAACTGAAGGCATTTGTAACAAGACTTACAAGCCCTCTTTCCATGCAGACTTCAGGTAGAAGATTGAATTAGTAGGACTTTGGAAACCTGAACTGGAAGTGATATAAGCAGTCAGACCTGAAGTAGAAAATGCTGAAGGCAAATCTGTGACCTGATTCAGACCTTTCACTAAACCAAAATGTATTTGGTTGGTTTCGGACTTAGTAAGATTTGCAAACCCAACCCTTTGCTATTTATTCAGTGGTTAATCACAGCATAGTTTAATGTGCTATGCCTACAGTGTCAAAAATCTCACCTAAGAAATAGACGTTTAGCAGAAGAGAGTTTGATATTCTTGTTTTGCCGTAAGTTGGCCTGGAGCAGGGGTCAGCAACCCACGGCTCTGGAGCCGCATGTGGCTCTTTCATCCCTCTGCTGTGACTCCCCATCACTCAAAATATGCGTCACAACTGCATGCGATTTATTGAGCTTTTCAACCCCCAGTAGGCCAACCATGTTTAAATTCAAGAAAAGAAAAGTTTCAGAAGAAAACAGAACGTTTAATTCAACTACATATGCTAGTTTTTTAGCCGCTCGGGAAATCCCCAGGCACTGGAAAGGTTTTGTGGTTCCCGGTGTTTTCTGTGGGAAATGAGTCCAAATAGCTCTTTGAGAGTTTAAGGTTGACGCCCCACTGGCCTAGAGTTTCCTAGAGAGAGAGAGAGAGAGAGAGAGGAATTGAGGGCTGAAATGGAAATGCAAGAAGTGCAGTTCTTAACCATATGGAAACTTTGAAAGACAACATAGGAATGAAGTCCCTTCAACCCAGTCAGGAGAACCTGCAGAATAACACAGATGGAAATATTGCTCAGGCATCCAGAAAGCTGTTTGCTTGGTGCGGGATCTATGTTCTCATATTTTGTTTTAAAAAATGCTGGACAGTGCCCAGAGTGTTGTCTGTTGGGTAAAATCGTATGTTCTCTGTTGCCAGAAGCCTGCTGCAAGGGCACCAATGCTGCAAGAATTTCCGCATTTCATTAAACTGGCCTATTATGGAATCTCAGGAGACCCTGAATATGAATAAATAAATATATGCAGGCGAATGATTTGCTGCTTTCCCCCTGAGATGTATGCTATCAGGCCTTAGCCTCAGGAAATGGGCTGCATGTCATCCATTGCTTTCTCCTTGCTGACTCTGGAATTTGCAACTTGCTCCGTTCCCAGGAATCCTCCGTCCTCTGCTGCTTTGACTGCCCTGCTCAGTATAGAAGCAATATCTCAGCCAGTAAACCATCCTCCTGTCTCAAATCTTACACAATTCGCTGGGCTCAGGGTCAAGATGACCCTCACCCTTATGGAAATAAGTTACTGTACCAATAGCTTAGGGATTGATAAGGCAATAAGGGTACATACAGTATAAATGTGCCCTTCAAAGGGGAATTAGAATAGAACAGAACTAGAATGGACCTTGGAGGTCTTCTAGTGCAGTAGTCTCCTCCTGTTCAAGCAGGTAGAACCTATACCATTTCAGACAAGTTACTGCCTATTCTCTTCTTAAAAGCCCCCAATGATGGACCACATATGATATTTGAAGCAAGCCATTCCACTGGTTAATTGTCCTCACTGTTAAGAAGTTTCTCCTTAATTCCAGGTTGCTTCCCTCTTTGGTTAGTTTCCAACTGTTGTTTCTTGTCCTGCCCTCTGGCGCGTTGGAGAATAATTTGTATTCTTCTTTGTTCCTCTTCTTTGTAGCAGCCCCTCAAATACTGGAATACTGCTACCATGCTACCCCTAATTCTTTTTTTTTTCTCTTTAGACTAGCCAAAAACCAAAATTTAATTTAATTTAATTTATTTAGATTTATAGAACCTTCAGCCATTCTTCATATGATTTTGTTTCCAGGCCTTTGATCATCTTACTTGCTCTTCTCTGGCATTTACTTGCTCAGGTGGGGTGAGCCAGCTCCCCCTCTCACTACCACTATAGAAGGTGTAATGAACTGAGCAATTAACGAGACAGTTATTAACTGAGTTTTGCCCCATGGTACGAATTTCCTGTCCCCCTTGTTAAGTAAAATCATTGCAATTTTTACGTTAGTAACACAGTTGTGAACTGAATCTGAATCTGGCCTTTCCCATTGACTTTGCTTGTCAGAAGATCCCTAAAGGGGACCATATGACCCCCGGACACCATAATGGTCACAAATGGGAGTCAGTCACCATACATCATACACCATACACCATACATCACCATACACCATAAAATTAAAAACACATCTTTTCTGCTTGGCCGGCCTAGGGTAGTCTCTCTTCTATAGGGTTTTTAATATATTAATTTATGGGGAACCTTAGTATTTTAATGGGGAATTTTTAGCACAGGAATATCGTTTAATCTGTTTTTAAATATGTTTGTATATTTATTGTTTTTTATCCTCCCTGTGCACCGCTCCGAGTCCCTATGGGGAGAGGGAGCGGTCTACAAATTAAAATTTATTATTATTATTATTATCTGAATTTTGATGATGTGACCATGGGGACCATGCTATAACAGTCATAAGTGTGAAAAATGGTCATCAATCATTTTTTTTAGTGCTGTTGTATTTTTTTTATTTTTTTTTATTTTTTATTTTAATTTATATCCCGCCCTTCTCCACGAAGGACCCAGGGAGGCGCACAGGAATTTAAAACATATAAAACAATAAAATACAGAATTTAAAAACATATTAAATTACAATCCTATGCTAAAATCCAAATTAAAATCCCCAGTTTAAAACTATCTAAAATAGCCCCGACGGGAGGTTAGGCTAGGCCGGCTTGCTGAAAGAGATGTGTCTTTAGACACTGGCGGAAGAGGCGGAGGTCCGAGATGGTACGCAATTCAGGGAGTAGGTCATTCCAAAGGGCAGGGCCCGCCACAGAGAAGGCTCTTCCCCTGGGTGTTGCCAGACGGCATTGCCTGGCCGACGGCACCCTGAGAAGGCCCTCTCTGTGGGAGCGGATGGGCCGAAGGGATGTATGGGGCAGGAGACGGTCTCGCATATAGCTAGGCCCCGAGCCATGGAGTGCTTTAAAGATGGTCATCAAAACCTTGAAGCGCAAAGTTGTAACTTTGAACAGTCACTAAATGAAGTGTTGTAAGTCGGGGGTTACCTGCACTGTGTATGTATTATTTATTCAATTAAAAGTCATGGGAAAAAAAGTCCTCTCTAATAAAAGCTGGTCTAATGGACAAAGCAGGAGGATGGATTACTGAAACTGACATTGTTCCAGCTGATCTGATGGATTAACCAATTAATGCTGTGGATAATTTGACTTCCGCTATTAATATATGCATCTTGGAAGTGGGGTGTTAAAAAGCTAAAGTGAAATGGGCATTGTGTGCATCCTGTGACTTAAGCTAAGCAAAACAAGCTTTTACAATCTCATCAAAGCTGACAAATCAAAGCCTTCCCATGCAGTTCGACTGTTGAGATAGTGTATATCTACATGCAGCTTTAGTCTCAAAGTATCTTATGAAAGCTTTGCCAATAGAATAGATTAGCAAGCAAAACCTCCCGTTGGTTAATCAATGTGGCTCGGGTTAAAGGCCATGGGCCTGGGAGTGAAAGGTTGCTAAGGCAGGGGTGCTAAGGAGTGCTAAGGCAGGGGTGTCAAACTCACGTCATCACGGTAGCGTCACATGATGTATCGGGACAGTTCCCCCCCCTTCGCTAAACCGGGCATAGGCGTGGCCAGCAAATGATGCACCTTGCCTGCGGGCCAGGAGTTTGACAGCCCTACGCTAAGGTATAATGAAAAGTGAAAATAAAACACATTTCTGTAATCAGTGAATAGTGTTGTTAAACTAATTAAAAAGCTAGAATGTTCCAATCCATTAAATTTAAGAGCGTGCCAAGAGAGTCTCTTACTTCGGAACTCTCTAGTTAAAGTCTGCTTTCAACTCCTCTTTCTTAATATGCAATGTGAGTATACTATGAGTTGCTTTTCTGATTGGCTGTATTTCTTTTAGTATGTTACATTCTGAGTTACTCAGAATCAGAACAGAACAGAACAGAACAGAACAGAACAGAACAGAATAGCATTCTTCATTGGCCAAGTAACTGATTGGACACACAAGGAATTTGTCTTTGGTGCATATGCTCGCAAGGTACATAAAAAGACAAGATACATTTGTCAAGAATCATAAGGTACAACACTTAATGAGAGTCATAGAGTAGAAATAAGTAATCAGGAAACAAT
This sequence comes from Rhabdophis nuchalis, assembly GCA_039707465.1. NCBI lineage: Eukaryota > Metazoa > Chordata > Lepidosauria > Squamata > Natricidae > Rhabdophis > Rhabdophis nuchalis. Next base: position 191,370,630 of record CM077646.1, read on the forward strand.
AGCAATCAACATCAATTGTAAGGGTACAAGCAACAAGTTACAGTCCTGCAGTCATAAGTGGGAGGAGATAGGTGATAGGAATGATGAGAAGAATAATACTAATAGTAATGCAGCCTTAGTGAATAGTTTGACAGTGGCAAGGGAATTATTTGTTCAGCAGAGTGATGGCGTTTGGAAAATAACTGTTCTTGTGTCTAGTTATCTTGGTGTGCAGTGCTCTATAGCAGGGGTCTCCAACCTTTGCAACCTTGCCAGCTTTGCTGGCTGGAGAATTCTGGGAGCTGAAGTCCTTCAGACTTAAAGTTGCAAAGGTTGGAGACCCCTGCTCTAGAGCATCATTTTGAGGGTAGGAGTTGAAACAATTTATGTCCAGGATGCGAGAGGTCTGCAAATATTTTCACGGCCCTCTTTTTAACCCTTCTGATTTAAGAATCCGGTGGCCTAATAAATGATTCTGTGAGGTTTTTATTGCTTGCTGGGATAATATACGTAAAGGCGTGAACTATATTAACTCAATATAGTTAATATGCGAGACCGCCTCCTGCCCCATACATCCCTTAGACCGATACGCTCCCACAGAGAGGGCCTTCTCAGGGTGCCGTCGGCCGGACAATGCCGACTGGCGACACCCAGGGGAAGAGCCTTCTCTGTGGCGGGCCCAGCCCTTTGGAATGACCTACCCCCTGAATTACGTACCATCACCGACCTCCGCCTCTTCCGCCAATGTCTTAAGACATATTTGTTTCAACAAGCCGGCCTAGCCTAACCTCCCATGGGGACTTTTAGGTAGTTTTAAATTGGGTTTTTAAAATTTGGTTTTAGCGCAGGATAGGTTATTTAATAGTTTTTTAAATTATATTTATTGTATTTTGTATGTTTTTAAATTTTCCTGTGCGCCGCCCTGGGTCCTTCTTGGAGAAGGGCGGGATATAAATTTAAATAAATAAATAAATAAATAAATAAATAATTATAGATTACCAATAGTTGATTATTTGGTTGAAAATATAACCAACCAACAAACCTTTATTTGGTTTCTTGTCCTGCTTGAAATGCTATCACATGGCTTGCTGTTCCCCATCTAAGTCTATTTTTATTTATTTACTTATTTGTTAGATTTATTCACTGCATATTTCATGGGACTACTCCTGCATGGGACTACTCCTAGGCAGCCTTCAATAATAAAAAGGAAGAAAAATGAAACAAGGGTATAAAGAGAACAGTAGGAAAATAATAGAATAAAGTAGCCAATGGCAAAGGAACACAATGAGAATAAATACATCAATATGATAACCAAAATAATGGATAGGTGGAGAGGAGAGAGCAAGTGGGCAGACGTGGAGTCTGCCATCAATCTGGCAGCCACCTCCAATGTGGACTTCCCCATTTGGTTCCCAGGCCTACTAGTACTACTACTACTACTACTACTACTACTGCTACCACAACCACCACCATCACCACTGTGTTTCCCCCAAAATAAGACAGGGTCTTATATTCTTTTTACCCCTGAAATAAGCACTTGGCCTTATTTTTGGGGAGGTCTTATCATTTTTGAGGTACAGGAGGCAGCGAGCGAGGTCACCTCATGGCTGCTGCTGTGTTGCAATATTTTTAGAGATGGCTTACATTTGAGGGAGGGCTTATTTTAGTGCATGAGCTCAAAAGCCAGATTGGGTTTATTATCCGGGGAGGGCTTATTTTTGGGGAAACAGGGTACTCCTACTCCTACTCCTACTACCACTACTACTGCTACTGCTATTACACCATGCCAGTACACACCAACGGCTTGTTTACCATTAGCTAATATTTGGAATAGAAAGCTGCTACATGCAATTAACGAGCTTTGTGGTAGACTCTTCATGCATGTTGCAACTTGCTGCTTCTTGTATCTTCACGCTGGACATTTGCTTGCATTTTCTTTGAAGAAAACCTCCACAAGTAGGAATTGGGGTGGTTTTTCTTTTGTCTCCCTGTTTTCGCCATGGACCCCTCTTCCATTCCTTTGCCTTTTGGGGCTAGACAAGTTGGGTGTGTGTGTGTGTGCATGTCAATTCCACTGGTTGCCAAGGTTCTTGGTTGGCATCTATCAAGTGCTGATTGTCCATCCCATCCATCCACCCGCCCACCCGCCCACCCATCCACCCACCCACCCATCCTGCCCCATCCCAACCTGGACCCTCAGTTGCAGAAGCTAAAGCAGTTTTTCCAACGCAAGCCCATGGAGGAGGAGCCTACCACAGAGGAGCCCCAAGCCAACGGGGAGCTGGTCAGCCCTACCGGGGGAACCATCTACTACTATGAGGAAGTGGAGGAGGAGGAGGAAGAGCTCGAGGCACCACCTGAGCCGGAAAAACCAGTCAACGACAAACCTCACAAATTCAAGGATCACTACTTCAAGAAACCTAAGTTTTGTGATGTTTGCGCCCGCATGATTGTCCGTGAGTGTGTTTTTTATATGCCAAATGCAGTTGTTAAAGATGCTTGAATCGTGCCTGAAAAAAAAGTAATAAAAGTGGGATGGTGGGATCTATGGAAAGCCGAGTAAGTCCTAGCAGGCATATGATTTGACTCAAATGGAGGGAGGAGATACAGATTATAATTTAGGCCAGGGGTGTCCAAACTTGGGAACTTTAAGACTTGTGGACTTCAACTCCCAGAATTCCCCAGCCAGCATAGCTGGCTGGGGAATTCTGGGAGTTGAAGTCCACAAGTCTTAAAGTTCCCAAGTTTGGACACCCCTGATTTAGGCCTTAATGATAAAATGGCAACCTAACTGTTGAAACAGAGAATGATATCTGCTCACGTGGACCTTGCATAGTTGTTTAATAGTTTAATGTAGGTAGTTATCTCTAAGTAGGCAAAGAATCCCTAAGACCACCCCAGTGGTGGGTTTCCAATTGTTTTTATTACTGCATGGACGTGACGCTTCTGCACATGTGCACAAGTGTCCGGGTGGGTAGGTGGGTGGAGCCTCCTATACCCAGAGTTTTTTCCCTTATGGCAGTGATGGCGAACCTTTTTTTGGCTCCCGTGCCAAAAGCGGGGGGAGCACAGGGGGATCATGTGACAGCGTGCCACACCCAAAATGCTATGTGTGACACCTCCCCCTCCCCACTTTTGCCACAGTTTTTTCACCCTCTCCAGGCTCCTAGAAAGCCCCCCCTCCCCGAGGCGCTCCGGAGGCTTCCTGAAGTCGAAAAATGGGCCTATGGGAAACCCGGAAGTTCAGGAATGGTGACTTCTGGTTTGTCCATAGGGCTGTTTTTCGCCCTCCGGAGCTTTCAGGAAAGTTTCCTGAAGGCTCCGGAGGGCGAAAAATCGCCCCTACGAGCAAACCGGAAGTCTGGTTCCGGTTTGCCCTTAGGGCCAGTTTTTCACGCTCCAGAGGCAAGCCTCTGGAGGGCCAAAAATGGCCTCAAAAGAAGGCCAAAGTTATGAATGCGCACTGGGCAGCTGACAGGGCAACGCCTCGTGTGCCCTGACAAATGGCTCCGCGTGCCACCTGTGGCACCCGTGCCATAGGTTCACCATCACAGCCTTATGGTTTCCAGCAGAACATTTTTAAAATGCCAAAAGGAAAGCATATTTAGGGAATGTTGACGTTTCATCCTGAAAGTAATTTCCCCCTCCGTCTGGGAGAAAAAAGGCTTCTTTGTATGCTTTTCAATGGCTACTGTCTGGCTCAATTAGAAGGCATGCTGTGGTGTTATGCTATTGCTTGATTTCAGAAATGGGGACACCCAGGGCTGGGGGGCTGGGCGGGGGAGAGAGACGCAGAGGTGGGCTGCTGCCAGTTCGGACAGGTTCAGGCGAACCGGTAGTTCCAACCACCACCTCGCCCCGCCCACCTGCCCCGATGCTATCCCGTCCTATACACCTCATTCTCTGGCTCCTTCGCCCCACCCACTCAGCCCAGCTGATTTCCGAGCCTCGCCCACTCTACTCACTGTGGAGGCCCGAGAAGGTGTGGTGGAAGCCGCGTGCATGAAATCGCCATGTGTCGGAAGCGCTCACGCGCGCTCACATTTTCGGTTCTGCACTCGGCGAACCGGATTCGCCTCTATAATGCCAACGATTGCCTTTCTTTTCCTTGCAGTCAACAACAAATATGGCTTGAAATGCAAGAACTGCAAGACTCACATCCATCATCACTGCCAAAGCTATGTGGAATTTCAGCGCTGCTTTGGCAAGATAGTAAGTCGGCCTCTTCGGAGCCCCAATGCAATGCATCAGCCCCTCTGCCGACGGCTGTCCATAACGTGATTTGATGTGGCAGGCTGCAGTTTTGGTTCTTGGCTTGCTCCATTATACATGTAGAGAACACTGAGATGTAGAAGGGGGATAACTTTTTTCCAGAAAGGTAATGCTACCCGTACTTTGAAAAGGGTAGGATTCTTTTCAGTAGTTTTTAATCATAAGTGTAACAAAAGCTTTACGCTCAAGAACCTGACTGTAGCAAGCTGAGTGATCACAGCTAGAATATAATTAGTTAAAATTGGTGGGTTTTTTGTGTATTATCTTCGGATCCAGATTGGGAGGAGGTATAAGGCTGAGGTTATTACATTTTAATTATCAAAATGGAGAATATTGCCAAGAGTGTCTTTTAAAGAAATGAGGAAACCACCCATTTAATTTGGTATTGGATCCATCAGGATTTGATGATTTAAAAAAAATCTATATCATGAAGTCTATAGGCTGGCTTCCAATAAGAAACATAAAAGTGCTTGTTTATTTGTTCGTTTGTTCATTCATTCATTCATTCATTCATTCATTCATTCATTCATTCATTCATTTCACTGATATATGACCTACCTTATAACAAACTCTGGGCAGCTCCCAATGAAAAATGAAAGCAATGTAAAAAGCACATTAAGACTGCAAAAATACAGCACACTGAAAACCAACAAACAAACAAAAAATGATGTCAAGTAAAGCTCCCAATATTCAGTCCCCTCATCTTATCAGAGGGCTTGTGGGAAAAATCAAGACTTCAGTGCTGGTGGGAAGGTAGAGGTCTGCCAAATGTCAGGGAGAAGAGTGTTCCATTGGCAGGGGCTGCCATGGAAAAGCTCCCATAAGATGCCAATATTTAAGGCGAGGGATTAGGAGCATGCCTACTTACGAGATCGCCTTCTGCCACCGAGAGCCTCCTACCGGCCAGTACGCTCCCATAGAGAGGGTCTCCTCATGGTGCCGTCGGCTAGACAATGTCGATTGGCGACACCCAGAGGGAGAGCCTTCTCCGTGGGAGCACCTGTCCTCTGGAACGAATTGCCCCCGGAATTAAGAACTATCCCTGACTTACGCACCTTCCGCCGTGCTCTCAAAAGCTTTTTCCTCCAACAAGCCGGGCTGGCATAAAACATGATTTTTAAATTCAAATTTTTATTAATTTTAATCAGGGTTGGTTGGTTGTTGTTTTTTCTTCACTTTTAGACCAAAGTTTAATATGTGTTTTAAAAACTTTAAAAACTTTTATATATTTGTTTTTATTCTGGCTGTACACCGCCTGGAGTCCTTCGGGTGTAGGGCGGTATAAAAAACCAATAAACTCAAACTCAACTCTCGGATCTGGTAAGACAAGTAGATGAGCTTAGAGAAAGTCGGTCTTGCAGATAATTTGGCCCTGTGCCATATAAGGCCTTCGAGGTGGCGACTAGCACTGTGATTTGTACCCAGAAACAAAATTCAAAGCCAGCAGAGCTCATACAACGTAAGTGTCCCGTAGGCAAACCTAGGGGCACTCATCACCGTGTGCATTGCCATGCTGTGGATCAGTTGAAGTTTTTGGGTGGTCTTCAGAGCAGCCCCATGGCTTCAGGAAGCGCCTTTGGCAAAAAACGTGATGGCCAAATATGGTGTGAATATTTTCCAATGAGACAAACCGAGACAGGAAGATCACTTTATTACAATTTATCAGAATATTCAGACAAAAGGGATCCCTCATTCAAAGAGGGAACCCCGATCTTTAGCTAACATCCCCTTTTATAGTTAACATAACAAAGAAACCTGAAAGTGGAAAGTTGATTGGACAGGATAACAGCATACATATTTATTAAAATGAGGTCTGAAGGGGAATAAATTGCAAGGAGAAAGGTTGTTTAGGGTTCACAAGAGATAAACCAGACCCCCTAACAAACTTTTCTTATCTGGAGCTAGTCTCCAGCTTGTTTACCAGTTTAGGAATGTTAAAAGCTAATAAATCTTTAACATCAGTTTAAAAAAAGAATATGAATCAGATTAAAATACAAACTAACTATGTTAGTTAACAAATGACAAAGCCCATGTTATTTGCCCCTCAAATGGGACGTCCTAAAATTCCGGACGTTCGGAAATAGGTGTGTTTCTGGCCTTCGGAGAGTCTCCAGAGCCTGGGGGAGGCTGTTTTTACCCTCCTGGAGGCTCAAAGAAAACCTCCAGAGCCCGGGGAGGGCGAAAAACAGGACTTCCGGAAGTTTGATTTTTTTGCCCTCCCCAAGCTCCGGAGTCTTTCCTGGAGCCTGGGGAGGGCAAAAACAGCCTCCCCTGGCCCTCTGGAGAGGCCGAAAATCAGCTGGCTGGTGTGCGTATGTGCGCTGGAGCTGACAAAATGGCTCACGTGCCCGCAGAGGTAGCTCCATGTGCCACCTGTGCCAGTGGTGGGTTCCTATCGGTTCAGCCGAACCGGTAGTGGTTAAGTGGCCTGGGTCGCTGGAACTGGCAGCGACCCAAGCCTGCCACACCACAAACCAGTTTGCCGGGCGGCGCCATAGGCACTGCCATCTTATTTTTATTGTGCTGTGCATGCACGCACAGTGTGCATCAATCACGCGTGAAGCGTGCCTACGAGTGAACCAGCAGTAGTTTCTGCCAGAACTGACGTGTGCTACAGGTTCGCCATCATGGCCCTAGGAAATCTCTGCAGTTTTCTTGGCAAGATTTCAGAAGTGATTTGCCCTTGCTTCCTTCCTAAGGCTTAGGGGGAAGAACTGTCCCAACATACAATACAATACAATAGCAGAGTTGGAAGGGACCTTGTAGGTCTTCTAGTCCAACCCCCTGCGTGGGCAGGAACCTTATACCATTTCAGACAAATGGCTGTCTAACCTCTTTTTAAAGACTTCCAGGGTTGGGGCATTCACAACTTCTGGAGGCAAGCTGTTCAACATCACCCAGTTGGCTTCATGCCTAAGGCAGGACTAGAACTCATGGTCTGATACCTTTCCCACTATATCAAACTGCCTCTCTACTGCTATTACTGTATTTTTCGGAGTATAAGATGCACTGGAGTATAAGACACACCCAGGTTTTGAAACAGCGTGCTTTTTTAAAAAGTAGGTAGGTAGATAAAGGGAGAGAAAGAGAGAGGAATACAGTAGGTAGGTAGGGAGAGAGAGAGTAGTTAGGTAGGTAGCTAGGTAGCTAGGTAGATAAAGGGATGGAGAGAGAGAGAGAAGTACAGTAGGTAGGGAGAGAGAGTGTGTCGGTAGGTAGGTAGAGGGATAGAGAGAGAGAAATAGAGAGAGAGAGAGAGAGAAACACAGTAGGTAGGTAGGTAGAGAGAGAGTAGGTAGGTAGGTAGGTAGGTAGATGTTTCCGGGTGTATAAATCTCACCTAAGAAATAGACATTTAGCAGAAGAGAGATTGATATTCTTGTTTTGCCTAGAGCAGGAGTCAGCAACCCATGGCTCTGGAGCCGCATGTGGCTTCTTCATCCCTCTGTTGTGGCTCCCTATCACTCAAAATATGCATCACAACTGCATGCGATTTATTGAGCTTTTCCACCCCCAGTAGGCCAACCATGTTTAAATTCAAGAAAAGAAAAGTTCCAGAAGAAAACAGAATGTTTTTTGCTCATTTCTGCCCTCCCCAGTCGCCAGGAGTTCTCTGAAAGCCTCCATAAGGCTATGCACGGCCATTTTGATGAAGGGGGGGCTTCAGTGGGGGCAAAAAAAATATGCTGTATTCAGAGTATAAGACGCACCCAGATTAGAGGAAAAAAGGTGTGTTTTATACTCTGAAAAATACAGTAAGTGAGAAACAACAAACCTGGGTAAGATTTCTGGGATCAGAGCCAAGAACATAGCTTCTCTCCTCACCAACAGTTTTATGCGTGGGTAGCATTCATGGATGAATGTGTATGGTGTAATCTTACTCATCAGCGCTACTTGCCTTGAAGCCTCTAAACGATTACATGGAAGAGCTGCCATTTTTATCTTGCATCCTTTCTTCTGGCATTTGTACCCAGCCTTGTTGTTGGTATCTGATCCAAATCAACCCTCCCGCAAGAATTTCAAGTAGGGCACCTTGATTTAAGAGCTACTTTGCGACACTTGTTCTACATGGATAAAATAATGCACAATCGGAATATCAATCTCTGGAAGTGACTACCTCAAATAGACGTGTGCCATTGCCTCTCCACGGGCCAGAATAAAAAGTAGAAATGTACAGTCGTTATGGTGTATATAAGGATTGCATTATTTTTCAATTGGAAATGATTCTGGTGGGAGACAAAGTACATTTATTGGCCCTACAATGGACTTTATACTTTTGAGAAATGGATTCCAATTCTTAGCGTAGTGCAATGCAAGCGCATTGCCTTTGATAGATTGAAGCCACAATTCCCTAACTTCAGTATTGGAGGAGAGCAGTGGGGGAGTAAGCTAACAAATTACCCAGTATTTTGGTATATTATTAAAAACTGAAGCAGCCAGGAACATATTCTTTATAAATAGCTTTATACTAAAAAGTTTGGTGATGAACATTTTTCATGCGCTTGGAGAAGACCAAATGGTTCCCCAGAAAATCACTTCCTCCCCAGTATTATTTGCAGTCATTTGGGCTTTGGGGTGCCATTTTTCCCCCTGCGACTTAGCCAGTCAGGGATCGCCGTGAATCAGATGACATAAATGAGAACAAACACAGCTGAGACAGTCTTCGCTTAGAACAGGGGTGTCAAACTCAATTTCATTGAGGGGCGCATCAGGGTTGTGTTTGACCTTGAGGCGACGTGGCCAGGGGGCGTGGCCAGTTCTATGTCACTCATACCGCGGCGCCCCTAGTGGCCTGAGCGCTCTGTCAGTGAAATTGGGCTCCCAAGCTGTTTTTGGCTGCGGCGGCCTCCTGCATACACGTGGCCCTCCTGAGCTCCGTTTTGGCTGTCAGAGGCACCATGGGCCAGTTCTTTGCTGTTTCCAGGGTGGCTCTGAATGCCAGATCTAAGTACTCCATGGGTTGGATCCAGCCCACGGGCCTTGAGTTTGACACCCCTGGCTTAGCACATCAACATAGGTCACATGGGTGAAGCCAGTCAATTAGTTTCTCTTTAGCAGGTCCAGTCAATAGGACCTAGCTTTTTCTGAACATTAGAATGTAAAAAACAGCTGCAACCAGGGCTCTTCTCTGGTTCTAATTTGGGATTTCACAATACTGTAGTCCAGGGGTAGTCAACCTTTTCATACCTACCGCCCATTTTTGTATCTCTGTTAGTAGTAAAATTTTCTAACCACCCACCGGTTCCACAGTCATGGTGATTTATAAAGTAGGGAAGTCAATTAAATTTTAAAAAAAGGAAAGTGCTTCAGTATCGGACAAAACCCCCACCGCCCACCATGAAAGCTGGAACGCCCACTAGTGGGCGGTAGGGACCAGGTTGACTACCACTGGTGGAGTCTCTATATTGCAGAAGACACACAATTTCTTTCAAGGGCAACGGATAACAGAATATTTTTTAGTAGCCAAGTGTGATTGGACACACAAGGAATTTGTCTCCGGCACATAAGCTCTCAGTGTATGCACAAACAGCAAAGTGATACATCATAAAAAAAGTAAAATACCTGTTGTGGTCCGCTGGTGGCCTGCAGAGCCGGCAACAGATTCAGACAGTGAGGAGGTTGGAGAGGAACATGGGACAGTCCCGGAGTCTGGGGAAGGCTCGGATGAGGGCTCTGTGTCGGAGGCAGAGAGGGGGCCAGGGCCATCGGGGAGTTATGTGCTGCCTCCAGAGTCTGACATCAGTGAGACAGAGGAACAGGGGGAGCCTGTTCCCAGTGCGCGCATGCACAGAACTGCCAGAAGGCGAGAACAAAGGAGCTTTGTTCGTTCTGGTCGGTTTAAACTCTGAAGCTCCGTTGGACTCTGTGCTCCGCTTGGCCTTGCAAAACTAATTGGCAATTAGGTCTTTGGCAGCGTTTCAAGGGAAATAAAGGTGGGTGCTTATCACCCTTAAGGACTGTGGCAGACTTCTGTCGGACTTTTCACAAACTGTTTGGGAATCATTACGGGCTGTGAATGAACATAATTCACAGCCGTTTAATTTTTTTTTAAAAATGGGTTTTTGGGACTAAGCGTGTGATTTTTACTTTCTCAGGAAGCCTAGGTCCGAACTTTACTTTACTTTATTTTGATTTATATACCGCTCCCTCTCCCCAAAGGGACTCGAGGCGGAACAATACCAGGAGCTCCTCTGCCCTGGAAGAGGTCAAAAATAAAATCAAACGATATTAAATATATGGAGTGAATTAATATTTCATGCATTTAATAACTTCCCATTTCCACCATTCTGAAAATTATAATAAAGTGTCAAGTTTGGGAAAGCTTTTAGAGGCTACTGCCAAAGTTTTGGGAGACTGCGCATTTTGCCCATACTGGCTTTATTATTCTTTTTTTGATAAATCAGCAGCAGAACTCATTCTGCATCTTATGAAAATGTTTGCTACATGGCGTTATTTATCAAACAAGCATTAGACCAAGGCTATAGATTCTTTTCAAGGATAATAGTTGCCTCTGTCACCAAGCTCCATCATTTGGGAGAAAAATGGGCTTTGTCCCCTTTTTCCAACGTTCTTGACCAGGGGTGGGCAAACTTTGCAACTTTGAGTCTGAAGGACTTCAGCTCCCAGACTTCTCCAGCCAGCAAAGCTGGCTGGAGAAGTCTGGGAACTGAAGTCCTTCAGACTTAAAGTTGCAAAGTTTGCCCGCCCCTGTTCTTGACTGTGTATAATCTTACTCTTCAGCCTCCAGGTTTCCGCCGTGCTTACAGCTCTCCATTGTACAGCGCCCAACAACTCTCAGGTGGTAAGTCAGATATCCAAAAGGACTTTAACTCTTGGTCATCCATCCTCAGAAACACCTCCCCTAATTTTTACAACTTGTTTGTTTGTTTGTTTGTTTCACAGCTAGCCGAAATGACCCTGTCTTCGACACCTTACGGTCGGGTGTTATCATGGCGAACAAGGAGCGCAAGAAAGGGCAGGATAACAAAAAAAACGTAGGAAGCCAGCGTGATGAAACATCCCAACGTAAATGGGTGGAGCAGAAGAGGCTATCCAAGCTGGAATAATGGATGAAGATAGAAGCGATTATAAAGCTAACATTGGCCACATGCACCCTGTTCCCCTGAAAATAAGACCTCCCCGGAGAAGAAGTCCAATTGGGCTTTTGAGCGCATGCATTAAAATAAGCCCGTCCCCCAAAATAAGCCCTCCCCGAAAATATTGCACACAGCACCTCAAAAATAATAAGACCTCCTCGACTGATGCACAAAAGTTTATGACTGAACGACATGTTGTACAAAGCTGAAAATGATTGAATGTTTTTGTTTTTTATATTGATATATATATACTAACACACACACACACAAACAAATGCACACACACACACACATATTTGTTTTCGTAGATTTTCACGGGTGTAGGTATGCTGGCATTGCTGGCTTCGGGGATTTTCCCGTGTATAAGACATAGAAATGTTATTGCAATGTTTCGACAAGATCTCACTTGTCATCATCAGGCAGGCTTCAAGGCACCAAGCCGGAAGCACCAGCCTGAAGATGATGAATGAGACTTCATCGAAACGTCATGAAGATACTTCCAATTCTACGCGGGAGAAAACCCGAACAACCAAAGACCTACATACAAACACCCGCGAAAACCTCAGAAAACAAATATATATATATATAAGATTTTTTAAGGGCTGAAAATAACGGATGGGATGACGTTGAGTCTCCTCCCCTTAAAGGGACCTCTTCACAGGAGCTGTGATAATTAGTCTTCATATATATATATATATATATATATATGTGTGTGTGTGTGTGTGTGTGTGTGTGTTAGATTTTTAAGGGCTGAAAATAAAGAGACCAGGATGGATCCATTTCAGGCTTATTAGCCTTCTTCAGCTGGCCATACTCCTTCTACTGGGATTTGAACCGGTGCTTTCCAGCATATGAGGCAAGCCTTTCTATGCCTTGAGCTATCCGGTATCCCTGATACATCAGCCAATTTACAGGACTCTTATTAATGAGAGAATATTGTCACAGGATGATCTCTAGGTTGAGTCGAAGGGCAGAGAGGGATGACGATAAGTCTCCTCCCCTTAAAGGGACCTTGAACAGGAGCTGTGACAATATAAAAAAAGAGGGGAGGGGAAGAATCTCCATCCAATGTAAGGTTTGAAGTTTAGTGTAGATCAGTAATGGCTAACCTTTTTGTTGTTGGGTGCCAAAATGCAAGACTGCGTACGATAGTCTGTGTGTTTGCCGGGCACCCATAATGCCAAGGGCGCCCCCACATACATGCACACCCCCCCCCCTCACGCTCTGCCCCAAATGCGTGCCACACTACTTGTCTCCAAGCTGAGCTTGGTATTTCCTCTGAGGGCCCAGGAGGCCATTTTCTGGAACCTGAGGAGGGCGAAAAACAGGCCCAACGAGCCAACCCAAAGTTCATTTCTGGACTTCTGGCTGGTCCATTGGGTCCATTTTTCAGATCATTTCCAAACATTTTTCAGATCATTTTCAAACCCATTGGGCCTGGTTTTTGCCCTCCCCACACTCCAGAGGCTTTCCTAAAGCCCAGAGAAGGCGAGAAGGGCTTCCCCCAGCCCTCCAGAAGACCAAAAATTAGCTGGCCAGTGTGCACATGCATTCTGGAACTGACAGCTCACGTGCTGGCAGATATGGCTATGCGTGCGACCTGTGGCACCCATGCCATAGGTTCGCCATCACGGGTGTAGATGAAGGGTAGAAGATGGTCATTATTGTATTTTGTTTCCGCATCTCTCTAAGTTTATTGATTGGGGTGGCATATAAATATTGGGAAATAAATATTTTCTATTCTCCTTCCTACATTTTAGCCTTTGGCTGCCATGATGGAAGAAGAAACAGAAGCACCCAAACCAGAAAGTGACAAACCTGAGGGAGGTAAGTATTAACAGACTTCAGAAAACCTGTTGTCTCTGGAATTCAGAGTCTAAATATTTGTTAAGCAAATGTTGCTCGAGTAAACAAAGGACAAAAGAAGCCAGAAGATCACTGAAAAGGAAGGAAACCCCTGCTGCCCACAAATTAAAACTTTTTGCCATGTGACATCTCAGGAGAGACAACGGAGAGCTCTCCAGATGTTGCTCAACGGTAACCAGGTGTGATTCTGCTTATTTGAGTGAAGTTCATCTAGATTAGGGATGCTACGCTCAATTTCATTGAGGGCTGCATTAGGGTTGTATTTGACCTTGGGTTGTCAGGGTGGGCATGGCCAGCTTGATGTTATTCATCTCGGGGGTGCCTATCAGAGCACTCTGCCGATGAAAATGGGCTCCCAAGCTCCGTTTTTGGCTACAATGGCTTCCTACAGCCCTTCTGAGCTCCATTTTCATTGGCAAAGGCACCACAGACTGGTTCTTCACTGTTTCCAGGGCGGCCTGTTGGCCAAGCTTTATCCGTTAACTTTAAAATACAAATATCAAAGTGAAATGAATGTAATTAAGGTGAGAAAAAAAGGACACCTAAATTTGTGACCTGTTAGCAGGGAAAAGAAAGCAGACTAGTACAAGGAAAGCAGCGAAAAGGGGAGTTAATTTATGAATAATTTCCTTTTTAGGCCTTGAATAAAAGCAAACTAGGGAAAATTGCGACATTTTATTTTCAGTGCCCTAGGAGAAGGGAGACTGTCTGATCTTTTTTCCATACAGGTCATCTTCGCGTTACAAATGTAATGGAGCTTGCCAATTGCATTAGTAACCCGAGGATTCGTAGCACCGAATCACATAACTGGAACGTGATCACTCCCTGCTTTTCCTCACACATTTGCTAATCGAATATGCAGGTCATTAAGTGCAAGAGGCATCTTAGGGTGGGGAAAAGCCATGGCGGGGGGGGGGGGGCTAGTGCCTCCAATCACCTAAGGCAGGGGTCTGCAAAGTCGTCTCTTTTAAGACTGGTGGACTTCAACTCCCAGAATTCCCCAGCCAGCCAGGCTGGCTGGGGAATTCTGGGAGTTGAAGTCCACCAGTCTTAAAAGAGCCGACTTTGCAGACCCCTGACCTAAGGCAGAGGTCTCATTCTCGCAGCCCGCGGGCCAATTGCGGCCCGCAGGACGGTATTTTGTGGCCCCCACTGCGATATGAAAGTATAATATTAGTATTAATATTAGTATTAATATTAATATAAGGAATTTGATTTTGATTTGATTTGATTGGACTTATATACCGCAGCCTATCTCACCGAAGGGACTCAGGGCGGTGCACAGGAAATTAAAACAATATAAATATACAAAATATACCACGATAAAACTAATTAAATGTAATAAGCCCTGTGCTAAAAAAATTAATAAAACCCCCTAATTAAAACCTCACCCAATTTAATTTAATGCAGTCTATATACAATGGGCCCAGGGACTAGGCCAGGCCGGCTAGATGGAATAGGTGTGTCTTCAGCCGCTGGCGGAAGAGGCGGAGGTCCGAGATGGTCCGGAGTTCGGGGGGAAGGTCGTTCCAGAGGGCTGGGCCCGCCACAGAGAAGGCCGTTCCCCTGGGGGTCGCCAACCGGCATTGCCCGGCTGACGGCACCCGGAGAAGGCCCTCTCTGTGGGAGCGAACCGGTCGAAGGGATGTATGAGGCAGGAGACGGTCTCGCACATAACTAGGCCCCATGCCATGGAGCGCTTTGAAGATGGTTATCAACACCTTGAAGCGCACCCGAAAGGCCACAGGCAGCCAGTGCAGCTTGCGCAGGAGAGGTGTTACATGGGAATGCCATGAGGCTCCCATAATCCCCCGCGCGGCCGCATTCTGTACCAGCTGCAACCTTCGGGTGCACCTCAAGGGGAGCCCCATGTAGAGAGCATTACAGTAGTCCAGCCTCACTATGCGGCCCAGCCTCACCCAGCCTCTTCCTCCAGCGGCCCCCAGGTAAATTGAGTTTGAGACCCCTGACCTAAGGAGTCCTCCAACCGAGATATCCTGCCTGACTGGGTCATTTACCATACGTAGATCTCAATGATCAAGGGAGTTGCCTCCTCTTCAGCCTCTCTGCCATGGTTTTGCCTTGAGCAAAGGCTTGCTGAGGCCTGCAGGGATGAAAGATTGCATCCCTATAGGCTCCGGTTGTCTTGGCAAAAAGCCTTTGCCGATGAGAACGGAGCCCAGGAGGGGCGCATGTGTCCCTCCGGATCTCCGTTCTCAGCAGCAAAGGCTTTTTGCAAAGATGGCAAAAGGCTTTTCAAACAGAGCGGGGTGGGGGGGGGGGGCTTTGGTGCTTCAGGTCTTCCCTCCATTTGCAAAGCCTTTTGCCTCAGATCTTGTCCAAGCCTGCATTTTCAGAGAACAGAGTGCTAAAGTACCATGAGATCACGCGAGATCAGTAGCGCGAGGTCTCACATGATCTTGCAGTACTTTGCACTTCCATTCTCTTCGAACACACCGAAGGCTTGAAGCATTGAAGCAGGCCAAGAAAATGAAGGCTCGGTAGATCTTCATAAAGTGAGTATCCGCAGGCCCAATACCTGTGGAGACCCAGGGGAGGGTGGGGAATAGGCAGGGCGAATATTGCAGGGCTTCTGCGGTTGTTCGTTAAGTATGAACAACTGCCATGGTTTACAATACAATACAATACAATACAATACAATACAATACAATACAATACAATACAATACAATACAATACAATACAATACAATACAATACAATACAATACAATAGCAGAGTTGGAAGGGACATTGGAGGTCATCTAGTCCAACTCCCTGCCTAGGCAGGAAGCCCTATACCATGTCAGACAAATGGCTATCCAACATCTTCTTAAAGACTTGCAGTGTTGGGGCATTCACAACATCTGGAGGGAAGCTGTTCCACTGATTGATTGTTCTAACTGTCAGGAAATGTCTCCTCAGTTCTAAGTTGCTTCTCTCCTTGATTAGTTTCCTCCCATTGCTTCTTGTTCTGCCCTCAGGTGCTTTGGAGAATAGGTTGACTCCCTCTTCTTTGTGGCAACCCCTGAGGTATTGGAACACTGCTATCATGTCTCCCCTGGTCTTTCTTTTTTTTTTTTTTTTTTTGGAAAAATAATCTTTATTAATATAAATATAAAATATAACATTTAACAAATATAAAAGGAAATCGACGTACATTTTTAGGGCGGAAAGGAAGGTAGGGGGAGAGAAGAGGGGGAAGATAGAAAAGAAAGAAGAAGAGGATGGACATACCGGGGATATAGCTATTCCCCTAATTCAAACGTTTTTGTTTGTCCCAGTCTGTTCTATTCATTATTATATACATTTTAACTTAACTATCTGCATATATATCTCTACAATTATCTTAAGTTCAATATCATCTCACTTGTTCCTTGTATTTATTTCACATTTATATTAATTGGTTGTTTACTTTGGTATCCTTTTGTTCTCTTGTCGTACGATATGTACCATTTCCCCCATGTTTGAGCATAAATTGACTCTGATTTGTCTTTTAAGGCATATGTTAACCTATCGGATTCAGCACAGTTAAAAATTTTAGATATGATTAGGTGGTCTGTTGGTATATTACTATCTTTCCATTGTTGGGCAATGGCCATCCTTGTTGCAGTTGTAATATGTATAAAAAGGTACCAGTCTTGGTTCTGAGTTTGGTTTGGTTTAATACCGATTAGGTAATATTCAGGCTTAAGAGGGAAGTTGATGCCTACTATTTATTTATTTATTTATTTATTTATTTATTTATTTATTTATTTATTTATTTTATTAAATTTATACCCCGCCCTTCTCCTTGTTAGGACCCAGGGCGGCGCACAGGCATTATATAAAACCATAAATACAATATACGTCAATTAAAAATATATTAAATTAATTCACCCGTGCTAAAACCCGTTATTAAGACCATAACCAAATTATAATTTATATTTAAAAGTCAGACGCGGGGGGCTATCCTAGGCTGGCTTGTTGGAATAAGTACGTCTTAAGACGTTGGCGGAAGAGGCGGAGGTCCGAGGTAGTGCGAAGGTCGGGGGGTAGGTCGTTCCAGAGGGCCGGGCCCGTCACAGAGAAGGCTCTTCCCCTGGGTGTCGCCAGCCGGCATTGCCCGGCCGACGGCACCCGGAGTAGGCCCGCTCTGTGGGAGCGGACCGGACGAAGGGATGTATGGGGCAGGAGGCGGTCTCGTATATAGCTAGGCCCCGAGCCATGGAGCGATTTAAAGATGGTGATCAACACCTTGAAGCGCACTCGAAAGGCCACAGGCAGCCAGTGCAGCTCGCGCAGGAGAGGTGTTACGTGGGCTTGCCTAGAGGCACCCATAACCACCCGCGCGGCCGCATTCTGCACTAACTGCAGCTTTCGAGTGCACCTCAAGGGGAGCCCCATGTAGAGAGCGTTACAGTAATCCAGCCGAGATGTCACGAGCGCTTGAGTGACTGTGCGAAGGGCCCCCCGGTCTAGTAAGGGGCGCAACTGGCGTATCAGGTGAACCTGATAGAACGCCCCCCTGGCCACGGCCGCCACATGGTCCTCCATGGACAGCCGGGAATCCAGAAGGACGCCCAAGTTGCGCGCCCTCTCCACGGGGGCAAGATGTTCGCCCCCAATGGCCAGTGTTGGATTTATCTGGCTAAACCGGGGTGCCGGAAACCACAGCCACTCGGTCTTGGACAGGTTGAGTTTGAGTTTGTTACTACCCATCCAGATCCGTACGGCCTCCAGACACCGGGACAGCACCTCGACGGCATCGTTGGGGTGGTTTGGGGTGGATATGTACAGCTGGGTGTCATCAGCGTACAGATGGTACTCCACCCCAAAACCACGGATGATCTCGCCCAGTGGCTTCATGTAGGTGTTGAACAGAAGTGGCGAGAGGACCGACCCCTGAGGAACCCCACATGTGAGGGGCCTCGGGGCCGACCTCTGCCCTCCTGCCAACACCCATTGCGACCGACCAGAGAGGTAGGATGAGAACCACCGTAAAACGGTGCCTCTCAGCCCCAACCCCCCCAATCGGTGCAATAAGATACCATGGTCGATGGTATCGAAAGCCGCTGAGAGGTCTAACAGGACCAGGATAGAGGAGCAACCTCTATCCCGAGCCCTCCAGAGATCATCCACCAACGCGACCAATGCCGTCTCGGTACTGTGACCGGGCCGGAAGCCGGACTGGCGCGGGTCTAGATAATCAACTTCCTCCAGATGTCGAGGGAACTGTTGAGCCACCACACTCTCAACAACCTTCACTAAAAAGTGAAGGTTGGAGACGGGACGATAGTTCTCTAATAAAGCCGGGTCCAGGGATGGCTTCTTGAGGAGGGGCCTCACCACCGCCTCTTTCAAGACGGTAGGCAAGGACCCCTCACTCAGAGATGAATTCACAATACCCTGGAGCCAGCCTCGTGTCACCTCCCAGGATGCCAGTACAAGCCAGGAGGGGCACGGGTCCAATAAACATGTGGTGGCTCTAAGGTTCCTCCGCAACCTGTCCATATCCTCGGTAGTAACAAAGTCGAACTCCTCCCAAGGCGTTATCTCAAGACCAGCACCGGGCATCTCGACCGGGCCACTAGTGGAGGGCAGCTCGTTCCGAATCTGAGTGATTTTGTCCTGCAGGAAAACTCCAAATTCCTCTGCTCGACCCTGCAGAGGGGCTTCCCGCGGCCTCAGATGAAGGAGGGAGCGGGTCACCCCAAACAGGGCGGCAGGGCGGTTTTCCGCGGACGCGATAAGGGTGGCACAATACTCACATTTGGCCACTCTTAGCGCCACTAAGTAAGTCCTAATATGGTCTCTCACTAGTGTTCGGTCAGATTCGGATCGAGAAGATCTCCACCTACTCTCTAGGCGTCTCTTGCGGCGTTTCATCTCCCGAAGCTCCTCGGTAAACCAAGGAGCCTGGGTGACTCGACGCCGCACGAGAGGCCGCAAGGGCGCGACTCGGTCCAAGGCCCCCGTGGCCGCACTATACCATGCGGCCACTAGGTCCTCAGTCGAGCCGCGGGGCAGGGATACAGGTACTGGCCCAAGCTCCCTCTGGAACCTTTCCGGGTCCATCAGGCGCCTGGGGCGGAACCAACTTGGTGTTTCCGGTTCCGCCTCCCCGCGGTGGGGTGTGACGGTTGGAAAGTCTATCCGAAGGAGAGAGTGATCTGTCCATGACAAGAGTAAGATGACTAAATCCCCTGTTCCTAGATCACTAATCCAGTGTCCAGAGACAAAAATCAGATCCAGCGTGTGTCCTCCCTCGTGAGTGGGGCCCTGAACTACTTGGGTCAGGTCCATGGCCGTCATGGAAGCCATGAACTCCCGAGCCGCCTCGGATGTTTCGCCCGCCGATGGCAGGTTAAAGTCCCCCATGACTATAAGTCTGGGGGTCTCCACCGCCATCGCGGCGATCACCTCGAGTAGCTCGGGCAGGGCTGCTGTTACATAGCGGGGAGCCAGGTATACAATCAGCAAGCCCAATTGCCTCCCTAGGCCCCACTTCACGAAGAGGGACTCACAGCCGGTCGTCTGAGGCACAGTGGTCTCCTTCGGCTCCAGACTTTCCTTAACAATAACCGCCACCCCCCCACCCCTGCCAAGGGCCCTAGGCCGATGAAATGCACGGTAGCCTGGTGGGCACATTTCCACGAGGGGTAAACCCCCCTCGAGGCCCAACCAGGTTTCCGTGATTCCCACCAGGTCCGGGTCCCCCTCTGACACAAGGTCATTAATGAGGGGGGCTTTGTTCACCACGGACCTGGCGTTGCAGAACATCAGCCTAGGGCCCCGGCTCTGTAGTCCCTGACCGCCTAGCCTACGAGTGGAGCACAGGGGGTTGGGGCAGGCGACCGCTTTTAACCAGCGACCGCGCGTCCCCAACCCACGATGGACATCCTGTCTCCCACCGCCCCTGCCCCTCCCCAAGACCAGTCGAATAGGACGGCCCTCAACAGAGACGACCCCCAGTCCCCCTTCCCTAGTGGACTCCTCCTTTAACCTTCTTCCGCCGGCCGGCCCTATATCTTGACCCCCCTCTGACTGAATAAACCCCTCCCCCACCCCAGAACCCCTTAAAAGCCTAATTAAAAATTTATTTAAAAACCCCCTGAGTTTTTAAATAAATTTCCAACAGCCCTGGTCTTTCTTTTCGTTAAACTAGACATGCCCAGCTCCTGCAACCGTTCTTCATATGTTTTAGCCTCCAGTCCCCTAATCATCTTGGTTGCTCTTCTCTGCACTCTTTCTAGAGTCTCCACGTCTTTTCTACATCGTGGTGACCAAAACTGATTGCAGCATTCGTAACTTCGGGACTGTGTCATAAGTATTTGGGAGGGGGGCGGTTATGTCATAACTTCGAATGGTTTCTAAGTGAATTCTCATAACTCAAGGATTACCTGTATTTCATCCCATCTGGATTTCACTTGCTTGCTTGTTTGTTTTTAATCCAGGAAATCCAGAAGGACAGAAAGCAGAGAAGAACGCCCCGGATGACAAGGTGCTTGCCCCTCACTCTTGCATGGGAAAGGGGAAGAGGGACAGAATGTGCTTGACACAGTGACCACACGCTTTCTTGTCTCCAAATCGTACAAGTGTGCGATGCTGTTGCAAGTCACTTTTCTTCACCTGCCCCTTCTGATTATTCAACTGGTTACATGCTGTAATTTCCTATATAGTCAACTCCATGTTGTTGTTTTTTTCCTGCACAGAGCACATAGGTAGAACAGACTGCATGGAGGGGGAAAATAGCAAATTAGTACATAGACAAAGTTACTCAACTCATGTATATGTATTCTCTCTAAGTCAGAATCTCAAGGTCAGAACTCAGTCTCTTGAGATTGAGCAAGCAAGTATAGACTCCCAGTATGCTCCCTTGCTTACTTTATTGCCTATGGCCTCAGATTCCACCAATCAGATTCCACTAATCATCCATATACACTTACAGAAGTTGACATACAGTACATTTTGAGCATATAAACAGAATAGATTTCAGAAAATCTTTATATAGAGTATAATGGAAAGAGATGGCTTTGTTATACTTGTGCCAGATAACTGAGGATTAGAAACCCTTGCTGAGGTCCACAGAGAGATTTATGTAGAGATGTAAGGTTGGGTAGCTACAGGATTTTGAACAGCTCAGCCCTAAGAGCTTGCTTGCTATCCTGCTTTCCAGAGGTGGGTTAAACCCACTTTGGAGATCCATGCATGGATGCTCCTGGTCATATAAACATGTTTATTTGTACGCCTATGAATAATCTGTTTTGATTCCTTGCCCACCCTGAGACTAATTTTATAAAGGATATCTGTAAAAAGAGCTTGTGTTTTGCCAGCATTAAAGATTTCTGACAAGAACATGAATATCTGAGAGCAAAATATATTAGGTAACATCAGAAGTGGTATTCAGCAGGTTCTGACCAGTTCTGGAGAAACAGTAGTGGAAATTTTGAGTAGTTCGGAGAACCGGTAAATACCACCTCTGACTGGCCCCACCCACATCTATTCTTTGCCTTCCGAGTCCCAGCTGATCAGGAGGGAATGGGGATTTTGCAGTAACCTTTTCCTGGAGTGGGGAGGGAATGAAGATTTTACAGTATCTTTCCCCTGCCACGCCCACCAAGCCATGCCATGCCCACAGAATCGGTAGTAAAAAAATTTGAATCACACCACTGGGTAACATCAATACTTTACCCAAATTGGGTAGTTACCTGGTTTGGTAATGAAGCATCTGCAAGAAAACCATGATGCTCACAGAGCATCAAGGACCCCAACCCTCAGCTACAAATATTCTCTTCTATCATTGATCTTGGCTTTGCAGGATTACCCCAGGTTATGACCTACATGTACGTTTTCTGGGAAGCCCAAGCTACAAATTAGCCTGGAAATCCAAGAACCATCCCTAAAGGAGGCTATAGCTGCTGCTTTGATAACATTGCCAAGAAAACTGGCAATGGATAAGTCACCAAGAGTCAAGTTAGACTTCTTTTCTTCTTTTGAACAGAGTAAGAAGCAGCAAACTGGGTTCCCGCAGTCTCACTACTTTATTGCACTCTATCGCTTCAAAGCCTTGGAGAAGGATGACTTGGATTTTCAGTGAGTAACGAAATTGTCTTGTTTTTATTGATTAGAACATCACCAACCTCAAGCCTTGTTAAACAGCTGCTTTCTAGAAACAAATCCCAACATAGAAGCATCTGGATTGAGTTTCTGATATATTTTGTCAAAGTTATGTCAGTAGAAGGGGGTGCAGTCTCAGGGCTTCAGAGACCGAGGAGTAATCTATGGAGTAGAGGGGGTATTCAGCAGGTTCTGACCCGTTCTTGAGAACTGGTAGCATACATTTTGAGTAGTTTGGAGAACCGGCAAATACCATCTCTGGCTGGCCGTGCCCCCTTCTCTTCTCTGCCTCCTGAGTCCCAGCTGATCGGGAGGAAATGGGGATTTTGCAGTAACCTTCCACTGGAGTGGGGAGGGAATTGAGATTTTATGGTATCCTTCCCCTGCCATGCTCACCAAGCCATAACCATCAAACCCACAGAACCGATAGTCATTGATAACAAGGGATTTGGAACTCAAAACTTTGCTGAGCTGGTTTTACATTAATGTACACAGTAATGTGAGAATGCTGAGACCTCAAATAAAACATCAAGACATAACTTGTCTTGAAGGACGTTTCCTTATTCAGGAATATCAAAGGCTTGTGGAACCCCATGGCTGTATCCCTCTTAAGTCAGTGCATGCATCCCATGTAAGACTGGGAGATCTTCACAAGCCAGCTTCTTTATTTGGTTTTGTGAGGAAGGGCTGGGAGACAACTAAACAGAGCTTACCCTGTATGCAAATGTAGGCACTGGCAACAATGCATATAAAATCCTACCAATGGTTGCAAGATGGAGAGAGAAGAATAGAGTGTTTGTCAGGCTGCTTGGATGTTCTAATGCTCAGCTAAGACTTTTCTATCTCATTACCTTGTTGAGTTTGTGGTAGTATAAGGTTTGGCGATGCGCTTAAGTCAACAATAGGCCAAAAGAAGAGCTTAAGTGGAGGCTTGGAAAAGGAACAGCTTTTTATTTTTGATCAAAGCAAACAGCTGGGTAGATTATTCCATGAACATACAGAAAAGGTGTACATAAGGTTTGGCGCCAGAGATGGCTTCTTATCAGTTTGGGGCGGTTCGGACTGGTTTGGCTGAGTAGGTAGTAACTCGGCCGGCCACGTCCCCCGACCCGGTTCTATCGGCGGTGCTATAGGCACCGACATCTTGTTTTTTTGCTTCTGCACATGCGCAGAAGCAATTTTTACACGACTGCGCATGCGCCCGCGCACAGCACATCCCTGAGTGACCCGGCAGTAACAGAAGCTGGAACCCACCCCTGTATGGCACCCTTTCATGCCTTCAGAGACATCAACTTGAATTACGCACCATCACCGACCTCCGCCACTTCCGCCAATGTCTAAAGACACATCTTTTCCAACAAGCTGGCCTAGCCTAACCTCCCATGGGGACTTTTAGAAAGTTTTAAATTGGGTATTTTAAAATTTGGTTTTAGCATAGGATTAGGATAGTTTAATATATTTTAAATTATGTATTTATTTTTTGTATTTTTGTATGTTTTTAAATTCCTGTGCGCCGCCCTGGGTCCTCTGTGGAGAAGGGCGGGATATAAATATAAATAAATTCAAATTCAAAACTTAGTACCCCATTCTGGCCCTCTGGCCCATGCCTTCCTTGTAGCCCTCCATTGGCCGTGCAGCAAGGAACAGGGGGGGCTGAGTGGTTAGCAACAGAGGGGCTGGTGCTTAGCAACAGAGGCATTTGCCCGATGTAATCCTGCTAGGCCCGTGATGGCGAACCTATGGCACGCGTGCCACAGGTGGCACGTGGAGCCATTTGTCAGGGCATGCGAGGCTTGCCCTATTAGTTGGCCAGCTGGTTTCGGCCTTCTTTTGAGGCCATTTTTCGCCCTCTGGAGGCTTCATGGAAACCTCCTGAGGGCTTCTGAATGCTCTGGAGGGCTAAAACCAGCCCTACAAGCAAACCAGAAGTCCAGTTTGCCCGTAGGGCCAGTTTTTTGCACTCTGGAGGCTTCAGGGAAGCGCCTGGAGCATCCGGAGGGGCTCCGTGTGTGTGTGTGTGTGTGTGTGTCTATTTTCACCCTCCCCAGGCTCCTTGAAAGCCCTTGGAGCCTGGGGAGGGCAAAATAACAGTGCCAAAAGCGGGGGAGTGCTGGTCGCACGCGCGCATGGCATTATGGGTGTGGCACGCCCGCAAATGAGCTCCCTGCACTCCCCCCGCTTTTGGCACGCGAGCCAGAAAAGGTTCGCCATCCCTGTGCTAGGCCATGACATACCCTGCACAGGCACTGAGCTGCACCCAAAAACAAGATAGCAGGAGTTAGATCATTGGTAGAAGCAAATGGCAGAGGCAATTCTAATTCTTACAGGAGGAAAGCAATCCTTACCGAAGTGATGTAGCAAGTTATTATTATGTCCCAGTAATTCTACCTATTCTACTATTATTATTTCCTTTCTGTAGAACAGGGGTCTCAAACTCAATTTACCTGGGGCCGCTGGAGGCAGAGGCTGGGTGAGGCTGGGCCGCATAAGGGATTCCTCATATTAATATTAATACTAATATTAATACTAATATTATACTTTCAAATAATAATAATAATAATAATAATAATAATAATAATAATAATAATAATAATAATAATAATAATAATAATAATAATAATAATAATAATTTAATTTATAACCCGCTCTCTCTCCCCAAAGGGACTCAAAGCGGGGCACAGGGAAATTAAAAATGCATATAAAATCACAACCAATACAATTAAAAAGAATTAAACTAAACCCTGCGCTAAAATCCCATGTTAAAACTAAGACAACCCCTAAAAAACCCCTAAAAACAGTTAAGTCATCCCAGACCAGCCAAGCAAAAGAAATGTGTTTTTAATTTTTGACGGAAGGAGCGGAGGTCCGTAGTTGTTCTAATATCGGGGGGGAAGGTCGTTCCAGAGGGTCGGGCCCGCCACAGAGAAGGCCCTTCCCCTGGGCGTCGCCCGCTGGCACAGCCTAGTGGACGGCACCCGGAGAAGTCCCTCTCTGTGGGAGCGAATTGGCCGCAGGGATGTATGGGGCAGGATGCGATCCTGCAGATAACTAGGTCCCGTGCCATGGAGCGCTTTAAAGATGATGACCAACACCTTGAAGCGCACCCGAAAGACGACAGGCAGCCAATGCAGCTCGCGCAGGAGCGGTGTTACATGGGAAAACCTAGACGTTCCCATAACTGCCCGCGCGGCTGCATTCTGGACAAGCTGAAGTCTTCGGGTGCACCTCAAGGGGAGCCCCATGTAGAGAGCATTGCAGTAGTCCAGTCGGGATGTCACGAGAGCATGAGTGACTGTGCAAAGCGCCACAAGATACCGTCCTGCAGGCCGCAATTGGCCCGCGGGTCGCGAGTTTAAGACCCCTGCTGTAGAACCATGAAGGAAGTATGGGGGGGAAGTTGCCATCTTGGGCAGATATTCAGAACTAGGAAAGAAAGGACTAAATGGCCAGAATGGGCCATGTTATTCAGCAGTTCTGATTCGCAAGAATATTTTATATTGTTGAACCCTTGTTTTCTTTCAGCCCTGGGGACAAAGTTGCAATTGTTGACGATTCCAATGAAGAATGGTGGCGGGTAAGGAGAGATGGTTTCTCTTTCAGGACCTAAGCCTGTTCATTGTGAAGAAAGCTCTTGATCTTTCAAAGTTTTTAAATAACAGTAGATAGCCACAAGCAAAATATTTGGGATTTCCTCTATTTCAGCTTTTTACTATGGCATCCCAGCTGGAGTCTCCCTTCAGTGTGATTTGAGGCACATTTGAGTGATTTAACTAACCTTGGCAAAATAGTGTTTCCCCCCCTCTTCCCAAGAAATCAGTTACTGAGTGAAAATGAAAAATGGGCAACCATTTAACGGGCAGGAGTTGTATATCTACACACCCTGTTTCCCCGAAAATAAGACCTCCCCGGATAATAAGCCCAATCGGGCTTTTGAGTGCATGCACAAAAAATAACCTCTCCCCTGAAAATATTGCAACACAGCAGCAGCCCTGAAGTGACCTCGCTCGCCGCCTCCTGCACCTCAAAAATAATAAGACCTCCCTGAAAATAAGGCCAAGTGCTTATTTTGGGGGTCAAAAGAAAATAAGACCCTGTCTTATTTTCGGGGAAACACGGTAGTATATAATTAGAAACAAGCATTTTAAAAAATAGTGTCATGTCACAAACTTGTGAAATCCAGGGCTTTCTATTATAGTTTCTTCCGAGGTTTTCCTAGGAGGAAAGAGAGTTTGTTGGGGAACTCTGCTACAAATGTTTGGGTGTATCCTGCTTCAACAGGGTGCCACAAAGAAGAGGGAATCAAACTATTCTCCAAGGCACCTGGGGGCAGGACAAGAAGCAATGGGTGGAAACTAATCAAGGAGAGAAGCAACTTAGAACTGAGGAGAAATTTCCTGACAGTTAGAACAATTAACCTCTGGAACAGCTTGCCTCCAGAAGTTGTGAATGCCCCAACACTGCAAGTCTTTAAGAAGATGTTAGATAGCCATTTGTCTGAAATGGTATAAGGTTCCTGCCCACGCAGGGGGTTGGACTAGAAGACCTCCAAGGTCCCTTCCAACTCTGCTATTGTATTGTATTGTATGAAACTCGGCAGCTAGTTTTTGGCAGCTGTAGTCAGGGAAGGGTTAAAAATGAAACAATATCATTAAGATGCCCAACCAAAGGGGGCGAGACTCCAGAATATCCTATTTCCACCTGCTTTGTACTATTATCTAAATCAGGGGTCCCCAACCTTTGTAACTTTAAGTCTGAAGGACTTCAGCTCCCAGACTTAAAGTTGCAAAGGTTGGGGACCCCTGATCTAAATCATATCCCCTCCCCCACATTTAAAAAATGTTCAGTCCAGTCTCTGGCCATCAATAGGCTACCTAAGCTAAAGGTAAACATTCCCCTTGCACTTAGGTGCTAGTCGGTCCTGGACCTAGGGGGCGATGCTCATCTTCGTTTCACAGCCGAAGAGCCAGTGCTGTCCAAAGACGTCTCCATGGTCATGTGGCCGCCATGACTAAACGCCGAAGGCGCATGGAGCGCTATTACCTTCCCCCCAAAGCTGGTTCCTATTTTTCTACTTGCATTTTTTACATGCTTTCAAACTGCTAGGTTGACAGAAGCTGGGACAAGTAACAGGAGCTCACTCTGTTACGCGGCGCTAGGCATTCGAACCGCCCAACTGCCGACTTTTCTGATCGACAAGCTCAGTGTCTTAGCCACTGAGCCCTTAATAGGCTGCCACAAAATATATACATCCATCCTCTGTCAATCAAATATTATGAATGACAATATTAAAAACTATATATTTTCATGGAAGAATTCAAAGCCATCAGTAATATTAATTTTTTCCTCTAAAAATATTTCCTTTTGTAAAATTCACTCATTTTTCTCTCACAGTATTTAGAACATGCAAGTCGCTTACTGTCCTGAAAATGGCTTAATGAGCAGTTTGCAGGATTATTGATGTCAATTTTGAGGAATGAGGTTAATTAAAATATATCATGTTGGCAAGAGCTAATGTTCCAAAATATTAGTTAGTTACTTGTCTCTTCCTCCTTTTTTTTTTTTTTTTAAAGAGCAAAAGTGTATTTATGTGCTGAAGGAGAGAATCACTGCAAATTGCCAATTTCCTTCTCTGCTTTTTTTGGGAGAAAAAAACCTCCCCTCATGTTAATCCTATCTTGTTTCATGGCGATAGAATGGGGAATTTGGGGAGGGGAGCTTATTTCTTTATAAAGTAACTTCGTGCATGAATCTCCTAGGGGAAGAAAATTGGGGAGATTGGAGACAAAATTGGATACTTTCCGCCAAACTTCATTATCCGAGTGCGTGCAGGAGAACGTGTGCATAAAGTCATGAGGTCCTTTGTGGGCAACAAAGAAATTGGTCAGATTACATTAAAAAAGGATCAGGTAGGTCTCTTTGACGTACTTCATTCAGATATATAAATAAATGTTCCCCCCTCTCCCACTGTTCGGAACAGCAAAAAAAAAAAAAAAAAAGATAATTGAAAGGTGGCATTCCCTGGAAACCTATTTTTTCACAAATTGATCTTATATATCCCATCCTTTTCTGGCAGAGGATTTAAAAGTTGAGTAAACAAAGGCTACAACAGCACAATTTCTCTTTCTTCCCCCCCCCCCCCTGCAAATTCTTTCTGAAATTGGGGAGTGGGTTTTTTTGTTGTGTTTTCATCTGGTAACTATCACATAAGCCAGAGCAAGGGGACAGAACTGGGGGCAGGACAAGAAGCAATGGGTGGAAACTAATCAAGGAGAGAAGCAACTTGGAACTAAGGAGAAATTTCCTGACAGTTAGAACAATTAATCAGTGGAACAGCTTGCCTCCAGAAGTTGTGAATGCCCCAACCCTGGATGTCTTTAAGAAGATGTTAGATAGCCATTTGTCTGAAATGGTATAGGGTTTCCTGCCTAGGCAGAGGGTTGGACTAGAAGACCTCCAAGGTCCCTTCCAACTCTGCTATTGTATTGCATTGTATTATTAAAAAGAGACTGACTGTGTTTAGATTTGTACTGAGTATCTGGGGAATCTGTGTACATCAGGGGTCTCAAAATCAATTTACCTCTGGGCTGCTGGAGGCAGAGTCTGGGTGAGGCTGGGCCGCATATTGATATTATATTATATATTATATTAATATTATAATATATAATATTATACTTTCATATCATGGTGGGGGCCACAAGGTACCGTCCTGCGGGCTGCAATTGGCCCGCGGGCCGTGAGAATGAGACCTCTGGTGTACATGATAGTTATACAACCCAGCTTTTTAAAAACACGTCGCCTAAATCAGGGGTTTCCAACCTTGGTAACTTTAAGACTGGTGGACTTCAACTCCTGGCTGAGGAATTCCGAGTGTTGTAGTTTAGTTTACCTTGTACAACGAAATTAAATGCAATCTTCAGTGTACAATGACAGTTCAGGTTGTGGTTGTTAAGGAATCACATGCAGTCATTAAGCACAACATCAGGGGGTGGCTGGTTTCCTCATTGACTTGACTTATTGGAAGCTGGCTTGCCAAGTGCCCCAGTCGTGATCCTGTGACTGTGGTGTTGCAGGAAATCAAGAGATAGGACTGCGAGATCGAGATAAGCGTTTATTTTTTGGCCAAAGGTCCAGGCAGAGATAAGCTTTGCTAATACCTGGACAAAAGACCTATAGAAAAAGTAGGTTCTTATATATCTTTCAAAGAGCAGTTTTTAACGCGGAAATGCTTAACCTATTTCTATTGGTTACCTTAAGCAGAGGAGCCTTGCATGGCTAACATCATCTTGCTTCCCCTTTTTAATGGCGGCGTGTCTTTTTGAGAACTTTATCTGAACTCTGCAGTTAGGCCCTCATTTCCCATTCTTTTGCAAGCTGCAACTCCCTATGTGACCTTTTAATATAGAAGTAAAAGGGGCCCTGAGAGGCTATCTAGCCTGACCCAGTAGGTTAATGTCCAATTCACACTTTAAGTCCTGCCTCAATGGGGAATACTGTGACAGCCACAACTTTAAAAACCAGCCATAAGTCTTCCTGTTGAGCACTGAAATCCACCAGTTTTAAAGTTGCCAAGGTTGGAGACCCCTGGTCTAAATAACATTCAGCCCCCGACCGATTCTAAGTTTTCTTTTTTTTCTCAACTCAGTGCTACTTATTGGCAGCCCTCTGCCCCCCTCCTTCCCTCTATATAAATGCACAAGAATTCCTTCCTAGAAAAATTGATAATCTACTCGGGGTTCTGCCTCATCTAACGTCTCTTATCCTCTTATAGATTGTGGTTCAGAAAGGAGAGGAGCTGAATGGGTATGTCAAAGTCTACACTGGCCGCAAAGTGGGACTCTTCCCCGCGGACTTCTTGCAGGAGATCTGAGCTCCAAGCCTGGCATTCACAAGGATTTCATAGCCGAGGCCAGAGAAGGCCAGAGTGTTTGAGTGTTCGTTACCAGCTGCCTCTCTGCAAGGAAGCAGAGTTTCTGCAGGTCTGTGGTCCAAGAGCTAAGGCATCACAAGAAGGCCTGTGTCATCAGTAAGCCAGGATTCAAGGCAAGAAGCTTATCTATCTGGCCCTGGAGAGAGGACTCAAGTGCTTTTCTTGAACTCTGCACTTGGCTGCTGGCAGATTCCGGAATAGATTCAGCCATTGTCCCTTTACGATCTCGTCATGAAGGTGCTGGGACGCCGCCGAAGCTGCTCTACTTCCTGTCTGTGAAGAAAGTAGCGATGGGACAGATTGATTGACAGGATTGACAAATGGCAAGAGTTGCCGCTGCCGCCCCCTGTAGGTGGCAGTAACATGTGCATGCATTTACTTCAGGATGTGGCGGTCCCTTTGCTGGCAGAGGGGGAGCCTGGCTCCTAGTTTACTTGGATAGCTTAGATCAGTGATGCCAAACCTTTTTCGCCTCGGGTGCCTAAGGCACACAGGCTCACGCTATTGTGCACACTCATGTGCCTACCCCCATAATTTAATGCCTCCCATGCCGTGCCCCCGAAAATACATGTGTGACACCCCCTGCTGTCCAGCGCATGTACACGTGGCTTTTTTGGAGCCTGGGGAGGGCAAAAATGGCCTCCCCCAGAGGCCGGAAACAGCCTGCTTTCTGACTTCCGGTGGGCCCGGTATGCCCATTTTTCACCCTCCCAAGACTCCAGAGGCTTTCTAGGAGCCTGGGGAGGGCGGAAAATGGCCCAACACACAAACCGGAAGTTCAGGAATGGACTTCCAGGTTGCCCGTTGGGCCATTTTTCTCCCTCTGGAGGCTTCAGGAGGGCAAAAAATGGCTGAAAATCAAGGCCGAAAATCAGCTGGCCAGCATGCTTGTGTGCGCTGGAGCTGACAGGGCAACGCCTCGCGTGCCCTCAGAAATGGCTCCGCGTACCACCCGTGGCACCCGTGCCATAGGTTTGCCATCATGGGCTTAGATTCAGTTGGGGTTTTTTTGCCAATAATATCTGTTGCCCTTTTCCATCCCTCCCTTGCCTATCCGTGTCGATGCAAAGCAGCAAGTTTCTGGATTAATAGAGAATATTTGCAGCTCAGGGTTGACATGAGGGGTCCTTGGTGCTCTCCAAACTTGGGTTTTGGTTCCCCCCCACCACCACAGACATTTCATTACCTAAAGTGGGTAACATCATCAGTTGTAGCACTGGTGATATTACCTAGTTTTGGTAATGAAACATCAGCAAGAAGCCAACCAAGCTGAGAGAGTTCCAAGGACACACAGGCACACACATACGCACACACACTTTGTGCATTTATGGTCAGTTGCTGGGAGGCTATGGAATTGTTCTGCTCCCTTAAGTTGAACTGATATTTATATCGCTCTTGTTATCCTCTTCCACTTGTTTTGATGCCTTCAAGCTATTGTTGACGTCTGGCAACTGGTCTATACTCCCTGTATTTTTTCTTGCCAAGGTTTTTCAGAAGTAGCTTCATTCATTTCATTTTCATTTATTAGACTTCTATCCCGCCTTATCTCCCAAAGGGACTCAGGGCGGCACACAGGAATTTAAAATCCAAAAATACAGCAACACAAAATTATACAAAAATTTAAAACTACAATTAAATCATTTCACCCTTGCTAAAAGAGGAGACAATTAATTTAAAACCCAACTCTAAAATAACATGGTTGTAGCAGCTATGCCAGGCCGGCCATATGGAAGAAATATGTTTTTAGAGTCCGGCAGAAGAGGTGAAGGTCGGTGATAGTACGGAGGTCTGGGGGGAGGTCATTCCAGAGGGCGGGGCCTGCCACAGAGAAGGCTCTTCCCCTGGGCGTCGCCAGCCGGCATTGTCCAGCGGACGGCACCCTAAGGAGGCCCTCCCTGTGGGAGCGGACAGGTCGAATGGAGGTATGTGGTAGCAGGCGGTCCTGCAAGTAACCAGGCCCAAGCTTGCCCTTCCTTGCCTCCTAGGGCGGAAAAAAGAGCCACTAGCCCAAAGCCACTCAGCTGGCTTTGTGCCCAAAGTGGGACTAGAACTCACAGCGTCCTAGTTTTTAGCCTGATGCTTTAACCACTGCACGAAACTGGCTCTTGTCCTCTCCCCCTACTTTCTTCCTATTATGAAATGATGGTTGGTCTCACAGTAGCCAGATGTCTAGGCTGCATCTTGCCTTATTGCCCACCTATTTCATCCTTCCCAAGGATCTGGGATAGGCAGGTGTAATTGTTTAATAACATTAAGGGTATGGTTGCAATATATGCTGTGCCTTTTGCAATGGATGGTGATTTGGTTAATGCTGATGTCATTCAAGCTCCAGATGTTTTGGAATTACTCCCAGGGGGCCTGCAATTATTGTTACTATCTTTGCTTTCTTTCGCCATAGTTACTCTAATTTCATTTTACAGGCTTTTATATTTTGTGATTTTTCTCTAGTTCTTTCTCTTCTCTTCTGCGGTCTCCAAGTACTGTTAATATCCACTATCCAGATTTTTTGGGGGGCTTATTATTTCTTTTGCACTGTCCCCTTCTATATTTCTGCGTCTCGTTATGATAGAGATCTGATGTGCTACATGGTTTTTTTATTTTAAGCAGCATTTCTGCTGCCATGCCTCTGTTTGTTTATATCAGGGGTCCTCAAACTTTTTAATTTGCGGTCCCTCAGACTGTTGGCTGAGGTGGGCATGGCTAGGTAGACATGTGACTTGATGGGCATGGCCAGATGATCATATGACTGGGTAGATATGGCCAATTTAGCAGTCCATTAAAAATACACCCAAATTAAACTTTAATTTGTTATCCTCCTGTGGCTGGAAAACAGGTTAATGAAGGGACGTGGCAGCCTGGGGGGGGGGGGGCTTCTGTGTGTGTATGTGAGTGAGTGAGTGTGTGTGTGTGTGTGTGTGTGTGTGTCCCTTCGTCTCCCTCTCCCTCTCTCTGGAGGCTGGGGAGGCCAAAAACGGGCCTGTTTTTGGCCTCCCCAGCCTCCAGAGAGAGGGAGAGGGAGAGGAAGGGACACACACACACACACACTCACTGAA